>JADMNL010000028.1:215299166-216528333 GCA_016271365.2 Neoceratodus forsteri
AAAATGTATACCAGATGTAAGAAATAACATATAAAGATATATGCACAGGAAATGCACATGCACCTGAAGCAAGTGAAAGGCAATTGTCCATTTTAAATTTTGTAACGGGTTATGAGACTGAAGTCTACATTCAGCCTGTTATTTTTAGTGTCGAGAAATAAAATAAGCCTGAGCTCATAAGCCTACCTTTCTTGTGTATTTCTGAAGTGTCCTTTGAGAACCAGGACAGAGAGGTCACAGATGGAGTGATCAGATTGAAAGAAATGTTGTCTCACTGGGTTTTCTGTCTTTTTCTCCTTATTGTCATGTATGTGGAAGTTCATTCAGGTTTGAAGGGGTTGTCCGGTTTTCCCCACATAGCCTGTATGTGTGTAAGCCCTAGGTGGCACTACCCTAAGGGCTACTACCCCTCTGTCTGCTTGGCTAGTTGCAGGTTAAGTGGTCTGGGTAATGAAACGTGTGCCTCCACCCTGAGGTCAGGGTTGTTAGTGGTCAAGCTAACCTGGGCACAGCCCTCCGGGACACTGTAACCACCCTTTTTCCCTTCTAGGGGCCTGAACAATATACAATAATTACTTTCACAATGACCCTTGTTCACCATGTAGTTACCCCCACTGTTTGCACGTACCACCAGGGCTGGTTCCTCTAGCTCGACCCTGAAGACCCCTGTAAAACAAGGTTAAGCACAGCAAACAGCAACAGTACAATACTTTGCACAAACTGGAACCACAATCAAGTTAAATGCAAAAAGAGTTAGATCTGTTTTATTTAGGGGACTTGAACAAGGGAGGGGCGTAATCAGGTTGATTTGCTCAAAGATTATATCAATTAGACAATTATGCATGCACTTCAGAGTCCCTGCAGGGTCACACACTCTGGGTACCCAGGTGGAGAAGAGGTTGGCTAGCAAGGAACGTTGCCAGGGGTAGGCCGGCATCGCAGCTGGTTGGGGCCCTGTGATGGAAGAACGCAACATGCACAGTACACACTGTTTGTAGTCCGGAGCCAGAGGGCTCAATTCGTGAAAGAAAGACAACAAGGCAATCGGATAACAACACTTTCAGATTTAGCTGTTGTTGCAGGGAGCTACCCTGATGTTTACTCACGATACCCAATACAGGACATAGACAGGACAAAATTGAGACTGCAGGTTGTTGAGCTGGAGTGCCAGGAGAAGCAGGGCCCACATGAATCACTGAGGCATCATTCCTGTTCAAAGCATTGATCAGGGGCTGATCCCCAGGCAGGTCTCTCGTCGATGGCTTTCTCTGTGCAGTGGGTAGTCTGGCTGGGCCAGTGTGGCAAGGCCCAGGCCAATCGGAGATGAAAATGAATTTCTGTCTGTGGAGCTGAATGCAGCTTCCAGCAAGCAGAACACAGTTTAACAGATAGCAGGGAATCAAATCATGACCCGCTAGCGGCACATAGCACATTTACATGTAAGGGAATTCTACTGTACTAGGCAGAGTGCTTTCCGGTCGCACTTACAGAGTCTCTGCACAAACCGGGAGTTCAGAGGTGGCTGGAAGTCCTGACAGGCCGATCGTATTTCAGCAGATCTTTGGTCTTCTTCAGATCTTAGCCTGGTCACAGTTCAATGGCTTAATTTGCTCTCACAACTCAGTCAGTCCGAAATAACTCTCTTCTCCCTCTCCGGGGGCAGCAGGCTAACAAGCAGGCCAAACTCAAGCCTTTCCACAGTTCTCACACTCAATTCTATGCAGCCCGGCTGCTCAACTATCTCGAGCTGTTGCTTCTTCACTTCCCAACTTAGATCTGACTGCTGCTGCAAGTAAGTGTGGGACTTTCCCCAGGATCCAAAAGGTTCGGTTGGCTGATATGTTTGTCAGTCACAATCAGGGCTCCCCTTCCAGGCTCAATTAGGCGCCAAAAGCCCAAAACTGCAATTCCCACAAAGCCCCTGGGGACAGGCTCTATTTTGGAGTCCCCAAAGGTACTGATTGGTCCAATTTAGCAGTCCAGGACCAAGATGCTGGAGATGCACAAAAATGTCCATGTTGCAAAGAAGGCAGGTTAGACAAACTACAATATTATTAGCACTCTAACAAATAATCAGCAAACAGATACATCTGTTAACAGAGCTTCCTCTGTGCAGTTAGTGATGGTAGAAATGGAGTGATTATCTGGCAGCCCGGGCAGGACTCGAGCATGGAAAACACTCAGCCCCCTCCCAGATTAACTATAACTGCAATCTATGCAGCTCTTAAAGAGACAGCACACGGAGGCAATACAGGCACTCTCTAGCAATACCGTTTAACTGCTAAGACACAGAACACCAGCCTGGAAGTGAGCATTTAGGCAAACTCAAGGAAGAGTTTTCGGGAACTCCCATTTGTAGGGAAGGGGGTTACATGAGGACACTTGTTACACTGGATGTAATAGACATCACTTTGGGACCAACATGTATAATTCCCTTGTATCTTGAATTGGTTGTTTTGAAGGGTGATGATAAAGTCTGAAGTGGAAATGTGCTCACATGTTTTATATTTAGGAATACTGCAGGGTTTAGTGCCTCCTAGTGTTCTGTTGGTTTGGTCAGGTGTAAGTTTGCTCCTGATAATTTAGTTGGATGTGTTAGGTGGATGTTTGAAAGACAGTGAAGGTGTTTCCTGGAAAATACATTTCAAGGTGTCATCCTCAGTGTATGCTAGTTGTAGGTCCTTAATTTTTAATAGTAATCACACATCCAATTATTTACTTCCATATGAACAGAATTGTCACACTCATGCATAAAAGTGTATCAGTTCTACGCAATGTGTGTGTTTTTTTTTTTTTTTTTTTTTTTTTTTAAGAAACTGCCATTTCCTGATGCAGGTCTCTGTGTAGCCTGAAAGTTTTGTGTTATAAATCTCTTCTTTTTTTATTTTATTTTATTTTATTGAAATCTAGGATTACAAATACCTTTGAGCAGGAACTGCTCGTTTACAAAGGTTCCACGTCGAAGGAATGGGGGGTATACATACATACAAAGGTCAACATAATAATACATAGTTACACAATAACAAGAAGTAAGAGACTGAGGCTTAGGAAATTCCAGTAATTCAAAATGTGCCAAATGTTAGGTAGCATGACATAACCAGCCAAGGGCAATCTTGGAAATAAGCGCTGCAGGTGAGAGGGAAGGGGGTATGCAGGCAGGAAGGCCATTGTCGGAGGGTAGAGGGTGAGGGTAAGAGCTCTAAAGGGGAGGGAGAGGAGGGATAGAAGCCAGGAAATGCCCCGGGGGAGGAAAGGGAGAGGGGGCAAGGGGGTAGGCAGGTAGAAGGAGGCAAGGAGGGGAGAGATAGCTTTCAAGACTGAAGTGGAGGGCAGTGAACGGTGGGTCCCCGATTAGGCGAGGCAGTCACAACGACTAGTTGAAATTAGATGAAGTCGGAGTTGTCTCTTAAAAGGGGCCAAGAGCAGCAGCAGTAAGAGTTTCTTTGTTGAGAGTATTGTACCACTGTGGTGCTCTGTGGGCAGTGTTCCTCTGGCCCATGGTAGTCCGGCATCTGGGGACAAGGAAGGTTAGTTGTTGTGAACTTCTAGTTCTCTGGGTGCTGTGGTGGTCAATAAGTAGCTTCTTGGTCCAATAAAATGTATAAAATCACCCACTTTGATCATCGTTTTGTACAAGGGCCAATGTGACTATAAATAATTCTCTATGAGCGTACATCTGTCAAAGACAATCTTTTCCGCAACCCTTATCTAGACTTCCCCTTGTGCAAATACAGTGCCAGGACTAGATGCTATCACGTGTTTTATGAACAGCTGAGCAAGTCAAATGAGCCTCCAACTTGCCAGCTCACCATAAGATTTGTTAGGGAAACCCCAAAACATTCTCTGTAAAGTCACATAAGCACAGCTGTTAAATAAATACTGTGAGAGTTACAGTGAAAGATGAAAACCTATTTTTTTGCTAATCTCTAAGTTCTCTTGCCCTCCACAGTAGTCGCTGTGGTGGCAGAATCCAGTGCCAACCTTTCCCTACGGCCATGAGACCCCCCCCCCCACCGGCAGATTGTTAAGGGTTCTACATAAATTTTTAGGAACCCCATTTTGACAAAAGATACATGCATTGAAATGATGGTTAGACAAGTCAGTTTAAAAAGTTGGGGTGGAAGCATGTTGCTTCATTGGACTTCTCTGCTCTTGTAATCAGGAGTCTCAACCACATTTTGTAAATCATGGAACTTTTTACTATGAGGTCATTAAAATCCTGTTCTTGATCTTTTATCCCCTGCTCCTTTAATTAGTTTTCTCAAATAAGAGTCCAAGATCCATGAACCCTTACCTGGGGGAGGGGGATAAGAGAAATACTGTACCTGGAAATCTGGTAATTTGTATTTTATGATTATTTTTTTAAACTTTTTAATCAGGATGGCAAACAAGAGTTGAAAACGACTAATTTTCAGGTGCCTCCTGGAGGGATAAACAGAAATGGGGGAAAATATGTTAATAACACACTACACAGAAAAGCATGCAGAAACATAATGGGAAAAGGATATGAATGCAATTAAATTACAAACAGCATTATCCAGAGCATCATTTTTGTAACATGGTAGGTAACAAGATTATACAGGCCAGAACAGAGCAATGAGAGCACTTCTAGAATCAGGAGCGCATAGTCATCTGGAGTGCTCCATATATGTTGGTAAACAAAAAAAACAACAGGTAAGGTTAAAATTGCCCTGCTAGTAACAAGTGCTGCTGCTGTGTGCACACCGCCATTTTTGGTGTATTTACTATCTAGTACCGCCCGGTCCAGGTCACCTGGTGAAATGTTTGAAATAAATAAATACGATTCCTGAATAAGGGCAACTATGCTCTGTGAACTCACCTGGTGAGCAAATAAAGTCGAATTGACTAGTGGGAGTTGAGCAGTTTCTGTAGGGTGCCTTTACTGCTGCTAACCCTTAACACACCAAATGTGGCTCTTATTTAATTAAAGCAAGGATTGACTGACTGGGTGCACCTGCTCCGTTGGGTTGTACCCACCACTACAGAATGTTCAGCAATATTGGTGCTTGTGCCTTTGGATGCCTAACTCTCAAAGTGGGCATTATTAAACAGTAGAGCCCTGATAGTCTGGTTGAAGGCCTAAAAGAACTAGTATGTTAATAAAGTTTCTATCTCAATGCATTTTAAACCTACAAAATCTGATTTCAAAATAGTAGTCATCTGGAAAAACCAGTGCATTTGCATGCACAATGCTGTGTTTTTTGTTGCCCTTTTTTAATGTATTTGCATGGGCCGAGGAAAAGTACACACTGGCTGATGTGATTCTAAAGTCACTTTTTAAATGGTAAGGTTGTTTCTTTTTTTTTTTTTTTTTTGTTACTTTATGTTTATTGTTTTATATATAACATCGTACAGATGAATACAAGATCAGGATATTTCATTTCAATTACAATCGATGAGGTCACCACCCCTCTTATTATACACAATCTTCTCATCCTGTTCTTTTTGATACATCCAAGAAGGGGAATCTAAGTACATTTATCAATCAAAAGTATTCCACTTGAGCTGATATTAGGCCCATGAGCTACATGAGATTAATTAGACCCCTCCCAAATAGCAAAATAGTTCCCCCATAATAGGTCACCTAATCAATAGGTATAACCTTAGTATCTCATGTTATTTCTTAGTTATGCACCATTCAGTGCTTTCCCATATTATTTTTATATGCTGCTAAGCCAGTTTATAACAACCTTTAACAAATTCAGTTACATTTATAATAAAGTAGTGCTCACAATATTAATAATTTCCCCCACTATAATAGCTATAACTCCACTGAACGATTATTTATCATCTACAGGAACTGCCCCAATAACCATGTCAAAAACATTTAGAAACGCCTTAGACATTTTAATTAAGGGAGAATTAGGGGGCTCTTATTCGTCACACAAAAAGGCGTCATATACTACTGTCCAGAATTTTAAACCGGAAAACATTATTAGTTTCAAGGGTGAATTAGCAGGAGAAACTCCGTCCCTAGAGTTCAGTATTTCAAATTTGAAGGTGTCCATACCATTCAGGTATCTTCTTCCTCCCCTTCCGATGAATCCACCTCTGGTCCACGTCTGCTGCGATCATGCTGCACATATTTCTGGCTCCACTTTAGGGCCTCCTTCGGATCAGAAAAAATATATACCTTGCCATCTCGTACAATTCTCAGTCGAGCAGGAAATATCATGCCATGATGTATTTTGGCCTCTCAAAGCGCAGCACGCACCCCCGCAAAGTTCTTTCTTTTTTGGCGCGTTGTGTAGCTTATATCGGGAAACATCTGCACTGTTTGACCCTCGCAGAGAAGAGGACCCTTCTGTCTAGATAGCACCAATAAGTAATCTCAAGTACCTATGCCATCAGTGACCAAGACCACAGTACGTGGAGCCTCTAGGTTCGTCGGTCGCCCTCTCGGAGTGATTCGATAGGCTTTTTGGGCATTTTGAATTTTTGTGGTAATTTCTTCTCCTAGTTGTTGTGCAAGCCAGTCTTGAAGAAAAAAAATAACAAATGATCTCCTTCAGCATCTTCTGGTGAGCGAATGTTCGCTGCCCGTACCTGATTTTCCAAAGTTTCAAGTCTGGACTTAAAGTGATTTATTTCCTTTGCCATCGACGAAGCAGCCCCCACTGCTGCGTCGGCTCTGCAAGTCGATTCCACAGCAGACGTCTGTACTGCGTCCAAGTTAGTTTCTAGAGCTACCACTCGATTTGTTAGGCTGTCGAATCTCTCTGCTAACCCTGCTACTGTGGAGATGAGTCTATCAATCTTCAAACCAAGTGTTTGCAGGGTTTCTTCCCCTGACTCGACCGTTTCTTCTCCACGGTTTTGAACTGAGCGCATGGTGGGAGCAGTAGAGGTTGTTTTACTTTTTAGCTCCCGATCCATGCATTTGATCCTTACGAGGATTTCCCATCTTATTGTAGGCAGTTCCCGGAATTAGGAAAACCAATTTTTTCTCTTATTGGTTCCTAATAGATGATTTCTGAAGTTAATAATCTCTCTGGTTTCTTAGAGCTCTAAGGTTTAGCAGCCATCTTGCTCGGGCTCCACAGCGCCCCCCCGTAAGGTTGTTTCTTGTCCAGGTCTCCCTTGTGAAACAGATTTTAATTTCAGTGGGTTCTTTTACCTGGATAAATAAAAGTTATTATTATTATTTGTACTTAGGGGGCAGGATTCACCGAAGGGATGTGCTCAGCGCATCTCCAAAATGTGCTCAAGGGCGATTCTACTGCATGGGGTGCCGATACTCCAGCACAACCCCAATGCACCAGCAACATCCCGATGTGCCGTACACCGCCAGTAATGCTATGCGGCGAATCTGGAGGTGCAGCAATGGGGTTGTGCCCATGCATACCGGGCGCAACCCCAGTCACAGTCCTATTTTGTGATGCAACCCCTGGGCAAGTCTGGGGATGTGCCACAGAAAGATAAGTCTAGAAATTCTAGACTTAAGTAGGTGGCCACCTACAGGCAGGCTGCCACACTGCAGGCAGCAGTCTGGCCACCATGGCAGTTTCAGTATTCCCCCCCAGCCCCTGTACATAATGCCACTCCTGTCAGCAGTGCACACGATTTGTTGACCTCTCGATTCTCCCCATGATGCCACTCCCGGTGGCGGTGAATGAAAGATGAACCCTCCCAGCACCAAGCTCTCGTAAAGCCGCCTTCCGCGGCGTTCAGCTGGTGCAACCATCCCCAGTACCCCAACCCACCCCTCTCCTCCCACCCCAGCAGGGTCCCACTGTCGGCAGGCAGCTAAACCCACCCGCTTACGCCACGACGCCTGCCGTGTAGAGCTGTCTGGCAGGAATGACAGCAGTTGTACAGCAAAATGGCCATACTTCGGGCTGGCCACGATTTTATCATTCACATTGCTGTGTGACCTGGAGGAGCTGGGGCCTCAAGGTGATAAACTCAGTGCCCAGCTGGGCCTTGCAGTGTACCCTCAGCTCCAAGGAGAACCTAGAGGTCCTGTGCATGTCCTGCAGACCACTGAGTCCAAAGAGGAGTAAGAGAATGAAGAACTGCAAGTGATGGGCACTGCAGATGGTCGATAGTCTCTACACTAGCCTCAACAAGAAGCCCAGGGAGCTGCTGGCCAGGACCTCTGAGCTGGCGTCCCTTTGCATGCAAACATCGGCTTAGTGCTCCAGACCAGCTCCATAGTGTGCAAACTCCGGCTCGTCACCCTCCAGCCTGCATCCAGATCACGAGGCATGCCAAACTATGACAATGTTGGAAAAGGGTCAGATGGGTATGTTATGGGAGGGAGAGGCGAACTGTTTCCCAGCATCCTCGGCAGCTACCCCCGAGTGCTACTACAGCCTGCTGTTGGTGGCCACGGGGCACCCAGGCCAGCGCAGCCTATCCAGTGGTGTCTGAACAAGTAACATGACCAGTGCACCGACCACAGGGCTGTGTAAGGTTCTGTCAGTGCTCACAAAGTCACCTTGAGGTGTCACGTTCAGGAATCGGGGTGCAGGAAGAGGAAACTCGGGATGCACTGTGGACCACATAGCGGACAGGGTACATGGGTGGGTTACCCCAGTGATTCCGACTCAAGTCTGGACTTGTAGGATTCGGACTTCGGGTCGAATGGGTCCAGCCCGATGCAGTCCATGGAAGAGGTGAACAGAGAGGAGTGCGTAGCAGTATGCAGGTGGGTCGAGCTGCCCACGACAGTAGCACCCTGCTGGGGTGGAGGGAGAGGTGGGTTGGAGGTACTTGGGGGCTGTCTGCACCGGCCGACTGTCATGAAGCCGGGCTTGCACCGAGGGTTTGGGGCTGGGAGGGGGGTTCATCTGACATTCACCGCCGCCGGGAGCGGCACGACGGGGGCTGGGGAGGTCATATTGTCTTTCACTGCCACCGGGAATGGCATTGTACAGGGGCTAGGGAGGTGCTTCATTGCTTACGTAGAAACATAGAAACATAGAAGTTGACGGCAGATAAGGACCGCAAGGCCCATCCAGTCTGCCCATTTCTTTTTCTACCTTATAAATGTGCCATCGGCCTTTGCTCTGTCAGTGGCCTATCTATTCATAGTCATTTGTATTGCCCCCTTATGCCTATCCCATGCCTGTTTGAAGCCCTGCACTGTATTCATAGCCACCACTTCTTGTGGTAAGCCATTCCATGCATCCACCACCCTTTCTGTGAAAAAGAATTTCCTCACATTCCCCCTTAATCGGCCTCCCTCTAATCTCATGCTGTGTCCTCTTGTCCTGCTATTTTTCTTATATTTAAACATGTTAGACTCTTTCACCTTGTTAATGCCCTTAAGGTGTTTGAATGCCTCGATCATATCACCTCTCTCCTTTCTTTGCTCAAGGGTATACATGTTGAGCTCTGTTAATCTGTCCTCATATGTGTTCTGATGCAGTCCCTGCACCATTTTGGTTGCCCTTCTCTGGACTGCCTCAATTTGGTTAATGTCCTTGTGAAGGTGTGGCCTCCAATACTGCACGAGTACTCCAGATGGGGCCTAACCAGTGTCTTGTACAGAGGGATTATTACTCCTCTCTACGACTTGTGATACCCTACTAATACACCCTAACACCCCCTAGCCTTACCTCACTGCTTTAGAGGTCTGCTTGATGATTTTAGGTCATCAGTGATGATGATGCCCAAGTCTCTTTCTTCCTTTGTGACTGCTAGCAACTCACCTCCCAGCCTATAGGTGGCTTCAGGGTTTCTCTTCCTATGCATGATTTTGCACTTTGCATTAAATCCCAGTTGCCACTCTTCTGACCATTTTGCTACTTTATCCAGATCGCTCTCATTCTGCCCACCCCATCTGGATCATCTACTCTGTTGCAGATCTTGGTGTCATCTGCAAACAGACAAGCCTTACCCTCTAGTCCATCTGCAAGGTCACTAATGAAGGTGTGGAAGAGGACTGGCCCCAGGACTGATCCCTGAGGTACCCTACTTGTGACTTGCATCTCTTCTGACTGTATACCATTTACCACCACTCTCTGTTTTCTGCTCACAACCAGTTTGCCACCCAGTTGACCAACTTCTGACCCACACCCGAGCCTACCCAGCTTATTTATCAATCTTCTATGTGGAACAGTGTCAAAGCTTTGCTGAAGTCAAGGTAGGCGACATCAACTGCTCCCTTGGTCCACCACTCTGGTTACCCAGTCAAAGAAATCTATGAGATTAGTTTAACAGGACCTTCCTTTTGTAAACCCATGCTGTCTTGGATCCTGTGCCCTATGGATTCCAGGTGTTGCACTATCATTTCCTTAAGGAGTGCCTCCATAATCTTGCCCACTACTGAGGTAAGACTAACCTGTCTGTAGTTCCCCGCCTCCTCCTGCTACCACTCTTGTGCAGCGGGATCACATGAGCCCTTCTCCAGTCTTCTGGGACCTCTCCTGTGCTCAGAGACTCACTAAACAATTCTGCTAATGGCTCTGCTAGTTCCTCCTTTAGCTCCTTAAGTACCCTGGGATGTATGCCATCAGGTCCCATTGCCTTATCCACCCTGAGCTTAGCAAGCTCTTGTAGGACCCTTTCTTTGTGAAGGGAGTAGTGCTCACCTCCTCCCCTGTGTCCATGATGCTGAGCTGTGGGCCCTGCCCTACCTTCTCTTCAGTAAATACTGAGCAAAGTATCTATTTAGGATAGATGCCTTTACAGGTCCTCCTCCTCACATGCTCCCTTTTCTCCATTAAGCTTAGCAATACCCCTCTGGACTTTCTCCTTTCACTAATGTATCTATAGAAAGTCTTGTCCCCTTCTTTACTGTTCGTGCTTAGTGTTTCCTCAGTTTGGGACTTTGCCTGCCTTACTGCCTTACCTGCTTCCCTTAGGGCAGTTTGGTATGCCTCCCTATCTTCATCCCGCTGTGTTCCCTTTATATTTCCTGAAGGCCAGCCTTTGGCTCTGACCTTTCTGCTACTGTATTTGAGAACCAAAGTGGTTTCCTCTTCTTTGCACTTCCTTTCTGTCTAACACAATGGGATGTTGCTTCAAGTATTGCATCCTTAATGCTTGCCCACTTTGCCTGTACCCCTCACCTGTGTTTCTTTTGCCAGGGCTAGCTTCACTCTGTTGGCCATCTTATCAAAGTCAGCTCCTCTGATGTCCCATATTTTGCCTTGGAATGGGATGATTTAGATGTAGTAGCCAAATTGAACCATACCATGTGATGGTCACTGGCCCCAGGTGACCTTCTACCTGGAGATCTGTGATCCCTTCTTTGTTAGTCAGTACTAGATCTAGGATAGCCCTGTCTCTTGTGGGTTGCTGTACCAGTTGTTTGAGGCCCTCCCCCTGCAGGGAATCCACTATGAGTCTAGTTCTGGCCACTGGGAGCGGCATCAGACAGGGGCTTGGTGGGGTGTCCTCTTTACCTTTACTGCCGCCGGGTGCGGCATTGTAAGGGGGCTGGGGGTGCATCATTTCTTTTACCACCATCAGGAGTGGCATGTCTGGGGCTGGGGTCGCACCAGGGAGGGGAGGTGGCTACAGGCGGCGTATTCTGCTGGGGCATCCCTGCAGGCGCAATGCAAATGGGGCTGTAATGGCATGGTAATGGCCCCATTGTGCCATACATGCCTAATGGCCTCATTTGCATGCCCCCGGCTGTGAATTGAGTTTTTGGGCGCAGGGCACCCTGAGATGCCCTGCCCCAATGTGTTCAAAGCCTGACATGGGGGATGCGCCGGCACAGCCTGGGATGCTCTGAGGCATTCTATGCTGGGAACACCTGTGCTGTTCACATAGGGGATGTGCTGGGGGCATCTCTGTGAATCGCCCAGTATTCACTCAGTGCATGTCCCCTGCGCTGGGGCATCCGAGATGCACTAAGCGCATCTTCTTTGTGAATCCTGCCCAATATTTTTTTTTTATTTATCTCAAAATATTTTAGCAGATTAGCAAGCAGAGCCCTGGAAGGCTTATTTCTGGTACAAATAACAATGTACAAGAATCAGAGTAATGGAATTTACAAGATTTGTAAGTTACGGTAATATCCTGAGACATAGAAAAGCAGCATAAGGAATGTGAAATCCACAAAACAGATCAGCAGCATGAAGAATCAGCATGACAGAGCTCAGACAGTCATTGAGCTGCCTAGGGGTGGGACCCAACATGGTGACTTGGGTAAGGAACTGTTTAATAAATAGGTGATAGAGAGTAGTGGTTAACAGCACTCACTCTAATGAGGGGTGAGTGACCAGTGGTGTGCCTCAGGGTTTAGTACTGGGACCAGTCCTCTTCAATGTCCTCATAATTGACATCGCAGAACAACTGGAAGGGAAGGAATGCTTTTTCTAGGTGACACTAACAGCTGTAGTAGGGTGGACACTCGGGAGGGGGTGAAAAGAATGCATAGAGATTTGGGGAAACTCAGGGAGTGGTCAGGAGCATAAAAGTTGGGGTTCGGTTCCAGAAAGTGCAAAATCATGCACCTGGGAAATAGGAACACAGCAGCTGAGTATAAGATTGGTGTGGGGGGGGGGGTGGTACTGATGGTCACTAAGCATGAAAGGGACCTTACTGTTGTCGTATCTGATGACTTCAAAATGGCAGAGCAATATGCAAAGCAGTGGGTAGGGCCAGTGGGATACTGGAATGCGCAGAGAAAGGTAATTGCAGCAGGAGGCGGTAGGTGGTGTTGCCACTCTATCTGTCACTTGTGAGACCCACTTGAATTATTGTGTCCAGTTCTGGAGGCCACACCTCAGAAAGGACATAAACAGGGTGGCGGCAGCTCTGAGGAGGGCAACTAAAATGGTGCAAGAGTTGCACCAAAAGCACACATGGAAAGAGTGAGGGATCTACACATGTACACCCTGGAAGAGGGGAGAGCGAGAGGGGACATGATACAGACTTAAAGGTATCTCATGGGGGTAAACACAGTGTAGGAAGAGAGTCTCTTTCAAATGAGAAAGAGCACCAAGGCCAGATGCATGCAATGAAGCTGGAGGTGGGAAATTTTAAGAGGGATCTGAGGACGTACTACTTCACTGAAAGAGTGGTGTATGCCTGGAACAGACTGCCAGCAGAACTGGTGGAGGCAGAAACAGTAGGGGCCTTCAAGAGCAACTGATACGTCTCGGTAGAGACATGCCAGTAGTGCCCTATGCAGCCTACAGTACCTTCCGGTACAGAGGGTACCGCGAACGGAGGTACTGTAAGGCAGAATTATACAGTAAAATTGCAGTGGAGTGCAATGCACGCCCCCTGTTGCAGCTTTAGGTCCCCTTCCCATCCAAACCTGAAGATGACATCAGGTTGGGATGGGGACCTGGCAAAATTCCCTTTGCTGTACTGTAGGCAGTGTAGGGCACTACTGGCATGTCTCTACCGAGACGTGTCCGTTGCTCTTTCAGGCATGCATGGGATAGACATGGGGAAGTATTAGTTAATAGGCAGGGAGAAGGGAGGGTTACTAGAGACTAGTTGGGGGTCTGATGAGACAGACTAGCCAGGGTCCATCTGGGCAGGGTGGGCCAAGCGGTCCTTTTCTGCAGACAGATTCTTTGTTTTTATGTAGAAGCCAGAGATCAACATAAGCAGTGAGTAGCACATTCAGGTGTCAGGTAGGGGAGGGTGGTTGTGGCAGGATTCTAGAGACCATATGGAACTCCCCGAGTAGGGCCATGGAAAACCAGCAGTTTCACTCCTGGAGTTTATGTAGCATCGCACACCTTGAGTGTGCATAAAATTCTCATGCACACCTCCCCATGCATTATTCTATGTTTAATAAAGGATTTTATTTTATGTCTGACAAGTGAGTGTTGGTGCCAGTCATCTTCCTACATACCTTGCTGTTTAACCTGGCATAGTGTTGTCCTGGAATGGTCTTGCACTCCAGTGTTTGATAACTACTAGGGGCATAGAAAATTCACAGGATCTGTTTAAAAATGAAACTGCAAAAGAATAAATGCATTTCTGACCTATTTAAAATAGAGCAGGATTACTCCCCAACACCACTACCTCATATTTGACATTTTGTGACCAAGAAAGGCACACAAAGCTGTGACAGCTTGTTTCCAGATGCTTCCTGGGGTGTTTTACATGGACTTTTTTTTTTTTTTGTCGAACTCTGTTTTTCACCCCTTGCCACCGAACTCTCTCCAGAGACCTCCAGAACTGCAGTCTCTACCTCCCTACATGACTTGGCTAACCCATAAGATCCTCTCCGGCACCAGGCATCCCCCGAGTCTACCCTCTGGGGAAGGGCCACCCCTGCCCAGGGCGCTCTTTCTTTTAGTATTGAGACACTGGGACCGAGAGGGAGGGGCACAGCACAGGGTGCCGAGTCCACTTCTGGGAGTGTGGACTACAGCGGGAGGCGCCTTCACCAATGGTGGAGAGGGTTTTTTTTTTTTACACCCCTGTGGAGCCCAGTTGCCATGGCGATGCACTGCTGTGGCTCCACCCCCTGACATACACCACAACGCTACTTTCGGACACCTCCAGCCTCCGCCAGAGGTCGCTTCTTGAGCAGTCGTTTTCCCCAACCCTCCCCGGGAAGAGAGAGCAGTCCTCTGGACACTCAGTCTCTTCCCCCTTGCCGACTCCCAGCCGCCCAGGTCCATTCCTGAGCCTGGGTCGCTGGCATGGCGTGAGGTGTGGCATCTAGTGCCTTAACCTTCTGCACCACTGGGCTGGTTGGACCTGTTTTCTTGATGGGGGAATGTTGACCAAGGCATTGGGGAAACTTCCCTACTCTTCATGTCTATAAAGCAGGCCCTGTATAAAATATACTTAAACGATGTTGCTTCAGTCACAAAGTAATCATTGGTCTCATATTGGAAAGGTTTTCCATTACAATTACTTGGTCTTGCACGGTGATAGACAGGATGAGATGTGTTTAGTACCTGGTGTAGTGAGGGCCGTGTCATGATGTGTGGGTTTTCCTTCTATTTTTCGATGAATCTGTCGTTTTGTATTCATTTTTATAATGGTTTTGTACTTTTTGCTTTATATGGATGCCTGACTTGTTTTCTTTTTGAACTATTGAATGTTTTTGGTTTTCTTTCAATAAAAAATACCCCCCTCTTCATCGGCACATGCCATGGGATCTTTTACTTCCATCTGGACAGAGACCAGAGATGGGCAGAAGGGACTTCTGTTGAACATTTCATCTGAAGGATGGCACCTCAGCAGTGCAGTCTCTCCCTTGCACTGCACTACAGTGTCAGTTATGGGTATAACCCCAAGTACCTGGTGTGGGGCTAGAACCCATGACCTTCTGATGTTCCAGCCTTAGAGGCGAGTATGCTACCTACCAAGCCACTAACACGTAATAATTGCTTATATTATAAATCTTATATACAGCAACATCAACCAGGATGCAATGCAGTAATATGAACTACAAAATTGCTAGCAGAAACAGGTCTATCGAGTCTGCTCAAGTATGCAGCTAGCACCTCATCTCACAGCTGCCCCTCCTGCCCCCCTCTTCTCAGTATCCCTTACCCTGTCCCAACCCCTCTTGAAACTGCCCACCGTCTTACAGGACACTGTGTCATCTGGTAAGGTGTTCCATTTGTCCACCACTCTCTTAGTGAAAAAATGTCTCCTCATCTCCCTCCTGAATCTTCTCCCCCTCCAGTCTCAGTCCATGGCCTCTCGTGACCCTCCCTCTTCTCATCTGGAAAATCCCTTCTTTGTTGGTCTTGTATATCCCCTTCAGATACTTAAAGGTCTTGATCATATCCCCCCATCCCTCCTCTCCTCCAGCGAATACATATTCAACTGTCCCAGCCTGTCCTCATAGGGCTTGCTCTAATCCCTGGCTCATCTTTGTGGCTCTGCGCTGTAACCCCTCCAACAATCTGATGTCCTTCTTCAGGAATGGGTGGCAGTACTGCACACAGTACTCCAGGTGGTGCTGGACCAAAGACCTATACAAGGGCATGATAACCTCCCTCCCTCCTTCTGGAGGACACCCCTCTTGCAGTACACCCCAGCATTTTGTTGCTGCCTTCCTGCACTGAGCAGAGTTGTTCATGATCCCCGTAATGATCACTCCTAGGTCCTTCTCCTCTGTGGAGCTCCCTGTGGAGCTCATTGTACCCCATTCAATTGATGATCCCTCCCCTGGTTCCTGGCTCCAAAGTGCAGAACCTTGCACAACTTGGCGTTGAACCCCAACTGCCATGTTTCTGCCCACCCCTGCAGCTTAGTCAGGTCTTCCTGCAACCCCTTCTACCCTTCTGCATCATCAACCACAGCTCCCATCTTGGTATCATCTGAGAACAGACTGATCCTGCTCCAGATCCTGTGTGAGATATCTGCAATAAAAATCCCAAACAGCGCCAGTCCCAGTACCTATCCCCATGGTACACGCTCGTCACCGCTCTCGGTGACGAGAGGTCCTCCACAACCACCACCCATTGCTGCCTTCCCTTTAGCCAGTTTGTGACCCATTTCACCATTTTTAGTCCCACCCCCACATATGCCAGTTCCCCCCCCCCCCCAACCTCCCATGTGGCACTGAATCAAAGGGGTTGCTGAAGTCTAAATACAGGACATCCACTGCATGGCCCTCATCCAGTTCCTTCGTTAACCAGTCATAGTACTGTACAAGGTTTGTCTGGCAGGATCTGCCCGCTACAAACATGTGCTGTTGACCATCCTGGAGAGAGACCGTTTTCCTCCAAGAAGCTCACTAGCCTCTCTTTTTTTAGGATGGTCTCCATGAGCTTTCCCACGATCGATGTGTGGCTCACTGGCCTATAGTTTCCTGGTTCATCCTTTGGGCCACTTTTGTGGATGGTTATCACATGGGCCATTCTCCAGTCCTGTAGTACATATCCCGTGTCCAGGGATGTATTGAACAGGTCGTCCAGTGGCCTCACCAGGACCTCTGCCAACTCCCTTAGTACCTTAGGGTGTGTGCCATCAGGTCAAGGTGCTTTGTCCACCCTTAATGCCATCGACCCATCTAGTGCCCTGCTGTCTGTAATCCCTACATCTGTTGTCTCCTTGCCCCCACCCTCGCATGGGGTATCTGCTCCCCCTTCTTCTGTGTGAATACACAGCAGAAGTATTAGTTCAGTGCCTTTGCCTGCTTCACCCCTTTCTCCACCCACCCCCATCCTTCTTAATCCTCACCAGCAGATCCTTTCTCCTTCTTGTCTCTCCAATTTAGTAGAAGTCTTTTTCTCCACTTTTAATTCCCTGTGCCAGTCTCCGTTCCCTGGACACCTTGGTTGCCCTGACCAGTCTGGTAACCTCCCTGGACTTCTCTATGTACGTATCCTTATCTTCACCTCTCTCCAATTTCCTGTACTTTTGAAATGCTGCACTCTTGGCCCTCACCCCCTTCCATAACCTCCTGTGTCAGCCAACTGGGTTTCTTTGCCCTGACCTTCTTGCTTTTCTTCCTAGTCCAAGACTCCTTAGCCTCCACCAGCCCTTCCTTTATGGTGTCCCATTTCTGGTCTGCACCCGTGTGTGGTTGCATACCTGCTAGGTGCCTGCCCCAAATTTCCCCCATCTTCGTAAAGCCTGCCCCCCCCCGAACTCAATCACTCTTGTACCCGTGCTTCCTGTTTCTCTCCCCATGTTGAGCGTGAACCACAGCGAATAGTGGTCACTCCCAGCTAGTGGTTCCTTCACTTCCAGATTCCTTACAGCTTCCTCATTATCCAGTAATGCTGCAGTGTATCACAAAATACTGCTGTATGCTGCAGGAAACGGTGTAATTCAATGGCAATTAAGCTCTTTTGTCCTGCAGTATTCTGTGATGGTTCCACCATGCCGCGGCGACACAGAATTTGCTGACTGTCAGCATAGTGATGGCACAGCACTGCCACTTAGTGTTGTGCCACCGCTGGGGGAACTGGTGTTTTCTGTGGGGGGCTTTGCCCCTCACACTTAAATTAACCAACTCCGAGTTGGAGTTGGTTCGGGGTTGGGGCAAGCAACCCAGAGGCAACAGTGTCAGGGGGAACCCAGCAGACCATCACAGTGAACTGCCAAAAATGTCGCTGTGATGGTCTTCACTGTATTCCTGTCGCGTTGCGATGTGATACCTTTTAGGATATGTCATTTACTGGAAGTTACTGGGTTGCGTCGTGGCTAGATCTGTAGTATCGAGCTGTTTCCATAGTGTCTTCGCAGATGCATGGACTGGCAGTTATTCTTTTTGACAGCTGCCAGTTGTTGCCACTTTTGTCGCTGTTTTGTTTCGCAGTAACTTCAAATATGGAGGAAATGACATAGGCAGACTTAAGCTATTGTCTTTATGTTCATGGGAGGGTATTGGTCTGTTGATATCTCATGAGTGGCAGTACACTCAAATATAGATAAAAATGTAATCTTAAGTTGGCTGGCAGTATAGGCTAGAGGTTAGAGTAACGAGCTGTGAAATGAGCTTGCTGCATCCAGCAAACCTGGGTTTGATTCCCACAACCTCTGCTTGCATACTGTGCGACTCTGAGCAAGTCACTTAACCACCCCAGTGCTCCTGAGTTGCCCCTGTAAACAGGCAAGTGTGCCTATAGTGGGCCTTACCTGGTTACCAAAAGAATAAAAAAATAGTCAGCCCATGGCATATTTAATTTATATAACAGGTATTTAGGTAGTTTGTGATAGAAATAGTTAAACATTACAAAGGTAAAAATGTAAACTACCAAGATTACTGCAAATTCAATCAAAGAATAAATTACATCTCATCATTTATTAAATATTGAAGGAGTTTTAACAAGAAAAGCCTACTGAGCCAAATTAACTTGCTTTCATAGCTGTCCTGGGGAAAAATAAATGGAGTTGGTCACTGAGTATGCTCAGAAATGTATCTTCACATGTGAGAATAAATTTCAGAGCATGGTCAGTGTAACCAGAGTGAGGGAAATAAAGGACCGAGCATGCTCAGTGACCTACTGCAGTTATTTTGCTCTTGTTGCCCAAAGTAACACATTTACTTTTGGTAAATTTATTTTCACTTCTCTCGTATAAATAAGGAATATTCCATGAGGTAGCTCAAAATATGATTTGGTGTGAAATTTTGGTTTCATTGTTCATTTGCACAAGTGGCTGAGCAAAGCCTTGAGTGCAACTGAACAGTAACACTTGCACTGCACACAAGATAATCTTATTTTGAGCTACCTCATGGGGTATCCTATGTATGCCATGGTATTTTGAAAATAAATTACTTCACTGATTGACACAGCAAGTGGTAAAATAAAATAGCTACTGGTAAAATAGCATGTGTTCCAAATGTTATTTTACTAGTGGCTGTGTTTCTCAGATAGAGTAACACTTTTTATTTGCAAACTGTATTTGTGTTCCCGTGGTATACTCAGACCTATTTACCAACAAAGTGGCCATTCCACTTACTGGCGTGGTGAGGGGGGAGGGGGGTGTCCATCAGTGCTTCCACAACTCTCTTTATCTGCACAATTTGACACCCCCTCCCTCTGGAGCTTCTGCATTGAACTTGCATCCCAGTTTCGTCCAGATGCACAAACACCTTTTTGAGTGTTGGGTGCACTGTGATCAGTTGAGGGTAAAGCAGCAATCTTTGTTGGTAAAGTATCATAGTTGTTTTTTTTTTTTTTAAGCATTTATTTTTAGTCAATGTATTTTTAATTTTCTCAGATAATTTTTTTAAAACCACTGTTATTGCTGTTTTTATGATTAATGACTCAAGTATTTAAAAATGGCTCCCACTCCCTGTTTTGAAAAATGTCTCCTGTGGAGGTTTCTTTTTCAATGTACGTACTAGAGTCAATCTGTTACTGTATTAGGATGGTACTACCTTTTAAGTTATGTATTATGTATTCTGTTTATCTATACCCAATTTTTTGTTAATGACTCCCTGTACTGTTCTTGATTTTTTTTTTTTTTGTTGTTTAACCAGGTATAGCACACTAAGCTGAAAGCTTTTTTACAGGAGCGACCTGGGAGCACAAGGAGGTTAAGTGACTTGCTCAGGGTCACACAGTATGCAAGTGGATGTTGTGGGATTCAAACCCAGGTCTGGTCTGCTGGATGTCACCAGATTTGCAGCTCAGAGCCTTAGACCACTGCGCTATACTGCCCCCAATTTGATGTGGAACCTTTGTAAACGAGTTTCTAGCTCAAAGGTATTTATCTAAGAAATTAAAAAAATTAATAAATAAATAAAATAAAAACAAATACTACTTATTTCTAATGGTATACCACCTAGAACGGACCAAGATATTTAATTTTGTCATGGTGGGTGTGGCAAAGGAGGGAGAACGTTTAAAAACATCAAAATCCCATCTCTCAGTTCAAGAATGAAAGAATTGAAAAGAAAAATGAGTGTATTGATATTGTTGCCAGGAACACATTATTACTAAAAAAACAAACAAACAAAAAAAAAGGCTACATCTTTACTGAGACTGACAAATACTGCTGCTTTAAATGGCATTTGCTAAACAGCTGTGCTTGTTATAGGAGATGGCCGAGTCTGTAATAATTAGTCATTTCAAACAAAATCCAACTTACTTGCCTGGTACATGCTGCTGATCCCAGTCAGAGCTTTTGCTCCGCAGATGCCTAAATTTTCTACGAAGGAAGTCCAAACAGCTCATAACACTAGTTGTAACATGGCATTAATGAGAGAGGTGAAATGGGCAGCAACGATTGGCGGAATGGCATCACAAGACCCAAGTCGGAGCGGGTATTAATCCATGATATATGCCGTGCCCGATAAGGTAGTACTGAAAGCAGCCAGACCCCCAGCTTAGCAGTACTGTGCACAGGTGGGGAGCGAGAGCAAGACAGGCTAGACAGGCACACTGAGAAGCAGGCTAGGCACCCAAGGACGGAAATGCAGAGCAGGGACAACAGCCAGCGGTGGACAGAGGTGAGAGTTAGGAGAGCACCGGGGTGGGATATGCCAGCGTCGAACTAGTCAGAAAGAGGCAGGAGGAAGTGAGCGCCGGCCCTATGCAAATCTAGACCGGAGCCCTGATCGCAGGCATTAAACAGTGCACTACAGACCTCCAGCGGCGGGTATGACGCTGACACCCGCACATAAGTGAAAATTTCCAGGACAGTTATTTCGGCCACAGTGAGCTCTCCAGTTGCAGGTAGTGCAACAGTGGAGCACATAAGTATCTAAATGTTGTTCGGTAACGTGATTTGAAAGTGCAGGAAAAGTTGTCCACGATAGCAGCGACTCCGAGTGCTATGTTCTGGTACTTACAGCAGGCACACTCCTGGCACCTCCACTGACCCGCAGCCCATGTTACAAGCGCATTAAGCTACTCCGGTGGTGGCATCTAATGCGATTGATGCATGGTGGGGCGGTTGTTTGCCCTCGGCCTCTAGCCTTAGGCCACAACTCCCCCAACCGTGCACCAATCCAGCATTAGATGCCACCTCCGTTGTGGCTTAATGCTTACTTGTTCCTCTGTTCTAGGACTTGATATCGACTCTGGAAATTTGTTTCCTAAAAATTATTTTCAACCCAGTCCAGTGGCATCGGTGGGGTACCCCGGGTTTTGGGTGGCAAGACTCAGGTTTGCCGCGTAAGCCTAAGTTCTTGCTCCTGGCTGATGGAGTCCTAAGAGCAACAAGGAGACATCACTGTCAGACTCTGGGAGGAGGGCTTCATGGTCTCTTGTGCAGTGGTACCTCTTGTGGTGTGCTAGGGATGGCATTGCATGTTGCTGGTAACCACTCCGTGTCCTGCCCCCCCCCCCTTGGAAAGAGCACACAAGGAGGACTCTACACTTAACACAGTAGGTGGAAATTGTATCGGGAAGAAAATTTCCCAGCTTTTACTGTGATTCAGGAGAGCATCCCCCACTCCGCTTCACTGGTTCCTGTTTCCCTTTGGTGCCCCACATCAGGGAGTCAGACTTTTGAGACGCCCTGGCAAGTGTCCCAGTTCCCACGATGGTGGGGGGCTGTGGGATACCTTTACCAGTGTTGTCCAGAAGGAGAGGAGCAGTGAGGTACACAGCAGTGGGTAGGAAACTGGCAGACTTGTGGATGGGAGATAGTAAATTTAAAAAGAAAAATGCCAGCGAAAGTATAAAATACTTAAGCATTAGAGAAAAATAGCTGGGTTTCAATTATTTTGCTTAAATTACTCTGGAAAAATGTGTCTCATGTACTGTAAAATGACTTGGTTTTACAGAGGGCCAGGGCTGTAGCTACTAAAGACTTTTCTCATGCCAGATTTTCAAAACATTTTCACATGCACTGTGGTTGTTCCAGCAAGCATGACAACTAAGATCAAGTACAGTGACGTCCCCCAGGATGAAACCCAATTCCGCAGCATTTTGCAGCACTCTGCAGAATGCTACAGCAGACCTATTGAATAAAGCAATGTAATTTCAATGGCAATTGGTCCATTTTGTTATTCCGAAAAATGTGACACTGCCAGGATGAAGTGAATGCCACAGTTTCCTGCATGACAAAAGGGACTAATTGCCATTGAAATTACATTGCTTTATTCAGTAGGTCTGCTTTAAAAGTAGGTTTCATCCTGGGGGCCCCACTGCAACTGAGATACAGCTAACTCGCTAGATAAAGATGAGGCCAAGTTTCACAGATTCTGTTGGCAGATAAGGACCTCTAAGCCCATTCAGTCTGTCCTTTAACGCTAGTTCACAAAGCGACCTGTAACCGTTATTGGTCATTGGCTTAGCTTTTTCTTCGTATATCTATTATTCCTTTGTTTCTGTCCCATGCATGTTTAAAACCCACCACAGTACGGGCTGACACCACCTTCTGGGGCAGGCTATTCCATGCATTCACCGCCCTTTCTGTGAAGAAGAACTTTCTAATATTTCCCCCTTATGTGGCCACACTTCAATCTCATGTTGTATCCTCTTGTCCTGGTACTACTGTTGGGCTGAAATGTGTTGTCCCCTTCCACCTTGTTTATGCCCTTGAGGTACTTGCATGTTTCTATCATGTCACCTCTCTCTCTCCCTCCTCTGTTCCAGCGTGTACAAATTTGGGTCCCTCACTTTCTCTTCGTAAGGCTTGTGATATAACCCGTTCACCATTTTGGTCGCCCTCCACTGCGCCGTCTCTATTTTGTCAATGTCCTTTGGAAGGTGTTGTCTCCAGAACTGTACACTGTATTCATGGTGAGGTCTCACCAGGGTCTTGTGCAGTGGAACCATTACCTCCCTCCTTCTGGTTGTTATTCCCCTACCAATACACCCCAACATCCCACTGGCCTTTCCCATCACCTTGGCAGTCTGCCTAGTGGCTCTCAAGTCATCTGTGATTATGACCCCTAAGTTTCTCTCCTCCTTATTTACTGTTACAGCCCCCCCATCCTGTAGCACGCGTCAGGGTTCCTGCTCCCCACATGCATGATTTTGCATTTCTTTGCTTTAAACCTTAGCTGCAGTGCCCCTGACCATCTCTCCAACTGTTCCAGGTCTCTTCTCATCCTTTCCACCCCCTGTGGGGTATCCACCCTGCTGCAGCTCTTGGTGTCATCTGCAAACAGGCAAACCGTTCCCTCCAGCCCATCTGCTATGTCACTAGTGAAGATACTAAAGAGGACTGGCCCCAGAACTGTTCCCTGAGGTACCCCACTGGTCACCTCCCTTTCCTCTGATTGGGTTCCATTTAACACTACTCTCTGTTGTCTGCCCCTTAACCAGTTGCCAATCCAGTTCACCACTTTGTATCCCACCCCCAGGCTGCCTCGCTTGTTGACCAGTCTCCTATGTGGGACCATGTCAAAGGCTTTGCAGAAGTTGAGATAGGCAATGTCTACTGCCCCCCAACCCCCAGTCTACAGCTTTTGTCACCCAGTCAAAGAAATCTGTCAGATTTGTTTGACAGGATCATCCCGCAGAGAACCATTATTAACTGGGATCCACCAGCCCATTAGCTACCAGGTGTTCCACAGTTCTTTCCTTGAGGAGTGTCTCCATTATCTTCCCAACTACAGAGGTTAGACTAACTGGCCTGTAGTTCCCCGCTTCTTCCCTAACACTGCTCTTGTGAAGGGGTACGATGTTTGCCCTTCTCCAGTCCTCTGAGACTACTCCAGTGTCTAAGGACTCTCTGAACGGGGCTGCCAGTTCATACCTCAGCTCCTTTAGGACCCTGGGATGTATGCCATTTGGACCCATGACTTTGTCAACCTTTAACTTTGCCAGTTCCTTTAGGACCCTCTCATCTGTGAATGGACTGGTGCTTACCTCCCCTATCTTTAACTCCCGTGAAGTCCAACTGTGGGCCTTGCCCATCCCCTTCCACAGTGAAGACTGAACGAAATATTCATTCAGGATCGCTGCTTTGTCCCCGTCTCCCTCCACTATCTTCCCCGCTGGCCCCTCTAAACTTTGCCGTTTCCCCCCTTTGCCTTCCTTTTCTTGCTGATGTACTAGAAAAATGCCATGCCACCCCTTAACCAACTGACCTATTCTCTCCTCCATTTGCACTTTACTGCTCCTTACTGCCTTTCCTGTCTGTCTCAGGCACTTATGGTACCTCTCCTTGTCCTCCTCACTTTGTGTCTCCTTATACTTCCTCAAGACTAGCCTCTTGGCCTTTACTTTTTCTGCCCACCCCCCAAAAGAACCAGAGAGGCTTTCTTCTCCTTTTACTCTTGTCTGTAGACCTGACACATTGTTCTCTTACCCCCACTATAGCCTTTTTTTTTTTTTTTAACCAAAACAAGTCACTGCCAGTTGTATCTAGGCCTCAGGGTTTCATGCCCCAACACCAGTAGGATGAGTGGTTTGTATTAATACTGTTTTCTGCTGTTTTCCAGATGTGGCTACAGACATCTACCTGTGCCCTCTTTAGCTTTTACTTCTTGTGGGTCTGTGAATAAACCCAAAGACGAAGAAGAAGGGTCTGGGAATCCCAAAATAAAAAATTGTGTGGTCTGAACCAAATTCTTGTAGTCAAGCATTGTTCCTTAGGAGATACTTTGGTTCATCCCACTGCAGTCTCAGTGGACACCCATTCTAAGGGGCCAGAAGTGCATGCCGGGAACATTTCACACTGGTGGACATGCATCCTGATAGATTATGGTGTATTAAGGACGCAGGGACCCACATCCCAGACTGCCCGGTCCACATCCAGGTAGTTAGTAGCCCCTCTTTGAAGTTGCGTTTGTTGCTTTTTTTCAATAATGCCTACCCAGAATTTTTAGGGGCAGCACCTAGTCAAAAGAGATTTTAGCCATATTGATCCTTGGAAACCAGAAGTCACTGGAATACATAGGGGAAACAAGGCAACCATTCAAACCAGGATTAACCACCACTGACACACAATAGTAGACCAGATTATCAGCACACCAGCAGGACACCATTTTTTCCCCAAACAGACTATTCCCTCTACGACCTTTCTGTCCTAAGAGGCATCTTCAAAAACACACAGGAGAGACAGACATGGGAACTGAAATCTATCAAACAATTCAAATTTTAACACTCAGTCGGAACATTGGATCTGTATGTTACTTTTTACAAATTTGTTTTATTTTTTTTTTCTTTCTTTCTGGGACCCCCGCACACTGTGCATCTCAGGTCTTTTTATTCCATGTTCCTGTCTGGATACTTTCTATTACCATTTCAAGGCATCAATTCAGCCACTGCTACGAATATCTTAGCACTTCTTGATAATTATCCCCCACAACTGTAGACCTGTTCCTGTTCATTGCCCACCCACCCTTCCTGTTGAGTTCTTCTCACCTGTCCTGCCATAATTACTTTGAAACAATGCATCACAGTGTACATAGCCCTTACACTCCATTTATCTCAGGTCTTTATTATTCTGTGTTCCTGTCAGGATACCTTTCCAGTTACCACTTTAAGTCACCCATTCAGCCTCTGTTACAAATATCTTAGCGCATCCTGTGAATCAACCCTTTCAGTTAAATTTTTCTCAAGTATTCGGTTATAATTATCATTTTTTGTTTTAACAGTGCATCACAGTGTATATAAATGCTGCTTATTTTGCCCTGAAAGCTTGTGTACTGTACCATCTTTGTAGATGACGTGTTAGTCCAATAAAAGGTATCAAACCTTCCAGTGACTCCTAGGGACAGCACCCAAATTTATGTTGCAGGTCTGTGGTGCCGTGTCAGTCTCAGGAAAATCTAGTACACCTTTTTGTGTGGTAATACCTTTTATTAGACTAACTGAAAAAGGTTTATATAAGCTTTCGAGACCTCTCTGGTCCCTTCATGTGATGCAGAGAAAACAAACCAGCATTTTAGAATATATATATAAGAGTTTGTGAATCCCAGATTGCTTAACAAAGGGGAAGGTGTAAATGAAGCAATTTAATATAGTACAGGTGACTACCAGGAATATGCCTCATGTCATTCAAAGGTGAAAGAGAAGACATGCAAATGATGACCTACATCAAAATGATACCATAACAAGAAGATTGGTGGCTGAAGAAGGTTCCTTTGAGTATGCAGGTCATGTAACGCTGCCAGTTCAGAAAGTTAGTTAAGCAGTATCTGCATAAGTGGCTCCTTCAAGTCGGTTGTGTCCCAACGATAGAGGAAGTTTAGAAAAACAATCAAATCCTAAATGGTAGGGCCCAGAACTGCAGTGGAAACTGTCAAAACTCCGCTTGGGATCTGGTAATATGTGAGGAACCCTAAATGTTTGTTCAGCCCATGAACATCTGTTCCAAAAAGCTTCATGAATTTTGCTTCCTGGAGAAGTCTTGTATGAATATCTTTGAGATTTCCTCCCAAAATTGCCACTTTAAGATCCTTCAGAGAATGGTTGTTTAGGGAGAAGTGCTCAGCCACTGGTGCCTGGTTGTCCAAGTGTCTAGTAGTGGATCTGTGTACATTTTTGTTTTTATGGAGCGTTTGTCCCACTTCACCCATGTGGACATTTTTGGCATCTTATTAGATCAGTCAGATTGTTGGTGTTGCGTGAGATTTTGTATTTTGTATTCCACATTGGTAAATGGAGAGAACACTGTCACATGTCACTTAGGTTGCATGTTTTGCATCTGGCCTTGTTGTACAATCATATTCCTTGTGTGTCCATTTGAATTTTGAGGGTGTAATTCCTGACCAGTGTTCTTCCCAGATTCTGTGATTGTCTGTATAGTGTAGGTGCAATGGGGCATTGAATATAGTGGACAGTCTGTCATCACTGTGCAGGACTGGGTGTAGTTCAGTGAGTTCCAGAACTACATCTGTAATTGCCTGGTTGTGTCCCTTTGTAATAATGTTTTGCATGCGTCCATCCAAGTGTGATATATTGGTACAAAGAGAGTCTATATCCATTGTGACCAGAAACAGGTTTTGTCATCAGAAAAGGACCTTTAGGCCCATCCAATCTGCCCACTGACCCTAGTTGGTCATAGATGTCACTCCCTACCCCATTCCTGTATCTAATATGCCCCTATGCCTGTCCCATGCATGCTTGAAGCCAGGGGTGTTCAAATCAAAATTTTTATTACTTGCCCAGCCATGACTGTAGTTGAATTTTCACCTGTCCCTATTAATTACGGGAAACAATTGAAACAATCACGGGATTTAAGAATGCATGGGATAGACATAAAGGAATTCAGGAGGTCAGGGGTAAGGGGCCACAGACTTCCTGGAAAACTTAAACTGAACTTACAAACTTAAATGGGCAGACTGGGTGGGCCATAGGCCCTTATCTGCCGACACTGTCTATGTATCTATGTAATTACAAAGACATTAGCTCTGTTTTGGTACTTGTCCTTCAATTAAATTTACTTGCCCCGGACAGGGGGCAATGGGATTTGCTTGCACACCCCTGCTGGAAGCTCCTTATGGACTTTTCCCCTATCACTTTCTCTGGCAGGTTGTTCCAGTCATCCACCACCTTTCTTTCATCTTTTTTTTTTTTTTTTTTAATACTTGTTCCTTCTGAGCACTGGCAGGCGGCTATGGCCCTCTGATTGGAGGGACTCTCTCTCTCTCTCTGGTCCCACCGCTCCCGTGCTAGGCGGCCCCTGGTAGTTCCCCCGTGGATTGCCCCACACACACGGTGAGGCCAGGAGGAGGTTGCCGGCTCTCCTCCCCCTCCCCCCCCGAGAACCAATCCAGAAGCCGGGGGTCCACTCCCAGGAGCAGATCCACCACCCTTTCTGCGAAGATGTATTTCTGTACATCTCTCCTAAACGCCCCTCTCCTAGCTTCATTGCATGCCCCCGTGTTCTAGTGACTTTCTTTCTCTGAAATAAACCCTACACTTGCACCCTGTTTGTTTATTTATTAAAAGCATAACCAGGAAGTACATTCTGAGCTGAAAACAGTCTGTTTACAGACGGTGGGGAGGAGAGTAGGAGATGGCTAACAATAAAAATAAGGTAAAATACAATAATGTAGTTTTACAAGCAGAATCATAAATATTAGAGGCAGAATAGTAAATTAAGGCATCTAAAAAATAACACACAGTAACATGTACAGAAAGGGAAACTAGCAGAACAGTAAGAAGAGGGCAAGACTAGAGAATGGAGAAAAACAAGAATCACAAGCAGTTGCAGGTAGGATGACAAAAGTCATCCTGTGAGGTGTCTGTAGGTTTCAGACGTGTCACGTCTCACTCTTTTTTCTCTTCCATGAAGTACATGTGGAGTTCCTGCAGCCTTGCCTCGTATGGCTTCTTGTGCAATCCCCTCACCTTGTTGGTCATCCTCCTGTGTGCCGCAACCACCCTTTCAATGTCATTGTGGAGGTGCGGCCTCCAGAACTGGACACAGCACTCCAGGTAGGGCCACATCAGCGAGTGATTCAGTAGCAGCACCACCTTCTTCTTCCTGTTAGAAATCCCTCTCCCAATGCACCCCAGCATCCTGTTAGCCTTTCCCACTGCTTTGTCACACTGCCCAGCTGCCTTGACATCATCACATAGGTGCCGGAACCGGGGGTGGGGGGCGATAGGGGCAGTAGTCACTCCACTTTTTATATCTGTATGGCAAAAACTAGTACAGAAAAAGTGCCCTTTGTACCCTCATAAGTGCCCTTTTGATTCTCAACCCCCTCAGCTTTTACCATCTTTCAGCACCCTTGTGTCATCAGCTATCATAACTTCTAGGTCTCTTTCTTGCTTGCTGACTGTAAGTGCCACTTCTCCCATCTTGTACACAGCCTCTGGGTTCCGCAACCCTAAGTGCATAACTTTGCACTTTTTTGGCATTGAAACCCAGCTGCCACTCCCTAGACCATTCCTATAGTTTCCTCAAATTCCTTTGCATTTGCTCCACCCCTTCCTATCAACCCTGTTGCAGATTTTTGTATTATTCGCAGACACACTTTACCCTCAAGCTGCTGCGCAATGTTGTTTATGAAGACGTTGAAGAGGCTCGATACCAGCACTGAACCCTGTGGCACCCGACTAGTTACTCTCCTGTTGCCTGAGTTTACCACCACCTTTTGCCTTTAACCAGTTTGATACCCAGTTTATCACTTTCTCCCCTGTCCACAGGCTGCTTAGTTTCTTAAGTAGCCTCCTGTGCGGCACAGTGTCGAAAGCCTTACTGAAATCAGATAAACCACGTCCACTTCTCTCCTTCGATCCACCTCCCCGTTAAACAAGTCAGAGAAATCTTATGAGATTAGTTTGACATGACCTTCCCCCATGAAGCCATGCTGCTGGTGTTCCTGCAGCCCTTTTGCTGCCAGGTGCTCCATGATACTCTCCTTCAGTATTGTCTCCATTTACTTCCCCACCACTGATGTGAGAGTGACTGGCCTGTAATTGGTAGCATCCTGCCTACTGCAGCTTTTGTGCAGAGGGACTACATCATTCCCCCCACCCCACCCCAGTCCTCTGAACGTCTTCTATCTGAACTGAGGTGTTAAAAGCACTGCCAGAGGGGCGCCAACACCGTGCTCAGTTCCTTTAGGATCCTTGGATGAATTCCATCCGCCCCAAAGCCTTGTTCTCCTGCAAGGCTTTCAATCCTTCTGGACCATCTCCACCAAGAATGGACTTGTGTCCATGCTCCGCTGTACCTGGCGCTTACTGCAGCATGCTGGTCTGTTCCCCCACCCCACCCTCTACCCTGAAGACCAAGAAGAAGTAACCATTTAAGTATTTCTGCTTTCTCTTGATCTTCCTCTGCACAGTCCCTCCAGCCTTCCTGATTCTATCCCTCCCCTTGTCTTCCATAAACAGTACCTGAAGAAGGTCTTGCCCTCCTTTTTGACCTCCTCAGCTGTCCTCTCCTGTCCTCTGTTAGTGCTTCCTAATTGTTGTTTTCTTCTTCTTCTTCAGTGCCTTTGCCACCTCCTTAGAGAACCGTAGCAGCCTCATCCTCGTCTTTCCCTTGCTTACTTCCTTCAAACAGCATATCAGTTGCCTGGGGTATACCCTCCTTAATTTTTCTCCATTGAGCTTCCACCTTCCCTCTGGCTATCCCCTTCCTTCCCCTTCATGGCATTCTCTGAGGCAGTTTCCCATTTCTTTAAAATCTGCCCTCCTGAAGTTCAGTACCCTTGTCTTAGTGTTTTTTTCCCCCTGTCCTATCCATATGCCAAACCAGAAATGAGCTGGTAGGGAGTACATTTCATTTGTGAAGTCTGTTTAGCTTGCCAGTTGTGTCTAGGATGAACCTTGGAGTTCTTTGTGGCACTGGTTTGAGGATACCCTCGACTCAGCCCTGTATTTGTTCAGTAGGTGTGCCATACCTGAGATACTTAGCCACCCAGGAATTTACAGTCACTTTTACTTCTGATGGACTCTGGACAGCCTTTTTACTGCAAAAAAACTGTGTGAAAATTTGCAGGCGTAACCTTACCAAATTACACGGACAGATGTTTAGAATCTCTGGCTTTTGGCCATTGCTTTCTTTAGCTGAAATAGCAAAATGGATCTCAGGATGTTATGCAAATATCATAGCAGAAAAGGTCAGCTAAGGGTGCTGAGGTAGCAGATTTGCAGCTGTTGTAGGGTGAGGGTTCCGTAAATTAGACTTGCATCAAACAAATGTGTAGCTTCTAAAGACCATTTAAATGTCCTTCAAAATATGTACAAGCTACACAGTGGAGTTCAGTTACTCCAAAGTATAAAAAGTTGGCAATTCTTTTTCTAGATTATGTTTTGGGGGTGGGGGTGTTGTAAAAACAGCATTTTCTGTCACAGCTGTTCATTCCTTAATGGTTTCCAGCAGTGTTGGAGATGGCCTGCAATAGATGGATCTAATTTTTCTTTTAACTAAAACTTTTTAGTCTGCCTGTAAACCTTTATTACTTGAAGTATAAATTGACTAGTAGGCGACTCGAAAACATCTATGGACCTGAGCCAAAGCAATGTCCATAGTACACAATCTCACAGAAGCTCGGCTCCAGAGTGTCTACTTCAGCATAAAAACACCATGTTGTGTGTAGGATAACTTTTTTTCATTGAAAAATAATTAAAAAAAAAAAAAAAAAAGGCCATGACAAAGCCCTAGTACAGGGTGAAAATGTTTGGCTGTACTTGGGAGGGTACGTCCAGTATCTAACTGCTGTTTTTATTATTTTTCAATTAAAAAGTTATCCTACACACAACATGGTGTTTTTGTGCTGAAGTAGAAACCCTGGAGCTCAACTTCTGTGAGACTGATTACTTGAAGTATGTTTTCCTTTTATGTGGTTTTGCAGTAAGGGTATACATGCGCAGAAACATTGAAAAGGCCAGTACTATAATACATTGCTTGAGACTGTTAGTGTTTTCAACTTTAAATATTTGTTTTTAAAGCCCTGGTACACTGCCTGAATTTCATATTAATTTTTAAAAGTAGCCCACTGTTACTGTTTGGATTTAAAGAGCTGGTGGAGCCAAAGCAGGCAGACAGGAAATTAATACAAACTTTTAAGAAGTTGTCAGTTATAATTTTTTATTTCTGAAGTATTTTCTTTCGTCTTTTGCTCATTAGAAACTCTTCTGTGTGATAATATTGTGCTGGATGTGTGGAACAGCTCTCAGCCTGACAGCTGACTTATCTATCTCTGCCGCCCCCCACTACATCATTAGCATTGTGATGGCTGACAGTGACATCACAGGTGACTCTCTATAAAATAAAGCAAGGCAACACCAGTAACTACAGTCACAATATCAGTATTTATTCTTGCATAAAGCCCGATTACATGCCACACATGGAAAGTATGGAGTGCACCCCTCCTCCTAGTTGACTGCTTTTAAAATCTAATATTAGTTTTAGGCAGTACACTAGCTCTTTAAAGTACTTTTTTTATTTTTGTGTTTGCTAATTAAAATACATTTTCTACCTGCTAGGACTACAGTAGGTGTGATATTTATTTATTTATTTATTATTATTATTTGAAAATTGGTAACCAGGAGAGGCAGACTGAGCCAACACTTGTTTCCAGGTGCGATTTGGGGAAGGAACATGAGAAACAGTAGTATAGTAAGGAATACGTTGACAGGGTAGGGTGTTGACATCTCACCTCGGGTGGTTGGGCCCGCACAATTTCGGCCGAGGGGCTTCCAACACCCGAGAAGGATGTTATCCCAGCATAACACCCACCCTGGAGGGCATTATTCCTATTATACAATGGCTCATTGTTTTATACAGAAAAAAGAGTTTTAAAGAATTTTATTTAGTGTTTAAAAATATTTTTTTAAGAAAAGATGCAAACAATCAATGTGGTAATGAGCAGCAGGGATGTTATGCTAGGATAACATCCCTGCTGTGTTAGCCAACTGACCAATCAGAAGCCAGGATTCTTTCTTGTCATTGTATAATACACAATAACATTTCTTGGTACAAAAATAAAGTGCAGCCTCAGCACAGTATGGAACACCTATACAAGTGCAAATAAAAGAGCAGCAGCAAGGCACAACATGCAAAAAAAATGGAACTGTGTGTAACCCCCCTGCAAATGAGGGTTCCCAAAAGTCTCCTAGGAGCTGGCTAAGTGCTCCCCACCTGACTGGTGTTTGGCATTTAAGCTGTTTATCTGTGAGTGCTTTTAGAGTCTCTGGTACTGTCTCTTTAGGAGCTGCCTGCTCGCAGGTCAGATTAGTTTGAACGGGGGAACTGTGTAGTTAATGATCGAATCCTGCCCTGAGCTGCCGTTTGATCGCTCCGTTTCTGCAGTCTCTAACAGAGCAGAGGGAGCCCATCTGAAGGATGTAACTGTTTTCCTGAAATCATTTAGAGCATTTGTAAAACTGTAGTTCGTCTAACCTGTCTTTATTGCAGCTGGGACTTTGTGTGTGTTACTCCTCCATTTTGGACCTGAACTGCTAATCTGGGTCAATTGGGTAAGGGGAGCCCTAAAATGGAGACTGCCTGAGCCCACCAGAGCTTGGACTCTCACCTGGAGCCTGCTTAAAGGGGAAATGTATGGCAGGTGCTTCTGGGAACTGTAGTTTGGACCTTGGCGCCTTTTTGCACCAACAGAGGGAGCCCTGAAATGATTGACAGCCGAATTCACCAACCAGACCTGTGTGAAGCCTAAGGGAAATGCTCTGAACTGTTGCTGGAGGGCCAGGTGCAAGTTGACTGTGAAGGGAGTAGGAGCTCGGTTCTGCTGCGGCGTGCAGTTTGCACAGGAAGTGCATGTAAGGTCCTGAAGTCGGCCTGTAGCTCTTAGCGAGTGCTCATTCAGACTGAATCTGAGTTTGTAGAGAAAAAGGAAGAAGTGTGCAGATCCAGGCTTGCCCGTAGAAGACCAAAGATTTGCAGAAGTGCAATCGGCCTGTCGGGGACTCTGTTGCTGCGTGTGTTCTCAGGTTTTACAGTATTTGCAATCGGGATCGAGAAGCAGCTGCCCGGTATGGTAGTTTCCTTTACATATAAATGTGCCTAGTGTTTGTAGGGGATTGCGATGCCCTTTCCCCTTTTTATGTGAGATGTGAGTTGTGAGCTGAAACTGGACTCAAAGCTAATCGGACTGCATCCGCCTGCTTTCCAAATCAGTAGGGCCCTATCCCAGGGGTCTCATCTCCATGTCCTGCTCATTTTGGCCATCCAGAACCACCTCCTCAATTCAGCTATCGGTTTGGGTTTATGAGTACAAATAGTGGTACCACCCCTCACCTTCATTTAATCAAAGTGTGTCAACTGATTGTTTTGTATTTTTTCTGTTTGTGGACTGAGCCATCCGGCTCCAGATTACAATTTGTTTGGGCATATATTTTCTTCCTACAGGGCACCATCCAGCTGCACCAGCCGGCCAACGCAGGCAGGAGCCCAGTACAAAAAAGCAACCTGCAGCAGCAGGAGACCCAGAATGAGCGCGTTAGGGAGGGGGAGTGAGTGAGCTCAACGGAGCTCTGTTGGGACTGCTGCAGATTTGTTTGTGGGCAGAAAAAGGCAGCAATACACACAGGGGCCCAGTACAAAATGGCAGCCTGCAGTGGCAGGAAACCCAGAATGAGTGAGAGAGGGGGAGTGAGTGAGTTCAGTGGATCTGTATTGTAACTGCTGCAAATGGCGGCAACGCAGGCAGGAGCCCAATAGAAAAGGGCAGCCTGCAACACTGCCAGAAACTGAATGAGCGACTGAAAGAAGAGGACTGAGCGAGCTCAACAGAGCATTGTCGGGACTGCTGCAAATTTGTTTGTGGGCAGAAAAAGGCGCCAACAGAGCCAGGAGCCTGGTACAAAAGGGCAGGCTGCCAGGAGAAACAGAATGAGTGAGTGATACAGGGGGGAGTGAGCGACCTCAACGGAGTTCTTGTCAGGACAGCTGTGGATTTCTCTGTGGGCAGAAAAAGGCAGCAACACAGGCAGGAGCCCAGTACAAAAGGCCAGCCTGCAATGCCAGCAGAAACGGAATGAGTGAGTGAGAGAGGGGGGAGTCAGCAGGCTCAACAGACCTGTGTCGTGACTGCTGCAGATTTCTTTGTGGGCAGAAAAAGCCACCAACAGAGGCAGGAGCCCAGTACAAAAGGGCAGCCTGCAGCGCCAGGAGAAACCGAGTGAGAGAGGGGGAGTGAGCCACCTCAACGCAGCTCTGTCATGACAGCTGCGGATTTCTTAGTGGGCGGAACAAGGTGCCAATGCAGGCAGGAGTCCACTACAAAAGAGCAGCCTATAGCACCAGGAGAAACAGACAGAGTGAGTTGATAGAGGGGCGATGAGCGAGCTCAACATAACAACGCAATCAATATTCGGCATTGACAAATGCTTGTTTTTGGTGGGATTCTGCTTGGACACATTTTTGTATTTACCCAGGATAGCACCGCTCAGATGTCATCTTGTGTTCAGTAGGATCTTGCTTCTCCCAGTTTTTACTCTCTGTTTACTCAGGATAGTACAGCTGAGATGCAATATCTTGCTTTCGTGTGGCTCACTTTTACCCACTTTTATAGTGTATTTACCCAGGATAGCACAGCTCAGATGTCATCTTGTGTTCAGTGGGATCTTGCTTCTCCCAGTTTTTACTCTGTGTTTACTCAGGATAGTACAGCTGAGATGCAATATCTTGCTTTCGTATGGCTCACTTTTACCCACTTTTATAATGTGTTTACCCAGGATAGTCCAGCTGAAAGGCACGTTATATTTATTGTGCGGTCCAGCTTTTACAATATATTCATCCTAGGATAGAGCAGCACAGATGCAAAGTTCATTGGGGGCTCTGTTGTACTGGGTTCCTGCTTTTACACATTTTTACTAATTATTTACTCTGGCTAGACCAGGTGAGATGCAAGATCTAATTTTCAATGGTGTCCTGCCTTTACACATTTTTTTAGATTGTACTTACCCAGGCCCCATGAGAGACTGTATCTAATTTTCAGTGAGCTCCCAGATTTTGCCCCCAAATTTCCAACATAGTTTTTTTTTTAAATGACCTGACATTATGATCAAGATGGGTGGAATTTTTTAAATCCTATCCAAAACGGTGATTTCGCAGTGCGACAGTGAAAACATCTTTCAAGGGGATTTGGAAAATAACACCTCTTCATGTTCAGGAGGTGGGGTAACACAGGGGATATGTTGAACATTAGGGGCCACCATCTGCAAACAATAAAGTTATGAATAAACGTTAGAACAGTTTTTCTTCATAACTTAGCTGTTTTTCAACATAGTCTTTTTCTGTGACCCCTTCATCTGAACTTGACAGATGTCATTTATAAAATACTGGCAGAAATGTTTTTTTGGCACCACAAGTGTAAAAACACATTTTGGCCAGGATTGGAAAATGACAGTTGTCACATTCATGAGGTGGTGTGAAGAAATGGCTATGCTGAAAATTTTGGGTCAAAATGTTGAAAATTACTAAAGTTATGAGCAAACATTGAAAAATTTCAACGTACCTTCATAACTTTGTTTTGAATACTTTGACCCCAAATTTTCAACATCGTCTTCTCATGGCCCCACCTCATGAACCTGGTAAGTGAAAATGTTCAAATCCCACCCAACAGGTGATTATGCAGTATGCAGAGCGACTGTGAAATCATCTTTTCAGCTAGATTTGACAGATGTCACCTACCGTGTTCATAAAGTGGGGTCCCAAAAAGGTCATATTGAACATTTGGGGGAAAATATTAAAAAAATTACTAAGTTATGTGTACAAGCTCAAAACACATTGAAATACATTGACTGCAGGTTGCCTGATTTCCTTAGTTCCTGGTCTAGCATTGAAGAGAGAAGACATGCCTGCTGTCCAGAGAGAATTACAGTGTTGGACCCCCTATAGGTAAGGAAGGGGGTAGGGGTACGAGTGGGGTAGTGGGTGCTGAGTGGGGGGGTCCAGTAATGGTGGTGGAGGAGGACAGCAGCAACAACAGATATCGATGAACTGCTGTTTTTTTTTTTTAACGGTGTTATATGTAAAAACAAATAGACTATGAGGGACAGTTGCCTTTATTTTAGGGAGTTGCTTTACTGTTCATGGGGCACTAGGACAAGAATCGGGGGTTGGGAAGGATACTCAGCAGTGGGAGGGAGTTGGTTTACCATTCACGGGGCACCAGGGGAAGAATCTGAGGTCGGAGGGATACTTGGTAATGGTAAGGAGTTGTGCTATTATTCAGTGAGTAAGACTCGGGAGGTGGGAGGGAGTTGCATTATTATTTTTTAGGTGGCCCCAAGAGAAGAATTGGGAGGTGGGAGGGATACTTGGCAGTGGGAGGTTGCTTTGGGGGGGAGAGGACAAGGCGCAGGCGGATCATGACGCCGACCAGCTGTGCTTGCTGGGCAGCATCATGCAGATCAAAGGAAAGAGCTGCCCTGTGATTCAGGCTGCTCTAATTCTTAGAACTCCATGAAGTTTCTGCCCAGCAAGCACAGAAGCATGTCATGATCTGCCTGGCTGATGATTAGTCTGACACTGAGGAGCCCCTTGCAGACTGCTGTGCACTGGACCGACGGTGACACATCTCTGAAATCCACTATCACAGCACCATGTTTGCTTTGTGCAAGCATGAACATAAAAAGACATTAGCAGCTCTTGAACACTTTAGGCACTTTTACACACAGGTTTTAAAAATGGAATGAGCATTACTTGCATGGTGCCGTTGTACTCTGTTGCATTCTTGTTCCTTTTTACATTCCGCGAGTATTACAGCTACCCCCACCTCCATTTGTTTCGGCTCCTCCACAGAGTTTGCTGCTCTGTGGCTGTTTCTGCAGTGCTACTGGAATGGCTGTTTTACACAGCCAGACGAAATGGAACACATCGGTGCAAATCACGAAAAGCAGAGATTGCAGTTCGGGCAAATGTTCACCAAGGGAACGGAACAGATGCACTTTACACACAAGGGATATAAAGGAATACTGTTTCTGTAACAGTCATTCCATAATAGCAACCTGTGTGTAAAAGCGCCTTTTGTGGATGACTTTGGAGCCCCCTCGACCTGGCTCCTCTCCTACTTCTGGATGAGTGCTTTCTCCTCATTCACTAAGGAGGCAGTATAGTGCAGTGGTTTAAGGCCCTGAGCTGCAAACCTGGAGACCTGGGTTTGAATCCCACAGCCCCCACTTGCATACTGTGTGACCATGAGCAAGTCACTTAACTTCCTTGTACTCCCAGGTTGCACCTGTAAACAAGCTTTCAGCTTAGTGTGCGTCTGCTGGTAAAACAAAGGTTAAAAATAAACTAAGTTGGTGTGTTACAAAGTCCCTCAAGGCTCCCCACACACACACACACACACACACACACACACACACACACACACACACACACACACACACTCTTCATTGTGTGTATATTGAAAAGAATGAAGAGGTGGGTTATGAAGAAATATTTAGCAGGACTGGCTAATCAAGAATGCCAGGAAATGGGGAGAATAAGGAGGGATATGAGAAGGGTCTGTTTTACGGAGGGGATGTCTGAGCTATGGAACAGCCTACCAGCAGAGATGGTGGCTGCAAGAAACACTGATGGTTTCAAACACGACTGGGGCTATGTAAAAGGCTTAGTATTTACACAGGGAGAAAGCAGTAGAGCTGGGGGCAATAACCTTGACAAGTCATTAGGCCTTGGGGTAGGATAAGGTAAAACAGGACACACTGGATGGACCAGTGGTCTTTCAAACCCCAGGAATCTCCCAGTATGATTAGACATATGCAGTCAGCCCAGAATCTCTGACTGTGGAATGTATGCAAATAATGGAACTCAGATCTTTTTCTGCCAACATTTTCTCCATTTCTTTGTTTCCATTTCCTCTCTCTTGGCTGCAGTAAATATAGAATTATGCCTGGAGAGCAGAGTGTAATGAGCCGCGTGATACTACCTTAACAGAGAGAATGACGCTTGAGTAGTTTAACCAGGCATCACACATCAAAGGTGTTTTAAAAACAAAACAAAAAAATAATTACTGTACTCCCATAGTTTGTTTTTATAATTATTCTTCTAGCCCAGCTGAGAGGCAACATCCAGTTTTCAGTGGAGGTCCTATTTCTGCTGTTTTCCACAGCTGTATGGACTGCAGAAGTGGGAGGTTGAGTGAATTTCCGAAGGTCACAGTGAGTATTGGGCTGCAGTGGGATTTGAACCTGTGCTGTCCTGTTCCCAGGCTGGTGTGCTGTCCACTGGACGACACTGCCTCCACTTACATATTAAATCATACGATCCACTATTTTGTGAAACCCTTAGCTAGAAACTATAGTACAGTTGGGCAGATTGTATGCTTCCCCAACCATGACATCACTTTCAGTCTAAATTTTCCATGAAATGGATGCTGCCTTAGGACAGCTGTAGGCAAAAATATGCCTGAACAGCTGCCCCCTGCTACGAGTAAGCCCAACACCTCATTCAAAAACGGGACCCTGCACACCTGCAGTACCTTCCCATTTAACATCTGCCACTGTTCTGTGGAGGCAGTATACCGCAGAGGTTTAGGGCTCTGAGCTGCAAACCTGGAGACCTGGGTTTGAATCCCACAGCCCCCCCCCCCCACACACTTGCATACTGTGTGACCCTGAGCAAAGTCACTTAACTTCCTTGTGCTCCCAGGTCGCACTTGGAAACAGGCTTTGGCTTAGTGTGCCTTTCCTGATTAAACAATTTCCCTTTTCCTTTCCTTCATCTCCCCCTTTATTCACACCACCTGTGTTTTTAAACCATTTATTTGATCACACAAGATGTAATTTTTCTGTAACCACACTGTGTTATATGACATTGTGTCTTTTTGAATGAAAGATGCTACTGTATATAACAAACAACAGCATTGTAAAATAGGGGACCTGCTTTGAGAGGGATATTGATGCCTTTTAAAAATTCAGATTCAATCATGGGTTAAGAATAAGTAATTTTTGTTCTAATCTGTATCTTTGTGACCTCAGTCTGGCTACCTGTGATGCACTTGTCTTGCATATAACCCAAGATCTTCAGTTCAATGTTGTGCACTAAACGCATGACAAAATGTAACCCCACCCAGAAAGTATACTGCTGTGGCTGGTCGCTTTTGTAGTTGTACAATATACTGTATTTAGAAAGAAGTGCTGCCTCATCTTATGAATGACATTGCTGACTGCAGACATCACCTGGCTTCTCCACTTGTAGAGCTAAAGCAAATGTAGTTACATCTGATTTCTACTTTGAAAAGTAAATGCAGGTCACTTAAGTAACAACAGTTGTCTAGACATCCTGAAGTAAGCTGTCAGCCTTGATTTATAGAGGCTAATAATTCAGGATGGATCATCGCGTCGAAGTATCAAAACAGTAGGGTAGCTGTCCTGTTTACATGTCTTCTGAAAATGGTGTATTTTTTTCTCGTAACTCAGAAACTAGGTCTGTTTGCTCCCAAAGGAAGCAGTACAAGTGAGGAGTGTTGAATCTGTTGAACCCTCCCTGGAACAATTCCTTGGAGAGAGTATCACTGGGGAAGTCAGAATTCCCAGACGTTGCCAGTATTTCACGGAATATTGAATGCTGCAGCTGTCTGAATGGCAGAGCAAGATGGATAGACCCCTGGCCTTTTTTTTCTTCCAACAGTTCTTGTGTTCCTAGGATTTACTTTCTCAATCTGCACTGTACAGAAATAGGGTTGTTTTCCAGTGAGAATACCAAAGTCATTGTGGGATACTGTTATTTGAATTAGACTTTTTTTTTTTTTTGTAATTTGGGTCAGGAAAGGCACACTGAGCTCAGCCACATTTCCAGGTGCATCCTGGGAGCACAGGGAGGTCAAGTGACTTGCTCATGGTCACACAGTATGCAAGTGGTGGTTGTGAGTTTCAAACCCACGTCTGCCGAGTCTCCAGGTACACACCTTGGTGCTTTAAACATCTAGGCTATACTGGTTTATACTTTTTATAAACTATACATTCAGGATGCACTAGAAAATGCATACACACAGACACACATGCACAAATATATATAAATTATCACTACATAGTTAGTTTTGTGACGTTAGGTTATCCTATCTGGTGCATTAACAACGCTTTTTTTTGCAAAGAATATAATATATGCAAGTTTTGGTCTTAAATGGTCCTCAGCATTCCTATACTAAAGATAATTATGGGAGTAAGTGTTTTATCCTGCAGGGGGGTATTGACATCTGCAGTTCTTCCCGGGAAAATAATAGAAAATAGACTATGTATATCTGCGAACCAAACTCTATCAGAGTTTCTAATTGATGATTTTTGGGAGAATACGGAACCCCCCTCTATACATTTTCGGGGATCCCACATGCAATTATAGGGGTCTTAGACTGGGAAAAATATTATTATTATTATTATTATTTTTAATAGCAGTAATGGAAAGGAAGGTATGTAAAAAAAAAAAAAAAAAAGAATGGTATGTGCATGAAGTCCTTGCTCTTCAGGTCAAGGATCTTAAGCAAATTCCATGGTATGCTGTCCAGTATGAATTGTGGAAAACTCAGAAATTGCCAATGAAAACATTAAGCAAAGTGGGGGAAGAAATGCTGAAAATAAACTGAATCATATAAACAGAGCAGCTGTGGAATATCACTGCAGGCATTTCTCTGTCAGTGCGGTCTTGCTGAAGTTATAGTACCATATGAGCAGTCATGTAGTCTTGGAGCCAGCGAATTTAAGTTGGATCATTCATGTGACTATAATGATATAATATCTAATAATAACATAATATATAATAATATACAGGGTGTGAAAGCCTATTTTGAGTCTCTCCCCTCCTGACTTTATATGAAATAACGACAATGCCTCTCCTAGCTGCTTACCTCCTGCTTAATTAGTTCTTTAAACCCACAGCACTCACCATGTACCTTGGGCTGTACTAACTGTAATATGCTGTACCTCTATATGAGATAGCTTACAACTGTAAATAGTCAGACCTATTGCTATTTCTTGTATTTTTTGTCTCTGTACCTGTGCACCCATACTCTGTAACTACCTTTCTGAGATGTCCTCCTGTCAAGACGTGGAACCTTTGAAAAAGAGCATTTTGCTCAAAGGTTATGTCCGAATGAGGAAATAAATAAATGAATGAGTCACTGAATTGAGTACCCAATCTTTTTTTTTTTTCTTGTTAAATGGATATTTTATTCTCTTTTTGTTCCTGGGTCGCCAGCATCTAGAGTATGCTTTCAGGTTGGTCTGAAGTGTCAACTTATGATGATATTACAGTACAAAGTAAAATAAAGTTGTTTCAGAAAGAAACAGAAATTTGTCCAGAATTAAGACGTTGTTTAGGGATTTATTCATGCTAGAAATGGTGGACAGAATATTAATTTTGACCCTCCAAATTACCACTTTCAGTACTGACTCCCACAAGTTGCTGTACGAGCTATTAGGATTTATATGTTATGGGACTTGGGAACTGAAGAACAAAACCCGGTTTGCAATCTTGCAGTCTGGTCCTGAGGAAATCCTGCAATACATTGCTATTTTTAGCAGCCAGACTACGGTCAGTTGCTTTTCATTGGCAACACTACTGAATGGAGAATGGAAAATTGTTCCTTCCCTGCTTGATGGTCTTTTTTTTTTTTAATTTTTTTTATATATTTTATTTCTGCTCTCAACGAGCGGCTGGGATTACTTACCCCACGTCAGCCATTTGTGCGGATGCTCAAGAAGCCAACCAAGCCTACGACTGCAGGACTGGGGAGGACCATAGCTTGCCCTGCTTGGGGCCCCCCCCAGCTGGAATGAACCAGGAGGAGAGACCGCATCACCCTGGAGCCCCCCACCTGATTTATGCTGAGCTTTGTTTGGCCTGCAGACCAGTTGTCCGTCAGTGGCATCACTCATCTGCCATGAGTGTTTTTGCCTTTTCATGTGCCTCTAGAGCGAGGATGTGCAATGGCGTCCAACGCATGGTGCACACACTCCCTTGCACGCTCGCAGAACATCTGCCACTGCTCAATCCCTGATTACCACGGCCCCTGTTCACCAGATTCCACAGTCTCCATTGGGGTCACTAGTGCAGCGAGCGACAACCCCAACCCACCCCAGGGGAGGAGAGCAGTCCTCTGGACGCTCAATCTTTCCCCTCCCCTGCCGACCCCCGATGGCCCGAGTCTGTTCCTGAACCCGGGTCGCCAGTGTGGAGTCCAGTGCCTCAACCCTCCGTGCCACTGGGCCGGCTGCTTGATGATCTTTGTACTCATTTATTTAAAGGGGGGGTTGCACTTATGGTTTGTGGGGAAGGTGCGTAGCAGCACATCTGATGCATTCAGTTATAGGCCCATAATTACACACCTTGCTGTGTCGAGTCTTACCGGGCTTACTTCTAATAACATGACTTTCATCAGGGGGCAGAGGATGAGGTATTGAGGCAGTGCTTTTGCAGGTCCTTGTTTCCAGAGACACCATAGAAGTGCCACTTAATTTTGACCATATGGTTCCTTCCAATGAAAAGCTTCATGGTTCCTGTGATGGGAAATGTGACTAAATTAATTTATTTTGTTGTTAGTATAATTATTTTTCTAAGTTCTGTTGTTTGGAGTGGACACAAACATGACTTCCAGGTCACATGTTCAGGCAGCTCTCAGGAGAAATACTGGTCAAGTACTAAGTTTCCCATGAACTCATCTAGTTTCAGACTCTGGCAGATATGAGGGTGCTATTCCCAGCACCCAAGACATCCTAGAAAATAAGGTCATAAAAGCTGGAATAAGGATGTCATAGATGTGAAGGATGCCCTTTGACCTAGATGATGTCACACACTGGTGGGAACTGTCACTCAAGGGAGAGGTCACTCTCCCACAGCCCTGTACACGTAAAACTGGGGAGCTGGACACACTTGCTCTCTCTGACTCTTTACATCCGGAAGAAGGTGGAGCCCTGCTGGAGCTAGCCTATCAGTGTGAGGGAAGGACAGACTTTGTGGAAGTCCTTTCAGGTGAGTGGCAGGTAAGATAGATGCTAGGAGAGACTGGATGTTGAGATTATTCTAACAATCATCTGTCTGTGTACTTGAAATTATTTTTCTTTCCCATTAGTCTTGTAAACCTTTTGTCTTGCTGTGTGTGTATATATATATATATATATATATATATATATGTGTGTGTGTGTGTGTATATGTGTGTGTGTGTGTGTGTGTGTGTGTGTGTGTGTATGTATGTATATATATATATATATATATATATATATATATATAAAATATACACACGCACATACATATACATACATACATATATATACACACACATATAATATATATGATCTTGTTTATTTGTTAACCTGTAGTAATTACTGGTGAAGACTCTCTATAGAATCAGTGGCTATGCCTCGTTATTGAGACGGTCATTTTAATATTTCTGGTGGCACAGTGAATTCTTTGTTTACAGTCCGCTGACTGAAGTGCACTCTACCAGTTGTATTGTATTTGACCTGCTTGAGTCTGAGCCATGGGGTATTTTGCTGATGGGTAGCAGCCCAGTGAAGCAGTATACCCAGACAACTGCTCTGTAAGCTGGTACAGCCCAAGAGGCAGATTGTCACAGTTTCCATTCCCTTTAAATCCAAAGTCATAAATTGAACTCTAAATTTATTTCCAAACACTGGCAGAAGAAATGGGAGACGCTTACCAACAGACTATTTCTGGTGAAGATATCTGAAGAACAAATTTCTCATATTGCTTCACTTATGATCAGGTATAGCCTATAGCAGCTCTCTCCAAACTGGTTCAGCTGCTTTCTCTGCTGTATGCAGTTCTGATGCTACTGTAGTTTCCGTGTTCCTGTTTCTCCAGCACCTGGAATGCATGACACTTTAGTCCTTGATTTCTTGATTACCCTGGCAGTGGCCACACAACTGCGGAACCTTGACTTATGCACCTAGTCACCGGTACCGCAACAGGTCTGCAGGCTTCAGTTCCATTTACCTCTGCTGACATGCCAGTTGTGCTGGTTCTGGTCCCATCTCTTCTGGCTGTCTCGGTGACTTCCTTGGTTCTGATTGCAGTGGCCCTTTCCGTGCGACTGATCATTCAGTATCCCACAGACTCTAGGGACCTGGTTTATCTGAGTAAGAGTGCCTCCTTATGCAAAATTTCCTGTCTAGGCTGTCCATTTATGTAAGTGTAGTGGAGAAATGGGAACCACCAGCTAATGGGGCTTATTCATCTTCAGACAGTTCATGCATTTAAAAGGAAACTGCGCCGAACCTGAAAGTAATTTTTCCCAGTAGAAGCTATTTTTTTAAATACTGGTGCCAGTTCTTTTTCCATCTATACAGGTCTATTAGTAACCTAAGTGGTTGTTTCTGATTTATAGTCTAGTGTTAAATGCCTTTTTAGGAACTTTATGATACAGTTTATATCCCTCTCAAGCACAGAGTGCTGTACTAGAACATAGATGCATTGTCCTGACAATATAAGAGCTGAGCAATGACATAATTGACATCATACAGTTCTAAAATTGTACTTGCTACCTGTGTGTAAATGTTCTTTGCTGATATTTGTCCTGAATATTGTTACTTATTTGTTATTGCTGTCTTATTTCTTTTTTTGTCAGGCATGACTGAAAAGGGCTGTGCCTAGTTCACATCCTGGTTAAAAATAAAAAATTAAAATTAAATGATCAATAAATTAGAAACACCCACTAGCATAATCAAAGACCCTGCAGAGATGGAACAGGAACATAACTGGAACCAGTATTTTTAAAATCTGCTTCTACAGGGAAAAAGGACTTGCAGGTTCAGTGCAGTTCTTCTTTAAACATGAGTGGAACAGATTCATGAGACTCAGGGGAGAGACTTGGTATGGGTTCTGTAGGAGGGGTGTTGTAATAGTGTTAGTAAATTACATTCTTACCAGTACTGAGCTGGCATCATGCCCGAGGTAGGCTCCGGTCAGACTGGATGAACCAGTGGTCTTTTTCTGCCCGAAACATTCTGTGCAGTATTCTAGCAAGGAGAGTGCATTTGTGATGTCATACAAATAACCACATCTCAGTCCTGAGGTGTTGCCCTGGAGATAGAACCTTTAAATATTAAAGTTCAAACTCTGAATTGTGGTTACACTCCCCCTGACATTTCTGTGGCAGATTGTTTTTTCCACTGAAGAGATTAGTGGCTGCAGAGTCCTACTCCAGTCCTTGTGGCTAAGTAATCTTAGTTTTGACTACCATTCCATTATTTTTGAGTTTATCTTAGGTTTATTCAGTGTTATTGTTTTTTCACCAGTTCCTTTGCAGTTCACAGGATCAGGAGAGCCATAGTTTTCTCCAATTCCTTGTTCAGGTTCTCGGTTTCAAATCAAACAAAAATAAAACCAAATTTTATGTTTAAAAATAGTTGTACTTTTATATCTGAACAGTCCCAGTGTAACCAAGAAGTGATGGGGCTCACTCCATTATGTTTTTAGTTTTTAAATAATTTTTATTTTATTTTAACTCAACATTGGGGTATGAGATGAGGGAGACGTTTTGTGGCCCAACACGCGACTATGTTCTGGCTCAACTCTGTGTTCATGTAAATAAATGTAACATAAATCACCATAAAAATACAAATGATTTCAATCAGATTGATTTATTCGATTTTGATCACTGTGTGAAATCACTGGGCTACATGACCCTTTTATAGGCCTGGATACAAGGGACGTATGTATAATATGTTAAATCAACATCAACACAATACAGTTGTTAATACAAACCTTTAAAACATTTACATACAGCAGTACTTTACAAGTACTGCTTGAAATTCTTTTGGAACAGAAATAAAGTGTCCAGTTGTCTTATGCAATGAGGGATGGCTTTCCAATTTTTTGCTGACCGGTATGAGAAAGAGTTTTGACTAGATGTTTACTTTAAAGAGCAACTTTTGACCTAGCCCCCCCCCCCCAAGAAGCACAAAGAACCCTCATCTGCTTCAGATCAAATCCTACGAAATTTTCTTTGTTGTAAGTTCTCCGATTTAGGAAGGAAGGATCGTATTTTTGCTCCGTGGAGCTCCGCTTGCGTAGATCCCTTTCAGCTTCCTTGTACCTCTACCGACTATGATCCACCCCCACGCTACTACGTTTTGTGACGTCCATATATGAGGCACGCCAGGGCGAGCATCCATTGCAATGAATTATGCTGTGTTTAAAAGTTTAATTTTCGTAGTTTAGATGGCAAGTTGTAATAAAGTGTGGCCACCGCTTAACCATGATTTATTCCGACTTGCCATCTAAACTACAAAAATTAAACTTTTAAACACAGCACAGTTCATTGCAATGGATGCTCACCCCGTTTCTCCTCATATACTGATGTCAAAAAACGTAGTAGCACGGGGGTGGATCGGGGCAGATCAAAGTCAGCAGAGGTACAAGGAAGTGGAAGGGATCGGTGTGGCAGAGCTCCACAGAGCAAAAATACGATCCCTTCCCAAATCAGGGAACTTAATAAAGAAAATTTCAGTAGGATTTGATTTCTCGAGGGGGGGGATTCCATAAAGAGCAAGATAGTTGCTCTTTAACAGAGGTTTGGCCAAGGTTAACACATTGCTTGATCTCTTGATGCTGACAGGCTTAGATTGATGGTCCAATATAGAGACTACCATTCAATGCTGTCCTGTAAAAAGGCTGTCCGGGGAGATCACCACTGCAAGGAACCAACCAACCCAGCTCTTTCGAATTGTGGACAGATTGTGCAGTCCAGCCTGTCTGCAGTTTCGGAGAGCATTATCACAAGATAAATGTGATGAGTTTTCTCATTTCTTTGCAGATAAGGTTGCCGACATCAGATCGGAGATTGGCCTTACTCGCCCCAATTGTGTGTGTGTGGTGGGGTAGTGATCGGTTGGAGGTTGCAGAACCACGGTTTGGTTGGGCGGCCTTTCGCCAGTTGCCAATCGCGGATGTCATAAGGATTTCCACAACATGTGGCCAACCTGCTAAAGTTTGGACCAGGGCCCAACTTGCCTCCTTTTGGGGTGTGTTGATGTCATCGGCCCTGTCCTGGCTGAGATAGTCCGGAGTTTACTGGAGATAGGTAAGTTTCCTGACTCCCTTAAGGAGGCAATGGTGATACCCCACCTTAAGAAGTCCTCACTGGACCCAGAGTGTCTTGACAACTATGGACCCATCTCAAACCTGCCCTTTGTGGGCAGGGTTATTGAGAAGGTGGTTGCGCTGCAGCTGGATGACCACCTTACCATCCATGACATCTACGATCCTGTCCAGTCCGGATTTAGGAAGAGGCACAGCACTGAAACTGCCCTGGTTTAGGTACTCAATGATCTCCTAATAACGAGAGATTGGAAGACTCGTTCCATCTTAGTCCTCCTTGATTTCCCTGCAGCATTTGACACTGTGGATCATGGCATATTGCTGGAACATCTGAGGGTAATCTGTGGATTGTCAGGGACAGTCCTCAGGTGGTTCCATTCATTCCTCACTGGTAGGTCTGAGAGAGTTGCATCAGGAATTTATTCCTCCGATGCATTTTCTCTACCATGTGGGGTACCCCAGGGCTCTGTGCTTTCACCAGTGCTAATCACAGTGTACATGCTGCCTTTGGGAGATATTGTAAGGCGATATAGCTTGAGTTGTCACTGCTATGCAGATGATACTCAGCTATACATGTTCTTTGTACCTGACCAGGATGATGCTGTTTCGCTGTTTAATAACTGCCTCGCCAAGATCCAGGACTGGACGAGCGCCAACTGGCTGAAGCTGAATCTTACAAAACTGAGGTTTTGGTGGTGAACCCAGGTCACTGAGTAGAGGGGCCCTCGTGGGGGGGGGGGCAGGCCATGGGGCTTTTGCTCTGTGGTCGCCACCTGATGGCCTCTGAATGGGTGTGGAGTCTGGGCATTCTATTTGACAAGAGGTTGACATTGAAATCTCAGGTCTCATCCATCGTCAGGACCTCATTTTACCACCTGAGGAATATTGCCCCAATTAAGCATCTTGTTCTGCCCAGTGATCTTCTGACACTGGTCCATGCTTTTGTAACCTCCCACTTTGATTACTGCAACTCCCTTTACCTAGGCCTTCCGGGGGTTGATATCCATCACTTACAGCTGGTGCAGTATGCTGCGGCCAGGTTATTGACTGGGCTGTCTCGGTCCAGCCATATTACACCTGTGCTGCGTGGATTGCACTGGCTGCCAGTTCAGTGGTGGATCACCTTTAAGGTCGGCTCGCTGACTTATAAAGCCCTACATGGACAGGGACTGGGTTACCTGCAAGAGCTCCTTTGTCCCTACTGCCCACTCAGACTGCTCCACTCTGCCATTGAGGGATTGCTAGACATTCCCAGGGTTCGTTTGAAGACCTCTGGAGCCCGTGCATTTGCTTTCGCAGCTCCTACCCAGTGGAATTCTCTACCTCATCGGATAAGGGAGTGTCTGACTGTGGAGAGCTTTAAAACTGCTCTGAAAACATATTTATTCTCTCTTGCCTTTGCTGATAATTAAGTCTGAACTGTTATTTATATGGTTTTAAACAGATGTAAAAGCACTTTGATTTTTGTTGAATTACGCTTATTGCAAATAAAGATTATTATTATTATTATTATTATAGTAGTTCCTGTTGTTTTGCACCTTGATTCTGAGATCATATTTTCTGCTCCTCTGTTGATCACTTTGTTCATCATTACACCTATGTATAACTGGTCCCTAAGATCTAGTAATGACCAGTCAAGGTTTGAGTACAACACACTATGGTGTGCCACCTTTTTTTTGCACGTAATGCAAATCTATACATATAATTATATAGTACCCTGCATTTCAGTTGACCTTTACTGGAGGCTGCTCCTCATTGTACTCTGCATTTCAGTTTACCATTAGAGGAAGCTGCTCCCCACACCTGGCTACCATAGTCAAGTAATGGGAGAAGACTGCTATGGCCTGTGGCTCTACGTATCTCGAGATCCCTAGCTGCATAACATGCCCCTGCTCTTTTGTGTCTGTGTGGTGACATGCTTGAGCTCAAAAGATAGTGTGGAATCAAAAACAGCCCCTAAGTATTTGAAGATTTCTACTGCTTCCAAACAGTTTTCCACTAACAGTGATCTGAAAGTCCTTACTGTAGGCTTTGTGTTTCTGGGCCGTGCAGAACAAGATTGCTTTCATTTTATTTAGTAATAATCTACCATTCCTGAACCATTGTGCCAGTTTTCCAAATTCAGATTCTAGGGTTACGTTCAGTGTTTGTATGTCCTTGTGTGCAGTGTATATCACTGCATCATCAGCGTAAAGTAGAATTTTAGTTTCAGTCCATACCTGGCAGTTTATTTACAAACAAGGTGAATGGCAGGGGTCTGAGGATAGACACATGCGAGGCACCTAATGAGACCGTGCAGGCGAATGTCTTTTCCCCATTCACGTTCACTATTTGTGTTCTTCCGTTCAAGTAATCTGTAAACCAGCTAACAGAAGACAAACCAATACCCAGTTACACATGCGTGGTCTCCAGGAGGGTATTGTCCACCAGGTTGAATGCTTTGGCCAGGTCCCAAAACACACCACCAGTAAGGAACCCATTCTCCATGATCCGGCACAAGTAATTCATGAACCTGACCAGGGCAGTCTGAGTGTCACAGTCTCCTGAAACCATGTTGTGTCTGCATCAGTGTATTGTGCAACTCTAAATAACTGGTTAACTGGTCATGCACCAATTTCTCTTGAATATTTCCAACACTAGACAGTATAGAAATGGGCCTATAATTTTCTGTAGATTCAGCAGGACCCCGCTTGAGAATTGGTTGGTATTGCGTACACAGTTTTCCATGTGTCTGGAACTTGCTTGGTACTAAATGAAAGATTAAAAATCTTGAACATGTGTTTTACTAATTCCCTGACAAATGGCCTTAAAGAGAACCATTCCGCCGGCCCGGTGGCGCTGAGGGTTGAGGCACTGGATGCCACACCTCGCGCTACGCCGGCGACCCGGGTTCGGGAACAGACTCAGGTGGCCGGGGGTCGGCAGGGGAGAGGGAGGATCGAGCGTCCCAACGGATGCTCTCCTCCCTCAGGGGTGGGGACCATGAACGCTTCCGCGTTCTACATCACCCTCATAGCCAGTGGAAGCACCGACAATAGAGGGGATGGAGGTGGCTCCGCCTAACGGAGTCGGGATGGGGACGCTGCCGACGCATGAGGGTCTGGCGCGCGCGCCAGCACGCCATCACCGGGACGACGTCCCAGGCGCTCGACGTCCTAGGGGTAGGGACGGAAGGGAGAAAACGGAAAACCCTCCAGCAGCCCTAGATGAAGGCCGCCTAAGTCCACCCAGACCAACTGCAGGACAGACCCCACTGTGCAAGGAGAGGAGGATGGGCACTCTAGGGCGGATCCCCAAGGTGGGCAAGGGAGACATGAGCGGGCCAGAGGAGGGGGCTCGAGGTAGTGAGAGGAGAGAAGAAAGAAAGTAAAAAAAAAGAGAACCATTCCTGGTATCTTTAAACTCCTCCAGTAGAGAAGTCCTTTACTCTGTGGAGCTCCTCTGTAGTAAAACAGCATTTGTAATTGTATCCCAAAGAGAAGGGATCGTGAAATTGCCCCGAGAGGCCAACAGCGCAATCCCTTTCCACTTCTCTGTTGCTGGCCATGCCTCATTTTATGACATGGCAGTAGGGAGAGCATGGGGGTGTGCTCCACTGAAGTGTATGGACCGGGATTTTAAAGCACAGTTTTCAGCCGTTTAATTGGCCATTTGGTAAAACCAGAGCCAGAGTTCAACTAAGAGTCTTGTTGGTCGAACCCTGGCTCCGGTTTTACCACATGGCCACTTAAACAGATGAAAACTATGCTTTAAAATCACACTCCATACACTTCAGTGGAACACGCTCTCCCTATAGCCATGTCATAACACGTCACAGTGCGGGAGTGTGGCCAGCAACAGGGGGCAATTTACAATCCCTTCTCTCCGGGGTATAATTACAAAGGCTGTTTTTACTACAGAGGAACTAACACAGAGGTAAGGGAGCTTCCTCTTGTTTCTGTGCAGCACCAAGAATGGTGCTTTTTACTTCTGCCATATCATGTCCAGTACCTATTGTTCTATCTAGTTTAGTTAGCAAGGGAAAGACATCTTTGTCAGTCACTGCATGCAGGTAAAACTTTGACCTTTTCAGGTTTGGCAATTCTTTGACACTTTTATGGGTTGAAAAGTCAGCTAGAAATCTTTCCAGGTCAGTAAAGGTTTAGTTTAGCAAATTTCCTATGTCTTCTCCCCGTTTTGTAGTCTTTCCGATCCACTTTTACCATTTGAATATTATTAATTCACCATCCAAAACTTTAGTTACCCAAGTGCAACTCGCATGCAGTCCCCCATGTGTGCCACTACATTTCATTTTTGAGTAGATAATATAGAGAATACTGGATGGGCAACTATGCACAACCAGTGTGTTCTGCCACAGATGGGTTCTGATTCCCTATGACCTTGAGAACGAAGCTCAAGAGATCCGTTGGAATCCGAACCCTAAGGTGGCAGAACACACTTGCTTGTGCATAAATTTGCTCATCCTGTATATTTTGTATTTTGTAGTATTATGTGAAATATATGCATAGCCAGCGCTGGCCCTACCTATACCAGGGTCCTGTGCCAACCTCCCTACTGGGACCCCATATCAGAAGTCACAAAGCCTCCAAGGAACATCCTCATATGTACCATGGTCTCCCTATGTCTTCATTTCATTTTCAGCTACTTTTGTGCCATTCTTGTACTGTACTTGAATTCAGACATAGAGGACCAGGAAGAAAGGAGGCCAGTTGGACAGCTGAGGCTTATTGGGGGGGGGGCTCTGCTCTTAGGACACTGTGTGAATGCACAGTGCGCAGCATATTAAGGCTGGCTCTGCATGTGGTGTTTCTTTTACTTTCAGGATGGAACTGACTTTTACAGTCTCTAGAGGTTTCAGAACGCTGTTGTATTGCAGAAGGGTACCGACACATTCCATAGCCTTTGAACTGTGGTGCAGTGGCATTTTGAAAGGGATGAATTCTATTAAGAATAATGCTCTACTGTACACTATATAAAAACGATAAATACACAATATTTAAAACTTTTTAGTAGTAGAGTAGAACAGGCTCTGACCTGAGGTATAACCATACCCACTGATGTGTGTAAACAAGCAAGCAAGTTAGTTGATTTACAAAATGCTATTCCACAGTGACCATAGCATTGTGCATCATCCACGAAACTGCAATAAAAGCAATAAAACTGAATAAATAACACGACCGATAAATAAAACCCAAATTCGTAAAACTTAATATAGACAGCAGGTATTCAAGTGTCGGTGTAAGAAGAAAAGGATGGGTCATTCTGGCTCCTGTTGTGAGAAGAAAGTACACCCTCTTCTAAGGAACCCTAAGGTCCTGATTCACATCCATCTCAGTACTGAACTTATTTACACAGGGCCAGCAAGGAGAGGGATCGGGGATTGTATGCCCAAAATAACCGAATACATGTCAGTAAAGTATGACTACTGCTTAAATCTCTGTGCAGCGTGAATTCCGCCCCCAACCCCCACCCCCATGAGATCAGAGGTCCGATCTGCGCTTAACCCTTGGGAAAGGCACCATTGGTATTCACTGCAACAAAACCCTGTGGCGAGCAGTCCACCATACACTTAAAACCAGAGCGTTGCCCTGGACCATGCCTCCCCCAGCTGACACCAAGAGACAACTGCTGTTTAGAAATCCAAGTAAACTGAGAAGGGGTTGCAGAAGGGCTGATACAGCTTCAAGTGAGAAGGCAATAGCAAACCTTTCTACTCCTTCTCCAGAAAAGGAGTCTGAAAAGATTGATTTTTAGTAATAAACTTTCTCCTCAGCAACTGTGACACTTGGGCAGACCGCTTATTTACAATATACTGCTGCCAACAACACTCCCTGTAGTCTATAGTCATCCCACCATGCCTCCTTACACAAGTAAAGGTTCCTGTCTAGGCCACCCTGACTTTTAAGCCTTGTGAAGAAGGTTAATGGGACACTGTCAGCCCACTTAGGGCCTCAGGATGTCTCTAGTTGAAAAAGCACAGGTTATGAATGGTCAGCATCTGTAGAGATTGCTGATGTAGCTGGTAGTTTGATTTTGATTCTTTTTCCTTTAAACATGAAAAACAGACTGTCCACCATACTAGTGTTACCACACAAAAACGTATTTGTTTGCAGCCCTTGAGGAACTCCCACTATGTCTTTCCCGAACTTGGGAACACCCCCAACACAGTCTAGCCACTCATGATGCAGTAGGACGAGAGGAGACTAGTGGGCCATGAGTGGCTGCACTGTTTTTTTTTTTTTTTTCTAATGTTCAGGAAATATGCAGTAAAGAGTAGATCAAGTATTTGAAACAAAATACGGTTGGTTATAATTACTGTACACCATTAGCATGCATTTAATTTCTGCTAAGAATGGAAACAGATAAAATAACCAGCAACATTAATGTAAGCAGTCATAAAATGTGAGTTTTCTGCTAAAAATCACATGATGCAAAAACAGTTGGTAGTAGCCTTTAACTCTGTTATGCCTGGGTCACCATTTTGCACCAAGGTTAAGCAATGGAAAGCTTGAACTTCAAAAAGCATCTCCAGATAGTAAGTTAAGGATAGTAAGGCTACTCTTGAAACCATGAAAGACAGATTTTACGGGTAGATGGTATTACAGACCAAATGCAAGGGCAGGAATGGTATGGGAGGGGGTTGCTATACCCCAACAGATTTTGTTCCTGATAGAGGTAGATGAGGAAAGTGTGGTGTAGCCACAGACTGCTTCAACTCCTGCTCTTCAGCCCAAAGCCTACCAAATTGTTCTGCTCTTGTTGCTTCTTCAGACCACCAGCCAGTAACAGAATGCCTCCTATGATGTAGACCTTCTGTTAACTCCATCTTAAGATTCACAGGGCTACGGATTTTGGCTTGAGGCTCTTGATCAAAACACCAAGATGATACCAAGCTCTGTGGGAGAGTGGACACAGCTGAAGGGATACAGGACCTACAGGAAGATCTGGAAAAGCTGGGGAGGTGGTCCATTATCTGGCGGCTTGGCTTCAATGCCAGGAAATGAAAAGTTATGTATATTGGAGCCAAGAATCTCAGGATACAGTACTACCTGGGTGGTGTCCGAGTATCTGCATCAGAAGAGAAATACCCGGAGGTTATGATCACTGGTGACCTGAAGCACTCCACGCAGTGCAAGGAAGCAGCAGCAAAGGCAAACAATATGCTGGGATACATATCTAGGGGGATACGTGTAACCCCCTGCAAATGGGGGTTCCCAAAAGACTTCCAGGAGCTTGCTTGAATGCTCCAAGCCTGAATGGTGTTTGGCGTTTAAGCCATTTATCAGTGAGTGTTTTTAGAGCCTCTGGTACTGTCTCTTTAAGAGCTGTCTGCTTGCAGACATAAGTAGTTTGTATGGGGGGACTGTGTGCTTCTCTGTTTGAGTACCACTTGAGCTGCTGCTAATTCACTCCATTTTTGCAGTCACTAGAGTGCAAGGAACCTATCTGAAAATGTAACTGTTTGCCAGAAATCATTTACAGTAATAATGAAATTACAGTTTGTCTAACCTTCTTTTGCAGTCAGAAATGTGTTCGCCTAGTTCCCCATTCTGGTTTTGAACTGCTGAACTGGACCAATCAGTGTGGGGTAAGCTAGCTCTAAAATGGTGCCTTGGACGAATCAGAACTTGGACTCATAATCTGAGCCAGCCACAAGAGGATTGTATGGGCAGTGACTCTGGGAGATGTAGTTTAGACTTCGCGCCTTTTTGACCAACAGCAGCAGTCTATTGTGAGTGACAGCCAATCCAGTCAAGAACTGGGAGGAACTCAAAGGAAGTGCCTGGTTTTGTCTGTTGGAGTTTCAGTTTAGATCTAGCAGTGAAGGAAAAGAAACCTGTGCTCCTTCAGTGCACAGTTTCAGTCAAAAACGGTGTAAGGCCCAGAGTTCGGTCTGCAGCTTGTGTAACTGCTTGTTAGGACTGAATCCATCCTGTGAAAGAATTGAAGGATCTCTGAAGAGTAGAAACCAGGCTCACCCTGTAGAAGACTGGAGAAATTGTTGAATTGCACTCGGTCTGTCAGGAACTGAATCTGCTGTGTGTTCTCCGGGTATTGTGCAGTAATTGCGATCGGGATAGAGAAGCAGCCTGCCTGGTATAGTACTTTCTTTTTACCATATAAATGTGTGAAGAGTCTCATGGAGCTCAAGAGTAGCCCTGCTGACGTTGAAGGACCCTATCTTGTTTGGAGGTCGTGAGTACTAATTCAGGGTCGCCTCCCGTTGAATTGCCACATTAAATCCAAATGGAATCACTGTACTGCTGACTGTTTAAACTAATTTTTCTTTTCACTGTGTGAAAGGGCCCCTACCAGCTGCCACAGTTTGGACTAGCCACTAGGGCTTGGGTACCCAGGGACAGTAACTGGTAGGGATAGGCCTGTGCACAGAGCCATAGGTAGATAGTAAAGTGATAAGCTAATTAACCTGATTTCCCCCTGTCCTTGTTATATCCCCTAAATAAATCAGAGCTGCTTGTTTCAGCAAAGTTATACTTCCTGAGGTATTTGTCTATGTTAAAGTACTGTACTGTGATTGTTGCACTGTATCTTATTTCACAGGAGGTCCCAGTGCGGAACTAGTCCTGGGGGTAAGTGTATACTGTGAAGGTAATTCTGATATATTGTGTGGGCCACTAGTGGGAAGAAAGGGGGGTTGCAGTGTCCCAGAGGGCTGTGACCAAGTAAGTTTAACTATTGCAAACCCTGACCTCTGGGTGGAGGCACCCGCCATTGGATCCAGGCCCCTCAACCTGTTAGTGGCAAATCAGGCAGGGGTAGTAGCCCCTGGGATAGCGCCATCTAGGGGTTACATACGTAATAGGTGAGGAGGTTATATTGCCCTTGTACAGGTCACCGGTAAGGCTGCATCTAGAGTATGGAGTTCAGTACTGGTGCTCACATCTCAAAAAGGACATTAATCTGCTGGAGAAGGTCCAGAGGAGGGCTGCAAAGATGATAGCCAGTCAGCAGGGTAAGGCATATGAGGGGAGGTTGGGGGCACTGAACATGTACTCCCTGGAAGACAGGAGAGTGAGAGGAGACATGATTGGGACCTTCAAGTACTTGAAAGGGATAAATAAGGTTGATAAGGAGAGTCTCTAAGCTGAGAAGCAACCATAACATGAGGGGGCACAGTCTTAAGCTGGAGGGTGGAAGGTTTAGGAGGGAGGTCAGGAAGCACTTCTTCTCAGAGAGTGGGTGGACACTTTGAATGCACTGCCAGAAGAGGTCATCTCGTTGAAGACAGTGGGCAGCTTTAAGAGAGGCTGGGATAGGCATAGGGGGGAAAGTAAAGATCATGGGTAGGGAGGATGGGAGGATTGGGGAGGAAGGGCAGGGACATTAGCTCAAGCTTTGGACCCTGCAATACGAGCAGACTTGATAGACTAAATGGCCTTCTTCTGCTGGCTTCTTCGTATGTTCGTACGATCAAAGATGTAGCGGTTTAGATGATGTAAATTTTTCTCTCTGAATTTTCAACTTTACTTTTCTAATAATTTCCCAATCATCATGCAAATACAGTATTTTACCAAAACTGGAGCTCTTAACTCATTATACCCTGGGTAGCCATTTTGTGTCAGGTAAACAATGGATAGTTTGGACTTCTTAAGCAGCTGTTGGAGGTAATGAATTAAAGAGAACAGTTTCAGTGCAGTGCCCAAGCTCCCCAAAGTTTGCTCACCCCCTAGGGACTTCATCAGTCCTTGTTTCAACATTTTAATCTGTACCCTTTGCTTAGGGGAAGGGATTGTAATTCCTCATACTAAGGAGCCTGCAGCCGAATCCTTTCCCCTTCCTGGTACAGTTTTTCCAAAACTCCATACCCGCGCTCTGACGTTTTGTGATGTAGTAGTTTATAGAGTGTGGGAGTGTGCTCTGTTGATTGCAACAAGAGCTGATTTTTTCAGGCTTTTGTTCATATTTTAGAGGCCTATTGTGTTTAAATCATTGCCATCGCTCAGTCAACAAGAGTGACTTCTCAAATAAATTGTCTCACAGAACTTCTACTATGCCGTGATTCAGTTTTCTCCTTCCTGAGTCAATCAGCGCAATATTAGCTTGCACTACAAGCAGTGTAAACTACTCTATAAGTGATTTTCAGAATAACACAGCAACAAGTATCTAAACGTTAATTGTACAGTTCTGTTATACGTTGTACAGGTGAAGAAGAACTGCGTTTCCACAAACAATAACAAATGCCTGACTTGATTTTTAAAATATTTTAAAATACCGCAAGACTGCGTCAATCATTACAATAATAGATAACATATTTTAGAGCAGTGAAAAGACAGATGTGCGTTTGAACATAGAATATAAGTTTGTGCTTACACTACAGACACTTTATTTTTGTTGTCATTTTTTTTTTTTTTTATGTTTCTAACAACTTGGCAGGGTTGGAGGAATTAACTAGGTCCCACCAGGTTCCTCATTTGGCTGTATTGTCTTTAAAAGATTTTACTGTTTATAAAAAGGGTATTTACATGGTCTATCAGGATTTCCCAGCAGCTAGATGAACTTTGGAACTATTGTAAGATAACACATCCCATGTAGGTGCCTGTTCTTCTGCTTAGCAATTTATGTTAAATTCACATGTAAGACACAACTGGAATTTGGATTTTTGATCATTTTTACACTGTTTCCCTAATGGTGGGTGTTATCTTTTAGGTATCACATTACGATGAGTACTTGTTTTATCTGTTTGATGGTATTACACACTTGGGGTGAAATTGGTCTGGGTGGTGACTGATAGCCCTCCCTCATTTATTTAAATTAAGATTCTGAATTAAAGTTCTGTATAGGTCTTCTTAAGAGGCAGTATTATGGGATAATTTCTCCGTTTTGACCATTGAAAGGGTGTTTTGATACATGATAGCCCTGTCATTTATTCCTATTAAAAATCATGCCATTTAAGTAGGAGGGGAAGAACAACATTTAATGTTTTAAGTCCGCTTCTCCCCCACCCTGTATATTATAAGTGTTTTTTCCTTTGGGTTACGTGACGGCAACTCCACCTCATAGGTGTATATATCTTCTTTCATTGTTGCAATATAAATGTTACTGGGTCAGACTCCCACCCCTGATGAAGCATCGGAGCGAGGCAAAGCAAATGGGTTTGTTAGACCACAGATGCCTTTGGTCCATTATTAAAGCATCATGTTTGAAAACATTTTTTTTTTTTTTTTTAAAGTCTCTGCTTTAACTTGCTAGTAGCTCAGATACACTTCCCAAAAGGTATTTGTTTGTTGCACTGTGTCCTTAGGATGCAGTCTCTCTGGTTCCCAGTTGTTAGCAGGCTGCAACCCCTTAGTTTGCAAATTGCATCTTGGTCAAATTATGGCCGCCCACGTTCAGTCTCTGTTTAAACAGAGCGTTTAAAAAGAAGCTATGCTGAAAGAAGCCATTATCTGTTCAAAGTCCAGTTAGCTTGACAATATTACAAAATAATCATATGTAGTGAGAACAGATGACAGTTCTTTATATACAACAACCATGTTCAAGGAAGGCATGCTGTCTAATAAGTGTCCAGGGCTGCCCCATATGATGGATTATACCACTATTCCTTATTTATACGTGTAGTGTAAATGAACCAGTTGCCAAAGATGTTGCTGTAGGAGTTGGCATAACTTCCTTCTCTTATGTTTGGGAGGGATGTTGTTCCTTTGTAAACGCTTATGTATACAACAGAGATACCGGAGTCCGTTTCCATTTTATGCATTATTACCTCATATGGATGTCCCAGATGAACATAGTTTAAACATTTTAACCTGACTTAAATCCAGAAGGTGTAATGCTTACAAGGCTTCAGTTAATCCTATGTGACATCCTCTAACAGGATTGTTTAATTTTACTGAGTCTCCACCCCCACCACCCCCCGATGACTTCTCATACTTGGTACTTGGGAAGAAGTCAGAAGGAGGCTGTAAGCCCATCTAGTCTGACCCCTGCACTGGCAGGTCCATTTTGCCCTGTTCTCTCCTAGCAGACATCTGTTTAGTTTGCTTTTGAACTGTGTGAATGTCACTGCTTGGACTACCTCCCTTGGCATCATGTTCCACCATATCCCTGTCCTCTGCGTGTAAAACCATGTCCTGTCGTTTTTAATACTGTTGTCTCATCTCATTTGCATTATGTGTAATCTTAAACCATACTCCTTATGTTGTAGCTCAGTACCCATTTCAGACATTAGATCTGTCTTATTTATGGTCGTATACATTTGTAACTGGACCCCTCTTAGGTATCTCTTTTTCAGACTGTATAGCCCCAAATTATTTAATCTGTTTTTGTACAGTTTATCCCTTAAGCCTGTAACTAACTGGGTCACATTATGCTGCACTTTTTCAGTATTGTCAGTGTCCCTTTTAGGTACAGGCTCTGTAGCTGGGAACAGTAATCCAAATGGGGCCTGCTATTGGCTCTATAAAATGGAATGATACGCTGCTCTGATCTATTGGTAAATGATTTCTTGATACAGCCCCAAAATTCTGTTTGTTGCTTCAACAACTTTATTTCAGTGATTTCTGAACCTGAAGTCCTTTAGAGATCTGTTTCATTAGCCACCTTTTTGATTTTACGGTCATTTATTGTGTAATTATTTTCTATGTTGTTGTTTCCCAAATGTGTCACCATGCATTTTCAATGTTAAATGTCATCCTGTTATTAGATGCCCACTCCTTTATATTCTTTAGATTGTTTTTTTGTTTCTGTCCTTTCTTTTCTCCACCTAGCTCTTCTAAGACTTACCTTGCCGCTGTGTCCTCTGCCACAGGACTGGAGCAGGTACCCGGCCACTGGTGCAGAACCTGTGAGGGGTGGTCATCACTCATCACTGCGGGTGGATTTTTCACACCGGTTTTCTCCCCTTATGTCCCCGGAGCCCAAATGCAAGGATGTGCGTGTGCATGGAGGTGTGCATATTATCTTGGCCTGAACGACCCGGATCCTGCCACCCCTGGCTTAGCACCTAACCCCCCTCTGTTGCCAGCACTACCAGCACACCTCCACATGGTGGTAGTCAAAGACCGGGAGGGCTCACCTGCCCAATCCAGGACAGGAAAGCAGGAAAGCTGCCCGGGGGCTGCTCAGTCCTCACCTAATCCCCCCCCCCCCCGGACAACCCACAGCAACCCATGCTCATCGAACACAGGCCGCCGGCATGGCAGGAGGTGGCGTCAGTACCGGAGCTCTCCATGCCACTGGGCTGGCCTCTATAGATCATTTTTTAACTTCATCCTGTTTTCATCTGTATCAGCTATCCCACCCAATTTTGTGTCCCCTGGAAATTTGATTAGCCATCCTTCTATAACCTTATGTAAGTCACTAACGGACATTGAAAAAAGCACAGGCCACACAACCGAGCCCTGGGGAATTCCACTTGTTGCTCTTGTTTCAGAAAGTACCCCTCTGATTCTTAACTCTCCGAGTTTTTCCATACAGCCAATTGTGTATCCATCCACTAATTCTACTGTCCAGATTAAAACCTTTAATTTTACTTAGTAGAGCTGAGTGAGGAACTTTGTCGAAAGCTTTTTGAAAATGTAAGTAAATAATGTCAAAAAGTGTATTGTTTAGTTGTTTCTTTACTTTTTCACAGAAACATGGGGTGTTAGTGATATAGGATCTGCGTTTTTTTTCTCTCTGAAGCCGTGTTGAGTTTTATCAGCCTGACCATGCTCCCTTGTTTTTGCTTCTATGCTGTATTGGAGTCTGCATGGTTTTGCCTGGTACTGCTGTGAGACTTCTGTGTTTATAGTTAGAAGTAACTGCTCTATCACCTTTCTTGAAAAATTGGGACAACTATGGCTGTAATTCAGTCCTCTGGTACTTTCCTGTGTTGAAGAATTTATTGTAGAGCACTGTCAAAGGCTCTGCCAGCCAGTTACTCAGTTCTTTAAGCAACCTGGGGTGAATCATATCTGGTCCTGCTGATTTATTAGTATTTATCTTGTCCAATAATTCTCAAACTTCCTCTACAGAGAACAGGTTGGGAAGGCGATTATTGTGAGCTAACAGTGGTTGTTGACCCTCTAGTGTTTCATCTCCAGTATATATGGAACAAAAACATTTGCTGAATGTTGTATAACTCCTGTGGTTCTCCAAGTTCCTGATTTTGAACTCTCGATCAAATACTTTGATTTTTTGAATTCCTGTTTGTACTCCCTTCTATTATAAGCTGTTTTATCTCTCTGTGTGTCATTATAGGCTTTTCTTTTATAGGATGGTTAAGTATTTTTTTAGTACACCACATCAGGATTTTTCCCTTTTTATTATAAAGGTTAGGGGTGAATATATATCTATTCTCTAACTCAAGCATTATGTTCTGCAGTACAGTCCAGAAATCCCCATGCAATCTCCCCATCTCTGTACTGTAGTTCGGTTATCATACCCCTATAGTAAGCCTTATAGTTTTTTATTTAAATTTTACCTGTCACCCTACACACCTTGCTTTAAATATTAAATTAATTAATGTTATGGTCACAGTTACTTAATGTTTCTTTCATTTTTATGTGCTTTGTTTTGTCAGGGATCTTTATAATGATGAAGTCCAAGATATTTTTTTCTCCAGTCAAAAACTTGATTAGTTGGTGTCAATTATTATGTTGCAAGGTGTCCAGCAGCAATTGCTCTTTGTTACCATTAGTTTTAAAGTTTTGCCAGTTGACGTGTGGAAGGCTAAAATCATGTATACGATCGTCCAGTCCAGCCAACTTCAAAAAAATAATAAAAAAATCTTGTTAAGGGAGTAACCTGGCTCCAATCATGGCAAATATACAAGAAATACAGATTGGAAGAAATTGGGCCCAATCACCCAATATATAGAATCATAATCTTTTTATTATTCAAAAGGCAATACTGACCAGTGTAAGGGTCAGTAACACAGCCTGACCACGCACTGGCCAACGTTTCTGAGTAACCATTTAGCAGGGTTACACTGGACTGGTCTAAAATAAATTTGAATAGTTTCAATATTTTTACATTTAATTATTAATGTATAAATGAACATTGGGTATAGGTCAGTCATCAGAATATAGTGCGCTATCAGTGGCTTTGGGTTAACAAAGAATGATTTTGATTACCTTGTGGATGCAAGGGGTAGCAGCAGAATAGTGACACTCATTTGAGTAATAATGTGAGTATAACATTATCGGTAATGACTGATCTATACCCAGCATTAATAATGAAATGTAAAAATAATGAAATTACTCAAAAAAAATTTTCTTTCCAATTGTTTAACCAGGAGTAGCACACTAAGCTGAAAGCTTGTTTGCAGGTACGACCTGGGAGCACAGGGAAGTTAAGTGACTTGCTCAGGGTTACACAGTATGCAAGTGGGGGCTGTGGGACTCAAACCCAGGTCTCCAGATTTGTAGTTCAGAGCCTTAAACTACTGCACTGTACTGCCTCCCAATAAGACGTCCCAGACCAATCCAATGTAATCCTGATGAAGGATTATTCCAAAACATTGGTCCGTGATCAGGTTGTGTTACTGACCCTTGCTCTGGTTATTATTGTCTTTTGAAGAATAATAAAAGAAAATGATTATATATTTTGGGTGAGTGGGCCCAATTTGTTCCAATTTGTATTTCTTGAAGGTTAAAATCACCCATAATTACAACATTGCCTCTATCTGTTATGTGACATATTCCTTGCCTCCTCATGTGTTCCATTAGTTAGTTTTTAGAAGACTCTTAAATGTAATTTTTTATTTCCTGGTGGTGCAATTTGGATCCACAAGGATTTGTTATGCCCATGTGTTTGGTTGTCCATGTTGTTAGTACTGTCAGTATTTTAATGTACACAGCTACCCCTGCTCCCTTTTTGCCAATTCTATCCTTGTGATGTAGTTTATACCCACATATATTCTTACTCCATTGTGAATGTTCATTCTAGCATGTTTCAGTTATTGCACATTGTCATCAAGGCACAGGTCAGGAAGTATAGGGAAAACCCAGGAGCAGCTGTAAAATTCAATACAACTGTTTATTTGTAGTTGCAGTAACATAAAAACAATATAAACTTGTTCATAAGAACTATGTACAGAGGCAAAATAAAATCTTTCTTGTGATCTCTCTCATTGCAGCTCAGCCTTTTCATAATTCTTTTTTCAACCCCCCAACCTGAGCAAACATCCTGTTCTTGCAAAATGTTCTGTTCACGTAAATATCAGGTAGGATGTGTCTGAGGCCCCTTTTGCAAAAAGGCCTCGAGCATTTGCACTCAAGTAACCTCTAGTTTTCTACAATTAATATATATTTCAACAGTAATACTAAATATTTTCTAAACAGAGATCCCAATATCAACTACATTTCCATACATTAATTTGCACACATTTTTGTATTCGCTGATCAAGATATGCAAGGAAGAAAAACGGACAGCAAGAGAAAACTGAGAGAGAGAGAGGCAAAGAATTGCAAGACTGTTCGGATTAATCAAGTTCGAAGTCTCACAGGAAAATGTGGTTGTGCAACCAGACAGAGAAGAGACAGAAAAAGGAAAGATCCTTGCATTTAAACACTCTCTCCATAACAAATGGGACAGGGTCCTGTTCTACCCTGTCACATACACCCCCCTCCATAAGAAGGAAACTGTTTTGCAAAAATAGGTTTCCAAAACTTTCTATTCTCTAATAACATTTGCTGCTTTCAGAAATTAAGCACATATGCATCCATTTTTTTATAACATTACAGCAAACAGTACAGTTCAAACTCATACATTTTTTTTTTTCAACCTTCAGAACCCTTAATTCCTGAGCCATATCTTGACAGAAAATCAGCATTGCTATTCTCTTTACCGGATTTGTGTATCACAGTGAATTTAAATGGCTGTAGTGCCAGGTACCACCTTATGATTCTGGAATTTTTATATTTCATCTAGTTAAGCCAACAGGGAGGATTGTGGTCAGTTAAAATAACAAATTCAGTTCCTAGCAAATAAAATTTGAGGGACTCCATGGACTACTTTGCTGCTAAACACTCCTTCTTGATAGTGGAGTACCTTTTGTCTCTGTCATGCGACTTCCTGCTTATATACAGAATAGGATGTTCTGTCCCATCTATGTTTTGACTTAGGACTGCACCTAGGCCTACCTCAGATGCATCTGTTTGTAGCAGAAATGGTTTCTCAAAGTCTGGGCTTCTTAAAACAGGTGCTGAATATAATGCAGCCTTAATGGCTTGACAAGCTTCATCACACTCTGGGGTTCATTTCACATTATTTGGGTACCGTTTCTTCATGAGTTCAGTAAGGGGAGAGTAGCTAACTCAGCAAAGTTGGGAACAAATCTCCAATAATAACCTGCCAGTCCTAAAAATGACCTGACATGTTTCTTTGTTTTAGGGACAGGGCTGTTAGCAGCAGCTTCTATTTTAGAAATTTCTGGCTTAACCTCTCCATTTCCCAACAAATAGCCCAAATATCTGGTTTCCTGCATGCCCAATGCACATTTGGTAGGATTAATTGTCAGACCTGCATTTTTGATAGCTTGGATAACTGCTCGTAGGTGTTCTAGGTGGCTTTTCCAGTCTGGACTGTACACCACAACATCATCCAGGTACGCAGCACAATAACCAGTGTGAGGGGATAAAATTACATCCATGTACTGCTGGAATGTAGCTGGCGCACCATGTAAACCGAATGGCATGGTGGTGAACTGATAGAATCCTATAGGGTTGGCAAATGCAGTTTTATCTCTGTATTCTTTAGCTAAAGGTATTTGCCAGTAACCCTTGGTGAGATCGAGGGTATTGATATTCTTTGCACTCCCCAGACTGTCCACAAAATCATCTATTCTGGGCAATAGGATAACTGTCAAATCCTGACACTTGATTAAATTTCCTGAAATCAAGGCAGAGTGTAACACCCCCTTCTTTTTTGTTTACAGTTACCATGGGAGATGACCAAGCACTCCTCAACTCCTCTAAGATACCCAGTTCTTTCATTTTTTGTATTTCCTTAACCACATCAGCTCTTAACCGCTGTGGTAACCTGTATGACTTTTGCTTAATAGGACAAGCATTCTTTGTCTTTATTACGTGCTCAGCCCCTTTGCTCGGCCTGGTACCGTGGTAAAAGTACTGTTAAATGTCTTTAGCACGTTACAAATGTCTGCAGTTTGTTCTGAGGTTAAGGAAACATTGACCTTTACAGCATCATCATTTACAGTTTGTTCTAGTCTATCATGAGCTACATCAATATCTTCCTTATCAGTTTCTGGTAAAACTAGCAAAGCAGTTTTTGACATTTTTTTCAACCCATTTCTTGAGGAGGTTAGCATGGTATATCTTAGTAGGATTTTTTCTGTCAGAGATCTCAATCTCGTAGTTAACAGTGCCGGTACGTCTAAGGACTTAATAAGGCCCTTGCCACTTCATGAACAGTTTATTTTCTGTTGCGGGTAACAGTAGCACAACCTTTTCACTTGGTTTGAAAACTTTTTATTTTACCCCATGGTCATAATATACCTTCTGCTGGTTTTGAGCCTCTTCCTGATTACTAGGGGCAATTTCAACATATTTTGCTAGCTTCTTTCTTAGGGCACACATATAAGAAGATATACAGTAGATTGTTTCTGAGTGGGGTTATCTTCCCACGTTTCTTTTATCACATCCAGTGGCCCTCTTGGCTGCATACCATACAACATTTCAAATGGTGAAAGCCCTGTTGATGCCTGTGGTACTTCTCCGTAAGCTGAAAGTAGGTAAGGCAAGTAATGGTCCCAGTCTTTCCCGTCCCCTTTTACAAACCTTTTTAACATGTGTTTTAGGGTTTGGTTAAAACGTTCAACAAGACCATCTGTCTGAGGGTGATATGGGAGGGTTCTTATGGCAGTGATACCTAGCAGTCTGTACAGCTCCTTAAGCAGTGCAGCACCAAAATTACTACCCTGATCAGTAATAATTTATTTCAGTATGCCCACTCTGCTGAAAATTTTGGCAAGCTGTGCTGCCACTTTTGGGGTTGTAACAGTATGCATTGGAATTGCTTCTGGGTATCAAGAAGCACAGTCACATACTACCAGGATAAATCTATTACCCTTTTTACTTTTGTCTAAAGGACCAACCACATCCATTGCAATTATCTCAAAAGGCACATCTATCTAGGGTAGAGGCACCAAGGGCACCTTGTCTTTTCTGGTAACTGGGGCTACTTTCTGACACTAAGCACAGGAATTACAATAGATAGCAACATCTTCATGAATTCCAGCCCAGTAAAATCTATACAGTAATCTGGCAAGGGTACGATCCCTCCCTGAGTGACTAGTTATAGGACTGTCATCTGCTATTTGTAACAATTCTGTTCTATACTTCTGTGGTATAACCAATTCTTCTGTCTGTTCCTGTGTCTGAGGTTTAACCCAAACTCTGTACAGTAACCCATTACATTTTTTAAACATTGGTCCACCCTGTTTTGGTTTTACCCCCAGCTGCTTGAAATAACCCTGGAGAGAAACATTGTTAGCTTGTTCTGAAAGAAAATTACAATCCATTATCAATGTAGTTTCAGCATTTTCATATTTTAACCCTTTATAGGTTCATAGTGTGATTTACAAGTTCAAACGGGCAATAGCCCTTTAAAGAACTTGCCACCCAACTAAAGGGTGGAATTCATATTTAATATTCCCCATAAAAATGTCTAGTTTTCTTTTAAAGATATCAATAGTATCGCTGTCAACAATAGTTTGTGGTAGCTTATTCCAGCTAGATAGTATTCTTTGTGTAAACCATCTTGCTGTTTTTACAGTATTACTTTTTTCACCAGTCATTTGCATATTATGGGATCTAGTATGTTTACTTTTTTCCTTAATAGTAATTCCTATTGTCTCTTTCAAGAAAGTGTCTCTGATAGTTTTAAAGGCTAGCCATAGATCACCTCTAAGTCATCTATACTTCATTGAATAGAGTCCAAGTTTTTATAGTCTTTCAGAATAACATATGTCATTAATACCTATGATTTTTTTTTGTAGCTTTCCTTTGTATTTTCTCAATCATTTTAGAATCTTTTATTGTTTGAGGAGCACTAACTTGTATACGATATTCTATATGTGGTCTTACAAGACTTTTATATAGAGCAATGATTACATCAGCTTCTCTGTTCTTTATATTCTTAAGAATGCAACCCAACATTTTATGACAATATTTTGCCTTTTGTTTAGTGTGTAATTCAAATGTTAACTAATTACTAAGAAGGACACCCAAATCTTTTTCAGAGGTTATTGTTTCCAATGTTTGATTATATAAAGTGCATTTATATTCTGGGTTGTTATGTCCAATATGCATAATTTTGCATTTTTTTAACATTGAATGTGGATGTGGCCTACCTAGACTTAGCAAGGCATTTGACATAGTCCCACACAAAAGATTAATATACAAGTTAGCCAGCCTGGGAGTGAGTCCCAAGATGCTAAATTTTAGGTAGGCCATATCCACAGCCCCTCCCTGGTCTACTACTTTGGTCACCCAGTCAAAGAAATCAATTAGATTTGTCTGACATGACCTTCCCGCTGTGAATCCATGCTGCCTTGGGTCCTGTGCCCCACTGGCCTCTAGGTACTGAACAGTTCTTTCCTTCAGAAGTGATTCCATCATTTTCCCTACCACTGAGGTCAAACTGACAGGTCTGTAGTTTCCTGCCTCTGTCTTGCTCCCACTTTTGTGAAGGGGAATCACATCCACCCTCCTCCAGTCCTCAGGTACCACCCCATCATCCCATGATTTATTAAAAAGGGTAGTCAGTGGTGTTATTAGTTCTTCCTTTAGTTCTTTTAAAATACTGGAGGTGAATCCCATCAGGCCCCATTGCTTTATCCACCCCCAGTTTTAAGAGTTCTTTCAGCACCCTTTCTTCTGTGAAAGGACTAATATCAACACCCCTATCCAGAGTGCTTCTATTGACTGGATTAGGTATTTCCCCCCTGCTTTTCCATTGTGAATACTGAGCAGAAGTATTCTTTCAGTATCGCTGCTTTTTCACTATCGCTCTCTGCCCAACCACCTTCCTCTTTGTTCAGCCTCAGTATCCCTGCCTTAGTCTTTCTTTGTTCCCTAATGTACCTATAAAAGGTTTTATCCCCCTTCTTAACCGAGTTGGCTATCTTTTCCACGGTTTGGGCCTTTGCTATTCTGACTGCCTTACCCGCTTCCTTCTGCTTTAACTGGTACAGTTCTCTGTCCTGCTCCTTCTGTGTTTCCTTATACTTCCTGAATGCTTTTTTTTTCCTTACCTTCCCCGTCACTTCTTTTGAGAACCACAGTGGTTTTTCTTTCATTTTGATTTGTTTATTTGCTTCACACAAAGACTTGTTGCCTCTGTGATGGCAGTTTTGATGTTTCCCCATTGTTGCTCCACCCCACCTTCTTGCCTGTTTGCTAGTGCTTTTCTGAGGCACTCTCCCATTTTGTCAAAATCAGCCCTCCTGAAGTCCAGTACCTTCACTTTTGTGTGGCTTGACTCTACAGCTAAGTTTATCATGAGCCACACTCTTTGGTGGTCGCTTGTTCCCAAATGGCTACCCACTTCAAGATCAGAGATCCTCTCTCCATCCCCATTTGAGAGTACCAGGTCTAAGATTGTTGTCTCCTGAGTGGGTTCCAAAACTAGCTGTCTGAGGCATGCCCCCTGTAGGGCATCGAGAATGGCCTTGCTCTTGGATGTGGCTGCAGCAAAGCTGCTCCAGTCAACATCTGGCATATTCAGGTCCCCCATCAGCAATATCTCCCCTTTCTCTGCCATCCCAAGGATGACTTATATCATTTCCTTGTCCATTTCCTCCCGCTGAGACAGGGGTCTGTATACAACCCCTGTGCAGATTGTGGAGCCATTTCCAGTCTCCAGGGTGACCCAGAGTGCCTCCTCTCCTCCCTGTCTACCGTTTAGTTCTGTTGCTTTTATCTCTTCCCTTACGTGGAGAGCTACTCCTCCTCCTCTTCTTCCCTCCTGTAGATTGTGTACCCTGGTATGTTGGCATCCCAGTCATGGTTCTCTGTGTACCATGTTTCTGTGACTGCCACAATATCCAGGCATCCCTCTTCCATCAAGGCCACCATTTTGGGGAGATTTTTACCTAGACTACGGGCATTGGTACTCATTAACCTCCAATTTTTTATGGCTTTATTTCTTTTTGCACCATCCTTGTCCCTACAGCCTTTGTCTTTTTCTCCATTTACCCCATCGACTGCTCTATTTTGGTGTTTACCTCACTAATTACCCTGATTTTTTGGGGGGAGGGAGGGGCTAGGATTTCCCTTCTCCTCTTCAGTGTCTCCCCCCTTGGCTAGTTTAAATGCTTGCCACTGAAGCATTTAAACCTATCACCTAAGATCCTGGTTCCCTTCTAGGATAGATGCAGACCATCGCACCTGTATAGACCTGCATCCCTCCAGGTGGAGCCCCAGTCCCCAATGAAGCCAAATCCCTATGCTCTGCACCAGCATTTCAACCAGTCATTGAATCCCATGGTGTGGACTGCCCTAGCCTCATCCATGCCATAAACAGGTAGCACTTCTGAGAAAGTTACTGTGTGTGCTACTTGTTTAAGGTCCATCTCCAACTCCACAAACTCCTGTTGCACTGCTCTGATCCCATTCTCAGCCAGGTCATTCTTCCCTAGGTGGATAATGACATCCGTCTCCCTCCCCCTTGCTGCTGCTCCCACAATCCTGAAGATTCGCTTCTCGTCCCTCCAAGCCTTGGCGCTGGGCAGGCACCTTACCTCCCTTTCCTTTCCCTCCCCCAGTTCTACCCCCCTAACAATTGAGTCCCCCACCAGGAGTTGTTTCCTTCCCCTGTGGGGTCCTGGGCCCCCTCCTGTGGGTCTCCATTATGGAGGTTCCCAGCATCCTCCTTGGTCTCCCACTGCATGTGCCCATAGAGGAACCATGCTTCACCAGAGTGGCGAATGGAATCAGGAGAGGCACAACTGGAGGATGTGCCTCTGTTCCACCACCTCACCTCCCTGAGCCCACCGTGGTCCAACCACTCCTCTTTCCTGGCAACCTCTGGAGGTAGTGGCGGTGGCCTGGGTGGTCCCTGGGTGGGGGAGCAGGTTTCCCGAATCCTTGCCAGGTCAGCATGGAGATGAACAACCTTCTCCCTCAGACCAGAGAGGTGCCTGCAAATAGGGCAGCAACGCAGTTTCCAGAATGTCTCCCAGAAGACTGCTGCTCCACAGCCAGTGCATTGCACCACTTCCCACATGTCTGTGTCCCTTCCAGTTACAGCTACTTTTTTGGTTTTTGTTCTTGTTTTAGTGTGTGCAAGCTTGTGAGTGTCTCTACCCCCTATTCAGTGTGCTGTGCCTTCAAGGATATGAACAGGTGTATGTTGTTAGCAGTTTTGAGGAAGTGATGTCAGAGCCCCTGCTATAAAGGAAGTTATGCACTTGGGGTGGGTGAGAGTAAACCTACGCTGTCCAGAAACAATCACCTGCAACTCTTACCCTCCACCCCGGGGAGTGCCTTCCTTCCTTCCTTCCTTTCAGACACCTATTTCACAAAGGCTAAGTAACAGGTCTAGTCACAACTTACTGCAAATATCTCCCAGCTACAGTTCCTCCCAGGCAAATTAAAGTTAAAACTAAGAAAAGTTCACCTCAAAAACGGAATCGATACTAGTTACTTACGCAGGTCCAAAAAGTAATAATTCAGTTCAGTGTAGTCTAGAAAATAACCTCCTTGATTCAAAGAAGCTGTGGCTGCTTTCTCACTCTCTCTGTCTTCAATGTCTTCTACATTGATTCGCACAAATTTTTATATTTATATTAGCTGATACAGACATGCAAGGAAGAAAAACGGACAGAAACAGAAAACTGAGAGAGAGAGAGAGAGAGAGAGAGAGAGAGAGAGGCAAAGAATTGCAATACTGTTCGGGTTGATCAAGTCCGAAGTCTCGCAGGAAAATTTGGTTGCGCAACCCGATAGAGAGAGACAGAAAAAGGAAAGATCCTTGCATTTAAACACTATCTCCATAACAAATGGGTCAGGGTCCTATTCTACCCTGTCACACATATATATGGTGGTGGGGGGCAAATTCAGTAGGGGAATTCAAAAATGCATGGGATTTGCACCCTAGCGATAAGTGGGAGAACAAAGCCAGAGATCAAGTAGGGTCTTTGGTTTTTGCAGCAAGTAGGGGAGAATGGGCAGACTAGGTGGGCCTGGTGGGCCTTATCTGCCGTCAAATTATATGTATCTATGTATATCTGTGTAGTTATTATTCATCAGAATCTTGAGTTCCAGTTTTTTTTTTTTGCTTTCTTTATTTATCCGCCTTCCTGCCTTCGGTCTCCCCTCCTTCAGACTGCTCATACCTTTTTTCCGGACCCCCTTGCCCCGGATCTGCCCCTAGAGTGCTTCTCTTCCCTCCTGTCCTGCACAGTGGGGTCTGTCCTGGGAATTGGTGGTCTCTTGGATGGAACTGTCTTCATCTGGGAGTGCCGAAGGTTTTTTTCTGTTTTCTGTACTCCCCCACAGCCCCGCCCCCTGGGACGCTGGCACAAGAACGAACGTCCAGAGAGGCGACGTGCATATGCACGTCTCTCTCAAGCGCCTGTCAATGTCCCCCCTCCCCGGACTCCATGAACGGAGCCACAAGCCCCCTCGAGCGCCAGTGCTCCCACTGGCTTTCTCGGGGTTGGCATTCCACCCCTGAGGGAGGAGAGCATCCGTTGGGATGCTCAATCCTCCCTCCCCCGGCCGACCCCCACTGACCTGAGTCCGTTCCTGAACCCGGGTCGCCGGCGTGGCGCAAGGTGTGGCGTCCAGCGCCTCAACCCTCGGCGCCACCGGGCCAAAGTTCCAGTTTAATGATGTTGAAACTTCTTGCATGTCACATAATTAATCTCAGACTTTTGTCTGTTCTATTTAAGCTTTGTTTTTAATTGTTTGCTCTTTCCCCCTCTTCTACTTTCTCCTTTGTACACCAACCCCTTTTGGTGGGTAGTTGAAACGTTTATCAGGGTAGTTCTTTATATTGTTGCCCAAGACCCTGCTGCCTCTCCTGCTCAAATGCAGACCATCCGAGCTGTATAATTCTTTTTTCCCCATAAATGATTGTCATCAGGTATCTCTCCTGGCCGATCTACCTGGCGGTGGCACTCTCACAATAAGAGGCGCTCCTCCTCTTCTGTCGAATCAAGGAAAAGAACAAATAAGGAAGAATACAGAATAGCAGTACAGTACTTGTTTTCCAAAAGTGTAGACGAGCATTGGGACAGTACCACTATATATTTTGAGTGCCAGTACCGGGCCAGTCTTCCCTCCAAGGCACTTGTAATCACATGGGCTCCCTTCTGATACACCCATTTACTGATCATTTTGTGTGCTTTTCACATGTGTACACTTTCATGAGTCAGGATAACCAGCATATGGGCACTCAGTCATTTTGGAGTTGACGGCTGGTGCTGTTTCCCCTACTCCCCCTCTTCCCCCAGCTTTCTAAGTCCCAGCCAGCTACACCTGACTTTATAGCAGCGTAAACCAGTGAAGTGTGATTGTCAACTTTGCCGGTGCTCCTCTTCAGGTCAGCCAGAGGGGGTACTTTTATGGTAGTCAGTCTTTACCAGCATGACAGTAGAAGTACTTGTCACACACCGGGTGACACCAGCCCTGAGTTAGAAGTCTGTCTCAGAATGCAAAACTTAGAGGGTGATGGCAGGCAGATTCCCTGAGGTGGACGTCCTTCAGACCAGCGCTTGAAATATTGAATGTTAATAACAATTTAAATCACTTGAAACTTTAAATATCAGGGTTTTATTTAACTCTAAAAATTGATTAGCGTTTTGCTCGTAAAAGTGCTAAAACTTTGTGAAAATGCATAGCTCTTGCCTCACTGTGTTTAACAAACACAGCACTTCTAGAAAATCTGTATAAATACTTTCAGTACAGTTAGTATCATCCCAAGAAAAAAACTGCTAATCAATTATTTAAAACCCTGAAATATGCTTATAAAAACTGCATTATTTGAGATATCATCCTCTGCAGCATTAACTGTTGGAAGCTTACTACGAAGCTCGACATGAGCAGTGGCTCGATACCAGTCCAGCACGTCGCTGATGGTGCTAGTGAAGCGGGGTATAGCAAAGTCACTGAGAAAACTAACAAACCATCCTGGGAGACTATCTTGGACACAGTTTAGGCCATGGATAGAAAAACTGAAGTAATACTAGATCACCTGGTCACTCAAGATAATAAAGTAGAGGCAGTCACTGAAACAGTGACTAAGGCAGAAGGGAGGGAAGAGCAGGTGCTGTTTACGATGGTATACTGTTAGGATGGCGACTTAATATTGCTGCGGTCATTACAGTGACAGCAGGTTGCTGAATAGCATTGTTGCGACCTGTGCTTTATTGTGCCGACTGTTTGGGTATTTGGCAGTGGTTGGGATATTATGGCGCATTGTTACTAGGGTGCTCTTAAGTGCTAGCAGGTGCGTGTCTGCCTGTGATACACAGTTTCTCTTTGCCCTGTTGGGTGGGATGTTGTGCCATGTGTTGGGGTGTGCACGGCTCACTTTTTGTGTTTTTTTTACCACCTGCACATTGCCCATATTGTCGGGTGAACAAGTTATCTGTCGTGCTTTTTGCTGTTGGCAGAATGCTTGTGCTGTAATTACCATCAGCAGTATTGATGTCACACCGACATGGGTGAAACATTTACAACTGTGAAAGTAGTACAGGAAAATAATACTTTCCTTTAACATTTTACATGGGCTAGAAAACACAAATGGGGCTCTAAATTTGCATGTTGTGGGGCTCATAGAGCGAGCAGAAAGAGGTGACTGGAGCTTTTTGTTACTTATTTATTTGGAAAATGTTTCACCAGAAAAGACATGAGCTGTAAACGGCCTCTTTGCAGAAGCTGCCTGGGTGGTGGGCGGGGAGGGGGAACAAGAATTGGGAGAACAGGCAAACACATAGCAATACAAGCATTTGTCAGTGCCGAATGTTTGCTTGCTGGCATTGGCAGTGGTAGTGTAGAAGTTACAGAGCTGCATAATAGGAATGGCAGTGAAGTACTGAACTGAAGCCAGCCCCACCACCGCCCTGCAGAGAGTGACAGGCATTGGGGTGTGCCTTTGGGTCGTCAGGCATAACGGCCATGCCATTTCACCACACCCCACCGTGCAGACACTGACAAGTGTCACGGTGTGCCTTGGAGTCTTTGGCCCTTATGCGCACTCCCATTCCATCAGGAAATATGGGTGAGATAAGTGTATAGGAGAACAATGGGGTGAACTTTGGGGTCAAGAGTCCAAGGCATGCCCCGATGCCTCTCACTGGCTGCAGGGTGTGGAATGGTATGAGCATTACAGGCAAGAATCCCAAGTCACACCCCTGATGCCCGTCATTCTCTACAGGGTTGGGCGTTATGGTTGGAAACCCTAATACCTCAGGCATTCGTTGGTATTTTCACTCCAAATTTTCAACATGGTTTTTTGTGACCCCACCTCATGAACAGTGGCAATATCAGTTTGTTAGCCGAAAGCTGCTTATGCACAGCGACTACGGCATTTAGCACCACAGGTGCAAAAACATTCCGAACAGGATGTAAAAAATGACAGCTGTACTGTTCATGGGGAGGTGTAAAAAATGGCATTGTTGCAAATCTGCAGGAAAAATATTAAAAAAAACTGGTGAAGGCACGAGCGTGCATAGAAACTGTGCAACACACACCCGTAATGTAATTAATTTGGGGATTTTTTACAGCAGATTGTCAACACAGGCATTTTGGGACCTCCGATCATGAACAGTGTCACTGTGATTTTCTTTATCTGTTCCGAACAATGATTTCCCATAGCGACCACGCATCTCTGTGCTGAAAGTGTGAAAACACATTTCGCCATGTTGTGAAAAATGACAGCTGTACTGTGTCTATAAGGAAGGTGAAAATGCCACTGGTGAAAATCTGGACTGAAAATATTACAGTCATGAACTTACTAGGGTGCGTGGAAACCGCGCAATGCTCACTCATAACACAGTCATTTTTGACTTTGTCACCAAATTTCAACATAGCCATTTTAAGACCTCTGCTCATGAACAGTGTAACTGTGATTTTCTTAATCTGTCCCAAGACATTGCTTTACACTCGACTGCACCATTGTGTGCTACTATGTGCGAAAACACATTTTGGGCATATGTGAAAAATGGCAGCTGTACTTTCATAAGGAAGTGTAATAAAATGGCAATGTTGAAAATCTGGAGTGAAAATATTGAAAATTCTCAAACTTCTGGCGTGCGTGGGAACTGCGCAACGCACGCTTGTAAAACAGTCATTTTAGGAATTTTTCGCAAATTTTCAACATAGCCATTTTAAGACCTCTGCTCATGAACAGTGTCACTGTGATTTTCTTAATGTGTCCCATACATTGATTTCGCACACCGACTGCGCCATTGTGCGCTACATGGGTGGAAACATGTTTTGGGCAAGATGTGAAAATGACAGCTGTACTACTCATAAGAGGTGTGGTAAAATGGCAATGTTAAAAATATGGAGTGAAAATATTGAAAATTAAAACTTACGAGTGTGCGTGAACTGTGCAACCTACGCTCGATAAAACAGTCATTTTTGGAATTTTTCCAGCAAATTTTTAAAATAGGCTGTGAGAGCCCACCTTATGAACACTGGCATTGTCATTTCGTTAATCGTCCCAGCAGATTTCACGAAGTGACCGCCAAGAGTGACAGCGTTAATCACCCTTCGGCCCGAATAACGCCATGACAGTGACAGCATTCATGAGAAAGGGTCCCAAAACCCCATTTTGAAAATTTGTTGCAGAAATTCCAAAATGCCTGAGATATGGCAAAGTTGAAAAACCTATCTGTCCCATTATACAGCTTACTGGCATTTCCACAGTTCGGTCGGCTTTGAAGAGTGCAGGCGTGTTCCTGGTCCACCGAAGATCGTGGCGCGGAGGTCGGATGTAAGTATGGGTGAGGGGGTGTGGGAGGCAGGGTGTGCAGTGGGTGGGTTGAGGGAGGGGGGCAAGGAGAAGCGCGAGGACAGTTTATTGTAGGTTTTTGTTTTTAAATGACAACACGGGACGCTTGCCACGCTGGGGTGGGCTCTGAGCGTGGCACAAGGACGGCTGGTTGGGGAGGCATGGAGCCGACGGGAGATTGGGCACCCCGTCGGCCATAGCATCTGTTGCCATGTTGGGTGGGCCCCCACCGTGACACCCTGTACTCGGGGCGGGCAGGAGCCAACGGGGATTGGGCACTGTCGGCTATAGTTATCGAGTTGCCACGCTTGGGGTGGCACCCAGTGTGGCATGTGGAAGGCTTTGGGGCACAGCACAGCTGACGGGGATTGGGCACCCCGCTGTACAGTGTGTGCGTGGGGGCAGCACGCAGTATGTGTGTGTGTGTGTGTGTGTGTGTGTGTGTGTGTGTGTGTATGCGTATGAGCAGGCGATATCTTATCGCTACTCACTGAAGCGTAGGCCCCCTTTCAACTGTACTCCACTGCATTTTGGAGCTGTCATAGACAGCTCCAGCAGGCACTGGAGAACTGCGGCTGCACCTGCAAACACACTGCCTGCATTGGAAGAGGGCTGCCACACCTCCGAAAACTCGGATTATGGCACTATGTTTCTTGCGCATATGTGCAAGCAAACATAAAAATGAGGGAGACAGAAAACAAAAGCTGATGTTTGTACTGAAAGAGAACAGGGGGGTGTAAATATGAATTGGAAATGCCGCAGTGTCTCTGTTCCCCTTTAAAGGAGGGCACGTGGGGCAAGGGCATGACTTACATAGGCTGTCGTTCAAACAGTACAGTTGTATTCCTAGTCATCATATATAATTTATTAAAATTGGATCCCACACACTCCAACGCATATATTTGTGCCTCTAGGTGTGTGTGTGTGTGTGTGCAAGTTTTAGGGGGGAAGCATGAGTGACCTATTGCTTGCTGTAGTATGTTGGGAACTATTAACAGCCTGTGTGTGTGTGTGTGCGTGCGCGCGCGCGTGTGTGTGTGTGTGTGTGTGTGTCTCAGGGATGGGTGACCCATAACTTGTGCTGATGTACTGGGGAAGCACTGGAGAGCCTTGGTGTGTACTTGCACTGATTTGCTGGGAGACATGGACAGACCTGGTATTAAGTATGTGTTTGTGCTGTGCGTGTGTCTGTGAGGGGAGGAGTCAGTGGATGTCACTGCAAGAACTGGAAAAAGTCATTCATAACAAGGATGGAACAGAGATAAAAGAAAAAAAGTGGGGATGGGCAGTGAGCCCCAATTCCCTATCCCTCCAGTAACTGGTCTCTTTAATCATAAAATTACATACATATGTAAATCAGGAAAAAACAAGCATTTGTCAATGCCGAATGTTTACTTGCTGGCACTGGCAGTGGTAGTGTAGAAGTTACAGAGCTGCGTAATAGGAATGGCAGTGAAGTATTGAACTGAAGCCAACCCCACCACCACCCTGCAGAGAGTGACAGGCATTGGGGTGTGCCTTTGGGTCGTCAGGCATAACGGCCCGCCATTTCACACCACACCCACCTGCAGACACTGACAAGTGTCACGGTGTTCATGGGGTCTTTGGTTCTTGCGCACTCCCATTCCATTAGGAAATACAGTGAGATGGGTGCGATATAGGAGAATGGGGTGAACACTGGGGCCAAAGAGTCCAAGGCATACCTCGATGCCTCTCACTGGCTGCAGGGTGTGGAATGGTATGAGCATTACAGGCAAGAATCCCAAGTCACACCCCTGATGCCTGTCATACTCTACAGGGTTGGGCGTTATGGTTGGAAGCCCTAATACCTCAGGCATTCGTTGGTATTTTCACTCCAAATGTTCAACATGTTTTTTTTGTGACCCCACCTCATGAACAGGGGGAGTATCAGTTTGTTAGCTGAAAGCTGCTTATGCACAGCGACTACGGCATTTAGCACCACAGGTGCAAAAACATTCCGAACAGGATGTAAAAAATGACAGCTGTACTGTTCATGGGGAGGTGTAAAAAATGGCAATGTTGCAAATCTGCAGTAAAAATATTTAAAAAAATGGTGAAGTCACAAGCATACATAGAAACTGTGCAACACACACCCGTAATATAAATTAGGTTGGGGATCTTTTTTTACAGCAGATTGTCAACTCAGGCATTTTGGTGCCTCCGACCAATAACAGTGTCACTGTGGTTTTCTTTATCTGTCCCGAACAATGATTTCCCACAGCGACCATGCATCTCTGCGCTGAAAGTGTGAAAACACACTTCGGCCATGTTGTGAAAAATGACAGCTGTACTGTAAATAAGGAAGTATGGAAAAATGCCACTGATGAAAATCTGGACTTAAAATATTACAAAGTCATGAATTTACGAGGGTGCGTGGAAACTGCGCAATGCTCACTCGTAACACAGTCATTTTATGGACTTTTGTCACCAAATTTTCAACATAGCCATTTTAAGACCTCTGCTCATGAACAGTGTAACTGTGATTTTCTTAATCTGTCCCAAACATAGCTTTTGCACACCAACAGCACCATTTGCGCTACATGTGCGAAACACATTTTGAGGCGCATATGAAAAATGGCAGCTGTGTTCATAAGGAAGTGTAATAAAATGGCAATGTTGAAAATCTGGAGTGAAAATATTAAATTAGCAAACTTATGAGCATGCATAGGAACTGTACAACTACGCTCTTAAAACAGTCATTTTGGGAATTTTTCACCAAATTTTCAACATAGCCATTTTAAGACCTCTGCTCATGAACAGTGTCACTGTGGTTTCTCTTAATTTGTCCGTACATTGGTTTAGCACACCGACTGCGCATTCAGGCGCTACATAGTGAAACACATTTTAGGTGAGATATGAAAAATGACAGCTGTACTACTCATAAGAAGGTGTGGTAAAATGGCAATGTTGAAAATCTGGAATGAAAATATTGAAAATTCGTGAACTTCTACGGCGTGTAGGAACTCGCAACACAAGCTCGTAAAACAATGATCGTTTTGAATTTTTCCTGAATTTTCAAAATAGGCTTCTTGAGAGCCCACCTTATGAACACTGGCAGTGTCGTTTCGTTAATCGGTCCCGAAAGGTGATTTCGTGCAGTGACTGCGAAATCACCCTTCGGGCCCGAATAATGCCATGACAGTGACATCACTCATGAAAAGGGGTCCCAAAAACCCCATGTTGAAAATTTGGTGCAAAAATTCCAAAAAATGCCTGAGATATGCAGCAAAGTTGAAAAAAATCCATCTAGTCCATTATACAGCTTAACGGCATTTCCTCAGTTTGCGATCGGCTTTGAAGAGTGCAGACGTGTTCCTGGTCCACCGCAGGTCGTCGTGCCAAGCTCCGGAGGTAAATATGGGGTGAGGGGGTGTGTGGGGAGGCAGGGTGCGCAGTGGGTGGGTGCGGGTTGTGGGGGGGCAGGAAGACTGCGTGGGACCGTTTTTGCTTTACAGGTTAAAAAAAAAAAAAAAGACTACGGGATGTTTGCCACGCTGGGGTGGGCTTCCAGCGTCAGCAGAAGGACAGCTGAGAAGTGGAGCCGACCTTGGGATTAGGCACCCGTCAGCCATAGCATTTGTTGCCACGCTGGGGTGGGCTCAGGCGTGGCACCCTTACTACTAGGGAGTGAAGCCGGCGGAGTTGGGCACCCTGGTGGCGATAGCATGGGGAGACAGTGGCCGGCCCAGGGGATTGGGCACCCCGTCGGCTATACCATCGACTTGCCACACTGGGGTGGGCACCCAGCGTGGCATTTGGAAGGCTTTGGGGAGGCGCAGCACAGCCGATGGGGATTGGGCACCCCCGCCGCTATAATGCAGGCGCGGGAGGGCAGCACGCAGTATGCTTCTGTGTGTGTGTGTGTGTGTGTGTGTGTGTGTGTGTGTCGGGAGTTGCACATGAGCAGGCGATATCTTATCGCTGCTCACTGAAGCGTAGCTCCCCCTTTCAACTGTATGCCACTGCATTTTGGAGCTTGTCATAGACAGCTCCAGCATGCATTGGCTTACAGGGGCCACGCCTGCCAACACACTGACTGAATTGGAAGAGGGGGTCACACACCTCCGAAATCTCGGATGATGACACTATGTTTCTTGCACGTGCATGCAAGCAAACATAAAAAGAGCAATACAAGTACAATTGCTAAAACAGATTAGAAATTATCCAGACCAGCTGGCCAGGGTAAACACAACCATTTTATCCTGGTTGTGTACCCTCTTCCAGCTGTCTGATGCAAATAGAATAGTATATTAAAAATGTTTACAGGATCAGCAGATGTGAATTGGAACCCACCCTGCATGCTCTCCAAATTATTTTGCTGATTAGAGATAGCACAGATAAGTGTGACTTGCTGCTGAAAGTCACCAGGAACTACCAGTCTTTGCAGTTTGAGGAAAAGCCAGTCCATTTTACGGACCTTTCATTTGCTATGAGGAATTGCAGAAAACTGTTCAATTGCATCAGACTTCAGCTACGGAGTCTCTGTATTGTTCATTTCCTCATTTTACCTGCTCAACTCGAGATATCCTGTGGGGGAAAGCAGTACTCATACTGGGACCCAAAGGAGGCTGGAAGGTAGGTCACAAAGAAGAAAAAATATATATATATTTTTTTTTAACTTACTGTTTTTGCTTGCTTGACTCTCCAGTAACCCTCCTTCCCCTCAGGACATGCAGGCACCCCTCAGATCCACCTGCCTCCCCCAGTCACAGCTGCCTACCTCCATGGAGCCTCGGTTATACCCCCCCCATGTGGGGTTAGGGTAGGAGGGATGTGCCCCCGAACATCTGGTTGCATCAGGCAGTACCGCACTGGGGAGGCAGGGTCTTGAATAAACCGGGGTCCGTCATCATGGAAAAGTTGGGTCCATGTGATTTCTCCCATTTCCAGCCCACGGTATGTCGCATGCACAAGACGGCAAGGTATGCTTGCACACAGTGTGTGCATGTCTGCATGTGTGAGCATCAGCAATGTTCCTGTTATCCTTTTCTGCCCTCCAGCTGCAGTACCACCTGAGGTCAGCCAGATGGTAGTATCATGGTGGAGGACAGAACCCTCCCTCCCAGGAGGAGGAGCTCGTCCTCTTTCCCACAGCTGGCCCCCGAAGACCCACGCAGGCCGCGCTCATTTCCGAACTCGTGTAGCCAGCATCGCGAGCTGCGACAACAAGCCGGCCTGACTCAAGAACTTCATTGAGGAGATGCTGAAGACTGTGTGGAGGACTGGATCGGGCAGAAAAGTGTAATTCCTATTAAGTGAATTTACGTTCTCTGTCAGTGGGTACTGAAGAGAAGTCTCAGCTCTGTACTGCTGTGATAAAACACTCCGGGGATTTTATATCCTGAAGGGACTTTGACACTTTCTGTTTTCAAGGAGGCCCAGCTCAGTAAGTGAAAAGGCACTCTTTGCTGGCTTTCAACCCACAGTATATTCCTCAACTATCCTGACCAGGGAGCAGTGCTCCAGATAAGATATTTTGGGATGAGTACTGTACACTTAATTTTGAAAGTGAGGTGAGTAAAACTAAATTCAGATGAGTACAAATGTCTGGAGTGAGGAGTATATTTGTAAAAACAATGTAGTTTTTTTCTAGATAAGAACTGATCAAGTGCCAACAGTGACCCAAATAATGTTGGCAGGTAGGAGTAATTTACTCACCAGTTTTAAAATACAGCGAGTAAAACAAAATTGTGATGCATATGAGGGCTGTAAATCTATAAACAAAAAAAAAACTGCTCCTTTTGAACCACCAGTTATGTTATGAAGCATTATTTGTTGGTGTGGAGTATTTACAAATGTTGGGTGAGTATTGGTACTTATTAAAACATTTTTCTGAAGGGTATTTCCTAAAATGAGGTGAGTAAAACAGGTCAGTACACCCCTTATCTGGAGCCCTGCCAGGGAGCACTTGGTGTAGCCCTTTTCCCTGGGACTTTGTGAGGAACATTAAAGTTCTGACAAGTTTGCCTCTGTTTCTGTTACATAGGGATTTATGTAGTTTTACAGTCATTTATACTGCACAGTTAACTGAGATTTCAAGTGGTGTATACTGTTTAACAGATTTAAGTATTGGGTGGCCTTTTTTTCTTAAGGCAATCCTAGTTTAATAAATAAATCTATTTAATTATTCATGAGGCAAACGTGCTGTGATTGGCTGCTGAACCAAGTGTTAATCCCTTAGCCTGGTACAAGCTAGCCCAGTAATGCTGATGGCTGGGGCACTGGGCACCACACCTTGTGCCACCCCGGCGATTGGGGTTCAGAAATGGATGCTGGTTGCTCAGGGGCTGGCCAGGTGAGGGAGGATTGAGCGTCTGTAGGACTGCTGCCCTTCCTTGGGGAGGGGGGGTTGCTGTGTCTTGCTGTTGACTGCCACCTGGAGGTATCTGGGTGGCTGCTCAAGCGAGTCACACAGTGAGAAGAGATACCACATACAGACTGTCAAGGGCATCTCCGCAGAGCGGAGCAAGCACATTGCACATCTATAAGACCAGGGGAGAAAAAGGGAAAAAATGAAGGACGGTCTCCAAGAAGCCCTGCTCATTCTGTGGCCTGCTATGCCATGCTGGTCTGGGGACAGATCTGGGTATGTGACCCAGGGTGAGGGGTTGGCCCTTCCCTCTTGGCTTCACCACAGGGAGAAATCCAAGGGGGATAAGGACCTGCTAGCTAGAGGAGATAAGAGATGACCACAGTACACGGGAACAGGGCTGAAAAGCCACCCGTTGTGCCAAGGAGAAAAAAAAACCTTTTTAAGAAAAAGAAATGTCTAGTGCAGCTCAGGGCAGTGAGTGCATTCCTAAACATGCTTTAAATATGCAGATTTTTACCATTACTATTGGGTTTAGACTTGCAATCACAATAATGACTTCATAGCCTGTCATTTCGTGGGGTTGATGACCGGCTGGGGGGAGTTGGACCTTAGCTACACCTTGGACTGCTCTCCCCCCAGTCGGTCGTTAATCGCCAGGCAGTGATTGTCTGTTTAGTCATTATTGCCTAATTAAGCAGCTATGGTGGATGTGCTGTACAGTGTTATCATACAAGATATCTTTTGTTATAATTTATTTTTTATACCCCTTCCACTTGACTCAGATCCATTCCCACTGGTCAGACTCTTCCCCAACCCCTGGCATCTCTGCCACTAACCCCTTCTGCTTTTAACCCCATAGGCTTGCCCTCCATTACAGGGTCTGCCAAGGCAGATCAAGTCTCCTGGTCACAGAGGCAGGAGATCCTTGGGTAAAGATGTGCGGACAGTAGCCAGTGTTTGGGCCTGAGCATGCCCATGCTTATCCTGTATGAGTCGGTTTGTTTTCCTGTACTCTTGGGTCCTGGCCCCTGGGATGCTGGAACATATGGGGTGCTAAGCTTGGGAATGCAGAGAATGCCCGAGTGAAGCCCAGATGATGTCCCCCTTCCCACTGTAACACCACTATACTGCCACCTGTGGCAACCCTGGTGACAGTGTTGTATCGGTGGCAACTTCCCCCTTCCCAGAGGAAGAGAGCCTCCTCTGGGATGCTGGATCTTCCTGCTCCCCCTGTCTGGACCAATAACCCTAGCTCATTCCCAAACTCTGGTTGTTGTCATTAAACAAGCAGTAGCCCTACTTCTGCACTGACAAAACAGCCATCTTAAGAGTTTAGTAATCTTCCACAGTCATAGAGATCCTAGCACATGTTGTTTCAAATGAATTTGCTTTTATTATAAATGTCTGACTTCCTTTGTACCATGTCAATATTTCCCTATATTTAATCTGAACCTTTGGTATATGTGTTGATATATGCTGATGTCTTGCACTACCAGTACTTACCTGTAGTTGTATTTACTGAAAACATGCAAAACAGGTTCTTAGAAACATTGAAACATAGACAGTGACGGCAGAAACAGACCAAAGGTCCATCTAGCCTACCGTTCCCTGTCTGCCCTGGGACCTATTTTCCATATGGGGTTTTATCCCTTCTGGTCCAGCCCCTACTCCCCTGCCTACTGCTGCTGACCTGAACCACCACCAAACCTTTCACTCTGTCCCAGCCTTGCCTGAAACCTTTTACAGTCTTGGTGCCTACCACCTATTCTGCAGACATTCGTGGCGTCATGACCCTTTCTGTAAAATAGAAGTTTCTCAAATTCTCCTGTGTCACCCCCGCTATTTTCCATTTGTGACATTGGGTTCTTCAACATAGTAATGTAACACAGTAGCATCAGCACCACAGGGCCTCTCCTGAACCAGATTTTTAAGGATTCTGAAGCACAAAATGAATGGTGTGGTGCAGAACTGGCCTTATATGTTGAAAAAAAGTCAGATAATGTAGCACAAAACCCTTCAGAAGATTTGTTTCTAGGGACATGGATATATTGTTCATCCACACTTTCTGGCAGGTATCCTTGCCACTTTAAATCTTGCTGGAAGGTCTTTAAGCTGGCTTCTCCCACCCACTCGGGTGGTAAAACTCTCGGCTCCGCCCCATGATGCCAGATCTTCCTTACCGCTTGGAAGCTCAGGTTCCCTCCTTAACGCTCTGCGTATAAGACTGGTTCCTATTTCTTCGGTTTACCCAAAATAACTTTTAAGGTTTTCAAGACTTCGGTCATTTATTTCCTCGGCTGCGATGGACAAATCGACTCCCGGTTTTCGGAGGTGCCCATGCGGGGCAGAAGATGTCTCCTGATGGATCCGCACTCCGCGATGCGTTACTGCTTAGGTCTTGAGGCATGACCGCGGGCCTGCGACATGTCTCCTTCTCGGTCTCGTTCTGGAAGACGCGCGTATTGCAACTTGGGCGCCCTGAAAGCGATTACCCTCCGGTAAAGTCGAAGAGGCCCGCTTTGGTGGTTTCATGGTGGCTGGCTCAGCTGAACAGCTCAAGCAGATGATCGCCCTCGAGGAGGAGGCAGCGCAGGCCGCATCTTCGCCTTCCTCGCCGGCCTTTATCCCGCCTCCTTGGGATCCTCCTATTCAGCTTCTTTTAAGGAGCTCTGTCAGTCCCTTTCCACCAAGGGAGAGGGACCATCAGGACTTTCCTCCGGTCCAAGAAGAAGGACTCCAAAGGTAAGTCCCTCCGTCGCGACGCCCTTGGGAGCAGGAGAGGTCCCTCCCCAGTTGTCGACCACCCACTCGCCCATCTCTTTGGCTTCGCCACTGGCCTCATGGCGGCCCCTCACAGGTCACTGACCGAGACACCTGTCGAGATTTTTCTCGACCCGTTGGATGGGTTGTTGACCGGTGAAGCCGAAAACCCTCACTCCCCGGTTCCCCCGGCGGAGATCGAGGTTACCGTGGGCTTGCCTGTGCCTCCGGTTCCGGAGTCCACAGTCGAAACTTCCGAGCCGAGGGGTGAGCGGGTCTCCCCGGCCTGCCCCAGAACCCTCCTCGGAAACGCCGAGGTTCTCGGTCTCGATCTCGGACATCTTCTCGGTCCAGCCAGTCCCGTCGACATAGGCAGTCTCGGTCTTGGTACCGTAGTAGGCGGCATCGCCGCTCATCCTCGTCTTCCTCCTCGGACGAGCAGAGGCTTCGACGCAAGTTGTGTCGGCGCTATGAGGACCTCATGTGGCAACAGCTCCTTCTGTCCGGGAGCAAGCCGACGTTGTCACCTTCCCCGGCCATCAAGTGGCTGTCACCGGAGCGGCCGAAGCAACCCCTCGGCCTAGCTGAGGCACCTGCCCCCGGGCCTGTTGCTCGACCAAAACCGGCTGCCCCACCGATTCTGGTGGAACCTCCGCCTCCACAGCTGAAATTTGAGGCCCCGACCAAGAATTCTCGGTTGGCCCAGGGCCTGCCCCATAGGCTGTCTGTCACCCTCACTCCCGACCGCCCTCAGCAGGTGGAGGGTGGCTGAGGCCCAAGGCAGCTCTTTGCGGACTCGTCCGAGTCCGACGACGATTCCTCCCTGTTCTCCAGGCAGGTCGACTTGGAGTCCTCCGGAGGTCAGTCGCTGGACGATAGCCCATCGTCCTTCATGGGTTTGCTTAGGCTCATCTCGGTGTCCACCGGGATGCAGCTCGAGCCCGTATCCAAGCGGGCCAAGTATCCCCTAACGGAGATGTTGGACCGAGGGGATTCTCCCACGGAGGCCTTTCCAGTGGCCGAGGCCATTGTCGTCCCAGCCTTGGAGCTCTGGCAGCGTCCTGCTTCTTGCCCTGCACCTTCGGCCAGGATGGCGAGGAAGTACACCATCCCTACCGGTTCCCTGTCTGGGTTTTTGGAACACTCCTCAGCCGAGGGGTTGGTTACCAACAGCGTCTTCCGGTGTGCTGGGAGCGCCAGGGACGTGGACAAGCCACCCGACAAGGAGTCCAAGAAGTTGGACTACGCCGGGCGCAAAGTATACGCTGCGTCCTCCCTTGGCTTTCGTCAGGCCAGCTCGGCCATGCTGATGGCACACTTTTCTCACGCCCTGTTGGGCTCCCTGGACGAGGTAGTCCCTCATCTCCCGGCTGACCTGCAGACCACGATCAAGCAGGTGCGGGACCAGGGCAGGGCAGTGGCCAAGCAGCAACTTCAGATTGCTCTGGACATCGGCGACTCATGTGCCAGGTCAGTCGAGGCCGCAGTGGCCATGCGCCGTCGGGCATGGCTAAGGATATCCACCTTCACAGCGGATACCCAACACAAGTTGGCGGATGTTCCCTTCTTGGGGACCGACCTCTTCGGCCCTGGACTGGAAGGTCACCTCCAGAGGATCGAAAAGTCCAATGCCACTCTGGACTCGGTCTCATCCGCCCAGAGGGACAAGGGCTGCAGACCGCAACCCAAGCCTTTTCGTCCGTCTCGCCCGCAGCCGCGTCCGGCCCAGCAGCATCAGGGCCAGCAGGCTCGCACTTGGCATCCCAAACCCAAGCCTGCGCTTCCTTTTCCAGGAAGCAGGGAGGTAAGGCCAGGAGGTCCCTCAGTCGGTCCCTCCTCCAAGCCTGCCCAGTGATGGGTTGAGGTGTCGCCCCAACCTCGTCACTCCACCCCAGGTTCCCCGTGGGAAGGCGGCTCCATCACTTCCTTTCCGCCTGGTCGCTATCACCACAGACGGTGGGTGCTGGAGAGTGGTAGGAAGAACCTGCCTCTGGAGTTCGAGCAGGCCCGCCCTTCCGAGCCACTCGCCCCGAAGTGCCCAGGGTCCGCAGCCTCGCTGTCGGCTCGCTGAGCCAACATCGCTCTGCTCCTCGAGAAAGAGGTGATCAGAGAGGTGGCGGACCCTCCCTCAGACCCGGGGTTTGTGTCCAGGTACTTCCTGGTCCCAAAACGGATGGGGGCTGGCGCCCCATTCTCGACCTGCATGACCTAAACAAGTTCCTAAGGTCTCGGACCTTCAGGATGGTCACTCTGGCTCAGATAATACCATCCCTGGAACGCGGCATGTGGTTCTGCTCTCTGACCTACAGGACACGTTCTTTCACGTCCCTATCCGTCCGTCTCACCAGAGATTCCTTCGCTTCGAGCGGAGGGATCCCTTCTGAGTTCCGAGCCATGCCCTTCGGCCTTCTCTTGCACCAGGGTCTTCACCAAATGCATGGCAGTGGTGACAGCGTTTCTGCGGGCGCTTGAGGGTCCGAGTGTACCTTACCTGGACGATTGGCTGATAGCAGCCCCCTCCAGATGGGAGGTGGAGCGGTCCAGAGATCTGGCCCTCCAGGTTTGCTCTCAGATCGGCCTTCTCATCAACGAGGCCAAGTCGGAACTTGGACCGAAGCAGGGGACTCTTTTCATCGGGGCAATGCTCGACTCTCTTCGAGCCAGAGCACGGCTCCCGGCAGACAGGGCCGAGGTTCTTTCTTCCTTTGCCCAATCATTTCTGGTTGGGCAATCGCACCCTGCCTGGGACTTCCTGTGCCTCCTGGGTCTCATGGCGGCCTGCACCAGCGTGGTCTGTTGGGCTCACTGGCACATGCATCCCCTTCAGTGGGGATTGGCCAGCCAGTGGTCACAGCACTGCGATCCATTGGACCAGCTAGTGACGGTGACCCAGGGGATGTGGAACGCTCTCCAGTGGTGGACTGTTCCAGCCCATTTGCAGGAGGGCATCCCGTTTGTCCGCCCTGAGCCGACGGTCTCTCTCTCTATCGACCGATGCCTCTCTGATGGGTTGGGGTGCCCATCTGTGGGAGCACAGAGCGCACGGCCTCTGGTCCCCTCGGGAGTCCCGATGCCATATCAACCTGCTGGAGCTTCAGGTGGTTCATCTAGCCCCTCACCGCCTTTGCTCCGTTTCTACGGGGTCAAGTGGTTCAGGTCCAGACGGACAATACCACGACCATGTACTTCCTAAACCGCCAGGGCGGGACATGCTCCATGCCTCTGTGCAAGGAAGCTCTCCGCGTTTGGTCACTCGTGCGCAGCCTGGAGGTGGATCTCCTAGCCATCCATGTGGCAGGAGCCTCCAACACCCTGGCCGATGCCCTAAGCCGGATAGGGGCTGTGTCCCACGAGTGGTCTCTCCTGCCGGAGGTAGTACAAGATCTGTTCTCCCACTGGGGCACACCTCAGGTGGACCTGTTTGCCTCCAGGGAGAATGCGAAGCTGAGGCTGTTTCATGCCCGCCCCCCTCAGCAGGGTTCGCTGCAGGGGGGGGATGCCTTCTCGAGGCCGTGGACCCCAGGCCTCTTCTACGCCTTTCTCCCATTTCCCTTGATCCACAAGGTGCTTCTCAAGGCGAAGAGAGACAAGGCGCAGGTGATTCTGGTAGCCCCAGACTGGCTCCGCCAATGCTGGTGTCCAGATCTCCTCAGCCTCAGCTCCAGGCTCCCGAGGCAGCTTCCAGCTCGCCTGGACCTGTTATCAGTCAGTCAGGGGAAGGTGTTCCATCCGGACCTTCAATCCCTGCACCTGACGGCCTGGTTCCTGAGCGGCTAGAGTTCCAGGCCTTGGGTCTTTCCGACGAGGTCCTCAATGTAGTTGAGGTGTCTTGTAAGGAGTTGACCAGAAAATGCTATGCCTTCAAATGGAAGAGATTCTCCATTTGGTGTCAGGGCAAGGGCCTGGACCCTTCCTCCTGTTCCTTGGCAAGCATCTTGGACTACCTATGGTCCCTTTCTCAGCAAGGGCTTAGGTCGACGACCCTAAAGGTGCACCTGGCAGCCATCTCTGCTTACCGGGCGCAGGCCGGGAAGCAGTCGGTGGCGCAGGAGAAGGTGGTCTGGTGCTTTTTCAAAGGCCTTGATCACATTTCCCCTCTGGTGTGAGAACCTCCACCTCCGTGGGATCTACTGCTGGTATTGGCAAAAGCTCATGGGCAAGCCATTCGAACCAATGCACAGGTGTGACATTTCTCACCTGTCGTGAAAGACCGCCTTCTTGGTGGCTATCATGTCAGCCAGAAGGATGGGAGAGCTCCAGGCGCTTTCCATCGAGTCTCCTTACCTGGTCTTCCACAGGGACAAGGTTGTCCTGCGCCCCCACCTGAAATTCCTTCTGAAGGTGGTGTCGGAGTTTCACCTTAACCAGGTGTTGACTCTGCCGGTGTTCTACCCCAGTCACACCTCGGAGGCCGAATATAGGCTCCATACTTTGGACCCTAGAAGGGCGCTGCTTATAAGGAGCGCATGCTGAAGTTCGGGAGGTTCGCCAGCTGTTTGTCACCTACGCTGAAGCCGCACCTGGCAGACCTGCAGCCAAGCGGACGATAAGCAGGTGGGTCACCTCCTGCATAGATCTCTGCTATAGATTGGCGGGCATGGAGCCTCCGAGAGGGATAAGAGCTCATTCTACCTGCCATACCGCTGCATCGGTAGCTGCTTCCAGGGACGTCCCTATCCAGGATATCTGCAGGGCTGCTACCTGGAAGTCGGCACATACCTTCATAACCCACTACCACATTGACCTTCAGTCACGCCGGGATGCTGGTTTTGGGGCCTCGGTTCTCCAGTCTCTATTCCCTAAGTAGGGGGTGTGCGCCTTGCCTCCCTCCTCCCGGAGAACTGCTAGGAGTCTGCCAGAAAGTGTGGATGAACAACATATCCATGTCCCTGGAAATACAGGTTACTCACCTGTAACAGGAGTTCTAGGAATGGTATATGTTCATCCACCGACCCTCCCGACCTCCGGCTCACGCGCAGCCTGAGCTTCCAGCGGAGCCAGATCTGGCGTCATGGGGCGGAGCCGAGAGTTTTACCACCCGGGTGGGTGGGAGGAGCCAGCTTGAAGACCTTCCGGCAAGATTTAAAGCGGCAAGGATACCTGCCAGAAAGTGTGGATGAACAACATATACCATTCCTAGAACTCCTGTTACAGGTGAGTAACCTGTATTTTTCTACCTATGTGCCACCAGTGCATTACTCTTTTGGGTTCACCTATGTCTCACTGCCAGCCTGGGACACTTTGAAACTCCTAAGACCCTCTTTCAGAGATTGTCCTCTCACAGTCTAAAGCCTTTGATTTATCTGGGCACAGGAAGCACCCTGCTTTCAACAGGGGAAGCAGGCTGGTTGGCTTAGCTGTAGCTCTCTGCAGAATGTGCGGTGTGTGTGTGTGTGTGTGTGTGTGTGTGTGTGTGTGTGTGTGAAGTCCGCTGACGGTGGTGATTTTCCTGTTCACTCTTGAATACCCCTACAGCCTCCCTGTGTGGCATCCCTCTTAAAACTAGGGAGTCGGTCCACAGCAGGTGGTCAGTCACTCTGTTGATCCTGTAAGGCAAGCTGGCATTGGAAGAGGAAGGGCAAGAGCAAAGATGTCTGCTCCCTCCCTCTGGAATCTAACACATACTGCCTCCCTACAGCATGTCCCAGGCTTCAACAGCCTGAGGTGAAGGGTCTGACTCATGTCACAGCATGAACCTGAGTTTTCTGAATGATAAATGATAACGTGACACAAAGGCACCACTGAGCTAGGCTAGTCAACATATTTTGCCCCTCCCCCAATTTAAGAATAGAGGAACAAACCGGTTCTTCCATTGCCAGCGATAACACAAGCCCTGAGCCTTATTTTCATTGTTTATTTATAGTGAGAACTATTTTTGAATGACTGATATCCATATAAATATTGTTGCTGGGTCTTTCAGAATGTTTGATATGAAACTGCAAATAACTTTGATGATGATGATTATTATTATTTTTCTGGACTGCTGTAAATTCCTGGAATTTTCTGATTACTTTTCTACTGTTAGTAGCAAATCAGATTACCTCACTGTTACATCCTGTTAGATTGGTTTCGGCTTGAGATGATGTAACTGCAGGATTAGTGTGCTGTACAGAGCAAGCCGAAGGAAGAAAGTAGCTTTTTGAAGAAAAGCCCTGTTTTAGAAGGATTTGTTAAATCTGCAACAAGAGCTGCTTTTTGTCACATACGAGTGACGCATCAGTGAGAGAACTGTGAGAAAGTATTGAAAACACAGACACTTTTCTGCTGCTGCCTTTATTTATGTGGTGAGTGAAGAATGGCGTGGAAGCTTCTTCTCTGTGTCAGGCTAAGTGGGCTAAGTAGGCAGTAAGAGGTGGTCAGCAATGCCTGTCTCCAATAAGAATTAGTTTATCCCATGTTATTACTTTGAATGTTCATATTTGTAAAATGTTTTGCAAACTTGTTTAAAATCAGTAAAAAATATTATGGGGGAAAAAAAGCAATGCCTATGGGTTTTCAACCTTAGAATACATAGCTAAGTGCTAAGGCAAGTTCATACGACAGGGTAGTAAACTAAAATACTCATGAAGAAATTGTTTTCTCCCTTTAAAAGTATTGAACTTCTTGAGTGTCTTTCTCTTTTCTTCTCCCTGTAAATTGTAGTGATTCTGCAAGGTTCCCAGAATTTCAGATGGGAATAGAAAGCAATCCAAAGTATTAAGCGTGTGGCTCAGGTGGGTTATACAGAAAGCGGCATAGCTAAAGCTAGAGAAGAGATGTCATCGTACAAACTGAGAATTATTTGGTAGTAATGCAGTGTTATTAGATCATACCTCTCAACTTTGTGCATTGCAAGTCAGGGACAAAGCTTAAAAAAACCAGGGACAAGTGACCAAATGAGGAACACATCTTAAGAAATAGTAATATTAGCTCAACAGTTCTGCTGTCATGTTTGACTTGGTGTAAAAGGCATGCTCTAATGGAGAACCAGACGGTAACAATAAAACCTGGCATTATTTTGTGCTTTGAATCCCTAGTACTCTGCAACAGAAATACCAAATTTAGGACAGACGGTGGAGCTGTTTTAGGCAAAATTTGAGATGGAAAATCAGGGACAGTTGAGAGCTATAATTAGAATGCAGTAGGTTATTTTGCTCCAAGAAAGGTTTGAGGCCATTTTACTGCCAGACAACTTCATACACCAGGCACTGCCTTTTTATAAGTTTACTTAGATCCTAATGCCAAGATCCTTTACTGCGACTAATACTGGAAGGACTGGTGCAGAGGAACCACTTTTGGTTCCCTAATGAATTCTATTTAAGGTTTGTAAGCCTGACCACAGTCAGAACTAAGTGCTGGGGACAGTGGTTAGACTAATAGTGCCTGCTGCAGTATTGCTGAATGCAGAACAGAAGGGTTAGAGATCACATCACCACCACATCTGATTCTCTGAAGAGAACAGCTCTGGAGGATGTAACCTGTACTGGGTTTAGTGAGTGGTTGTAGCAAGTGCTGCCTCGATTCTCATTATAAATGGCATTGTCACAGACTTGTTGCAGCGCAGATAATTTACTTGAGTATATGCTGCCAAGGGAGGCAGGCTGTCCCTTTGTGAATAGAATGATTGTTACTCAGCTTCAGATGTACAGTACGTTGGTTTGCATATTGTGGATCTCTTCCAAGAGAGCCTCCCAAGGACATGGATCAGATTTTATTCTGAATCTTGCAGGTTAAGCAGCTAAATTACATTGATATGTGAGAAGTACCGAGTGATAGCTATATTATATAAGTAGCCAAAAGCTGCTGTTCTTTCTTCGCTACTGCGAAAAAAAATCAAAGGAGCTGCATTTTTTTCTTTCTAGATTTTGAGATATAATGTAAATGTCAAAGTGGACAAATCTATCATATTCTTTTTTCCAAAGTTAAACAAGTTACGTTTCTTCACCAAGCACCTCAAGTTCTGAGTCACAACAGACTGCTGGGCTGTGATACAGTTCCATTAAAGAGCAACTGACACGTCTAAAAATACATGCCAGTGGTGCCCTACCCTGCCTACAGTACCTCCCGGTACAGAGAGTACCGCAAATGGAGGTACTGTTAGGCAGTATTTTACTGTACAGATGTGGTGGAGCACAATGAGTGCTCTCTGCCGCAGCTTCAGGTCCCCTTCCTGATCCAATCCTGAGGATGACATCAGTTCAGGATAGGGGCCTTGCGAAATTCCATTTTGCCAGCAAAAGTGCAGTGAAATTGGCATTTCACAGCAGTTTTGCTAGCGAAATGCCAATTCCGTGGCACTTTTGCCGGCAAAATAGAATTTCACCAGGTCCCCATCCTGACCTGACATCATCCTCAGGACTGGATCGGGAAGGGGACCTGAGACTGCGACGGGGGGTGCACATTGTGCTCTGCTGCATCTTTACTGTAAAATACTGCCTTACAGTTTGCGGTACTCTCTGCACTGGGAGGTACTGTAGACAGGGTAGGGCACTACTGGCATGTCTCTACAGAGATGTGTCAGTTGCTCTTTAAAGGGGTAAAATGTCAGGTGGGGTATTCTCCATTTTAAAAGGCACCACTGTCCTCAGTCACATACATCTTAAAATCCCTATGCAGATGTTAACCCCCGTGCATAATGTGTACCAATCCACATTTTATCTGTTTCCCTCTTTGAAGACGTTATTGTAAGGATCTAAAATTAGTCAAATCCTTAGACTTGCTTTGTGAGACTGAAATCCCACCCTGTATGCTCCACAACATCCTATACTGAATGCTTTTTAAAGAGCTAGTACACTGCTTAAAACTAATTTTAGATTTTAAAAGCAGCCAACCATTACCTTTTATATCTGAGGTACTTTTTCTTTTCCCTTTGTTTAATTAGAAGATTGTTTATCACACCTACTGTGTCTGGCAGCTGACATGTCTAGCTCTGCTGCCCCCCACTACATCTCCAGCATTGTGGCCTCAGTGACTGTGACATCACTGCTGCTTAGGAAAAGCAATTCAGTGACTGTCAGGTCACTCACCATCACAGTGCTGATGATGTTGGGGCGGGGGGCAGTAGAGCTAGCTATGTCAGCTGCCAGGTTAAGAGCTGTTCCATACATCCAGCGCAATATTATCACATATAAAGTAAGACTTTCTGATGAACAAAAGGAAAAAGAAAAATACTTCAGAAATAAAAGTTACAACTGGCTACATCTTGAAATTTGTATCATTTTCCTGTCTGCCTGTTTTGGCTCCACTAGCTCTTTAAATATCTATGTATCTCTCTGTGCGCCTGTCTAGCAGTACCTTTGCAACTGATTCTTTATTAGTAAAGCTGTGTTTTTATGTCATGACATGCTGTATTTATGTTTTTTACTCTCCTTTCATTGAAACCAAGGTAAGATACAGTTAATCCAGTTTAAACAGATTGCTTCTCTTTATATCAGGTATTTGTTATTGCTTTTGTTTGTGGCATTATGATGAGAATATGCAGGCATGCTGACAAATGAGGTTGTAACATGAGGAAGAAAAAGGGGGGTACGACTCATTGAACATACAGCATCACATGTTCTCAGCATGCCCATACATTAACTCTCAATTAATGTATCGGCACACTGGAATTAATGCATGGTGTCGTTCTGTCACTTAATCTAGTTTTTGAAATCCACTGCTTGCCCTGCGCTCACATTAGACAGTAGAAGTGTAGCTTACTGTCTGTGTCACTGTGTGAGCTTTGTGTGCACCACCCCTCTTCTCCCTTGAAAGACAGTTTTTTTACAGTAAGACACATAAATTGTTTAATAAAAAGGACAAGTCTTTGTTTTCAATCCTTGTGTAAATAGATCTACTGACATTTAACTGACTTAATCTAAGAAACCACAAATCGCCCATCAAATATGCCTGTATATGCATACTTTCAAACACTTCCAAGACATATAAAAACAGTATCTTAGGACTGCGTGAACCACTTTAGCCTTTGTACACCAGCACCTGTTAAACAAGGCCTTATTTATTTTCTTTTCTGCTTTCTGTCACTGTAATATTTTATGTAATCTGTCTACTGTGCTGCTGCCTCCTACCATAGGTAGATGAAACTGCGCTTCTCCAGGAACACCATGGCAGGGTGGGGGGGGGACTGTCTGCATCCAGTGACTGCTTTGACTGGGCTCTAAGGCCTTGGGTATGTTCTTCATCAGCCAAATTGTCTGGATTAGGTTAGTGAACTCCTGCGGGCCCCAGATTTGGAACAGAAATGCCAGATAGCAGTGTGATGGTTAAATCCTCAGGATGTGGACAAGGTTTATGCCCCGGTTTGATATGGTGATGTGCTCAAGATATTGTCCACATGACTCCTCCTTTGTATTGGATCTAAGACTGACCAAACTCTAGCTAGAATGTTGGAGGTCTTGGCTTGTCCATGTACTTGGTGATCAGTGCCTCTTTGGGTGAGGGTGAATTTTCATTGGCAGTGAAACAGCTGGAGGTAAAACTCCATCCTCACAAAGGGAAATTTAAACTCCGAGATCAAGGCAAATTGCAGATTTTCTTTCAACCTTCCATTCTTTTAACAGGTAGTGGAGTAGGTAATGGTACAGCCACAGAAATGTTTGACACATTTTAGCATCTGTGAACCCTTTCAGACTGCTACAGCACTGAAACTGTGGTGTTCAGAGCACTTAGTAAGTTCTGTATTGTGAAGGAAAATGGAGTGCCTCATCATTGGTGCGCTTTGATTCTTCCTCAGGATTCAACACTGTCTTGTTGATCATTGGGTATTGAGCAGTCAGCTGGAAACTTAGAGGGTTGTCTGGAAGAGTATGACTGCATCTTGGTTCCACTCCTTCGTAATATGTAGTGATGGGGTCCACTCATCTTTGACCGTTGTGCTGAATCACAGAGTTTTGCAAGGGTCATTCTTAACCTGTGTGTTGTTTCTGAAGTACCATAAATATTTCCATTGGATGAGATGATCTGAAAGTACAAGATAAGTTTTCACTGCTCTGTTGATAAACCTAGCTGTCCAGTAGTAATAGTTGATTTGGCAAGTTATTTTCCAAAATAGCTAGAGATCTCTAAGGAGAGTGTCATGAGATTTCCTGAAGCACTGGGAGTACCAGAGATTTTTGTCTTGCTGCCATACGTGTCTCCAGATGATCACGGGAGATAACTTGCTCACTTGACTGCTACTGCTGCACCTTTCCTTTAGATGTCACATTTGCCATGTGGCAGGAGTGCTACCTTAGAGATTAATTGAAATGTAGGGCTGGATGGTCTTAAGCTGGCTGCCACTCCATCTAGGCAAGATGATAGTGTTGTTAGGGTTTGGCACTTGAGAAGTTAACCAGGCATCGGTGCTTCCTGGCTCTGATGGATCAGCTCTTTAGCTTGTAAAGAAGTTGTGAAACCTTGGAGCAATGAATAGCTTTTATTCCAGTGTCTGTCATTGACAACAGTGGCTTTTACCAGCTATGGAACCTCCCAAGTAGGGCACTGTGCTGGGAATTTTGTCAGGTAGTCACTTTGGCAATCAAGCAAAAATCTAACTTGTCAAAACAACATTCCAGACAACCAAAATATACTGTGATGTTAAAACCATTAATCATTTTCTGAACTTCTGCTAAAATGTATCTGCTTGTTATTTTAGATAGCCAAACAGACCATAGACTGGGATTTAGGTTGATAAAAGAGAATTTCAGCCATAGTTTGGCAACCATTTTTGTTTTCCCTTGACACTGTCACAAGGCTGAAGCCCTGCTTGACAAATGATGATCTGGCAGCTATGATTCATGCATTCAGCACATTGTGCCATGATTAATGTAGTGAGCCCTTTGGGGGCTTTCCAACAAGTCTGGTTCACTGCCTAAAGCCGAGGCAGACTGCAGAAGCTGGACTTTTGATATTTACTAGGATGTCTGAGCATACAGTATAATATGTGCTCCATCAGCTGCACTCTGTAGTCATTGGTTGACTTCATCTGCCTCTGTTGCTTACTGTCCACCAGAGGTTATAGTACTCATTGCAGCTAAGTGATTCCTATGGTAACAGGTTGTGATGTCATGACAGAGGCTTATTATTCAGGAGAGATGTAAGCTGCTGGGCCTATGAACACTTAAGGATAAAGATCATGTTTCATGCAAATTTCAAAATAAAAATAGGAAAGGGCAATAAAAGGTGTGTGACATAAGAGTGGAATTATGTCTAAATATTATGTTTTCAGAGTTTTTCCACGGCCGTCAGCTCTTGAAAGAGCAACTGTTAGAATTGTTTCTCTTGGGCAGGCAACTCATGCCAAGGAGCTCCTGCTCAATCAGCCACAGTCTGAACTGCTCCTCCACCCAGCACAGTGGGTATACTGCCTTCTGGATTGCTATTCCAGCCATCATAGGGCTCCTGGTATAGGGGATTTACACCTTACGTTTCCCCCTCTTTTCTGTTTGTGAACCTTTTCCCTGTAGGGACACCAGCATGTGGGACCGAATCTTGGAGGGAGCGCGCTGATGCACACTCTGCTGATACCCAACACATCATCCCTCCATCCCCGTGTCCCTACCTACTCTGCCACCTGTACGTCTACAGGTGACAGTGGTAGTACAGTAGCATTACAGGATGTGAATTCCCCAGAGGAAGAGAACTGCTTCTGGGGCACTCAATCTTCCTCCCACGACTGGCCCTTGATAACGTAGGCCCATTTCCCAACCTGGGTCACCAACATTGCAAACAGCAACACTGCAGCTGTGCCAACAGGCTAGCCAACTCTTTACTTTTTTTTTTAAGAAGATTACTTTTTTTTTGTACAGTCCATTCATTGATGACTCGAAGTAGGGAATGGAGCTGAACTGCTCTGAAAAGAATGCCACTGCAATCTGGTGAGAGCATGTGCCTTAACAACGAACTAATTAACTTGGCAGGCAATTGTACACGTCGGGGTATATAAATACTGAGCGGTCCAGGTCTCCTTTGCCTCTGTTACCTGTTGTACTGCTATGCCCCCCATAGTCCTCACATTCTTCTGAGAGAATGCCAACGGTGTTGTTCCCAAGGTCCGCATTGAAAATCGCAGACTGAGTGAGCATTCCCAGTATAGCTGTACCTATGTGCTGGAATGCACTACCAAGGACAGTGGTGACGTACCAAAAGGGCAAAAAATTGCAGCCTGCCCAAAAAATGACCCACCTTCCCGTTTGCCAGTTGGTACAGCAGTGCACCTGCTCTGTAACAAATATTTACGGGTAGTAAAAATGAACTGAAAATAATACTTTTTTTTCTGACAATTGTTAGCTAATTGGTTCTTTGGATTAAATTTTGATACTGTATGTTCTGTTTTGTTGCACATTTTCTACTGTAGTGCGTCTAGTTTGACCCATGTTTTAAACCCCTGACACTGTCATGGTGTACTGCCGTATAAACTGTGTACTGTCTATGTGCTGAAAAGCTTTAGAAAAGGGTTAAAAACAATAAACAGGTAAAAACGTACCATGTCATATCTACAGTTACGCCATAGAACAGCATTTTGCTGAAATCCAGGGCTGTATTGGGTTTGTGGAAACATTTGTACTGGAAGATGGTCTCTAAAACAACTTAAGAAATATTCACAATTAAATCCATTTTTGAGTCACAGCCCATGTGACTCTAGCGCATTCATTTGACAGTGATTATTTTCTGCACTGCAGTATAAATTTTGATTGTCACTAATTTGACAGTAATTGTTTTTCATTCTAACAACATGAAATAGAACAGCCTAGTCTAGTCAAACGTTTAGCACCTACGTGAGGTGCATGGTGCAGCAGAATTTAGAATACTTTTTCTAAGATGCTCTCTCTCACTGTGCTGGTCTCGAGCCTCCCAGCATTCCTGCTGAACAGAGCAGTCACCCCGGATGGTGCTCCCAGCTAATTCGACTGCGAAGTCCTAAAGATCTGTTGTTTTATAACAGTATTTCTTCTGCACAATCTGTTTTAATGAATTGCCTCTATATGGGTTGTATGTGCTATGTGTACAAGGCCAGCTGCTTCAGGTCTTAGGAAGTTGCTGGATAAATTAAATGTTACTTTTTTTTTCATTTTTATTTTAAACAAAGATTATATTCTGTTTCTTATATTGCAGAATTCAAAGTGCATGACTGTTGACTCTAGTAGTTGGTATATGGTAGCTCAGCTGTGGCCATGTAATTGCCCTAGCCTTGTTAAACTATTCAACGAAAAACAAATACTGTAAATGATGACTGGGAGGTAGATGTACCAGGATACGCTCTACACAGGAGGAATAGGGAGGGTAAAAAAGGGGGGGGCCTCTGTCAGAGAAGGTATTAAAGTGATTGCAGTGCAGGGTAGGCAGGGGGAGGTTGAGGCACTGTAGGCCACATTTGAGCCAGGAAATGGCACAGTAACTCCCACAGGAGTGATCTACAGGCCTCCGGCACAGAGGGAGGAGGTAGATAGGGCAATAATGGAGGAAATGCACGAGATAGTGGCAAATGGGGAGGTACTGCTGTTGGGCGATTGTTAATATGCCAGACGTGGACTGGGTCATCCCAGCAGCTGCTTCAGCGAGGAGCAGAGACATCATGGAATCCTTGCAGGGGGCAGACTTCAGGCAGTTGGTTCAGGAGCCCACCAGGGACAAGATGATTCCAGACCTTGTGCTGACAAATGGAGACAGGATCAAGGAAGTCCGGGTGGCTGGGCACCTAGGATCTGGTGACCACCTTATAATGTGGTTCAACATCAGTACAGTGTTGCAGGAGAGCCACACAAAGACTAGCATCCTGGAATTCAGAAGGGCGGACTTTGCTAGGATGGGTAGGAGGATTAAAGAAGCCCTGGCGAGAAGGGATCTGGGGGGGGAGTTGAGGAGCAGTGGGCACACCTATAAAAAGAAGCCATAGTGGAGGAAACAAAGCAGTGCATTAGGCTGAGTAAAAATGGAAAAAGAAGGAACAAACCTCTATGGTTCATAAAGTAGGTGGCAGAGAAAGTGATGGAAAAAAAGTTGTTTTTTTTCAGAAAATGCAAGGGGACTCAGAAGGATGAGGATAGGGCGGCGTACCTAGCGAAACGGGGCAGGGAAAGCTATAAGGAGCAAAAAGGCGCAAACAGAGGAGAGACTAGCACAGATGGTAAAAAGGGGGGACAAGACATTTTAGAGCTACTGTACATTAGTGATAGAAGGAAGGCCAAGGGAGGGATTGTAAGGCTCAGAGGGGGAGGAAGGGGTGTGTGTAGAGGGTGGCCTAGAAAAAGCATCAATACTGAATGAATACTTCTGTTCGGTATTTATTTATTTTATTTATTTAAACTTTGGTAACTGGGTAGGCCCACTGGAACCTTGCGGTCCCTTTTTCAGGGGTGACCCGGGTTTAGTTACATGTACCTAGAGGGAGGGAAAAACCAGTGCAAACGAATATGCACAGTGCAGCAAGGCTTTACATGGAATGCGTGAACAAACATTACAGTACAGAAACTGATACAACCAATGCTCCAGACTTTTGTTAGGTACAGACAATTGACAGTTGTAAAGCCTATATAAGTGCGAGGGACAGTTCTACTCCCAGACTGAGTGGACCCATCCGTCCGTGTCCTCACAGTAGAGGAGGAGGGACAGGGACCACAACTAGGCAGCAGTAACAACAGGGGGACAGAGGTAAACATCAGTCCTTTTACAGGAGAGAGAGAGTCCTGGAGGAACTCGAAAAACTGAGAGTGGACAAAGCGATGAGACCAGATGATGTACACCCCAGGATATTAAAAGAATTGTGGATGGCGCTTGCAGCACTGCTGGCAGCTCTGTTCAGTGAGTTGCTCACTATAGGGGTGGTTCCAGAGGACTGGAAGAGGGAAAATGTAGTCCCTCTTCACAAGAGTGCTAGCAGGGAGGAGGCAGGAAACTATAGGCCGGTCAACCTCACCTCAGTAGTGGGAAAGGTTATGGAGGCACTGCTTAAAGAAAGGATTGTGGAACACCAGGAAACCATGGGAGCACAGGATCCAGGGCAGCATGGATTCACAGTAGGGAGGTCATGTCAAACAAATTTGATTGACTTTTTTGACTGGGTGATAAAGGAGGTGGATCAGGGTGGGGCGGTGAATATCGCCTACCTTGACTTCAGCAAGGCCTTCAACACTGTGCCGCACAGAGGACTGGTGAACAAGCTAGGCAGCCTGGGGGTGGCCACAAAGTTGAAAACTGGGCGAGAAACTGGTTGAGGAACAGGAAGCAGAGGGTAATAGTAAATGGGATCAAATCCAAGGAAAGGAGGGTGACCAGTGGGGTGCCTCAAGGATCAGTCCTGGGCCAGTCCATTTTAAATGTCACTGGCTCAGTTGGTAGCACACTCGCCTCTGAGGCCGGGAGATCAGAGGGCTGTGGGTTCAGTTCCCACATCTGGCACTTGGGTTGATGTACCAGTACTGACACTGTAGTGCAGCATGAGAGGGGTGCTGCACTTCTGAGGTGCTGTCTTTCGGATGAGACGTTAAACCGAGAGCCCATCTACCTGGATTGGTGGTAGTTCAGGTGGATGTTTAAGATCCCATGGCACTTATCAAAAAGAGTAGGGGAATTTCTCCGGTGTCCTGGCCAAATTTCCCTCATTCACTAAAAATACCACCAACAGCTTAATCTGATTCAAGGTCAGTTGCCATTCATCTGTATCCCCCTCCCCTTGGTCGTGCCTGAAAATAGGTAGGATTTATCTAGTGCACTTACCCAGTCAACAAAAACTAAATAAATAAAGAAATAATAAAATGTCTTCATCAGTGACATTGCTGAAGGGGAAGGTTTGCTTATTTTTATATGATACCAAGATCTGCAATAGAGTGGACACTCCAGAGGGGGTAGAAAGAATGAGAAAGGATCTGGGAAAGCTGGAAAATTGGTCCAAAGTGTGGCAATTAAACTGTAGCACAAAGAAGTGCAAACTCATGCACCTTGGGTGAGGAAACCCTTGGGAGAGCTACATGATGGGGGAGGGGGAGTGCTGACAGTCACCAGGGAAGAGAAGGATTTAGGGATAATCATCTCAGATGACATAAAGGTAGCCAAACAGTGTAACAAGGCTGTGGGGAGGGCCAGTGGGATGTTGGGGTGCATAGGGAAGGGTATCACTAGCAGAAGAAGGGAGGTGGGGATGCCATTGTGAAAAACGCTTGTGAGGTCTCATCTTGAGTACAGTGTTCCGTTCTGGAGGCCGCACCTTTGCAAGGACATAGACAGGGTGGAGGCAGTCCAGAGAAGGGCGACCAGGAAGGTTCAGGGCTTGCATCAGAAAACATATGAGGACAGTTTAAAAGACCCCAGTATGTATACACTGGAGGAGAGGATGGAATGGGGGATATGATGGAGACCTTCAAGTATCTTAAAGACTTGAACAGAGTACAGGTGGGTGACATCTTTTAGCAGAAGAGTTGTACAAGGACGAGGGGGCATGATATGAGATTGGAGGGGGCAGGATAAGGGGGGAATGTGAGGAAGTTTTTCTTTACAGGAAGGGTGGTAGATGCTTGGAATAGCCTGCCCCAGGAAGTGGTGGGTGCTATCACAATGGGGGATTCAAGCATGCATATGATGGACATAAAGGAACTCTAGATGTGGGGAAGAGAGGTGAAAGCCAATGACCAAGTAGGGTCAGCAGCCACTGATGCAGGCAGGGAATGCGGGCAGACTACGTGGGCCTAGCGGTTCTTATCTGCTGTCAACTACTGTGTTACTTTGACTTAACCATGTCCCATAGTGTCACTTTGTAGCATTGTTTATTTATTTAAAGAGCTAGTGGAACTAAAACAGACAGGTAAATGATAAAAAAATTCAAGAAGTAGCCCATTGTAACTTTTCACTTATGAAGCATTTTTCTTTTTTTTTTTTAACCAGGAGAGATGCACTATGCTGAAACTTGTTTACAGGTGCGACCTGGGAGCACAAGACAGTTAAGTGACTTGCTCAGGGTCAAACAGTATGCATGTGGGGGCTGTGGGATTCAAACCCAGGTCTCCAGGTTTGCATCTCAGAGCCTTAAACCACTGCACTATACTGCCTCATGTGCCTTGTGCTCAATAGAACATTTTCTAAGTGATAATATTGTGCTGGATGTGTGGAACAGCTCTCAGCCTGGCAGCTGACATATCTGTTGCTGTTCCCCCACTACATCATCAGCACTGTGATCTCACTGACAGTGACTGACCTGGCAGCTACTGAATAGCTATTCCTAAGCAGCTGTGATGTCATAGTGAGGTCACAATGCTGAATATGTAATGGCGGGAGTAGAGCTAAACATGTCAGCTACCAGACAGGGTGCTGTTCCACACATCACACCTACTAACACCAGGTAGACAATCTTCCATTTAACCAAAGGGAAAATAAAAAAGTATCTCAGATATAAAAGGCAATGGCTCACTGCTTTTAAAAACCAGTATTAGTTTTAGGCAGTACACTAGCTCTTTAAACTTTGCCACACCAGGGTAAGTTCATGTTGGTGGGGTACCTAGTTTACAAGAGGGCCCCAGGCGTTGCACTCTGCAGAATCAGTGGTACATGTTATTTATTACTTTATTGGGTCTTCAGTGTAATACATCTCCCAGGTTTCAAACATATGTTTTTAAATAAGAAATAAATAACATAAAATGAGAAACGGAGGTAGACACCATGACAAACATTTGTATGTTGTGAGATACAGTGCCATAGGATACAGGCCTGGGGTAGTGCGTGTGTGTGTATGTGTGTGTGTGAGATTGGCTGCTGCTGCTGTGGGCCATTCACAAAGTCTCCTACATGTCTGGGGCAGTATGTGTGATGTTGCTGCTGCTTGGGCCATTTTGGTAGTCTGCTTGCGGTCTAGTGCAGTGTGTGTAATGATGCAGCTGCTTCGCGAGTTGCACACGTACACATCCTTGTGTCTCACAACATACAAGTGCAGTATTCATTATGGGGTGTAACTGTATTCCTTGTACTGTACTATATTATTTATGATGTTAAAACATATGCTTGAAACCTAGATTGTACTTTGGCGTTCACAGGGTTGGTGGAAGGGGGGCAAAATTAAGGTTCCAAAAACCCTAAGTTTGCATTTCCTTAACTTTATGGCGTTAATAATACTCTAATTTGATCACTCCCGTAGTTTTTTTGTGCAATGAATATATAAGTTGACATGTTTCAGTGATATTCAATATATTAAATTTAGAATACCCTTTTTCTGTGAAATAAAAATGGTGCTGACCTTTGACCCTGATATTTCCAGTAGCCCATGAGCACTCCTTATAGCTTGCTATGAGGATAACTGCAATCCCATAAGCCTCAGTCCAGGTCCCTTTTGGTTAAATCAAAATGAGACTGCAGAAGGGTGGAGAAAGCTTGGGGTAGGGGCCATATTATAAGCACTAGTTGATTTTTGCAGACTTGTTAGTGGGTACACAGGGAGTGCTGTTGGTGATTCAGACCTGTCTCCAGTTTCACTAATAGCACTGCCTCTACACTGTATAGTCTCCCAAGCAGTTCATTAAAATACAGTAATGGATATAAAATACAGACAAAGCAGAAACTGAAATGAGATGTTAGTATTTCATATACGTGCAAAGAAAGGAGTTCATTTATAATTCAAATTATATATCTGGATAGAGTCCAGTATTGTTATTCACAATAATGGTTTGAATTCATGTTTTATGTATTGAACAAATGTACTGTAACAAATTAATTGTCTGCTGTCCTCTAGGACCCGCCTGAAAATGAGATGCTTTCAAGAGTAGGAAGAGTAGCTGCGTATGCTGCTTGAAGAGCTATTCTCATGTAAACTCGTACCCACAAAAATGTTGTGTGTAGCAGCTGACAGGAAGTGTGAATTGCAAGTAAACATATAACACTTCAAAGTTCAGTGGATATCAATTTTGACTTGTGCACAGTTTAGGGAATTGAACAAACCACTGAAACAACAATCTAGGAAAACACTGGTCTGGTCTTGAAACTTTCCATGTACCGTCCTCAGAAAATCCCTTGAGGAGAATGCCAGTAAGAATCTGGCAACAAGCTGTTAGGCTTTTTCTTTTGTCTTTTTTATTTACTCTTACAAGCTTGACCTTTGGAATACTGCAGTAAAAAAGAAAAGGTTTTATGCTGTGAGGTTGATTTTGCAGTGCACAGAGAACATCTCTTGTTTTAAAGTGGTAGGCTGCCTGCATCTGAGGAATCCTGACACAGAAGTTGATGGGCGCCACCAACCTCTGCTCAGATGCAGCCGACAGTGATACTGGCTGCAATCGAAGAACTTGGAAGTGGATGGCAAGCTTTGTGGGTTCAAGTAGATGAGAAGAACTAAGCAACTGTTCTTGGGATATGGAGTCCTGCCTTACAGCTATCCCCACATAATGATAGGTACCTACAGGAAACCCTGACAGTGACTGGCTGTTTCAGGAGTCAAAATTCAGATTTGCAGTCAGTGACATGCAGGGCCAGTGACTGAGAAAATCCATTGGCCTCACAGACATTTTTTTTCGTGGCCCAACTGGTGTACTGATTGATATGTTATATCCTTCAGCACAAGCCAGCAAGGCTAGTTAGAGGAAGCGTTTGATAGCATAAGAAATTTAGATGGTTGGAGGCCAGAGGCCCACAGTGATCATACCCCCTTTCTCACTGGTAGTGTCTCTTTATACTGGTTACCCTCAATGCATGTTTAAAAAATATTTATGTTTTTACTACCATATTTTCACGCAGACTATTCCAGGCATTGAATACCCCCTCTGTAAAAATGCATGTCCTTTGGTTCTGAAACAGCTTCCTGTCAACTGTAAATTATATCCCCATGTATCTGCTGTTGTACATTTCATCATAAAGTTAATGATCCAAGTAAGATTCTGTCAGAGGTAGCTGTATGTACCTGTATCATGTTCCCCATCCATCTTTTTTCTCCAGTTTAGAAAGATTGAATCCCTTAACTCTGTCCTCATACGGTAGGCCCGCTATTCTCTTTACTGCCCTTGTGGTTCTCCGTTCTACACTCTCCAGTCTCTCCATATCACCTCTGAAAGGCAGTGGTGTCCAGAACTGTCCACTGTACGGTTTCTTTGTTTACTAGGAATTACACATTTACTGGTCAGGTACAAAATTTAGTAGCATTTGACCAATTGGCTGGTCCCTGTTTCCACCCTTGCCGTTTGGCAGCCTTTTATTGGAGGGCTTTGCTGTGTCAGTAACAGGCCTGCCCCCTATGGAATAACCAATCTCTGCTAGGCTTCACATTGACTTGCAGAGGTAAAAGGGTTACAGTTAATTTCTTGCTCCAGAGTGAGACAGCATGGAATATACAGGGAGGTTGTGGGTGTCAGTCATTTTACAAGCCCTTCATTAGAAATATAGCCTACGAACACATGTAATAGGCAAAAACAGTCTATCCAGAGTGGAAAGAAATGCTGTTATAACATGGGTAAGTACTTTTAGGCAACATTATTGTCTAGATGACAGGTACAAAAGTACAATTATCTAGTCATAATTACATTGCTTACTTGTTAAGCCTGTGCACCAGGTTTGGCTACCATATCACTACGTCTCAACTGGAACTATGTTTTTGTTTCTGCTCATATCTCATATAGAAATGATATATCTTTGAGGACTCGGTCTTCACCACTGTTTCTCATTTATGGATCTGGGCAACAGGTACGAGGACCCCGCAGGAGCCAAACATTTGCCGGGGGGGGGGGCGGCCATGGCTACTGGGCATTGCACTTGTGAACCCCCACCCATGTGGTGCTACGTGCCAGCCAGCTACCATTACTGGCTCCCTCACTAACCTCACTTCTGTTCTTCCCCATTGAGTGCACACCATAGGAGCACAGTGCCTCAATTTGAACTTGTTGCTGCTTTTCTGTGTCTCCCACCCCCCGGTTTTCCTTTATTGTGATGCTGTTTGTATTTGTTATTTTACTGCAGTGCCGAAGCCTGATAAAAAAGGGCAAAATTGTTGAAGAAAGTCCAGCAGCTGCCCATTATGGCATACCCATATCTGAGCACAGTGGAAAGCCGCAAAGTTACAAACAGCACTGAGCGGAGCACCAAAAAGCGTGCAGTCACAAACTGCGCTAAAAATATATAAACAAGCTCCAAGCCGTGCATGCTGTTTTGACCACACAATTTTCGACCACGTGGCTTTTTCTGCGCTACCTTGATGATATCCATCCCATTATATGCCATTGCCCATGTGGAAAAAAAATGGCTGTTCCAGACCAGCATCAGACCTGTGCAGCCTGTTTTAGACTGGAGTGCAACATGGATGTGTGTGATGCCTGCTTCTCCATGGACTGCCGTATTCTCAAGAACTACGCATTGAGATGGGGTCACCCAGTACCCATCTTTGGAGGCATGCATCATAGGCATATGTCCAAGCACAGGTAACTAAGACTTTCTTCTGGGCCTCTTCCTGGGACCTCAGTTCCATGGAAGTACAAAGTTCTCTTTGATCTTACTGTGCTGAGGAATTAGAGACTCCAGTGGATGGATCTGGTGGACAGTCATCTCCTTTTGGGCAGTCGACTGCAAACCCTTCACAGTCTGCCCGCCCTAAGCAGCAGACATCTCTGGTGATGAGGCCACAGCTATACACTTGGTGTACACCAGTGGACACCTCAGTGTTGTCCTCTGGTGTCGCCTGTGCTGTTGTCACCATTCGCTGTGACAACGTGGCGGGTGGCACTGAGGACAACACCACCCCCCTCCTTACAGTGTTTGCGGTGTCAGGAGAGGGACCAGTACTGAGGCTGTTATCACACTCTTGCCAGTTGGATGTTGTCACTGTTCATGGTGTGGCTAGTGACACAGAGGAAGGAAACTACTTCTGACATAGTGATGGAGGTGGCGACAGCCATGGTGTCAGTCCTGAGTCTGGTTCTGGGTGAGGTGCTGATGATGATGTCATCCTGAAGGTCATCCCTGATTCTGGTGTATGCAACACTGAGGAGGGTGATGGCTTCAGGCACAACATCAGTGTTGGCCCCAAGCTTGGTGTCAAGGGGTGGTGTTGACCATGGTGACAGGGATGACCCTGTCTCTGAGGTTGTTCCCGATCCTCAGCCCACTGCCAGAGGTGGCACTGACAAGTGGTTGGATGGCAGCCCAGAGATGCAGTTTTCTCCAGAGCTACTGGACGTCACTGCCACAGGTGAAGGCTTAGGTTGCCCTGTGGGATCTATGCAGTTCCGCACTTCTCACTTGGGAGTTCTATCCATGAGCACTGTTCAGCTCTCTCCTCAGATGCAGGAGGACACCCTTTGGGTAACTCTGCTAGGCCCTTCCCTCGGACGAACCCCCTTGTGTATTTCCACAGTCCAGGATGAGGTCCCAGAGACCTGGAGCCTCAACCCCTTTTAGAGACTCTTGAAATGATGGCCTCATTGATAGGTCCTGAGAGGCCTTTAATGTGAGAACAACACTGGGTGTGAATCGGTGCATTAGATGATTGGTACAGGAAATCAGACCAGGCCCAGTTGAGGCCCTTCTTCCTGGTACTGACTCTACCTGGAGGTGGTGCTTTGTCTCCATCACCGCCGTCTGGTGAGGACAGTGAATCATCTGTTCACCTTTCTTCTGTTGCTGAGTATGCCCTGTACCAGCAGTTCCTGGTGAAGATGATCCAAGTGCTTGACTGCAAAGCCCATACAAGCCGTGATCTGGTAGCTCGGTCATTGGGACTTCTTGGAATTCCCAACATTGACACTACAGTCATTCCTCCATGGCCTAGGACAATGGAGAAAGCATCTAGGGCAGTAGGGAGGCATCCCCTCTCCAATCCAGCCATCCCCAGGGACCTCCTCATGTGGCATTGTGCACCCACTGGGTACGCAGGTGAGGCATTTCACACTTCATGGCTTAAAGTATTGCAAACCCTGTCAGGGACATGGTGCCTTGTGCATGACTGATGTCCAAAGGCAGATTCCACTCAGATGGATGCTCTAAAGAGGAAGGCTTTTTCTTGGCACATATCCTACTGTGCATTTCCACACAACAAGAACATATGGTGACCTATGGTTACAGCTACACAGCCTGCTAGCTACACTGCCACCATGCGAGACAGTCAGGCAGGCCATTGACCTTTCTATCTGAAGTCTGGAGGTAGCATGGCACCAGTCGAGGGCATCTTATAATGTCAGAGAGGTGGCCTCCAGACTGATTGGAACCGCTTTCTGCATTAGATGGGTGGCATTACTTAGCATCTCGTGACTGCCACATTCGACCCAGCACAAGGTGCTTAACTCGCATTTCTGGGGGGCTCATTTTCTCTCTCCTAGGGTCAGGCAGGAACAGTCGGGGAACCCTCCTGCTCCTGTGCCACATGCCCTGACCAGACTTGGGTCTCACCAAACCTATGAGTCCCTTCCCTCAGGTGTTCTCCCCCATGCAAAGGGCTGAGGGTATCTGTTAACTTCAGGGTGAGCCAGCTGCACCCTCAGAAAAGGAAGAAAACCGCAGTACTTGGACCCATAATTCAGAGTCCATGGTGAAGATTGTTTCTTGGAAGATATGAAAGTTGCACACTTACTGTAACTGTTGATCTTCCATGTATCTTCACCATTGATTACCATACCCACAGTCCCCTGCTGTAGCAAAGCCAGGGCCTCTGGGCAGCTCCCCCGATAGTACTGGCTGGCAGCATCTAGTGCCATGGTATCTCCTCAGTGGTACTCCCAGTGGAGTGGTTTTAAAAAAAAGTTTGAGATCCATTGCTGGGTTCCCTCTCTTACAAAAAAAAAAACCTCAAAAATTGGGATGAGGGTTTCTTTTAGGGCCCTCATACTAACAAAAAAAAAAAACCACAAAAAGAAGTGAGAGAAGGCAGCTCCCTTCCTCCTTTTTCTCTCTTATCCTCGTTCTCCCTGCCCAGGGTAGATCCCTTTCTTGAGTGTATCCATATTAGTTGTCAAATGCTCTCTCTGCCTCCGAGCACTAGCCAGTTTAACTCCACTTGCAGTAACACTGTCTGTGGAAGAGTGCTGTGCACCAGAGTGGATCAAGTGCACTACCTCTTACACAGGGTACATCCCTGTTGTTGTAGGACAAGTCAATCCTTTTCTCTGATATATTTTTTTTTAATTCAGTCCATGTCAGACTATCCCTTTAGTTGGTATGCCCTTCTCCTTCTCTTGTGGTAGCTGGGCTGTTAGCCCACTACCCTAAGAGGTGCATGGGGAGAGGAACACATCTCGACTCCCTTACTGCCCCACAAGCTCGATTCCTTCCTTTTACCCCGATGGGAATAGGGGGATATAGTTTGACTAGCTAGTTACTCAGTCCTCCATCAGGTAGCATGGAGTTTGTTTCTTTTCAGGAGTCTGTTTGATTTCACTCCTGTTGTTATACTGTGCACCATCTTAATTGCAAGGGGGTCCTTGTTCTTTGCATCCCCTCTTGCTTGTCTGCCACAGCCACATGCTTCTGGATTGCTGCCTTAGAAACCACTTCCTGTCTGCTGTTTGGCTAGTGGTGTCGAGGCACTGGTTCTGTACCCAACTACCCCTGTTGCCACCTAGTATGCCCCTTTTGTTCCTGTAGTCAAAGTTTGGTAGCTTGGTTTTATTTATTTTACTTTCTGCATCCTTTCCCTATCACTCTGGGCTAGGAACATTTTTTTAAACTTTTTTTAAGTAGAACCGTGTTGTAAGTGCAATAAGACTCTTCCAAGATGTGTCATTACGGTCGGTAATCGTGCTTTCTGTGTATATGTTTAAAGGCACTCAGTGCAAGTACCTCGTGCCTAACAACCTACTCGAGGCATGTGATTACTGACCCATAGTTACACATCCTGGCATGTCTTGCTGCATTCATGACCTACCCAAAGTGGAGATAAACATGTTATTTTCATTTTGGGGGTGTCACAAAGAAGATTAACATTTTTATTTTTGTGTTTTAACCTACATATACATTGCAGAAATCCAAATACATGCAGCGTTAGGGAGGACAGAAGAGAGCCAGTCAACAGACCCTACTCCAGACAGTGATGGTAGGTACCAGTAGAGGGAGAGACAGGCGGGGACTTGGGTAACAAATGGCGTCTGCCCCTCCCAGTCAAAATTAATCCTGGACTGTTTTGTCCTTGCTGTCGCTCCTCAAGTTTAACCAGTAGGGGGCCACATCTCATTCCCTCCAGGAAAATAACCCCATAAAAATATGGGTTCTGGACATAATTAAGCTGTTTGGTTTTTTTGTTGTTGTTGTGAGAATGACCATTTTTCAGAAACGAAAGCTCTGAATCTGGAGTCATTGGATTTACTTCTGTTATAAGTTTCTGAGGTCTGATTCTGACAGCAGTTTCATATGTTCATATCTTGAAAAATTGTTGTCCCTAAAAGCAGTAGAGCCAGTACTTTAACCAGTTGCGAAAAGATTAATTCTCAAGATTCTTCCTTACCAAAAAAAAAAAAAATGGAGGAGTGACGGCTAATTCTGGACCTCAGAATTTTAAACAAGCGCATGACTCACACATTTTAATCCTTTAGAAGAGCTGTTACTGCGGTTGGTAACTTTCCTTCATTTCAGATAGGAGAGCGGCTATGTTCAGTAGAAAAGGCTTATTTTAGAAGACTTTTGCAACATTCTGCACAGATAAATAAAGACGTGTTTCCTCTTTTTTGTCTGGGCACTGCAAAACAACAGAAAACTGGCCAGGACTATGGCAAGTAGATACTGCTCATTAGTATAGCTTGGTACTTTACTTTCTTCCATTAACCTCTGAAGGATGCTTGACTGCAGCTGGAACACAGCTCTCCAGTTTAGTTCCTGTTTCTTGGCTGCATAAAAAGTGCGTAATTTTAGTGCCCATTAGGTAAGAAACCATGTCTAATGACTTGTGTCCAATAATTAGCAAGGTTTGTGCCGATTATCTCCAGCTGAGCAGCAGAAATCTGCATTCTTGTGGTTTTTTCCATTCTCAAATGAGTGCCCTTCAGAATCTCTGGTTTAACCATAACAGGTACAGTAAACACCAGTTTGTTTATTTTTTCTACCTTTCTTTTTTATGAAACATGGTTATAAAAGTATATTACTTCACAGGGCTTGAATTAACCTTTACTGGCAGCAAGGATTCTGAAAGAAAAGAAGACAAATTGCCCAGAACTGACTTTGAGAGGTTTGAACCTGCATCATTAACAGTCGATAGCTGTGCTTACACAGTCTCTATCACTCCTCCTGCAGAGCATCTTGGTGCTGCCCCGACCTCCTTAGGCGCTTACCTTCTGTGTCCACATGGCTCTTCTCAGCACCGAAGCAAGATGCACTAGAGGGGGTAGTGGGTCGGAAGCAGTCAGCCTCCAGTGACATCAGCGGTGATGAGCAGCGTGATGCACAGACCACTGAAATCACTTTCTGTCGTTCCCAAGCCTTCTCTGCCAACTAAGGAGTGCTGGTGATGGTCTTTCTTTGTGATTTTAAAAAGAAAAAGAATTTTAGTAATTACAAAGTAAAGGGCTATATGAGGCCAGCTTATGGTGCAGGTAGATTCTGCACTGAGACAGGGAGCGGGGGATCTGATGCAAACAGTCTACAGGACAGAGTTTGGCAGCAATAGAAGAGGAGTGCTATATTAATAGATAATACTCAAACTGACCTCAGATGGGGTTTCCAAAATGTTTTTCTTGTATAAAGTTCTGTTTACTTTCACCGCTCTCTAAACATGCCGAGACTACGTGCCACCTTACCTCCTTATTTTGAACATGAGTCTCGTGGGATGTACATTTAGGGTACTGGGAGTGTCTGTGCTACATCGGTACCAACAGTGCTGCCTGTTCACGTGGCTGCTTGTACCACTCGCTGTGTTGCATGTTCCCAGGACTGGGGCATCTCAAGTAGCGGTTCAGTGAGCAGTTTAGTGTGAGTCCATAAATGCTCACACAGCTGCTTTTGCACCACAGCGACCCAAGTGTTTGGGTCACTGCAGTGCAAAAACAGCCATGTAAACAGTCCTTTAAGTGTCCGGTAACTGTTTGCACCTGAGTTTGGCTCGGTATGCCTTTCCCGGCCAAAAATTCTAAATTAATCAATTAATTAAACATAAAATGAGAAAAGCACTTGTCAAATGTTTGTTCAAATGTTTGGACTGACTGTATAACCTTGAGGTTAGAGTAATGAATTGTGAATGAGCTTGGCGCATCCAGCACACCTGGGTTTTATTCCCACAACCTATACTTGCACACTGTGACCCTGAGCAAGTCACTGAACTACCCTGTGCTCCCAGGCACACCTGGAAATGATTTTCTTGGAAACCAGTTTAAATGAGTCCCTGTCTTAATTATGTGTCTGTTTTTCAGGAATAAAAATTAGTAAATAATTAAATGAATGTTTGACCCTCATATGTTCTGCATGGTTCTACAGATTTCTGAAATAGAGATGGTCAACCGCAACTTTGCCAGTGCAGACGGAAGCTCTTATTTATTATCAGTTACATTTTATTGAAGAATAACAGGTAATTACAGACAAAATCTATAAGGTATCTCATGCAGCATACTTTAAAAAGACAAACAAACAGCTAAGAAACAATAGAAATAAAAAAATAGAAGTTGAATAGAGGCAATAAAAGATCTAAATATAACCACATATTATATTAGTCTGTGAAGTGTTAAGATGACTTTTCAACACCTTGAATTATTATATGAGCTTAAAGCAAGATATTAAGTAAGAGAAACAAAGTAGCTGGAAACCAGAGGAGCAGAGAAGAAAAGAAAGAACATTGGCTCTCCACATGAAAGACAATGGAAAGCTTTTCTTTAAAAGATGGGGTAGTATATATAGTTTTTAATGCGCTGACAAAAGCCCTTAGTTACTGTAGACAGGGTTGACTGCTACTGCAAATAGGTAAAAAAAACTGTGAGCGGAATACCAATATCTGGCAGCTGGTATTCTGTTCTGAATACAGGCTTTTTTTTTTTTTTTTAAAGAAAAAATAAATTACTTTGAAATGTGTTTCAGAGCAAGCCTGCTAAAAACACAGTAATTTAGCAAGATTTTTAAGTGTAATATATTCGGTTTGAAACAACTGCTTTAAACGAAATTGCAGTCTATGTAAATAGTGCGTCCTTCCCATACTCTGTCGCTATGTGTGGGGCTGCTAATTGGAGTGGGGAGGCCTCTTGTGTTGTGACCACTCACCTGGCAAATGTACACATGGGGCTGACTTAGTTGCTGAGGAGTGGATTTTCCCCAGCGACTAAGGTGAAATACAAATCAGGCTGACCAGATGTTGTGAAGTGCGAACTGGGTGGGTGCTGTGCCGCATATTGCCTGTATTATTGGGATAGCACCTCTTCTTAGCAGTCGGGGACAAGAAAACAATCAAACTATGCTTTAAGACCACATGTCCCCAGACTGCTCAGTCTTTTCTCTGTCTCTGAGCAGAGCAGCAGCTATTCTAATGGCTCCAGAACCTTACGGTCTTCCTTTTCCTGACAAGTCATATGCTCCATCTGCAGGACTGGGGCTTGTCATTTTATGGCCACTTTGAGCTATTCATCACTTCACCACTCGTCCCAGAGAGCGTTTTTACTTCCATATCGGTGTCAATTCTGGACTGTGGTACGCTTTTCCAGCTGCACTTCCTAGCATCTGAAATGTGCCCACTGTGGAGATGTGAGCACAGAACAGCACCAGTCATGTTGTGCTATGCCATATGCATAGCACCCTGGCACAGGCACTACTGCCAAAGTGTTCCCTCTGATCCCATCCCCTACCTTTATGGCCCACTTCTGGGCATATGCCAAGGTGTCTGTTATGGCACTCTACTGATGATGCGGTGGCCACCTCCCTAATCCCAGTCTGGAATTACATTGTTTGTTGTCCAATGGAACCCTCTTCTTCCCCAGTTCTTTTCCCTCTTGTGCTGGATCCAATGGTGGGGTCCATTCCCAGTCTGTGTCCCCCAACGGTAGCAGGTCCATTCCTAGTTGTAGTTTACTGATACCCCTACCATGTGCATGCCACTTACATACAGGATCCCAGCCCCCTTCCGTACAAAGCAGCAATCAGTTGTGTGACTGCACGGAAGGGCTGTGTGAACTCCTTTGCCCATAACTTCAGGAGGGGTCACAGACAAGGGACTGGTGTAAACTTTTGGTTCGCTTGCAACTGTGTATTTGATCCACTGTCTTGAAATTAAGGCCAGCTGGATACTTGGAGGGGAAAAAGATTTTTATATTTATAGAGTTGGTTGAGAAAAGAACTTGCTGGACCAAAGCTTTTCTTTCCTATTTTGTATATGTTTATGCTTGCTTCTAGGGTAGTGTCTGTGTAGTATGCATGAGATGTCCAATTCTGTGTCCTCGGGAATGGAAATAGTCTCTTTCTGTTTGAATGAGAAGAAAGGCTAATTATGCAGATGTGCATGATCGAGGCAGGTGTTTTGGTGCAGTGGCAGAGCTGCTGTTCATGAAACTGGTGGCCTAAGTTCAGGTACAAGTGCCGGAGATCAGGAGCTGGCCGAAAGAAGCAGGATCCAGTGTCCCAAGGGACAGTCTTTCTTCTCTTGGAAGGGAGGACAGCGTGCTTGGCTGCAGTGCCACCACCTGGGTGACTACGGGTGACAGTGCAGCTGGACCAGGTTAGGGGATGGAGGATGTCATCTGGCTCTGGCAGTGCAGACATGTGCTGCATGTGTATACGTGCTTTAGACCCATCTTCGGCACTTCCTGAGTGGCAGGGGGAAACACAGGGAGAAAAACAACCAAACTCATATAGCGTTAAGCCAGCACTCTTGGTCCCCGCAGAACTATATGCTCTTCTGTCTTCCATGTTATAGGGCCTATGGGATGATGCTGTGCTAACCTCACTATAAATCACCATGTATTGGAGAGTAGACCACCTTGGTGGTGTAAGTGACAGAGAAGATGAGGACAGGACTGAGAGGTGGCCAGGAGGAGGACTGCACCATCGACAGGGAGAAAGAAAATCTAGAAAATAAAGCCAGTATTCACTAAGTCGCAAGGACTTTGGGACTTGGCACTGCCTGTCTTCTGTTTTTCTGGTAGTCACAGACCTCAATGTGATCTACATTTGCAACTCTGTGTAAATCTGACATTTCTGTTGCTGCGTGAAGCTTTACAAACATGAAAGCGGCCTAGTATGGCTCAGGAAACAATGCTGGTTATAGAATAGTGAAACAATTTTTTTTTTTTTAGCTTGACACTTGAAGCTCCCTCCCCTCATTGGCCTCTGAGTGACCCAAGTCCATTCCCAAACCCAGGTCTCTGGCATAGCGTTCGGTATCGCTACCACTTCATTACCAGGCTGGCTAATTTGGGATATTGATTTAAACCACGTTTTAATGCACAGTACTCACTGCACATCCTGGGTGATGGAAGGCACTTAACATTGCCTCTGGTCTCAGAACCCATACAAATTGTATTGGTATAGCAAGAAAATCAAGAATATATGAAATAGGAAAGAAGAGATACAGTCCAGGAAGGGAACTCCTTTAAATAAGTGCACGTGCACGTGTATGTAGCATAATTATTCATACCTGCTTCAAAAACTGGGTTGGGGGGAGACAGGCGTGGACCTAGAGCCCCTTCTGATTGTAAAATTACTGTGTTAATATGGTACTTTCTGTGACTGAACACTCCATCTTGCATTATCATTGACATATTTCTTGCCTGTTGACAAAATAAAGATTGCAGGCCTGGCACAGGATAGTGTGGTGTTACTGATTTCTTTCTGAATTTTCATTTTGGGAAAAAATCTAATTTTAAAATTGACTGTACTGTCAGAAACACACTCCTGCAGAAGCAGCTGCTTCCGGATGTGATCAAGCATTTTTTACTTTTATTCCTTTGCACAAAGCTTAAGGGGATTGACTTGTGTCCATCAGTTGTCCCTATGAAAAACTACTACTTATTTAGGGATACTTTTTGGCCTAGTAGTTGCAGCGCACTAAATCCGAACCTTGAGAAAGAGGTGTGCATCCCAGAACCACCACTTACTCAGAGTGTGACCTTCCTGAACCGCTTGTGCTTAACCTTTCTCATTTCTAAGCTGCTGGAATTGGCACCTAGCTGCTACTCTTGATCTTGTTTACTTGTCCGGTCAATAGTCACTCTCGTCTATGAACACCGGTCATTCCCAGTGTAACCCTGTAACCTGTAGCCCCACACTGTATTGCTTGTCTGTGTAATATGTACTACCTGCCCTTAGTCTAACAGCTGCCACTGTTGTCTGTCACCGCCCTCTCCAGTGATTATTGCACAATGTCATTATATTCTGTACGCATTGTCCTGCTCTGTGTACTTTGATTGTATTTGCAGTGCTCTATGTAACTAACTCCGGGTTGCCCCTGAAAAAGGGACCTCTGGGGCCCAGCAGGCTTACCCGTTTAACAAAATTTAATAAATAATAAATAATGTATCGCTACTCTATCACTGTGCTATTTAAATCCCTCATGCACTGAAAATGGCAGTAACTTTCTCTCCCTGCCTTCTGAATCAGAGCCCTGAGGTGGCAGAAAACACTGATTGTGCATAAAGTTGATCATTCAGTATTTTTTATAGCATTATGTTAGATGTGCGTGTGGCGGTTCTTTTGCTTTCAGAATAAAAAGGACCTGTGCATTCGCTAGAGGTTTCAGAATGCTGTTGTACCACAGAAGAGTGCAGTCACATTCCATGACCTTTGAACTGTGGTACAACAACATTTTGAAAGGGATGGAATTCTGTGCAGAACAGTGCTCTGCTAGACACTATATAGAGAATTGTGTATGAGAAGTCATACACAACATAGAGGATAATGTATGGGTCGCTATCGGTATCCAGCTCGTTAACCGCCGAGAGGTTGCCATGGCAACCTTCTAAACCTTGAGAACGAAGCGCAAGGGGTTTACATAGCCATGGCAACCTCAAGACGGTTAAACCAGCTGGTTGCCGATAGCGAACCATACATTATATTTTATAGTGTATGTTTCACATAACAAATTAAAAAAATACAGCAGGAACCTTAAAACTGCTGTTAGATCCATCACTGCCACTAATTCCAGGTCTTGCTCACCACTGCGGCCATTTCAGGAAGGCCGTAGATTTCTGTAGTGGGCATGCGCAGACTGTTCCCGGTTGTTAACCCATTGAAGTGATGTACCATCGGTTGGTTAACAACACGGTGACGTCACATCGATGGTAAAACGTTGTTATAAAAAGGTAGATTTCTACCTATAACAACGTTCTACCATACATTATAAGGATATTCTTCTATTGAGAGGTTTCTCTGGTAACCAATTACCTCTAGAGTGCAGCTCGAGAGGTGGTCGGTTACCTGGAAAACCTCGAGATACAAGAAGATCCTTGTTTGTGTATGACTAGTCATACACAATCTTGTATAGTGTATGGGCATCCATGCCTATTTTGGACACACCACTTTGTTTCAGTGAACTGGTGGTTGGGGAGGGGCACTTTGAGGGTTGTTGGTAAGTTCAAATTATTGACACAGTGTGCTGCAGATGTTTCTGCAAGTTCAAGTTAAAAAAAATAAAACTTTCGGCTTAATTGGATTGGGGGAAATCAACTGTGTAGCAGCATTCCAAGTTGTGCTGCAGTAGTGACATCACTACTGCAGCAGGACAACATAATGATGTCACTACTGCAGAAGAACAAGTATATTCCAGGCATGGAATTCCATGCATAACAGCATTCCACCATACACTACAGTACTATAGTAACTGGTTAACCCCATTATCAACTCGTTTTTGCTAACTGTAAAAAGCCACATCAACCCGCAGGTTGATACAAAAAAAACTTGTATCAACCCGCAGGTTGATATGACTTTCACAGTCTCGCGCCAAGAAGCCAACAGCAGACCAGACCAATGAAACAGATGGTGGCAATACGAGACGGTTCTCCATCTCCAACCGTATACTCTCACTTTCAGGATGAGACCCATTTTAAAAGAAATAAACAGAGCGTCATTGCCTAATCCTGCCACCAGTTATTATAAAAAATAAAATGTGTAAGGGGTTGATATGCAGTTTTTTAACACACCCTCGGTGTGTGATAATAGTGAAACCTCCTTATCACACAGCTTGGGTGTGTAAAAAACAAAAACAAAAAAAACAAAACAAAAAACCATATCAACCCCTTTATATGCTGTATTCTGTATATAGTTTAGAATGAGCAGAAATGCAGCCAAGGAAATTTGTCACAAAATACAGTATTTAATACCAGTACAACTCAAGGAAATAAATACAAACAATGACGTGCAGTGCTGTGGGAAGAAATAAAGGGTGCAAACAAATTTAAAAACATGGCAAATACCATACTCTAGCAGTATACAGAATAAGGGAGATCAGTACGCTCACATGGGTGACCTGATGTTTAAAAAACACACAACAAATTTGTATTACAGTATGTGACTGTTTAAATATGGATTTTACAACTGACTGCAACAGAACCTGATTTTCTTTATATTATTTGGGTTCTGCCTTCTTTGGTAACACTAAGTTTTTTTTTAACTGTGCTGTAGTGACAGTGTAACTATGCTGTAGTTACAGTGTAACTGTAGTGTAATTACCTCTGTTACATGTACAGTAATTAATGATTACGTACCTGCACTTACATTGAAACTGACACTTAAAGTGTTAAACTTTTTTTTTCTTCCTTTTGCTGTATTTTAACGTTAACCCTTGTGATGGATCATATATTAAGTCACAGTTATTCTGCAGCAGTACCCGAGTTATATGTTAGGATGCAAATACTGCAGCCAGTTCTGTGACTGGAGAATTCCATGGGGTTCATTTCGTAACAATCTGAATACCAGTAATTAAAAATCTGGCTGGTCACACTAGCCAATCAGGTTTGTTTTCTGCTATACGAGAAGAGACTTATCTTATAATTTAATAGTATACGTTAAGCCCCTATTGTATATGGATTTCATTCAAGCAGTTTTCTTGTTTTAGGACAGTTCAAAGGTTGCGAAAAGTTCTTGCACAGTAGTGATGTCACTAAAAACTTTTCCCTTTGAAGCTTGTGCCATTTGTTCTTCCTTGTAGTGCCTTTCAGATCACACAACCGTGTGCTTCAAACTGATTCACAGTCAACTTTATGCTTTATAAAACGTGCCCCATGCAAATAAAAGCATGCAGGCCTACTACCAGCTGGGGTTCATCAGGTTTGAATGATGAACCCCCCCTTTTTTTAACCCCTCCTTTTTTGAGTTCTGGACATTTTTAATGACACTCTGTTCCTTTAAAATCCATGCCAGTCAGTTAGTACTGTGGTGCTTAGTGCATGCATGCAGAGCCTGGCTTTCCTCTTTCATGCCCCCCCCCCCAGTCTGTTGCGAATTAACTCCCTGCCAGTTTAGAGATGTGGTGCTACCACCCCATGAGCTTTTTAGCATGCTTCTCTCCATGATCTGCTAGCCAATCAGAGCTCACGTGAGCGTGACCATGACATACTGTGCCATCAGACTGGGGATAAGTATGGAGCATGGCGGCAGTGTCCGAGATGTCGAGCTGTAGAGAGGAAAAGGGAGGAACAGAGGATGTCGGCTCAGTACCTTATATTCAGTCACTGGCAGGTAAATTGACTTGCAACTAATTAAAAAAAAAAAAAAAGACTCCCCCTCTCCACTGGACACCATCACCGAAGATCTCGATCCCTGTTCCTTTAACTGGCAGGGCCTAGTTTAGGCCGCAGACTACACTGGTGGGTGTGGAGCTGTTTGGGGGTGCGGGAGGGGGATGCTGTCTGTAACCGAGTCAGTCAAAAATAATGGAGAGTGAGCACACTGAGGCTTGGACATGGGGCATACATTATGCCCCATGTCCAAGCTTTAAAAATGTAAGAACTAGAAACATCAACATGCTAAGCCTTCCACTGCCATGTGGCTGCCTGAACTAAATGAGTGAAACATCTGAAGCATGCCGAGGCAACTGTGTGCCTGGGGCAGTAAAGTTTTAGTTTCATTCTTGACTTGTTCCAATAGTGGTTTTGTCTGTAGATAGTTTTTTCTACTAGGTCAAAAAGATTCTGTGTGTGTGTGTGTGTGTGTGTGTGTGTGTGTGTGTGTGTGTGTGTGTGTGTGAAAATGCAGAGATTTTTCGATGGCTGTTATTAAACATAGCAGTAATTGGTGTTGTAGTTTTAGTGTGCCATGTAATATTTGATCCAACACTGTACTTATTGACTGCTTATAGGGGAATAGTCAGCAAGCTCTCACACCTGGGCCACGGTGTCAAACTGCAGAACTACAAATTTGTACTGAGTCCCACACTTGTTTGTGGGGCTGCTGAGTGCTAATGGTTTGTCTTTTGTGTCTGTTTTGCGATAGAAATGTGGGACTGTGGCATGTGTTAACTAAATTAATGGGGGTACGCGTTAGGGCTGGGTGGTACAGAGTACAGTAGGTATCGGAGGTCAGCCAGTTTTTTGCCCTTGGAGTCAAAGGTGGGGGGAGTCCTGACAGAACTTTGTTTTATCTTCAATGCAAGCCTTAAAATGCACCGCATTGCACCTAAAACCCCAAAGCTTCTGGGGGCCACCACCAGCTTTTTACAAATGTTTTTTGGGTGCTATGCATGCAACATACCTCTACCAGTCACTAAAAGAAACCCTTCCTACAAATATCCTGCCAACAGATCTGACATGCCATTAAATGTGCTTTTTCATACACTAGATGGGTGTGTATTACGCAACTCAAGGTCAAACTTCTTTTGAACCAAACTAGTAAAAACAATATACAATTAAAAAAAAAAAATGCATGTTTTTCCGTCTTGGGTTGAGGTGACATCAGGGGCCTGTCTGTCTTGATGGAAATTCAGCCTTGTTGGGTATGGTCATAAAATACTAAATCCTCTCCCCATCCAAAAAGAAAAGTCCATTGAGAGGTAGCCAGTTTAGCCAGCATTGCCTACAAAGTGTTGCTGCGATGTGTGCCCTATTGCTGTCAAAATAATTTTATTGCATAGCCCACGGCCTGGGGCATTATTATTTTTATTATTGCTTCAGTGCACGCGGTGTCTTTTGAAGAATTACCCTGAACATTGTAGATAGCTGAGCTGAAACTTTGCCCTTTGTCTGAGCCAGATAACAGCAGTTTAGGGCCTGAGGTTCTGGGTCTGTGCTCACCATAGTAATGGGGAAAAAAAAAAAAACTACCTCATTGCTAGGTGTGCTAAAAGAAAATTTTCAAGTCACAACACAAAAACTAAAGCACCACCCATCATCAGAACAACTGAAACACAGACAAAATTTAGACAAATTCAATGTAGTTTATTACATGAAGTGCCAAGACCTCTTACCAGAAGGGGAAACACCAACAGGACCCCACAGACCTCCAGCCGGTTTCGCTAGAGTGTCATCCCTGATGCGAAACCGGTTTGAGGTCTGTGGGGTCCTACTGGTGTTTCCCCCCTTCTGGTCAGAGGTCTTAGCACTTTATGTAATAAACTGCATTGAATTTGACTAAATCTGGTCTGTGGTTTTGTTGTACGATGATCAGTGGTGCTTTAGTTTTTGTGCTGTGTCTGTGCTCATCATGCCTGCCCAAAACTACTGCAGTAGGACATACTGCTGAGACTAGAGAAAGCTAGTTATCTTCCACTACCGGTTACGTAGTCTGGCTTCACAAATTAACTGAAAAGTCAGGTCACTTTTGTCATGACCAGAAACATTCTGGGAAAAGAAAAGAATCCTGATAATTGGGCCTCAAACAGCTGCCTCTCTTCCTTGTGCATGAATGGAGTTTGACTCCTACTTGTTGCAAATTCATGCTGGAATTCTTTCTGAACTTTGGTATAGTACGAGCTTCTGAATGTGGAGGACATTTTCCGGGTAAAATATTGGTGTATGTGTTTGTGAGTGTTTGTTTCCTGTCACCTGACTATTATGGAAACACTGACCCCCCACTGGTAGCATTTGCACTTTTGTAACTGACAAAAAACAAATGTTTGTCAGCGCACCGCTCATTAAAGCAAACAGTTTGATAAGTTGCCAGGTGCACAGACTCAACTATATCCACATAATACAAAGAAGGTCGCGGCTCACACCTTTCCTGCAGGATATTCCACAAGATTTGTGTTTTCAGTGTACCCAAAAAAACATCTTTAATTTTTTATTTGCTCAGTTTATGACCATGCTAGCAATTTTTTTCTTTGGGTTAGCAGGCCTTTTTATTTTTGCTACCTCCCTCCCTCCCTCCTGTTTCCTCACCCAGATATTCAGGGTTGTCACAATGGCCCCCCCCCCCCCCGACGTGGCAGCTGCATGAATGCAAAGTGGCCATGCCCAACCATCTCAGCAGCTGAGCATCTCACCCCTCCCCAAATTGGTTTCAGTTTGGGAATCTGGGAATAGTCTCGTAATTTCAGGTGGCAGCATAGTGCATTGCTGCTGGCACTGGGCAGCAATTTTATTTATTGAAACTGATTTAATTTGAAGGAAAGCAGAGATGCACCAAACTGTATTGTCTTCATTTGTGGAGGGGGCGAATGTGATTAGAATACATAGCCAAACAGTTCAAACAGCGTACTGTATCTGGTCAAAAGGAAAAAGAGTAACGATTGCAAGTGATTTAAAAGAGGGCTGCACAAAATTCAGTGTTTCATCTTTTTAAATGTTTTTTATATTACTTGGGGTTCAAAGTTGTTAAGGTGTTAGGTAAGTAAGCCTGCTTAGTTTAATGGTAGCACCCAGAAATGGTGCCCTGCCATTTACATTTTTATTTAAATTTAAACACACACATTTGGTGTTCCCATTTTAGTTTGCAAAATAAATAGCAAAGCCAACCCATTGGGGGTTGAAAGAGTCATATTAGTCAGTATGCGCTCTTCCTGTACCGTCCACAATATAAATCAAGGAGCACCATGGGTATTATCCTTGTAAAATATTGTATAGCAACAGCTGTGCAGTTTTATTGGGTAGAGCACAGTTACAACGTTATAGTGGACATGCGAGATACAGGGAACATATAAAAAAATCTTCATAAATCAGTTTCTCTTTTCAGTACATTTTGAGTAGTCTGAGTCATCTCATTTCCTTTCAGGTCCTGCATCAACCCCATTTGAGACTCTGAGGTCAGAAGAACAAGCTGGTTGTGTAACCTTCACAGGGTTACACAGTGACCTAGTGGCTTTGATGGAATTTGAACCCAGATCTTCGATCTTACTGTTTAGTGCTGTAACTGCTGGAGCACAAAGCTTCCCAGCTTATGTTTACCCAAATACTAATTAAAAAGTGCTCACATGAGTTCAGTTGGTCAGCACTTAGAACTGCAGGAACTTTTATCCTGTCTCCAGTCGTTGCCTCATGCGGCACTGTTAAAGTGGAACTTTCCACTTTAGAGGCAGGACCCTACATTTCCTTCATTAAATAAAATAAAAATGTAATTTAAAACTTTTTATGAATCATTTTAGCTAGCTCAAGTGATGTATAGTACATTTATGTGTGCTGCATGAAGAGGCCTGTCTGATAGCACATGAAAACTTATAATGTGTTTTTTCACACTTTGGATTTTTTTGGCTCACAGCTTGAGATGTTACGAAATTAAATTTCACCAGCGAAACTGCTGCAAAACTAGCAATTTTGCCATGCAAAACATTTTGCAAAATTCTGCCATTCCAAGGAAATTTTCAACGGGTGCAAAATTCCATCTGTGAAGCACGACATTTCTCAGCGAAATGTGCCATTTTGTGGGTGAAATTTCACATTTCGTGGATGAAATTTCGTATTTTGCCTGCTTAAATTTCGCAAACTATTTTGCAGAACAAAATTTTCCAGTTTCGCACATCTCTGTTCACAGCTCAGATTCTGTCCTGTTCTCTGGGCATCTAGACTCGCCTTCAGCCTTCTACCAAACCTCTTTCTGTCCATGATAACCACTTCTGGCTCCTCAGATACTCTCTTTTCTAACCCTCACCAGGCTATCCCTCGGCCCCTCATGGCTGAGACTTACAAACTGGAAAATGGAGGGGTGGGACCCCCATCCTGAAGGCAGGACAGATCCAGTGGACATGGGAGGTGTTCACTCAGCCAGCCCTAACATATCTCACTAACGCTTCCAGTGGGTGTCGGGGAGTAAGGCATGTCAGGGTGCTGTCAAGCATTACAATGCCGCTTTAGCTTTCCATCTGGATCACTAACACAGAATTGGTAGCTATGAACTCTGTGAGCCACCAGTGAGTTATCAAGCATGGATGTCGATTCCAACCCCTCCCCCCCGTTGCAAGTACAGCCCTCAACTGCTCTGCATATTGATTTTACACCCAGATTTACCCTTGTTCTGCAGAGACGTACTGTTAGGCAAGGCACATTTTATTTAAAAGATGTCCATCCCGGAGGCTCTGGGTGCCGCACAAATTAAAAAGTTCCATACACATAAAAAAATACAATGAATAAATAACACACTAATAAACATTAGTACACATCATTACAAAGATTAAAATAATACCCTCAACAGCAGCAATAGGCTCAAGGGAAGCCAAAAAATAACTTGAACATAAAATTCTGAAGTCAGGTTATGGGTGTAACACACAGTCTGGGAAAGCCTGATTATATGAGAAGGCCTTGAAGTGGGCCTTGAATACCTCAACAGAAGGGGCCTCCCTAACAGTTGGAGAAAGCAAATTCCGCAGGACAGGAGCGGTGGCACTAATTACTCTGTCACCGGCTGTTTTTAACCTTGTCTTGGGAACCGCAAGGAGGCCACTAAAGAAGGAGCAGAGGGGGCGGACTGAGACAGCGGGTGTGAGAATGTCCTTCAGGTAAGCAGGGCCCAGGCCATGTAGGGCCTTAAAGGTGAGCAAGCCCATCTTAAAGAGGACCCTCCACCTAACCGGCAGACAGTGCAGTTGACACAGCACCGGAGTGATATGACAGTGCTTAGACTGTCCTGTCAACAACCTAGCTGCTGCATTCTGCACCAGCTGCAGTCGGTGCAGGGTACCCCCAGAGACCCCGAGATAGAGCGCATTACAGTAGTCAAGCCTGGACATAACAAAGGCATGTACCAAGGTGGGGAGGTCCAGTGGCGGAACTAGGGGCTTTATCCTGGCGATATTCCTCAGATGGTAAAAACCGGAACAGACAACAGACGCCATCTGAGACTCAAGTGACAATTTGCCATCCAGAATAATGTCCAGGTCACTCATCCTAGAGGAGGTCTTCAATGGTACAGAGCCAAGAAAAAGCCCTGTCTCTGCACCAGAGGCCAACCTATCACGCTGTCTGTTCGATTCCACCACCAGTACCTTCGTCTTATTAGGGTTCAGTCGCAACCAGCTGGAGGCCATCCAGTCATTAATCTCAGCGAGGCAGCTGTTAAGCACTTCCACTGCGCAGGATGTTCCAGGGACAAAGGAAAAATACAGCTGGGTGTCATCAGTATAGCAATGAAAACCCAGACTGTACTTCCTAATAATCTCTCCCAGGGGCAGCATGTACATGGTGAACAACATCGGCGACATGACCGAACCCTGGGGAACTAAGCACAACAGGAGAGCAGGGGAGGAGGAGGAGAAATTCCCCATCACAACCCTCTGTCTCCTGTTAGATAGAAAAGACTCAGTCCAGCAGATGACAGTGCTGGCAAGTCCACAGAAATCCCTTAGGCGGTCGAGTAACACTCGATGGTCCACCGTATCAAATGCTGAAGAAAGATCGAGGAGAACAAGAATTGTCCCCTCCCCTCGATCTTTATCCCTGAAGAGGTCATTGTGCACCCAAACTAGTGCAGTTTCAGTGCTATGCCTCACACAAAACCCAGACTGGAGTGGCTGGCATAAATCATGGACCACGAAATGCCCCTCAAGCTGAAGTGCCACCACCTTCTCCACAATCTTACCCCAAAATGAAAGATTGGAGATGGGACGGTAATTTGCCTTGACGTCAGGGTCTAAAGATGTTTTTTTTCAGAAGGGATCTCACCAATGCCTCCTTCAAGACATCAAGAAAGACCCCCTCCAACAAGGAATGCTGGACAATCAAGGCAAACACCAGGCCAGTGGAGTCAATACATCCCATTAAGAAATGAGTTGGCACCGGGTCCAGTTCACAAAAGGTGGGCTGAAGCTTGGAAACAATCTGTGACCTCAGCCACCTCCACCAGTCTAAACTCACTCCAACCAGGCGGAGTGCTCTCTGGATGCCCATGGCGACCACTGTTGGCCAAACTCTGGCCCACTGGCGGAACCTCCTGCCTGATGGCAGATACCCTGTCCAAGAAGAACCGAGCAAACTCCTCACACAGTACATCTGAAAAGGCTGCCTTCGGCTGTAGACAGGAAGGCTGGAGAAGCCTGTCCACAGTTCGAAAGAGCACAGTTGGTCTTTTCCTCCCAGCAGCAATCTCCCCGGACAAGAACTCTGCCTTCTTATGGTTGACTGCCCCCTGGTATGCACCGTAGTGCACACGCAGGGCCAGTTTGTCCACCTCCAGGCCAGACTTTCGCCAGCAGTGCTTTACTCTCTGACCCAAGGTCTTCATCACCTTGAGCTCCTCACCAAACCAAGGGGACCTCAAGGAGAAGATATTCATACAAGGGGCTGAATGAGAGTCAAGCCATCAGACAGCACCTTGTTATAGGCATCAACTGCTGCGAACACACCTCCAGCGCATGCACTGTCCACATTAGATAGATCTGCCACTGCTAGAAAATGCTCCTGGGTCAACCCCCTTAAAGGGCGGTAGCTGACCATCTCAGCAGGGGAAGGGCTCTTATGGGGGGGGTCTGAACGAGAACTTCACCGTGCAATGATCAGACCAAATGACCCGATCAGTCCTGAGACTATTAATCTCCAGCCCCGTGAGAACACCAGGTCCAGCATGTGGCTGCCCTGATGGGTCGCAAAGAAAAATTCCTTGAGCAAGGCCCAGAGATGACATCATCTGGAGTAAGTTGTAACCAAGCCAAGAAGATTAGTCATCGGCCCAAACATTGAAGTCCCCCAGCACTAAGCATCTGGGGGCCTCCAATGTTTCACCAATGACTAAATCAGCCACATCCTGTAGGAAATCTCCTGCTGCCCCAGAAGGGTGGTAAATAAGGAAAATCCAGCAACCTGCGCCCGGACCCCCACAGACAGCCACACTTTCACATGAACATGGTGTTCTCACTGGGTGCAGGGTGAAGCCTAGTTCGGATCTAAAACAAATGGCTACCCCCCCCGCCCCTGCGTTCCACTCTGGGGCAGTGCACTACGTATACCCAGGCAGGACTATGCACTATGGCCGCTCCCCATTGACATTGCCACAAAGTGTATAGGACTAACTGTATAGGACATCTCTGCTGCTGATCTCTGTCTCTGCTATATGACAATGCCCTAGAGGCTGCACCTACACTGTGACTATACCTCCTGTACTAATACCAATACCCTAGCTACTAAATATATAGGTCAACAGCCGCCCAGGCTACTATATGTATGTAAATACCTCCTTAAAACTGTGTTGTCTCACTATTGTATAGATCACTGTTACTTCTATACGACAATGCCCCAGAGGCTGCACTTATATTATAATTGTTCCACTGTAAGACTGTAAATACCCTAGCAACTACATGTATAGACTTTCAGCCACCTTGGCTATTATATGTAATTACTTGAAATGTGATGTCCCATTAATGTACTATCTCTGACTGTATGACTGTGCTGACGCAGAGCCTTATTAAATGTGTCTATGACTCAAAGGGTTGTAATTCCTATGATTGACTAAATAAAATAATAAAAAGGATGGTGGCCTCTAAAACCAGGCCAGCATCGTCACCGACCCAGGTCTCCGTAATGCAAGCCACATCGGCTGAAGAAACCAAGTCCGCTATAATTGCGGTCTTGTTTCTGACTGATCTGGCATTGCAAAGAACCACCCTCAGGGGGACTGGTGGACAATGCAGCCCCTCTAGTTACTTGCTACTCGGTCTGGTGGGAACTCTGGCGAAGGGAACTAAACATGTCTGTCCTCTCCCTAGGACCAGTCTAATTCCACGGTGCCTTCTACACCCCACTACCTCGATCTTCCACCCCCAGCTGTACACAGGGCACCCCAACCCGATCGGATCATCCGGTTCCTCCCTATTTCAACCTCCTTACAGTGCCTAGCTATAGTAGCAGACACTAGGAGGCTGAGAAAGGGCCATAGATCGAGCAGCTGGGATGCCCCATACACTATCCTAGCCCGCCCCAGGCCCTCATACCTTCCCAGACACATCCCTCCTGAATATATAGTCCTGGCCCCCAAAACGTGCCAAGCCCACAAACACAACACACACCACTCTTTATAAAACTCTAAACCACACACTCTCCATGCAACATACACAATCACAGCATCTTTATAGACAGCAAATCCCCCCCCAAAATAACCCCAAATCACACCAACCCCTAAACAAAACCCCTTTACATAGCTAAAGTAAATAAAAGGAAAAAGAAATACAACAACAAACAAACAAAGTATAGTAGGATATAAGGGTAGTTGCTGAAGCAGAGAGGTCACACATTATCTCTCTCAAAAAAAAAAAAAAAAACATTTTGTAGTGGTCTCCAAGGAGCTCCCACCTCCCTGGTAGAAACTGTCACTCGGCACCAACTCCCACCTAGGCCAGGAATAGTTAAACAGATTTACAGATTTATCAGACAGTATAATTAAAGGGAGCACTCTCACTGCCCACCAAGTCCAGGGGATATAGAATAAAAAGAGTCTGACTGTCCATTAGGTAGAATAACAGAGTTCAAGAATAAATCCTCCACCAGTTTTCAAGATGCTCTCACCAAAAGCCAACAGCACCTCAGTCCAACCAAGAAAGTCTCCCGCAACAGGACACCACAGCGACCCTACCGTTCCCCAGGAGGTCACCACAGCAAGGCCTCAGCCGTCTCTGGTCTCTGTGAAGAACAGGCACTCCTGCCCACCTCCCCAAGAATCCTTGGAGCACCAGGCAGTACAGTGCTCGCCCTCCAGCGGCGTTGAGCCCAGGCTTCCCGTTGACCATACAACCCCCTGCAATTCCTCTCCTGGGTTCAAGCAAAGTCACACTCTAGTCCAGTTGGGAAAATTGGCTGATAATGGTGGGGCCCAGGCCAAAGGTCCCACAAGTTCCTCGGTCCTGAGCCCTTCTGTAAAGACAAACTGTCAGCGAGGTTCCAGTCCTGGTTCTTCAGTAATACCACCCTCAACAGATTCTCCACACCACTGCTCCTCACAATGTCGAGCTGTTTCTGAATATATAGACATAGATATACTTACTACCACAAAAATGAAACTATTTGCTAGAAACCTTCCATAACACTAAACAATGGTGCCTACTATTCTTGAACTTCTTATTCTGTAAACTAAATATTTGCTGAGGATTCTGGCCATTTGCTGTGCATTTTAAAGTCAGTGTTAGACATTTTAATGCTGAGCTGTTGAGAGCTATGGCTGTAAGCGTATGCAGAGGGGACAGTCCTGCTGCTTCTTGCTGGCCTACAGAACAACTCTGGGACTGGAGTATGGCACTGCCATTTGGCTAGTGACCTGGCCTTGTCTTTGCCTTTGTTGTATTGTGTTGACACAGCGTTGCATTAGAGTGCTTCCTTCTTGCTGGGCTCCATTATAGAAAGGCGCACAGTTTTTTTTTTCTTGCATGCACTATACTCTTATACTTCATGTTTTCAGCTTCCTATCGACCGAGGATGAAGCTTTTGTGTGGCTTCATTGCTTACCAAATTTTGTAACAAACAAGAAGGAACTGAAGGAGGAAATCCAGAAAGCTACTCTTACACAAAATAGCAAGGCTTGATTGTATTCATTGGTGGTGGTTTGGGGTGGGGGTAGGAGTTGTTTGGTTTACTTCAGGGCCTGAGTTTGGGATGCCAACTACATTTATCTCAGAACAGCACAAGTCACTACAAAATTTCTAAGTAAATAGTTAACAAACAAAAGGAAACATGCCATGCTTCATCAAAGCTCAGAAATGCATGTTGAATCTGGAGTTACAGACCTGCCTTGTGCTGTTTTGCATTTGAGGCGGTTTTGTTTAAACCCTTTTGTTTATTTGATTGTGCGTGCAGCTGACTTGCATGTGCACCTGTGGCAGAGTATGAGGCACACTGCCAAGATTCCTCAAGGCTATTGTGTGCATGGGTGGCTCGGTGTGAGGTACTCTGTTGCAGGATGGCACAAACCCTTTGTTAACTCTGGGTTGCCATTCCATTTCTTTTCAGGCTCTGCTTTCCAGTACAAGATAATTGTGTGTGCTCCTGCAGTATTTTTGTGTATGGCAGCAACAGAAATCAATGTTAGGAAGCATTTTTTCATCCAGAGTATGGTAACATTATAGAACAAGCTCCCAAAGGAAGCAGTGCAAGTGGGGAGTGATGAATCTTTTAAACTCAAGTTGGAGCAGTTTCTCATTGAGAACGCCATCATGAGGTATGGCATCTGTTTCACTGTGGAAGGGAGGGAGGATTTCCAGTTTTTTTTTTTTTTTTTGGTTTTACCCTCCTCCAGGGGAGACTGTGCCTCTGGTCTGAGCCCCCCAGCCCTGTCTTCTGGTTTCTCATAAGCTTACAATCCCACCCCATTCTGCCCACATGGCTTACCCCCGTGGGGGGTTCGGCAGGAGGGTTATGTCACTGATGCACGGCTTACGAGGGGTTGTACCTTTATTTCTCCTCTCTGGTATTTTCCTCATTTTTCTCCCCTAGACGCCAATGTGGGGGCGTGGGTAAGCTCAGGCATGCCGAGCTTGCTTAGTGCATCACCAGCAGTGTCCTCCCTTATATTGAGCTGCTCCAGGTGCACTACCACCTGTGGTCCACCAGGTGACAATAGAGTGCCAGAGTTGGCTGCCCTCCATCCCTTAAGGAGCATTTACCGTGGGACAATCGACCCTCCTCCCGGCCCTGAGATGCCCCAGGCACAGGGCATGAATTCAGTTCACTGGCATCGTTAGTTGTAGCTCTACCAACCAGTTTTCTTAACCCCCAGTAAAACTCAGGTATTCATAACTTCTGCAGTGTCCCTTTTAAGAGTGAACTGCCCGGAGAGAATTTGGAATGTATGCAAATGATGGAATCTTTGTGCGTGCTATTTTCAAATGCTGCCTTAAACTAACTGCCTAGGTTCTAAACCATCAAATTTCACTCTCTGCCTGTCAGGACCAGAAGCTCTGAGATCTTCTCCTCATCTACTTATCCTGACATGACAAAACCTATAAAAATACGTAAGTATTTTTCTCCCTTTCATTTGCTGCCTTTTACTATTTGTTAATCTTAGCTAAACTGTTGTTTTTATATTTAAAATGTATTTTTTCTCGGTTTCTCCCAGTTCGGTATAACTGGTGGGGAACCGGGCTTTATTTTGTATTTATCGGAGTTCCCTGACTAAGGAACTCCATCAGTTAGTCTAAATTTATTTTAAAAACATTTATTTTGTGATCTGCTAATTACGGTTCTTGAACCGCTAGCTCTGGTTCATTTTCCGTTTGGTTCCCGGTTTCAGTCAGTTCCGGAACTGACTGCAAGCTCTAAATACATTTTTAAAATCTTTCTTATTTAGCGGTCATTAATTTTGGGGATTTTTTTCCCCACAGAATGTCTGAAAAACCCTAAAAGAAGAACCGGTAAACCCGGTTTCAAACCTTGTACCGACTGTGGTGAGATTTTTTGCCAAGGCAGACAAACATTTCCTGATTGCACCATGAGGCCTTCCAGCACCATGCAGTTCTGCTTAAAGTTGAGCCAGCCCAAATTCTCTCATGGGGATTTGCATATGTTTCCCATGATGCTTTGCAGCATTGTAGATTGTGCAGTTGTATTTTCTTCATAATTTATGTGTTGTCTGCCTTGGCGTTGAACATTTTAAAACAGACTGTGATATTTGTAAAACTTTTCATGATAAAACTATTGAAAAAACGCATTGAAAGGCTCAAGAAAAAGCTGTCTGTTCCTAAGGGTCCCTCGAGCTCTGACCAACCGACACCCTCTGTTTCTGTGGGTGAAACCACAGTAATAACAGCTGTAACTGCCACCCCTGAGACGGGGTATACAAGCAGTTCCAAAGAGACTTGCTGAACCGGCTGACTCTCTGGTTCCCTCTAAGAAATCTAAGAAAACAAAGCACACACACAACCCCCAGCTGAGCAGCATTTGGGGACTTCTGTGCCTGCAATAAAAATGCCAACTGCTGATGAGATTGCACAGGCCTTTTGAGTTATTGAGGCTTTACAGGGGCTGACTGCTCCTCTGCCTCAGACTCCTGCCAAACAGACTGGCTCTTCTTCTCAGTCTTCCCTTCTTGAAAAAGAAGAGGATGTGGATATTGATGTGGAGGACGATGGGGACCCCATTGAACTGGAGGTTTCCTCTGAACAAGATTTTGGTTCTCCTCCTGGGGCATCAGAGGATTTTTACTCGCACTTTACTTTTGTAAGAAGGATGGTGGATGCTTTAGACATCCCTACAAGTAAAGTGTCTGAGGATAAAGAAGTAGCTGAATACATGGAAATGATGGGGATGACACCCACTAAAAAAGCTTCTCCTTCCTGTTAACAAGTTCTTTAAGAAGGATGCCATAAAGATTCTGCAAATGCCTAATACTGCCCCCTCCCCCACCCAGATAAGAGGTTGGATAAAAAGTATCAGTTGGAAAGGCAGGGTGCTGAATTCTTGTTCTCTCACCCTCACCACCAAGGGGTGGTGCAAGTGGCAGCCTGTGTCAACGCAAGGGTTCCACTAGCTTCTCTCCCCCTCCTCCAGACAAAGACTCTAGGAAGATTGATAGCATGGCCAAGAACGGTTACCGTTCATCCTCCTTGGCCATCAGGCAGGCAAACTTCCAGGCCTATGCTGCTCAATACCCAAAACATTTTTGGCAATCAGTCCTTGCCATGGCAGACAAGGCAGTCTCCCCCCTTTCAGCTGATTTAGCTGAAACAGCCAGGTTTGCTTTGGAAGCAGCCAAATATTGGTTCCAAATGGCTGCTGATTCGAATGACACTGCTGCCAGGTGGATGGCAAACACTGTGGCTCAGAGAAGGTTTGCTTGTATAAGAGCCACAAACCTTACCTGGGATACACAAACCAATGCACTGGATTTTCCATCGGAGGAAAACTCCCTCTTTGGGGAAAAGATCAAGGCTTATATATAAAAAAGGTGGATGAATACAAGGCTACCTACAGAAGCAATTCTGCAAAAGCAAAAGCTTCCCCATCCATTAGACCCTATGGAAGGGGAGGAAGGGGCAGGTCTTTTCAAAGCAGGCCCTTTTTCCAGGCCATGGCTACACCTCAGTACCAGCAGTGTCCAGAACTGGCGTACTTCAGGGGCAAGGGTAGAAGGGGTTCCAGACGAGGTTCCCAGTCCCAGCCCAGCCTCAAGCAAAACAGGCACCCTGACATGTCGGTATAGGCTGCCTCCCTGCTACCTGTGGAAGGCAGACTGGCTCACTGTTTTCATGCTTGGCAAAAAATCACCATAGACAAATGAGTCCTGGAAGTAGTGAGCCAGGGATTGTCTCTAAGCTTCAGATCCCTTCCAGCTTTGAGAAACTGAGATTTCAAGCCATCCACAAATGCAGAGAGAAAACTCCTGGAAGCAGAGGTTCAAAAACTGCTTCTGTCACAAGCAGTGGAACCAGTACCATTCCATTTAAAGGGAAAGGGATTTTACTCAAGCTATTTCCTTACCACAAAGTAAAATGGGGGGTGGCGGCCCATCTTAGACCTCAGGGTCTTAAACAGATACCTAACAAAACCAAAGTTAAAAATGGTAACCCTGGCACTGATTTTTGCCAACCCTCCAAAAAGGGGACTGGTTGGCTTCACTGGACCTAAAAGATGCCTATTTCCACATTCCCATAAGGGAATCTCACAGAAAATACCTCGGGTTCAGACTCCCTTCAGGTCATTATCAGTTCTCAGCCCTGCCATTCGGTCTCACTTCAGTACCAAGGGTGTTCACAAAGAGTCTGGCAGTGGTAGTGGCACACCCTCGAAAGCAAGGTATCACAGTCTCCCGTACCTAGATGACTGGCTGGTGGTGGGAAAATCATTCCAGCACATCAGGGAGTAGCTGCAACTCACCCAAGAGCTCTTGGAGTCTCTAGGATTACTGATAAACCTGAAAATGTCAGTCCTTCAGCCTGCTGGGGTATTGTAGCTCATAGGTGCCGAGTTAAATACCCTGCAGGGCAACATATACGTGCCTCTGGACAGGGTAAGGAGCATCCAATAGCTAGCAGGTTCATTCAGCCTGAACAAACTAAAAACTGCAAGACAGCTCCTTCAGCTTCTGGGCCACATGGCAGCTGCCACTGGCACAGTGCTGGGATCCAGATTCCAAATGAGGGACATCAGTTTCACCTCAGGGCTCACTGGTGCCTGAGGAGAGACCCTCTTTCAAAATTGATTCCAGTAACAGGAACTTTGTTACATGCCCTCCAATGGTGGAAAGAGGAAACCAATCTGAAAGAAGGGGTTCCTTTTCAACAAGAGCCCCATCAGTAGTTCTCACAACAGATGCATCACTATTGGGGTGGGGTGCCCACCTGGGAGATCACACCACCCAAGACACATGGTCAAGTGCAGAGTCACTCCTGCACATCAACCTGCTGGAACTCAGAGCAGTATAGTTGGCACTAAAGGCCTTCACGCCACTGCTACAGGGAAAGGTGGCACAGATCAGAACAGACAATATCACCACTTTGTACTACATAAACAAACAGGAAGGGACAAGGTTAAACCCTCTCTGCACAGAAACTATGAAAATATGGATTCTGGCATACTTCTTGGGAGTTTCTCTACAGCCCATTCATTGGCCTAGCAAGGACAATACTTTGGCAGACAGCTTAAGTTGGATCAGTCAGGCCCATCATGAATGGACTCTGAACAGGCAAGTGGTGGAAGTGATTTTCAGGAGGTGGGGCACTCCAGAGGTAGACTTGTTTGCGTCCCACCAGAACTACCACCTGCCAAAATACTGCTGCAGACCACCAGATTGAGGAACAGTCCCCCTTGATGCTGTAATTCTGGATTGTAAGAGAAACATCTGTATGCTTTTCCTCCCTTCCCCTTGGTGTACAGGGTTTTGCTCAAGCTCAGGTCCCAGTCGGCATCCATGATCTTGATTGGCCCAGGCAGCAATGGTACTCTGTACTGCTCTCCATGTATGTGCATGAGCCGATACACCTTCCCAGAAAACACAACCTGTTAACCTCCAGTCCGGGGAGGCTCCAGTACCCAAACCTCAGATCCCTCAGGCTCAAGGCCTGGCTCTTGAGGACCTAGAATATGCAGGCTTAAACCTTTCTGAAAGTGTCCTGGACATTTTAAGGGGTTCATTTGGCAGAGCTATAAGCAGAGTGCCACAGGGCTTGGTTCTGGGCCCCACCCTTTTCAGTATTATAGTGGCCTCCATGCAGTCACTAGACAATGCATGGCTTAGTAAATACACTGATGATTGTAAACCGGGAGGGATTATCAACAACCTGCAGTCGGCTCAAGATTTTCAATCGGGGATCCAGTGCTGGCATGGGACCTCAATGTATGTATAGCCAAGCTCATGGGGGCTTCTTTTGAGCCCATGTCTTCAGTGCATCTAAAATATGTCATATGGAAAACAGTTTTCCTAGTGGTAATGGCTTCTGCTAGAAGAATCAGCGAGCTCCCAGGCTCTCTGCATTGAACAGGACTATATTTTCTTATCTGGAATCTTGGGCTAATGAAAATAAAATGCATTTCAATGCCACCAAATGTAGGGTGATGCATTTGGGCAATAGAAATCTGTGTTCTCAGTACCAGCTTAATAACTCAGTCTTAACATCTACAGACAGTGAGAAGGGCTTGGGCGTAGTAGTCTCATGCAGTTTGAGTTTAAAGAACTTACTAGGAACACAGTCAGTAAATGCAGTAGCATCTTGGGTTGTATCCTCACGAATATCAAAAGTAGGAAACCTGAGTTATTAATACCACTATATACCAGCCTTGTCAGACCCCATATGGAATACTGCGCACCCTTCTGTGCGCCCCTAACTATAGGGGGGCAAAAGTCGGTGGAACATATTCAAAGGAAATTTACAAAAAAGGTCAGGAATTTCAGGGACCTAAGCTACTTGGAAAGGCTGCAAAATCTGGAACTATACTCTGAACTATAGGCGCTTAAGAAATTACCTATGTCTAACCTGTAAAGCTATGCAATAATGAAGTCCTGTTTGAAACTGTTGACATAACTAAACAAACAAATATTAGCAATACTAGATCACAGAAATACATAATAAAAGCCAATACTAACAGGACTAATAAGTGTAATTTTTGGTTCACACAGAGCATAGCTAGTGTCTGGAATAACCTGCCAGCAGAAATCATGGAGAGTGAAACTGTGTCCTCCTTTAAAAATGGATTGGATAATTACATGGGTGATCAAACATTTTTTCCCCCCACCAGTAATCTGGTGGTGAGTTCGTAATAGGCTTGCCTCAAGAACTTGTAATCCTTCTATGATTCTATGATAGGAAGCCCTCCACTAGGAAAACATATGCTGCAAAATGGAAGAGAATTTCTGTTGAGTGTTCCACCCAGAAAATTTTGCCAACACAGGCTGTGGGGTACCAGCCATGCTGGATTATCTTACCTATTTGCATTCTTTGGGCCTTCAGCCCAGTACCCTGCAGGTACACCTGGCTGCAGAATCTGCTTACATTTCAGCCAGGCAAAGGACTTCTCTTGCCTCAGACCCTGTCTTCAGGAGGTTCTTTAATGGCCTTTCCCATTTGCACCCCCCTCACAGGGAGCCAGTGCCGGCATGGGACCTTAATGTATGTATTCCCAAGCTCATGGGGGCTCCTTTTGAGCCCATGTCTTCAGCTCATCTAAAATAGTCACATGGAAAACAGTTTTCCTAGTGGCAAGGACTTCTGCTAGAAGAATCAGTGAGCTCCAGGCTCTCTGCATTGTACAGGACTATATTTCCTTCCACAAGGATTAAGTGGTCCTGAGAACAAAGAGGAAATTTCTTCCTAAAGAGGTTTCTGATTTCCACTTGAACCAAACCATTACCCTACTTATCTTTTTCATGAGCACTCTACGTCTGGTGAAAGGAGGCTTCACAGTCTGGATGTGAAGAGAGCCCTTAGTTACTACATGGCAGCCACTAAGGACCATAGGGAGGACAGAAAACAGCTGTTCCTAACTTATGGGGATGTGAAAAAGGGTAACCCAGCAGCTAAAAGGTCAATTTCTCGCTGGATAGTAGTGTATCCAGTTTTGTTATTCTAAGGCAGGAAAGGAACCCCCAGCTGGATTGTGGGCCCATTCCACAAGGGGCACAGCTGCTACCATAGCAGCTGCCAAGGATGTCCCGCTAGTGGACATCTGTGAAGCCGCTACCTGGAAAGCAGTACACAGCTTTACAAAGCATTACAGTTTGGACATCCTGTCCAGGAGTGATGCCAGGTTTGGCACAGCAATGCTGCAGAGTCTGTTTCCAAAGTAGGTTCTGTGCCCACCTTCAAAGGTACTGCTTCTTAGTCTGCAGCAGTTATGAATACCTGAGTATTGCTGGGGTTAGAAGGAAAAATTACTTACCATAGTAATCTTGTTTCTTCCCAGTGATACTCAGGTATTCAGAACTTCCCATCCTGCCTTCCCTTCAAGAACCAGTAGCTTCTGCTTTTCTGGGAATGTTTTTGTGACCTTACTATATAGGTGCCACAATCCGGCACTATCATTTGCTATTTGGGTTCATTTTGTTGTTCTTCCTCCTTCAGGTGATTTCTGATGTTCAGGGGTAATGTTACATATTATGACCTCCAGTTTTGGGGTTTCCCCCTCTTGGGGGGCATTAGTATGTTATTCCATTGTTATTATATTTCTAATTATTAAGGCTTTTGTATATAGATGTTTAGTTTTGTTGAGGCCTGTCTTTCCAGGCTCCAAGGAAATCTGAAGGTTTAGAACCTAGGCCGTTAGTTTTAAGGCAGCATTTGAAAATAGCATGCATAAAGATTCCATCATTTGCATACATTCCAAATTCTCTCCAGGCAGTTCAGTCTTAAAGGGACACTGCAGAAGTTGTGAATACCTGAGTATCACTGGGCAAAAAACAAGATTATTATGGTAAGTAATTTTTTCTTCTTTTAGCATAATATTGCTTCAGCTCTCTGGCTAGCAGAATGTGGTCCACAATGAAAACGTGATATTTTTTGTTTAGCATTCCAGATGTGTTCCTGTATAAAGTTGCAGGGGTTTTATATTTTAAAAAATCTAACCCTTGGTATTGAAGAGGTGAAGCTGCAAAGTTTTGCCTTTTGGGTATTGTTAAATACCTACTCGACTATATCCATACATGGTATGGTTATTGATGTATTTTACTGATAACAAAAACAAGAGCTTGTTTGGCAGCAAACATTACAGGCTTGATTAAGAAATCAACATCCTTTTTAGCTATCTTCTCCCTCCTGTCCCTTACTGTACTATAAAAAAAAAAAAACTAGTTCTACAGAGTGAGTCACAAGTGTCATAACTCCTACGGCTCAAAGGGTTTTGCTGAACCTGTTATTTATTTCTATATTGAAAGTTATGTAACAAAAAGTGGGCAGATGACATAATCTTTTGGTGGTGGAGCTATGCAAGTCTGTAATTCACTGTTTTTCTGAAACCAGTTGTCCTGACTGCACAAGTTTTAACTGGTGTCTGCTTTAACCGAAAGTGGCAAGCTCAAGCACTTATAGTAGTCAATTGTGGGCCAAGATAGTCAGTATGTTGATGGTCTTTGAATGTATTTGGTTCGGGTATAGAAGGTAAGGGTGGATGATGCATAATATTAGGGCATTGACCTAGTGGACCACCGGCTACTCCTAGGATACCTAAAGGCCCTAGGTGTGCTAGTTTTGGACTGGTTCTCTGACTACCTTCATGGTAGGATACAAATCGTCCATTGGCATGGTGCTAAATTGGATGAGCACCCAGTGCATGATGGTGTCCCCCAGGGCTCCATTCTGGGCCCCCTATTATTTTCATTATTTATAAATAGCCTACCAATACACTGTGGTGGGGCCAAGGTCACATTATATGTGGATGACGCTGTGTTGTATAGAATCTCCAGTGACTCGGGCATCCCTAGACCGATTGTTGAAACAGGACCTCTCAACCCTTGAAAAGTGATTTCAGGCTAACAAACTAGTTCTGACTAGCAGAAAGACCAAGGCAATGCTCTTTGGCCCTAAGAATCTGGGCACTAAGAGATTGTACCTCCTGTCTCTCTCATTCTCTAGTGGGTAATAGATTGAAGTGGTAGAAAGTATAAAGTACCTAGGAATGTATATAGATCAGGCTGTCACATTCAGGGACCATATTGATCACCTTACCTAAATGGTAAATCAGAATCTTGGCCTCCTATTTAGGCTTAGCCCTTATCTGACCAAAGAGTCTAAAATTGTGGTCAGCAATGGTACTATTCTCCCCACTTTGTTCTATGGCTCTACTCTGCTTCGACCATTAAGGTCTACAGAACTGCAGCGCTTGAGGACTCTGTACCGTAGAGTCAGTTGCTTTGCTGCTGGGGCGCACCACATGGAGCACCACTGCAAAATGTTGAGCACGATAAACAGGCCAACCCTACAAGGGAGATTGGTACACCCCTCACTCTGTCTGGCTTTCAAGCTACAGCAGCTGGATGCCCCCCCTCCAAGTCTGGGGAGCCTGCTGGCCATAAAACCGAATGGGAGAGAGCTCAGGTCCTCGGATCGTAAGCTCCTGGAAGTCCCCAGAGCTAGATCCTCCCAAGGTCAGCGATCCGCTAGAATAGCCCTCCCTAAGCTCTGGAACAATCTCCCGAGAGACCTTTAGGATTGTGAATCACTTGGGGGCTTCAAGAAAGGGCTAAAGACTCACCTGAGTGGACTAAGTGCTACTGCTACAGCCAGTCCCCCACCGGGAACTTCTAGGGGACAATGTTAATGTAACCTCAGGATTGGTATAGGCCTACAATTTTGAACCTCTGTGCTGGTACCTAAAAAACCCCCCAAAAAACAGACTAATGTTTTGTACTAATTGTTTTTTGACTAATGTAAACAGACTGTTGCTATGTGCTTACAAATGTTGCAAGATATTGCGAATGTATGTTTCTAACAAATCATTCGAACTGTAGTTTTGTCTATTGTTGATTGTTTATTTATAATTTGAACTCTGTGTATTACTTTTTGCTTCCCTCTAAGTACTTGTAACTAATTCTGGGTCACCCCTGAAAAGGGATTGTCATGGTCTCAGCGGGCTTACCAGTTATAAAAATTTAAATAAATTAATAACAATAAAATATCACATGCCCATGTACAAATCACTGGTGCGGCCCCACCTGGAGCACTCTGCCCAGTTTTGGAATCCTCACATGAGAAAGAACTTCGATAGGCTGGTGTCCGTGCAGCGGAGGTTCACAGAAATGATTCAGGGCCAGCAAGACAGATCCTATAAGGAACAGCTAAAAGCCCTGAATATGTACTCACTGGAGTTCAGCTGAGAGAGGGATGACATGATAGAGACTTACAAGTACCTAAGGGTTATAAACTGGGTAAATTGCGAAGACCAGTTTGTTAGAAATAGTGATGTAGTCATGAGGGGGCACAGTAGGAGATTGGATAAGGGTAAATTTAGGAAGGGTGTCAGGAAGTTCTTCTTTACTGAAAGGGTGGTGGAGCCTTGGAACAGATTGCCAGCTGTGGTTATGGAGCAGGGACTCCAAATAGATTCAGATGTGGGTGAGACACAAGGTCAAGGGACTCATAGTCCCATGTGGGGGAACCTGGGGGGGGGGGCAGAAGTGTGGTAGGTTGTGAATAACCCATTGCAGGGTCAGAATTTATTTTTGCTCCCACTAACAAGCAGGACTAGTGACTGGGAAAATCTACTAGCCCCACAGACTTTCCACTGGCCCAGCTGGTGTCCTTACTGAAATGTTACTTTCTCTAGTACAAGCCTGCAGGGCTAGTTAAAGGAAAATCTCTCTATCTTGATACAAAACCTACCAGCATTTCAGCATTTGGCAAGTGGAATAGTGTGAATTTTGACCCTCCACTGCGGTACTAGGTCAGGGGTGTAAGGTAAGTAAGCAATAATACCCAACAGGGTGAGTAGTATTAGGATATATTGGACTACCCAGGGACATAATGAGGCCTGATGCTGCAGGTGTTGGGCCTTATAGCCCTTGGACAGTCCAGTATAGCCCAGTACTGCCCACCCTGGAGGGTACTGATGCTCTTAAAAAATGAGTATTTATTGATATTTTAATAAAAGATATAAAATCAGAAACTCTTAAAATGAGTAAAAATTAAGGAAAAAATTATTGATTTGCAAAGTAGTCCCTCTACTGGTAAATTTACAGTAGAGGGTACTGTTGTGTTTTTTTTTTTTTTTAGTTTCGCTTGCTCCAATTCTTCCCACCCCCACCCTGGCCAAGTAAAACTGAGTGGTGACAATCACTTTGTTTTTAATATTGTCATTTTCCAACCGTCCTAGACCCGGCCCAAGAGTAGCTGCCTGTTTTGTTTTTGTAATTTGGGTTGCCAGTATAGCCTAGAGGTTAGCATAACGAGCTGTGATTGAGCTTGGTACAGCTAGCAGATCTGGGTTTGAGTCTCACAACGTCCACTTGCATACTGTGTGGCTCTGAGCAAGTCACTTAACCACCCCAGTGCACCTCGGTCGCCCCTGAAAATTGGCATTTGTGTCTAGTGGGCCTTACCCAGGTACCCAAGAATAATAATAATAATAAAAAAAATAGTAATAATCTAAGGCTATTGTGCGCTGTTACAGTTGCGATCAGGTCTGGGCATTTTCTTTGCAATGGCTTCATTATGCGAGTGATCTGAAACTTGATCATGGTGTAGCAGGGGTCTGAAGTTATTGGGGATGATACCAGTATCCAGAGACTCTGTAAGAAGAGGCCCTGTGCTGAAGTAAGGTACTGTCTGTAGCTTGAGTGGTTTCTGTTGTGAGAGACCTAGTAGGCGATCATGGTTGGCATGCCGCACAGCTGAAAACAGACACTGTGTTTGTACTCGATGACTTCTGTGGTGAGAGAGTAGTATTAATTTGAGGATATGGCATGCTTTATTACTGGAATACATTTACATGTAACCAGACTTTTTTCCCCTCAGACTTCATTTGTTCCAGCTGCTTTTCCTGTCCTGAAATCCTAATTCCCATATCTGTGACATCAGAATAATTTCTGTGATGACAGGTTGTAATGTACTAAGCAAAGGGTTATGATTTCATGGCAGGAAAAAAAAACATGGGGACAGATGAAGTCCAGGGTACAAGGTAGTGAAATACTCCAAATCTGTATCCAAACCCAAACATTTTATGTAGTTAGACAGACACACACACACACACACACACACACACACACACACACACACATGCACACAGCAGCCATCAGCATCACTTTTTGGTGATTTGGAGCCCAGAAAAAAATAGCCAAATGCAGAAATCTATAGCAAGATGTGATCTGATGAGTTGGTAGCTTAAATACTGGAGGTTTAAAGGAGAAAGTTCCTGTTTAAATGAAAGTGTCTTCAGTAATAATACATGGAAGGCCCTGAAATTCATATTTTGGAGTCATTTTTATATAATGAAGTTCTGTTTATGCCTACAAATTTGGTACTAGAAACCAGAAACTATATTTATGGAAGCTCATTAAGGTTCAGCGCTGAAAGAGGATGGCAAGCACTTTGAGTTTTAAGAATACCTACTGTAAACCCAGAACGTAGCGTTATTATGCCATTTGTGACATGCATCTCAGCAGGCGATAGATGAAGTGCTGCCCTTTTTTAACAATCAAAGGAAATACCTGATAAAACTGTGTTTAATACCTGTTTCAGAGCTTTTGAAATTAGTAGGCATACAGGCTCCTCTGACCACAAATTGCACTATGAAGTCATGGCCAGACATGCTGCATCATGATGTGGAAGAGAAAAGAGCACTCTGTTGTATTAATTGAAAGTAATACAGGTTGTCATATAGCTTCCTAGATCTGGCCTGTGTATGCACATTAGAGTACTAATTGATACTGAAAATTGGGGTTCTGCTGCTTCCCATTTTAACAGCTGGGTGGATTGGAGAAGTACGTGGTTAGCAGTGTCAGTGACTCGGCAGGTAGCACACTCAACTCTGAGGCTGGGAGATCAGAAGGCTGTGGGTTCTATCCCCATACCAGGCACTGGGGTTAATATCCCAATACTGACACTGTAGTGCAGCATGAGGGGGGTGCTGCACTCCTGAGGTGCCGTCTTTCAGATGAAATGTTAAATCAAGGTCCCATCTGCCTGATCTGGTGGTAGTTCAGGTGGATGTTAAAGATCCCATGGCACTTCTCGAAAAGAGTAGGGGAGGTTTTTATTAAAACAAAAACACACTTTTTTCCAAAACAAAAACAAATCACACAGTGATTATGATATCCATATTATCTACCCAATTCCAGTAACATTTTTCCACAGCTCTCTTGCTTTCTCTTCTCCCCATAATTTACATTCATCTTGAAAAATTTTATCTACTTCATCTTGAAACTTAAAAAAAAAAACATCCTGTACAGTCAAATCCTTATTCTGCAAAAATCTTGAGCATCTGTTTTGCCATATAGACCATTTCAAAGCTGCCAAAATAACATGGACTGTATTTTTATTAACTTTTTCCCATTCTTTTGTTAACTGACCATAAATCAAAATCTCGTATGTCATATTTTTAAAAGCTTGCATCCCCCAATAACTGGCTACAATACCCCAAAAAGGTTAAATAAAATCACAATCAAAAAATAAATGCTGCGTGCTTTCTTCTTTTGACCCACAATCTCTTTTTCCACATATTCTTTCCTCCATTCTTTTATGTTTATGGCTACCTCTCACATTTAACTTCCTATGACTACACATCCATACTACATCTTTCATTTTTCCCGGAATTCTTTTTTCTAATGTAACAGCTAAAATTTCCTGCTCTTTTATTCCTTTTTCTACCTTAAAAACTTGTTTTTCCCAGAAATTCCTCTCCATAATTTCTTTATACATCTGTTTTCTGTTACCCCTAATTAGAGCATCCACTGTTACCCCCAACTGGGTTAAATACTTCCTTCCAATTTCCATATATATTGGCCACACTTTACCTCCTACTATATTCCCTTTCTTCCCAATACATTTACTGAAAAGTACATTCCATTGCTGTGTTGACCAAGACCAAGCTTTGTTCTCAGCTTTTACTAATGGTACAATATTTGAAAACACAAAAATATTAATATAAAAAAACAATTGGATTTATCATGTTTAAACCCCATCTTTTATGGTTCTATACGTTATCCCACTTTTAATAGGATTTAAGTTGCTACCCCACAATAACTAAAAAAAAAGACTTTGAATTTTGGATTGCATTTAAAATGGTACTGGAAAAATGTATGCTAAAAATAAAAATATTGGGATAATAAACGTTTTTAATAAGTAAATTCTTTTCTCTCATGTCATACTCCATTGTTTCCATTTATGTACAGTACTTTTATTTGAGCTATTTGATAATTTTCTCCACTGCCCCCAATGGATAAATTCTACCTTTCCCTTTATTTATCTTAATCCCTGTATATTGGCTATACTTCTCTACTGTCTCTATTAACTTATCCCCTGAACTCTGATCTTTTACTAAAACTAAGCAATCCTCTGCATAAGCGCTTGTTTTATTCAGTTCTGTATTTTGCCATACAATACTTTTAATCTCTTTCTCCACCTCTGTTCTCCTCAGAAGTGGGTCTACACAAAATACATATAGTAGGGGACTTAATGGGCACCCTTGCCGAACCCCATTCCTTATATACATTGAAGTCCCTTGATGCCCATTAACTATAGGACACATTTGCGCTTCCTTATATATTGCTTTTTTTAAACTAATTAATTCTGTTGGAATTTTAAACTTTTCTAAGGTATCCCATACATACTGATGCTTTACAACATCAAATGCCGTTTCTTGATCCAAGGCATACAAATACCCTTGCAAAGAATCCTCCTGTCCTTTATGACTTCTCTAATATAAATTTAATTTTGTTGTATGCTCCGTCCAGGAATAGTACATGTTTGAGACTGCATTATCAATTTCTCTGAAAAAGTCCTTAACCTATTATTTATTACCTCGGCTAAGAGTTTGTAATCTGAAGTCAATAAACTAATGGGCCTCCAATTTTTAAGTTGTATTTTTTCTCCTTTTTTTATGCCAAAAAAAATTGTTATTCCTTTTTTCATGCTTTCTGCCAAATTGTCTCCATTCATTATACCATTGTATACTCTTGTTAAAATGGGAGCTATTTGTTTTTCCAAAATTTTATAGAACATATTCGGAATCCCATCCACCCCAGGTGCCATGTTATTTGACAAAGATTTTATTGCCTCTTTCACTTCTTCTTCTTCTTCATTAATTTCCCCCTTTATCGTCTCTGCCTCATCTTCCTCCAACTCTGGCATCTCAATTGTCAGAAAAAAATCCTCACTTTTCCTACTTCTGTGTTGCTGGTATTTTTCCTTCAAAAACTCTCGTACTGTACGTTTAATATTTTCTATATCTGTATGTATCCTCCCTTTTCCATCTTGTAATTTGTACATAACTTGATTTTCTATTCTTTCTTTACTATCATAAGGATTTGTATGATATTTTGTTCCCTGGGTACCACTTTTTTGTTCCATAATTAAAGTCGTGACCCTATTATATTGCTATTCTTTCATTTTAACCTTAATTTCTTCAATTTGTTTAGATTCATCCACCTTATCTTTAACCTGCCGCGTCATAAGTTTATGTAATCTAGCCCTTAATTTTAAATGCGTCCCATAATTTGTTGCCTCTACTTTCTGTCCTTCGATCATACGTTTGATTCCATTTTTAGTATCTTCCCACCATTCTGTTCCACTATCCTATAATTTCATAACTGTTAACTTATCTTCCAGTATTATTTTAATCTTTTCTATACAAATATCTTCTTGTAGCTTAGCTGTATTCATCCTCCAATAGCCTTTTCCTATTCTCATCCTATTCCCCAAGTTAATTTCAACTTCTACTGTCATATGATCTGATGTCTCAGTCAGTATACTCCTAATATCAACTACCTCCACTTCTTTTTGTACCACCCAGAAATCTATACGAGTAGAACATGAACCATTGAAATATGTGTGTTCTCCTTTTTTCCCTTTTAACTTATATCTATCCTCCATCCCAGCTTTATCTAACATTCTTTTCAAGTGAGTCATATCACAAAAAATTGTTGATGCCCTTCCCCAATCTGCTCTAGATAACCCACAGTTAAAGTCTCCCCCCCACACCACAAGTTTTGAAGTATGCAAATAAGCCTCTATTTGACCTATTAGCATATTCCTTTCTTTTTTCCTTTGTGGATTATAAATTATAATAATTCTCACAGAATTCTTTTTTTAAGATAACATCAATAATCATAGCTCTTCCAGGTACCAAATCTATTACTTTTAAAATTTGAACATCATGAGAAGAGAAAGCTACCCCCACCCCTGTACACCTGTCTATCCCAAAGGACCATAAGGATGGTCCCCATGTCCAGTCTTTCTGAGTTTGTTGAATTTCATCTATAGTGTGCAACCTTGTGTCTTGGAATACATGTCACTTTTCAAGTCATATAGTATTTTAAAAGTTACCAGTCTCTTCCTTCTATTTTAATACTATTTGTATTATGAGTGAGGCATTTTAAACTTCCCATTTTGTTTTCCCCTCACTTTTACACTGCCTCTTTAGATTTTTTCCATGTCTTTGACACCTGTGTGTCTGTTGTGTCTCCATCTTCCTCTCCTGCACCTTCAGAAAGATTCATGTTGGACTGGTCAGAGCCCTCCTCCATAGTGGACCATTTCTTGTCTTGTAATAAAGGTGTATTTATTTGTTAACTCTACACCTTCACAATCTTTTTCCAATGAAATTATCTGTTTTGCTGTACTCTTCTTTTTGTTTTTAGATCTTGTAACCATAGTAAATCCAGTTTCTTTTTCTGTCTTCCCTTCCATTTTAAAAGTCCCTGTTTTTTCTTTTGATTCTTTTTGCTCTGGTATTACCAACACTTTAGTCTGAGGTTGTACCTTTATTCCTTTTTCCATGTCCTTTCTGAAATGGCTTCCCTTATTACCTTATCTTGTTTCTCTTTCTCTTTCTGCGCCACAGCCGGGTAGACATCTTGCTCTGCTCTTTCTCCAGTTTCTGGACTGTTATGGGAAGCCCAGGGACATTTTGCAAAGGTGTGCCCTTCCTCTTCACACAAACTACATTTAACCTGATTTGTGCATTCTGCCCCAAAATGCCCAACAACCCCACACAGGCCACACTTGACTTTACCATAGACATTACTTAAGTGACCTCGCTCTCCACATTCGTATCAGGCCCGCACTTGGCCTGCATAAAAAAACAATGCCTCTATCTTGGCCTAGAAAGAAACAGTTCGGCAAATGTTGAATTTCCCCATCTACTTGTTTAAGTGTTAGTTTATATTTCCATCCACCTGTCCACAGACCATTTTCATCCAGTATCTGTTCCAGTGGCCCATGCAGTATACTCCTCTGCTTGATCCAGAAATTAGTATCAACCACATTGATGTCTTCATTTCGAAATAACATGGTCACTATTTTAAAAAGCAGGTTTTGATAAGGGAATAACTGAGAAATCCTTCCATAAGTCTGTATATTTCATTTGCTGATATAATTTCCAAAAGCGGTCCAACCCTCCTCCATCTTTAAAACTTATGTCAAATTCTGTATTTCCTGGTACATGAATAAGGGCATATATTTCATATGGATAAGAGTTCTTTCCCAATAAAAATTCTGTTTGGCACATCCTCAGAGGACCCTCTAAATCTCGGGCGTACCGCGTTTCTTCTTTTAGCTTGCTGTGGTTTTATATCTTTAGGAAATAATCTTTCTTTAGTATTCCCACCCCAGGGCTTCTCCTTCTAGCCTTCCCCTTCCTCCTGCATTTCTTTATCTGTTAATATCATTTTCTGCTCAAGCTCCATAGATGACTCCTCATTATTGCTATCAAGTCCATCAAAAATGATCTCTTTTGTTTTATCTGCCTCTGATGTTATATCTTTCTGTTTTTCGGCTTCATCCACTTTTTCCCCACATTTACTTTCTACATCCCTTGTGTCTTCTTTTTGTTTTTTTTTACTAATTCCTGATGTTCTGGGCCTGTTCAGATCCCACCCAGACCCATCATCCTTTATTTTCCAACCTGCTTGTAATAAGGCTTCTGTTACCCATTCAGGTGTGTCTGCAAAGTCTCTAAAAGTTCTCTATTCTGAATCTGAGACCTCCTTTTTTTTTCTCCTTTATTGTTTCCCAATGGGCCCTTTTTCTGTGACTTCCTCAATATCTTCAAAATCTGTGTTTTCTTTATTTGTTTTAACTCTTTTTACTTTCTGTCTTGCTCTCTACAATCCTTTTCAGGCCAAGCCGTTTCCGACTTACTTTTGCCTTTTCTTTCTGTGCTGACACTTTCATTTGTTTTTCCCCGTCTCAGCAGGAGCAGCTTGCTTTGATACTGCCACATCATTGCTTCTCAATTTAGCCTGATAGGAGTCCGGCCTATTTTCTTTGATTTCCTCAACAGAAATATCTGGCCCTATAAGACCTCCTGTTTCTTTACTCTTTTGGTGATTATTTTCAAAAACATTTTTTTTACTCACGCTTGCAACATCTCCTCCCTCCATCTCCACGGAAGAAGTTTTGTCTCTTAATTCCTTCTTTTTCCTTTCCAGCTCCTCACTTCGATCTTCTTGATCCATAAAAGTGTCCGAACTGATTTTCAGGCCTCTAGTGGTATACAAGACAGGGGAGGAGGCCCTCTCCCCTGCCACATCAGCACCTCCTCCTCTGCTGTCCGGCTCCAAACTGTGCTCCTCCACTCTGCTGTCAGGAAGTAAAGCCCCCTGCTGGCAGAGTAGGGGAATTTCCCCGGTGCCCTCGCCAAATTTCCCCCCAGTCAATAAAAATACCACCAACAGCTTAATCTGGTTCAGGGTCATTTCACATTCATCTGTATCCCCCTTCTCTGGGTAGTGCCTGAAAATAGGCAGAATTTGTTTAGTGCACTTACCGGTCAACAAAAACGAAATAAAAATAAATAAAAAATTAGGGTTGACAGACCAGCCCGGTGGTGCCGAGGTCTGAGGCACTGGACGTTTTACCTTGCGCCATGCCGGTGACCCATGTTCGGGAATGAGCACAGGCCGCTGGGAGTCGGTAGGGAAGGAGGAGGATTGGGCATCCGTAGGACAACTCTCCTACTCTGGGGAGGGGGGACACCCGCACTCGGTGCATGCCTGGACCCTAGCAGAGGCTGGGGGCTGGTGCAACAATGCAACAGAGGGCAGAGGCAGAGGACAGATGCCTGGAGGAGCTGATGCGTACACGTATCGCACCTCTTGTGGCATCATTGCCGCCTCAGCTCGGGAAGCGGAAAAAGGAAGAGGGTCCTGTGCCACAATGACAGTCGAGCCGCATGTGCCGCCCGCAATTGAAGTAACCTCCTCCAGCACCGGATCCGTGTGTTAGGTGGGTTGAGGAATCCCCAGTGCCCACCACGGGGGGGGGGGGTAAAGCCATGGCGAAGCTGGAGCAGAGGTAAGCTATGAGCGGGGGATGGGGCTGGGGGTATCGGACTAGATGCACTGCCACCAGGGACCAGGGAGCAAAAAAAAAAATTAAATTAAGGTCGACACAGTGATTGTTTGGGTGTACTGGGGTTTGACCCCATGACCTCCATGGCTCCCAAGCAGTTCTCTAACCACTACACCACATTTCACTATCAGCAGTCTCAGAAATGACAAAGATCTGTGCCAGATGGGCTCAGGGACACTGGTCGCAGTGGGACAAGGCCGCAAGCTTCAGTGTCCTGAAGATGAGGCTGATTTGCTTGGCACCTCTGGCTTTTTTGGAAGCTAATGGAGGGGAAAGGTGGTGCTGGTTCAATCAGACAGTGTCACAGCAGTTGCCTACATTTGAAGGCACGGAGGGACACGAGGGTCAGGCATATCAAGGGAGATGAAGCCTCTGTTGCTCTGGGCAGAGAGGCACCTGCTTTCACTCAAGACCCTGTATCTCCCGAGAAAGACATCCAAATGTCTGACTGGCTCATCCACCAGCAAATCTTAGTATAGATTTTTTTTTATTACAATTTTTGGCAAGGAAAGACGCACTTAGCCAAGGCCTGTTTCTAGTTGCATCTCGGCAGCAGAAGAAGTTAGAGATTTACCAATGTCTTGGTGTGGCTTACATGCCATGGAAGCCTGTAATGGCAAAAGTCCGTAGAGGATAATTTCACATTTTTTTTTGAACACTCTGTATAGAGATAGAAGGGATCATAGTTTGGCTGTGACATGGTAGCCAGACAATCCCTTCCCTTCCTTTTCTTTTTTTTTTTAATTATATTTTATTGGTTTTGGCAGTTTATTATAATACCAGGTGCAATACATAGGTACATTCAGAGGTAGTTCAATGAATAATGAGCAGACACAGTTAAATACATTCAGGAATCTCCAGATCTGTAAAATCTCAAGCAAAATTTGTCTGTCTGTTGTGGGCCCAGGCATATTATTTATATTAATGGATATTGTATAGATAACGATAGTAAAGGGGAAAATAATATATTTCCTGTCAAGTTCTAGTTCACATAGAGTCTCCAAACCCCCTCCATCCCCGATAGCATTAAATACCCCACATAGCTTTAAGTATACTAATGTGTATTTAAGGAACAAAGTCCCCACAATGCCCTAATTGGTAAAGCATCTAATTTCTCCATCGATTGTTAAAGGCAGACATCCTAGTGTTCATTCTAGCTGAAATCCTTTCTAAGTTATATATTTCGTATGTCAGTATTCTCCAAGACTCCTTGGTCGGGGTCTGAGTGGAAAGCCGGAAATGGGTAATAATTTTTTTTGCCGCCAGAATTAATAGAGATAACATTTTGAAAAGTGTCCCTTGTGCCTCGAGTTTCATACGGGGCATTGCTGTCAATACAAAGGTCAAGGTAAGTAGCTCTGACCTCCCTTATATAGTAGCATTTAACTCGTTTATTATTTCTCGCCAGTATTGCAGTATATATGGACACGACCACATATGCCCCATCCCCACCTCCCTCTGTCCACAACCCCTCCAACATTCCCCATATTCATGTCCCTTAAACTTAGCCGTGATTTCATGGCTTCTAAAATATCTTACTTTGGCCTTCCATGCATATTCCCGCCAGTAAACATTGGAGGAGATTCTGGAGTATAGTGTAGTTGAAATTTGCTATTGCTCCACATCAAGTTCTGTGTTCATATCTTTTGACTACTTAATTCTAATATAGTATAGAGATATCTTATCATATACTCTCGGTGCTGAATATAGATTCCCAATAATATGTTCTTGGGTCTGTCCTCTTAAGTGAAATATCACCATCTGGAGTAGGAGAGAAGGGGATCTGGCTACTTCTATTGTATTCTCCTCAAATGGTAACAGTGCATCTCTCAAAATCTCGTAAAATTTATATTGATTGTTAGGGAGCTTATACTCTGTTTACAGATGGGAGAAAGAGTGAATGCCCATGGGGCCTACTACCTGAAAGGTGTAGTGGAGATCAGAATTCTCCCAATGAGGAGTTTGGATCATACAGAGATACAGTATCTTCTGTCTGATGGAGATTAAAGGGTTCTCCACATTTGTATCCAACTTTTCAGGAATTCTGAAGTGAAGCTCATAAATTTAGAGAGTGGGAGGCATCTCAGGGGATCCCCTACTATGTAGGACAGAAAATTCTCCCGTCCATTTAGGGCTACTTCAATATCTTTCCAATATGTCATATAACCTTTAGCTGCATGTAGTAAGGAAATACAGATGTGAGTTGCTTGGGCATATCTTTTCATGTTTGGGAGATTTAGTCCCCCTTGCGCCCTGGATATCTGGAGTATGGAATATTTCACTCGAGTCGCTTTACCTCCCCAGATATATCTAGAAATTAACTTGTCCCATGTTTGAAAATAAGTGTAAGTGGGGAGTGTCGGGAGGGTCTGTAAAAAGAAAAGCAAACGAGGTGGCACATTCTGCTGTATTGATTCGACTCGTGGGAGGATCCCTATAGGAAGCAGAGCCCATTTAGATAGATCTGAGGTAATTTGTTGAGTTATGGGTTCATAGTTCATCAGATCTAAGTGTAACATTACATTTTATATGGTATTTTGATACCCAAATATCTCATCTCAACCCTATTCCAACAAAATGGGAATTTTGCTTTCGGGGCTTGGGATGGTTTAAAGAAATAGGTCAAGACCTCTGTCTTGGTACCGTTAATCTTATAACCCGACAACCCACTAAATATATCCAATTGTGCCCAGACTGCCAGGACCGATGTCTCCAGGGAAGTGAGGGTCAGCAAAATGTCATCCGCAAAGAGTGTCAATTTATGGGATCTTCCCCCCACTGGGATCCCTTCCACCTGAGCATGAGCTCTAATATTGGCAGCTAAAGGCTCTAAATAAAGTGCAGATAGCAGTGGGGATAGTGGGCAACCTTGCCTTGTGCCTCTAGGTAAGGGAAATGGTAGAGAGAGTGATCCATCTAACTTAAAGGAAAAGACGCAGCTTTCCTGAGACGCTACATAAACTCTCAATGAGTGCTTTCAGACAGTAACAACTTTTTTAATGATTTAAAACAGCTACCCACAACTTCCACTTTCTGCTGCTGGTAGCCACCATCTCATGAGCAGCAGTGAGATTCCTGAGCTCACTGTATGCTAATATGTTGGTTTAACCTCTGTTACTGGTTGGCAGGACATATTAGCATAAAGTGAGCTCAGGAAGCTCTCTGCTGCTCATGAGATGGATGGCTGCCAGCAACAGAAAATGAGAGTTGAAAGCCACTGTTTAAATCACTAGAAAAGAAATTAGAGGTAATTAAAAAAAAAAATGTTACTGTCTGAAAGCACTAATCAGGTATTTTTGTAGCACCTAGATAAAGCTGTGCCTTTTCCAGTGTTTCCCTTTAAGGTATGCTAAGGGCATATGATACATAGCCTGGATTTGGGAAATAAGTTTATTGGGAAATGCAAACTGTTGTTGCCCAAAGATAGAGCCACGACACCCTATCAGATGCCTTCTCAGCTTCAAGGACAGTTGGCATTTGTTGAGAAGATACATGTTCTGTGAGCAATAATACTCGCCGAATGGCATCATGAGCTTGGCACTTCATGATGAAGCCTACCTGGTCTCTGTCTGTTAGAGTAGGCAACAAAATTGGCACTCTTATTTGCTAGTACTGACATAAATAGCTTGTAATCACAGTTAAGTTTCGATATAGGTCGGTATGAAGCCAGTAGAGATGGGTCTTTCTGGGTTTAGGAATAGCTACCATTTCCGTGATATCATCATAAGGGTGGGGGGGGGGCCTTCTTGAATGTCTATACAAGTTGCTGGTAATGGTGGGGTCAGTAGTCTTTGAAACATTCGATAGAACTCCACTGGGAATCCATCGGGTCACGGGGCTTTCTGATATTTAGTACGTCTGAGGGTATCCCATATTTCTGTAGTTGTAATAGGGCGTAGTAATCCTTCCGCTTGAACCTGGCGTGTTCTTTTTCCCCTCGTAGGCGCCTAGCCAGATTTCTGGCTCCTCGGTGTCCTTCTTCTTGATGCCTTAATTTTAAATAAAGCAATTGCTGCTCTGTTTGCTGATCAACCAACTTCTGTATATTTTGCTTTACCTTAACTAATTGCTCTTTGACCGTACGGTTGCCTTGAAATTGTCTGGTCTGCAAATGTAACAACTGTGTCTGCAGTTCCCTGTATAATTTCTCCCTTGTTTTCTTTTTATGAGTGGAATATCTAATGATTTCCCTTCTTAGTACTGTTTTGAGAGTGTCCCATTTTATATTATGAGAAATTTCTGAGGAGTTATTATCTATTAAAATTTGTGGTATAGCCGCCTGAACCATCTTAATAAATTCTGGATCTTGTAGATGCATAAGATTTAAGCGCCAAAAGGAAGCAGCCCTCAGTGGTATAGCATGTATTTTTAAATATAGAGGAGAGTGATCTAACAAAACCGAGGCTCTCACTACTCTATCCCAGATTAAATCCAGGTGCCTGATGGAGGCAAAAAAAATAATCCAATCTGGAAGATGTGTGGGTTTTGAGGGAGTAACAGGTAGAAGATCTTGTGGAGGGGAAAAAATGGTGCCAAATGTCTACCATACCCAGCCTAGGGAGGGTCACTTAAAGGTATTTCTGTAGTGGTGTGGCCCGATGCTGAGAAAGAAAAGTTGTAACTAACTTGGTGTTTAGAGTAACATTCAGGTCACCACCTATAATACACATGCCTTGTGCGTACATCAAGAGGTCATCCAGAAACTTACTCATTACATGGACTGGGGAACCCGGTAGGAGGTAGATGGAAGCTAGGGTGATTGTTGTGGTATAAAGTTTGTCCACCACAATAGCATAACGCCCTTCCCCATCTGTAATCTCCTTTTGGAGCTGAAACAGGACCCCCCTTGACACCAGGACTGCGGCTCCTCTCAGTCTACCCGAGACATGCGAGGAAGCTATTACCATCTGGAACCCCCAGGCCCTTAGTTTAGAGTGTTCAATTTGAGAGAGATGAGTTTATTGTAAAAGAATGGCATCTGGTTTCTATTTCTTAAACAGGTTTAGTAACCTTCTTCTCGTAACTGGGTTATGAATACCATTCACATTAAATGAAAGTATTAATGCTGATTTAACCATTGTATTAAAGTAACTCCCTGTAGCTGCCCATAAAGTCTTATAAAGAATATCCAAAATCTCCCGTCTACCACCACATCTAAACCAGTTCACCTGTCGAGCTTTGTCCTAAGCTTAATAAGTTGTCCCTTAAAAGATGTGTGTTGGATTCTCAATTTCTTTATATTAAACATATTGCCCTTAATTTTGTTATTTTGTCTTGTAACCAATATCTAACAAAAATCATAACCTGTTGCTAACTGGGCAAGCCTAGGGTCTGTAACAGTCAGTGTGTTTATAGTAAACCAACTATTTACATTAAGTAAGTGCTGATATTCGAGCTGAACTTGCAAGGTAGGGGAAATAGCTATCAATTTCCCTGTTATTTCTAGGACTACACAGATGTACATGTGCCTCATACCAGAAAAGGGGGTAAATCTGTTGCTCACCTGGCCTCGGGACCCCTGTGGATCGATAGGATCCAAACCAAATAAAAAAACAAAAAAAAAGAGAGAAACATATGAAGAGAGGCTGGGAAAGAAAAATCCAGAGATTTATTCCTGAGTCATGCCTGTTACCTTAATCATGCGTATTCACTGCCTGTCCCTCCCCCAAAAAAAAAGGAAAAACATTGTCTTTATAAGTAGAGCCCCCAGGTTCAAACAAAAGGGAAGAGAAAAAAAAAAAAGAGAACCCCATAAAGACTTTTATATATTTTGAATGTCTTGCATTGTAGAATCTCTTATAGTTCTGATATTTCCATGGTATAACAGATGCAAATTAAACCCCAAAACATTGTTCTCTGTCTCCTTAATTAAATTATAGCAGTAGCATGCGAGCTCTCGCCATATGTCGTTACCATAGTCTTTCAGGCTTAGCCCGTGACACTTAGTTCATAGTGCATGAGTGGATTTAGAATCCTTCCACAACTCATTAATAACTTTAATTTTAAACCCAAGCCACCTCCTCAGGACGTGGGAAGGGGAGTGTGCAAAGAGGACTTAGGACCCATAGTGGTGCTATGACAAGTGGCCCAAAAATTACCCAGATAGGTAGAGGGTAAGCAAATATATGTTTACGGCCTGGAGTCAGGTCCTTCATCTGGGCCTAGGCAGAAGAAACTTCTACCTAACCACCTCTGTCCTCCTTCCCCCCCAGGGTACCTCAAGTGTACAGTTATGCAGAAGAGTCCAATCCTTTTTCAGGTATTCTGTATATTGTTTTCCAGAATTTGGCCAAGTGCTGTTTCAGATTCTGACTACTGCCTTTGCTGTCTTCCCTTCTGCATTGTTTCCCCTCCCGTGTCTGCCATCTCGGAGGCTGGGGCTTCTGAGTTGTTGATGGAGTTGGGCGCTCCGGAAACACCAAGCCCTCTTTAAGAAGAGTCTCACGGGCCTCCTCTGCTCTTGTGAATTCGTGTTTCCCCGATGATAGATGCACAATCAATTTAGCAGGGTATGGTGTTGTAAATTTCAGCCCCTGGGCCTTAAGAATCAGCAAAAGAGGAAGGTAGGCTCTCTGGAGTTTCATAGTTTTGGAGGCGTAATCATGATCTAGATAGTAGCGGCGTTGACCATGGAAAGTCTGTTTCTTACGCCGTACCATTAAGAGAATCTGCTCCTTGACTGCATAACTGCCAAATCGGGCTATAATGGGTCTAGGACTGGCTGTGGGGGAGGTGGGCTTGGGAGCCAAGGCTCGGTGAACCCTCTCGAAATCAAGTGCCATATCAGCAGGAAGGCCTAGTGAGGTTTGTAGTAATGTAGTAACAAATTATTTTATATTTGCTCCCTCTTCTCCCTCGGCAATACAGTAAATGCAGATATTCTTGTGGCTAGCCCAGTTCTCAGCATCTTCTTGCCGGGCCGCCAATAACTCTTGTTGCTCCTGAATTTGCTGAACTGAATTCTCGATGTTGTCTACACGGTTTTCATTTGCCGTCACCTGACGCTGCATGTCATCTGCTCGTTGTTCGAGCTGAGTAATGTCTCTGCGCATCTTCCCATACAGCTGTTTAATATTGGCCCGAAAAGCACACAGCTCGTTATTGATTGTATCTAATTTAATCCGTTTCTATGCCTTTGGGGTGATGCTGGCCGACTTAAGGTAGGTCATGGCAGGCCTAGGGAGCATACCATCCGTGTCTGTGGTGTCCGAGTCAGATCGCTCTTCATCTGTGGGGCATTCCTCAGGTCTTCGTGCCCCCGGGGGCTCACTCCCTTTGTTTCCCCTCCTGTTCATGGTTGAATATTTTGTCTTTAGTAAGTAGTGGTTGATGGAAGTAAAAGTGCTGGGGGTTTAAGCGGAGCCGATTGCCTACACAGCCATTAAGCCTGGAGGCGGAACTGGAAGGTGATCCCTTCCCTTCCTGACTGATCCAATCCACCCCCATGCTGAGGCACATAATGATGTGTGCCCAAGGAGAGCATGGGGGTGCACCCCATTAAAGTCAGTGGTGGTCACATTTTAATTCCATTTTTTTACCTATGAATGGCCATTTTAAGATTAATGAGGGGCACCGCTCGATTAACAAGGCCCTTGTTAGTCGAATGAGGCCCTTCATTAATCTCAAAACTGGCCATTCATAGCTAAAACAACTGACTTAAAAGTGACCCCATTGACATTAATGGGATGCACTCCTGTGCTGTCCCTGGGGTGGATTGGATCAATCAGGAAGTGAAGGGATCGGTTGGCTGCCATGTCTGAGCCAAACTACGATCCCTTCTATCTCCATACAGAGTGTTTAAAAACTGAAATTACCCTCTATGGACTTTCACCACTATAGGCTTCCACAGATTTCAAGTGTTACCCCACCAACAGAAAGCTGTTGAATCTCTTTAAGTGACTTGCTCATGGTCACACAGTGTGCAAGTGGTGACTGCAAGTGGTGACTGGGGGATTAAAACCCAGTTCTCCTGGTTTGCAGCTCAGAACTGTTAACTACTGTGCTATACTCCCCCCCCCCCACCACCACTAGGCAATTCCATCCATTTGCATCAGTTTTGCTCACCCAGGGAAGCACCTCTCTGGACCAGTTCATGTCCACAGGCAACAGACAGCTTCTGCAGTTCTGCACAAGGCTCCTAGACCCACTAGCCAGGGAGGAGGAGGTCTTTTCTTCCCCTTGAAGTCTGGTCTCATGCACACCCAGTGGTCAGGGTTCTTTAAAAGGTGCACACACGAGGCTTAGCTTGTGCTAGTTGCTCCATGTTGGTCTCGCTGCCCCAGGTTCATGGGTCTTTTGGTCCACCTACCTCTTCCATTAACGAACAGGCAAGACCTGCTGTGGCAAGGCCCAATTCTTCACAGGAATAGGCTCCACCTGATGGTGTGGAGGTTGAGAACCAAACATTTCTAGCTGTCAGGTGTTCCAGACTGGTAGCAGACAGACTCTTGCAAGCCAGAAAATGGCCCTCTTCACAGGTATACTATAAGGTGTGGGCCACCTTTTCTGCTGATGCCACCTCCACAGCTTTCCTTCTTCCAGGTTTGCTTCCATTCTCTGCGTCCATCTGTGGACTCCAGCCTCCCTTACTGTACCATACGCTCATCATCATCTTGACCCCCATTGTGACACCAGTGTCTTCTTTGTCTGGAGTTTTGTCCATTCTGTCCTCATTTGCTATGATGTCTTTGCCCCCTTCCCATCCCTGTTCTTGGGATGAGTTTGTGGCTCATGCTATTCCAGATGTGGAAGGCTGATCCTTGTAGGCCACCTCTCTTCATCTCCATGGGACTGGCAGTTGTCTCACCATGTTTTTTTTTGGGGTGGGGTTGATGCTGCTGTGGTTCTGTGCCTCATTGCTGTCCAGAGCATCCCTCTATGAGTGATGTTTATTGCCCCAGATGCCTAGCATGGTCTTCCTTCTTGCCAGTAGTTCCTGGGTTATCTTGCCTTTTGCCCCTGCCCTCCCTGGTACTGGCTCAGTGGCTTTTGTATTGCTGCTCTCATTAGATCTGTTCTTTCTCATTTTGTGCACCCTGCCCTTTTACAGCCTCTGGTGCCTTGGTGCTGTTTGGTGCCTGCCTTTTTCATCTTTGCTGCCATAGGTTATGATTGATTTTTTGGTCCTGATTTCTGATTCAGTCCCTCCTGGTTGCTGCTGGTTATTTGTGTCTCCGGCTCCTCCTCTGGTCGACTTGCCTGATGCTTCTTACCACATTGAGTGCTGTTTGCTCTTCCTGTGGTTTCTGAGTTCTTCACCCATGCTTATGGTTGCCCATCCCTGGCTTTACTGCCGTAGCCTGATTTTTGGCGCTATCTTTCTGTTTTTTTGGCCTGGGGTTGTGCTTTCTCTCTGGTGTTGGCTATCTTCCACCCTCTCTGCCCACCCTTGCTTCACGGTTCTACCATGGGCTGCATCTGGGTGGTTCCTGGGTTGTCAGCATTTTAGGCGTGGTATGTGGCTGTTGGCTTGCCACTGTTTTCAAGGGGGTTGCCATGGCACCCTGGTCTTGATGGACCTACCCCATTCTGCCACTGCTGTTGGCTCTGCAGTGTTTTTTTCCTCAGGGCACTGGGCTGCCTCTGGTGTTGGCTTTTCTCTTATTAGCCTTCCTATACACCGGGCGTTGACTACTGTTCCTGCCGGCTCCTCATCTTGTAGGTCTTTATGGTCCCTGTTCCATTCCTTGTGCATCTGACCCACATACTTTACCATCTAGTCCAAGCTTTTGCTGGATTTTTCCTTGGCCTGTGATTTTCTGGGCTCAAGGTAGTCTTGTCCCTCTCCTAGCTGGGTCCTTCATCCTCTGCTTCTACAGAGTTTATTGCCACTCCATTTGACTGTGGCTGCCTTGCCTTTGGTGGCACCCATCTGGTACGGTCACAATTGTTAACTTTTGCAGTCATGCCTCTTTTACCACCCTCTATAGATGGGGCTTTGTTTTGTGATGCTGTCTGCCTGTGGCTTTCAAGACCTCCTCTCACTGTTCCATCATGCCTAGCTCCTGCCACTGTGCCTCTGTTCTGCTTAGGGATTCCCACCACTTTCTTGGAAGTCTTCCTGGCAGCTTGCCTGCCATCTTCTTGGCGTGTCTATTCCCTGTTGTGGCCAAGTATCGGTTGTGGTGCGCATTGCTTTCTGGGCGCCTCCACTGTCCAGTTGAGCATGCTTTGGTCTCCTTTGTTCCTGTCAGACTCTGCACTACAGTGCTTCATGGTGTGGCTTGGCTCTATGGTCTGTTTCACTTTTCATGCCCTCCCCATGGGCATGGCAGTGGCTCAGTTGGTATGTCCCCCTGTTTCCACCATTATTCTGGAGTCCCTTTACCGATGTTCCACCTGGTAAGATAAAGATTGATGGATTTTACAGGCTCCATTGAGTCTGGCTGTCACTAGTTATATACAGAATAGTACATGGGGGGGTGTGTATAATGATAATTTTACACACAGTCTTGGTGTGGGATGCTACATAAACCCCTAGAGGTGAAGCACGATGGGTTTATAAAAGTATCCCACACCAAGGATGTATGTAAAATTCAAGGTTTACACACCTTCCCATGTTTTGTTTTATATAATTGCTTGGTAGTGTTTTCTCACCTTGAAAACACTACTCGGTTATTATAGAAAACAGCATGGCCAGTGGTTCCAGGAGCACTAATTCAGTAGTGTGTGTATGCGTGGAGTGAGGGGAACCCAATGCACGTTCTCCATTATAACCAGCTGGTTATTACAGTGAATTGTAACCTGGTGTCCCCATGGGAAAGAACACTCCCTAGTTACATGCATTTCCTTGCTTGCTGACCATATTACTGGCCTGGTTATCCTGCATTCTTTGGATACCCCTGGAGCCTTGTACCTCTGTTTGGCTCCAGCACTGAGCTACACACATTCCTGCTGTCTTTTCATTTACCTCCAGGTTGGTGGATGCCTCTGTTTCTGTGTCATACCGGATTGGTTGGCATCTTACATTTTCATTTTGTTTCCTGAAGCCTGCAAGGTGCTTCATGGTCTTCTCTGTGGGTATGCCATCCATGGCATGCCACTTCTTGGCTTATTTTCATTCCATTTTGGCAGCTGCTATCTCCTGTGCTGCTGCATGTATTTTGATCCATCCTGTAAGTGAGTGCTGCGATTTGGATTAGAGTTGTACTGATACAGATGGCTTACAGTTCAAAGGTGTGGGTGCGTGGAGGAGATTCACTTATAGGTTCACTTATAGGTCTACTGTAACTGGTAAGTAATAAGCCTTTCTTGGTTGCATTCACCTCAACACAGAGAATGGATGAGCTGAGCACCTTGGAATGTGGAGACCTTCCTGTATGCTTATGCCCAGTTGGGTGGTGCTTCAAACAAGCTTGGCCATTTTCCCAAAGGTGAATTCACCTTTCCATCTGAAACGGGAGGTAGATTTGCACTGTGTGTGACCAAAGGTGCAGAAAGATGAGGAGCTGCAGTTGCACTCCATGGAAATCTGCACAGCGCTGAAACACTACCTGCATAGGATCCAGGAGTTCCAGAAGTCCTCTGCACTTTTTGTCCTATTCAGAGGGTTAAACAAGGGCAAGAAGGCCTCCTTAGCAGTGATCTCCCATTGGATAAAGTAATGAATCAGGGATGCTAACCAGCTAGAGGGGAAAACAGCCCCCATGGGCCTCAGAGTACATTCCACCAGAGCAGTACCTACCTCCTGGGTGAAATGTACACTGGCCTTGCCAGCGGATGTTTACAGATCAGTAATCTGGTCTTCCCTGCATACTTTTACGAGGCAGTACTGTCCAGATTTGCTAGCCGTAGCCAATGCAACCTTTCATAGAGTAGTGATGAGCTAGTCTGCTTGGTAAATCTCTGCACATTACTTTTGACAGGGTAGAAGGATGTGGAGATAGCAGGGAATAGAAAATTCCATGCCTGGAAACAGAATTTCCCAGGGCACTCCAGAGCCTTCCATCCTAGTCCCTCCCATCCAGTGGTTTTTGGTGTAGGGCATGCTGGTTCACTGTACTTGTGTCATGTGGGTTATAGTCCCACCTACTGGTCAGTCTTTTGTGAAGAGTCCGGTGTTCCTCTGGTGTGCACTAGAGGGTGGTGTTCCCCACTCATTACTGCTGCCAGGATGGATGGATGTAAAGGACTCTGCAAATCATCTGTGATTAAAAAACGTTTCTATTTAGAAGTTTGTGACCATGGAAAGCACACTAAGCCAAGGCTCATTTCCCGGTGTGAGCTAAGGAAGGGTACATGAGAGAATATATTGCATAAGTAAAAACAAAATAACAGTATTACTATAGTGCAAACAAGTGCAAGTGAGTTTCTGGTGAAAAACGAGTGGATAATGCTTGTTTATGCATCACACCTGGTACTGTCAGGTGGAAAATCTTCTAATTAGCAAAAGTAAAAACATAAAATAAAATCAGAAAAGTAGCAACTGGGTAGTTTTCAACCGTTGTAGTATTTTTAGGGTGTGTACAATTCATTGTTTCTCTGCCTCCTCTGGTCTGGCATGGCAGATTTAACTGCCTTCAGTCTAGCTGTACCAGATTTCATGGAGCTGTGGGCAGAGGAGTTTTATTTTATTTTATTTGTTATTTCTGTTTATGTATCATGTGTCCCCAATCCCTGTAGGGACATTGGCATTAGGACTGAGTCCCTGAAGTGAGCGTGCATCGCCACACTCACACAATAAATAGCACAGTGCATCCCTCTCACCCTGTGTCCCATGCAGTCTGGCCCCCATAGTCTACAGATAGCAGTAGTGCAGTGGGACGCTGGAGCCTCCCACCCCTGGGAGGAGGAGAGTGTCCCCTGAGATGCTCAATCCTCCTCCTCCTCTCTCAGCCAGTCCCTGACAACCCAGGATTGTCCCCTAACAGCCGGCATTGCGAGCGGTAGCCCTGCCGCTGCACTGACACACTGGCTCTAGGGGGCATACTGCCTCTTCAAATGTATGGCTCCGTCACAAAACCTCTATCAGTTTGTTACATAGGGCTGGTATTTCTGATGGGATGCAGCTCTTTTCAAAGAATGCCTGTATCTCTCTAACCAGTTATCACCGTACTACTATACTTAGACACAGCAATAATGAAGGTCAATGTTGTACCTTCCATTTCTGTGTGTGACATAATACAGAAACCACAGAACAGGAAGAGCTCATATTTTTTCTCTCAGATGGCAAGTGTGGCCAGTTGCTCAATCTGTAATAAAGGACGATGGAAAATGAAGTAGTATTCTTTTTCTGCAGAGCCTTATAAAATGTTGGATGCAGAAAGAGGCTTTTAAAAGTTGGATCGGGGGATCTGGAATAATTCTAGGATTTGAGTGGTGTGGTTTCCAGTAGCACCAAGCTTAGCCAAAAAGCTGGGAGGACACGTCCCTCTCATACCTTCTATGGATGCACATGTCGTTTCCTCTGGAACTGAATCATAACAGCGTTCATGAGTGGCATTGCTTGATTGACTATTTTGATCAGAGCTGTATGGCAGACATACATTGGAGATGTTGAGTACAGGCTTGAGATCAAAATGGTGGTGCGTCTTCATATCTGACAAGGCAGTCTTGTAGCTCCACTAACTAATTTATGTCCTCTGTGCAGATATATTATGTGAACCAATAAAGTCTATTTTGTGAGGGAGCACAGCTACTCTATTTATAGTTGTGTTTTTCCTGTTGTGCATGCCATTTTTTTTCTGGCCTGCTATGGCATTTCTTGGGGTAGTGGATCACTGCCTGGACATAGCTGACACTCACGCTGCACTGATAGGGACACTGTGTAGGAATGGATTTCAGCAGCTGGGAGGGCCACAGTGCAGAGAAGGGTGAACAAATCCAGAGAGAAAATGAATTTCAAAATGTAAATACTGAACACTGGTAACATTGAAGTATCATTGAAGCAAATGAATACAGTAATCTGAAATTACACAGAAAAAAATGTAAGGTCCAATTTTCTGTGACTGTATTGACATTGTGGTTGTGGTGGTGGTAGCAGTAGCACTAGTAATGGCAGTAAATTAGGTTAATTCCAGGAGTTTCCAGTAAGCGAAGATCATTAACACTGGAAACACTGTGAACTGCAGTTTCAAGAACTACAGTAGGTAGCAAGTTCCAGGTTACTCATGTTGTTAACATTCTTAACAACTACCAGTAAAAACATATTTTTCAATAGATGTTAGACTGCTGCTTGAAATTTATATTATATGTGTTTCTAATCTTTTGTATTCTATCTAAACAAATTGGGTATAAATGAAATTGAGAAGCCTGGGGAAGCAGGTATTCTGTTATGATGTCCTAAAACATATCGAAAACACTCTCAAAACTCAGAATTTATTTTACATAGAAACAGAGTACTTTAAGGTTGCAAGGGACTCTAGGTTCATCATATTGGCTCCCTATTCCCACGGCATAACTTGGGCTGAATAAATACAATGCTCCCTCGTTATACCAAACCCCGGTATAACAAAATCTCGGTTATTACAAATGAGCCACCTGGCACCTGACTTGAATTAGGCACTAGGACCCCGCAGGAACAGAACTTTTCAGGAGGGCTGGCACCGAAGCAAGGTGTGCACATGCATGGCACCACGAGAGTGGCTCATGGCCATTGGGCTTACCTCCGCACCAACATTCAACTGCCTCAATTTTGTTTTTCCCACTTTTGAATGTACTTCAGTGATGCCACTTGCCCATTGGGAGTCAGACCTTCATGTCTATAAGATAGCCATATTCAGTTCTTCTCAGTTTTAGTTTTTAAAGTTAGAAATTGTTATTTTTGTGTCAGTTTAGTGATTTTTATATAGATCTTTCTGTCAGTTTTCTCTCAGCCCTACTGAGTCTACGTTTAACGGCTGTGCAGGATGACAGTAGCAAGCTTTTCACAGGATCTTGCTAATTCCTGTGTGCTTGCAGAACACTGAGATCATGTTACCTCTTATCCCGGTTTACTCCAAGGTGGAGATGTTAAGGACTGCCAGCCAGCAAGTTACCGCAGTTCTGCTGCAGAGCTCCATCTCGGGGAACGATCCCAGAAGATGTATTCAGCATTTATTAGGGCAGCAAGTTCCTTTATGCAGAACCTACTTCTAAAAGTGCATGATTCTGATTGCACCAGACAGTCATGGTACTCTCTGCTAATTCACATATTCCAGAAGACACTCTGCCTCTGTGTCAAGATAGTCTGACAGACTCAAAATACTAAATATCCCAACCTGAAATTCCTTCACTTGAATTCATGGTCCTCAAGGGGACAGAGTCTTCTTATATCTCTGCAACAAGGTTATGGAGGTCCTTAGCCTGACCAGAAAGTCATCCACAAAAAAGTAGATTTCAAAATGGAAAAGAGTCTCAGGGAACAGTTGTGGGAACACAATGTGGGAACAATTCCCATTCATCAGAGAAAGCAGACATTACATTCATTTTGGAGTGTTTCTTACATTTGAAGTCTTTGGGTTTATGGCCGGCATCTTTAATGGTGCATTTGTCTGCTATTTACTGCATTCAGGTCTAATGCCGCAAAAGGAACTTGATTTTCACATCCTGTGTTTAAGAGGTTCTGTAAGGGCTTCTCTAAAACAGCATATATCCCCCCTATAAAAAAGCCTATACCAGTTTAGGACCAGAATCTGGTTCTCACTCAGCTAATAAAGTATCCATTTGAACATATGGTCACCACAGAGTTGACATACCTCACCTGGAAAACTTTATTCCTGGTAGCAGTTACTTAATCAAGGAAAGTCCATGAACTTCAAGCAGTCAGCATTGCTTCTTCACACTTGATTTTTCAGAAAGAGAAAGTTGTGTTAAGAACAAATGGTTAATTCCTCCCTAAATTAATGTCTGAATTCCATTTTAATCAAGCTACTACATTGCCAGTGTATTTCCCAAGGCCACATGTCAATAAAGGGGAGATAACAAATCCACAAACTGGATGTAAGAAAAGTCCTCAGTTTTTCAAGTCCAGAACAGAGGATATACGAACATACGAAAATTGCCAGCAGAAATGAGGCCTCTAGGTCTATCTAGTCTTCGCGAGTTTGCAGCTAACCCTATATTAGGAAGAAGAATAACAAACAGTTGTCTGCTACACATGGTGCAGTGTCTTAGCAGACCATATCAAGATGGATAGTGTCCACGATAAAAAAATCTGCTAAACCAAGGCAAATGCTATTAGAACCCACTCTTTTAAGAGTACAGTAGCATCAGTGGCAGCTAGAAGGACTGTGCCTCTGATAGAAGTTTGCAAAGCTGTCATCAGGTCCACAGTCCACATATTTACATGCCATTATTGCATGGACACACAGGCAATAGAGTCTGGTAGGTTTGGGATTTCTGTACTTTAGAACCTATTCTTAAATAAATCATAAAGCCCTCCAGCCTAGGGGTGCTGCTTGAAGTCTACACAGGTTTGACAGGACATATCCGGCCTGGTGATGCTGAGGGCTGAGGTGCTGGTCGTCTTGCCTAACGCCACTCCGGTGTCCTGAGTTCGGGAACAAGCTCGGGTGCCGGGGTCAGCAGGGGAGAGGGAGAGAGAGAGGATGAAGCATCCAGAGGACAGCTTCCCTCTCTCTGGGGAGGGATTCAGGTTTTACCTGGCACAGCAGTGGCCCCCGATGGAAGCTGGAGGTGCTGTGCAAGCTTAGGGCTTAAGTAGAGGGGCAGAGTTGCAGTGGACATCGGAGGACGTCATTGCATGTCCGAGCTCGGGGGAAGGGAGAGGAGAAGGGCAACAGCCAAGCACAGAAAATCTCCTGTGTCGGGGATGGGTGAAGACTCCCCCAGGGGCGAAGACCACACTCCCATGGTTGGGGTCCTTGACCAGGGTGCCCCTCCCAACCTTGGCTGGTGGGTTAGATTCTAGATAGAGTGCCAGGGCGATAGTAGCCCCACCTCGGGGGAGGTTCAGAGCTGGGGGATTTGCCGGTTGGGGTGGCCCTGGCGAGAGGCTTCAGACAGGGAGGTAGAGTCAACGGCAAGCAGGGCAGCCAGAGAGAGTTCCCCGAGATCAGGTGCGGAAACAGAATTAGAAAAAAAAGTATGACAGGACAGTTCTAATTCATGTTGTAAGAAGAAAAAGTTACTTACTGTGGTAACATCTTTTCGTCTAATGGATAAGGACAGCCAGTGATACTACACTTCTTTGAATTCCCTTTTTAGGATAGATTAATTAGGTTCTTCAGAATCCGTTTGTTGTTTAAATATGCAACATTTCAACAGTTTTACTAATTACATCGCACATCAGCAGGAGGTGATGCATAAGTCTGACTGACAGTTCTAAGCCATTAAAAGAAAATGTATTACTAAGATGAGTAACTGTTCCTTTCTTAGATTATGCCTTCTACCCACTTCTCCTCTCAGATTCCTCCCCTTTCTCCCCCAGACTAGATCACAGTCCCTGCCACTGTCCTTCCTTCCGTACCTGTCACAGTCAACTGCCCCCCTCCTGGCCTTACGTTGTAGCCATGCCTCTAGCCGTCTCCCCCCCCCCATCCTCCTCCACATCCTTCTCACTGCCCACATGGTACCTTCCTCTGCCCCCCCCAAGGCTGACAACGTACTTCTTGAGAACGGTGACCACACCACAGTGTCAGCAGACATATCCCGTACAGCTGAAACAAATACAGAGCCCTGTGCTCACTCAGAGCAATGCGAAAACAGAATATCGGCACAGCCCAGGAGAATTACACTTGAGACTATGCATGCAATTATTCTTTTTTTTCTGTATTGTGCTGGTATCCCCTACTGCCCTCCATAGGTAGAAAAAAATGAATGTTGCCCAGCATTGGCAGTATATTATGTGGGTGTACCTTCTAGTGTCCTGGACTCTAGCCATCCAGCTACCCCTGAGAGTCCCCCTAAGCTGCCATCCTTTCTCCCTGTGACTCCATGGTACCACCGGTTGCCATTCTTGACTGGTGCCATGCCTCTCCAGAGCATCAACCTGCTTACATGGCTACAGATATACCCTCTTCTGACGTTTGCCGGTGGAATGGCATTCATTAGCCTTGGTAACACACAGATTTTGTCACCATCCTCCCTGATGTGCCCATTATGATTATGAATAATCAAATATATTTACCTGCTAACATGTGCAGCTATGAATTATACTTTTAAGCAGATATACATACATAAATAAGGTAAAAATAAATACTTAATCTTGCTAACAGAGCCTAAAATCTCTTTGCCAGTGTAAACAACTGATTAAGGATGCGATATAATCAAGCTTCCATACTGGTTGTCAGGCAACCTCCCATGTTATAGATGTTAGTTTCAAAAATATAGGAACACTTTCGAAAAGTTAGAACATATACAAAACCAGTAATCAAACAAATCTGGACTCCTGTCCCAAAATAGGAATGCCAAACCAATGGAAACAGCAGAGGAAAATAAAAAGCACCAGACTGTGATTAAAAAACAAACAAACAACAACAAACAAATAGGACAGAAATGTCCAAACAGCAATACTGCAGAGTTCAATGAGGTCCAAAAACAAAACTTCAGAGTAAACAAGTTACGGTACTTTATGTGTCATTCATTTCCCCCTTAATCTCATCATTCCCTGGACTCCATTCCGTTTTCTTACTTCTGGTTAGTCTTTTGCCCCAGACTTCCCCTCTAGCACGTCTAGTAATGCGAGGCGCACTGGGCTGGATGCTCCCACACTCCAGTGCTCATGTGCCCCCCCCCCCAGCAGGGCCTATTGACCATGGTTCTGGCCCAATGGGAGAATGGATCTAGTCAGTAGAGGTATGGTGGGAGGTTCCCCAGGGGTGGTCACAAGCCCAGAGAAGGGTGTGGCAAGCAGCCTTTATCATGCAGGTGGGGTGTGGCCTTTTCCAGTTGTAGACATGCCCACCTGATTGTAGTCTGTTAGCAATGTCATTCCCATAGGAAGAGGGTTGGGCGGGGGCAGGTGTTGCTGCATACTAGAACCTACCAACCCAGACATGGGGAGTTGTAATGGAGAATCAAACCCAAGTCAGTCACATGACATTGCAATGCATTACGAGCCGCTGGCACCAGACTCTGTGCATACTGCAGTATTTATTTTAATGGGGGAAGACGTGTGGGCCCTTCGTTGAGTACAGAACTGCGGACCAGGAGAGCCCAGTCTGATACAGAATCCTTGGGACTTCATCAGCTCTTGTTGCTTTTCTACGCATGATACTGTAATTCTCTATATATTACATTATATGCTTTTGCTGTGGAAGCTATGATATCACTTGCAGGAGATTGTGACATCACATGTACTGTAGACAAGAAGCAGCAGCAGATGAAGTTTAAAGGAACCATGATTCTGTTTTCAGGCAGATGTTGTGAAGAAAGATATATGCAGAAAATACATGAATTGTAAGATGAACTGTGTTTCGGTGTCAGTGTTTTTTGTCATGGCATCAGTGCAGCTCTTTATAGATTAATGCCTTACTAAGGCGTGCACTGTATATATATTTGTTTAAGGACTAATCTGTAGCCTACACAACCTGTTCCAGACTGTACCCAACAGAACATATTGTAAGAAGCAGGTTTTGAGAAAAGTAGACTCTAATGCAATGTTATGGTTTAGCACAGAAAGTTGGTGGCTATGAATGAAATGTTTTCTGTACAGAATCTTTCAAAACTGTGCTGTCTGTTAAATGAATGTTGAACTTCACTGCCTGTGCCACTTTTTGAAGTATCCTGTTATTTAATTATTTTACTGTACTTTGTGGGTGCACTTCTTGCTAGAGGACCTAATTAGTTGTTTGCTTGCGGAGACATCTGTGCCTCCCTGCAGACAAAAGACTTTTGTCCTAGCCCTTATTAAAATGTACTGCTCTGTCTTTTGTTTATTCTTTTCCCCCTTTAAAATAACCAGATAATGTGAATGCATGTGAGCTCTTCTGTGTTTACTAAATGCCGTTCTTTAAACTTCATGAAAAGGAACCACTAATACATAAATGCAAAGCTGAAACAATGTCTACACAAGTTATAACAGCAGTGTAGAACAAATGTTTTCCAAGTGATCAAGTTATAATGGAGAGTGCTAATGTTTATTATACAATGGCAAGAAAAAATCCTGGACTCTGATTGGTCAGTCTTGGGCTGGACCTGTGATGTTATCCCAGTACAACATCACACGGGTCTAGTCTCAGCCTCACTGTGAACCTGGAGATGATTGTTTGCTTGATTTGTTTCTACTTGATTGTTTCATCTTCTCTTAAAAAAACAAAAATATTTTTCCACATAAAAACATCTTTAAAATGATTTTTTTATTCTGTATAACAATGAGCCATTGTATAATAGCAATAATGCCCTCCAGGGTGTGTGTCGTTTTGGATAACGTCACGCCTCAGTCGTTGGATGCCCCAGTCACCTGAGGCGTGACGTTATCCCAGCACGACACACACCCTGTTGGGCATTATTGCTTTAAAAAAGAGTAAATTAGCAGAGGTACAATTTTTTTGTGTCGGTCGTCAGCATGAAAAGGCTGCTTAAAGAAATGCCCCTTTAGCCCCTTTCGTAAATGCCTCCACTGATTCGGAACTTCCCAGATGGTACAGCAAGTATTCCCAGCTGGATGGGGCTGCCACGGAGAAAGCCATGTCACCCGACTGTTTTAGGTGAGATCTATATAGCCAATAATAAAAATTCAGCAGTGGAGCAGAGTGAGTAGCTGGGAGTATTCCAGGCCTAGACGCTTTAAAGAGCTAGTGTACTGCCTAAAACTAATATTAGTTTTTAGACGAGGTACTTCTTTTTTTTCCCTTGTTTAATTAGAATATTTTTCACTTGATGTATGTGTGATGTGTGGGACAGCACTTTGCCTGGCAGCTGACATATCTGCTTTATTCCCCCACAATACATCATCAGCATTGTGACCTCACTGACTGTGACATCACTGCTGCTTAGGAACAATTACTCAGTAGCTACCAGGTCAGTCATCTGTGATGTTCTGTCCATGAGATCACAATGCTGATGATACTGTGTATGTGTGTGGAATAGAGATATAGATCTATATATATATATGTGTGTGTGTGTGTGTGTGTGTGTATATATATATATATATATATATATATATATGTATATATATATATATATATATATATATATATATATATATATATATATATATATATATATATATATATATATATATATATATATATATATATATATATGTATATATATATATATATATATATATATATGTATATATATATATATGTATATATATGTATATATGTCAGCTGCCACTCAGGCTAAAAGCTGTTCCACACATCCAGTACAATATTATCACATAAAGAACTTTCTTATGAGCAATAGGAAAATGAAAACTACTTCAGAAATAAAAAGTTACAGCTGAATATGTCGCAATTATTTTCCTGTCTACCTGTTTTGGTTCCACTAGCTCTTTGAAGGTGGGCACTGCCAGGCCCCAAAACATATAGGGATTTGTGTGTTTTATTCTTTGATAACTGGGTAATACCCACCGGGCCACAAGGTCCATTTACATCGGTGACCTGGGAGCACAAGGAAGTTAATTGACTTGCTCAGGGTCGCACAGTATGCAAGTGGGTGCTGATGGGATTCAAACTCAGGTCTCCAGGTTTGCATCTCAGTGCCCTTAACCACTATGCTGTATTGCCTCCTAAGTACAAGGCACAAAGAACAAGGAATTGACACAGGGAAGGTAGCAAATCAATAAAATGAAAAAAAAAAAAAAGGCATATAAAGCTGCAAAATCAAAGAATACACGTGAAATTTGTGAGATTTATCGAAAGTACATGAGGGAATTCAAAGAACAAAAAAAAAATCAAAGAGAGATGAAAAACACAATCCGACAATAAAATCTAACAACCCAAAAAAAAAAAAAATAAAGCAAATTGGACCATTGTAAAGGGTGAGCATCTATCAGATAATTAATAGCAAATATGGCCGAAGTTTTCAATTACTTTTTCTTGAGCGCCCATCAAGCAAAGGCAAATGTAGGTGAAATTGGTGGGGTAACCGAAGAAACAAATAGTTTAAATGTTTCGATGTCAGATGTTAAAAAGAAACTGAGGGAAATAAATTCTGTTATACCATGGATTAGTGGAAACTTGCAGGGCAGTTGATGGAGTCGCTCTGCGTGTCCGTGGATTAAGTTGGCATTAATCCATAGTTGAGCAGAGCGACTCCAGCACAGTGCTGGTGGGGCTTGTTTACTTGCGCAGTGTTCAGTACCCTGAAGGCAGCCGTTAAAAGGTGTCGGCAAGCGAGAGACAAACGAAGCGCTGGCAACACGGGCACCTCATGGCTGTAGTTGTGTCTGTTTACTGTGTGTAGTCACCCCCCCCACCTGTCATTACGTAGGTCACGATCATTGCGAAGCATCGGTAGCTGAGTGACAGTAACACTTTGCAGCCATGGCCCCCCCCCACCAAACTCATACAATACACAGACAGAGTGACAGCGAGCTGCAGATTGATTCATGTATAGAGCTTGAGAGAGACAGCGAGTGCCGCATATGTCCCTGCCTTGATTGTGTGGTAATCCATGTCATTGTGGCCCTACCCCAGAGAGTGATCAGTGAGACATGGTAGAGAGAGAGAGAGAGAGAGAGAGGAGACAGCATGAACTATAATGTTGTTGCAATGCTCTTTGTCTTTCTCATTCTTTCCATGACTCTGTTAACACGCTCACAATACAAAAGAGTAAATCACAAAACCCTCTCTTCCCAGAAAGCCTGTCCTCGGTTGCAGTGGCCGTGGTGTAAATTGCAGGTCGGGCTGCCGGTCCCTAACTCCCATCCCCAAGAGAGTCACCCAGCAGTTTGGAGTGAAGTGTGTGGTGCCACAGAGAGAAGTGACAGCAGGAGGTTTCAGAGCACAGCATGAGAGAGGGAGAGAGAGTTAGAGTGACAGCAAGCTGCTCATCCAAGAGACGATTCCTTGTTTCTCTATGTCTGTGTTTCGGAAGGTGTAGTCATTCGGCATAATTGCGTTTGTCTCTGTCTTTCTCTTTCTGTCTCTATTATCGCCGCATGTCCTGAGGCTGTGTGTAGCATCTGAAACTAGTAATGAAAGAATGAAATACTCACAGATCCTTGCAGAACAGCTGAGGAGGAGAGAGACGAGCACTTGAAGGGAGCGAGTCCGGCTGGATAGCTGGCCGGCATTTTGGGGTCATGTGTACCTGTGAACACATACAACTAAATATCAGGTAACTGCCAAGCAGTATAAATAGCAAGCAGTTATGTTCACAGACTGCATGAACAATGTCAGGAATCTCCTGTATCTTTGTCTGCCTCTTCACTATGTCTCTCTTTGTACCTGTCGAGTGGAATGGAGCCCTGGTTTGTGATACAGAGAGAGAGAGAGAGAGGGAGAAAGAGAGAGCCAGCTGTGTGTGTCAGGGGTTGGGAGGGGGCACACACAGCGGAGGCTGTTGCAAGTGTCAGGAAGTGTTTTTTGCACAAGAAATGTCAGAAATCATGTTAGTAGTGTAATTCTGACATTTCTGTGTGCATAAAAGCAGTCAGATCTGGAATATTTGTTGGGGACTAGGTTTCCTAGGTGGCAGGATACAGTTAGTTTCTTGTATTTAAATAGGGAGGAAACACCTTTATCTCATTTTCACCTTGTTTTGAACATAACCCATGTTATAAGTGCAATAACCCACTCCAAGGTATGCAGTTATTAATCAACACCACGGTGCTGTGAGGACACTCGGTCTGTAGCCTCGTGCCTCACAACGCACTGGGGTGTTGATTAATCCCCAATAACCGCATACTCTGGAGTGGGTTATTGCTGACATAAACCCCTGGGCCCTGATGGGATGCACCCAAGACTCCTTAAAGAACATTTGGAGGAAATAACAGGCCCAATAACTAGGATTTTTCAGAAATCAGTGAATGAAGGGCATGTAGTGTCAGCATGGAGAGAGACAACTTTTATACCTGTTTTTAAAAAAAGGGTACAAGACAAACTATTGTATATGAACTATAGACCAGTTTGTTTGACCTCAGTACTTAGTATGATCCTGGAAGACATTATTAAAGAGATCCACCAAGATAAAATTACAAGCCCCTGCACCATATATATATAGGTGCCTTACTGCCAGAGGGTCCCCATATTGTGCATATCCCCGAAAATGTTCAGTAGATAAAAAGTAATTTCCTTCATAAAATTCTGTATACCATGTTCCAAGGACTTCCCGTGTTTTTTCTGCTGGCCATGCTGCGCCCCCGCACTCACAGACATGATGACGAGATGCCAGTGAGAGTGTGGGGGCGCACTCCATTATACTCACTGGGCGGCGACTTTTCAATCTGTTTTTTCTAATATGGCTACTTGGCAATGAAACGTGGCCATCGGTCGACTAACGAGGTTAACTGAGCACTGGGGCGGAGCTTATGACCGAGAAGTCCTTGGGACCCGGTATACAGGACTTTATGAAGGAAATTACATTTTATCCATTAAACACTTTTGGGGGATATGCACAATATTGGGCTCCTTTGGCGGCAAGGCACCTACATATCTGGTACAGGGGCTCATCATGGGGAGCCTCTTTAAGGAAGAGATTGAGAGGCATGTCAAGTCTGAAGGATGGAGGACCCATTACAGCATGGCTTTAAAAAGAAAAGGGCGTACCAGACCAAATTGTTGCATTTCTTTGAACCTATTAGCAGGGCATTGGATTGTGGATTGTCCATGGGTATGGCCTACTTGGATTATTCCAAAGTCTTCGACACAGTACCCTAGTTTGAATTAATAGGTTAACTGAAATGAATAAAACAGAAATTTGGTGAGTTGGATAGCGCTGTGGCTCTGTATGCAAAAGCAGAGAGTATGTATCAGAGGATCATTTTCAAACTGGGGTAACATCACCAGTGGAGTGCCTCAGGGATCTGTGCTGGAACTCACACTCTTCAATATGTTTGTGTCGTTCATAAAATGTGCTAGTAATGCTTGGTTGTGCAAGTTTTCGGATGACACAAAGATAGAGGCGATTGTTTAAAACCAAAAACTTATAGAAGATTTTCAACAAGAAATAACACATCTTGAAAACTGGGAAAATCAAAACAAACTCTCATTCATTATTGACAAATGCAAAGTCATGCATTCTGGGACTAAAAACACAAGAGCAAGATTGTACCTAAATGGTAAGAAATTCCAAAAAACAGATGAAGGGAAAGAACTGGGCATTCAAATAACAAATTGAGTTTGGTTGAATGTTGTCATGTTGTCATTAGGAAATTCAGAAAAAATATGGGCCCCTATGCACGAATGGGGCAGAGAGATGCACAAAATGCCGTACCCACCACAACCCTGCCCCGTAGTTGGTGCACCCATACTGGCATTCACCAATGCTGACCACCTGTCCTTCCCCCGGTGCACAGGACTCCACAGGGCATCCAGGAGAGTAGTCGTTGACCTGGGCAGGCATCCAATGGGATGCCCCCCGGGATCCATAGTGGATCCCACGCTTATTGTGGCATGTGTCCAGGGCTGTGCATGCCGATTGCATGCACCTGGACCCATGCGGCACCCTCCTGTCCTGTTGTCACTGTTCAAGATATTTCTGGGCACTTGCCCATCCAGCCACCCGGGGCAGCATGGTATGTCGTGTCCCAGTCCCCTGGCAACTCCAGGCCTGTGCCTCTGCCAGTGGGGGTGAGCAGTGGATTATGGCAGGGTCTCCCTGGCATACCCTGCGCCATTCTCCGAACCCATGTGGCCAGCACTATGCGGGTTAGTGTATACCACATAGTGCTGGCACACCTCCAAAATGCCCCCAGCGTGGAGCTGTCTGTGGATGTGGGGGATCTGGTGCAGTGAGTCTGCGCATCCCCCTTCATGCATGCCGCGCGGGGTGGCTATGCACCCATGTTAAAGGGTAAGCCTAGCCACCTGCAACTCCTTCGCTCATAGGGCCCATTTTATTAATACAGGGATTTATTTAACTCAAAAATTGATTAGCGTTTTGCTCATAAAAGTGCTAAATCTTTGTGAAAATGCATAGCTCTTGCCTCACTGTGTTTAACAAACACAGCACTTCTAGAAAATCTATATAAATACTTCCTGTACAGTTAGCATCGTCCCAAGAAAAAAACTGCTAATCAATTATTTAAAACCCTGTAATAGTAGTAGCAGGTCTAGGGAGGTCACGATGCCCCTGTATGCTGCCCTGGTTAGGCCCCATCTTAAGCATTGGGGGCAGTTCTGTGCCCCTTATAAAATGTGTAACATTAAGAGACTGGAGGGGGTGCAGAAGAGTGCCACTAAATTAATCACAAACATAAAAGAACTAACATACAAGGAAAGACTTGAGAGACTTGAATATGTACTCTGGAGTACAGAAGGTTATGAGGGGACGTATACAAGGTGTACATAGCACACAAGGATGCAAACGTATGAGAGTGCATAGGTTTGGAAAGTAGAGAACAGAGCAGAGGAACAAGACAACACAACCAACATTTAAAGGGTGAAACATATAGGACAAATAAAAGAGGAGCTTGGATAAACGGAGGGTAGTATCCATCTGGAACAGTCTCCCAGAGTGTGTAATAACAAGTACGACAATGAATCACTTTAAAAGAACCTTAGATGAGAATCTGCTAAGTGAAGGGACTAAAGGGTATCTCCACTGAGAAATGTCCGGCCACTATGGCTAACGCTAAATAACTTGTAGAATCCTATGAATAACAAGGCTTAACTAACAAGGATTGGGGGTGTCACTTTCAGAAATCAGCACCAGTAAGGGGAAGTGGTCTGGCGGCAAGCTCCTCCGAGTGAGGAATTAGGATCGCCTCTCTTGAACTACAGTTTAGAAAATTGCAAATTATGGATGGTTTACATCCCGCTAAGGTAAGCCACCAGTTGGGAGCTTGATGAAAGTACTGAAACTGGTGCTCTTTAAGGAAGCTTGGTGTACTGGCATAGTTTTCGTGTACTGGCATAATTGTTGCTGCAGTCTGGAAAGGAAAGAAAGAGATTGTATTTTGGTTCTGTACAGTCAGCAGCCCAATCCCTTCACCTTCCCTGCATCCGGATACTTTGTGATGTCTTGAGTTTGAAAAGAGCCGTTGAATTGGACATCATTTGTCTTAACATTATTTATATTCTAATGTGCCTTTAATTTAAAATCAGAGCCAGCTCTCAACTAAAAGGCACCTTGCAGTCACAGACCACAGTGTACCACGCAACCTGTCCTCTGAACCCCCATGAAGTTCTGCTCATAAGTCGGTTGCTACAGGACAACACACTCAAGTCCTCCATCCCCAGAATGTGAGCACATAAACTCAGTGATGCATCCATCCTGTGAGTGAGAGACCCTATGGTCAGTCCTGAACATAGCTTTCTTATAAACAGTGGTAGTGCAGTATGTTGCATTATAGATCGAGGAAACGTTCCCGACCAATTGCAGTGCTCCGTTCCCCTGCACATGAGGCACTCTTATTCTGTGAAGAGTGTCTCATATGCAGCTGCCCTGATACTAGGCATGTTCTGGTAAGCTTTAAAAAAACAAAATGAATATATTATTGATCTAGCTCGATCAATAATATAATTCTGCTACGGAGACCACTCTTACAACTGTAAGAGTGTTCTCATATACATTCTTACAGTATCAGAACCGCTCACCTTCGGTTTGTGGTTCTCATACCCTATGAATGCACATGAGACCACTCTTATAATGGTCTCTGTGGCAGTAGTAACATACAACTGAGCCGCTGGCTTCAGCAATTCTAAACAGTTGGGGGAAAGGGTTACCCCCGAAGGCATTCCTAAATGGACTTTTTTATATAGATATAGATATTTACCTCCTTAAGTCCCCAGTCTTGGTGGCATCCACACAACCCCATCACTGACGTATCTTGGGGACCAACAGGTTAAGCACCACACGAGCCTGATAGGTGAGCGTCCTGCCCCGTAGGGTCGTGTGGTGCCTATGGTGGATTCCAAGTGAGCTGGGCCATTTTCTTTCTGCATTTTGCTGACAGTTTTCTCCAGGGCACTGTGCATGCCATGATGTGCATGTACACTTAGGCACACATACCTGCTATGTCTGCCAATGCCCTGCCCCCTCTAGCTGTTTCCACCACCGCTGCCATCTGACCTCCGCTAGGTGGCAGTCAAGTGGCGGGATCCAGAGATTTTCCCTCTCTCAGCTGTCCCCCCCCCCCCTGAGCTACCTTGGTCTGTTCCTGAATCTGGGCTCCCGGTTGGGCAGGAGGTGTTGCATCCAGCACTTTAACCCCCCATGCCACTGGACCAGTTACTGTTTTTTTTTTTTTTTTTTTTTCAAAGTTAGTTTTTATTAAAGTTTTGCAGACATACTGTATAACATTTTTGCCAAAGGCAATTCATAAGTCGTGTCACCTCACATAGACAGGAATACCTCCGTTTTTTACACAGTTTGTCCTGGAGGGTTCAAGATCACTGTCCCAACAATTTGTAGCTAAGCCAATTTTTCATTTCCTCTGGTCAATGTCCCATATATTACCTTAATTCCAAATAGTTAGAGAGTACATGTTAGACTGAAAATTATTGTGATTCTCTCTCCTAAGCTGGTCTTCTGGCTCATAACTAGTAGGAGGTCCTTCCTGGAACCACGTGACAGGCAGGAAACCGATCTCTGCAAGGGAACCAGATCCTCCACTCTGCATCCTGTAGCTCTCAGTTTATTTCCTGCCTATTTTTGTAGCTAAGCCAATTTTTAATTTCCTCTGGTCAATGGCCCATATATTACACATATTACCTTAATTCCAAATAGTTAGCAAGTACACGTTAGACTGAAAATTATTGTGAATTTTCTAGTTATTCCCCCTGTCCTGTTGCTTTTTCTCTGCTCATAAGATCTTCTGACCCTTTCATGAGATCACGTCCTGCCTATGGACTATAATATGCATTAGCCAGATGTTCTGCCTGTTTTGCAGCTTCGGCACTGTATTTTGCAATTTGGCAATCATGTTTTCCATCTGGTAAATGTTTAATATAGTATTCTCCCATTGTGTTAAGAGGGCTGTTTGGGCTTCAACCATAAACTAGATATTGTTTTCTTTCCTGCGGTCAGTACGGTGTTAAGCAGGTATATATATATACTGTATATATTGTTTTTGATATGTGGTGGGTATAGCAAGAGTAGCACTACCTGGGGCTGTAGTTGCCCAAATCCCTGTATCCTTGTGTTAATAACAGTTTTCACCTGTGTCCAAAAGGGTGAATATGTATTGCTATCCCTTGGCCACAATTTATTCAGCATTTTGAGGAATGTTGTGGGTTGAATTAAGCAGTGATGTGGGGAGTACGAAGTACCGAGATATCGTTTTCCACCCATATTCATGCCACTTATATGGGTTTACTACCTTGTGTTGCCTGTACCTGTTTTTTTTCTCATTCCCTATCAGACAATTCTGTTTTTAATTCTCTTACCCAGTTGTGTTTGATGTGGTTCTTGTTTACCTCTTGGCCCGCAAGTAGGGCCTAGTAACACACTGATGTGAAATGCTCTGGCAGGCACCTTTTAATTACTCCTTCTGTTAGTGTAACCATGGGGGATATGAGCTTGGGGTTTATACTAAACCCCAAGCCCTTCCCCAAGTAGTGTCTTAAATGCAAAAATCTATAGCGATCATGTGTTTTGCTTCTCCTAAATGGACTTTTAACACTATCAGTATCAGACCTCATTTGTTCCTTTTGCATATTCCTGCCCTGAAGTCATCATTTCTGCTTGTGACATCACACATTTGCTGTGTTTATGATTCTGATGTCATAAACAGAGGATCATGACTTCAGGGCAGGAAAACCTGCAGAAGCAGGAGAAGTCTAGTGAAGAAGGAATCTATTTTCATGCAGATATCTTTACTAGTAAAAAAAAAAAAAAAAAAACTACTGAAATTCCAAAGTTGTTTGGAATGCTGTATGATTTTAGTCCTGCCAATGGCAGCTGTAATTATTTTTATTGGATACCAAAAAAATCACTTTATAGCAGTCTCACATAGTAGAATACGTAATACTGCATCATGCCTAATAACATTTTGTGGAGTTACTTTAGTGACTAATCTTGGACAAATGGCTCTTTATATTGTCTCCCTCTAGTCTTATCTGTACAATAAACACAAAACTCTTTCTTATCCTATGAAATATCCAATGTGTAAATCTCTCCCATGGATCTTGAGCAGTTTCTGGAGGAAAACTTAAACAACAGAGGCCCTAAATTTGGGCCAGTATACAGAGGCAAGCATTAGAGGGGAAAACCTTCTATACTTGGTATTATACAATGGCAAGAAAGAATCCTGGACTCTGATTTGGTCAGTGTATGCCTGAGTCAGTGATGTTATTACACAATAACATCACTGTATTGATTCCCGGGATGATTTGTCTCATCTTCTCTTAAGAAACAAAGATATATTGTCAAACTAAAAATCTACTAAAAACATTTTTTAAATGTTTTTTATTTTGTATAACAACGAGCCATTATACAATAGCAATAAGGCACTCCAAGGTGTGTTATTGTGTAATAATGTCACTCCTGGGGTGGTGGAAACACTCTGCTTCACCTCGTGCTTCAACCCATCCCAGGAGTGACGTTATTAGCCGATAACACACACCTCGTCATGCCTTATTGCTTAATTGAGCAACATGGAGGAGGAGGAGATAATAGACTGCAGTGTCAGAGAACCTCTAGGTGGCATTGATTACAACATGATACAGTTTTGCATTAAAAATAATAGTGGCAATCGAACAGGATCGACAACGGTAAAGTGCTGCAACAAGACATATTATACCTTAATTAAGAAAAACATCTAAAAAACAGGGACGGTGAAAAAGAATTCAAGAACCAAAATTTGGATAAAATATGGACATTAGGATTCCGGCCTGGTTTACAAGGAAGCTGCGAAAGTTAATTAAAAGGAAGAAAAAGGCACAACAGTCTGCCAAACACAAGAATACACCTGAATTAAGAGAGATCTACAAAAATCATGTGAGGGTTTGCAAAAACAAATCCAAATTGCAGAAAGGGATCAGGAATACCAACTGTCGACAAAACAAAAAATTAAAAAAAAATGATTTTACAACTACATAGTCTCAAACAAGGAAAAAAGTAAATTGAATATATAATAAAACATGATCACCAGATAACAAATAGTAATAATATGGCTGACATTTTCATTGACCTTTTTTTGAGCATATATTGGGTCAAGATGGATGCAGGTAAAATAGAAGGGTTCATGAAAGAATCAAATTGCTTGAAAATGTCTGTGTCAGAGGTCAAAAAGAAACTGGACAGTTTAAACCCTAATAAATCCCTGGGCCCCGATGGGTTGCACCCAAGGCTTCATAAAGAACTTTCTGAGGAAATAGCCGGCCCAATAATGAACATTTTTCAAAAATCACCAGATGATATGTGGGTGGTATCAGAACGGAGAGGGGCAACCGTTATACCTACTTTTTAAGAAGGGATCAAGAACAAATTATAAAAACTCTAGTCTGGTTAGTTTGCCATAAACAATTGGTAAAATCCTGGAATGCATTATTAAAGAAGAGGTCAAGAAGCATATTAAGTCAAAAGGGAAGGAAGACCCAACACGGCACGGGTTCAAAGAAAAAAAATCCTGTTAGGCTAACTTATTTCATTTTTTTGAACAGATCAGCAGGGCATTGGATGGGGGCTGCCAGTCAATATGGTATAACTGGATTATTCTAAGACATTTAACGCAGTACCCCACTTAGAGTTAATTAAAGCAGCAGTGCAAGATAAAAAATATTGCACTTTCGCAACTTGTATTCTCTGTGCACTGGTGAGCATTTACCTAGTAATCTTTCCCGACGGCATTGTATCCTCACCCCGTAATTTGCTCCGTTGTCCTTGTTGTTTGTATAGATTTCTTCCACCTGCCATGCTGAAAGCAGCAGTACTAGATAGGCAGCTGCCATATATATTGTAGCGCTACAAAACTAGAAACTGATCACTTTCTGATTATCTAGTACTAAAGGAATAATGCATGAGAGGGTGTGTGTCGTGCTGGGATAACGCACACCTGGGGGTTGGGCACCGACGCTGCAGGTCAGTGCCCAATGCCCCCAGGCTGGCATTATCCCAAACGACACACACCCTGGAGTGCATTATTCCTATTATACAATGGCTTTTTGTTATATATAAAATAAAAAATTTTAAGGAATGTTTTTATTAGTGTAGAAAAATATTTTTGTTTCTTAAGAGGAGATAAAGCTCATCTGCCATAGTCTCATCTGCATTGGTTTACAGTGCTGAGAGTAGACCCGTGGCTTCGTGCTGGGATAACGCCATGGGTCCAGCCCCAAACTGACCAATCACAGTCCCAGATTCTTTCTTGCCATTGTATAATGCTGCTTTAAAAGGCTGATGGACATGAATATTAACAGAAACATAGTGAGCTGGATAGCTTCTTGGCTCAATATGCACAAGCAGAGAGTATGTATTAGAGGATCTTTTTGAAGCTGGGGTAATGTGACCAGTGGGTGCCACAGGGTTCAGTATTGGGATCCACTCTTAATACCTTTGTGTCATTCATACAGTGTACCAGTAAGGCCTAGTTATACATGGTTTGCAGATGACACAAAAATAGAGGCTATTGTAGAAAATCAAAAAGCAGTAGAAGACTTTCAATAAGAAATTAACAAATCTTGAAAACTGGGCCAATTGAAACAACTCTCATTTAGTATTGACAAAAGGTAAAGTAATGCATTTTGGGTCAAAAAACACAAAATCAGCCGGGATATTACCATAATGGCAAACGATTAATGACTATGGCTGAGGAGAAAGAAGTGGGCATTCAAATATCAAATTAAGCTTAGATCAGCATTGCCAGATTGCCACTAGGAAAGGCAACAAAATCTTGGGATGTATTAGCCACAACATCAGCAGCAGATCCAGAGAGGTTGTGATGCCACTATATTGCACCCAGGTCAGGCCCCATCTGGAATTTTGTGGCCAGTTTGGGTCCCTCCATAAAAAAAGGTAGAATTAGGAGACTGGAGGGAGTGCAGAGGAGGACCACCAAACTAGTCTCAAAAATGAAAGATGTAACATATTGGGATAGACTTAAAAACTTATATATGTGCTTGTTAAAATATAGAAGGTTAAGAGAGGACTTAAGTCTGGTTATCAAGGCATATGAAGAAGGAGACTTATGGGCATACGTCTTGAAGGAAAGGAATAGAGCAGAGGCACAAGACAACGTGGTCTTCAGTTAAAAGGTGAAAATTATAGGACAAATTTAAGAGGAGCTTTTTTAAACCAGAGGGTGATTTCTGTATGAAACAGTCTCCCAAAGTGTGTAGTATCAAGCACAACTATGAATCAGTTCAAAAGTATAATAGATGAGTATCTAATAAGTAAAGGGATTACAGGGTATTGCAATGCAAGGAAATTTGTTCAGGTTGCCCAAAGTGTCAATATTACAGGATATCTCCACTGAACAATAGTGAGTCACTAGGGCTAACACTTAACTTGTATAATTCCTGTGATTCTCACCCCACGAATACTCCAGTATTCCTAACTCTTAGGCAGCATGCCTTTAAGACAGATCTGCCCTGAGATAGAATGTTATGCTAATGACGGAATCATTGGCTTGTGGCACTTTTTCAAATGCTGCCACCTACCAACTGCTTACATTCTAACCCTCAGATTTCTCTCTCCGCTTGTCAAGACTAGATGCTCGGAGCTCATCTCATCATCTCGCCGTTAAACTTTAAAAAATACATATAAGTATTGTTTTATTTTCATTTGCTGCCCTTATCTTTTGTTTGTAGTACAACTGTTAGCTTTATTTTAGTTAAATTACTTATTTTCTTGGTTTCTCCTGGTTTGGTATAACCGGTGGGGAACTGGGGCTTTTGTAGCCTTAGTGGAGCTTTTTTCTCACTAAAACTGTTTTATTTGAGGTAAATTGTTGTTTAAAATATATTTTTTGCAACCGCTAATATCGGTTACTAAACCACTAATCCTGGTTCATTTTCTCTCAGTTCCCGGTTCCGATTGGTTCCCCGATCGGTTCTTGAACCGACCACAAGCGATATATTTGTTTTAAAAAGTTAAAATGTAATTGCGGTTGCAATTTTTTTTTTTTTGTTGAAATGTCGGAAAAACCTGAAAAAAAGACCAGTGAACTCTGTTTCAGAAATTACACAGAGTGTGGAGAAGTGTTTGCCAAGGCAGAGAAACACTTATTGTGTTGTTTGCCTTGGTTATGATCATTTGAAGACAGATTGTGAAATCTGTAAGACCGTTCCTGAAAAAACGCATGAAAAACGTTTGGAAAGGCTTAAAAAGAAATTGCCTCCACCTAAGGGTCCTCTGGCTCTGACCAGCCAATACCCTCAGTGGCTGTGGGTGAAACCACAGAAGCCACACTTTCTATCCCTGATATGGGTACAAAAAGGCCCGCTGAATTGGCTAGCTCTCTGGGTCCCATGAAAAAAACGAAGAAAACAAAACACACTGAATCCCCTGCTGGTCAGCCTGTGGGGACTTCTGCTGTGTCTGTAACCATGCCTACTCCTCTGGAGATTGCACAGGCATTTAAGGTTTTACAAGTCTTGCAGGGTCTGTTGCCTGCTGGACAGCAGTCTGCAGTTCAGACCCCTGCTGAGTCTACCCACTCCTCTCTGCATGAGGCAAGGGAAGATTATGGGGAGTATGAAGAAGATGATGAAGAAGAGCCTGAAGTCTCTCTTGAGCAGGAGTTTGGCTCTCCTCCCAGGTCATCAGAAGACTACTCATCTCATTTTTCCTTTGTCAGGAAAATGGTGGATGCATTGGATATCTCTATCACTGAGGTCATAGAGGATGAGGAGGAGGCAGAGTACTTAGAAATGATGGGGTTAACACCCACCAAAAAGTTATTGCTCCCAATAAATAAGTTTTTTAAAAGGGATGGAATAAAGCTCCTCCAAACACCTGGGTCTGTCCCACCTTTGGATAAAAGGCTGGACAAAAAGTATCAGCTTGACAAAGAAGGGGCTGAATTTTTATATTCCCACTCTGACCACCAGGTGGTGGTACAAGCTGCAGCCTGCGACAAAGCAAAAGTACTCTTGCTTCTCACCTTCCAGAGAAGGATTCAAGAAAAATTGACACTAAGGCCAAAATGGGCTATTTATCAGCTTTTTTTGGCCATCAGACAAGCTCCTTTCCAGGCCTATGCGGCCCAGTACCAAAAATACCTCTGGAAATTTATCATGGCCATGGCAGACAAGGCTCCTTCTGACCTTTCAGCAGACCTTACTGAAACTGCCAGATTTGGCTTGGAAGCTGCCAAATATCAGTTCCAGATGACAGCAGACACCAATGACACTGCTGCCAGGTGGATGGCAAATATAGTTGCTCAGAGGAGGTTTGCCTGCTTAAGAGCCACAAACCTTGCTCAAGACACCCAAAACATGGCTCTGGATTTCCCATTTGAGGGTAACTCACTCTTCAGAACTCACATAGAGGCCTACATGAAGAAAGTGGACGCATACAAGGCCACTTATAGAAGTAACTCTGCCAAAGAGAAAGCTTCCCAGTCCACAAGAACATATGGAAAGGGAGGCTGGGGCAGACAATTCCATTCCAAGCCTTTTTATCAGACCATGGCTCTACCCCAAGCACAACAGTACCTTCAACACGGGTACTTCAGAGGCAGGGGCAGAAGGGGTTCCAGGCGTGGTTCCCAGTCTTAGCCCCAGGCAAAGCAGGACCCCGACTTGTCCTCCAAGGTCGCCTCCCCACTTCAGTAGGGGGCAGACTGACTCACTATTTCTAGGCTTGGAAACAGATCACCACAGACAAGTGGGTCCTGGAGGTAGTGAGTCAGGGATTGTACCTAGGTTTCAAATCCTTCCCTCCCTAAGAACCAGAGTGTTCAAACCAGCTTCCAATGTGGAAAGAAAGTTGCTGGAAAAGGAGGTTCAAAACCTATTGCTGTCAAAAGCAGTGGAACCCGTGCCTTCACAGCAAAAGGGAAAGGGGTTTTATTCAAGATGCTTCCTCACAACAAAGAAAAATGGGGAGTGGCAGCCTATCCTAGACCTAAGGGTGCTAAACAGGTACTTAACAAAGCCAAGGTTCAAAATGGTAACTTTGTCACTGATTCTGCCAGCTCTCCAAAAAGGAGATTGGCTGGCATCCCTGGACCTCAAAGATGCTTATTTCTACATCCCCTTAAGGGAGTCTCACAGAAAGTACCTCAGGTTCAGACTCCCTTCAGGTCATTACCAGTTTTCAGCCCTGCCATTCGGTCTAACTTCAGCTGCAAGAGTGTTTACAAAGTTCCTGGCAGTGGTTGTGGCACACCTGCGAAGGCAAGGTGTTACAGTGTTCCCCTATCTGGACGACTGGTTAGTGTTGGGAAAATCACCACAGCAGATAGAGGAACATTTGCAGCTCACCAAAGGACTCTTGGAGTCCCTGGGTTTCCTGGTAAATCTCAAAAAGTCAGTTCTTCTCCCTGCACAAGTGCTGCAGTTCATAGGAACAGAGTTAAATACCCAGGAAGGCAGGGCTTACCTACCTCTGGATAGGGTAAACGGCATTCTACAGATGGCAGGCTCTTTCAACCTGAACAAACTAAAAACTGCAAGACAGTTTCTACAGTTACTGGGGCACATGGCAGCAGCCACTGGCACAGTTCTAGGTTCCAGGTTTCAGATGAGAGACATCCAGTTCCACCTAAGAGCTCATTGGTGTCAAAAAAGGGATTCTCTCTCAAAGCTGGTCCCTGTAACAATAGTGTTACTCCTGGCCCTTCAGTGGTGGAAAGAGGAAGCAAACCTCAGAGAGGGGGTTCCCTTTCAAAAGGAGCTTCCGTCAGTGATTTTTACAACAGATACATCACTACTAGGGTGGGGTGCCCACCTAGGGGATCACACTGCTCATGGCACTTGGTCAAGTGTACAATCACTCCAGCACATAAACCTGCTGAAGCTCAGGGCAATGTTCCTGGCACTGCAAGCCTTCACACTACTAATTCAGGGAAAAGTGGTACAGGTCAGGACAGACAATACCACCACTATGTATTACACAAACAAGCAGGGAGAAACAAGGTCAGATCCTCTCTGCACAGAAGCCATGCAAATTTGGACTCTGGCCTACTCCCTAGGAGTCTGTCTTTAGGCCATTCATCTGCCAGGCAAGGACAACACCCTAACAGTTGCCCTGAGTGGAATCAACCAGGCCCATCAGGAATGGACTTTAAACAGTCAGGTGGTGGAAGTAATTTTCAGAAGGTGGGGTACCCCAGCGATAAATCCCTTTGCATCCCATGAAAGTCACCACCTGCCACAGTATTGTTGCAGACCCCCAGCTATGGGAACAGTACCCCTGGATGCTCAGATTTTGGACTGGTCAGGGAGGTACCTGTATGCGTTCCCTCCATTCCCTCTGGTGTACAGGGTGCTACTCAAGCTCAGGGCCTAGTCAGCCACAATGATCCTGTTGGCCCTGGACTGGGCAAGAAAGCCATGGCACTCTCTGCTGCTCTTCGTGTTTGTGACCGAACCAATACACCTTCCCTGGAGGCACAGCCTGCTAACTTCCAGTCAGGGGAAGACTCCTGTACCCAAACCTCAGGTCACTCAGACTCAAAGCATGGCTGTTGAGGACCTAGAGTATGCAAATCTGCATCTCTCTGGAGGTGTCCTGGACATTTTAAGGGGCTACAGGAAACCTTCCACCAAGAAAACCTATGCCTCTGAATGGAAAAGATTTCCTGTTTGGTGCTCCACCAGGAGTATAGTACCAGCTCAAGCAGGAATGCCAGCTGTGCTAGACTACCTTGCTCATCTGCGTTAGGCCTGCAACCCACTACTCTGAAAGTTCATTTAGTTTGTGTTTGCTTGCATTTAAGCTGGGAAGAATGTCTCTCTGGCATCAAATTCTGGTTTTAAAGGTTCTTTAAAGGTATGGCCCACCTGCACCCCCTACCAGGGAGCCGGTGCCAGCCTGGGATCTAAATATCTGTATTGCCAAACTCAAAGGTCCTCCTTTTGAGCCCATGTCTTCAGCTCTTTTGAAATATGTCAGATAGAAAACAGTTTTCCTAGTGGCAGTCACTTCTGCCAGAAGGATCAGTGAGCTCCAGGCTCTCTCTATTGAACAGGACTATATTTCATTCCACAGGGACAAAGTGGTCCTGCGAACAAACATAAATTTTTTTCCAAAGGTGGTCTTGGACCTTCATTTGAACCAGTCCATCACCTTACCAGTTTTCTTTACTTAGCATTCGTGTTCTGGTGAGCGTAGACTGTCAAAAGAGCCCTTAGCTACTACATGACAGCCACAAAGGCCCACAGACAGGACAGGAAGCAACTGTCCCTGACCTATGGGGATGTGGGAGAAGGAAATCCAACATCTAAGAGGTCCATGTCTTGCTGGATAGTCCAGTGTATCCAGTTTTGCTGTTCAGAAGCTGGGAAGGAGGCCACAGCTTTGCTGAGAGCCCATTCCACAAGGGGCACAGCTGCTACTATAGCAGCTGCCAGGGATGTTCCTTTGGTGGACATCTGTATAGTAGCTACCTGGAGAACAGTGCACACCTTTACCAAGCATTATAGCCTGAATACACAGGCTAGGGGTGAAGTCAGGTTTGGCACAGCTGTCCTGCAGAGCCTATTTCCAAAACAGGTTCTGTGCCCACCTCCAAAGGTACTGCTTCTTAGTCTGCATAAGAGTTAGGAATATTGGAGTATTCCTGGGGTGAGAAGAAAAATATAATTACCACAGTAGTCTTATTTCTTCCAAGGGATACTCCAGTATTCATAACTCTCCCACCCTGCCTCCCCTGCTAGAACCAGTGGCCTCTGCACTCCATGCTGTAATACCAGGGGTATGTGTGTCACACTTGGGCCTTTATATTTAGAACTGGGTTCAAAGGTGTTTCCCCTCTTCAGGTGATTCTGGCTTTGGGGTATGTCTTGTTAATGTTTTTTCCTCCAGTTGGAGTTTTTTTTTTGGTGTTTATTATTATTATTATTATAGATAATTGTTAATTTCCTTTCGGCCCTGTCTTGTCAGGTGTCCACGAAATCTGAGGGTTAGAATGTAGGCAGTTGATAGGTGGCAGCATCCATCATTAGCATAACGTTCCATCTCTGGGCAGATTATGAAAGGCATACTGCATAAGAGTTATGAATATTGGAGTATCCCCTGGAAGAAACCAGATTACTGTGGTAAGTAATTTTTTCTTATATTACACCAGGGCTTAATGTGGGCTGGGTCTCACATGGTCTCAGAACTCTCAGAGAACTTTTGAGGAATTTGAGGGCGGCTTCACAGGTCTCAAAGAAGACCCAATACTCCATGTTGTTTCCTCTTACTATGACTTCAAGAAGGAAGTATGACCCTTAGTTCCTCTAATCCTTAATTCCCTATGGCATGCTTATGTTTTGTGCTTGCGTTTTGAGTTGTTATTAAAACAATTGGATAATAATGAAAAGGCAAATGCCACACTATGAAGGAAAACGATGACTTCCACAGTAGTAGTCCATGTATCTTTTTATAATTATGGCCCTTAGCGATCTGGCAGATTTTTCCTGCACACTATGCACTGTATTACACTTTGTACCATGGTTTTGTGCTCATTGCTAAGGGATGTTTAATTTGTTTTTTTTTTATCCTATGCAGAGCCTCCCACTACAATGTTATTCTTACCTTATGAGAGCGATCTTTCACACCTGTAATTTGGTTGCTTGTTTGGATCCTGTCAAGCCTGAGCGGTCTCCTGCATGCAACTAGGAAAAGATGTGCTAGAAGAAGGTATCTTCCAGTCTGTTCCCCTCTCCCTGCACCACTCAAATGTAAATAAAGCTGTCTTTATACTGATATATGGTAAACAACTCCATTTTATTGTTTCCATCCCTCAAACATTCAGATGATCTCTTAATGGGGCACAGGAATTTATTTCAGATGTGCAGTCGCTTGTAATATTCTTTTTTTCATAAATTATATGCATGCCCACAAATGATCTCTATTTAACTGTACCTGAATATATGTTAAAACAGTGAACTGTGTTTTGTATTAGTTTGTTTTTATTATTGTAAAAAAGATCTGATAGTTTTCTGATTGTAAGCAATCTGTAAGCGTTATATTAAACTTTTAACATACATGTGAAGCCTAATCACATGCTCTACAATGTACAATACTATTAAAAAAAAAAACTAATTTTTATTATAATAGCAATACGGCATTCCCAGTGGTTGTTATTGGTCAGTTACTCACCCTTGATCATGCCTTATTGCTTAGAAATTATGTACAGTTCCTTTCATGAAACAAGGAATTTGTTATGTCACTGCATGGATTCAGAACTTTGAGTGTGAGCTGATGACCTATTAGAACAGTGCTCAAGGTTCTGAATCCATGCAGTGACATAGTCAAAACTCCAAATGTCTGGTTTTATGAATGGAACTGTTCAAAATGTTCTCCATAAAAAGAAAACAATAGTAAACACGGTTTACAGTTTTACCTTGTAGTCAGGTACAGTTAAATATGGATCCTGTGGGGGGTATGAATATCATTTCTGAAAATTGGAGCCTTACAAGTAGCTGAAGATTCACACACATTTCCTGACCCTTTTAATATCCTCATTTTGCGTTTGTGTTTGGGAAAACATTTGGAGGCATTTATTACGGAGAAGATATTTGCATTCCTGGAGGAAAATAGAACCAACATAGATTCACCTGGGGCTGGTAGTGCCAGACAACGTAGTAGACTTTTTAAATATAGTGACACAAATGGTAGAGATTGGCCAGGCGTTGGACGTGTTTTACTGAGATTTTAGCAAGGCATTTGACTCTGCAGTACCCCTTATGAGGCTAGCTAAGAAAATGAGCCAGCTAGGGCAAAAGGTGGAATAACTGCTTGGATCAAAAACTGGTTGACTAATAGAACCCCGGAGGGAGGTCCTAAGTGGCAAATTCCCTGAAATCAGGGTAGTTAATAGCAGAATACTGCAGGGCTGGGCCCAGGGACCAGAACTGTTTAATTATTATATTTGTGATATATGCAATGGTATGTGGGGAAAAGTAAGCCTATTCAGAGATGATGCAGAACTCTTTGGGATGGTTGACAGTTAGAAAGGAGTTAACAACATGGCGGATATGAGAATGCTAGAGAAATGATCTAGTAGTTGGCAGTTAAAATTCAGTGCCAACAAATGCAGGGTAATGCACACGGGTAAAAAATGCTAGGACAGTTTACTGTATTGATTGGGTGCCAGTATAGCACACAGAGGGGGAAAAAGACTCTGTGTGTTTAAGAAATAACCTAAGACCATCCTCTAAGTACAATAAGACATACGGAAGGGCTAACAAGAAAGCTGGGGTGCATAGGAAAAGGAATTAGTAGTAGAAGGAGGTAAGTGACACTGCTACTGTAAAGATCATGGGTCAGGCCACACCTGGAGCACTGTGTGCAGTCCTGGGGTCCGTATCCAAGAAAGGATAAGCATAGATTAGAGGCAGTGCAGAGAAAGGTAGATAAGATGATCCATGGACAACCAAGCAGAATATACAAGGAAAAACTGAAAATTCTTAATATGTATTCACTGGAGTGTAGAAAAAAAGAGGGGGATGTGAGAGAGACTTTCAGCTTCAAAAAATATTTCAGTAGTGTGGAGACATCAAGTTTATTTAATCTGAGAAGCACTAAGTCATGTGCTTAAGCTGGAAGTGGGAGTTTCAAAAAAGACATTAGAAAGTAGTGTTTCAGGGAAAGGGTAGTGGATGGGTGGAACAAGCTTCTGGACATGGTTGTGGAGGCAGACATGATGTCAGGTTCAAGAGAAATTGAGATGCATTGAAGGGACTTGTAAGATGGGATACTGTAGAAAAGAGAGGGCAGGATGAGGGGAATTATGTTAGTACGATTACTGTGAGTACACAGAAACATAGATACAGTATATAGATATTGATGGTAGACAAAGAAAGGCTCTATGGCTCATCCAGTCTGCCGAGACCTTCTCAAGGTCGGATGTGATGCCCCTCATCCCCCTTCCACTCCTCCTCCTCCTCCTGCTGCGTTTATCTGTGCCATATGTCTGTCCTACCTGAGTTTTTTAATCCCTTCACTGACTTAGCACAGACAACTTCCCTTGGATGGTTGTTCCACCAATCTGCCACCCATTCTATGAGAAAGTATTTCCTGATGTCCTTCCTCTGCCCCCCTGTCAAATCCCCCACCAGCTTCATTGAGTTCCTCCTGTTGCCAGTTCTCTGCTATCTGTTCTTGTTTATTCCATGAAGGTACTTGTACCCGAGTAGGAAATCTTGGGCTTGTCAAGGTGGACTGCTCGGCTCTTTTTCTGCCCTTCTCTTTTCAGTGTTTCTATGTTGTGATTTTTTTTTATTTTTTTTTACAGTTTGGTTTAAAATAAATCAGTACACTTTGTAAATATTGTTACATTTTAAGTATTTATTGACTGTTCCAAAATATAAATTTGTTAAACAATAAGATACAGCAAAGGCACATGTTACACTCTGGAGTGCAAGTTGGGTGTATTACAATCACTATCTTGCTGGTTAGGTATGTCACAATGGACTACTGAACCTATTGGAGAGCAGTTTTCACAATACTGGTGACATCATAATAGCCCTCTGCAGTACAGAAGCAAGCTGTTCAAATTAAAGAGAAACAGTTACTTCTTCACAAAAGCAGCTAATGTAAAAGTTAGAACTAGTTTATTAATATCGTATAAACAAAATATGCTTGATTAAAATTACAGTTTATCATCACTTGCAAGAGAGCAGGACTTTCATATCTCACTTTTGGCTCATCCACTTGAGAATTTCAGTCTTGCACACTCACACTTGAAGAGAAATCATATGTTTTGAGTCAGGCCGTCACATGTTCCCTGTGTATCTACAGTTTTGGCTTGTCATATTTTTTTTTGCAAATTACTGACTTCATTCTTAATTGTAATTCCAATTTACGGTTTGCTTAGAAAGGCCTTGGCACAGATGCTGTGTGTGGGGATATCTGCTCCATCCATTCCAGTGTTGCAGACCCACAGGTTCTTAGTGCTTGTTTTTAAATTCTTCTCAAGTCTTTTGACAGGTTTATAGATCAAGGGAGTGCTCCCGACCAATTGGAGAGCACTTTTCCTCTGTCCGTGAAACACACTTATTCTGCGAAGAGTGTCACATGTGCAGTTGCCCTGGAGATGAGCAATTTGGGGAAGAGTTTTTTTTAATTTTAATATCTCATTGGTCAATCTTGATCAATAATATATTAATACAGTGCTGAGGCCACTCTTAGTTGTACGAATGGTCTCACTTACATCCCTAGGGCATCAGAACTGCTCACCTTTGGTTTGCGGTTCTCATGCCCTAAGAATGCGTCTGAGACCACTCTTACAACAATATGATTGGACTCAGCAGCTATATTAACATACAGTTAAGCCCAAGTGTATTCTTTTATGGATGAGAATTAGTTGCCAAAGAAAGCATGACCCCCTGATGATGGGCAAGTAAATATTTTGTGTGGGCCAAGTGCCCTTCATTGGTTCTTGCCTTTCTTTCCCCTGATCAGCAGTGTCACCATGGTCTGTATTTGGGTATTCTTCTTCTTCTGGATCCTATGGGGCAAAATCCCCAGCCATGTATTATATGTTAATATTACAGTTTATTTACCTGGGATGGCCCAGCTGAGATACAGTACAATATCTCATTTCTGCTGGGGCCCTGCTTCTACCTGTTTCTGCAGCTGAGTGGACAAGCATACTGCGAGGTTACCTGACTTACCCAAGGTCACACTGTGAATATTTGTCTCTAGTGGGGTTCGAACCTGTGATCTCCTGGTTTCCAGATGGGTACTCTAACCACTAGACTGCACTGCCTGCCATATATCCTTTGTATAGCCATGGTGTTCTAGTGCACTTGTGACCTGTTATAAATAATATTGTACCTTGCCCTTTTGTACTCTTTTATGTCAAGGGACCCTCATGAAAATGAGTTATTATTATATCTCACTGGACCCATGCAGCCAATTTCAAGTACAAATAAATTGTGCAACCACAGTCATTATAGCCCTCACATGAGTTGCCTGCGTAATGGAACCTAGTAGTAAGGGTGAAAGTGTGAACCGATTTTCTGCTTTTACTGCAATGTCCAGGGTAGTTCACTAATGAGAAGTAGAAGTGCAGAGATTAATCTTAAAATGAATGTCGAATGACAACTGTGGTAGTTAAAGGACTGTGATGAGACCGTATGTCATTTTGTTCTTGTAGAAGCTGCTCTTCATATGCAGGTTCCAAGTGTTGTTTTTCCATCTTTACTGGTCTTTTAGGAGACTCCGTGGGTTATTGGTTTATATGCTAGTTGTAAGTACCATTGTGGAACTGTATGATGTAGTTTATAATCCTTTCATGCACAGCATTCTAATAGTAGTGCACATATGTAGTACCACAACATTGTAAGCTTAATGGGACACTCTTAACCCTTTTTGCATCATATTATTTCTAGTTGAAAACCCAACATTTTATGATTGCTAACCTTCTCTAAAATTCATTGATGTTGCTAGTTGTTTTATCTGGTGCCTTAGCAGAACTGGAATACATGGTAATGGTGTAATTATACCTAACTTTGTTTTGTTTCAAATCCTTGATCAACTCTTATTGCATACTTACTGAACATCAGGAACACCCCCAAACAGTGCAGCCACTCATGATGCAGAAGTCTCCCCTCCTCCCACAGCATTATGAGTGACTAGATTGTGTTAGTGGCATTCCCAAGTTCAGAAAAGATGCCGTGAAATTTGATAAAAAAAAATGTAAATAAACACATTTTTGTGTGGTAACACCAGTATGGTGCGCAGTCTGTTTTTCACTTTTAAAAAGAAATAAGGAAGCAGAATTAAACAACCAGGTACATCAGCAATCTTTACAGAATGTAAGATGGACTTTGACATACATCTGTTTTCTACCTACTGTACTTACAACTGTATAGGAAAAAGTCTTACATTTGGTTAATATGGTAATTATTATACAAATATAGAGAAAGTGATTTTCATCCCCTCTTATGTCTCCCTCCTGTGGTCAGCTGGTGACCTTTCACTCCTGGCACAGTTGCACAGCCTTATTTTAGAAATGGGGTCCGGAGAGTACCAGATCAGTGGAGATCATTTAGATGGCTGTGGATTAGCTCTGGTTCCCCTGTTTTGTCCCCTTCGCCCCCTTCACCCCAGCACCACACACAGTCGCTGTGGCAACCTTGCTGGTGCACGGTTTCTCTGTGGAGGAGGCAAGCTCCCTGACCCACTGCAGGAGTCATTGTGGCCACTGATTGCAAAGCCACTCTCCTATACTGAGAAAGCACTGCTGCCGGCAGCACTTCTCGACTGTAGCTGCCCAAACACGAGATCCACAGGCTTCGTCCGGAACTCTGGTAGTCTGCATGGTAGTGCAGTGACATAAAAAACATACAAACAGAAGTGTTGCTGGCAGATAAAGGCCAAGTGTCTGTCCAGTCTGCCCAGAAAAATGTCCTAGCTATCCCCCGACCTACTTTCTTAAAGAGGTATTTAGCGCTAATGCTTACCCCCAATCGCCCCATCCCCTAACCCATCCCCCACCCTCCTAGCTCCTCCTTTGATATTACCAGACCTCATATCAGTCCCACATGTTTTTGAACCCATTTATAATCCCTGCACTCCACCACCCTCCACCACCACTTTCACTGGTAATCTGTTCCATGGCTCCACCACCCTCTGAGTCAAATAGAACTTCTTAACATCCCTTCTTTCCTTTCCCGGGTGAGCCCCCATTCATGCCACCTGATTACTGCACTGCCAATCCTGTGAACAGGTACTCACTATTTGCTCTATTCATTTCCCTCAAGAACGTGTATGTCTCTATCATGTCACCCCTCTCCCTCCTCTCCTCCAACATTTACATGTTTAGGCCCTCCAGTCATTCCTCATAGGATCTACTCTGCTGTCCTTGTGCATGGTAAGCATAGATGATTTCTTTTTCTAATTTTTAATATTTTTTTTCTGTGAAGAATAACATTTAAGTTTAGTATTGAGCCTTGAGGAAGATAATTATGGTACAATATATGGTTATGAATGTTTTAATGGTTGTCACATTTTTTTCTGAAACGAAAAGACATGTAGCTTCTTCAAGCAAGGTTATGGTTGGCAGTATGTTTCATTTACATCAGGGCAATTCTGACAGTTTGGTTGCCATAACAACATGCTGCAGTTCCTTATTACTATCACCGTCTATGTTTTTAAATATAGCAACTGATTTTTTTTTTAATCAACGCGTTTTCATTCCTTGCTTTCAAGCATGCAGCATACTGTTTAACTACTGTGAAAAGTTTATAATGTTTACAAAACAGCTTGGAAACAAGCTGGGTTTCAGCTTTGCCGAAAATGTGCTGACCTTTAACTCCCTGACGCCAGGGTTTAATTCTTAGAACATATTCAGCTGGTTTGGTAACTTCATTTTTTTTGACATTAGCATTAATCCATATCTACTATCATGTAACTTGCCTGTGTAAATGATGTTCCATACCATTGTCATTACTTAACCCATGTATACCCTTTCTTCCCCAGGTCACACCTGAAAATGAGCCTCAGCTTAGTGTGCCTATCCTGGTAACCAAATCTTAAATAAATAAATATGAAATAAATGTAATACTTTTATACCAGTGGAATTAAGATGCCATTCCTGCAAGGAACTTTGATAGCATAAATGTGACTTCGGGGTTGCTCCTAACCCCAGAAATCCTTTGCGTAAATGTTTACACTTTATGCAGTCATCTCAGCTGAGATTGACACCCCTGAGATTAGAACCTATGCAAATTTTAGAATTTGGAATGTAGATTTAAACTGTGCACCCATGGACCACTCTGGTCATTGCTCAGATCTGTGTCTCCACCTGAAGAGAGCAGTCTCCCCTTGGTGATCTCTGGTAACGGATGATTCTCCAGTCGGGTTTTTTGTTTTGTATTTATTCTAATAAGTGTATCTTGGTTAGTTTTTATCGATTACTCTGCATTTAGCTAGAGTTTTCAGTAATTAATGATTTCTCCGGTTACTGACTGATTGTCAGGAACAAGAGAATACCTTAGTTGGCTACCATTTGAATTTCTGTCTATTTTTACCTACTGAACCACTTTTCATTGAAATTAGCAGTGGTTTAGTAATTTTTAATGATCCAGTTTACGGAGAATGGGGAGCTTTCATGTTCTGTTTCAGTCTGTGCCCTTTCATCTTAATTAATTGGTTCCTGTTTCATGCTTTGACCTTTTGCACAGTTTTCTCAGTGCAAGAGCCGTTCTTTACTGTTGGGTTCTTGTACTGCACTGTTTTGGGGAATGGTTTTGAACTAATTAAGGTTGGCTCATATTGGTATGTCAGAGAGACCTTGTGGACCTTCAAAAATTGTAAAATTGTTTCCAGCTCCTGGCAAGGGCAGGCTGTCACAAGCTTTGTTTCAAGGGTTTAGTCCTCAACAAGACTTTCTAAATTGCAAGTCCTGTCACACTTTTTTTCACAAAAACCTCATTTAAAAGGGTAAACATATTAAAAAGAAGCATGCCTTTTCAGTCTGCCACTGTGTCACCTAAAACTCATAAAAAGGGCTCTTGAGGGTGTTGCGGACTATGGTGGAAAGCATGCATCAGAAGGCTCCATCTTCTCATATACAGCAGCAAATAATTCAAAAGGTGACAAGAAACATGATAACGTTTCATGCACCTGCAGCCAAAGTCAAATGAATACAGTTCAGCTCACAACTAAAAGTAGTTTGATACCCTCAGCATGGTGCATAGTAGACCGCAGAGTCGCAAGATAATTTTGAGTGAGGTCAAAGAGTGGATGGACCAGGTCTATGAGAGAGTTTCACTCTTTCTCTTTCTCCACCTCAGGCCATGCTTCCGATGCATTGCTGGAGTTCACCCGAGTAGCACATGCTGTAATTAAGGCAGGATTTCAATGCAAGGATTCACTTTCCTGAGTTACTGCAGTAGTTTGTAATGTCTTGTGAACAATAAATTCACCCAAAAAATCTGTTTCTGCTTAACATGACAACTGTGCGGTTTCTCATTTTAGAAAGGTGACATAATCATGCAGTAGTCAGCAGAAATTATATTACTGTAGCTAAACAGTCACATGTAAGACAATAGCTCCTCAAAAGCATCGGAAGATGGGCTCCATAAACATTTAGCTTATTTACCAGAGTTTTGATAAGTTATTTTAAATGTAGAGGTTCTAAACAGACACTCCGCTGATGCTTATAAATTCAAGTCAAAGACAAATCACTTTCAGATTACTTTTTTATGCATTAGTTAAGTTTAAAGGTTGGAATGCTGTTACATAAGGTTTAGTGGGCGTTATATGCTCTCTCTCTGCTTCATCATGAGTAACAGGCTGTCATTCATGAGGATGCGGAGGGAGAGTGTGGATGTCGACTGGAGACAGGGAAATGAGGAGGACTGGCACACCTCTCTACAGAGCTAGCTTGGAGATATTTCTGGAAGATAAGCCCAGGATCAGCCCCCCACCCCAATCATAAATCAGAGGGGCATATTCTAGTTCCCAGCTTGACCCATTTGTTTTACTGTGCATTTGTGGGGCTTGAGGGAAGCATTGAGATGCGAGTTGCATTTCTTAATTTTTGGGGAAGAGCATGGACAGCAACAAACTCTTAAGCCCTTCTGGTAGTTTGGGGTGGGGGTCTTGAAACATTTTTAGGAGAGGGGGCCCTTCACATGAATCATTTAGACCCAAATGATGCAGTTGCTGGTATTCTGGAATTTGTTGCATGATGCACTTTGTTCTGTATTTGTTTAAAATATTTTATTACCCATAATGCCTTGCACTGGGATGACTTTAGAGTATGTGTGAGGTCTGGAGAAATGAAAACTAGACAATTTTGATATTTCTTCTCTCCTAACATTCTTTTATGGATCCCATATGCTTACTACTCTTTCTGCAAATGTTCTGTTCTGTATGCTCAGTCCGACTGTGCTAAATGTCCAATGCCTTGGGGGTTTGACTTGGTACCATGCTGGGAGGATGACTGCACTACACTGAAAAGTACCAGTAGGATTAAAAACATGTTAGTTCTGTGCCACTTTCAGCCTATACTGGCTCAGATGTACAAGCCTGTTTAAAGGGTGATGTCTGTTCTGGCAAAACCTTGTCAGCAGTGTTGGAATTAAAGGGGAGGCCTGTAAGAGTGCTATCTTTAAATTGACACCCCCATCTGTTTATAAGTCAGTGACAGTGATGTGTGAGCTACCGGGGTTCACTTAAGGACTGGGGGGTTTGAGCCCTGATAAGACCCCCAGTAATTCCAACATGGCATACAAGCCCGACATGCACAGGGATTGGAATACCCATGCCTCGCATTGGGATTGAGATTTTAGTATGTGTAGGATGTGGAGAGATGCACAGAAACGGTACAGCTACAGCACAGTTTGCATAAAACTGTCCCCCTAATGGGTTGCTTCAGCATTTGTCAATGAGTTGCGTGAGTGCTGATGGATCCAGAACAAAGCCTGGCAAAAACTACTGCCTAAGAACGGCAGCTGAAAGAGCACCTTTCTCACGAATTTTACTGAGCGAGTTGAATAAACAGGAGGCTCCCTTACCTGAATGGGAGTTCCTCCGTAGTAGCAGTTGTAAAATGTTATGTTTACTCTCCAAGGAAGGGAAGGGAAGGGATTGTATTTTGCCCCGAGGGGGTGAGCTGCTTGATTCCTTCCACTTCCTGATCTCAACACCATCCCATGCTCTGATGTTTGTGATGTCGTTATATGACCAGAGCGAGGACATGCTCCATGCAAGTCTATGGGCGTCAATTTAAAAGTTATTTTCACAATTTTAACCCGTTTTGTACAAATCGGATCCAATATTCAAGTAATAAGGCTCTTGTTACTTGAGTACTGGCTCGATTTGTACCAAGCTATCAGAGTTAAAATCATGAAATAACTTTTAAAATGATCTGAACACGTGCTGATAATATGCTCATAGCTCAAAACATCAGAACGTGGACGTGTATTGAGATCAGAAATGGAAGTGATCAAGTGGGTAGCCCCCTTTGGGGCAAAATACAATCCCTTCCCTTCCCTTCCATAGGGGGAAAACATAACATTTTACAACAGCTATGGAGGAACTCGCATTCAGGTAAGGGAGCCTCCTGTTTGTTTTGCAGTGCACTGAGAAAGGTGCTCTTTAAGTTTTCATAGTGTATTTAAAATTATAAATCTATTTAATTATTCATGAGCTAAAGAAGCTCACTGATTTGGCTGCCATGCTGGTCTGAAATCTCTTAGAAATGCCTGGCATGGCAGCTTCATGGGCTTATCTCCGCACTCTACACTCCCTAATGTCAATGGTTACAAATAACAGGAAACTTGTCAGAAGAAGAAAATTACCAAGCTATGAAGGTTTTCCAGAAAGTCTGAAATCCTTTCATATAAAAATATTGTGCCTCCTCGAAAACAGAGACCACCACATACTGTGATCAGTATGGAACGACACCACGTGGCAGCCGTTGGCGCTGCGCGGCACCAGGCAAAAATACTGAAACTGCCCCCCAAAAGGCCATTACTGTGATTAGACTTATAATCACAATAATGACCTCAGAGCCAGTCATTTCCTGTCGATTAATGACCGGCTGGGTGGGGTGGCTCTCAGCTGTGCCTTGGAAGGCCACCCCAGCGTTATCTGAAAATGACCGGCTCTTCAGTCGTGTGCTTAAATAACACAATGTTAAGTTGCCAATGCCTTTGCAACATTAAAAAACAAAGCAAAACCAACTCATTGGCATAACTTACTAGAGACCTCTTGACATACTGTATATGGCTGTTTATAAGTCCATAGCAATTTGCTAGAACATAAAATGGGATTTTTGTGATGGTCTGTATAAGACAAGAGACAAATACAAGAGGTTTAACTTCTACAAGAAGTAAGTCATTTGGGGTGGGCGAAGGAAAGCCGCTGAATTGTGCATCGCATGCATGGAAAAAGCAAACAAGATAGCAGCAGAAAAACTCTTGCTATTTTAGTTGGAGGTTTTCCATACAAACAGAACAAGAGTTTGGCTAATAAAGAGAATAAAGTGATGCCAGGACTAGCCTTATGGTTTCCTCTACGTTATCCTTTAAAATCATAACATAGGGCTGAAATTCTATGTCTGTGTCAGTGAGCTCAGTAGGTAGCACACTTGCCTCTGGTGCCAGAATATTGGAAGGCTGCGGGTTGCATCCCCAGATCGGGTACTTGAGGTAATACCCATAACTCAGGCTTTCAGAATCAGTAGACAGTCCTCACATTCTGCCTTTTCCGCATGAGTTTGTACTCCATGCATTACCCCACACTTTGCTTCCTCCTCTTCCTCCAGTCTGGCACCAATAAACTAACTCTGTGTTGCCCCCCTACTCCCCACAGGAAGAGTAGGGAATTTTTTTTTATTAGATCAAAAATACATACAAAACCGACAAAAAAAAAAATAAACTGTGTAATCAAGTCATATATCACAGTTTACAATAAACAAGAATACTCAAAGGTCAGAAGCAAAAACAAGTAAGTCCAATCAACTAAAATAAGAGACAATACAGAACATTACCCAAAAGAAAAGCACACCTGTAAACCCAAATAGTATAGCTGTTTCAATTGACGCCCACAAAAAGGGCTTCCGGAGACAGTATATTGCAACCTCCTCATGATGGGAAAACTCACGACATATTCCTCCCCAACTTTTTCCAGGATTTCCTTGGCAGACAACCCCAGTGCTTATTATATGCATTCCACATAGAGCATGCAATAATGCTTTGCAGCTGGGTTGTACAGGTAAGGGTAGGGGAGTTTCCCTGGTGTCAAGGTCAACCTTTCTTCTGTCAGAGCAGGTCCATGTAACCAACCCCCAGGGAACGGCACCCCCGGAAATTAGCTGTAATCACTCCATGTGCCTTTCCTGGTCACAAATTGCGAATAATGATGGTGGTGTAACTGTGCCAGAGCTGTGTACTACTCCGTCCCAGTGATGCATCCTCTTTGTACACTCAGGTCCTGGACTGCTGGGGTAAAGTGATAACAGAAGAGCATTTCTTATGACCATTCAATCATCACAAACTAGTGAATGAGAGAATTGTGTGATTATATCAATGGCTGTTTATGGCAATTTTGAATTGGTCCTTTTATAATTTTCATTGTGTATACCATGTAACCATATCCTGAAAAAAAAATTTTTTCAAAACTAAACAAGTATTTTTTGTTTCATAATTGGCCTTTGGAGACGGAAGTCGTGTTACATGCTTTTTTTTTTTTTTTTCCCTGCTTCTGTCCACTAATACTCCATTACCTTGATCTGTGATGGCAGGGTTCGATGCTTCCCAGCAGTGTCTCCCTTAACTATTGAATCCCCTCCAGCAGGCCAGTAGAAATCCACAGCAGGCGATTGCTTGCTTCTGTCGGAGATAAGCTTGTGCATGGCAAAAAAGCCACCTACTGTATGTAACATCACTGACGCCTGCCAGATCACTGTATGACAATCTATTGTCAATCAGCATGCTCTGACAAGTAGTGCTGCGGATCAGCCTATTTCCCCAGTCTCGAGGTCAGTGATGTAAGACCCCGATGCTTTGCAGCCCACTGAGCTGGCAGTTGTTTCTTCTTTCTAATGCACATCTAGTGTGTTTTACAGTAAGGGCTGCATTATCAAGCTTGCGAACCACTGACCTAGGCTGTGCAGTCGGATGGCTTGTTTCCAGAGTGTTGTGCAGATCCTTTAAAAAACAACACGAGGACTGTTTACCATATATACTTGCCTGTAAGTTGACCTCCTTTACCTTGTCAATTCTAGCAAAATTACAGAGATTATTTTGCTGCTCAAATTTGATGGGAAAAACTGTTTTGTGATCAAAATCAGACACCGCATCTGTCTTCTTAGTCAGAACTGGATGCAACATCAGGTTACATAATTGCAAAAATGGTTTACCATTGTTGAAGATAGGTTGACCTCACAGATAAGTTCAGTCCCTTGTGGGAACCCATTTTTAGCATCAAAACTAGACTTACATGCGAGTATTATTCAGTATTAGCAGAAACTGACAACTAAAGATGGGACTTGAGAAACTGGTGGGTATTGCAAGGCTGCCTTCTCTTTATTGGAGTGGCTTTATTTTTTTCACTGCAGTCAAAATTCAGCCTTTGCATTTAGTCCGTCATCACATTCTGTTAGTACAGATCTCTTGGCACAAAAAAAGATGTTCTGCATGAAAGAAAAAATCGTCAGGGTCAGAGGTACTTTATTGCTATAGCAAGAGCCATTAAAAAGCATAACAAATAGGAGTAATAAAACAATATAGAATGGAAAAACATGCAGGTGTAAATAACACGGAAGCGGACTTGCAGTGCATATGCTGATTATAAAATACTGACTGTACATTTTTTGCTGGATAGTTCCCACTTCCATTTCAAGAACTACCAGACTTACGACAGACTTTTGTTTATGTGCAACAATGGAATAAAACTTTTACAATATGTATTGATTCTCCCAAACTTTGCAATTCTACAACCCATGTTTCTAACAACATAAGTGTATGATTCTGTGATACCCAAAGGGAATTAACAAGGTGAGGAAAGGGAGTATCTTTAAGGTGAAGATCAATCCAAGAACTGGGGAGCACAGCTTGAAACTGGAGGGCAGTCAATTCAGAGGTAATAAGAGAGGGCACTATTTCACTGAGAGGGTGGTGGCCCCTGGAATAGACTACCAGAGTTGGTGGTTGAGGCATCAAGAGTTGTGGGATTAAGGAGTGCATGGAATAACTACTGGGGTCTAAACAAGAGAGGGAGGGATAGCTACCCAAATGGGGAAAAAGGGACCAGGAACCTACAATGTGTGTGTGTGTGGGAGGGGGGACATAGTAGTGGGGTGTAGGGTGATACAGTCAGAGCTACCTATGGGGAAGGAACATGGACAAAGTAGATGGGCCAATTATGTCCTTTTCTGCTGACAAATTTCTGTGATTCTACGATTCTGTGATCCTCACTATGGAATGTTGTCCCAGGGTTTAGAATTGTGCTGTGAACTCAGAGAAACGGTCTGGGTCTATAGGATTTTTTTTTCGCAGTTAATCCTTTTTATTAAAATATTTTCAGAAACACATAAAATAAGTGGTAATACTGGTAACACTCTAGAGATATCATACATTAATAGAGTACATCACAATGCAGATAATTTCCAATGACCAATTCAGTACAGGCTGTAATACACATTCATACCATCAAGAGGACAGGTACAGAGAGTAGGTACCAGCTCCACCCTTAAGAGGGATTTAGTACTGCATACTGGGATGAAAGGAATGGGTCCCATATAGGTTGGGAGGAAGGTGTGGTTTTCTTAGCAAAATGTGACATTTTGTCTGGGGTCACTAAGTTCCTGACTGCTGCCAACCAGTGAAAGACTGAAAGAATTTCCACAGACCTCCACCTTTGAAGTATTAATCTCTTTGCCTCAGCATTTGCTGTTAGGAGCCACTGTAGATGTCTTTGGCAGAGGGAGAAGTTTCCCAGAATGTACAGTTGTGGGGGCATTGGAAGGACGCCCCCAGGATCTGTGTGCAGCATCTGTGAAGCTGGGTCCAGAATGGCTGGAGTTTTGGGAAGTCCCAGATATTATAGAAACACAGAAACATGGAATCTGACTGCAGATAAGGACTGCTTGTTCCACACAGTTTACCTGTTTTTTCCTGCCTACAGTATCGCTGCAGACCCTGCTTGACCTCTGGCTCTTTCTCTGGCTGGGCCTGGAAAGAGATAAGTTATCCTACAGGCTGTGAATATAGCTGTCTGTTTGTTGCTTGCGCAGCCTGTATGAAAGCAGTTTCCCCGCCTTTTCACCACTGCCCCAGTACTTGTGTTTTAAATGCAATACTGCCAATTCCACCTTCCGTGCTGCCAGAGAGTTGAACTGCATCCGGAGGGAAGGGAGCTCATTCAATAAGGAGGGCTGTAATTGAGCATTTGAGAGGACTGTTCAAGCTTTTTCTCCTTTGCTGCTAACTCTGCCTCAATTTTTTTCTGGGTCTCCTACGAAAAATTGCAAATCCTGTCACAAGATCTTGGCAAAGGCAGACTGCCACAATCTGTGTGTTTCGATTGCTTGGGCCACAACTACTGTATTTCATACTGCAGTCTTCATTACAACCCTGTGCATAGTTTAGGTCATTAGATATGATTGTCAAGTGCAGGAAAGTTTAGATTTGTTCTCATAGAGGTATTCTTGCAAGTTCTCTGCTATGTGTGTGTGTGTCTTGCATTATTTTAATGTAACATCCAGCCGGACCTATGTTACCTCAAAAATGATGCTTCAAGGACAAACATCATTATACAAATCAGGCAGAACTGCATAACCCTTCAAGGTTAATGCAAATCAAACAACCAAGTGACATGTCACTGTACAAGCACATTCAAACCCCTGGAAATCTTACTGTATTCTGACAAATGCAGTATGGTCTCACCATAGGACTGCCCCGGAGCCGAAACAGTTAATAGAACCTATGCTAATGGTGGAATGTTAGGCTCGAGCTTGGTTTTCAAACCACTGTCCCTGGTTGCACTTCCTGCAACCGTCAGATTCTTTACTCCACTTGCCTCAGTAAGACGTCTCTGGAGAGCTCTCCTTCACTTCGACCGAAGAAGTTATTTTCTCGGTTTATTTTAAAAGTCCATTTATTTTATTTGATTTTTGAAGCAGTGTCCTTGGTTCATAGGTAGAATTAGTCTAGATAGTGTTAGTTTGGTAAGTTTTGTCGGTTCCTCCTTGGTTCTTCCAACCGGGAGGGAACTGATAGCTCTATCTTGTGTTCACTGAATAAATTTAACAATTTGTGCCGTCCAGTAAGGCGATTTTATTTGGTCTAAATTTTGAGTCTTTTTTACTGGGATAATTCTCAGTTAATTTTCAGTTCTAACCAACTGATAAATATCACAGACCAAGAAACGAACGGGCCCCACAGGTTTCCAGCATTGCACAGAGTGTGGGGAACCGTTCGCTAAGGTAGATCCTTATCTTATTTGTGTAATTTGTCTGAGATTTGACCACCTCAAGGAGGACTGTGGAATTTGTAAGAACTTTCCTCAGTTGACGCTTAATAGGTGATTTAAATGACTGCAGGAGAAGATGTCTGAAAAAGCCACTGAACCGGCAACAGACAGCCATAAAGAACTGGAGGACCAGCCCTCTGACAAGGGTGACTCTTCCTCTACTAAGAAAAGACCTGCCGACCCAGCCACTAACTCGGCACATACAGGCAAAAGAAAAAAGAAAGAAAAACATTCAGTGGCTGAACTGCAACTGAAGGCATCGGTTCCAACCGCTGAAGAAATAGCGAACGCGATTCTCATTATCCAGTCTCTTCAGCCCAGCCCGGTTCCAGTTGAAAAGTGACCACGTCTGGTTACCACAGGCTCTACTTTGGTTCCATGTTCATTGGAACCGGAAACGAGAGACTTTTGGAGAAGAATATGATGAGGATGACGATGATGAAGAAGAGGACTATGGGGAGCCGATTGAACTGGACATTTCCCCAGATCCTCACTGAACTGATTCCCCTGATAAGGGAACTGAAGATTATACTTCTCATTTTCTGTTCATTAGGCAGGTGGCCCAGTCCTTGGATCTCCCCACCTAGGAATCTACTGATGAGGAGGAGGAACAGGACTATAGAGAAATGATGGATGTGCCAACCTCTAAAAGGGTTTTGTTGCCCATCCATAAATCTTTGGAGAAACAGGTCTTAAAGGTGCTGCATACCCCTACTTCTATTCCACCCCTGGAGAAAGAGGTGGACAAAAAGTATTGGGTGGCTAAGGGTTTAACATAATTTTTGTTTGGGCACCCTAGCCATGAGGGAGTGGTACAGGCTGCAGCCTGTGATAAGGCTGGCATCCCTCTGGCATCACACCCTCCTGACAAGGACTCCATGAGAATAGACTCAGTTGCTAAAAAGCAATACCTGGGGTCCTCTCTTGCTATCAGACAGGTCTCTTATATGGCCTGTGTTGCTAGATATCAGAAGACTTTGTGGAACACTGCGATGGAAATCACAAAGTCAGTTCCAGCCCCTATGGCAGCAGATCTGGAAGAGGCTGCAGAAATGGTCATGGAAGCTTCTAAAGTCCAATTTCGCATGGCAGTGGGCAGTAATGACACTGCTGCCAGACAGATGGCCTCTTCCATATCGTTAAGGAAGTTTGCTTGGCTCAGGACTACTAACCTGACACAAAACACTCAATCCACGGCCATGGACTTTCCTTGTGAGCCTCTGTCTCTTTTTGGTGAGCAGACAGAGGCCTACATGAAAAAAATGGATGAGTACAAGACAGCATACCAGAGTGCTGCTGCAAAGGACAAGACTGCTACACTCCATAAGCAGCAAGCCAGGTGTCATAGGGGCAGGCCTTATAGGCTGTTCTTCCAGCCCCAGGCTTATCCACAGTACCAGTAGTACCAACAACAGAGGGGCTACTTTAGAGGCAGGGGCAGAAGAGGTGGTAACTGTACAGGCCCTGGCACTCAGCCAGCATCCCAACCTCAGCAGACATCCTGAGAGGTCTGCCCGGGTCACCTCCCCAGTACAGGTAGGAGACAAGTTGGTCCACTACCTCCAGGAATGGCAATCCATTACCACAGACAAGTGGGTCCTGGAGGTAGTGGGCCAGGGTCTGGCTTTCAGTTTCAAACTCAGACTAAAACTGAAGGCAAAAGGTTTTTGACCTTCCTCCCCAGCAGAAACTCTGTTGCTAGAAAAGGGAGTATTAAATCTCCTATTCTTAGGGGCAATAGAGCCAGTCCCTCTGCCACAGAGAGGGAAAGGCCTCTATTCAAGATACTTCCTCACTACCAAGAAAACAGGGGAGTGGTGACCCATATTGTATTGTAGACACCTAAATAGGCGTTTACTGAAACTAATATTCAAAATTGGTCACTCTGTCTACAGTTCTGCCCACATTAAAGCAAGGCAACTGGTTGGCATCCCTAGATTTAAAGGAAGCCTACTTCCACATCCCAGGGAGACAGTCACATAGAAAGTTTCTCAGGTTCAGACTGTCTTCAGGCCATTATCAGTTCAGAGCAATGCCTTTCGGTCTCACTTCTGCTCCAAGGATGTTCACAAAATGTTTGGCTGTGGTTGTGGCACACCTAAGGAGACAGGGGATGGCAGTATTTCCCTACCTGGATGGCTGGCTAGTTGTAGGGCAGTCTCAACAGGTCAGGCATTCCCTGGTGGTCACACAGGATCTCCTACAGTCTCTGGGGTTTCTGATAAACCAGAAAAAGTCAGTACTACAACTAGTGCAGCTCTTCAAATTCATAGGGGCTCAACTGGATTCAGTAAAAGGAAAAACCTTTCTTCCACAGGAAAGAGTAAGCACCTTGGTACAGTTAGCATGCTCTTTCAAGCTTCACAGTCTCAGACCTGCCAGGCACTTCCTGCAGTTATTGGGCCACATGGCAGTATCAGCAGCTACAGTGCTGGGTGCAAGGTTTCAGATGAGAGATGTTCAATATCATCAGAAGCAATACTGGCTCCAGAAGAAAGATTCACTATCAAAGCTGGTCCCAGTAACTCAACCCCTCCTGCAGGCTCTGCAGTGGTGGTCAGAGGAGGAAAACCTCAGACAGGGAGTCCCTTTCTCACAAGAGCAACCCTCCCTGGTGCTTACCACAGATGCATCCCTTCTAGGGTGGGGAGCACATCTAGGGAAGCATACTGTTCACGGTTCATGGTCCAGACAAGAGTCCCTGTTGCACATCAAACTGCTGGAACTCAGGGCAGTCTTGCTAGCACTGCAGGCATTTGCCAGCATGCTTCAGGGGAATGTGTTCCAGGTCAGAACAGACAACACGACCACAATGTACTATATCAACAAGCAGGGGGAGGCACAAGGTCCACGCCCCTGTGCACAGAGGCCATGAGAATATGGAGTCTGGCTTACTCACTATTCGGTTGTCAGCAGTTCATCTGCCAGGCAAAGGCAATGTGTTGGCAGATGCACTGAGCAGGATACATCAGAACCATTATGAATAGTCCCTGAACAGTCAGGTACTACAGATGGTTTTTCAAAAGGTGGGGAACTCCAGAGATAGATCTCTTCACCTCACCAGACAACCACCAGTTCCCAAAGTATTGCTGCAGGCCTCCAGTGACTGGGTCAGTGCTGCTGGATGCACTAATTCTAGATTGGACAGGGAAGTTCCTGTATGCTTTCCCTCAATTTCCCTTGTTGTTGAAGGTTCTGATCAAGCTCAGGTCCTAGCCAGCTACAATGATCCTAATTGCTCCAGATTGGGCCAGGCAGCCATGGTACTCCCTCGCACTGGAGCTTTTGGTAGCCAAGCCAGTTAGCTTCCTCAGGAGGCACAAGTTGCTGACTTCATCCCAGGGCAGGATTCTGTACCTGAAGCTTTGGTCTCTCAGGCTCAAGGCCTGGCTCTTTAGGACCTAGAGTATGCCAACCTGCACCTCTCAGAATGTGCCATGGAGGTCCTTAGGGTTTCTAGAAAACCCTCTACCAGGAAGATTTATATTTCCAAATGGAAAAGATTTTCTATTTGGTGTCAGAATAAAAACCTGGACCATAATCAGGCAGGATTGTCTGTGGTTTTGGATTACCTAACCCATCTTTATTCTCTGGGTTTAAGGCCCTCCACATTGAAGGTGCACCTGGCTGCAGTCTCCGCTTACCTGTCAGCAGGCAAGACGTCATCCTTGGCCTCTAATCTTGTGTTTAGGAGGTTCTTTAAGGGATTGTTGCATTTGCACCTACTTCATAGAACTCCCACTCCAGTGTGGGATCTGACATTTGCATAGCTAAGCTTATGCAACCACCCTTTGAACCCACATCAACAGCTTATCTCAAGTGTGCAACTTGGAAGACTGTGTTCCTGGTTGCCATAACCTCTGCCAGAAGGATCTGTGAACGTCAGGCCTTGTCCATGGAAGCGGACTACATGACTTTCCATAGGGACAAAGTGGTCCTTAGGACCAATAACAAATTCCATCCTAAGGTGGTTTCAGATTTTCACATTAATCAGTCCATTGCCTTCCAGTTTTCTTTACTGCCCATTCCACTTCAGGTGAGCGTAGACTGCATAGCTTGGATGTTAAAAGAGCTATCAGCTACTACCCGGAGCATACAAAAAGTGACGCGGGGGATAGGATTCAACTCTTTCTGACTTATGGAGAAGTGGGAAAAGGTAAACCTGCTACTAAGAGATCCATAGCAAGATGGATTGTGGCATGTATCAATTCTGTTATGGCAGACTGGGCAAACAGTCCCCTCGAGGGCTCAGGGCTCATTCCACAAGGGGGACAGCTGCGTCAATAGCAGCTTCAAGAGATATCCCTTTATTCGAAATCTGTAAGGCAGCTACCTGGAAAACAGTTCATACATTTACTAAACATTACTGCCTGGATACCCAGGCCAGGAGTGATACCAGGTTTGGCACAGCAGTTTTGCAGAGCTTGTTTCCTAAATATGTCCTCTGCCCAACTCCAAAGGCACTGCTTGGGTAGTCTGCATTTGTCAGAATACAGTAAGATTTCCTGGGGTTTGAAGAAAACATTACTTACCATAGTAATCTTGTTTCTTCTAAGGGAATCTTACTGTATTCTGAGCTCCCACCCTTCCTCCCCTGCTAGGACCTACAGGGCACTGCACACTGCCTGTATATTGATGTTGGAAACCTGTGGGTACCTATTAGTTTCTTGGGCATCTGTTGACCTGAGTCTTAGAAATGCCCTATGTTGTTTAAGAGGTGTTTTTTACCCTGGTTAGGGTAATGAGGATTAGTTAAGTTTAGATTAGTTGATTAGTATTATTAGCTTCTGCATGCTTTGTAAGAATCTGATGGTTGCAGGAAATGCAAACAGGGACAGTGGTTTGAAAACTGAGCTAGAGCCTAACATTCCATCATTAGCATAGGTGCTATTAACCATTTCGGCTCTGGGGCCGTCCTATGGTAAGACCATACTGCATTTGTCAGAATACAGTAAGAGTCTCTCAGAAGAAATAAGATTACTGTGGTAAGTAATGTTTTCTTTTCACCCCAGCGTAACACCGAAATAATGAAACATAGCTTAGTGTGAAAACTGCAAGTAAAACCTAAAGTCATATAACTAACATATTAGTATACTAAAGAAATGCACAAAGGTCCTCATTCTAGTCTATATATAAAACATTGCAAAAAAGTCCAAACTAAAGAAAAAAACCTAAATAAAAAAAAAAGGTGAAACGGTACTTACAATACATGATTTGTTGGCATATCTTCTCAACTGTTCCCAAACCGATTTCAGCTGTCTGCAGTGTGATGTCATCAAACAAGATGCAGTCTTAAATACCTACAGTAACAGCAAGCCTGGCCCTGTGGTGCTGATAAGAGTACATTGTGCTCCCATACAGGAGCCCCGGGGCTGTGTTGTAAGCGCAGCTGCCTCCACTGAGCCAGTGGATTTGTGAAGGTGGTGTAGAGCGAGCGCATGTGGACTCTGGTGGGAGGGTCTCACATACTCCGCAGCTTCAGCACCTCTTCTGGTGGGCTTTGTGGTGGGCCGTTGACATGGTAGGTGATCATGCAACATTGACCCTCTTCTCTGAGACCAGGTACAGAGTGCAAGGTATTAAATATGCCAAACAAACTGATCAGCAGTTTTACACGTGAAAGTGCTAATCAGTTGTAAAAATGCATTGCACTTGGCGCAGAATGATTAGCAAAATGTAAAAATATATATAATTTTATTAATTTTGTCTACTGTATGATAGACTCACTGAAAAAAATGGTTAGCAGTCTACTGCTGTGCATTTTCGGAAATGGTTAGCAGTATGTCCTGTTTTGTGTAGCGTTTTGCTGTGCCATACCAGCTATTTAAAACCCTGGAGTGGGCAGGTGTACTACAGGGAGGTGGCAGATTTATTCCCAGATATGTACTGTATGAGAACATGTTCTAACTTGGAGCCTAATTCACATAGGTGGCTGGGATACGCTCAAATTGAGCATAACCTGACCATGTCACTGTGCACTCCCCCCCCGTTCCCATCAACACTGGATGGCATCATTATCCCCCGACCACCATTCTGCGCCAATGTAGAGCTGTATGTGGTGGCAGGGGATGGCACTGGTCCAGGCACTGTGCATGCAATCGGGTACCATTACAACTGTGAGTGGATCTATGCCAGCACAGGTTGCAGGATATGTTGGGATACGGCAGTCCTACAGGACTGCCTTATCTCCACGGGAAAATGTCTTTTACAGAAGCCCACCTTCCGGTGCTGGTGATGCCCCCATCCCACTGTGGAGGCTCACAGGTAGGGACAGGAGGAGAGAGAGCTGATCAGGCCCAGAGTCATTAGATGTGGATGGGCAGAGGGGAGCCTGAAGCTGCTAAGGAAGCCCCTAGAGCTGTGTATCTACCCCCCCCCCCCCGCGGGCTCTCCCTACAGCAGGTAAGTTTTGTAAAACCTCCAAAACATGAGTTGGTGTCCCGTATGTAGAACCGAGAAGCACAGGCAATGGGTTTCAGGTAGGAATCAACAAACTGAACTAAAGGCTTGGAAAGAAAACTGATGCTGGCCACAGACAGTCTCAGGGGTGGTGTCCGCAAGTTTTTATGTATACTCGGGAGGCTGTATATCACACAGCCATGCCTGTTTTTATGTATATTCGGGAGGCCATATGTCACACGGCTATGCCTGTTTTATGTATATTCAGGAGGCCGTATATCGCACGGCCATGCCTTGTGAAAGCACATTGTTGTTTGTGTGAAACGCTGGCAGTCACGGGGTGAGTTTTGCCGTTTTTTTTTTTATCTTAATTTAATAAATATTTTTGTCATACTACGACCAAGAGGATTGGTCTTTATCCCCTTGGAGTTGGGTGCACCACACAGTTTTGCCTTTATTCTCTAGAGGGAGTAGCCATCTCTTCGTATCTCCAGGGCAGAGTGCATGGACTCCAAGGGCCCTGTTTTCAAAAATATTTTGCAGTAGAGACAGAATGGAGAAAACCTCAGGTCTCTAAGCCTTTTTTCTGCCCGTATTTTTCTATGTTTCTGTACGGAATGGGCATGCAGATACTCAGATGAAGTAAGTCAGAGTACCAGACCTCCAGACTACCTGGCCCAGTCCAGCGCTAAAGCAGTATCCCCCTTCCCAGATTGGATCCTGTTCTACTTGGAACCAGTTATGTCTGTCCCCTCTTCTTGGGCACATGCACTTCTAGCCATAACTGGGAATTAAATCTAGGACCTTGAATTCTGAAGGTGGCAGCTCAAACCATTTATCTAAAGGGAAATTCCCTTTAGTCAAGAGCCTAGTGTGTTCCTTTGTCTTTTCATGCCTACTATACCATGGACCACCACTATTACTCAGCATTGCCTTTAGCGGTTATTCACAGCTTTCACTACTAGATGACAATACTTTACACAGACTGGCTTTTCTCATATACAACAGGTACTTAACTTGGTTTCATCTCAATTGTAGAGTCCATCCTTTGAACCACTAACTTGGGTGTCTGTTTTCGTCTTAGAAAACAGCCTTTTAGTTGCTGTAACCTCAGCTGGGCGAGTAAGCGGTCTTTTTCATTGACCCTGGTTATTTAATTTTCCATAAGGATAAAGCATTCAATAAAACCATCTCCAGGTAATGCCTAAGGTGATCTCTGAGTTCCATGCTAATCAATCCATTTCACTCCTGTTATGTTTTATTTGGCCACACCCAACAGAGGTGAGTTGAAAAGGGTCCTAAACTTTTATTTGAACAGGACCAAACCCATTAAGAGTTTAGCCCAACAGCTGTTTGTCACTTATGGGGCACTTCTCTAGGCCTCCCTCTGGCTAAAAAGATCATACTTGCTGGATAACTGTGCTGCCATTGACCCTCTGTGCACTTCACTTGTTTCATACTGTGTTCATGTTATACCCAGTTTTGCACAAAACCAGTGTAGTTGTGTAGCATGAATATGGGAGTTAAAAGACCATTTTTATGTAAAGTAGTCTGAAGTCCCTCCCAATCTGCTTTGCTCTAGTAGTGTTTAAAAGGACTTCTTCAGAAGTAAACTACTGTTGCCATAAGCACATGACTTAAATATTTTAACAGCTGAGGTCACATCTGGGCCATGTGTGTGCACATTGTCGTTATGGATATTACCCCGTTAGGGAGGCTCTAATTATAGCACTGAGCTGTAGCAAGGAGAAGGGGAGAGATAGCGAGAGAGAGAGAATCTGCTGTTTAATCTACAGGCTAAATAAAACATTATGCGAGAGGCTGGGGTACTTGCTTATCTATGCCCTGCTGTTTATCGATAAAGAAAACAGGACCGTCTAAATTATCCTTAATTTGATATACTACTTGAGGAATGTGAATATTTGATAAGGATTTTGCTTCGGTAAAGAAGTCAGTTGGGGATGCTTAAGTACTGCCAGCTGAAGAACTGAATACAGATGCTGGGTGTAGGAAAGTGTTTTTCCCCTAACAAGGTAAGTAGGCTGCTTCTTTTTATTTGTGGAATATGATGAGTAGAGAACATGCTGAGCTGTGAGCTGCTCGTTTCCAGGTATGTCCTGGGGAAAGGTACATACGAGAAGGAGGCACTAGCAATCGGGCTACGTTCAAACACTGCTGAAATACAAAAGATAGACAAAGCATACCAAATATTTACAAAAGAAAAGTGGGATACACTCTTTCAGCAATCATACAGTGGCATGGCTAACATACAAACAATAAGGAAGCTAAGTGCCGTATGTACGATTAACAGGAAACGATGGAGTAGTGATTGTGAGAAGCATCACATGTCCCAGCACCCAGGAAAGGGGAATAATGGGAGGCTTCAGAAGGTGTATGAGGGAATAATAGTGCGGGCAGTGTTGACAAGGACTGAGACTGAAGTCCAAGGTCACTTGACTTTGCTATCAGTGCAGTTATTCCCAAGTGCTGACCCTCCAGTACCCCCCATTAGTGCTATTATATTCAGGTAAAAAACTAGGAGACAAAAACAGACGGTTGCTATTTCCTGAAGTTCATCAATGATTTTTAGCTTTTTAGTTTTTGACAGCTGATTGAACTGCACAGATTAAGCCATTTATGTTTTACAGTTAAGTTTCTGACACCGCTTAATGACCTGATGGGCTAATGTGACATGATTGTAATATAATAACTGCTAAAGGGTGGGTGATAGAGCAAGACAGAAGCTGCGGTTGGAATGTTATAGTAGGATTCCAGTGCAGGGTACTAGTTACAGTCATGCTAGCACAAAGTTTTGTTATTGAGCCAGTGACAGTAGATTCCCTTCCAGCTAGCATGGAAAGCAGTAATAGTGAGGCCTAGTCTGCTCCTGGCCTTGCCTTCTGAGGGACAGTCTCAGGGAGGAGGATATGAGCTGGGAGGTAAGGGAGTTCACTAGTTTTCCTTGACAACTGCTTAACGTTTTGCAAGAGACAAGTTTAATTATGAACAAAAAAAAAAAAACACAAAGAAAGGAGAAAACCCAGTGGCTGAGCTAGAGGGGGGGCTGGGGAGGTGGTCGCCCCTCCTCTCTGCCCCAGAGTGAGTAGTGGCACTCCACCACCATCATCTCTATTCACTGTTTAGTGCCCATTGTGGAGCCCATGATTGACTTGAATGGCCTCCCCTGGCTCTCAAGTGCTCCCAAACCTGGCTCCGCCACTGAGAAAACCTGCAGTCCTTGGCTCCCATAACAAATAAAGGTGAAATAGTGTTGTTCAAAAAGATGGCCAGAGTTTAGTATTTGCAAAAAATGCCGTTTACAATTGCTAATACCCCAGTACAGCAAGGACACCCAACAATTCATGCCAAACAAAACTTTTAAGGCAGCGGTGTATAATAGCGGAGAAAATTTTGACCTATACTTTTTATGTTGATTGTATGCATGCGCAAGAAACATGTTGCGGCAGGTTTCTCCACAAGCAGGTTGTGGAGGCATGGCACTGTTGTGGCCAATGCCCCCACAGCCTGTAAAACATCGCTTCTCCCAATGCCGTGGCATGCTGCTGCTGACACTAGTTCAGCCTGCGTGCCACCAACTTATCAAATTAGCCACTGCGGTGGGGGCGCCTGCGTCAGTGCAGCGTCAGCCATTCGATGCAATGAGGGCGACCCGTCATTGCAGGGCAGGATCTTGAAACCCTGATATTGTTTGTTAACATGGCGGCGGCTTGCTGCCGTGTTCACAAACAGTATTAACCTGCCGAAGGGGTGCCCAATCCCCCTCGGCAGTATGTGCCCCCCCGACCGTGTTTATTTGCCGACGAGTGCTGGCCCCAATCCCCAACGGCTGCAGTGCCTCAATATTTATGTTGCCGACAGAGGAGCCCACTCCATCGGCATTATGTACCTAAACTTTGTTGTGTGCTGATGGGGTGCCCAGTCCCCTGTCGGCATAATGTAATAACCCCTTTGTTGTGTACCGGCGAGTGCATGATCCCCTGTCTGCTACAGCTGTGTCCCCAAAAGAAAGACTCTGCTGGCACGCCGGAGACCACCCCTGCATGCCCTGCAAAAAAACGGTCCCGCTGATGTCTTTTTGGTTATTTATTGTAACCTGTAAAAAAGGAAACGGTCCCTCTGTGGTCTCCCTACCCCCCACAGCCCGCACCCACCCACTGCGCACCCTACCTCCCCACACCCCATACTTACCTTCAGAATCCGGCGCGATGATCCTTGGTGGACCGGGAACGCGTCTGTACTCTTCAAAGCCGACCGCAAACCGAGGAAATGCCGGTAAGCTGTATAATGGAATAAACAGAGTTTTTCAACTTTGATGCATATTTCAGGCATTTTTGAATTTTGGCACCAAATTTTCAACATGGGGTTTTGGGACCCCTCCTCATGAATTCTATCACTGTCATGGCATTAATCAGCCCCAAAGGTGATTTCACGGTCACTGTGTGGAATCACCTTTGGGACCAAGTAACAAATGACAGTGCCAGTGTTCATGGTGGGCTCTCAAAAACCTATGTTCAAATTGAGTGAGAAAATCCAAAAAATGACTCTTTTATGAGTGTGCATTGCGTAGTTGCTACGCACGCTTGTAACTTTGCGAATTTGCAATATTTTCACCCCAGATTTTCCATATTGGCATTTTTTCAGACCTCCTTGTGAACAGTACAGCTGTCATTTTTCACACCCTGGCGGAATTGTGTTTTCACACTTCCTGTGCAGAATAGCGTGGTCGGTGTGGGAGATCAGTGTTCCGCACAGATTAAGAAACTGACAGTGGCACTCTTCATGAGCAGAGGTCCTAAAATGCCTATGTTAAAAATTTTGTGACGAAACTCCATAAAATGACTGTGTTACGAGCATGTGTTGTGCAGGTGCCACGCAACCTTGTAAGTTTGCAAATTAGTAATATTTTCATGCCAGATTTTCAACACTGGCATTTGTTCACACCTCCTTATGAACAGTACAGCTGTCATTTTTCCCATCCTGGCTGAAATGTGTTTCCGCGTTTCCGGTGTAGAATACTGCAGTCGCTGCCGGAAATCAGCGTTTGGGATAGATTAGGATTGAGCAAATGTGGGTGGGGGGGGGGAGTAACCGAGCTCAAATGAGCTCTGTTGGGACTGCTGCGGATGTCTTTGTGGGCAGGAAGAGGCGACAACACAGGCAGGAACCCAGTACAAAGGCCAGCCTCCAGCACTGGGAGACACAGAATGAGCGAGTGAGGGAGGGGAGTGAGTGAGCTCAGTGGAGCTCTGTTGGGACTGCTGTGGATTTGTTTGTGGGCAGGAAAAGGCAGCAATGCATGCAGGGCCCGAGTACAAAAGTGCAGCCTGCAGCAGTGGGACAAACAGAACGAGCAAGCGAGAGGCGGGGGACTGAATGAGCTCAACAGAGCTCTGTCGTCACTGCTGCCGATTTCTTTGTGGGCAGATAAGGGTGGCTACGCTGGCAGGAGCCCAGTACAGAAGGCCAGCCTGCAGCGCCGGCAGAAATGGAATGAGCAAGTGAGACAGGGAGAGTGAGTGAGACCAACGGAGCTATGTCGGGACTGCTGCAGATTTCTTTGTGGGCAGACAAAAATGCAGAGAGAGGCAGGAGCCCAGTACAAAAGGGCAGCCTGCAGCACCAGGAGAAACAGAATGAGCGAGTGAGACAGGAGGGTGGCGACCTCAGCGAGACTCTGTCGGGACAGCTGTGGATTTTTGTGGGCAGGAAAAGGTGGCGCGGGCAGGAGCCCAGTACAAAGAGCAGCCTGCAGCACGGGACAAACAGAACGAGCAAGTGAGAGGGGAGTGGCGAGCTCAATGGAGGTGTATTGTGACTGCTGCAGATTTCTTTGTGGCCAGAAAAAGCGGCAATGCAGGCAGGAGCCCAGTACAAAGGCCAGCCTGCAGCGCAGCAGCAGAAAGCGGCGACAGAGAGGGGAGTGGCGAGCTCAACGGAGCTCTCTCGGGACTGCAGCAGATGTGTTTGTGGGCAGAAAAATCCGATAACGCAGGCAGGAACCCAGTACGAAAGGGCAGCCTGCAGCAGTGGGAGACACAGAATGAGTGAGTCAGGGAGGGGGAGAGAGTGAGCTCAACGGAGCTCAGTTGGGACTGCTGCAGATTTCTTTGTGGGCAGAAAAAAGCAGCAGTGCATGCAGGGGGCAGTACAAAGGGCAACCTGGAGTGGCGGGAGAAACAGAGCGAACAAGTGAGAGGGGAGGGTGGCGAGCTCAGGAGCTCTATCGTGACTGCTGCAGATTTCTTTGTGGGCAGAAAAGGGCAGCAACGCAGGCAGGAGCCCAGTACAAAAGGGCAGCTTGCACCGCGGGCAGAAACGGAATGAGCAAGTGAGACCGGGGGTGAGTGAGGCCAACGGAGCTCTGTTGAAACTGCTGTAGATTTCTTTGTGGACAGAAAAAAATGCCAACAGAGGCAGAAGCCCAGTACAAAAAGGCAGCCTGCAGCACCACGAGAAACTTAATGAGCGAGTGAGACAGAGTGACTGACCTCAACGAAGCTTTGTTGGGGCAGCTGCATATTTCTTTGTGGGCAGGAAAAGATGCCAATGCAGCCAGGAGGCCAGTACAAAAGGGCAGCCTGCAGCGCTGGGAGAAACGGAATGAGCGAGTGACAGAGGGTGAGTGAGCGAGCTCAACGGAAGTCTATCATCACTGCTGCGGATTTCTTTTTGGGCAGGAAAAGGCGGCAATGCAAGCAGGAGCCCAGTACAAAAGGCCAGCCTGCAGCCCCAACAGAAACAGAATGAGTGAGTGACAGAGGGCGAGTGAGCAACCTCAACAGAGCTGTGTCGGGAGTGCTGCACATCTCTTTGTGGGCAGACAAAGGCGCCAACACAGGCAGAAACCCAGTACAAAAGGGCAGCCTGCAGCAGTGGAAGACACAGAATGAGTGAGTGAGGGAGGGGGGGAGTGAGTGAGCTCAACAGAGCTCTGTTGGGACTGCTGCAGATTTCTTTGTGGGCAGAAAAAGGCAGCAATGCACGCAAGGGCCCAGTACAAAATGGCAGCCTGCAGCGGCGGGAGAAACAGAATGAACAAGTGAGAGAGGGGAGTGAGTGAGCAAGCTCAACGGAGCTCTATCATAACTGCTGCAGATTTCTTTGTGCCCAGAAGAAGGCGGCAATGCAGGCAGGAGCCCAGTGAAAGGGCAGCCTGCAGCAATGACAGAAACGGCCCGAGCGAGCGAGTGAGAGAGGGGGACTAGGCGAGCTCAATGGAGCTCTGTCGGGACTGCTGAAGATTTGTTTGTGGGCAGAAAAAGGCGCCAACAGAGGCAGGAGACCACTACAGAACGTCAGCCTGCAGCACCAGGAGAAACAGAATGAGCAAGTGAGACAGGCGGGTGGCGACCTCAACAGAGCTCTGTTGGGATAGCTGCGGATTTCTTTGTGGGCAGAAAAGGTGCCAATGCAGGCAGAAGCCCAGTACAAACAGCCTGCAGCACCGGGAGAAACACAATGAGCGAGTGAAAGAGGGGCAGTGAGCAAGCAAGCAGACCCTGTCGTGACTGCTGTGGATTTCTTTGTGGGCAGAAAAAGGTGGCAATGCAGACAAGAGCCCAGTACAAAAGGCCAGCCTGCATCGCTGGCAGAAATGGAATGAACGAGTGAGAGAGGGGGAGCGAGCTACCTGAACAGACCTGTGTCAGGACTGCTGCAGATTTCTTTGTGGGCTGAAAAAGCCACCAACAGAGGCAGGAGCCCAGTACAAAAGGGCAGCCTGCAGTGCCAGCAGAAACAGAATTAGCGAGTGACAGAGGGGGAGTGACCCACCTCAATGGAGCTGTGTCGGGACAGCTGCAGATTTCTTTGTGGACAGCAAAACCTGCCAATGCAGGCAGAAGCCCAGTACTAAAGAGCAGCCTGCAACACCAGGAGAAACAGAATGAGAGAGTGATACAGGTGGAGAGAGAAAGCGACCTCAACAGAGCTGTGTCGGGACAGCTGCAGATTTCTTTGTGGCCAGAAAAAGGTGTAAGTGCAGGCAGAAGTCCAGTATAAAAGCCAGCCAGTAGCGCTGGGACAAACACAATGAGCGAGTGAGAGAGGGGGAGTGAGTGAGCTCAACGGACCTCTATCATGACTGCTGCGGATTGCTTTGTGTGCAGAAAAAGCGGCAACGTAGACAGGAGCCCTGTACAAAAGGCCAGCCTGCAGCGCCGGCAGAAACAGAACGAGCGAGAGAGGGGGAGTGAGGTAGCTCAATGGACTTGTGTCAGGACTGCTGCACATTTCTTTGTGGGCAGAAAAAGCCACCAACAGAGGCGGGAGCCCAGTCCAAAAGGGCAGCCTGCAGTGCCAGCAGAAACAGAATGAGCGACTGAGAGAGGGCGAGTGACCCACCTCAACACAGCTCTGTCAGGACAGCTGCAGATTTCTTTGTGGGCAGAAAAAATGTACTAACACAGCCAGGAGCCCAGTACAAAGGTGCAGCCTCCAGCACCGGGAGAAACAGAATGAGCGAGTGACACAGGGCCACTGAGCGAGCTCAACAGACAAACGCAATCAACATTCGGCATTGACAAATGCTTGTTTTTATTCTACTTTAGATTGCCTCTTATCTCCTGACTTGCATGGCATCCCTTTGTCCCCATTTTGAGTCTACTTTACCACTTTTTATGTATCATCCGTAACCATAAGAGTGGTTACGAATGACACTAACCTACATAAAGAGCCAAAAGCACGATTGGGGCCTAAGTGCCTGTAAAACAGTAAATGTTATCTGCTTTGCAGGACAATGTACATATTAGGGTGTATGTCAACTAAATACTCTCATCACTACTGACTGCCAGAAAAAAAGAATGAGCTTGGGTTGCCAGGGGTCAGTGGGGGAGGGAGAGGATCGAGCAACCAACAGACTGCTCTCCTCTCCCAGGGTGGGAGAATCCACTGTCATGCTCCTTGGCTGCCATCTAGTAGAGGCCGGGTGGCAGTGCCAAAGTTTGAGCAGCAGAAGTAGGGGTCACGGCTGTGTAGCCTGTGCTCACCTCCATGTGCACGCACTTGCTGCTGCTGTGGCATGGGAAGAAAAGCAGAGGAAAATGGTGATCGTGGACTTCATGAAACCCTGCTTGCCTGCTTTCATCCCATTCCATTGCCAACTTGCTGATTCCCCAGTCTGGATTCTAGATTACTGGGGGGGAGGATAGTCCTCCCCCTTCCTAGCCCCACCATGGTGTAAAATCTGTGGGGGAATGGGGCTTGGCAAAGTCAGAGAGATGGTAGACCGATTTTGGAGGCAAAGATAGGGCTGAACTCAGCTGTCCACAGTGCGCCTGGAGGATACAACCTATATGAAGAAAAAAAGAATGCATATCTGGGAACCCGAATGCTCAGTTCAAACTCCAGGAATCCCTCACTTATGTTTAAGAGCAGCAGACTCTGCTGTGTGGTCATATACGAACATATAAAGAAGCCAGCAGAAGAAGGTAATTTTTTCTGTCTAGTCTGCTCGTAGTGCATGGTCCACAGCTTGAGCTACTGTCCCTGTCCCCCCCTCCCCACTCCTCCCATCCTCCGTACCCATGATCCTTACCTACCCTTTATGCCTATCCCAACCTTTCTTGAAACTGCCCACTCTCTTCAATGAGACCACCTCTTCTGGCAGCGCATTCCAAGTGTCCACCGGTGCCCATGTTTCATCATCAACTGCCCATTACAATATAGAAAAATGACCTGAAAGGTACCCCATAGACTAAAATCAGTGCCTTACCCCTTCAAAATGATCCTGCTGCTGCTATTTCCAAAAATACTCGAAGAGGTTTTAAGTTATATCCCTCGTAAAATTACCCCCACCAGGTCTCTCCTACTTCCTGTGTTTTTTTTTTTTTAGCCACCCACACTCTGCCTTCGCGCTCAGCAGAGTTATGACGTGATGCCAGGGAGCGTGCAGGGACAAACTCCATTTTAGTCTGTTGGGGGGGTACCTTTCGGGTCGTTTTTCTATATTGTAATGGGCAGTTGGTGATGAAACGTGGGCATTGGTCAACTAACAAAGATGCATTGGTCGACAGGTACACGTTTCATCATCAACTGCCCATTACAATATAGAAAAATTACCTGAAAGGTACCCCTCATAGACTAAAATGAAGCTCATCCCCGCACGCTCCCTGGCGTCACGTCATAACTTTGCTGAGTACGGGGGCTGAGTGTGGGTGGCTAAAGAAACCGGAAAGTAAGAGAGACCTGGTGGGTTAATTTTACCAGGGTTATAACTTAAAACCTGTTTGAGTATTTTTGGAAATAGCAGCAGCAGTAGGATCTTTTTGAAGGGGTAAGGCACCGATCCAGCAGGTGCAAATGCTGAGACTGGTAAGTCTCTTTAAAATTACTCTTGGTTCCATGTTTTGGGAACCTAGATGATTTTTTTTATAGTATTCTGATTAGCAAACTTCTTTTAAGGTAACTCTTAAATGGTTACACTTTATAAGTGTCAGTTACCTACAATGTAGTTACCATGTAACTTCACTGAATTGAACCACTTTTTTTTACTTAAAGCACTTTTTTAATGTTATTTGGGCTCATTTTATTTTCAGTATTTTCTTTTGGGAACTGGAAATGTTTTCCAAGATCTTCAGTGTTTGGCATGACTGAAAGACCTAAAAACAAGACAGGATCTATCAGCTTTAAAAATTGTACAATTTGTTTTCAGCTTTTAGCAAATGCAGACTGCTACAAGCTTTGTTTAAGATGATGGGTGCAGACAGACCATGATTTTTCAAATTGTGAAATCTGTAAGAAGTTTTGCCCTAAAACACAGAAGAAAACAGCTAAAAAGACTAAAGTCTTTATGATTTCTCAGTCTGCCTCAGTGTCATCAGAAGGCTCAGATGAGGGTCCAGCCCCTCAGAGCAAGCAGTATTCCCTGTCAAGAGGGACAGAAAAGAAAGATATAAAGTTGCTAAAGATGGTACAGAACTCAGGGTGTCCGAAAGGGGGCACCCTGACTGCAGTAAAAATAAAAGCCCATAAGCAGACACCGAAAATGGTGCCTGCCAATAAAAACACAGAAGAATATGTTGCTGTCCCATCTACTGAAGGAGAGGAGCCGCCAGTGGATATACAGTACAACCCCTATTATCCCGATCTCCTGGTTATCCGAACTCTGACGTTGTCCCCCAGCTCTGGTTTGCCTGATATTATGGACCCTCCATTTATCCAAACTCTCAATTATCTGAACAAATCTGATGTCTCCCAGAGTAGTTGGATAACTGAGATTGTTCTATAAGACAAATGTCCTCAGTAGAGGACATGACAAAGACTGGCATTTTCTCCATCCATCCATTCCAAGCTTTGGGGAATTTCATGAATATACCTTCCCCCCTTCCCAGGATCTGGTTTCATACCCAATGCCTGTGGAGGGGCAGGTCGAAATGTACTATGAAGATGAGGAGGAAGAAGAACCCATAGAACCAGATGGTTCTCCTGAGCAGGAATTTGGCTCGGCTCCTAGGCCTTCAGAGGACTGTACCTCCCAATATACCTTTGTAAGGCACATGGTAAATACGCTCAGCATCTCCTCAAATTAAACCTAGGAGAATGAAGAGGAAGTAGAGTTCATGGAAATTATGGGCTTAACTCCCAAGGAGGTTGTTGTAGCCAATTCATGAATCCTGCAGGAAAGCCACAAAGTCATGTCAATGCTCATCTCTGCTACTGGCATTGACAAGAAAACTGAGGACAAATATCAGGTAGATAGACCTGTACTCCCACCCTGATATTGACAGAGTGGTCCAGACTGCTGCCTGTAATGAGGCCAAATTGCCTATATCCTCCCAGCCTCCTGAGAAAGAGATCAGGAAACTGGCTAGTATAGCTAAAAAGGCCTACACATCAGCTTCTCAGGCAGGCAGCGTACTTGACTTATACAGCTCAGTACCACAAAGCACTCTGGAATTCCATACTGGCACTGAATGAAAAATCCACTGGTAACTTGGCACATGATATAGCTGATACAGTAAGATCAGCCATAGATGGTACAAAGTTCCACTTCCATATGGCAGTGGACACAAATGACAGTGCATCTAGGGTTATGGCCCATGCAGTGTCCTTAAGAAGGTTTGCCTGGCTTAGCATTACCAGTCTGTCCCAGGACACTCAGACAAAAGCTATGGATTTTCCATTTTAAGAAAATGCCCTATTTGGTGACAAGACAGAGGCTTACGTGAAAAAGGTGGATGAGTACAAAACCAACTACGAAAGTGATACTGGAAAAGGAAAGGCCTCCACTTCCTACAGGCTTTATGGAAGGGGAGGTAGGAGTAGGGGATACTACCCTCTTGTTCATGTTCTTTATGAGTACCCTCCCCAAAGAGTTACTGTAGGGGCAGGAGAAGAAAGGGCATTAGGTGTGCAGCTGCAACACCAGTCCCAAACCTCAGTCTGAGGAAAAACCACTGGCAGGTCTGCCCAGATTGCCCATCTATTGGCAGTAAGGGCAAGATTGGCTCACTGCTTCAAGGACTGGTGAAAAATCAGTACACACAAGTGGGTCCTGGAGTTAACTGGGCTATGGTTTATCCCTGCAGTTCAGGTTTCCAAAACTGCAGAATCCAAATGTTTTTCAACCTGTTACCCCAACAGAAAAACTCCTGTTGGCAATGGAGGTAAAGAAATTGCTGCATGCAAATGCAGTGGAAAAGGTACCTGCCACACAATGGGGGCATGGGACATTTCTCCAGATACTTTGTGACCCACAAGAAAAATGGGGAATTGTGAGCCATTTTAAACCTGAGGTATCTGAACAAAGAAAGAAAGAAAAGTGCAAAAGGGTAACACTAACACTTGGCTCAATGATTCCATTTGTACAAATAAGAGACTGGCTGGGGTCACCGGATCAAGGATCAGTGTGTCCAGGTCAGAACAGACAACACCACAGCAATGTATTACATAAACAAGCAGGGAGGAACAATATCTTCAAAATTGTGCACAGAGGCCATGAAGGTCTGGAACCTAGCCTATTCACTGGAAGTTCAGCTAGCTGTAGTACACCTGCCAGGGAAAGACAGTGTGCTTGCAGACTCTCTGAGCAGAATCAGCCAGGGAGATCATGAATGGACCCTGAACCAGCAAGCACTGGCATCAGTGCTCAAATGGTGGGGTACACCAGAAATAGATCTGTTTGCTTCCTGGGAGAACAACCAGCTTCCACTCTTTTGTTGCAGACCCCCGGTGGTATGTTCATTCCTAGAGGATGCTCTGGTCCTAAACTGGTCAGGGAAGTTTCTATAGGCTTTCCCTCCATTCCCACTTGTACTGAGAGCACTGATAAAACTGAGAAGGGAGTCAGTAACAGTGATTTCTCACAGCTCCAGACTGGGCCAGGCAGGCCTGGCATTCCTTGCTCCCATCCCTCTTCAACTGGCCACCAATTAACCTCCCCCAGTATAAAATCTGTGGACACTGTTCCAGAGCAGGATAACATTTTCAGATCAGAGAACTCTGCACCTCAGAGCATGGTTCTTAAATAGCTAGAGCTCTTTGGGCTAAATGTTTCTGAAAAGTAATGGAAGTGCTGAAGGTTTCTAGGAAACCAACAACAAGGAAAACTTATGCTTCAGAATGGAAAATGTTCTTCTGGTGTTCTCCTAGACAGATTGACCCCCTCTGGGCAGGTCTGTCTACAATCCTGGACTACCTAGTGCATCTCCAGTCCTTGGGCCTAAGGTCTCAACCCTGAAGGCTCATTTAGCAGCAGTGTCAGCTTACACATCTGCTGGCAAAGGCAGGTCAGTGTCCTCACAACCTATTTTAAAAGTTTTCAAAGGCCTTAATCACCTGTGCCCTCCAGTGAGGGACCCTCTCCCTCCCTGGGACTTGAATGTGTGCATTGCCCAGCTGATGGAGGCTCCTTTCGAGACCATGGTCACTGCTGCATTGAGGTATGTCACTTGGAAAGCAATCTTCCTGGTGGCAGTGACATCTGCCAGAAGGGTGAGTGAGCTACAAATCTTCTGCACTGATCCTAATTATATAGTCTTCCATAGGGACCAGGTAGTCCTAAGGACAAACAGGAAGCTTCCAAAAGTAGTTTCTGAATTCCATTTGAATTGATCAATTTCCCTCCTGGTTTTCTTTACAGGAAAATCCAGCACAGGGGAGCAAATGTGCCACAGTCTAGACATGAAAAGGGCACAGAGTTGCTACTTGGACAACACAAAGGATGTCAGGTCCACCAACACTCAGTTATTTGTCACCTGTGGTGAAGCAGGGAGAGGTGAACCATTTCTCACTGGATAGTCTCCTGCATACAATTCTGTTATGACAGAGCTGGTAAATTGCTACTCAGAGGCCTCAGGGCACACACTACAAGAGGCACCTTTTCCTCTGTGGCAGCATAAATGGGGTATCCCTCTTCAAGAAATCTGTAAAGCAGCTACCTGGAAAACAGTACACACTTTCACAAAGCACTAGTGTCTGCACATACAGTCCAGAAGAGATGCCGGCTTTGGCACTGCTGTCTTGCAGAACCTTTTCCCTAACTAGGTTCTGTATTCAGCCTCCCAAGGTACTGCTATGGAGTATGCTGTTAACTGTAAGGGAGGGATTACTGAGGTTTGAAGAAAAAAAATTACTCATTGTAGTAATGTTATTTCTTTCAGAGAATCCCTCACTACATTTAACAATCCCTAATCCTTTCCTTCCGGAACCTGATAAAAGGTTCAGACAAGAATCAGTTCTTTTCTATTTGCTTGCGCATTACTTCTTACAGTGCCTTTACAGTTGTTGCCAGTAGTCTGAATTACTTTATTTTTCGTAACAAATGTTTGTTCTGCCTTGTTTTTTTGTTTTGTTTTATACTTTCTTTTTATCTTCCTGCTGCTGCTTTTGATCACTCTCTCAGAGCTTCCCTCGCCAACCCCACTTAGCAGCCCCAAGGTGTCTTCTCCTAGAATGCTGTGCTTCTGTCTTACCTCAGGGCATCTGATTACCCTCTGTGCAGGGCAGTGGAGATCCCCCAAATCTCCCCCTGGTCATTGGTGGGAGCTCGCACAGTGGAGTCTGCCTTCGGATGCTGCCCTGGACCCAATGTTTGGGCTCGTTGCCTAGATCTGGAGCAGGGATTTTCCTTTGTTCTGTTCCCTCTCCCACCGACATCGGTGCTTGGGGGCATACCGAGACGTGCCCCCACTCAGGACCCTCGGCCGACTACCGCCCCTCCCATTCAGGAGCTTCTCTGACCGCACTGCCATTACTAAGTTCCCCCAAGGGATGGCAGTAACGCGGCGTGGCTAGATTGCAGCCCTCCCCAGAGAGAGAGAGAGAGAGCAGCCGCTACGCCAGTCCTCTCTCTCTCCCCCAGCTGACCCCCGATGACCTGAGTCCATCACTGAACCTGGGTCGCCGGTGTGGCACGAAGTGTGGCGTCCAGCGCCTCAACCCTCAGCACCACTGGGCTGGCATTCTGCCTTGTTTTAACCATTTTTATGTTGCCTGCACGCATGTGCAAGAAACATAGTGCCATCATCCAAGTTTTTGGAGGTGTGGCAGCCCTCTTCCAGTTCAGTCAGTGTGTTTGCAGGCACGGCCGCAGCTTTTCAATCAATGCTGCAGCTGTCTATGACAGCAGTTGAAAATGCAGTGGCCGTACAGTTGAAAGGGAGAGCTACGCTTCAGTGAGCAGCGATAAGATCGCATGCTCATGCGCCTCATCATTGCACATCACGCAGCATACAGTGCTCTGCCTCCCCATGCACACACACTGTATAGCCGACAGGGTGCCCAGTCCCCTGTCGGCTGTGCTCCATTCTCCCCTCCCCAACAGAGTTCCAGGTGCCATGCTGGGAGCCCACCCCAGTGTGGCAGCAGTCTGTATGGCCGACAGGGGTGCCCAATCCCCCGTCGGCTCTACTGTTTCTCCCCCCAGACTATCGGGTGCCACGTTGGGAGCCCACCCCAGTGTGGCAACAGTTCCTAAGGCCAATGGGGGTGCCCAGTCCCCCATTGGCTCCACGACCTCCCCAACAGCCTTCCAGCTGCCATGCTGGGAGCCCACTCCAGTGTGGCAAACGTCCCACATAGTCCAGATAATAAAAAAAAAAGAAAGCTGAAAGAAAAAAACCTTCCCTCGCTGCTGTCTTGACTCCCACTTACCTTCGGAGCTCGGCGCGACGATCTTCAGTGGACTGGGAACACGTCTGCACTCTTCAAAGCCGACCGCGAACTGAGGAAATGCCGGTAAGCTGTATGATGGAATAAATAGGGTTTTTTCAACTTTACTGCATATCTCGGGCATTTTGGGGAATTTTTTCACCAAATTTTCAACATGGGGTATTTGGGACCCCACCTCATGAAATTCTGTCACTGTCATGGTGTTAATCATTGAGTGATTTAGCGGTCACTGTCTTGGAACCACCTTTTGGGACTGATTTACAAGCGACAGTGTCACAGTTCATGCGTTAGGCCCTAAAAACCCTGGTGAAAATTTGATGGCATAAATCCAAAAATGACTGTTTTCTGAGCATGTGTTGGCGCTGTTCCACGCACGCTCGTAAGTTCGCGAATTTTCAATATGTTCACTCCAGATTTTCAACATTGCCATTTTAATACACCTCCTTATGAGCAGTACAGCTGTCATTTCTCACATCTTGCCCAAAATGTGTTTCTGTGCATGTAGAGCACAATGGCGCCGTCGGTGTGTGAAATCAATGTTCGGGACAGAGTAACAAAATCACAGTGACACTGTTCATGAGCAGAGGTGTTAAAATGGCTATGTTAAAAATTTGGTGAAAAAATTCCCAAAACTGACTGTTTTACGAGTATGCTTTGCGCTGTTCCTATGCACGCTCATAAGTTCATGAATTTTCAATATTTTCACTCCAGATTTTCAGCATTGCCATTTTACTACACCTCCTTATGAGCAGTACAGCTGTCATTTCTCACATCTTGCCCAAAATGTGTTTCTGTGCATGTAGAGCACAATGGCGCAGTCGGTGTGTGAACTCAATGTGTGGGACACATTAAGAAAATCACAGTGACACTGTTCACGAAGCAGAGGTCTTAAAATGGCTATGCTGAAAATTTGCAAAAATTTTAAAATTACTGTTTTATTTATGTATGCAGTGCTATGCAGTCTTTTACGCATGCTCGTAATTTTGCAAATTTTTAATATTTGCACTCCAGATGTTAAACATTACCATTTTACCACACCTCTTTATGAACAGTACAGCTGTCATTTTTCACATGTCGCCCAAAATGTATTTCCGTGCATGTAGCGCACAATGGCGCAGTTGGTGTGCGCAATCAATGTTTGGGACAGATTAAGAAATTCACAGTGACACTGTTCATGAGCAGAGGTCTTAAAATGGCTCTGTTGAAAATTTGGTGAAAAAATTTCCTTCAGCCGTTCAGCAATGTTACTAATGAAGACATTGAACAGGACCGATCCCTGCAGCACCCCACTGGTCACCCCCTCTCCCTAGACTGCGCCCCATTTACCACCACTCTCTGCCTCCTGCCTGTTAGCCAGTTTCTAACCCAGTTTACCACCCTTTTCCCCCATGCTCAGCCTACTCAGCTAGTTTATCAGCCTCCTATGTGGGATGGTGTCAAAGGCTTTGCTGAAATCAAGATAAGCGTTGTCCACTGCCCCACCCTGATTCACTTCCTTTGTCACCCAGTCAAAGAAATCAACCAGATTTGTCTGACATGCTGTCCCCACTGTGAATCCATGTTGTCTATGGTCCTGAGCTCCAATGGCTTCTAGATGCCCCACTATCCTTTCTTTAAGCAATGTCTCCATGATCTTCCCCACTACTCAGGTGAGTCTGAACGGCCTGTTGTTCCCCACCTCCTCCCTGCTGCTGGACTTGTGTAGAGGGACCACATGTGACCTCCTCCAAGTCACTTGTGTTGAATGACTCAGTGAACATGGCTGCCAGAGGTACTGCTATCTCCCTTCGCAGTTCTCTTAATATCCTTGGGTGTGTGCCATCTGGTTCCATTGCTTTGTCCACCTTCAATTTAGTGAGCTCCTGCAGGACTCTTTTGCCTTTGAATGGACTTTTGTCCACCTCTTCACCCCCTTGGCAACTGCTGTACTGCTGTGGCCCTTGCCCCTTCCACTCTTCTGTGAATGCTGAATGGAAAGACACAGTGCTTGTCTTGGGAGGAAGGCATGGAACTATCACTTCCAAATACCTAAACAGCACATACAAGCAAGCAACATCTGGCATTGACAAGTGCTTGTTCAAAACATTTTGGTAAAATAATTTCAGAATATTTGTTAGCCATTTAGCTAGCTTTAGCACCATAGCTTTAGAAATAAATCTGACATCAGAGAGCAGGGGTGACCAGAACCATATAGCAAAGTTTGAATTTCATTCTAAATTCCATAATTTGCATTACATTCTTTTTTTTTTATCTAGCTGTTTGATCCCCGTCGCCACCTCCCACCTACTTTGGCGATGGGGGGGTACATGGTGGAACTGGCAGGCGGCTCTGGCCCCTCTTGGAGGGGCTCAATCTCCGGACCTTCCGTGTTTCCTACCCTGCCACTCCCGGCAATCCCCCATGAGTTGCCTCCCCTGTAGCAGGGCCGAGGTGAAGTGCATCGACTTTCCCTCCCACCAGAGACCAACATCTAGACTCTGGGGAGGCAGGTGCTGCAGGGCTATCATAGAGCATGCCGGTCCTTACAAATTTTTTCCCCACCCCTGCCGCAGTTACCTGTGCGATATGGAGAATGCCAAAGATGTGCAGCGCACCAGCACCTCCTATTCTAGTCGCCTCCCAACTGCACTGCCTCCAGGCCTCCATCTGGGGGCAGCCTTGCAGCTGGCATGTCTGGGTCCCCACCCGGGAGGGGAGAGCTGCCCTACGGCTATTCAATCCATCTCCCGGCCTCCCCCTACACTGACCCTTGATGACCCAGGATCGTTCCCAAACCCGGGTCGCCGGTGTGGTGCGAGGTGTGGTTTCCAGCGTCTCAACCCAACATCTCAATGCTCAGCGCCACTGGGCCAGCCTAATTCGCATTACATTCTAAACCTCCAGGGCTGCCCATTCCAGGGGAATGATGCTGTTGATAAACATAGTGAGGGATCTCTTTGGAAGAAACAAGATTACCATGTTGAGTAATTGTTTTCTTTCCAGACACCCTTCACTAATCTGTTTATAACACCACATAGAATGTAAAATCTGAGAATCTTGAGAACAGCTGTACATATAGGTTGGCAAGAAATGAGGATGATGATGATGTCATTATAAAGATGCCATGAAACCTAGGGATGCTGTCCTTTCACTCCTAAAAATATGATTTTTTCTTTCACTGGCTGTCTGATTTGTTGGGTTTATTTCAGTAGTTTATCAGTTCACATTTGTCTGATACCCATCATATAGACTATTGATAGTTCCAGTCATTTCATTGGAGGTCTTTTGGAAGATCTGCAGGTGAGTTTTTAATTGATCTTAGGAAGTAAAGACAGAGAATTGAAGTTCCCCTTGCATTTGCCTGAGGCGTTTCTGTTTGATACTTGAGAAGGTAAACCATTTCATGTTAATAAAAAATAAGTAACTGGCTGTTTTGTAGTGTATCCGGTAGTTAATGGCTCTCTTGTTGCTCTGACTATTTTTGCAGCATCCATGATATGCCATTATAAGCTAATTTAGATGTTCAGTTTGAGGAACATTACTGGTATCAAGCAATGGAGTTATGACAGTACTGTTACAGGAATGTGTTTCAAGTCCTGGGAAAGTGTAGGAGTTGAACATGGAGGCATTGCTTCAGAAAAATGAGACTTGTTTTGACTGTGTCAGCATAGATCTGTGAAGGGACCCATGGAAAGCATGCAAAAGGCTTTTCCCAAGCCAGATCAATTTCTTAAGAAGATGAGGAGTACTGAGAAAATCCTTTCATTCTGTTCATTATTTTTGTGTTTCATTTGTTTTCCCAGGAGAACGCTCCATTGAGGAGTGCTCATTTACAAGGAGGTCCTGGATAGGACAGACATTACAGAAATAAATTGAGAAGGGATTTAGATTAGCAGAGAGGTAGGATCTCTAACTGCATGTCAATTGTTTTTTTAGAAAATACTAAGGCAATTACAGGGCAGTTCTCGGTTACAAGGCAGTTCTCGGTTGGCAGGGATGGAATAGCTAATTACATGGCAGATTTGTAAAATGATATCAAGGCAGTTACAGGCAATTTCAGTTCAGCATGGTTTGGGGAGTTGTCAGTTTCTCCAAGCAGGAACCACAATAGGCACATGTGAAGCAAGCGTCTGCTTCGTGCACCAGAACAGCCTTCATATGATGCTCAGCCTTTCTGCTGGGTATAGGGTGGGACAGTCTGATATCCAGTCCAAAACCATGCAGGTTGGATACAGATTAGTTACAGTGACCATCTGGTCCCCACCAACACCAGTGGCAAAGCAGTCTCCCCTACCTCACTTCACCACCCCCTGTCCTATATTAATCAGACATCTCTAACTGTGACTGCAGCTAGTGCTTTCGTGCTTAGCAGACAGCATAACCCTCATTTTCATAGTATTCTAACAACTTCAGCAAACGTGTGTTGGGCTGGAGAGGAGAGATGGGGTAATGGAAAGGGTGAAGGGGTGCCACAAAAGTGTCTGCTTGGGGCACCATCAAGTAAACACCAGCCCCATCTCCTGGGCACCTAACCAGAAGTCTGTAAGACAGTGTTAACAAAAGCATCTCTATATAGCCAGGGTATGACCCCTTCAGTCAAGACTTATTACTTTAAGAGTTGTTAGCAGGAAGGGGGCACATTGTCTCCTCAGCAGCTACCAAGGCAGAGTACAAGCATACTCCTCTTAAATTAGAACTGCGGTGAACCCACAAGTTATTTTTCCCAGTAGAAGCTGATTTTTTTTATAGTGGTTCCAATTCTGTTATTGTTCCATTGTAAGTGGCCTTTAAGTAAATTTAGTAAGCATTTCTGAGTTACACATTGGTGGTAAGGACCATTCAAGCTGTGATGTAGTTTACATTCTTGTTAAAACTTTTACATAGGGAGTACTGGATGGGCAACTATGCAGAACCAGAGTGTTCTGCCACAGAGGGATTCTGGTTCCCTCTGACCGCGAGAGCAAAGCTCGAGAGGTCCATGGGAATCAGAACCCCGAGGTGGCAAAACACACTGGTTCTGCATAGAGTTGCTCATCCTATATTTTTTATAGTGTATAGTACTGTGTGAAAAATGTTTTTGTGAGTTCTTTTAAGTAAGCAATATTACCCGACAAGGGTGGCGGTGTGGGCTATATCAGACGCCCAGGGGTGTAATGAGGCCCGACACTGCAGGCGGAGGGCATCATAGCCCCTGGAAGGTCCGGTATAGCTCATACCGCCCACCCTGGAGGGTATTATTGCACTTAGAAAATGGGCAGTGGTTAAAAAAAAAAAAAAGTTAAAAAATTGTTAATAAATTGTTTGAGTAATTTTGTAATAAAATAGTTCCTCCACCTAAATAAACTCGTTGTGTGCGGTCACAGCTTCCTGTGGTAGTCTGTTATAACACCCCCTTAACAGTGCAGAGTGTCAACCCCTCCCACACACACCCCCCTAACAGTGCAGAGTGTCAACCCCCACGCACACACCTTCTTGAAACTGAAGTTCACTGTTTTGTATGGAGACACAGTTTGTCCACCACCAGTTACCTGAAGACGATCGGGCTCAAAGCGTCACTTTCCTGACTCCAGATGCATGTTGTGTTGCCATGACGACGAAACAGAAGCGAGCAATCAAATAAGTTTTGTGGGAGAGACTGGCAACACTGCAAGACTGCAGTTTGTTTCTTTGCTGTGCAGCGCAATTTGAAATGGGGAGCAGAACAGGAGTGGAGTCTTTTGTGTGAGAGGAGTTAAGGTGGCGGGTAGGCGGCAGCGCTATACATCAGCCAAGAACGGACGTCAGAGAAGGTCCGTATATTTTGTGGGAGGAGGTCAAACGAGGTGGCAGAAAGAGAGAGTAAACCTGTAAAAAGCAGGTACATTCATGGGCTTTTGGTGGCTGCTGTTTTGTGGGAATTGGTGAAGGATCAGTGATGGGACCGGGGCAGGGGGCATGTCGTGTCTCGCTAAGCGAGAGAAAAAAATGGCAGACATTTAAATACGAAATGAGGGGGTTTCAGCCACTTACATGGCAGGCTGGGCAGCATGATTGTGGTAAGTGGTTGGCTGGGCTGGTACTTTTAATTGCCGGGCATCTGTTGTCTGATAGATGCCTAGCTAGAGAAGACCCTCAGCCAATCAGAAGGCTGAAATCATTTTAACCATTTTCTAATTTCAAAATGAAACTGACTCATGCAGTCTCTAGACGTTCTAGAATGCTGTTCAACCACAGTAGGGCAGAACAGCATTCCATGACCTTGGAACTGTGGTAGAACAGCATTTTGAAAGGGATGGAATTCTATACAGAACAACACTCCACTATACACTGTGTTGTTGTTACAATACACCTGTATTCTCCTCTAGAACTTTGTGACTGAGAGGAACATAAACTACAACATACCGTTCTAAAATGCCACTTACCATCAGAGTGTAAATTAGAAACACACTCACTGTTGTTACTCGAAGGCCCGTATAAATGGAACAAATGGCTGGACTGGAACAAGTATTTTTTTTTTACTTTATGATTATTAATTTTCTGTGTAAGCAGACAATTAACATCCACAAAAAAACTCATACAGGACATAGGAAACATATGGTTACAGCCACATATATTTGATATACACATTTTCTAACCCAGGTAATCTGGTACAGTAGGAATAGGGGGTATTCCTGGACAGAAAGTCCTACAGTATCAAGTCCCAAAAGTCTCTCTGTAATTGCCAGCCTCTTCAGTGGTATAAGGTGTGTCCAGTAGGGAAGCTTCAGTTAAAGATATTAACACAATCCTGAGATTGTTATTTGAACCTGTTGCATGACTAGGGAGTAAACCAAAATCATTAATGGCCCTTTATCATTCTCCCCACAAGCATAGCAAACAAATCTTGTTAACTTTGCTCAATATAACACTCACTATCAGCTTAAAACATTCAGGCATATAGTACTAAGTGAAGGGATTCAAAATGATGGTTCCTCAACCATCGCGTGACATTATAGCCACAGATCCAAAATCACTTTTAATATACAGTCCCCTCTATCATGCTGCCCACAGTGTTTAGTAAGCAAGTTAGGAAATATACTTTTCACCTCCCTAGACTCCCAAAACCAATGGCAACATTTTAAACAATGAAAAACTGTAAGCGATATGTGATTTTAACTATTTAATCCAGGCCTATCTCGGAGGTTTAATCGATAGCCTGTTCAAGTTCCCAGTAGAGCAGTAAGCAGAAGCATGGTGAGAATTCACTGAGCTACAGACTCATGGTGGATCTCCTTCAGCCGACAGTCTGCATCCCATGGTCCTGTAAATCACCGGGGAGTCCCTCCACCAACCACTGGTAGCCCAACAGGATGCAGAAAGGGGCAGGAAACTCCAAGGCCACCAATTCGTCATCGCATCATAGTCAGTGTCCTCCCTGTGGCACGAACCTGGCAAGAGAAGCCTGGGCACAAAGCAACGCTCACTCCGCTCAGCTCCATTCAATACACTGCTATGGCGATCATGGCAATCTCCTCACAGGTCCCAGAGTCCACGATCCCAACCACTGTGGTGCTCTGCTTATGAGGGTCTGCTGAATGAACTGCCGAGTTGGGCTCAGTCTGCGAAGCTTCCGAGTATCCTCGTAGTAGGGCTTGTTTCATAGCCGGGGATGCAGCCACAGTAAGTGCAAAAACCTCTCGGGGATCCATTGCTGGAACCAGTTTTGTCTCTTGTGGGCTGACAACCTCTTGGTTCTCCAACTTCTGCAGCGTTCACTCGATCTTTGAGTCCATGTCTCGTAGGGACTCAAATGGCCTGCCAGATCGGCTCCATCTGGATCTTTTGGCTTCTAGGCCGGTGATAGCATGATGGCCCTACAGCTTTAGTAGAGTGCGCCCTGGGATCCTTCTGCGGTCTTTGCTGCTGATCAGTAGCTGTACTCATATTGAATCTGGTATCTGCTGGTTCTGGATTATCTGCTGCACCCAAAGCTACTTGTGTTTTTCAAGGAAGGTAACTTCTAAATTATATTTTTAATCAATTTTGCCACCTCGTGTGGAAAGGACTGCAGGAGTGCATCCAACCTAGAAGATGGCTCTCTGGCGCCCCCCCTGGAACCAGTACTTCTACTGAGGAAAAATTATTTAAAGATTCAGCATATTTATTATTTATTTGAGTTTTGCTAACCGGGTAAGTCCACTGAGACAATTACAGTCCCTTTTTCAAGGTTGACCCGGTGTCGAGAATCAACCACGAAGGTATAAGTGCAACAAGCAATTCAGTTCTCATGGTACACGGATGTCATTAGGCAGAGTACATGTCAAGACACAATGTTTGCAAGTACACAGGTAATTGACAACAGATTTGACAAGTGGTATATGAAATTGAATGCCTCATGGGCTACATACAGGGCAGTTATAGTACAATACTTCATAGTAAACATTCTAATAATATACTTGGGAGTGGCTAGGACCACAGACTTCTACGCACATTAGCCTCCTATTATGCTAGGTGCAGTAGTAGTGGAGTGGGAGAGGAGTAAGGCAGGAGGAGGCAGCCGTAGGTAAGGTGGGGGAGTTTCTGGGTAGGCACCCTTCAGTAGAGGCAGGAACAGGTAGCAGAGGAAGACAGAAAGGCAGACAGTCGGGACTGAAATTGTAAGAGGGAGGACAGGAAAGAATGGAGGGAGGGAGGGCGTTTCAGTCAGGGCAGCATAAGAAAAGGAGCATCTGGATACGGCAAGACGCATTTTGGGGACAGTGAGAAGGGGGAGAGAGAGGTAGAGCGAAGTGTGCGTGGTGCTGGTTTGAGGCGAATAAGTTCCCTGAGGCAGGGAGGAGTGAATTTGTGAACAAGCTTGAACATGAGGCTCAAGGTGGAGTACCTCAGTTTTGCCCTGTATGAGGGCCACCCCAGCGAGGTGAGAGCATCACAGTGGTGAGAACAGATAGGTGCCCCCACAGCAAAATGACCTACCCTGTGGTATGCTTGAGAGAAGAGGGACATGGAGGAGGAGTTAGTGAAGAGGAGGAGGGGTGCAGCATAAGACAGTAGGGGAAGGAGGGATGCAGAAGCAATTTTTTGGCAAGAGGCAAGTGTGAGGTGCGGGTGCATGCGATATAGAAGTCTGAGTTTCTGATTGAGATTTTTGATAGTGCTAGAGACACGGGAGTTGAACGATAGGGCAGGGTCCAAGGTAACACCCAGGTATTTGAAGGAGTGAACTACCTCTAACGGGTCACCCTTGTTAGTCTAAATACTAAGGGTAGGTGGGTTAGGCTTTTTTGCAGGCCGATGGGTGAAGACCATGCATTTTGTTTTCTTTGAGTTGAGAACAAGATGATTCCGTTGGAACCATGCTTCCAGGGAGGCGAAGTCAGAGGCAAGTGTCCGATTGATTTGGTCAATATCTGGAGAGGAGTGGTAGATGATGGCATTGTCTGTGTATAGATGAACTGTGGCACTCCCGCAGAAGTTGGGGAGGTCATTGATAAAGAGCGAAAATAACATGGGGCCTAGAATTGAGCCTTGTGGGACACCATGGGAAGATCCAAACTTTGGCACTCTACTTGGGTTCTGAAGGAGTATTTCAGTGTAGTGGAAACAATTGCTTTTTCTTTAATACCACCACAGTGGGCCGTGGAACTTGGGTTGTGCTGGTCATCCACTGTGGGATAAACAATAAATTTTTTGTGCAATACTTTGTGGGCACTGGGGGAGGGGATCAGGGTGCATCCAATGAGTTCGGGGACTGGGAGTAAATGTTTCATGGTTGGAGCCAAGCAACAGTGGGGGGTGTTTTGTAGAGTTTTTGTTCAGTTGGGAATGAGTAGCAGTTCCCAAGTATAAATAGTCCCTAATTCAGGAAAGACTTCCGATTATTTGGGAGTCTTACTATTCATGGTATTCGGGAAATGCTTTCAGCCCCTGCACATCCTAATGATTACACACATTTTAGCTTGTTTATCATGTGTTTAGAGCCCCTGATTTTTTTGGAAAATAACTATTTCTGCATCTGACATCACAGTTCTCTGCTGTTGACATCATAATCTATTACTATGGAAGCAATCATTATAATGTCATAATCAAAGAACTTTGTTGACAGATGTAGACAAGCAGTCATAGCAGATCAAGTCTAAGGGACAGTGAGCCTGTGATCAGTTAATCTGAAAATGGGGGGTTTAAATACACACAATGTATAAAGCATTACCTTAAATGTAAAACATCGTTTTTCCAATGTGTCTCCTGTGATGTTAGACGGTGTACAAGCATGGCAATAATTATAACAGTTTTTAAAGCAGAGTGGTGCTCCAGTTCGGGCTATGGGATCCCCTCATGAACTGGGGGTCCCAGGAATAGCGGGGTTTGTTGGTGCTTAAAACAGACTATTATAATAATAATACATTTTATTTCACATAAACGCTTTTCGGACCATCAAGGCGCTTTGCAAAAAGATAAAAACAACCATATAAACAGTACACATAGTAATAAATAAGTAACATAGAGATATAATAAATAACAGGGAATCAGAATTAAGTGGAGCTATCATAGGCGAGACTCCATAAAAGGGTTTTCAATGCCTGTTTGAACCCCTCCACAGTTGTGCACTCCCGAAGCTGATGGGGTAGAAATTCAAAGGGTTGGTGCGCGTGCATAAATGCAGGCCCCAGAAAGATTTCAAGTGCCTCGGAATCTCACGCAACCCTTCGTCAGCCGACCACAGCCGTCACACGGGGTGGTAAGGAACAAGAAGCTCTTTCAAGTAGTCGGGGCCCAGTCCGTGCAGGGCTTTATGGGTTAGTAAACCAACTTTAAATGTGATCCGCCACCTAATCGGCAGCCAGTGCAGATCGCGCAGCGTGGGGGTAATATGAGATACTCAACAAACCCCAGTTAACAATCGTGCTGCTGTGTTCTGCACGAGCTGCAGGCGGTGTATTTCAACCCCAGAAAGCCCTAAGTATAGGGAGTTACAATAATCAAGGTGCGAAGTCACAAAGACATGGACTAATGTAGGCAAGTTCCCGGACAGAACCAGGTGCTTAATCCTGAAGATATTCCTAAGATGATAAAAGGGAGACTTGACGGCTGACACCTGAGATCGTAAAGTCAGCCCGTCGTCAAGCACTACCCCCACGTTTCGCACCTGTTCAGAGGATCGAAGCTGAAACCCCCTGAGAAAAATTCCAGAGGGCTGATCAGCCCTAAACCCCAATATCGGGCAACACGGATCCACTGCCATCACTTCCGTCTTTCCGGCGTTCAGCTTTAACCAGCTTGAGTTCATCTAGTCCTGGATTTCAGTGAGGCAGGTATTAAGTACCAGGACAGCTCTATCCTGGTTGGCGGCAAACGACAGGTAGAGCTGGGTATCATCTACATAGCAGTGAAACCTCAGCCCATACCATCTTACAATGTCTTCTAGAGGCAGCATGTACACTGCAAACAGCATGGGGGACAGCACTGAACCCTCATCTCATCTCCTTCAGTGTTACAGAGGACATTTACTGTACATGAAAACAGCATCTTCGTCCACCTGTCTTATCTCTTCCTTTTGCTCTGTCCCCACTTGAGTCTTCGCAGATTATGTATCCCACTCAACCATGGCTGAAAATGGGCTTGTTTCAGTTCACCAACCTGGTAAAACCAATAAAAAAAAATATCAAGCAAAATTAGTAATGAATTTATTGTGTTTTTTTTTCTTGTTTGTTTACTAGCTATGTGCACTAGGGGCAATAAAATGCCTGTTTTCAGGCACAACCCAAGAGAAATACAGTCAGTACAGTTACAATAGGTAGTAAGCAGTAAGTCCTGACAGGGTATGCACTGAAGAATTTTAATGCACGCCTCAGGGGAGTGAGACTGAGGCTAAAGGATGACTGTCCTTACGCCCCAGGAAGTGCATTCAAATCCCTTGGCCCTGAAGTAGTTACGTGCTAGGAATTTAATGTGCAGTCAGGTGACTTCTCTCGGCCAATGAAGTTTCTAGATTTTTGTGCCATTTTATAAACTGCATTAAGTGATATGCAAACAAGTAAAATACAGTACATGTGGTAAGAATAAAGTAGTATACAAGTAGTTAGCAATTCAGGCAGACAATTCAAACAAGCAGACATGAGCTACAGCACTGAAATAGATACCAGGCAGGTAAAGAACATGTACGAGGACATTTCTACCAATAAATACTATGTATAAATGTAACTTTAGGCACTTGAGTCAAGGCATCACATACAGGTGCGGATGTCTAAGGACTTTATGTATTGATGACTTCATGCGGAGGGGGGAAGGGGAGTAGGAGGATGACATTAAGACTGGGTGACAAAGAACCTATATTCATATAAATGTCCTACGTGATAAAGAACGAGGAGGTTTGAATACAGAACATTAATGAAATGTAAATTAAATTGTGTCCAAAGGTTTATAGTCACAGTTATACAGTGTCTTACAGTTATAAGAGTGTTCCCAACACATTTTTAGGGTGAGAGAAGTATGAACTGGATGTAAAGCTCTTGTATATGTCTTATATAAGTTTACTGCTGCTGACCGATATATCTGTTATGGTATTCTAGATCGAAGGAATGCTCCCAACTAATGGGAGCACTCCATTCCTCTGTGCATGAGACACTCTTATTCTGTGAGGGGTGTTTTACGCACAGCTGCCCTGGAATTGGGCATGTTCAGGTAAGGTTTTAAAAGAAAATTAATATATTATTGATCAAGCTCGATGAATAATATATTAATACCACCACCAAGACCACTCTTACGGTTGTAAGAGTGGTGTCACTTACATTCTTAGGGTATCAGAATGCACGTGAGACCACTCCTGCAACTGTAAGAGTGGTCTTGGCAGTGGTATTAACTCATATAGGAGTGCCATCTTGTGTGGTTTGGATGAGAGGACTGAGAAGTGAATCTGAGTAGTTCTGTCTGCCCAAATAATGTGAGATGCTGCTCTCCTTGTCATAAGAGGTATCTTGCACAGCAGAAATGAACTTATAAATCACACTAGTTGGCTCTAGGGATTTATAATAAGTTTTTTGTTTGTTTATTTAAAATGTTAAAGTGGATGAAGTGCTCCTCTCTCTATCATGTATGTGGAATGGTCCTTGTTTAACGTTGCCACGAGATGACGGCTTTACACAGGATGAAAGACCCTTGGGTTCTGAATACTGATTGGTTGAAATCACATAATAGATGAATAGTAGTCATGAGAGACAGCCTGATTGTCCCTTTAGGTATAGCATAAATCATCAAAATGTGAGTTAAGTCTTAAAAAATGTTTTTTTTTAAGGTAGCAGTATTTCTTAGTTGACAAAAATGTTTAACATATTTTTTTTTAACAAAGCTGTTTCTAATGTTTATAGTGATGCCATACAAAAAACTGCATCATCCCTACTCTGAGATGGTGCTTCAGAGTTTAGAATGGTGTTGTGGAATCAGAACTCCGTTCAAATGTTGCTGTGTGGCGATGCTTTCTTTGGTATTCTAAGGTCAGGTCTGTTTTCTGCACTGAAGAGAACATTTGCCTCAGAGCCCTCTCCAAGTCCATCGGCTTAGTCCTTTATGTATTTTATTTTATAAAAACTCCTATCATTTTTCCTGTTTAGTTCTTGATATTTGCATTAGATTGGTTATTTCATCTGTCTTATGGCATTTTAGCAGGATTCTTCACTTCTCAATTGGTTCCCTTGAACCAGAGAAGAGACTACTTTATGATTCCTGCTTTAAATCGCAACAGTTATTTTCATTTTTTTGTTTTCTGATCTTTGTTTAGCAGTTTATGAATTCTGTTATTTAAGGAACCAGCAACATTTTATTGACTATATTCAGTCGACTTGTATGACTAAACAGCCTAGGAATAGGATGTGTCGTACAGGATTTAAAAATTATAAATCGAGGCAGCACTCCAGACCAATCGGGAATGCTCCTTTCATCTGCCCGTGAGATATTCTTATTCTATGAAGAGCGTCTCACGCGCAGATGCCCTGGAAATGAGCACGTTCTGGGAACAGTTTTTTTGTTAAATACAGTATGTTATTGATCACACATGATCAATAACATATTAATATGTCGCCTATTGCCATTCATTGCTGTATAAGAGTGGTTTCTTGACTTCGGCTTGAGCCAGAACAGCTCAGCTTCGCTGTTCTCACTCCAGCCGAATGCGCGTGAAACCACTCTTATACAGGAACGAGTGGCTCCAGGGGAACATATTAACATATATTGTGAATCTTGTCACATGATCTTGGTGAAGAAGGACTGCCACAGTCTGTGTTTTGACTGCTTGGGCCCTGACCATGACTATTTAAATGATAATGTGTGTAAACCTTTATGACCTAAAACATAAAAGAAAAGACTGAAACTTAGAGTCACAGTCTGCTATTGAGTCAACTAACAGCTCTCTCAAAAGAAAAATGGAGGAAGGTGCTTCAGATCGTGGAATCTTCAAGTACCTCCTCTCAAACAAAATCTGAAGTGACAGAAAAGCAGCAGTCTCTGATCAAAGTGATATATAAAGCTGCCAAGCCATCATCCGCCTCAGAAGAAGAGCACATGGTGTCTGATAGGGGAACCGTGTTGCTAAGGGTGGCAAAAAGAAAATCTACAAATGCTCTGATGCCATCAACACCAGCCAAGAAAAAAACAAAAAGAAAAGCACCTGAATCTCACTGCACCTGCCCCTGAAAGGGACAATGAGCCAGCAGTAGAACAGAGAGCTGTGCACTCAGCAGAGGACATTACAAAAATGTAACAGTTTTCCAGGACTTTCAGGAGGTTGGCAAAGGCAAACCTGCTGCAAGAAAGACCATTTCTAGGTGGTTGGTCTCTTGCATACAATTCTGCTATTAAAAAGCAAGTAAGCAGTTCCCCTTAAGGCTTAGAGCACATCCCACAAGGGGCACTGCAGCCTCAGTGGCAGCCTCAAGAGGTATCCTGGCAGATATCTGCAAAGCAGCTACCTGAAAAACTACACAATTTCACTAAGCACTGCTGTCTGGAAATTGTCTCCAGAAGAGAGGTTAGGTTTGGGACATTAGTCATACAGAACCTTTTTCTTAAATAGGTTTCGGACTTCTTAGCCTCTCAATGTACTGCTGTTTAGTCTGCAGTTTTTGGTATGGTGTCACTATTGGACTCATGTTAGAAGAAAAAATGTTCACCAAAGTAATGATGTTTCTTTTAAAGGGTCCAATAGTGATCCGGTACAATCCCATTGCTACCTTCCCTTCTAGAACGTAATCTGAAAAAAAGGTTCTGAATCCAAGATGGGTTTAAATACGCTTTTCTGTCTGAGCATTTGAATATGCCTAAACACATTGTATCTTAAATATGTCTTTTAAAATACTTATGCTATATTTATATAAAAATTTCAAAATTGTATTAATTTATTTTTTATTCTTTGGTAACCAGGTATAGCTAACTAGGCACGGATGCCTGTTTTCAGGGGTGACTGGGAGCACTGGGGTGGTTAAAGTGACTTGCTCAGAATCACACAGTATCCAAGTGGACATTGTGGGAATCAAACCCAGGTCTGTCTGCGGGACATACCAAGCTCATTCACAGCTCGTTGCTCTAACCTCTAGGCTATACTGCCAGCACCATTTTTAGTATCCAGTGTTTAAATTTGAATATACTTATAGTTTGCTATTGTTTACTTTTAGTATTGCTATTTTGCTAGTTAGTACTGCCCCCTTCTGCTCTTCAGCACAAATTTGATATTAGAACACTAGAGGGAGCAGCACCGCATAACAGCATTTGAATGGATTTCTCATTCCACAACACCATTCTAAACTCCAAGGCAACATCTCAGAGTGGAGATGATGCAGTATTTTATGTTGGCCCACTATTGGACCCATTAGGAGAAACAGCATTAATATACTGAGTAATTTTTGATTTCTGACATCCTTATATTCATAACCAGTATCTTTTTAATTTCTTCAGATATTTGAGAAATTATGTTTATGGCTATTTTTGTAATTAGTGACTCAAGCCAGTAAAGATGGCCACCACTGGTAATATTTAGAAATCTCTTCCACTGTGAGTACCTTTCGACTTGTAATACTGGATTGATACTGTGGATGTATTATGATGCTGCTAGCACAGGTTTCGGAAGGTAAATAGCCCTGCAACACACTAAGATGTTTAACTTTTTCATGGGGCCATTGCAAATGAACAAGAACTTTTAAAAACCTCAAAATCTGAATCAAAGATCTGAACAGCACCTCACTGGAGTCTGGATGTGTGCCACTGGACTGGAGGATGGCACATGTAGTGCCATTACACAAGAGTGGACCAAGGGATGAACCGGGTAATTATCGTCTGGTAAGTCTCACCTCCATAATGTGCAAACTCATGGAAACGATACTAAAGCAAAGACTGGTGTCATACCTGGAGGACAGTGGCCTCTGGGATGTGAGGCAGCATGGGTTCATTTCAGGGATATCTTGTCAAACCAGCCTGATACAATATTATGATTGGGTGGCAGGTGAGCTGGATAAGGGTCATGCGATGGATGTTCTTTACTTGGACTTCAGCAAGGCCTTCGATTCAGTGCCTCACGGGCAGCTTGGGGGGAAGCTAACTGGTGTAGGGGTAGGGGCAAAAATGACTAACTGGATTACAAGCTGGCTGAGTGGGAGGCTGCAATGGGTGGTGGTGAGAAGGGAGCTCTCAACTTCAAGGCCGGTGACCAGTGGGGTGTTACAGGGCTCTGTGCTGGGGTCAGTATTATTTGGGCTCTTCATATCAGACATTGCACATGGGGTGGTGAGCAAGGTAAGTCTGTTCACTGACGACACCAAAATCGGAGCAGTGGTGAATGGAGGGGAGGGATGGAAGCAGCTGCAGGGGGCCCTAAGCAAGCTAGAGGAGTGGTCAGAGAGATGGCAGCTAGGGTTCAGTGCAAGGAAGTGTAAGATTATGCACTTCGGGGTGAAGAACCCAAGGAGAGAATACTGGCTGGGGGGGTTAAGCTGGGGATCACTGAGGAGGAGAAGGACCTAGGGGTAATGATAACAGGGACCATAAACAACGCTGCCCAGTGCAGGAGGGCAGCTGCAAAAGTGAACAAAATGCTGGGCTGCATAGCGAGGGGGGTTTCATCCAGGTGAAGAGAGGTGATCTTGCCCCTCTACAGGTCACTGGTAAGGCCGCACTTAGAGTATTGTGTGCAGTTTTGGAGGCCATACCTAAAGCGTGATATCAGGCTACTGGAGGGGGTGCAGAGGAGGGCAACAAAAATGATATGTGGAATGGAGGGGAGAGACTATGAGAGCAGGCTAGGAGACCTGAATATGTACATCCTGGAGGATAGAAGAGACAGGGGACATGATAGAGACATTCAGGTATCTGAGGGGGATCAATAAGGATGGGGCAGATGGGTCTTTAAGCTAAGAAGGGGGTACACCAGGGGCACAGGATAAAAATAGAGGGGGGGGGAGATTTAGCAGGGAAATGAGGAGACACTATTTCACAGAGAGGGTGGTAAAATGGAACGCATTACCAGAATGGGTGGTATCATGTAAATCTGTGAACAGTTTTAAAATGGCATTGGACAGGGAACAGGGGAGAGTCAGGGTGGGGGAGGTGGGTGGTGGCAACAGGATGACAAAGGGGAAGGGTAGGGCAACTGCAAACTAGGGGTGCTATCTGTACACTCAAACAGACTTAGATAGACCGGATGGTCTGTTTCTGCTGGCACATTCGTATGTTCGTATGTAAAATTCTGTATCTGCATTCACAAATAAGAGAATGAAAAGTATAATTGTTATAGTGATATTTTTTCCAGAAATACATTATTACTAAAAAACAAAAACAACATAATGAGTAACATGCACTGCTGTTTTAATAGCGATGGATACCTCCTCTAAACTGTTCACCATTTCAGATTTTGTACATGAAGTACTTATGGTTATTAGTGTTCTCACAGGCAGGCAGATCTTCAGTGCTGATTGGATGAGTTAGTGCTGATGATTTATGATGCATTTTTAAATGGTTTCCTGGATACAGGAAAACGCTTATAAAAAAAAAAAAAAAGGATTCCAGAAAGTATGAAAACATGGTACTTTAAAATGGAGATTAAACTGGCAGAGTTTGATTCTAAGAATGCTTGGGGAGATAAATGTTCTGGGACCTGTAGGTTTCATTTATTTCTGCTCAGTTTGAATGGGAAGTGAGGAGCAGGTGCTTGTCTGTGCTGGACAGTAGGGACAGTTCACAGAATTTGGGGGGACCCTGGAGCTTTTGTTGTAGCCTAGTTTTCTTGCAGTTTCCTTATAATGAATTCTGTGTGTTAACGGTAGGCTGTGTAGCAGTTAATGAGGATGGTCCGCCATCTGCTGGCCAAACTGGGTACATTTAAAGACTCCAAGTGGAAATGCATCTCTGGGATGAACCCAGGCCCCTGAAGGTTCTGAAACCATCAAATCATGGTAGTAATGAAAACTGTTATTTATTTGTAAAAAAAAAAAAAAAAAAAAAAAAGAATTCTGAAACTATACATTGTAGTAATATTTGAAAACCAGTGGGTCAAATGCCCAGCTTAAAAAAGAGACATTCCTAAAAAACTATTTTTAAAATGGGCTTTACAGATCTTGTAACCTCCTTGATTAAGAGAAATCCCTTAACCATGCAATATTTTCTTAATACTACATATCTAACATGTCTTGAGTCACTGTCGTACACCTGGTTCACAAGCTGTCTGTTGAACAGAATGCAGAAGGTAAAATGGAGAGGAGTGCACTCAGGCTGCCGTCCAATAACTGACGGCATACCCCAGAGCCCTATTTTAGGCTTGTTACTACTTACCCTCTTCATCAATCACATCAGTCTAAACTGTGGCTCAGGGAACTTAATCCTATATGCGGATGACACAGGGGTATGCTGGAATGATCCCAAACCTAGCACCATTGCTGAAACCTTAGCTGCCAGTCTGAACTCCCTAGAGAACTGGTTTGCATCCAATTCACTTGTAAAGAATGACAAAAAGACAAAGGCTGTCCTTTTTGGGACTAGTCATCTGGGTGAGCATGGGCAACACCTGCTCCCGCTCTTCATTGCGTCGGGATCACAGACAGAAGTCATTGACGAGGTTAAATACCTAGGTGTTTACCTAGACCAAGACGTATCCCTTAAGCCACTTTTAGAGCACATAACTAAGGCCATACACTGGAAAGCTGGCCTTCTCTACAGGCTCAGTAACTCCTTAACAGATGAATCAAGTATTGCCTTAGCTAAGAGCACCCTACTCTCCACCCTTCGTTATGGTGCCTTGCTTCTACACTTCCTTAGGGAAAGTGAAAACTGCAAACTGACTGCACTTTACAACAAGATTAGTCGTTTCACAACTTGCTCTCCTCCTCGGAGACATCATTGTGAGGTCCTTACTGACCTAAACTGGCACTCCCTTGAATTCAAACACTCATATCCCCTACTCTGTCTCTCATACAAACTCTCCAGTGTCTACACACCACCCAACCTGGTAGGTCTGCGTAATCCTAACTTTTTCCGATGAAACCATCGCTCCTTCAATAGCAACCTAATTGAAATTCCCTGGGTTCACACTACTTTTGGCAAAAGATCATTCAGGTACTCTGCACCCTACTACTGGTGCTCGCTCCCGAGAATCTGACCACTAGCACAATCCTGGAAGGATTCAAAGCTGGGCTAAAGGTGTACATGTTGAAACGCTGCCGTTGAACCTTTACCCTGCCCCGGAGGTATTTTTCTGTGTACTGGCTCTTAACCTAACTGAACTTATATATTCATAGAGTAATGAATGACACTATTCATTTAATATGTCTATTGGCCACGTATAGCCTATCTACTTAAGCATCTGCTCGTTTCCCCTGGCCATTGCTGTAGATTATTGAATGACTCTCTTTTGTGACTAATTATTATTGTGATAATGTAACTGTGTATCCGTCTCTGACGTGTTCCTCTGTTCTTTAAGCAATAAGGCATGACCAGGGGTTATGTTAATGGTCTGTTAATCACCCTCTAGAGGTGTAATGTGGCACGTGGCATAGTCGAGTGCCATATGCCCCTAGAGGGTGATTAACTGACCACTAACATAACCCCTGGGAGTGCCTTATTGCCATTATAATAAAAAAAAGTTTAAATAGTGCTAAACCTTGTTCAGCATATGATTAAGCTCTACATGTATGTTAATAAAAGATGAACATAAGGCTGTTAGAATGTTTACAGCCAATCAGAAAGATCCATTTCTCAGAACCTTTTTATAATGATTGTTATAATCTGTTGTACTATGTGTACTGAATGTAACTAATTCTGGGTTGCCCCTGAAAAAGGGACCGCTAGTCTCAGTGGGTTTATCCGGTTATCAAAATGCTATAAATAAATAACTATGTAACTTTTAAATGGGATGTTAGTGCCCATTTGACACACTTCGGGTTGTGTGGTCGTAGTGAATATATGCACTACTTGGGTGGTTACAAATCTAGGTGTTTGTAGATTTCATTATGGTCGCACACCCTGTTGTGTGTTAGTTTCCCTTACCCGTTATGGGTAACCTTCAGATCGACGTGTATGAGGTACAGATAACTAGGGAAAAATGCCGAAAGGCAATGGGAGCCAGTCTGCAAAGGCCACACCAGCAACAATGAACGCGTGTTTTACTGCTCACTAGGGAAGGTACAGCTGCCGTCTGAGCCCAGAATAAGTCAGCCAGCCATAGGGGGCAGCTTTTTGAGTCATGGGGGAATCCAAAGGAGAAAAATATTTAAAAGAAACACACATGGTGGGGCAAGGTGAATGAAACTTGTCAGACAGAATCCCTGATGTATACTGTGGGGCTGCAAGCTGATGGCTTTGACAATAAATAGATTTTATGAGTGAAATATATCCTAGGGGTGATTTTTTTCCCCCCCAAGAAATACTCTGTAATATACACAGCTTCGATGGCGCTATATGGAGCTGGAAGAGACACATATATTAAAAATGAATTAAAATACTCTAAATACTTGTGTACATAGAGTTGGAAAAGACAGGTACAGAAAAATAGGTACTGTATACCATAAGATCTTATGAATTATGTGGGGCCAGTAGTTTTTTTTTTTTTTTTTTAATAATGGACATAAGAGTGTAGACTGAATGAAAACCAGTGTACATGTGTTGTATTGTATCTGCGGAGAAATGCCCCAAAAATGAGAAATAAAAATGTCTACAAAAGGCACTGGTGTAGACGTTAGGCTTCATGTTACATAACCCACAACACGAGGATTGAAGTTGCTTGAGGCTGAATACAGTCTCGAAGAGTAGTCACACTGTCAAACTGAACTGGTAGTAACAGTGATGTGGTTGCAGAATGGGGTTTGGGTCATCTCGTCCTGCTCTTCTGCCCAGAGCAGGGACTGTACCCCAATTTGAGTGCTACCGGAATGATAAGTTAACATGAATTCACACAGATGGCCCTATATGAATGAGCTGACATGCTGTACATTTGCCAACCATTGTTCTTGGAATGGCATGATTAGTGTGAGTGTGGCTGTGCTATATAGGTTTCGACAGACGCCATTTCACTTACTGTGGTGGGGATTTCCAGCAGTATCACTCAGTGGAGTCGGTATCAGTAGGAGACTGTTACTGCTAAGTCATCGCCCAGTGATAACACAATAATTGCTTTCAAACACACAAACAACTCTTGTATTCTGTTCAGGAGGATTGAGGCTCAAAATCCCCAGTGGCTTACTGGAATTTTACTAGTACAAATGTTGACTTTGTCAGCACAAATAATATTTTGCTACATCAGTGTACTGGATGAAGCTTGCTAATAATGTCTGATAGCACAGTATCTGAAGCAGTCAGCACCAGCACTCGGAGATGATTTTTTTTTTGTGTGTAGGGGATCACGTTAGGAATAATCCACAGTCAGGTGCATGTGGCATTGTTGTAATAGCTTTACAACCTGGGTGACCTGTGAGGCCCAAGGCACAGCCGAGGGCCTTCTGCACCCAGGAAATGAGGTTATTACAACATAGACACACACCTGGCATGAATTATTACATTGATGACATTTGTAAAATGGTAAAAAGGTGTTACAATAATTTTTAATGAATAGTTCCTAAGTTTACGTGGACCTTGCTCTTTGGAGGATGCTGACCAAAATTCTACACCTCACTTTTACTTTAGTTAACAGATGAGGAATTGGGGTCACCGTATTGGTTTCCATGCTGGTGTCCTGTGTTCTGGAGCAGATTCTGGACACGCAGCTGGAGCAAACCCTGTGGAGGGCCAGGGAGCTTGCTACCCTGTGCTCCCCCACCCCGGATAGCTGTGGTGTCAGAGGCTAATTCCAAAGGCTGTGTGGACGGTAGTGGAAAAAATTAAAAAAATAGAGACCCCCTCCCTAGTGTTGTCAAAATGAGAGTGTGGGAGCCGGGCCCGCTGGTGCAGCGGTAGGATTTCCGCTTGTGACGTCAACGACCCAGGTTCGGGAATTGACCTGGGCTGTCAGAGGGCCGGCCGAGGGGTGATCGGCGCCCCAGACTGCTCTCCTTTCTGGGGAGGCATGTGTTTGGTGCAGTGGCGGCACCTAGCGGAGGCTGGGTGCGCTGCAAGCACTGACGCCTACTTGAATTCAGGGGTGGGGTGGACGCTGGTCGTCATTGCACGTCCCCGCCCCTGCTTACTGGGGAGAAAAAAAATCCAACGTCTGGCCGTCTTCATGAAGCTCTGCCCCTGGGCCTTAATTAACCTCTGAAGCTGGCTCCCTGATCAGATACTAGTATCGTGGCACTGATAGGGGGCCGATGCTGCGACCCCACCCTCTGGAGGGAAAGCCAGGGGTGACTGGGAGCACACAGGCATATCCAGAGGTGGAGGTACGGGGGTCTGTGACCAGAGTGGACACAGACAGCCAGGTACGGCAAAAGGCAAACTAAATAAAAAAAAAAAAAAAAAAAATGACAGTATAGTTACAAACGTGTCCCCCCGCCACCCACACCATGGATCCCTCCGCCCGTAGAACTGCACTGGTAGCAGGCTGGTGTTACCTGGGACTAAATGAGATGCCCAAGACCAGAGGAGGCTAGCCTGCACCAGGGCAGGAAGAAAAATATTCATACAAAAAAGAATAGGTGAACCAGTGACTGTATTACATTTATAAAAGCTTCTATTCAGGGACAATCCTGTACATGATAACAAATTCAGGGACAGTCCTACATAAGGGATGCAGATCAACAGTACAGTGGTAAATGAATGCACTGAAACAGCCAAGACATTTTTTTATGCAAGTTTCTCTGAGGACAAATACAAGGAATCCATTTGGGAGACTGTGCCAGACGGGTTCTGGTTATAATTCAGATGTGTGATGAAGCATTTGGAAAATGAGAAGCCTGTAAGAGGAAGTGGATGTGTAGTACATTCCGCTTTCTACCACTGGAGGCCCAAACTGTAATTCTGCTGTGGTCACAAGTAAAGCGAGTTTCAGTTCTGTCCCTAATGGACAGTAAGTAGTACATACCAGAAATCCAGACACAAGTCATGCAAAACTGGCAGCCTTTGAAACAAAAGTCTAGGATGGAATACTCATGGTGGCTAAGCGATTCTGTCCTAGAAGAAGGTGAACAGTCCTGGTCAGTGCTGAATCAGACTGTTGGAGCAGTGTGCAGAAACTCATGATACACAGTCGCTGCCTGTCCTGTTTCTGACCTTTCAGTAATCAGAGGTTTCACGTTCTGTGCTTACTTCCAGTATCTTATTTTCTCTGCAGTAAAATCATGGCTGAAAATGGGACACCAACTTGTGTTTTGTGGGGTTTTGTTCAGTTTCTAGAAGTTCCTTTTGGCTCAGTTGTATTCATCAAGAAAAATAATCCAAACTTATGAATGAATAAATTATTTTTTTAGCTGTTCAGCCCCACCCTGGAGCCAGTGCTCGTCTGCCTTCAGAAACAGGTTGGTTTGATGTAGATTGGTTCGGTTGTGGGAGGGTTGAGGCATTACTGCTGTACATGACGTCATGCCAGCAACCTGGGTTCTGGAATGGACCCAGGTCATTCTGTCGGCCAGCCAGGGGAAGAAGGATTGAACGTCTTACGGGCAGCTCTCCTCCTCCAGGGAAGGGCAGGCTGGTGCCTTCGATGTGATGGCATCACCAGAGTAACCACATGCGGTGGTCTGACAGTGGAGACATGGTAAAGGTGGGAGGGTGTCATGGGGCTGTGATGTATGCATCTCAGTTGGCCCTAGCCTGCCATGGCACCTGCAGGTAAGGTAGAAAAAACAGTGAAAAATGCCGACGCAGGGTGAGATGATGCCATGCTTCCTCATAGCCCCTGCACCATCCACTGGTCTGTCCGCTCTGATGTCCTAAAGCAAGCTCCTCCCAGGATTAGCGGGGTGTCCTGGGTGCCCCACCATGAGGGCAATCCATGGGGCACTGTGCAGCAGGATGTTAAGTCTGAGAGACAATGGGTGATGGAGCTGGTGGTAAGCAGCATGCTGATGAGTGACGGCTGAGGTTTGGGGGGCCAAAAGCATACTAAATAATAACAAAGAAACAGGTTGGTTCCCCTCAACTCTGAGGTGACTTCCCAGCCCCTACAACAATCTATGGTGGTGGTGTGAGGGATGGAGGGAAGCAAGAGTACCTGAAGAGGACTATCATTCAGTGGCCCCAGGATACCCCAGAGTTTTACCCCAGCTTCCTTCCTCCACCATACAATTCTGAACAGAGCCACATGGTTGTCCATTCCCTCAGCAGTGACCCTTTTAGGATGAAAGTAGACTTCCACAGGCCTTCCACTGGTGTTGCTGGTACTGGAGGCGCAGTGCCAGTCCTCTTTGGTTGGGGATGATGGCATTGCCTGATCTGACTACCCACTCATCGCCAACTCACGAGCTCACTTCTGAATGGGTAACCTGAATGACAGCACAGTGTGCTATCACGGGGCCATGGTGAGGCCTAAGGCTGAACGATTCTTTTTTAATTTAATGTACTTTTCTCACGTTCGCCCAGATGGCCTCTGTCTCAGTTGTGCCCCTACTCCTAGCTCTGTCCGCGCCCTTCTCCTAGATTTATGCCACCTCCTGGTCCTCATTGGCTTACCCCCCCCCCCATTGATAAGGTTGCTGGGGGGTCAGATGGGCCCCGCAATAGAACGTAAGCTAATTTCAGAGATGAGTGCTTCGATGGGCGGATGCAGGTTCTCAACAGCTTAATCTGGTTCAAGGTCAGTCGGCATTCATCTGTATCCCCCTCCCCCGGGTCGTGCCTGAAAATAGGCAGGATTTGTCTAGTGCACTTACCCGGTCAACAAAAGCTAAATAAATAAATAAAATAATAAGGGGCTGCTTCATGATGCCTTGTCGTTGGGTTTTTCCCCATTTCTCATAGGATGCCATCATTGAACTCAGTGACATGCGCATGCATGTGTGCCAGCACATGTCAGAGTCCACTGTCGTCCTCCCTCCCTTTCCTCCAGCTGCACCACCACCTGTGGTCGCATAGGTTGTGGTAGAGCACCAGAGACTGAGAGCCCTGCCTCCATGAGGAGGAGAGTGTCCTCTGGAACACTCCATTCTTCTCCTTGGTCAGCCCTTGGACAACTCAGACTCATTCCTGACCCTAGTTGCTGGCATTGCGAGTGGCAGCGATACCATCATGCCGGCAGCCTGGCTCGAGAATAAATGATTTTAGTAGAAGGGTTCTATTCCAAAGAGTATAAGGATGTGTCAGGAGTGTTTCAGGATGTCTGTATGCTTCCTTTACTTTTGTGGTATAGATGTAAACTAATTTGGTTAATTAGAACAAAATAGATCCAGAAATGTTTCCCTTACCACTTCCTGCCATGAAAAGGTAGAAAATGTGAACCAGCACACACTACATTCAGGGACTGTAGGCTTATGTATAGGAAAATGTGATTAGTTTATAATTTCTGTTGCTTTCCTTTGTTGTATTGAGTTCCACTCATTCTAACAGAAGCCGTCTTCTTGTTAGGCAGTATAACCATTAATTGTCTCGGACCAGGTGCGTAACCTTGGTGTAATTTTTGACGAAGGCCTGACCTCGAAGGCTGAGGTATTGGCCATAGTCAGATCATCCTTTTACCATCTTAGGAATATAGCCAGGGTGAAACACCTGGCTCTGGCTGAAGATCTTCCTACACTGGTCCATGCCTTTGTCACCACCCGTCTTGATTATTGTAATACCCTCTACCTAGGGCTGCTGGGGGTTGATATCTGCCACTTGCAGCTGGTGCAGAATGTAACGGCTAGGCTGTTAACTGGAGCCCCTAGATCCAGGCACATAACACCTGTGCTGCATGAACTGCACTGGCTGCCAGTACAGTGGTGGATAACCTTCAAGGTCGCATTGCTGACTCATAAGGCCCTACGTGATCAGGGACCGCAGTACCTGAAAGACCTCCTGATTCCTTACTGCCCCTCCTGGCCACTCCAATCCTGCAATGAGTGATTGCTGGAGATTCCCATGGTCTGTTTGAAGACGTCTGGAGGTAGAGCATTTGCTTTTATGACTCTCCGACCCAGTGGAATTCTGCACCTCATCGGATACGAGATAGCCTGACCATGGAGGGTTTTAAAGCATCCCTTAAAACACATTTATTTAAACAAGCTTTTTCTGGGCTATAACAAGATGGTATTTTATTAGACAGTCACCAATAAGAGTTAAAATGGTGTGTAGTGGTGTTATGGTTATTTTAACTATGTTGAAGTTAAGAGTCTATGTATATGTGTATATGTATAGGGTGTTTTAATTGTAACGGTGCCCTGAGCTCTGGAAGGGTGCTTTTTAGAAATAAAATTGATGATGATGATAATCTTGAGGGTAAAGCTATTGAGTTGTGAACCTAGAGACCCAGCAGACCTGGGTTTGAATCCCACAACAGTCACTTGTATACTTTGTGACCAAGTCATTTAACTCCCTGTGCTCCCACAACAGGTGTAGAAACAGTTGCAGCTCAGTGTGCCTTTCCCAGCCAAAAAATAAATAAAAATATTCTAAAATTCTACTACTGCTACTAGACAGGGTACTGAACTGGAAGTTACATGATTAGACCTGTTGGGCAGCATTGGCTGTTTTTGTTTGAATGTGCTATTATACTAGGGATATGATGTGAAGGGATATCATAAATGTTTATTTTATGAAAAACAAATTGTATTATAAAGCTTGAAGAGTAGCTGATGCTGTGGGGAAATTTGCAAAACATAATATTTTGACACAATTCAACTTGTATTTCATATATCATCTGTAGATCTCTTCTCGCCATTATTTATTACTGAAGAAATTCCCACAAAAACGAGATCTTCATCCCTTAAATTTCATCTGCCTCTATAGCTTATTCCCTACTTAAGAATATAATGGTCTGTTGTGACATCACAGTCTGTTGCCATGGGAATAACTGTGATGTCACAATCGGAGGATTCTGACAAGGTTGGGAAGAAGCAATAGGAACCGATGAACCCTCAAGGAGCAACTGTCCTGTTTTCATGCATTTGATCTCAGTAATAAATAATGAGGATAAGAGATACAGAACTTAAAAGAAATATAAGCTGCTTTGTGTTAAAATATTATGTTTTTCAAAGTTCTTCTCAAGGAATCAGTGACTTTTTAAAATAATAACTGATAATATAACAACTAAGCAAAGTTCCTATTTTACTTTTTTATATAAAGAAATCCCTATGTAAAAATGCTTTGATACTTAATATTGATAAAATACAGTAGTACAGATTGATAAAATGGGGAATCACACCTTGTGAAGAATCCACTATCTATAAACATGTATTGGATCCTTAGCCCCACTTTGTCTTCTTTTTCCTTCCTTTTTTTCCCTTTCTCATTTCTTCTCTGTTACTTTATTTTTCTTTTACTATCTCACTTTGAGTTCCTCAGAACACGGTTAATTTTTACAGTAACAATACAGTCTCAGCGACTATATTAGTAAGCTATTTGTGTGTTTTTGTGTTGTATTTATGCTATTATAAACAGACTTTTTGATTTTGTTTGTAATAAGTTTATATATGACAGCTACGTGAGCTGTACAACTTGATGAAATGTCATTCTTTGTAAGACCTTGCATGTACACAATATTCACTAAATTATTTAACAAAAAATGTTATTGACAAAGAAATATAAACGTAGAATACTGGCAGCGGGAGAAAGTCTGACCATCTGTGCAGTCTGTCTGTGAAGGTTGTACGTGCCCCTAGCAGTCCATGACCAACCTCCCGACCTCTTGAGCTCCACTATCCAGCAGTTTATTCCTTTCTCACTCTTGCTTGAATCCATTCCCTGGTTTTGCACTGACCAGCTCCTTGGGCAGTCTGTTCCACCCATTCACTTTCCACTCCATGAAAAAGTCATTTATAATGTCCCATTTAAACCTATCCCCTTCCAGGTTTTTATTTCCAATTATGTTTATGCTCCTGGGAACAGGCAGGAGATTTACCCACTTTCTCTGTGCCTGGACCACCTATCTGGCATCCTCCCCAGTCACCCAGACTAAGGGGCCCACAGCTTGCCCCCTGTAGTGGGGCTCCCCAAAGGGAGAGACCGAGATCTGCCTTTTGAGGCTCCAGCTGAGGCGGAACCTGAGGCATCATTCAGGCAGTGGTCCAAGGGTGTTACCGTTTGTCTGGCCCAGGGGTATTTCCAGCTTTGGTCCCAAGGAGGCATGGATATGCAGTGATATCAGTGTGGAACGTGAATGTACCCACAACCACTCCACAGACATCTGCTGTCACCTCCTCCCCTTGGATGTGTCCCCGGCCTGATGGACACCAAGTCACCACTAGGTGTCACTGGTACTCTGGATTACCACAGCCCACCCCCACATAGGAGGAGGGCAGTCCCTGAGATGCATGATCCTCCTTTCCCAGCCGACCCTCTGATGCTATGAGCTTGTTCCTGAACTCTGGTTGTCGGTGCTGCAAGCGGATGCACTACTGCTTGCACCAACGGGCTGGCTTTTCCAGTTTGCTCTTGTTCCCACTGGTATAATGTTGCCACTCTCTGTAAACAGCTCGTTTATGTCCTTCTTTTTATACACTGCAAGTTTTTAAACATTTCAGTCATGTCCCCTGTCTCCCCCCCCACTCGGTCTCCAATGAGTACATGTTGAGACTCTCCAGTCTCTACTCGTATGTCCTGCCTTACTGACCGTTATCATCTTGGTCACCCTTCTCTGCACTGCCTCCAGACAGTTTGTGTCATGTCTCAGATAGGGGTTCACAACTGCACACAGTACTCCAGGTGCAGTCATACCAGGATTCTGTACAGGGGTAAGATGGCCTCTTTTCTCTTGCTGTTGACCCCGCACCCCCAATGTATCCCAGCATTCTGTCTTGCTTCCCTATCACTTTGTTAATGATGATTTGAGGTTGTTGGATATCACCATTCCCAGATCCCCTTCCACCTCAGTCACAGTAACTATTACCCAACTCCACCTGTATTTATCCCCATGGTTTCTTCTGACTCCATACAGGCTTGCCCTTCTTGGCGTTGAAGCCCAACTGCCAGATTAAAGGAGAGTTGTATTTAATCTGCAAGCCTGTGCGTTCTGAAAAAGCTGTTATTCTAATACTTTCAAGGAGACTGGAAATATGCACAGACATTATTTGGGTAGCCAGGCCTTGCAGTTGAGACCTCTGTAATTTCTTTGCCACTTCTTCGATGTCCATTGCAATCCCTACTAACCCCTAAAGTACTGTTTCCCAAGCATTTCTTTTTTTATAAAATGTGAGTGGAGGAGCTTTGCAACCCCCTGTGACCCACAGGTGAGGACTTTGCAACCCTCTGTGATATTGGTGAAAGGGCTTTGCAACCCTGTGATATTGGTGAAAGGGACTTTGCAACCCTCTGTGATATTGGTGAAGGGGACTTTGCAACCCTGTGATATTAGTGAGGACTTTGCAGCCCCTGTGATATTAGTGAAGGGGACTTTGCAACCCCTGTGATGTTGGTGAAAGGGGACTGCAACCTGTGACAGTAGTGAAGGGGACTTTGCAGCCCCTGTGATATTGGTGAAAGGACTTTGCAACCTGTGATATTGGTGAAAGGGGACTTTGCAACCCCCTGTGACCCTGGTGAAATGGGACTTTGCAACCCCTGTGATATTGGTGAAAGGGGACTTTGCAACCCCTGTGATATTGGTGAAAGGGGACTTGTAACCCCTGTAATTCTGCTGAAATGGGTCTTTGCAACCCATATGATTCTGGCGAAATGGTGCCACTGGAAGTATGTGCTAATTGGCAGCTGTATGCACTGTTCCCAGAATATTTACCGAAATGAAATCCATACCTCCAAATGCTATGTAATAAACTGTACATGAATAAACACTGATGTTGACACATTATGCTTTTATTGTTGTGTTTTGATAGCCAACATTCTGTACGCTGCTCTTTACTGAACCAGCAATGTGGAGTTTTCATTACGTTGCAGTTTGTGTACAGAATGGTAAACATGAGCTGTTGACCTTGGAGAACAGTGCTCAGTTTTGTACACAAACGGGGACACGGTCAGAACTCCAAATGACTAATTCCATGCAGAGAACTGTACAGAATGCTGTCCATAAAAAAAACAAAAAAATACAAAATTCCAGTTTTCGCATTAACATTTATTCAGCCCTCAGTGCAGTTAAGTAGAAGTGATTGGGGTATCAATATTATTTCTGGAAATAGGAACATTACTAGTAGATACCAATTAGAAGCCATTTCCTGTTCCCTTTCTATACCCTTTCTCTGTGGAGTCTATGGCTCTCCTATTCATCTGCGGTCTTTTGCACCATGCAAAACATAGCATGCGGCCACAAGGGAACCATATTCATACATGCAGCGCACCTTGTCTGGCATATGCTGCCTTTGTGAACGTCGGGCTGTAGAAGCATCATGTGCACGTGCACCTTGCATATGTGCGACATTACCACAGCACTCTGCTGGCAACAGACACCCAGGAGCAAAGGGGATTGCATGACGCAAATGGGTTCGCTCCATCCCGTCACTGCCCTGGCTCTGCTGCAGTTCCCAGTCAGGGGCCAACTGTACTTTCTGCTACAGTGGTACACTATTATGTTGGACAAGTGTATTCTGAAAGTGATGAGCTCAGAGTTATCTCTGGAGTTTAAGACTTTACCCCTTTATTGGCCCAGGATACCATTGGAGAACTTGGTGCCAATGGACGCTCTCCTTTAATTTGGGAAAAGCGTTATTCAGCTCCTTGAGCAGCATACGATCAAGCCTTTTCCTGACTGTTAGGCTCTGCAGATTTTAATCTTTTGTAAAGTAAAAAAGAAACCCTTCCCAGGTAGCCACACCATGGCTGGTCCTTTGGCCACCCCCTTCCCATCCCATTCTCCCCCCCACTTCCCCTATTTGCCCCAAAGCTTAAAACGAAGCTGGATTCAGTATGTTGGCTCCTGGCATTGTGCTACAGCACTCTGCTTCTTAGTCATCACAGCATAATCATTTTGAAGGTGGTGATGCCACCCCTTCTAATTCCTAATCCATGATTGTGGGGGAGGGGCAGTGTCTCTCAAGCCTGCCAAGACACGTAGCAAGGGAATGTGCAGTGATCAGTTAAGTTGGGTCGTGCAAATGCCGAAGGGCAGCTGGCCCATACAGATCAACCAGAACAAAAAAGTTTTGCAAATGCACTCAAAGTACCTTCTCAGAATAAATACTGTCTTTCGGATGAGACGTTAAACCAAGGTCCTATCTGCCTGGATTGGTGGCAGTTCAGGTGGATGTTAAAGATCCCATGGCACTTATCAAAAAGAGTAGGGGAATTTCCCCGGTGTCCTGGCCAAATTTCTCTCATTCGCTAAAAAAATACCACCAACAGCTTAATCTGGTTCAAGGTCAGTTGGCATTCATCTGTATCCCCCTCCCCCGTGTCGTGCCTGAAAATAGGCAGGATTTGTCTAGTGCACTTACCCGGTCAACAAAAACTAAACAAATAAATAAATTGCAGTTCCAGGCAAATGTAATGCATCAAAACGCTTTATTGAGCTACAAATAGCCAGATCAAAGGTCCATAGTCACAGCTTACAACATGCCCCTCAAAATTATTATGTTGTGAGGACTGTCTAGGAATGGGGGGTCCTGTTGAAAAGTCACTGTTGGCTTTTAGAATTGTACAAGGAGTTGGCATATGGAATCAGGTTTTGTTTTAAGCTTTGGGACAGTGGGGATAAGGGAGGTAGGTGTGAAAAGAATAGGATGGGGAGGGGTGGCCACGGTACCTAGGGAGAGTTTGTTTGACATTAACCAAAAAAAAATACTAAGATCCTGAATAGCAATATCACGAGTACTGGATACTATTTATTATTCGGTTCTGAATACGAATAGCCTGTTTTTCATGGTATTCATGAAGACGTAATCGTTATTTGCACTCCTGCAGTTAACAAAAATTTCACTTGATTACCTTTTTGATTGTAGTCTAAGAGGAAGCATATTGTGCAATGATTTATCCACGTACTGTGTGCCCCAATAGGTATATCCCAGAGCACAGAACAATAAAGATCAGGAAAACCTAGTACTAACACAGTATTGTGCAGGAAAAGGCTGTTCAAACAGGAAATACTTCTTCCTTGAGTTAAAAAAAAAAAAAAAAAAAGCAAACATAAACACAACTTGATTCTTTGATAGAAAAAGGATGCGAGTTCCACAGCCAGGAGGCTGTGCAGCTAAAAGCCCGCTTACCAACAGCGTTTAGCTTGAAGCACAGAACCCCAAACGTAATACTGTTTTCATGTTAAAACAGTTTAGTTTTACATTATTGGCTTTGAGTTTTACTCTGCACATAGTAGCCTCACCGTAGTAAACTTCCATATGGTAAAGGTATTCTTTGTTAGGAAGCAATCTAGCCAGGGTTTAAAAGACTCGGTGGCCCCCCCCCCCCGGTGCAGATTCCCTTAGAAGTATCTGCCATGAGTTTATCGCTTGAGAAAAATGCTTCTTCACACTACCTCTGAATCTACTGCCCCCCAAGTGTAGGGTATGTCCTCCCTGTTCTGCTGCCCGGATCAAGCTGAAGAAGCTTCCCCAGATCCACTTCACACAATTCCTAGTTTTAAAAACTGGAATTCTAGGCTGGCCCATCAGCGTGGAGGTAGGGCTACCACTGTTGATGCCAGTAACCCGGATTTGGAAATGACCCTGGGTCATCGTAAGCTGGTTGTGGGGATGAGGATCAAGCATCCCAGAGAACGCCCTCCTCCTCCAGGCAAGGAGGGTGCTATCCTTACTGCAGTAGTGCCAACAGAGTGATTACAGATGACATGGCAGCAGCAAGGCACTGAGAGGGAAGGGGAAGGACGCTTACATGTGTATGTACAGTGGTCCCCCTCATGCACCGCATCTTCCAGGGGGATCTGGAAGAAAAAGCAGAGGTGCTGGTGCCACTTCATGGGGACTCCTGTAGACAGTATCTGTGCCAGTCCCCGATACTTGCTGCATCTCCTGATGTCATGTGCATTTGGTGGTATTCCCCCCTCAACCCCGTACCCCACCCAGTGGGTAAGCCTAGGCTTGGTGGAGCATGGTGAACAAAAGTAGGTGGGCATCATGGGCATGGTGCCAGAGACAGAGACAGCATGAAATATCATTACAAAAAAAAAAAATGGAATCCTAGTCACTGTAGCCTTTTTTTTTCTTCCTGGGAACACAAGATATACAGCAGCTGCTGAAACTGGCAAATTTTCAGCTCCTTTTTAACCAGCAGAGGATGTTTGGGCAAAGGAACACTTGAGAAGAGCAACTGTTTTAACCCTTAAAACACGTTGAGTACTATAGACTTCTGACTATTCTTCAAAACGGTAACACTGCAGACTTGTTTCTGTTGCTTATTTTTGTAAATTGTTTCTCTAAATTTTTCAAAATGGAAGTTTTAATTTTTGATGTTTTTTACTTGATGGGGCTTTTTGTTTCATTTTGTTGCTCTCTCCTTGTTGGACCAGGTTAGCAGTCCATGTTATCCTGAGAATTCTGTGCCCATATTACTGAGATTGTCCTATGTCCTCTGTTTTATTAAAGGGGTATTATTTCTATTTCAGTTCTGCGTCATCTTTTTTAGGTACTTTAGCAACAGGCAATGAGGACTCAATTAATTTGATAACTTACATCTGGAAACATCTGGTAATAAACCCTTACCATCTCAATATGTCCTTCCTGGTAGAACTTTTGAAATCAATTAAGAAAAAAATACTCAAGGAAGGCAGTTTGATCTAGTAATTAGAGAACTGACTTTGGAATCTGGAGATACCAGGCTTAAACCCCACTACAGCCAATGCTGTCTATGCAGCCTTGGGAAAGTCACTTAAGCTACCAGTGCTACAGCCTTCCCAGCTGCAGCAATGGATAGAAGCAGGACCCCACTAAAAATGAGATGTTGCATCACAGCTGGGTTATCATGGGCAAATAAATTGTACAAAAACAATTGAAGCTCTTTTTACAGGAGCTGCCTCTCGCCTTACAATATCCATGCACTTATTTCCTCCTTCTAGCTGCAGTAGTTTGTTTATTCAAAGCAGGATCTAAACCACAGCATGTACTGCTGATGCCTTTATGATCCAATAAGCCATTAGTGTTGCTGTAAATGCAGTGATGGTGATCTGAACATGGGTGTACCTGCACAGCAAACAACAGGGTGTGTGCTTTAAGTATAAGGATGAGGAGACTAAGGTGGTGAGCTGTCATTGACTGCTGCCTAATTTAAAGGAGAACTCCAATGTACTGAAGCGCCCCAACCCTCAAAGCCCCTCCCCCCCGGTTAGGCTTTTCATGATAAAAAAATAAAAAATAATGACCTTCACTTGTTTTATTGTAGTTTCATAAAGTCCACCATCAGGGAACATGGCGGGTGCTGCCATCTCGTGTTACAGCGTGGCACCACACTGCTTGCATGCTTCGTAATACAAGCGAGTAGTGCGACACATTCTGTAACACAAGATGGCATCACACAGCACCTGCCATGTTGACTGACGGTGGACTTACAAAATACAATAAAGCAAGTGCAGGTTGTTAATTTTATTATTGCGAAAAACCCAACTGTGGGGGGTAAGTCTTGGGGTGGGAGTTTCAGCACATTGAGTTCTCCACTAAAAAGTTACGGTAGTATCAACAAAAATAGCAGGCAGAAAATGTTATTCATTTTTAAAAGTAGTTACATTTTATTTCTCAAGTATATCCTCGAGGAAAGGAGGGAGAGGGGAGACGTGCTAGAAACTTTCAAGTACCTCAAGGGAATCGACAAAATCCAAGAGGTTAGCATCTTTCAGAAAAAGAAATGTGCAAGATCAAGGGGTCACAATTTGAAGATGGGGGGGGGCAACCCAGGGGTAATGTAAGGAAGTATTTTTTCACAGAGAGGGTTGTGGATGCATGGAACAGCCTTCAGGAGGAGGTTGTGGAGTCAAAAACAGTGGTGGAATTCAAGAATGCATGGGACAGTCATAAGGCAATTCTAGGAGGTGGGGGTAGAAAGAAGTAGACTGTTGGTTAACTAGGGTCTGCATCTTATCCATTAGGTAGGGAAATGGGCAAACTGGGTGGGCCAAGCGGTTCTTATCTGCTGTCAAATTCTGTGTTTCTATGTTTGAGTATTTTTTTTATGCTTCCTTTATTAATAATCAGTCAAGTTATATAAACTCAGACAAACTGATAATGACAATAAGCCAAATGATCAAGTCTTATACAGACAGTATTACATAGCGAGTTTGTAAATCATATTCTATTAAAGTATTATAACTTACTTTATGGGTTTGCCATGCAATTTATAAAAGCCTTTTTTTTTTTTTTTAATCACAGATACAATAAACAACATTTTGTTAGTTTCAGTTAATGTTTACTGAAGTATTTTTTTTCAGTTTGCACAAAAGAAGGTTTTCTGCTTAATAGTGTTTTTTTTTTTTTTTTTTTTTTTAACAATTTTTTCCCAGTTTTCTTCCCGTAATTCCCGGGACCCCAGCAGACACGGCAGTGCATGCACATGGAGGCATACACGCACTCCAAGTGCCCACTCAGCCCCTTCCATCCCATTCCTGAAACTCTACAGGCTCCCCCGTAGTCTGAACTGCCATCCGTCCTCCACTGGGTGGCAGCCAAGAGCCAGTGAAACCCTTGATCCATCCCTGGGAAAGGAGAGCCGCCTAACAGCAGCTCAGTCCAGCTCCTTGCCCCGCTGACCCCCAACAACCTGGGCTTGTTCCTGAACCTGGGTCTCTGGCATGCCACGAGGTGTGGTGTCCAGCACCTCAACGCCACCGGGCCAGCTTGCCTTTTAATATTAAGTGTAATGTAAAAAGCAGTATTTTACCTGGAAGCTGACATATCCAAGTCTGTTTCTCTTCATACCTTATCAGCATTGTACCCTCACTTTCTAACCCCAGGAATCCATCAGTACAAGCTGCATCTTATTCCACTGGATTCAGATGCCCCGGAGATGGAACTTATGCTACTTATGGAATTTAGAATTAGGATGAAGTTCAAACTCTGCACTGTGGTTACCCTCCACCTAACTGCCTTTTTTCAGATTTATTTCTCCACTGAAGAGAGCAGTCGCCTCAAAGTACGGCTCCACTCTTATGGCTTCCAGAACAGTTTATGAATTTTATTACTTTATTTTGTTTCTAGTTAATCCTTGATGCTCTCTGTTAGTCAGGGTGTTTATCTTATTTAGTTGTCGTTTATAGCAGTTTTTGCAGTTCCTGGTCGGTTCTCAGGAACCAGAGAAGGCTGTTAGACCACTGTTCCTGCCTTCAGGGAACTATTACTTGTTGAAAAAATGTATACATTCTGAGAGAATACCACTTTTCCTTAATTTTTTCTTGGTTTTTGAGTCATCTAACATATGGTTCAGTTACAGAGGGAACCAAGCCGCTTTTTCATTTTATATTTTCAAAATTGTCGTATACCTCAGCCTTTCCTAATACAACAAACTCTGGTTAGATCCACCACGGCTGCATAATGAAGTTAGTGAAGTTGTGTGGAATTGTTTAGGAGGTATGGAGAAACAACACAATGATTTGTAAGTAGTAAGATTTGTTTTAGTTTCTGTTCTAAGGAAGGCATACACATTATTAGGGAAATATATGGAGGTGTACATTTTAACGGAAGGAATAGGAAGCAATATAGGTTTACAAAAGAACCCCAGAGCAAATGCCACAGAGGTATGTGTTATCCTGGATGATATTGGCCTGACAGCCAAATTTTAAAGAAAACACAATTGCACATACCCCAATAATGCAAAGCATCAAGAGAAACATACGCAAATCCCCATGATAGTATAGAAGGTGGCAGTACATGAAAAAGTAATGGCTGGCATATGTTCAGCCTTGGGATTATATTTTTTAGAGAAGCAGGGTTTTTGTCCATGAGGTGATGTAGGTTATATTTAAGCAATGTGTTGATATCAGGAAGTCAGGTGTAATAATGGACTGTTAGCAGAGAAAATGTGATAGTAACTTTCAGAGGGGGTCGCTTTTGATAAGGGCAAGGCAGTTATGCTTCTGATAATGGGAATATTAGGAAAGTATAAGGTCTATACAGAAGTGGAGTACAAATACGCACAGTTTCATAAGTATGTGCTCAGAGTACAGGCAAATGTGATATGCAGGTTTGTTTTAGAAATAGGTGAAAACAATACATGCAATTGATAGATAGCTAATTACATAGACATATATATATATATATGAATAGAGAGAGAGAGGAGAGAGAGAGACAGACAGACAGACAGGCAGGCAGAATAGGAATGGCAGTGAAGTATTGAAGTGACGCCTACCCCCAACCCGCAGAGATGGACAGGCATTGGGGTGTGCCTTTGGGTAATCCCCATAACTCTCACACCATTTCACCTCACCCTACTCTGCAGACACAGACAAATGTCTATGTGCCTTGGGGTGTTCAGACTTTACACTCACCCCATTCCATAAGGAAATACACTGAAATGGGTACAGTATAAGAGAATGGAGTGAACTTTTTTTTATTTTATTTATTTATTAAGTCTAAAATTACAAATACCTTTGAGCCACGGCTCTTTTACAATGGTTCCATGTCAAATATAGTACAATACAGAAAAATATGGAAGATAGCATGTTAAGAATAGGAGAGAAATACAATGCTGTAGTCAGGATAAGCTCTACTAGCGTGAGATAACATAGGAGATGACCAGGGAAAAGTACACAGGGAACCCAAGGGGACACAGAGGGAGGGGTGAGCAGCCAAAGGCATTGTCAACTAACAGAGCGGTGTAGCGTCATAGTCAAAATGGGGGAGTGCTAGCGGGGGGAGGGAATGGGGAGATAAGGAAAGGAAGGGAGGTAAAGTGGAGAAGAGGGAAGAAAAGGGTATAAGTGCTAGTGAGGGGGAGCATAGAGAGGATGGGTGGAAGATGGGTAGGCCTGGTTATATGTAGCAGTCACAGGAGCTAGCGACATTGAGATGAAGGCAAAGCTTGGAATTGAATGGGCCAAGCTTAGGTGTGGAGGAGATGTCAGGACTGAGACCATTTAGCCAGCTAGGCCCGCTATGAGCAAAGGATCTTTGGCCCTGGGAGGTGCGACAGTGGGGAACCTGGAGGAGCTGAGTTTTGGATCCCCTGGTGTCGAGGATTCAGGCATGGTTGCAGTAGAGCTTGGACTCCAGGAGGGGCGAGTCCCATGGTTACTTTCTTTGCCATTGTGCAGGTTAGATACTTACTGCAGTTGGAGAGTTTAAGCCATCCAGTTTGTGCATAAAGTCACACGTATAAGTCAGGTGGTGGGCACCAGAGATGAGCCGATGAGCCTTATTGAGGGAAGTCAATATTCGTCTAGGCGCAGTGGTTGATGCAGCGCCATAGACTTTGGGGCTGAAGAGTCGAAGGCAGACCTAGATACCTGTCACTGGCTACAGGGTGGGGATGGGGTGGAATGGCATGAGCATTACTGGTGACAATCCCAAATCCCACCCCTGATGTCTGTCAGTCTCTACAGGGCAGGGTGTTATGGTCAGAAACTCCAATGCCCTGGACATTTATTGGTATTTTCACTCCAAGTTTTCCACATGGGCTTTTTGTGACCCCACCACATGAACAGTGACACTGTCAGTTCATTAACTGAAAGGTGATTTTGCACAGCGACAGTGCCGTTTGGCACCACAGGTACAAAAACACATTCTAGGAATGTGGATATGTTGTTCAATCCACACTTACTGGCAGGTTCCGTGCCACTTTAAATCTTGCCGGAAGGTCTTCAAGCTGGCTACTCTCACCCATCCGGGTAGTAAAACTCTCGGTTCTGCCCCATGACGCCAGATCTTCCTTACCGCTTGGAAGCTCAGGCCCTCCTTAGCGCTCTGTGTTTTAGGCCTGGATCCACACTCTTCGGTCAATCCAAAACTTATTCTTAAATTCAAAAGACTTCGGTCTTCTCTTTCCCTAATGGCTGCAATGGACAAATCAGCTCCCAGATTTAGTTGATGCCTCTGTGGGCAGAAGATGTTCCGAACTGATCTGCACTCCATGTGCATTTATTGCCTTGGACTTGGCCATGACTCACAGGCTTGTGAGTTGTGCAAATCCTTTTTGGCTTTGGTCTTGGAGAACCGTGCTGCCCATCTGCTGTTGGGGCGACCCGAGAAATGTTATCCTCTGGTCAAGTCAAAGGAGGCCTGTTGGGTAGTGTCCGCGGCTGCTGGCTCGGCTGAACAGCTTGATCAGATGACCGCCCTCAAGGAGGAGGTGGCCCAGGCCGCATCATCATCATCCTCGGTCGCGGCATTTATCCCACTCTCCTTGAGCTCGTCCTACACAGCTTCTTTCTTGGAGTTTTGCCAGTCCTTCTCCACCAAGGGAGAAGGGTCTTCGGGATATTCCTCTCGGTCCAAAAAGAAGGACTCTAAAGGTAAGTTCCACCGTCGACATTCATGGGAGTGGAGAGGTCCCCTTCCCAGAAAGTCGGGTAATCACTTCGATTAGGAGTTGTGGCTAAGGCGCTGGCTGCAGTGTCCCGTCAGGTCAGTCGGCCGAGACACTCATTGATGCGGTTGAGATTCTTCTCGACTCATCGGACGGTCTGTCGACTGGAGAAGCCGACAACCCTTCTTCACCAGTTCCCCCGGTGGAAACCGAGGACTTTCCTGTGCCAGAGTCCCTGGTTAAGGTCCCTGAACCGAGTGAGGAGCGGGTTTCCCCTGCCCCCGAATGTCTCAGTCTTGGACCTCTTCCAGGTCCATCCGGTCCCGCCGTCGGCCTGTCTCTGTCTTGGCACCATGGAAAGCGGCAGCGCCACTCATCCTCGTCATCCTCTTCCGGGGATAGGCTCCGGTGCAAATTGCGTTGGCACTACGAGGATCTAATGTGGCAACAGCTCTTATTGTCCGGGAACAAGCCAACTCCGTCGCCTTCACCGGCCATTAAGTGGCTGTTACCGGAGCGGCCAAAACAACCCTTTGTAGTAGTCGAGGAGCCGAAACCGGCTGCGCCATTCATTGTGGTGGAACCCCTGCCTCCACAACCTAAAACTGGGGCCCCGACCAAGGATTCTCGGTCGGGTTAGGGCTTGCCCCACCGGTTGTCGGTCACCCTCACTCCCGATCAACCTCAGCAGGTGGAGGGTGGCTCAGGCAGCTGTTTGCAGACTCCTCGGAGTCTGACGAGGACTACTCCTTGTTCTCCAGCCTGCTTGACTTGGAGTCCACCGGGGGGGGGCAGTCGGTGGACGAGAGCTCGTTCTCGTTCCTTGGAATGCTTCGACTCATCTCAGAGTCCACTGGGATGAAGTTCGAACCCATTTCCAAAAGGGCCAAGTATCCCCTCACGGAGATACTGGACTGAGTGGATTCCCCTACGGAGGCCTTCCCGGTGGCAGAAGCCATTGTTGGCCCGGCCCTGTAGCTATGGCAGTGGCCAGCTTCTTGTCCAGCACCTTCGGCCAGGATGGCTCTGAATTATGCTGTTCCCACCAGTTCACTCTCCAGTTTCTCGGAGCACTCCTCTGCAGAGGGGCTAGTGACCGACAGCGTTTTCCGATGCTCTGGGAATGCTCGGGATGTGGACAAGCCACCCAATAAGGAGTCCAAGAAATTGGACTACTCCGGGTGGAAAGTCTATGCTGCTTCCTCCCTAGGCCTTCATCAGGCCAGCTCGGCTGCCTTGATGGCACACTTTTCACATGCCCTTTTGGGCTCCCTGGATGAGGTAATTTCTCATCTCCTGGCTGACCTTCAAATGACGGTCAAGCAGGTGCAGGATCAGGGAAGGGCGGTGGCAAAACAGCAGCTCCAAACTTCCCTGGACATCGCTGATTCATGTGCCCAGCCAGTAGTGGCTGCAGTGGCCATGCGCTGCAGAGCTTGGCTGCGGATCTCCACCTTTACGGCAGATACCCAACACAAGCTGGCAGATGTTCCCTTCTTGGGTACCGACTTGTTCGGTCCCGGGGTGGAGGGTCATCTGCAATGGATCGAGAAGTCCAGTGCCACCTTGGACTTTTTTTCATGTCTGCCCAGAAAGACAAAGGCCGCCAGCAGCAGCATAAGCCCTTTCATCCTTCAGCCCCTGCAGCACGTCCGGCCCAGCAGCACCAGCATCAGGGCCAGCAGACTCGCACTTGGCTCCCCAAAGCCAAGCCTGCTGCTTCCTCCAGCAGGGAGCTGGGAGGAAAAGGTCCAGGCGGCTCCTCGGCTGGCCCTTCCTCCAAGCCTGCCCAGTGATGAGTTGAGGGGTGTTGCCCCCAACCTCGTCGATCCTCCAAGGGTTCCCCCCATGGGGGGATGGCTCCACCACTTCCTTTCTGCCTGCTCCGATATCACCACGGACCACTGGGTGTTGGAAGTGGTAGGAAAGGATCTGTCACTGGAATTTGAGCAGTCCCCACCCTATCGAGCCATCACCCCATGGCGGGCTATGGGTTCCGCAGCCTCTCTGTTGTCTCGTTGAGCCGAGATTACCCTGCTCCTCCAGAAGGAGGTGATTGGGAAGGTGGCGGATTCTCCACCAGACCCAGGGTTTGTGTCCAGGTACTTCCTGGTCCCAAAACGGACGGGGGTCTGGCACCCCATTCTAGACCTACATGACCTGAACAAGTTTCTAAGGTCTCGGACCTTCAGGGTGGTCACTCTGGCTCAGATATTTCTATCCTTAGAACGAGGCGTGTGGTGCTGTTCTCTGGACCTCCAGGACGCGTTCTTTCATGTCCCAATCCGTCCGTCTCACCAGTGATTCCTCCACTTCAGGGAAGAAGGATCCCTTTACGAGTTCTGGGCCATGCCCTTTGGCCTCTCTCCAGCTCCCAGGGTCTTCACCAAATGCATGGCAGTGGTGACAGCATTCCTGTAGTGCCGAAGGGTCCGAGTGTACCCTTACCTGGATGATTGGCTGATTGCAGCCCCCTTCAAGTTGGAGGTGGAGCGGTCCAGGGATTTGGCCCCCCAGGTCTGCTCTCAGATTGGCCTCCTCATCAACAAGGCCAAATCGGAACTCATGCCAATGCAGGAGATTTGGTTCATCAGGGCAGAGCTCGACTCTCTTCGAGCCAGAGCACGGCTCCTCGCGGACAGGGCCGAGGTCCTTTCCTCCTTTGCCCAATCATTTCTGGTTGGGCAATTGTGCCCTGCCCAGGACTTCCTGCACCTCCTGGGCCTCATGGCGGCCTGCACCAGCATGGTCCATTGGCCCCGCTGGCACACGCATCCCCTACAATGGGGGCTGGCCCGCCAATGGTCACAGCGCTCTGAAGATTAATAAAGGAGAGCGGAGGTAGGCAGAGGGAGACAGTGAAAAGGCAGAGATTCTGAATGAATACTTTTGCTCAGTATTCACAAAAGAAGATGAGGAGGAGTTACCTAAACCAGACAATAGAAGCACTCTGGGTAGGGGGGTTGACACCAGTCCATTCACAAAAGAAAGAGTCCTGAAAGAACTCCTAAAACTCAAGGTGGACAAAGCAATGGGGCCTGACGGGATTCACCCCAGAATCCTAAAAGAACTAAGGGAGGACCTAGTGACACCACTGACCATGCTTTTTAACAAATCATGGCAGGATGGGGTGGTACCTGAGGACTGGAGGAGGGCAGATGTGATTCCCCTTCACAAAAGTGGGAGCAAGGCAGAAGCAGGAAACTACAGACCTGTAAGTTTGACCTCAATGGTAGGGAAAATGATGGAATCACTTCTGAAAGAAAGAATTGTTGAGTACCTAGAGGCCAGCGTGGCACAGGACCCAAAGCAGCATGGATTTACAGCAGGAAGGTCATGTCAGACGAATCTAATTGATTTCTTCGACTGGGTGACCAAAGTAATAGACCAGGGAGGGGCTGTGGATATGGCCTACCTAGACTTTAGCAAGGCATTTGACAGAGTCCCGACAAAGATTAATAATCAGTTAGCCAGCCTGGGAGTGGGTCCCAGGGTGGTAGCCTGGGTACAAACGGGCTGCACAACAGGACACAGAAGGTAATAGTGAATGGAACACATTCAAGAAAGGGGGTTACTAGTGGAGTACCTCAGGGCTCAGTACTGGGTCCAGTCCTCTTTAACATCTTTATAGGTGACATTGCAGAGGTCTGGAGGGAATGGTATGCCTCTTTGCAGATGACACAAAGATCTGTAACAGAGTTGATACACAAGGGGGGTAGAAAAGATGAGAAGGACTTGGCAAGGTTGGAGGAATGGTCAGACATGTGGCAACTTAGATTCAATACAAAGAAGTGCAAAGTAATGCACCTGGGAAACAAAAACCCAGGAGAAGAGTACACAATAGCAGGGGAGGTACTAACAACAACAAAAATGGAAAGGGACCTGGGGGTAGTCATATCAGATGACCTAAAGGTAGGTAAGCAATGTGAAAAGTCAGTAAGGAGAGCTGGATACTGGGATGTATTGGAAGGGCATCACAAGTAGAAAAGGGAAGTTGTTATCCCTCTGTACAGACAGTTGGTGAGACCCCATCTGAGTACTGCGTGCAGTTTTGGAGACCTCATCTACCAAGGACATAGACAGGATGGAAGCAGTCCAGAGGAGGGCAGCTAAAATGATGCAGGGTCTGCAGCAGAAGCCATATGAAGAGAGACTGAGAGAGTTAATATGTATACTTGATGAAAGGAGGGACGGGGGGACATGATAGAAATGTTCAAGTACCTCAAGGGAATCAACAAAGTCCAGGAGGGTAGCATCTTTCAGAAAAAGAGATGTGTAAGAACAAGGGGGTGCAATTTAAAGATAGAGGGGGGACGGCTCAGGGGTAATGTGAGGAAATTTTTTTTCATGGAGAGAGTGGTGGATACATGGAACAGCCTTCCTGAGGAGGTCGTTGGGTCTAAAACAGTGGGGGAATTCAAACATGCATGGGACGGACACAAGGCAATTATAGTTGGGGGTTGCAGGAAGCAGGCTGTTGGTTAACTAGAATCTGCAGCTTAACCAGTAGGTAGGGAAATGGGCAGACTGGGTGGGCCAAGTGGTCCTTATCTGCCGTCAAAGTCTATGTTTCTATGTTTCTCTGGTCCTCTAGACCAGCCAGTGACAGTGACGCAGGAGATGTGGAACGGCCTCCAGTGGTGGCTCATTCCAGCTCATCTGCAGGAGGGTATCACATTTGTTCGCCCCAAGCCGACTGTCACTCTGGTGACCAACGTCTCTCTGATGGGTGGGGGTGCTCATCAGGGGGAGCACAGAGCCCACAGACTCTGGCTCCCTCAGGAGTCTCGATGCCACATCAACCTGCTGGAGCTTCAAGCGGTCCGACTAGCCCTCACTGCCTTCGCTCCATTTGTATGGGGTCAAGTGGTCCAGGTCCAGAAGGACAACACCACGACCATGTACTACCTAAACTGTCAGGGCAGGACACACTCCTTGCCACTGTGCAAGGAGGCTCTCCGCACTTGGTCTCTCGTGAGCAGACTGGAGGCGGATCTCCTAGCCATCCATGTGGCAGGAGCCTTCAACACTCTGGCCGATGCCCTCAGCCAGATAGGTGCTGCATCTGACGGGTGGTCTCTCCTGCCGGAGGTAGTACAAGATCTGTTCTCCTACTGGGGCACTCCTCAGGTGGACCTGTTTGCCTCCAAGGAGAATGCGAAGCTGAGGCTGTTTCATGCCCGCCCCCCTCAGCAGGGCTCGCTGCAGGGGGATGCCTTCTCGAGGCTGTGGACTCCAAGCCTCTTCTACGTCTTCCCTCCATTTCCCTTGATCCACAAGGTGCTTCTCAAGGTGAAGAGGGACAAGGCGCAGGTGATTCTGGTAGCCCCAGACTGACCCTGCCAGTTCTGGTATTTGGATCTCCTCAGCGTCAGCTCCAGGATCTCGAGGCAGCTTCCAGCCCACCCGGACCTGATCTCAGTCAACAAGGGGAAGGTACTCCACCCAGTCCTTCAATCCCTGCACTTGACGGCCTGGTTTCTGAGCGGCTAGAGTTCCAGGCCTTGGGTCTTTCCGATGAGGTCCTCAATGTTGTTGAGGCATCCCGTAAGGAGTCGACCAGAAAATGCTATGCCTTTAAATGGAAGAGATTCTCCATTTGGTGTCAGGATAAGGGGTTGGAGCCTTCCTTCTGTTCTTTGGCTAGCATTCTGGACTACCTGTGGTCCCTTTCTCAGCTAGGGCTTTGGTCGACGACCCTTAAGCTGCACCTGGCAGCCATCTCTGCTTACCGGGCACGGGCCGGGAAGCAGTCGGTGGTGCAGGAGAAGGTGGTCAGGCGCTTTTTCAAAGGCCTTGATCACATATCCTCTCCGGTGCGAGAACCTCCACCTCTGTGGGATCTACTGCTGGTATTAGTTAAGCTCATGGGCAAGTCATTCAAACCAATCCACAGGTGTGATATCTCTCACCTGTCATGGAAGACTGCCTTCTTGGTGGCTATCACGTCAGCCAGAAGGATGGGAGAGCTCCAGATGCTTTCCATCGAGTCTCCTTATCTGGTCTTCCACAAGGACAAGGTTGTCCTGCACCCCCACCCGAAATTCCTTCCGAAGGTGGTGTCTGAGTTTCACCTTAACCAGGTGTTGACTCTGCCGGTGTTCTACCCCAATCACACCTTGGAGGCCGAATATAGGCACCATATTTTGGACCCTAGAAGAGCACTCACTTATTATAAGGAGCGGACGGCTGAAGTTCGGGGAGAGGTTCACCAGCTGTTTGTCACCTCGCTGAAGCTGCACCTGGCAGACCTGCAGCCATGCAGATGATAGGCATGTGGGTCATCGTCTGCATAGATCCCTGCTATAGGTTGGCGGGCATGGAGCCTCCCAGAGGGATAAGAGCTCATTCTACCTGCCATACCACTGCTCCCAGGGATGTCCCTATCCAGGATATCTGCAGGGCTGCTACCTGGAAGTCAGCACACACCATCATTACCCCTACCACATCGACCTTGAGTCACGCCGGGATGCTGGTTTTGGGACCTCAGTTCTCCAGTCCTTATTTCCCAAGTAGGGGGTGCGCGCCTTGCCTCCCTCCTCCCAGAGAACTGCTAGGAGTCTGCCAGTAAGTGTGGATTGAACAACATATCCACATCCCTAGAAATACAGGTTACTCACCTGTAACAGGAGTTCTAGGAGTGGTATATGTTGTTCATCCACACAACCCACCTAACCTCACCGGCTTCGACACGCAACCTGGCTTCCAGCGGGCTAGATCTGGCGTTGTGGGGCGGAGCCGAGAGTTTTACCACCCAGGTGTGTGGGAGGAGCCAGCTTGAAGACCTTCTGGCAAGATTTAAAGAGGCAGGGAACCTGCCAGTAAGTATGGATGTACAACATATACCACTCCTAGAACTCCTGTTACAGGTGAGTAACCTGTATTTTTGGACAGGATATAAAAATGACAGCTATACTGTTTATGAGGAGGTATTAAAAAAATGGTAATGTTGAAAGTTTGGAGCAAAACTATAAAACAATTGGTGAAGTCATGACACTGCTCCTGCTAATATATACGTTTTTTCAAATTCCTATGCATCCCATTGTTTTCATCGCTATTGCTGTTATGTGACTTCTTAACCTAGCAACACCATTTAATGCATTACATTATAAGGACAAGTAAATGTTTTAATACATTTACAGACAGTTACATAAACTTAAATTTCCTTCATAGAATAATTTAAATTTAGTAACGGTGGCAGTACAAAGCAATTACTCAGACAACTTGAAAACTATTATTACATTATATTGTACATTGACACCCCATAACATAAGGGCTGCCTTGAAATTGAGATGCAGATGTCACACATTTATCAGTTTTCTAACAGGAATATTTTACTATCCTAAATACATTTCTTGCTTCAGTAACTGCTCGACACATCTGTTGCACGACCTACTCATTGACATTTTACACCTGCAATGCAATGTACTGCTGCTTACTACACCAACATCATAAACCATAAAACAGATGACTGCCATAACTAGGGAGGCAGTATAGCACAGTGGTTTAAGGCTCTGAGCTGGAGATCTGGGTTTGAATCCCACAGCCCAACTTGAATACTGGGTGACCCTGAGCAAGTCACTTAACTTCCATGTGCTCCCAGGTGGCTCTGCCATGCCTGTGCGACAAAACAGATTGCGACTGGCATTACAGTGAACAGTTTGGCTCTAATTTTTACATTGGGGGCTTTGCTCCCTACACCCCCTGAACTAAAGGATTCTAACTCTATGTTGGAGTTATTTTGGGGAAGGGGTGCAGGTAGGGGGAAGTGGTTGCCCCCTTCCAGCGGCACTTCTGTGGTGGCATGGCACTGTTGTCAAGATCGACGCCATGTCGCCGTAGAAATGTCACTGTTAGGGTGGCATACCCTCCTGGGTTGCCCCCATAAGCAAGCTTCCAGCTTAGTGTGCCACTCCTGATTAAACAATTGAAAGAACCCCCCCCCAAACGATATATTATTTTTCTTGCCTTTTTTTTTTTAATATACTCCCAGACCTCCAGGCATCCTTCTGGGGTGCCCACTTGGATACATCCCTAACTCCCAGCCTTAACCCCCTTCGTCTCCCAACATCTCCTCCCCTGAATGGCCTCAGGCAGGCCTGACCCCCGGTATCACCTCCGGGGCTAATACTGCTCTCCCCCTGGCGTTCAACTCCTTAAGTATGAGGTGCCTTACCTGGGCCGACGGGTCTGGCTAAGGAGGAAGATCCGGGCGCGTCTGGGCTGGCGATTGGAATGTGGGTGTTCCCCTGGGGCCCCCGTCATCTCACCAGCAGTCCAGGAGGCATTTTCACTTGCTCTTTTTCCCCCCATGAGCGTGGTTGTGCAATGACATCAGCACGTCGGATATCCCCGTAGACGTCCGCCGCACTCGTCCTCAATTCTGCTTCCCATGCAGGTAGCACCCCTGGTCTCCAACGGGGGCCACCGCTGCTCCAGGAAGACCCTTGGATCCCTCCCCAGAAGAGGAAAGCAGTCCTTCAGACACTCAATACATCTCCCTCCCCTGCCGACCCCCAGCACCCGAGCTCGCTCCCAAACCCGGGTCGCCGGTGTAGCGTGAGGTGTGGCATCAGCGCTTCAACCCTCAGCACCACCAGGGTGGCATATCCATCCTTAAATGTACTTTTTATAGCTTATGTGTCTGTGACCTAGGCAGAATTACACATAAAATCCTACACATAAATAAATCATCAGAATAGCATTTATTTATTTTTATTTAGTTTTTGTTGACCAGGTAAATGCACTAGGCAGATTCTGCCTATTTTCAAGTACGACCCGGGGGGAGGGGACACAGATGAAATGCCAAATGACCTTGAACCAGAGTAAGCTGTTGGTGGTATTTTTTAGTGAATGAGGGAAATTTGGCCAGGGCACTGGGGAAATTCCTCTACTCTGTAGGCGGGTGGCGCTGTCCGTCTGTCTGCGGAGATGGAAGACCTCAGTCGAAAGGAGGTAGTGGAGGAGGACGGTTCTAGTTCTGGAGCCCTGAAGCCTTCGTATGATTTTACTGCTAGTGTGAAGGAATCAGAGTGCCTTGAATCACAAAAGGGACTTTTGCTAACAGAAGAACAGGACATGTCGTCAGATACATCGGTTTCTGGTGATGAAAAAGAGTCTGTATTGTATGAAGAAATGGAAGAAAAGAAAAAACAGTTGCTGAATTTAATACAAGTGGCAGAAAGGGATTATGGTTTATGCCAAGAGCGACTAGAAGAAGGAAAGAAAAGCGTTCACTTGCTAGCCCGTTATCAATAGGTAATAAAAGGTTACCTGCTATTACACCTTCCGAAGAACACTTTGTTTTTGCGGCCACAAGTGCGTGTAGCGAAGTTTTGGTGGATGGAACGCTTCCCTCATTTGCTGATGACAATGGGATTCGATCTAAAAATGATGTTCTTATTAAGGCAGGTTGGCTATGGCAAAAGGGTATTTGGGTCCCTGACCCTGCCTTTTCGTCTTCTGAGTTCCAGCAGGATTCCATGCAAGATGTCTCTGGGCCAATGGATTTCGAATTACAGTCCGAAGTATCAGAGTCCTGTACTGGCAGGAGTACGCAACTGTCAGCTGAGGGAGAGGCTGTCATGAACAAAACTGCATCAGATGCTATGGCAGACAGCAGTTACAGGAATACCAGGCCGCCTGAAATAGCAAGTACTAATCCTATAATTTCGGGTGCTGCTGTTTCTGTTAGTGAGGATGGTGATACTCAACGCCAAGACAATGCTGTTTCTACTGCAGATAAAGACATGGGGAAGAAAAAATCCTTTGCAGGTTTGTTTCGACGTCCTGCTCAAGAGGCAAGACAAAGATTTTTAGTCAGACTTCGTTATAAGGGGCTAGCTCTAGTTGTCCCAGATAGGCTATGGGTGGGGAAAACCCTTTTACTTTACAGTTTAGGGTTTGTACCCTCGGATGTATATGCTTTCATACATTCACCTGGTAACTCTCAATATGATATAAGCTTCTGTTCCATGCATTTATTGGACAGATTTTGGAAACGTTATTACGAGGTAAAAGAAATGGACATATGGAAAGACTTTTTAGCAATCCCTGTCACCAAACCTACCATCAAAATTGTGACTAATTTGTTCCGGAATGAAGGTGTCAATGTGGCAAATATAATGTACTGGTTGGAGCAGCGTTATAGAATAATGGAGAATCCCAGACCTGTTATAGATGATAATGGGTTTTGGACGGGTGGTTGGACTTTTAGGGTTCAATTATCCCAGGATGATTCTGGAATACAGCATTTACCTAGTTCCTTTTTTTTAAGGAAGGGATAGGGGAGTAATCTTTTACTCAGGTCAACCAAAAAGCTGTTATAAATGTGTTTTTTTAGATCATTTAAATGCAGATTGTGACTCAGTAAAATGTTTTTCCTGTGGGGTTCTTGGGCATGGGGCGAGTGACTGTGAAGCCCCCCCCCACTGTGTGTAATTTATGTGGGGAATCGGAGCATGGGTTTGAGGATTGTCCTTGGAATACAACTGATTTAGATGCGGCTTCTGATCATGCACTTTTTTTGTATAAAGTCAAGAATCCTCAAACAACTTTGAATTTCGGAATTCCGTCAGTTGAGAGACGTCGGGGGAAGGGGGCTGCGAGAGGGTTGAATAGAGCTTCTCACCCATTCCAATCTAATATTCAAACGAGTGTTAAGAATTTAGAATATAATGTTTCAGGTGTTGATCAAACCCCATGCATAAGGAAAGATACCCCTTTTGTTACCCCACAAGGTTCTCCAACCAGGCCCCAGACACCCTTACTCACTGGGTCTGTGGATGGCTCACAAGGGGTTCTTCAAGCAGTGGAAAATCTTGTGGAGGTTTCAGGATTTTCAGATTCTTTAGGTGAAAAAGAGCAGTTTGTGTTAGTTCAGAAATCAGGATCCAAGAAAATCAAAGACACTGCCTTTAATGTGGCCCCGGTAACGCTTTCGAATAGATTTTCTTCCCTTCCTTCTTCGGGTGATCAGATGGAACAAGATCAACCTATTGAGGGGGTTGAGAGTGTGCCCACACAGGAACAAGAGGTAGAGGAAAAGGCAGATTTGACAGTTGAAGGGAAAGGTGTACTTTTTCCATCTAAACGGGTCACGAGGTCCAGTGGGAAAACGAAAAAAAAAAACCCATAAAAAGTGAATTTCTCTATAGCGAGTTTAAATGTCAATAGTATTAAAAATAAGAAACGCAGGTTTATTATGTGTAGCATTTTACATTCTTTGGGCTATGATATTTTATTTTACAAGATGTGCGTTTACAAGATACGGTGGAAATTCAGCAGTCCACTATGGATTGGGGATGGGGGTTTTCTATCTGGTCACCAGGAATTGAACCCAGTAGTGGGGTGGGCTTTTGTTTCCGAACCTATGATGTTCAAATTATCAGGATAGTAGAAATAGAGCCAGGTAGGGCTTTCTTGTTAGATGTTAATTTTTATGGTATTTTCTTACGTTTGATAAATATATACAATTCCCAAATGAAATCATTACGGAATGACTTGCTAAGGGAAATACAGCCCTATCTATACACCAACCATCATTTGATTTTCGGGGGTGATTTCAACATTAATTTTAAAGCACAAAAGAAAGAAGGAAAACAGTACTGTGATAAGAATTTCTTAAAACAGGTGATTTTTCAGACGGCTTTAAAAAATATTTTTGTAGGCACCCCTTTGGCCAAAAAAAACACTTTTTTTTAAGGGTTCCCTCTCTTCTTGCATAGCTTTTCTTTTTGTAAATCAGAGTTTTCAAGTGTTTTCTTCTAAACTAATCCCTATTGAGATTACAGATCATTGGCTATTGGGTTTTCGGTTTGAATGTCCCCCTAAACGGGTAGCTGGGAAAGGTGTATGGAGGTTAAATGTGTCCTTGATATCGGATAAGAATATCTTGCAGGAATTACAAGAGGTAATACGTGATAAAGTGTCTACTTTAGATTTGTATGAAAATATAGGACTTTGGTGGTCAGTTCTGAAAATATGTTTAATCTGTTTTTTTAAAATAGTGGGTTCATATAGAGTGAAAACAAAAAGGGATATATACTTAAACTTTAGATATGAATTGAGTATATTATTATCTCGACAAAGTTCGGGGGAAACTGATTTAAAGGATCGTATAGATAGTATAAGGCAACAAATGAAAGATTATCAATATTCTAGAATGCAGTCCTTATGCAAGGAGCAAATGTTTGGTACTCAGGGGAAAGCAGAACAAGTTAATCCGTTTTTGGCTTGCAAAACTAGAACAGATAGACGGGTTTTTTCAAGTCTTGTGGATTTTGCTGGTATAGAACATTGGGACAATAAAGGCATCATGGGTGTTATTGAGGAATATATTAAGAACACTTTTGGAACTTTACAAGACACTGTTTCGTCAGCCAATACTTTTTTACAGATGGCATCACTCCCTCAGTCCACTAGCTCTCAGAATTCTCTTTTGATTAGTCCTTTTACTTTGCAAGAAATGGACAGGGTAATACACTCTTTGCATGATAATATAGCTCCTGGTTCAGATGGTTTGTCGAGCGAATTATATAAAGTAATATGGTCGGTGATTCCGGTTGTTTTTCTCCGTATTTATAATTTTATTTTGGAAGAAAATATTTTGCCTAATCAGATGTATGAGGGACTATTAATCTTTTTATATAAATCTGGTGTTAATAAGGAGTTAGGTAATTGGAGACCACTGACTTTGTTGAATGTGGATTTTAAGATATTTGCAAAGTTATTAGGAATAGACTAGCGGAATTTATGCCTTCATTAATAAGCCCCATGCAGTTTTGCGCAGTTCCCGGTAGGAACATTTCCGATGCCTTATTAATGATAAGAGAAATTATAAATGCCTCACGGACTGATAAAGATGTATTAGAGATACCAGGGTATTTAATTAGCCTGGATCAAGCCAAGGCTTTTGATACGGTATCTCATTCTTTTTTGTGGGACGTTTTATTAGCATTTGGGTTACCCACGGAATTTATTGGGTGGATAAAGCTCTGCTATGCTCTGGCATATGTATTTCCATACGAAAATGGTTGGAAAGGAGATTCGCACTTCATATATACGGGCTTAAGACAAGGATGCCCTTTAAGTCCATTATTATATGTGTTTGTTTTGGACCCTCTTTTGCGGGTTTTGATCAGGTCTCCGTTGATAAAAGGAATAAATGGTTTTACAGCTTTTAATTGCAAAGTGTTAGCATATGCTGATGATGTGTGTCTGTTATTAAAAAAACGAACATTCCTTTGGTTTAGCAAGAGATCTTATCCAGGAAATAGGGAAAATAACAGGGGCCTCTTTAAACCTGACTAAAACAAAAATGTTAAGATTAAATGAGCGTGTAGCCGCTCCTCAAAATTTTGGAGGGTTTCGGGTGGCCCAACAGCCTTGTAAAATTTTGGGGATTTATTGGGGTGGAGAGGATATGTCCCTATTTAACTGGGAACGTGCTTTAGAGGTAGCAAAGAAGAAGGTGGAGGTATGGAATCGTTGGGAAAACAACAAAGAAAAAAAGGGTTTATTATACAAAGACATTTTTAATCCCAATATTTTTGTATTTAAGTGCTATATTCCCTATAAAAAAACAATTGGAGGCTTCAGTGTTGAGGATTTTCTTTACCTGCATTTGGGGTAGTAGGTTAAATCCAATTAAAAGGAATATTTTGTATAAACCACTTAAAGAAGGTGGCTTGAACATGATTAACCCAATCATGTTTTATTTCACAATTTTTTTTTCCATAAACTTGTTCCTGTTAATTAAAATGAACCAAAATGGTGGATACAATTTGGATTTATAAACATTAAAAATGTGTTAGGAGAATGGAGAAGTGGTCATTTTTTACATAAAAATAAACGACAACCTAGATTATTAGATTTATGGGAATTAGTTTTTGATAAAATAAAAATATGGGATATAAGTTATATGAGTGCATCACAAATGTCACGAAAAGCCCTTTATCTAACTATAATGGATATGTTCTTTTCAGACACTCCTTGGATAGGATTTTTAGATTGTCAACAACAACAGATTTCTAACTATATTACTAATAACAGGATCCCGACCATATGTGGGATACCGTCTGGTTAGCGATTCACAATAGGGTGAATGTAAAGAGTAATCAGAAACACAAGGCACTAAAAGAGCATTTTTGTCCAAGATCAGATTTTCAAGGTAAACTGGAAACTATGAATCACTGGTATTTTCAATGTCCATATGCGGTTAGGTTTTGGGATGTGCTAAAAAATAGATGGCTACATAGCATGAGTTGGTTATTACTTCCTCCTTTACAAGATTCATTATATTATGGCATTTATCCAGCTCTAAAGGAAGGGATTTGTATAGGCACATTACAAATTATTCATGTTCATTTTTTGTATTGGCTGTGGCTTAGCAGATGCTGTTTAGTTTTACAACAACAGGACATTCCTGAAACTAATTTGGTACAAATAATTATAAATGAATTGCAAAAATTAAAACGTGAAGAATGTCATCATCTTTCTTCTCAACAACAGGAAAGGAAATGGAACAGCTTTGTTTTCTTATAAATTTTGGTTATTACTTAGATTTGCAAACTTTATTATAGTTCAGTTTTTGGTCGAGAAGGGATGAGAAGAACGGGGAAGGTTAGGGCAAAGGGGGGAGAAAAGGGTGAAGGAAGGAAGGAGGGAAAAAAATGTTTTATTATATATGTTCTATTGTTGCTTAGCGCAACTCCTTGACTGTTATAATTTTGACAAATTTTCCATATTCTATTTTCTAGGAAGGGGAGATGTTCCACTGTTGTATATATTATTGATATTGGTTTTTCTATGTTTATGATCTGTACATGATTTGTTTTTGATGCAGACATTCTCATATTCTTAGAATATGGGAGGGGGAGGTTTTTGGTCAATGTATTAATGATTTTTCCATATTTGTTATGACTTCTTTTTTTGATTTTAATAAAAATTCCCCTACTCTTATTGTGGGGAGGGGGAAGGGGTGGGTTATACCACTTTCCTTTTATGTTTAAGATTATTATATGAATTACTACTCTTTTATGTTTTGTTTTTGTTTCTTTTTCCTTTTATGGTTATGTCTGTTGTAATACTGATTTTGTGTATATATTGTCATGATTTTGTTATGATTTCAATAAAAAAAAAAAATTCCCCTACTCTTTTCGAGAAGCGCCATGGGATCTTTAACATACACCTGAACCACCACCAGAACAGGCAGACTGGACCTTGGTTTAACATCTCATCCGAAAGACGGATTTCAGTGGTATCTACTTCCTTTTCAGGTGCCCATGACACTACTGAATGTATATATATTTATATCTTTTAACTTCAAAGCACTAAATCTAGTCAAATGCACAAAACACAAGACTTTATTCTCTTCACACATCACTGTTAAACTTCAGGTTCTAGAATGGCCAAAAACTGTTGTTAAACTTCACTTTTGCATGCCACTGTCACGCTCACTTCTCATGCAACCAGCAATCAACTAGGCAAACCCCTTTCATTTCTGTGCTATGCACTCTTACATCAGAGAGGCATAAATCTTATAGAACTGCTAAAAAAACCAATTTATCAAGACTGGATTTCTGATTAAAACCTGTTGTTTACAGTACTTACGTAAATAATAGTTTACTGGCTACAAATGATGCTACAGACATGACAATAACAACATTTCTATTTTACATGGGAAACACCCCTATAACGAACTTGTCATACAGGATTTGTGACCTTCTGTCTGCATGTATCTGACAAAAGAACAGGCACCTGCTTGAACCTTTTTTTTCCTATTTTATTTTTATGCCCAACTTGCACATTCTGTTAGAGCCAAATATTGACATGCTTAGAGTAAAAAAACAAACAAAAAAACAAACAAACATGATGCGTGTGTGTGTGTGTGTGTGTGGATATGCCTAGATGCAGTTTCAGGCACTCCTTAATTACTTCCCCAGGCATCTCTGCTAGTCAGTTGTTCCAACATGATATATCCACCTCATGTTCCTTCCACGTGAACCAAAAAAAAAAAGGTGGGTGTGGATCTTTAGGAGCTTCTCGGGTGGAGGTGGGGGTGGATCTTACTCCCCCCCAAGAAAAACTAATGCTGCCTTCCACTAATCAGGTTCCAGTTCTTGTACCTCCCATTTAAGAAAGAAAATATTGCCCTGCAGCCATTGGCTAACATGAAAGCTTATTTTTCTTTCTCCTAAGCTGGTCTCAGGGCTTTCTTATGCCTGGGCTGTACCTCCTGATGCTGGTGGTAGGTGGGACTAAAGCTCTGCAGCAGGGAGATAAGAAGCCCTCCATATCCTGTTGTCTCTAGTTTACTTCCTGCCTTCAAACTGGCAGGTACTCTGCAAGCAGAGCTCTGCCATGTGGCAAAGCTGAAGACAGCACACTTTAAGTCAAGCAATTTTGATTTAATGTGGATATTGGAGGAATCTCAGCTGTATTTAAGAACTCCAGTGAGGATTCCAGTCTCAGCCTTGCAAGATGCACAGACTGGCCCCATTTCACTGTGTTGTGTTTCCCCCCGAACTTTCTGCACTCGGCCTGGAATGCTCCTTCAGTGCAGTGAAAGTCTGTTTAGGGGAATTAAAATGGCACTGGAGTACTTAGGAAGGGTGACTGGCCCCATTTCACCGTGTTTTTTTTTTCTCCCGTGCTTTCTGCACTCAACCTGCAATGTTTTTTCACTGCAGTGAAAGTCTGTTTAGGGGAATTAAAACAGCACCAGAGTGCTTAGGAAGGATCTGTCCCCTCAGTGCAGTGAAAGTCTGGGTAATGGAATAAAAACAGCACTGGAGGGCTTAGGGAGACTATATCACCCCTCAGATGGCAGCGCTGTATTTTTTCCATTGGCGACCGGCTTTCTGCTTGTATCAGCCGCTTGTCGATGGTGGGCCGGCAGCATGACAATGGCAGCTCCTCAACATACAGGGAGCTCTCATTGACGAGCACTGCAAGGTATGAGGAGCCCTAGTCTGGAGCGAAATAACTCCTTAACGAGCACAGCAAGGGAACTCTTCATCGACGTTAAGGGGCATAAATAGTCGAAATCAGAGGCAACCCGTCGACGGCTGGCAATCCGATCACCTCAGTCACTCGTCGATGGTGGACCTGCAGTGCGGCTATAGCGTTTTATTGATGATCAGGAAGAGTGCTAATCCAGAGCTTTTGCTCCGCGTTCTGCACCCCCCAAAACTGGCAAGAAGTGATGCCCAGAGGGTAGTCTGCATAGGCTCCCCAGAGGCTGGATTCCTGCATAGTCTAGTAGGAATAAAATAAAAGTATGGACTGTATGTTGCCCTTACAGGACCAGCACAACTCTTAAAGGGCCAGCACAGTTAATCTCAGCTTCAGCAGAATGACATCAGGAAGCCTGCAGGGGGTATGCTGAATTAAAGGGAAGTAAGGCCTTTTTCAAACAACATGAAGTCTTGCTATATTATGACAGCAGCAGTTTGATCCAGCTCTAGAACTGCTCCGGAGGTGAAATAGTTAAAACCATTCCAAAATAAATTTTATGCACGACTCTAAAGCAGCTCTATCTGTGTTATTTCAAACCTGAACTGTCAGATTCTTTACTCGCCTCAGTGAACAGTGCTCGGAGATTTCTCCTACTGCTCGGTTCATTTCTCGGTTTAAAAAGTGTTTTCTCGGTTGGAATCAACCGAGAATAGTTATTTTAACATAAAACCGTTCGGTTCAAGCTCTATCTGTGTTAACCGTAAGTAAATTGAAGGTTTTGTCTGTGTGGAACTTGTAAGTTATCGGTTCGGTTTTGAACCGATCAGTTGGTTTAAAACTCATTTAAAACTAAAAATTTAATATTTTATAGTGCGGTTCCGGTTCTTATCGGTTCTAAAAAGCGGATTTATTCGTTTTCAATACCGTATTACAGTTAGGAACCGATAAAGGGTGTCTTCCTGGCACTGCCGTTAAAGGGCAAGTTTTCTGGTTAGGCTGGCATTATGTCTGAGAAACCAAAAGAAAAACCGGGCCCACTGGGTTTCAACACTGTGATGTTTGTGGGAAGTCTTTGCCAAGGCTGAACCACACACACATGTGTTTATTGTCTGGGGTTTGACCACCTCCAGTCAGACTGCCAGATATGGAAAATTTCCTGCAGCCACCCTGGAAAAAGATTGGGCAGGCTCAGGGGCGAGGAAACCAAAAGTCCGCTGACCGGATGGCCAGCCGGTTGGTGCCAACCGAACGGAGGAGGCGTCTTTCCCCTCTGACCAGAAGCGAGACTTCTCTCGGGCAAAAGAAAAGCTGGTTCTGAGGAACCAATTCCAGTAAAGAAAACAAGAAAATCAGCAGGTCTGGAGTCCAAAACCCCTTCTCCAACTGCTGCAGAGATAGCAAAAGCCATACAAATTGTCCAGTCACTGTCTCAGGGTCTGTCCGAACCGCCACTATCTGGCAAAAGGTCGGTTCGTCCGGTCCCAGTGGTTCAGGAATATGATATTGAGGAATTTTATGAACCAGAGGAGGGGGAGGATGATTATGAACAGTATGAATGTGGCTGGGAAGGTCTGGGTGTGCCCATTGAACCGGACATCTCCCCAGACAGACCTTTAGAATCTCCCCCATGCTGTCTGAGTCCCCATTTGATTTCATGTTTTACAAAAAAGTTGCTGAAACCCTCCAGCTTCCCTTAGAAGAAGCTTTGGATGAGCAAGAGGAGCCTGATTTTGTAGAAATGATGGATATTCCAGAGTCTAGGAAATTGTCTATTCCTTTACATAAGTCTTTTAGGAAGCAAACAATAAAAATTTTAAAAACTCCTAATTCTGTACCTCCTGTAGATAAAAAGATGGACAGAAGGTACACATTGTCAGGTCCTGATACAGAATTCCTTTCTCAGCAATGCAGTCATGTTGGGGTGGTTCAGGCTGCTGCCTGTGATAAAGCTAATATTCCCCTGGCTTCACATCCTCCTGACAAGGATTCCAGGAAGATTGATGCCATGGCAAAAAAACAGTATATGGCAGCCTCTCTGGGACTCAGGCAAGCAAATTATATGGCTTATGTAGCTAGGTATCAGAAATCTAGATGGGATACTGTGATGCAATTAGCCAAGCAAGCCCATGGCCAGCTGGCTAGTGAACTAGAACAGGTGGCTGCTGATGGCATTGAGGCTTCTAAGGTTCAGTTTCATGCTGCTGTGGATGTTAATGATGTTTCCTCTAGGGTCATGGCCACATCTGTAGCTTTTCGTAGGTTGGCCTGGCTCAGGTGTACTAGTCTGTCGCAGGATACCCAGACTAAGGCTATGGATTTTCCTGTGGTGGGGAATTCTCTGTTTGGGGAGCAGACAGAGAACTACATGAAAAAGATGGATGAATATAGGACTACTTACAAGAGTGCCCAGGCTAAGGAGCGGCAAGCCACTCCTCAAAGGCATACCTCCAAGGGTAGGGGTAGGCCTTTTCACAGGCCTTTTTACCAGACTCAGGCCTCCTCTGCCTATGCTCAGAGGGGCTTCTTCAGAGGCAGAGGCAGACGAGGGGTGGGCAGACCTGCTCCCACCCCCCAGCCTAAAGCTCCTGCTAAGCAGGCACCCTGATGGGGTGCCCAGGGCCGATTCTCCTGTGCCGGTAGGGGGCAGGCTGGCTTACTTCAGCCAGAATTGGGCTTCTTTAACCTCAGACAAGTGGGTTCTGGAAGTAGTAGGCCAGGGTCTGGTTCTCAGCTTCAAAAAGTTTCCCAAGTTGAGAAGCAGACTTTTTCTACCTGCAAGTGCTTCAGAGACCCTTGCTCTGGAAGCAGAGGTCTCATCCCTGTTAGCTCTCAGAGCAGTAGAAAGGGTTCCTCCCCTGCACCAGGGCAGGGGTCTGTATTCCAGATACTTCCTTACCCCAAAAAAGACAGGAGAATGGCGGCCCATATTAGATCTCAGATATCTGAACAAGCATCTTTTGAAACCAAAGTTCAAAATGGTAACTCTGGCAATGATTTTACCCTCCCTAAGGCCAGGGGACTGGCTAGCCTCCCTGGACCTCAAGGATGCCTATTCCATGTCCTAATCAGAAGCTCCCATCGACAGTACCTCAGATTGAACTGCCCTCAGGTCATTACCAGTTCAGAGCAATGCCCTTCGGCCTTACCTCTGCCCAAGGGTATTCACAAAGTGTCTAGCAGTGGCAGTGGCTCACTTAAAGAGGCAAAGGATTGCTGTTTTCCCTATCTAGATGACTGGCTCATTGTAGGCCAGTCCCCAGAACAGGTAAAATCTCACCTGTAGGTCACCCAGCAGCTTCTCACCTCCCTGGGCTTTCTGCTAAATCTACCAAAGTCGGTTCTGGAACCAGTCCAGGTACTCACCTTTATAGGGGAAGAATTGGACACAAAGCTAGCCAGAGCCTTTCTTCCCTTAGAAAGGGTAAGGAATTTAGTAGCTCTGGCCTCCTCCTTCACTCTGCAGGTCTCTCGACCAGCAAGACACTTTCTGCAGCTCCTGGGGCACATGGCTGCATCCACAGCTGTTGTGCAGGGAGCAAGATTTCAGATGAGAGACATTCAGTTTCACTTGAGAACCTATTGGTTTCAGAGAAGAGACCCCCTTTCCAAGTTGGTCCCAGTGACTCGAACCTTGATCCTAGCCCTCCAGTGGTGGCAGGATCAGAGCAATTTAAGATTGGGGGTCCCCTTCATTCCCTCTACTCACGACTTGACTCTCACTACAGATGCTTCCCTTCTGGGTTGGGGAGCCCACATGGGTGACCTTTCCACTCAGGGAGTGTGGTCCCCCCAGGAATCTCTGCTCCACATCAATTTGCTGGAACTCAGAGCTGTCTTTTTAGCTTTTCAAGCATTTTCTGCATCTGTCCACGACAAGGTGATACAAGTCAGAACAGACAACACCACAACAATGTGGTACATCAACAAGCAGGGGCACTCGGTCTTGACCTTGTGCACGAGGCAATGAAGTTGTGGTCTCTGGCCTATTCCTGAACACTTCCCTCATAGCAGTTCATCTTCCGGGAAGGACAATGTCCTAGCGGATGCTCTCAGCAGGATTTCCAGGGCCATCACGAGATGGTCCCTGGATCCTCAAGTGCTGGGGATAGTCTTTGCCAGATGGGGCACCCTCAGATAGATCTTTTGCAGCCCCAGACAATCACAAACTTCCTCTGTTCTGTTGCAGGCCTCCAGTGCTGGGCTCAGTTCCCCTGGATGCCCTTCTTCTGGATTGGGAGGGGAAGTTTCTCTATGCTTTTCCCCCCTTCCCTCTCCTATTCAAAGTACTAGTCAAAATCAGATCTCAGCCTTGCAGGGTGATTCTGATTGCCCCGGATTGGGCCAGGCAGCCCTGGTACCCACTCCTTCTGTCACTGACAATCCATCTTCCCCTTTGCCTCCCCAGGAATCACAACCTGTTGACTTGTGCCCAGGGAAGGGTTTGGTATCCGGACCTCAAATCCCTCAACCTCAAGGCCTGGCTCTTGAGGAGTTAGAGTTTGCTGATTTACACCTCTCTCAGGGTGTTCTTGAGATCCTAAAGGCTTCTAGAAAGCCTTCCACTAGGGCTACTTATAGTTCTAAATGGAAAAGGTTTTCCATTTGGTGTGCTGGGAAAAATATTTCCCCAGAATCTGCTGATTTGCCCATTGTGTTAGATTACATGGTACATCTTAATTCCTTGGGTCTCAGACCAGCTACCCTGAGAGTTCATTTGGCAGCTGTATCTGCTTTTGTGTCAGCAGGAAAGTCATCCCCTCTTTCCTCTCATCCTGTGTTTTCCAAGTTTTTAGGGATTACTCCATACTAATCCTCCCTTTCGGGAACCGCCCCTGCTTGGGACCTTAATGTTTGCATTGCCCAGTTAATACAACCTTACTCCAACCTCTGTCTTCTGCAGAGCTAAAGTACCTAACTTGGGAAAACTGTTTTCTAGTGGCTATCACTTCTGCCAGGCGCATAAGTGAGTTGCAAGCTTTGTCAGTGGAAACTGACTTTATTTCTTTCCACAGGGATAAGGTAGTCCTTAGGACTAATAGGAAGTTTTGCCTAAGGTGGTTTCAGATTTCCATCTTAATCAATCTATCTCCCTTCAGTATTTTCACTGATCACTCCTCTTCTGGTGAGAGGGAGGTTGCACAGCCTGGATGTTAGAGAGGCTCTTAGTTACTATATAGGCGTACCAAAGGTCTGAGGTTGAATCCCTCCAACTTTTCCTTACCTGTGGTGAAGTTGGGAAGAGCAAACCTGCCACTAGAGATCAATTGCCAGGTGGATTGTCTCTTGTATCCAATTTTATCAGAAACTGGGCAGAGCCCCAGTTTGAGGGCTCATTCTACCAAGGGTACAGCTCGTCTCTAGCTGCTGCCAGAGACATCCTATATTAGAGATTTGCCAGGCTGCTACTTGGAAAGCGGTACACTTTTTACCAAGCATTACTCCCTGGATGTCCAGGCCAGGAGAGATGCTCGGTTTGGCACAGCTGTTCTTCAGAGCCTATTCCCTAAGTACGTTCTGCCCCTCCTCCATGGAGGTACTGCTGTGTATTCTGCTACTGTCATAATGTAGCAAGACTTCATGTTGTTTGAAGAAAAAATTACTCACCTTAGTAATGTTGTTTCTTCTAATGGAGTCTTGCTATATTATGACCTCCCCCCCAACCTGCCCCTCTCAGAACCTCTACTTGGGTGGGGTGCGGGCAACTTGGTGTGGGCACCTTTTTATGCCTGTTAGCATTTTGTCCCCTTTGGGGCTTTGGGTGTGTGTGTGTGTTTTTATTATACTTATGTTTTATTCTCATATGATTAGAATTGTGTTAGTATTTCTGGTCCCCTGACTTGAGTCTTGGATGTTGGGACCAGCAATGGTTCATTATTATTTAGGTAGCCATTTGGCTAGTGTAGGTTACAGCTTCCACACAGACCTTAGTGAGTTTGGCTCGTAAAGATCTGACAGTTCAGGTTTGAAATAACACAGATAGAGCTGCTTCTTAGAGCTCGTGGCCAAAATTCTATTTTGGAATGGTTTTAACCATTTCACCTCCGGAGCAGTTCTAGAGCTGGATCAAACTGCTACTGTCATAATATAGCAAGACTCCATTAGAAGAAACAACATTACTAAGGTGAGTAATTTTTTCTTTGGTGTTATGGCCTCACACAAGCCTTCCAGGGGCAGAAAAAGTCAGCGCTGCAAGTCCCCCGCTACTAATTCACCTTAGCTGGGTTGCTTTGCCTAAAATGTCCAAAGGGCAGCGTCTGCGAATGGGGAAGACGTGATGGAGGCAGACCTTTCCTCAGCTCAGTCTGATAGCCAACAGGCCAGAATAAGCGTCAGCCGCCAGAGGGACCCAGCAGTTTGCAGCTCCCTCTAGCACCAGACCTCATAAACCAGCATAAACCAGTTAAATAGGGCCTTGCTCTGGATCCAGTATGCTTCAACGGACAACCTGGGATCACCAGATGTGAGTCCTCACAAGAAACAGGACCATCCCTATCCTCACTCCCGAGAGGCAGTTGTCCTAGGAGGATCAACATTCCTCACATCACAGGAGAAAGATAAAATCTAATTCTAGAAGGAAATCCAGGGGCACTCTTAAAGGAAATTGTTGCAGGGTACGTTTCTTGGACTCCTAAGACTCCAGTTTATTTTCTCCCAGAGGGGGAGCTACTGGGCGTAACCTTAAAGAGTTGTCAAAAAAAAAAAAAGGGTCACAGTCGAGATTTCCCTTGGATTTCTCCCGGTGGCTCCCACACAACAGTAACTGGGTTATCACCTGACATCTACTTCCAAACTGGCAACAGATTTTCCTGTTCCTCCTACCATAAGGGAAATGGCTAAAGGAGCCAGTGCCCCAGCAGATCTGTAAGCTTATCAGGCATGACAAGAACCAACCGGAAAAGTGGCTAAACTGCCGAAGAAGCTACCCTCTGATTTCAAACCTAACCAGATGGTCATTGGATAGGAAAGTAGATACCTTGCTTATGCAGCACCCGTGTCAGAGGAGGCTGTCTGGGGTGATGCTCAAACCTCAGCTCGTCACAACCTCTGGCTTTGGCCCTAGCAGGCAGAGACTTCTTCAAAGAGATGTTTGGTAATGCATGCCCCAGTCAAGGGCAGGGGCAATTCATGGTCCTGGGACCCCAGACACAAATTTCATGACCGAGCGTATAACTAGGGTCAAACTCTTAACTTCTTGGGGCAAAAAGAGTATGGTTCTCCTTGTATAGCTAATATAACCTTGGAGGGGGCAAATCCAGTGGCAAGGGTGGCACCACAGACACGGATCAACAACAAGTAGACACAAGCTATCTGGGCCCATCCTCGAGTAGGGGGCATACTTTCAAATTTTCTCAAGGAATGGGTCCAAACCAAGTCAGTCCGATGGGTCCTACACATCACCAGCAAGCCCCCACTACCTCGTGTGATGCCCTCCCCTATCTCCGGTAACCCATCCAAAAGACAGGCGATATTACAAACCTTCTACAGACAGGGGATATTGAGCAAAGTTCCCCCACAGAGATCAATTAGGGGGTTACTTCCTATTCTTTATAGTGCAAAAATGCACAGGGAGATTTAGGCCCCTCCTACATCTCAAACTCCTGAACAGTTTTATCCACCGCAGACCCTTCAAGATGGAAAACTGGTCATCAAACATTGGGGAACTGCAAAAAGGTTTTTTTCTGGCATCCATCGATTTGCAAGATGCCCATCAGCAGATTTCCATTCAGGAACTACATAAGCACTATCTCAGGTGTGGAGCAGTTCTTCAATTAAAAACTCTGCCATTTGGGTATCCCTCAGGCCCATGGACATTATTAAAGATGCCAGTAGCGGGCATAGTCCACATAAATGCCCCACAGCTCAACCAAACAGTACATGCAGGGGCGGAGGTAGTCGCGGGCCCGTTGGCACATGGATTTCTGATTAAGTGGAGAAAGAGTTCCCTAACTCCACGCCAGACCTAAATCCTCCTGGGGGCAGACATCAGGACACAAGCCAAAAGGTTTTTCCCCTGAAAGCAAAGTGAAAGGATCGGCTAAAGCTCATCAAGGATTTTCACACAGCTCCTCAGCTGCCTGCGTATGTTTTCACGCAGCTAGCTGGGACAGATTAAACCCTCCCTCCAGTGATGGTCTCAGAGGACAGTGGTTATGACAGGTTGCAAGTTGAGCTAGCCACACCAAACCCGAATCACTACCGATGCAAGCCTCAGGAGCTGGGGAGCTCTCCTGCATCAGTTGTCAGCACAGGGCAGGTGGTCGCTGTTAAATACAAGGTACAGCATAAACATTTTCATGATAGGGCGCAGTATGCCTTGTCCTGAGGCACTCTGAACAGCAATTCCTCAATCAGGATGGACTGATTTCAACTGATAGTAGGACAATGTTGGCATACATCACCCATCAGGGTGGTACAAGAAGTGTCAAAATGCTAAGGGACTCCCTTCTTCTCTTTCAGTGGGCTGAGCACCATGGAGCAGTGTATATTCATGGACAGGAAAACGTCACATCAGACTGGCTCAGCTGCAGGGTTGTCCAACCAGAGGATTGGGAGCTGAAGGACAGTGCCTTCCACATCCTAATAGAACAGTGGGACAATCCTCAGAGAGATCTTTTTGCCTGCTGGTGGAACTCCAGGGTAAGGCAATTCTGCTCCCTGTCAAGAATGAACCAGCGGTGGCTCAGGATACCTTTTCCAGAGACTGGGGTCAGTTCGGTCTCCTGTATGCCTCATCTCCAATACTGCTTCTAACAAGAGTCCTCCACACAGCGGCTCTGGACAGAGCAGACATGATGGTAGTCTGTCCCTTATGGCTTTTCTGCACATGGTTCCCGCTTCTCATTCATATGTCAAGGTGACCACCTCTTAACCTTCAAGTTCAGCATGGACCTTATACATCAGGGTCTGGTTCGGCATCCCAATTTGAACAACCTGTCGCTCTAGGCTGGGGATTGAGCTAGAAAACTCCTAGGAGCTAGGCTACACAGCTCTTGTTATTGAAATGATGGGGAACTCTTGTGGCCCTTCTTCCTCTAAGGTGTATTGTGGAATCTGGAGGAAATTCTGCTTCTGGCTTTATTCCAGTCACATACAGAACCATCTAATATAATCACTTGTCTACTGCAGATCCTTTAAGATGGGTTGGAAAAAGGACTGCAGCCAGCCACCTTAAGAATTCAGGTTTCTGTGTGGGGGGGGGCGCTCTTGTTGTTGGATTCAGGAAAACCGTTGGGCTTGCATCCACATGTCTGGAGGTTTCTAGAGGCAGCAACATTAAAACACTCCATGTCTGGAGGTTTCTAAAGGCAGCAACATTAAAACACCCTCCATTCAACCAACACTGTCGCGTCGGAGTCCTAGTCTAGTTCCCAAGGCTGGGGCCAAAGCTCCTTTAGAGCCTCTCCAGGAGACATCCCTCAGGCATCTCAGAATGAAGATCACTTTTTTCTGATAGCGGTTACTTCAGCCTGGAGATTCAGCGACCTAGGAGCATTGTTCATCCAAGAGCCGTACACGGTCTTTTATCAGGCTCTGTGGTACTCCGAACAGATCTATATTTTTTCCTTTTTGCCAAAAGTTAGGTCTACTTTCCATTATAATTAAAGGTTAATTTTTCCTTCCTTCTGCCCACTTCCAAGAAACTATAAGGAAAGGGAATTTTCATCCACTAGACCCGAGACGAGTGTTGAAAATGTATATTAAGAAAAAGGAGGCTTTCACAAAACTTCAAGTTGTCCATTTCAACTACTGGCCTAAATTAAGAGTAACATGGATTTAAAAGGCTCTATAGCCAGACTGATTCTATCAGTCACCTCCCAAGGCTTATGATCAGACCAGAGTAATCTTGCTTGGCTCAGTGAGAGCCCATTCCATCAGAGCTATGGCCCCTTCATGGGTTTACTTCATATAAGCATCTCCAGCAGACATATACAGAGCGGCCAACTGGTCATTCATTTCAGTGATTACAAAATTTTATAAGCTGGATGTGATGGCCTTGGTGGAGTGAGGCATCCTTGTGCTTCAGACAATGGTGGACACTTATGGACACTTGACATTCTTCCCAACCGGGACATTTGGGGATGCACTGCTTTTGGATATCCCAGGCATAAGGAAGGCTGGAGACCAGCTTAGGAGAGAGAAATCAAAATTTAAATACCCATAAATTTTCTTTCTCCGACGGCTGGTCTCCAGGCTTCGGATTCCCTTCCAGAATGTATATAGTTGACTGGCCTCAGGGCCAATTATGCTGTAACTGTTTTGTGTTTTTTGTTTCTAAGTTTTCATAGTATTGCCTTGGGGGGCTGTGTTAGGAATGACTGGAGACATCAGGATGTGGAGGGCTTCTTATTCCCCTACTGCAGAGCTTCAGTCCTGCCTACCACCAGCATCAGGAGGTACAGCCCAGGCGTAAGGAATCCCGGAGACCAGCCGTCGGAGGAAGAAAATTTACAGGTATTTAAATTTCGATATTTGAGGGCGGAAAACATTTCTTTGAGGAGGGTAAGGCGGAAGAGACTATTTACACCTTCAGTCAGTTCCATGGACAGAAAACATGGCATGAGCCCTTTTGTGCATGCAAAACATCTGCAGGCTCTGACCACTGCTGCCGTTAAAATCAGCTCTGTGGTAAAAAAGTTTTAAAAGGAACTGGACTGCAGTTTAATCTTTTAAAGCAGCAGTGCAAAAAAATGTTTTTCCATAAAAGCTAGTTTAAGCTACAGTTAATAAAAATATTAGCATACCTATCAAATTTACTTATTTAGGTACCTCCTATGCTGCACACAATTGTTATTATTTTTTTCTTGATCCTAACACTTGCCAGGTTAACAGTGGTATTTCTAAGCAAAATGTGGTGGCCATCTTTTTTTTTTGTAGGAAAAAAACTATTATTAAAACATAAAATGCTCGAATTTTGGTGGAACTAAAAAATTTTGCCCCCAAATAAAACTGGAAGAAGCCTGGAATCTTTTATAGTGAAAAAATTATAGGGTCAGATTTTTTTGCCCAGTTTCATTGCAGTGCTGCTTTAAAGCTCTTTTTATGTACTTTAGGCTTGTTTGAAATTATTTTTTTCCAAATTGGGGAACCGGTAGCACATTTTTTAGGGTCTTCAGTGTCTGGCATGACTGACAGCCCAGAAAAGAACAGGATCTACAGGATTTAAAACTTGTACAAATAGTTTTCAGCTCCTGGCAATGACACAGTGCTACGAGCTTTGCCTGAGTTCCCTCGGTCCTGGCTGTGACATTTTAAATTATGAACTCTGTAAAACATTTTGCCCTAAAACACAAAAGAAAAGGGCTAAGAAAAGAGAAGACTTTATGGCCTCTCAGTTTGCCTCCATGTCACCTACCATGGCTCAGATGAGGGCCCTGCCCCTCAGAACAAGCAGCAGTCCTTGTCAAAGGGGACAGAAAAGAAAGAAAATGTTGCTCAGCCATGGGTGTTTCAGCTAGTATAAGACAAATGAATTGCTTAGAATTGATTATATACCAACATTAGAAAGGTAATTTTGTACTGAACAGCTTTGCCACTTGTATTTTGTGTGTAGCAGTTATGGTTCATGAGGTATTCGCATTTGTTTATGGTTGACTTTGTCCTTCAATCCTTGCAAAAGCACCTTGAATAAAAAGAATAAAAACACATGTTTTGTATTAGAAAGGTTGTGTTTTAGTACAGAATTTCTTTACTACCTGTTTATCGTGTATGAATACATAATTTGGTGTAGATATGTTCCTTGTCTCCCCAATGGTTTATGTTGCTTTTTTGATTAAAAAAAAAAAAATCAGTGTTTTGGGTATTTCAGCTATGGTAAGAAAAATGAGTTAGTTAGAACTGACTGCATACCACCGTTAGAAAGGTAATTTTGTACTGAATAACTTTGCCACTTGTACTTTGAGTGTAGCACTTATGATTCGTGAGGTATTCACATTTGTTTATGGTAAGGTGTGTATGGCTTAATTTTTGCTTAGAAAGGCCCAGGATGCAATGTTGAGAGTATGGTGGTTTTTATTTTTCCTCATTTTACATTACTAGACACAGAGTGCTTTCATTTTCCATTTCTGCCTTGCCCTTTCACTTTAATATATCGACTCCTGTTACAGAAAACCCCAGTTAGACTTTTGGCACAGTTTTTGAAGGTAAGAGACATTTTTTACAGTTGGGCTCTTACTCTATTGTATTTTTTGGGAATCATTTTTAATATTTTGCTAGGATTTCTCTAATTTGCTTTGTCAGAGAGACCTTGTGGACCCAAAGGTTCAAAAGATTGTTTGAATAGTTTTTAGCTCCTGGCAAAGGCAGACTGCCATGAGCTCTGTTCAAAGTGCCTGGGTCCAGACCACGACTTTAGAAATTGTGAGTCCTGTCTTATTTTTTGCCCTAAAATCTTAAATAAAAGAAAAAAAAAAACAGTAGCTTCTCAGTCTGCTTTCTTGTCTCCAGAAATACTAAAAAAGGCTCTGAGGGAGTTCTCAATGATGGTGGAATGCACACATCAGAAGGATCCATCTCTTGATGTACAGCAGCTGCAACTTCAGTCAAAGGTGAGAAGAAAAAAGGTGAAGCTGCTCAGCCATCTGAAAGGCATGGTGAAGATGGATCAGATACCAGGTGTCCGAAAGTGGGAACCCTGAATCCAGTCATGGCAAAATTAAAAGAACCTCAGAACAGACACTGGAAATGGTGCCTGCTAAAAAGAAACTTAAAAAAAAGTTACTGCTGCGCTACCTGAAAAGAGAAAGGAGCAGACAGATGACACAGAAAATAAGCCCTCGGCTGATTAAATATCAAAGATGTGGCAAATTTTCCGGGTTATCCAAGCCATGGGAAATGTTAATAATGTGACTTCCAAACCCCCCTCCCAGCTCCAGCACTAACATTTCTGCCTGCACAGGAGGAGGAGGAGGAGGAGGAAGAAGAATACTACATGCAGGAAGATGAAGGTGGCCCCATGGAATGAGGGGGTGCACCTGAGCGAGACTTTGGCTCTCCTCCAGTTTATTATGAGGACCATCATTTCCTTACCCCATGTGTCAGACAGATGCTGGATATTGTCAACGTTCCCCCACAAGAAACTGAGGTGAATGAGGAGGATGCTAGATTTGTGGATATGATGGGGATGGCACTTGAAAGGAGGTTGCTGGTCCCCTTACATAAACTAATAATAATAATAACATTTTATTTATTAAGCACCTTATCAACAACCAAGGAGCCTCACAATTCATAACTAAACACACATTAAAATACTAACAGACAAAAATAAGACAGCAGTTAAAAAAGAGAACATCAGTTGATCAAATCGGCTGTATCAACTAACCAAAGGCCTGAAGCCACAAATACGTTTTTAGGGATTGTTTAAAGTGAGTTATGTATGGGGGTAGCAACCTCCTTGTAACTGCCATACTCATCATACCCACAAATTCAGCACTTACTCATCCACCTCAGTTGAAGGCCATATCTGAAATCATGTCTGCAACTACTTCATCTGCAGCCATTGATAGAAAAATTGTAAGAAAATATCAAGCAGACAGACGGGGCAAAATACCTATATGTTCAGCCTAGTCTTAAAGATATAGTCCAGACTGCTGCTTGTGAAAGAGCAAAAGCCTCCCTGTCCACACAGCTCCCTGAAAAGGACTCAAAAAATGGGTGCTATGGCCAGAATGGTTTATACATCACCTTCCCTGCTCATTAGGGAAGCGGCTTATTCAGCACATACAGCACAGTACCAGAAAGCACTATGGAACACAATTCAGGCACTTGCTGAAAAAGCAGATGGTGAGCTGGCACAGGACTTAATTGCCACAGCAAGATCAGCTCTAGATGCCATGAAATACCATTTCACACCACTGTAGACACTAATGACACTGTTGCTAGGGTTCTAGCCCATGCAGTGTCCTTAAGAAGATTCTCCTGGTTAAGGACAATTACCCTTTCCTAGGGTACTCAAACCAAAGCCATGGATTTCTCCTTTGAGGGAAACTCACTTTTTGCTGACAAAACAGAGGCATACATGAGAAAAGTGGATGAATACAACGCCCCTTTACAAGAGTAACAATGAGAAAGAAAAGGTCTCTACCTCCTACATCCTTTATGGATGAGGAGGCAGAGACAGGGACTACTTCCCAAGAGCTTATACCCAATATGGTTCTTGTGAGTACCAGACACAAATAAGCTACTACAAAGGCAGGGGCAGAAGGGGCACAAAGTGTACTGCTGATGCAGGACCAGCACCTATGCCCCTACCCAAAGCAAACCACCTGAAAGTTCTGCCCTGGTCACCCAACCATTCTGGGGGGAGGATTAGTTCACTGCTTCTAGGAATGGGTACACATTACCACAGACAAGTGGGTACTGAAGGTAGTGGGCCAGGGTTTGTCTCTGCAGTTCAAAAAATTTCCAGAACTGCAGAAACACAAAAGCTTTCCAGCTCACTATCCCACAAAAATAATTCTGCTGGAACTGGTAGTAAAGAAATTGCTGCTAGCAAAAGCAGCACAAAAGGTCCTTGCCTCTTAATCCATTGGGGTCTGTTCTCAAGGTACTTCCTGACCAACATGAAAACTGGGGAGTGGTGACCCATTTTAGATCTCAGATATCTGAACAAGCATATGAAAAAAACAGAAACTCAAGATGATTGCACTGAAAACAGTAATGCCATCTTTGCAGTCAAGCAAATGATTGGCATCTCTGGATCTGAAAGATGCTTATTTTCATGTCCCATTCAGGCCATCATACAGAAAATATTGAAGGTTCAAGCTAGGGAACTGCCAATACATACAGTCCAGGAGGGGTGCCAGCTTAAAAACTGCTCTTGCAGAACCTTTTTCCTAAGTAATTTCTGGTCCCAGCCTCCCAAGGTACTGCTACTGAGTCTGCAGAGTGTTAGCATTAAGGCTTCTATTCATGAAGATGGCTCAGGTATTCTCAGAAGTAGCGTAACTATGCCTCGTCGCCCCACACTGGCACTGCCATGCAACATGGACCCAGGCCGCCCTCCTGATATGCTCTGGGGAGAGGGGTAGCAGGTTGGGGGGAGGCAGCGTGAGGTCTGCCGCCCCATGTGGCCGGAGAGGTGTGTGTAATTGGCTGTGACAGGTTCCATGGTTACATTGCCAGAGCCCCTCCATATAAAGTGTGTTTCGGGCATGGCACTTAGTTGTGACATACCCCCATCCACCCCCCCTGCTGGACAGCGGGCGTAGTCTGTGCTCAGTATGGGTTGAGGGTGCAGAAGTGTTTTAGAACCCTCATCGTGCGTGCACAGGGTTTCTGCACCACCTCCACTGTTTGGCGTATTGCCGTAGTTGAGCCTACGCACCGTGTATCCAGGGTGTATAAGCTCCGCGAATAGAGGCCTAAGTGAGGGATTCCTGGAGCTACAAGAAAAAAAATTACTCACTGTAGTAATATTCTTTCTTCTCAGGGATGTCACACTAGGTTTACACTCCCAACCCTGCCTCCCCTTCCAGAATCTGAAAATAGGTTCTCACAAAAATTAGTTATTTTCATTAAGGTTGCTTGAGCATTACTATTGTAGTTACTCTATAATTGTAAAGTTTGGTGTTTTTTAAGCACGTCAGTGTTTTTTACATTTACATGTCTGCTTCAGTTTGATTGGTATTTTTCAAAAATGTTGATAAAATTGAAAATTTTTTGGGTAGTGTTTTAGCTAGTTTTACTAGCCACTGCTCCTCGCAGACTGTAGAAACAAATTTGGTTAACTGCCACAGTGGAGCTGCAGAGTTTAAAACCAGTATTCTGAATTCCACAATTAGAAAAGGTTCCATCTCCATGGGCATGTGTCACCATGGAGATAGATACATAGACTGTAAACATAGGGATCCCTGTGAAGAAACAGCATTACTACGGTGAGTCATTTTTTTATTCCTTGCTCCTCAGGCAGGCAGCTTACCTGGCATACACAGCTCAGTACCAGAAGGCACTTTGAAACTCCATACTGGCACTTAGTGAGATAATTTGTCACAGGGCTTGGTGGACAGAGCTAGAGCAGCAATGGATGCAACCAAGTACCACTTCCATGTGGCTGTGGACACTAATGACACTGCTTCCAGGGTCCTGTCCCATGTAGTAACTTTAAGAAGGTTTATCTGGCTTATGGCCATTCTCCTTTCCCAGGATGCACAAGAAACCGTTATGGATTTCTCCTTTGAAGTAAATTCTCTGCTTGTTGACAAGACAGAGCCATGTATGAAAACAAAACCACCTATAGAAACAATACAGAGAAAGAAAAGGCCTCCACTTCCTATAGGCATTATGGAAAGGGAGGCAGAGGTAGGGGTTACTACCCCCTAGGTGTAGCGCTACCCACAGTACACCCGCCAGGGAAGGACAGTGTCATGGCAGACTCGCTAAGCATAATCAGCTAAGGAAACCACAAGAGGGATCTGAACCAACAGGTGTCCAGCTGATGGGGTACACCAGAGACAGAAAAGTTTGCTTCCTGGGAGCACAGTTAGCTCCCATGTTTTTGTTTTAATAGGGACAGTCTCAGAGGATGTCATGATCCTGGACTGGACAGCGAAGTTCCTATATACCTTCCCTCCATTTCCACTCCTACAGACTGCTCATGGAGCTCGGGAGAGAGCCAGCAACAGTGATTCTGATAGCACTGGATGGACTAGGCAGACCTGGTACTCCATGCTTCTAGCCCTGTCCAGCAAGTCTCCAGTTAACCTGCTACTGAGGCACAACTTGCCAACCCTGTCTCTGGGCTGGATAACATGCCGGAGGGCATGGTTGTTGAAGAGCTAGAGCTCTCTAATCTAAATTTATTAGCAGAAGTAATAAAAGTGTTGCAGGTTTCTAGAAAACCAGCAACAAGAAAAAACATGTGTTTTAAAATGGAAGAGAGTTTCATCCTGGTGTGTTCCCAGAAAGATACTCCCTATACAGGCAGGCCTGTCTACAGTTTTGGATTACCTAGTGCACCTGCAGTCTCTTGGCCCTCCACCCTGATGGTGCATTTGGTAGCAGTGTCAGTTTACATATCAGCTGACAAGGGAAAGTCTCTGGCCTCACCATGTATCTTCAGAAGCTTCCTAGTTGCTAGTATATCTGAGAGGAGGGTGAGCAAGCTCCAAGCCGTCAGCACAGATCCAAACTTCATAATCTTCCACAGAGATAAGGTAGTTCTCAGGACCAATAGGAAATTCCTCCCTAAGGAGGTGTTGGAATTCCACTTGAACCAGTCAGTTGCTCTTCCTGTGGTTTTTACTGAGCAGTTTAGTGCATGTGAACAAGAGTCCACTGCCTGGATGTAAAAAGGACACTGAGCTTCTACCTGGACCACCCAAAAGATGTCTGGTCCAACAGCACTCCACTTTTTGTCACTTATGGTGAGGAAAAGCAAACCGGCAACTAGAAGAACTGTCTCACTTTGGATAGTGTCCTGCATTCGATATTGTTATGAGAAAGCTGGCAAATTGCCCCCCAAGTGGTTTGAGGGCACACTCTACAAGGGGCACTTTTGCCTCTGAGGCAGCAGCAAGGGGCATCCCCTTTCAAGAGATTTGTAAAGCAGCTACCTGGAAAACGGTATACACCATCACATGACGTTATTTTGAGGACAGTGGCATATGGTCCAGGAGAGATACCAGCTTTGACTCTGCTGTCTTGCAGAATCTTTTTCCCAAGTAGGTTCTGAACCCAACCTCCCAAGGGACTACATTGGAGTCTGCAGCTTGTGACTATGTATACTGATGGATTCCTGGGGTTAGAAGAAAAATAAATAATTCACCGTAGTAATGTTTCTTCTCAAGAGATCCATCAGTAATATTGGCAATCCCTTACCCTGCTTCCCCTTCGAGAATCGGGATCTAGGTTCAGACAAGAATCAGTTTCTTTTTTATTGTCTTGAGCCAGTAGCGTAGCAAAATCCCAAAGGGCCTGGGTGCAAGGTGATGTTACAGAGCCCCTCTCCAGTTTTGAATAAACATCAAAATTATGATTTGGGCCCCTCAAACCTTGTGGGCCTGGGTGCTACTGCACCCCCTGCACCCTTGTAGCTACACCCCTGTCTTGAGCTATACTTATTACAGTGTGTTACAGTTCTGAATAAGTGGTCTAATCAAAAATCTGCTTTTTATTGTTTACTATTTTCAAACTTCTATTAAAACTATTGAAAATCTTTTGGTAGTCATTTAGCTACTTTTAGTGGTCACATCCCCCCCTAGCTTTAGAAACAAATCTGAAAAAAAGTCAGTTAGGTTGAGGGTGACCATACCACAGAGTTTGGACTTCATTCTAATTCTAAATTCCATAATTAGCATAAGTTCTATCTCCGGGGCAGCTCAATCCAGTGGACTGAGATGCAACTTGTTAATATTAATGATGGATCCCTTAAGAACAAACAACAGTACTACGGTAAGTCACTTTTTCTATTGCGACATCACAAGTGACCGATCTTGTAGCAGGTGACCGACTCTTCATGGTCAGTTGTGAGGTCACAGGGCTGATGATATATGAGGAGGAACAGAACTAGCACACTGAGTATTGTTAGTTAGAAAATCTTTGAATTAGCAAAAGGGAAAAGAAAAAAAAATCATATACAACAACTAATAGTTCACTACTTTTGAAAGCTAATATTAATTTCAGGCAGTGCACTAGCTCTTTCATTATGGTTCCTTTATATGCAGCTACCCCAGATCCTCAGAAGCATCCTAAGTTGCTTTGGAACACGCACTGTGTAGCAACGTCATTCTGTTCACTGATATAGGCTAGCAGGCAGCAGCTACTGCTGCTTGACCTTTTGGGATACTTGGTACGCTCTGATTAACTGTTCTCACATGCCAATTTTCAAAGAGAAAATGCAATGAACTATGACATCAAAGGATTTGAGAATGAAACTAATAAATCAGTAGGGATTGGTTGCCCCATGGCCAGTGAGCAGGGTTCAAGGGGTGAGCTCAAAATCCGGCAGAGAGGGTGCTGTAAGGACAAGATGTGCTGACAGTGGCAACAGTTTCTGGACAAGGGAAGGGTGGTGCTGTGCCTGCAGTACCAGTGACTCCCTGTGGTGGACCACAGAGGTGCACCTTCATCCACGAGAGAATGATTGTGTGGGTGTGATCATAGTGTGATGCTGTACTGTGATGTGGGTGGGAGAATAGGGAAGAAATCGGGTAAAACCTCTGGAGTTGCATTAGTGACAGTTGACCCCTCCCCAATTATTCTTAGGCCCTGCGCTGTCAAACAGTGATGGGGCCAGTAGGTCATTTCATGGTAAGGGGGGACGACAAACCTGTGAGCAAGCCACAGTAAGCAGCTCTGGGACCGGGTGAAAAGCTTAATAAAATTCATACACTGTAGGATTCACACATACCTCTCAACCTTTTGTAACTGAAATGAGGGACATCACCTCAAACGTTTACTTGCGCAAAGTTTATTTTTGATTTAGCATCTTAAAATATTATGCTTGTTTGCTTTATAGTCTGAATTAACAGCACATTCTTTGCGTGGGAGCACCTTTTCCATGAGGGATGGATGTTGGACAGGGCAACTTTAAAGTAAAATTAGGGACATCCCTTGTAATCAGGGACGTTTGAGAGGCATGGATTCACAATGTGGCATGAGTGAGGGGTACATTACTGAGTGATTTTTTTTTTTAAGTGTGTTGCTGCTGCAAATTGTAACAGTGCTTTTCTTTTTACTGTAGTTCTTTCAGAAAAGAAAGGGCAGCACAGAAAAAAGTTCAAAGCAGCTTCTTACTATATGAAGCAGGTCACTTTAATCAAGTTCAGACACTGTAAAATTAGTTTGCAGCTGTGCGAGTCAATTACCAGGGTGATGAATAACAATGAGCCCGTGGTATAAATGAAGACTAAGCTTTGAAAATGTAAATTTCTTCATCACTGGCTCTGTGGGCCAGCTACCTGCTGTGGAATGTATTGATCTAGGCCTTTTAGTAAGAAGTAGGTCATATATCCTAGAGCGCAGAGCCACTGCTTCTGTAAGATGTTGGCGCTGACATATTCCAGAAGTCATTGCATTTAATCTGTTGTACAGTATGCTTCAAGTGTATGTTTAATAGTCTTTAAAAGGGAACAGAAACCCTGCAGCATTCCCCGTTCATATTTGCTTATGATTTGAACTAGAAATGCAGTATTTAACATGAATATACCTACAGAATGGAAGTTCTGTGTTTCACGTTTTTATTGGGCTAGTCATCTATTTGCTGGGCAATACATGCCATGCTCACCTACAAGGGGCCTAACACACTCCAGAGCTATGCCATCATCTTAGAACCTGGCAGCATAGCTAGGAGCTCTCCTCCTAGAAGAAACTTCTTCAAAACCTTTGTTGTTTTACGTTCGCTTGCGGCACTGCGCAAGAGCGTTTAGAAAATGCTTACACTTTGAGGTGTGCCTCTCCTGTTCAACGCGACTGCTCCATTGAGCAGGTGTGGCGTCCTGCACCAATGGGTGCGGAGCTGTGTATGACAGCAGTGGTCTTCGCTGAAGAAAAACACCGCTGTCATACACAGCGCTGGTAGGCCTCACGCCTAAAGTTTGGTGCCACGCTGGAGCCCACCCCAGCGTGGTAAACGTCTCGATGCTCTGCTGGCGGGGTGCCCAATCGCTGTTGCCTCACGTCCCCAAAAGCCCCCCAAAGCTTTGGTGCCCGCTGAGAGCCCACCCCAGCGTGGCAAGCGTCCAGCGTCGGCTGCCGGCGGGGTGCTCAACCCGTCGGCTCCACATCCCCAAACGCCCCAAAGCTTTGGTGCCACGCTGGGAGCCCACCCCAGCGTGGCAAACATCCCGCGTCATCTGTTTTTTTTTAACCTGAAAATAAAACGGGTCCCACGGCGCCTCCCAGCCCCTCCCACAACCCGCCAGACCCACCCACTGCGCACCCTGCTCCCACACCCCCTCACCCCATACTTACCTCTGGAGCTCAGTACGACGATCTTGGTGGACCGGGAACACGTCTGCACTCTTCAAAGCCGACCGTGAACTGAGGAAATGCCGGTAAGCTGTACAATGGGCTAGATAGGGGTTTTCAACTTTATTGCATATCTCAGGCATTTTTTGAATTTTTTCCAAATTTTCAACATGGGTTTTTGACCCTTCTCATGAATGATGTCACTAGTCATGGCGTATTAGTCTCGAAGGGTGATTTCGCAGTCACTGCACAAAATCACCCTTCGGGCCCAAATAACGCCATGACAGTGACATCATTCATGAGAAGGGGACCCAAAACCCCATGTTGAAAATTTGGCAAAATTCCTAAAAATGACTGTTTTACTTGCCGCAGCGCTGCGCAGTTCCTACGCAGGCTCGTAAGTTTGCGAATTTTCAATATTTTCACTCCAGATTTTCAACATTGCCATTTTACCACACCTCCTTATGAGCAGTGCAGCTGTCATTTTTCACATCTTGCCCAAAACATGTTTCCGCCCATGTAGCGCACAATGGCACAGTTAGTGTGCGAACTCAGTGTATGGGACACATTAAGAAAATCACAGTGTCACTGTTCATGAGCAGAGATCTTAAAATGGCTATGTTGAAAATTTGGTGAAAAAATTCCTAAAAATGACTGTTTTACAAACGTGCGTTGCACAGTTCCACGTGCGCTCGTAGGTTTGTGAATTTTCAATATTTCCACTCCAGATTTTCAACATTGGCATTTTACCACACCTCCTCATCGGCAGTACAGCTGTCATTTTTCACATCCTGCCCAAAACGTGTTTCCGCCCGTGTAGCGCACAATGGCGCAGTCGGTGTGCGAACTCAATGTATGGGACACATTAAGAAAATCACAGTGACACTGATCATGAGCAGAGGTCTTAAAATGGCTGTGTTGAAAATTTGGTGAAAAAATTCCTAAAAATGACTGTTTTACGAGTGTGCGTTGCGCAGTTTCCACGCACACTCATACCTTCCAGAATTTGAAATATTTTCAGTCCAGATTTTCAACACTGGCATTTTTTCACACCTCCTTATGAACAGTACAGCTGACATTTTTCACATCCTGGCTGAAATGTGTTTTTGCACATCCAGCGCACAATGGTGTGGTCACAGTGAGAAATCAATGCTCAGGACAGATTATGAAAATCACAGTGACACTGTTCATGAGCAGAGGTCCCACAATGCCTATGTTGAAAATTTGGTGACAAAAGTCCGCAAAATGACTGTGTCATGAGCGTTCATTGGGCAGTTTCCATGTACACTCGTAAGTTCGGGAAATTGTTGTATTTTCACTCCAGATGTTCAACACTGCCATCCCTTCACACCTCCCTATGAATGCTACAGCTGTCATTTTTCACATCCTGCCCGAACTGTGTTTTTGCACATGTGGAGCACAACGGTGTGGTCGCTGTGGGAAATCAACACTCAGGACAGATTAACAAAATAACAGTGGGACTGTTCATCAGCAGAGGTCTCAAATGCTTTTATGAGGTGGGGGTAACAAAAAGGTCATGCTGAAAATTTATTGTGCAAATATCAGCAATTGCACAGGACATTAGGGTAAACCACCATACATGCCAAACACCACTGCAAATACCTGCAAGCGAACGTTCGGCATTGACAAATGCTTGTTTCTAATGGGATCATTGTCTTCTTCAGCTCATTTTAAAGTCCTAGATCCCAGCATATTGGAGTGCGGTCACTAGTATCTCTTAGAAAACTCTGTGCTACTCTACTCTTGTACTGTCCCAGCCTCATTCATGTAGAGCAAGCTGGAACTTTCCCAGATGGGGGTGGGGGCATGCTGGAACCCAGAGGTCCAGGGAATTGCAAGTGGGCAGGGAGAGCGCAATGGTACTATTTACCTGGTGCTGCCATTGTTTCATTTTTATATCCCTGTAAGCCACCCCTGGAAGAAATACTGGAAGAAACAATGATGGCAGCCAAGATAATGGTGCCAGTACTTTTGAGACCCATGCCACCACTGGGTGCTTATGGCACTGGGAGAAAGTAGGCTTGTGACAGGGTTAGAGAACTCACCAGATTCAAAAGGGGAGGGGGTGAAGCTAGTCAGGAGCATAAAATATATAAAGTACAGGGGAGAAATAGAACAACTTCCATGAAGCAAAAAAAAAAAAAAACCTGAATGTTAACTTTTACCTCGAAATAATTATTTCATTTTTAAGTGGTGTAGACGAAGGTTGGAATTAGTAGCAGAGGATCATATTTTCCTCATTTGTGCGTAGAATCTAATTATTTAAACTACCGGCATGCATATTTTATGTGGAAAGATGATCCCATACGTAAGTGCTGAAGTATTCCCTGTTCACTGAAACGAGTATGTGCAGTTAGCACTTTTGGCCTAGCTATATGAACGTGCAGTTTAAATAACCTGGGCTTGTTACTTTAACTGTACTTTTCTCTTCAGTGAGTCCATGTTTTTTTTTGTCATAAAAAAGTATTTATTGAAATGAATGGAGACTGTTGTGGTACTCCCTGTATAGTGACAGTGCATTCCCCATGCAGTGATATCATGTTTCTACAGAACTGAGCCCCCCTCCCCCATATTAAGCCAGCTCATCTGTGCATGAGCATAGTTAGAACTTTAAAAGAGTAAATATGCATAGAAAATAAAATATTTACATAGTACTGAGGTTATTCTGACCCCTATAACATGGGGGAGGCAGAGTGGTGTAATGGTTGGAGCACTGGTTTGGGAACCAGGAGATCACAGGTTCAAACCCCGCTTGAGTCAAAAACTCAGTGTGGGGCCTTGGGCAGGTCACTTTAATTCTCAGTGCTCCAGTCCACCTAGGTGCAGAAATGGACAGAAGCAGGACTGCACTGGAAACAAGATGTTGCATCTTAGCTGGGCACTGGGCCAGGAAACCAGGACGCTGGATGTGCACTCGGCCGTGTTTGGCCCTTGTGGGGTTTGCATCCCAGAGTACCAGAGGTGGGCATTGGGTATGCACTTGAGCCCAGAAGGAGGGAGCGGGTGTCAGATATGCACTTGAACCCAGAAGGAGGGAGTGGGCATCGGGTATGCACCCGAGCTCGGAAGGAGGGAGTGGGCATCAAATATGCACCCAAGCCCAGAAGGAGGAAATGGGCATCAGGTATGCAACAGAGCCCAGAAGGAGGGAATGGGTATCAGGTATGCACCTGAGCCCAGAAGGAGGGGAATGGCTGAAGAACAATGGATGTGTATAATGTATGTAAAGGATGGTGTACAAAGGAAAATGATTTTGATGATTATGTGATGGAAATAAAATGAGGAAAGATTTCTGAGTTATTAATAAAATATGGCCAACTGAGCACTTCTAAGCACTTGATGTAACCTTTAAAGTTATAACTATGCACACTATGGACGCCGTAATTTTCTCTTACAACCTCTTGTGGCAGGTGTTCCACGTGGCTCCCACTCTGGGCTGCCCTGGTTAAATCAGTTGTAATACAGTACCACACTCTCTTCTAATACATTTTAATATAAAGCAAGAACTGTGCTATAGAACAAATAATGGATGTTAGGGCAATGTTTTTTTTTACTTTAGTTATGATATATATTTTTCTTAATCTTTTCAGGAGTTGTTATGATCACTGATATGAAAGCAAGATGACGGAGGTAGAGTCTGCTTACTCTGACTTTATTTCCTGCGAGCGGAGTGGCCGCAGGAATGCCGTACCTGACATCACTGGAGAGTCCACAGCCGTCAGTACCACACAGTTAACCACAGAAATGGGGGAACTGGCTATTCAGGGAACAGGTTAGTAGCACCAGTATTCCAGCTTATCCTCCCTTCCTTCCCCAAAAGGAGCTGTCTGTGTGGGGAGACGTAACTTCTAAAGCATAACAACTGGAAAAAAAAATGAAATTCTGGGCAGATGATCTTATTTTTGCTTGAATTTGGTTACTAAGTCATTAAAGTTTGCAATCTGCACCAGAAGAGTATCATCTTCCAAGGCAGTTGAATCCATAACCAAAAGTACCATGAAGTCAACTATACAGGTTTCCAACAATTACAAGTAGAAGAAAAGAGAAAGATATGGGCTCCCATACACAACAAGGCAGTTCTTCACCCGAGTGTTTTCTATGATGGCTGATGACTTCGAGAGGTCCCTCTGCCGTCACAGAAAACACGAGGGGGAAGAGATGCCTAGTTGTTTGGGAGGCCATACACTGTTCTGTATAGTGTATGGTGCCCCAAAACAGGATCCCTTACATTTTCCAGGCAGTGTCTGCCATCGGAGACCCACACTGCTCTTCTCTCCATCCCACTGGCCAGCTCGCGCACAGGACTCACCAACTGCCCTGTCCTATGAACGGCACTGGAGCAGGCTGTTGCATTGTGATGTCCTCACTAACGCAGAATGAAAAGTCACTCTACGTTAGTGAGGACGTAACTATTGAAGTAGAACGACTTTTGGCAGTGGATGGATTTCCATACACAACCGCATTCACCATACACTATAAGTCATTAGTAACAAGGCTGCTATTCCATCAAGGTACTCTGGTGACATCATAAATGACAGCAAAACCTGAGTGGTTTGTAATGTCACCTGAATCCCAAGATGCAGTTTTGGCTTTTGTCACTGGTGGGTTCCTAGCTATTCTTTTTTTAATGTACAGAACTCTCTGAACATTGCATACCATAATACTATTGATCTGATATCATAACAATGGTATTGTTACTTTCAGATGTCACATCATTGGTAGTCAGAATAGGGGTGTTGCAAATTTAAAATTTGCTTACGAAATTCCCACTTCGCAGTGTTTTTGTGAAGTGCGTGCTTCGCAAAAAAAACCAAAAACTCAGCACTTCACAGAAAATAAAACTTTGTGAAGTGTGAGATTACTGCACTTTGCGTAGGTTTTACTCTGTGAAATGCAGTTTTTCTTCACGATTTTCGCAAAGTGCGAACTTTGTGAAGTGAAAAGCTATGCGAAATTTTGCGCTTCCAGCAAACTATGTAAAGTGAAACTTTTTTATTTTACTTCACCCATTGCTAATTATGAGATATGTGTCACTCTTACACTATGAGAAAAATGGCCATTTATAACTAACAAGTAAACTCATATCCTTGTCCCCTACTAGATCAGTTTTCTGAGCCATAATATTATAACATGTAACTGCTTGTTATGTAAGCAATAAGACACGACGGGGTGTGCATTACGGTGTGATAACTGCACTCTAGGGTGTAGTTAGGCACGAGGCCACAGGCCAAGTGCAGTCAAATCTAAGTGCAGTTATCACACCATAACACAACCCGGAGTGTCTTATTGCACTTATAAAATGTCCCTTTATTTTTAAACGTATTTTTTTTTATTTTTAAACAAGGGAAAATATAAGTGAACCTGTGGTTTTAACATAAAATAGTCCTTCCGCCTATTGGTGCTAGATTAAAGTAGTGTTATACAGTGTGTACCTCCCTGCCCACTTATACATACATACATAGACAGTGTCGGCAGATAAGGGCCTATGGCCCACCCAGTATGCCCATTTGAGCTTGTAAGTTCAGTTTATGTTTTCCTAGAAGTCTGTTGCCCCTTACCCCTGACCTCCAGAATTCCTTTATCTCTATCCCATGCATTCTTAAATCCCGTGATTGTTTCAGCCCTCACCACTTCCTCTGGCAGGGTGTTCCACTTGTCCACCACCCGTTCTGTGAAGAAATTCTTCCTCATGTTTCCTCTGAATCGTCCTCCCTCCAACTTCATCCCATGCCCTCTAGTCCTGGAACATCTTTTTCGCTTAAAATAGTGTATTCCTGCACCCTGTTCCTCCCTGTAAGATACTTGTATGTCTCTATCATATCCCTCTCCCTCCTCTCCTCCAGGGAGTACATGTTCAGTTCCTTCAACCTGTCTTCATAGGACTTGTGATGCAATCCATGCACTATCTTTGTTGCCCTTCTCTGAACCTTCTCTACCCTGTCTATGTCCTTACGTAGGTATGGTCTCCAGAACTGTACACTGTACGCCAGGTGGGGCCTCACTAGTGTCTTGTATAGCGGAATTATGACCTCCCTTTTCCTGCTGGTGATGCCCCTGTCTATACATCCCAGCATCCTATTTGCTTTACCTGCTGCCTTGTCACACTGTTTCCCCACCTTGAGGTCACCAGGGATGATAACCCCAAGATCCCTTTCCTGCTTGGTGCATGCTATATCCTCATCCCCCAACTGATATATTGTGCCAGGGTTTTTGTGCCCCATATGCATTATCTTGCACTTCCTTGCATTGAATTTCAACTGCCAAACCCCTGACCATTCTTCAAGTTTCTGCAGGTCCCTTCTCATTCTGTCTACACCCTCTGGTGTGTCTACTCTGTTACAGAGCTTTGTGTCATCAGCGAACAGTGAAATTCTGCCTTCTAGGTCCTGCACAGTGCCACTGATGAAGATGTTGAATAGGACCGGTCCCAGCACTGATCCCTGTGGTACCCCACTGGTCACTCTTCCCTCCGTGGAGTGACAGCCATTTACCACCACCCTCTGTGTCCTGCCACCCAGCCAGTTGCCTACCCACCACACTACTGTCCTGCCCACACCCATATTCCCCAGTTTGTGCAATAGTCTTCTATGTGGCACAGTGTCAAAGACCTTGCTGAAGTCCAGATAGGCCATGTCCACTGCCCTCCCCTGATCCACCTCCCTAGTCACCCAGTCAAAAAATTCAACGAGGTTGGTCGGACATGACCTCCCCCTGGTGAAACCATGCTGCCTTGGGTCCTGTAGTCCATTGGCAACCAGATGTTCCACCAATCTCTCCTTCAGTAGTGCTTCCATGATCTTCCCCGCTACCGAGGTGAGGCTGACTGGTCTGTAGTTCCCTGCTTCCTCTTTGTTCCCACTTTTGTATAAGGGACTACATCTGCTGTCCTCCAGTCTTTGGGTACCTCCCTGTTTCCAGTGATTGGCTAAACAGGATAGCCAGAGTTCAGCCACCACCTCTCTTAGTTCTTTAAGGACCCTGGGGTGCACCCCATCTGGCCCCATTGCTTTATGAACTCTTATTACTTCCAGTTCTTCAGGACCCTTTCTCGTGTAAAGGGACTTGTGTCCATTTCTGCACCATTCTCACCCCTTGTACTCCCTTCAGACCCATTACCCACCTCTTCCTCAGTAAAGACTGAGTAGAAATACCTGTTCAATATGTCAGCTTTACTGTTGTCATCCTCCATGCGGCCCCCATCCTCCCCCTTCAGTCTCACTATCCCTCCCTTTTTCTTTCTTTTTTCACTTATGTACCTGTAAAAGGTTTTGTCTCCTCTACCCACTGATTTTTGCAATGTGTTCTTCTGTCTGAGCTTTGGCTTCCCTTACTGACCTCCCTTTGCTTCTCCTGGTACTTCTCCCTATCCCCCTTCTGCCTGTGTCTTTTTGTATTGCCTGAATGCAATCTTTTTGGCTTTCACTTTCTTTGCTACCTCTTTGGAAAACCATAATGGTCTCCTCTTCCTTTTCCTCTTGCTAACCTGCTTAATGCATAATTCTGTTGTTCTTGTAATCCCCATTTTAAATACCGCCCACTGTTCCTCAACCCCTGATTCCTGTCCCATTCCCCTTAATGCCTCTTTCAAGTATCTCCCCATTTTCCCAAAGTCTGCCCCCCTAAAATCCAGGATACGTGTTTTTGTGTGGTTTGGTTCTGCTCTTTCTGCGATTTCAAACCACAATGACTGGTGGTCACTGTTCCCCAGGTGCTCCCCCACTGTTACCCCCATCACACTGTCCCTGTTTGTGAGCACAAGGTCCAGTATTGCCTTCTGCGAGTTGGTTCCATGACCAGTTGCTTGAGAAGGCACCCTGAAAGAGTCCAGGATAAATCTGCTCCTAGTTGATGCTGCTGCTGGGATGCTCCAGTCCACGTCTGGAATATTGAAGTCTCCAACCAGTACTACCTCACCCTTGTCTGCCATCCTTTGGATGGCTAGCATCAGCTCCCTATCTGTTTCTTCCTCCTGGGCTGGTGGTCTATAGACCACACCTGTGTGGATGGCTGTCCCCATTTTCCTTTCCAGCTTAACCCACAGTATCTCTCCCCCATTTTGTTCCTCCTGGATCTCTGTGGCCCTTATGTCATATTTCACATACAGTGCCACTCCTCCTCCCTCCCTTCCTGCCTGCTCTGTCTCTTCTGAATATGTTGTAGCCAGGTATGGCCATCTCCCAGTCATGGTTATCATTACACCAGGTTTCAGTGATGGCCACAATGTCCAGGTCTGACTGCACCATGACAGCCTCCAGATCTTCCATCTTGTTGCTAAGGCTCCTGGCATTTTACACATGGCTTTCCATGATTTGACCTCCCTAGACTGTTTCGCTGTTCTACTCCAGCCCCTTCCTTGGTTGTCCTTTATCCCTGGTTCTCCTTGCTGTCTGCCCTTCTGCTGAATTTTGCCCCTTTTCTGCCTATCCACCTCTTGGGCACTAATCTCCATCTTTTGCCACTGCTTTGCAGAGATAGCCACTCCTCTGGTTCACTGGTTCCACTGCTAGCTGTGGGGGGTGAGCAAGTAGGTACCCTCCTTGCTGGCCTGCCACCCCCCTTTGCTAGTTTAAATGCTTGTCAATGTAGCATTTAAACTTATCATTGAGTGCTTGATTCCTCCAGGATGGATGCAGGTCGTCCGCTTGAACAAACCTCCATCCCTCCAGGTGGGTCCCCAGTCACCAATGAATCCAAACCCTTCCTCACAGCACCAGTTCTTCAACCATGAGTTAAAGTTCCTGGTGCATGCACTCCTATGCTGTCCCTTGCCTCTCGCAGGAAGTACTTCTAAGAAAGTGACAGAAGTAGCTACTTGCTTGAGACCCCTTCCCAATTTCCTAAACTCTTCCTGAACTTCCTTTGGCTCCTCATGTGCCAGGTCATTAGTACCTAGGTGGATAATGACATCCAGCTCACCCTCCCGTCTTGCCTTCCCAGTGATCCCCAGGATCTTCCTTCCATCCCTCCATGCCGTGGCACCTGTTAGGCACCTCACCTCCCTGTCCTCCCCCTCCTGTGTTCCTAGCTAGATCCCTCTTATGATGGAGTCCCCCACCAGGATTCGCTTCCTCCTCCTCTGGGGTTCACTGCTTTCCCTGCTGAGGTCACCTCCTTGGCTAACCTCCACATCCTTTCCTTCCACTTCTCTGGGTACCTCTGTTTGGTTGTCCTCATTTGCCAGTGTGGCATATGAGTTCTTGAGTGGAATAGGATCTGGGATGTGCCTCTGCCTGACCGCTCTAACCCTCCCTGAGCCCACTGTCATCAAAGTGCTCCTCGTTCTCGGCATCCTTTGAGGCAGTTGCATTGGACTGGGTGGTCTCTGGATAGGGGTGATGGTACTCCTGACCCAGTTTACTTCCGCTCTGAGTCTGGCTACCTCATCCCGCAGTCCAGAGAGATGCATGCAGATAGGGCAGCACCTCAGTGTCCAGAAGGTCTGCCTGAATATGGCTGCCCCACAGCCACTGCATTGCACCACTCCCCACATTATACTGCTATTCCACTACTTGTCTGCTACTGAAACTCTCCTAGTTCCCTTTTTATTAATTTACTGTCCTAAAAATCCTGCCACTGATCCTCAGATAATTTTCTTTAGAAGAAAAAAAAAAAAAAGAAAAGAAACCAATAAATAAATAAATGAGTCAAAACACTTGTGCTGAGGGTGGGCTTCTTCCCCCTTATGCCCCTCCACTTAAGCTTCATATTCGCCTGCCAGCTACAACAATTCACAAATGCTGTTTTTCTCATTCTAAGTATGACACATAGCCCCCTTATTTTATTTAATTCGCCTCAGTCTGTAGACAAAACTAAAAGGAAGCTATAACAGAGGCTTCTCAGTTCCCCAGTGCTGCAAGCATGAGCGTGGTTCAAAACTGCCACATTCACTGACAGTATCATGAACTGCTCGTTCTGTCCTAAAAGGTAAACAGCAGGGTGAGTTATTTACCACCTTTTCTCTTTGTTTATATAGTATTATTGCTTACTTTCTTCATTCAGTTTTTTTCCCTCTGTGTTTCCCCACATTCAAGAAATGGAATGTTTATCATGGAATGTTTACCATGGAATACAGGGATTCAAAATTCTGCTCAGTTCCACTAGCAGAATGTTCCTCTACTAACATACTGTACACACAGACAACAAAGGCCTATTTTAGAGCCAGAGGCTCAATTATCTCACTTGTCAGTGAAACCAGAAGAGATTTCCCTGATGAGCAGGTAAAGATAGAAGGGGGGATTTTTCACTGTTAGCAAACAAACAGTTGTAATGAAAACTATAAACAATACTTAATGTTTCTAAGTTGTTTATGTGTGTAAGAAGAGTGTGACAATCTGATAAACAACCTTTAATTAATTAGTTTTATTTTATATTTAAAATAATTTTAATTTTAGGGCCCAGTTGAAGGTTTCTACAGTGTAACGGTAGCGGCCATGTTTGTGGTGGAAGATCAGTTCTGGTTGTAGGGAGACTGACGGAAGATAGTTATGGCTATAGGAGGACTAATCTGCTCATTGTGTAATGTGGTTTAGGACCAGGGTGACTGTGCGTATACAGAGAATTAATGTACGGTCAGCTGATCTGTCTTGGCCAATGAGATTTCTAGATTTTTTCTTGCCATTTTATAACTTAGTGTAGGACACTGCTGGAACTTTAGATGGAACATTTCAGTCACATGTTCTGTCTCATCTAATTTGTTCTTACAACACTGTTCACAGGTTTAGACTGTATTATAAAGGACTCATCTGAAAACTGGTACTGGGGCCCACCTGGAAATTGAGTACTGGGTTCCAGGGTTGACATATTCCTATCAACATACCACTTCTGTTTTGTACCTTAGAAACAAAGAATTTGTTGGCAGAAAAGGACCTCTTGGCCACGCAGTCTGCCCAGTTTTTCCCCTGTCTCCTGTCTCAGCAGGCCTTAACTGGTCTACAGTGAGTACCCTCCCTTTTTTATACTAATATTCCCTATATATCTATCCCATGCATGTTTGAAACCCTCCACAGCTTTTCCCCTACTGCCTTTTGTGACAGGCTGTTCCAGGCAGTCACCACTCTTTCAGTAAAGTAGTATTTCCTCATATCCCTCTTAAATCCCCCCTCCTTCTAGTTTCATTGATGCCCTCTTGTTCTAACCCCAGGAATCACTTACTTAATGTTTACACTTTTTCTAGTTTTCTCTGCTGAGGGTGATGCCCCAGAGGTAGAACCTATGCAAACGTTTGAATTTGGAATGCAGGTTCAAACTCTGCATCCTTGTTCCACTCTGTATGTTGCTCATATCCGTTTCTCCGTCTGAAGAGAGCAGACACCCTGGTAAAGGCCATATCTCCAGTCGGCATTGTTTATTTGTTATTTATTTAAAAAGTTTACTTTTAGTTAGTTATCGATTACTCTGTGTTAGCTAGGTTTTTTTTTTTTTCATTAATTGTGGTCTCTCCGGTTCCCGTTTCATTCCCAGGAACCGGAGACCATCCTAGGTGACTACCATTTTCATTTTCAGCCTAAATAAACCACTTTTACTTAACTTAGCAGTGGTTTAGAGATTTTTTTTTAACTATACAAGTTACAGAAAACAGCTCTTTCTCTTCTTTCTGTGCCCTTTCACCTTAATTATTCAGTTCCTGTTCCAGGAGCCACAGTTTGACCTTTGGCACAGTTTCCTCGGTACAAGAGCTGTTTCTTTCACTATTTGGCTGTTCCACTTCGTTGTTTTTGGGAATCATTTCTATTATTTTAAGATTCTCTCAAACTGTTATGTCAGAAAGACCTTGTGGACCTTCTAAAAGTTATAAAAATTGTTTCCAGCTCCTGGCAAGGGCAGACTGCCACAAAGTTTATTTGAAGTGTCTAGGTCCTCAATGTGACTTTATAAATTGTAAGTCGTTTCATATTTTTTTTTGCCCAAAAGCCTCATTAAAAAGGGTAAACATTTTAAAAAGAAGCAGGCCTTATCATTCTGCCTGCGTTACCTAAAAATAATAAATCACAAATTGAAGTGAGAAAGAAATAATGTGACCCACTGGGATTTGAACCCAGGCCCCCGGAATACCGTCCCGGTGCTCATAACCGCTAAACTATGGCTTACATTGCTGGTCCTGTGCTTTCCCATGGACACGTTTTCTTTCTCTGGCGTTGTGCAATCCTGCAACTAGGAACAAAGAAGACAACCAGATGTTTTTTTTCTTAGTGCCACATTAGCCACAGCTAAGCTGTTTTAAATCACTGATTGAAGTAAGAAAGAAATAATGTGACCCACTGGGATTTGAACCCAGGCCCCCGGAATACTGTCCTGGTGCTCTTAACCACTAAACTATGGCTCACATGGCTGGGTCCATGCTTTCCCATGGACACACTTTCTTTACTGGTGTTGCACAATCCTGCAACTAGGAACAATGATGACAACCAGAGGTTTTTTAAAAATAATAGAAAGGCTCTGAGGGAGTTCCCAACAACAGTGGAAAGCAAGCATCTGAAGGGTCCATCATGTTCAAATAATGTTAAAGGTGACAAGATAAAAAGATAAAGCTGCAGAGCCATCAGACAGGCATGATACAGATGGTTCAGAAATCAAAGTGCCCAAAAGGGGGAACAATGAATCCAGTGATTGGTAAAAATATAAATAAAAGGGTCTCAGAGCAAACACAGGAAACGGTGTCTGTCAAAAAGACATTTAAAGAAAATAAAGTTACTGTCACTGCTCCTGAACAGAGAAAGGAGCAGGCAGATGTCACAGATAAAATGCCCTCGTCGGAGGACATATCAAAAATGTGACAATTTTTCCAGGCAGTCCAGGCCATGGGAATTTTAATAAGGCACCTGCCACACCGTCTCCTGAGGCACAGGCTCCAACCTATCTGCTTGCGGAGGAGGAGAAGGAGGAAGAATATTAAGTACAAATGGAGGAAGATGACCCTATGGAATTAGAGGGTGTGCCTGAGCAAGATTTTGAGCCTCCTCCAAGGCATAATGAGGGCTGCTTATCCTTTTCCTAATTTGTCAGACAAATGGTCGATAACCTCAACATCCCCTCACTAGAAACAGAGGAGGATGAAGAGGCTGCTGATTTTATGGACATGTTGGGAGTAGCCCCACCAAGAAGAATGCTGCTTCCTGTATATAAACCACTTAAGAAGGCCAAATCAAAAATTGTATCTACACCCACCTCAGCTGTAGCCATAGACAAGAAAATTGAAAGAAAATATCAGGTGGTCAAGCAGGGAGTGGAGTGAATGAATAAAATATATTTTTATACAGGTAATACAATTGCTAGGGTATCACCCTGTTTACAACAATCTCCGTTATAAAACATATATTAACAATACAATCATACAAACATTTAACATATAATTTCTATCACATACATCTCATTACCACAGAGAAGATTACTCTTTAAAACACGCACATTTATAGTGCAAGTACCCGTATGCCCATCCTGATCATCACGGAGTAGTCCAGGCTGCTGCTTGTGAGAGGGCAAAAATCACTCTCTCTCTGCACAACCCCCTGAAAAGGACTCTAAAAAATTGGATACAATGGCCAGAAAGGTTTGTGCTACATAGAAATATAGACGTTGATGGCAGATAAGGACTGCTAGGCCCAGCCAGTCTGCCCGTATACCCTACCTGTGGCAGCAGCCACTTACCGTACTTGGTCATAGGCTTTAGCTTCTCCTTCCCACCTCTAGGGTTCCCTTATGCCTATGCCATGCATGTTTGAATCCTGCCACTGTGCTCACTCCTACCACCTCCTGGAGTAGGCTGTTCCATGCATCCACCACCCTTTCTGTGAAAAATAACTTCCTCACATTACCCCTTATCCTGTCCCCCCCTCCAATCTCATATAGTGCCCCCTTGTTCTTGTACCTCTCCTGTACTGACAGATGTCTTCCACTTGCACCTTGCTTATGCCCTTAAAATACTTAAGGTTTCTATCATATCTCCCCGTTTCCTCCTCTCTTCCAGTGTATACATACTGAGGTCTTTTAATCTTTCCTCATAAGTCTTCTGTTGCAAGCCCTGCATCATCTTAGTTACACTTTTCTGAACTGCCTCCACTCTGTCTGCATCCTTACAAAGATGTGGCCTCCAGAACTGCACACAGTACTCCAGATAAAGGCCTCACAAGTGTTTTGCCTAGTGGCATCACCACCTCCCTCCTTCTGCTAGTGATATCCCTTCCTATGCACCCCAACATGGCACTGGCCCTCCCTGCAGCCTTTGTACAGTTCCCCTGTTTATGAGGCAGGCAGCTTACTCAGCACATTTAGCACAGTGCCAGAAAGCACTGTGGAACACAGTTCTGGCACTGGCAGAAAGAGCGGATGGTGAATTGGCACAGATCCTGGTTGCCACAGTGGGATCAGCCCTGCAGTGGACAGCAGTGACACTGCTGCTAGAGTTTTGTATCATTCAGTGTCCTTAAGAAAGTTTTCCTGGCTGAGGACTACCATCCTTTCTCAGGATACTCAAAACAAGGCCATGGATTTCCCCTTTGAGGGAAATTCATTATTTGGTGACAAATTAGAGGCTTACATGAAAAAAGTGGATGAATTCAAAACCACTTTTAAAAGTATCAAGGAAAAGGCCTCGACCTCCTACATGTCATACTCCTCTCCTCCATCACTCTCTCAGATCAGTTGGCTCTCGTACTATGCCTGTCCCTCGACGCACCACTGCTGTAGGACAAGCTGCGTTTTCTTATCATTTCCCTAAACTCTGGAACTCATTACCACCTCAAACACATCACTCCTTGTCCCCCTCATTCTTATCTTCGGCCTTACTAAACTACCTCTCCCCTAACTACAACTGCTCCTAATCTTTTTTCCTTAACTCTCACGCTACTGTTCTGTGTCCACTCGCTCTCTTCCTCACCTTACGTTCCAACCCTAAGCACTTATCAGCACTGAAGTCTTATGTGCTATTTGTGCAATTTGTTATGTCCCATGCTTCCATCAAATTGTGTATTATTCTGTCATTTCATAACTAATGTATTGTATTTTGTGTAGCCAGTACTGGCAAATGTACATGTGCTTTCCTTTTGTAATCCCCTTCCTCAGGACGCACTGGGAGATGAGCATTCCCAGTTGTTAAGTGTGCCTTCCTGGTGAAACTTTTCAATAAATGAATAAATACACAAGGGGAGGCAGAGGGTGCTTACTAAGAACCTATGTCTATTATGCCCCCTATGAGTACCAGTCACAAAAAGGTCACTATAGGGGAATGGGGAAAAGGACTTCCAGGTGTAACGCTGCAGCTCCAGTGCCTAAGCCCTGGCCAAAACAAACCCCCTGACCATTTTGCCTGGATCACCCAACCATTGCCAGTGGGACAGAGTCTGGCACACTACTTCCAGGAATGGTTAAACATTAACACAGACAAGTGGGTACTGAAAGTAGTGGGTCGGGGGTTGTTTCTACAGTTCAAACACTTTCCAAATCTGCAGAAACACAGATGTTTTCCAGCTCACTCTCCCACAGAAAAGTCTTCTGGAACTGGAAGTAAAAAAAAACAAAAACAAAACCTGTTACTATCACAAGCCATAGAAAATGTCCTTGCCTCCCGTGGGGCAGAGACCTATTCTCAAGATACTTCCTGACCACAAGAACAATGGTTAATGGTGACTCATTTAAGATCTCAGGTTTCTAAACAAGCATTCGAAAAAAGAAAAAATCAAGGTGATCACACTAAGGACAGTAGTACCAGCTTTGCTGAAAGGTCATCGACTGGGATCCCTGGATTTGAATGATGACCATTTTCATATCCCAATCAGTCTCACAGAAAATACCTCCGATTAAGCTGGGAAACTGCCAATACCATTTCACTGCTGTTCCGTTTGGTCTCACCTCCAGCTCCAAGGGTTTTCACAAAGTGCCTGGCTGTGGTGGTAGCACACCTGAGAAAACAAGGCATGGTGGTTTCCACCTACCTTGACAAATGGGTAGTCTTAGGAAAAACAGCTAGAGCTTGTTCAAGTACTGGACTTCATAGGAGCAGAATTAAATACCCTGCAGGGAAAAGCTTTCCTCCCGCAGGTCAGAGTTACAGTTTTGATAGCAACAGCAGAGTCTTTCACAGCAGGTCAGCCGAAGCCCACAAGAGACTTTCTTCAGTTACTAGAGCATGTGGCCACATCCACAGCTGTGGTTTCATGGGTCAGGTTCTAACTGAGCAATATCCACTACCACTTAAGGGTCAACTGGTTTCAAATATGGGATCCACTTTCAAAGATAATGCCAGTGACAAAAGCACTAGTTGAATCATTAGAATGGTGGAAGGAAAAAAGCAACCTCAGAGAGGGCATTCCTTCCCTTCAGCAATCATCAGCAAGTATTCTTACTACAGATGCCTCACTCCTGGAGTGGGGTGACCACCTATAGGACCTCATAGTGAGTGGCACATGGAGCCCACTGGAGTCACTGGAACAGATCAGCATCCTGGAGCTCAGAGCAGTGCTGCTAGCAATACAGTCTTTTGCCTCCCAGCTTTAGGGTCAGTCTATTCAAATCTGGACAGACAACACCACAGCAATGTACTGCATAAGCTTGGAGGAAAAGAGCCTCAAAACTGTGCACAAAAGCAATGAGGATCTGGGATTTGGCATATTCCTTAGAAGCAAACATATTTGCAGTGCATCTGCCAGGCAAAGACAATATTATTGCAGATTTCTTAAGCAGAAACAGCCCAGAAAATCACAAATGGACCTTAAACAAGCAGGCTGCAATGTTCAGAAGGTGGGGAACTCCCAATATAGACCTGTTCGCATCTTGGTAGAACTATCAACTTACACAGTTTTGTTGCAGACCACCAGCCAGAGGGGCAGTCTCAGAGGATGCCCTGGTACTGGACAGGGAAGTTTCTGTATGTCTTCCCATCATTCATACTCATTCAGAAAGTACTTCTGAAACACATGAAAGAACCTGCAACAATTATCCTGATGGCTCCAGTCTGGGCCAGACAGGTCTGGTACTACATGCTGCTTGTCCTGTCCAGCAAGACTTCAGTCAGCCTGCACTCAGTTACACTCTATTGACTTTGTCCCACAGAAAAATAACATTCCCAACCTCAGGACCCTACCCCTGAGGAAATGGTTCTTGAGGAGTTAGAATTTGGATTGGATCTTTCAAAGGAAGTACTGAAGGTACTTAGGGTTTCAATGAAACCTGCTACCAGGAAAGTATATTTGTCTAAATGGAAAAGGTTTTCATATTAGTATGCCCCCAGAAAAATAAAACCAGTAGAGGCAGGGTTGCCTATAATTCTGAAATACTACCTACAATCACCTACAGTCATTAGGCCTGTGGCCTTCAACTTTAAAGGTGCACTTAACAGCAGCCCCAGCATACATAGCTGGCAAGAGAAGGTCTTTGGCCTCACAACCTAGTTTCAAAAGGGTTTTTAAAGACCTCAGTCATTTGTACCCACCAGTGAGAGACCCTCTCCCACCTTGGGACCTCATTATATACCATGCCTAGCTTGTGGAGGCTCCCTCTGAGCCCATGGGAACTGCTGACCTGAAGTATGTCACATGGAAAACCATATTTCTAGTTGCACTGACCTATGCTAGGAGGGTAAGTGAATTGCAAACCCTCTGCACAGAACCAAATTGTACAATACCTCATGGGGTAAAGTAATTCTTAGAAGCAATAGAAAATTCCTACCCAAGGTGGTATCTGAATTTCACCTGAATCAGCCAGTGACCCTCCCTATCCAGAGCATTCCAATTCAGGGGAAGAAAAGTCATATGACCTTAATCTAAAGTGAGTCTTGACTGTCTATATGGACTGGACAAAGCCTGTCAAGTCCCAGAGTACCCAGCTTTTTGTTACCAAGCTATGGTGAAGCTGGCAAAGGCAAACCAATTACAAATAGATCTGTTTCTCTCTGGCTAGTCTCTTGCATTCAGTTCTACTACGAACAAGCTAGTAAAATGCCACCAAGAAGCTTAAGGGTACACTCCACAAGAGGTACCTCTGCCTCTGTGGCGTCCTCAAGAGGCATCCCATTGTTACACATTTGCAAAGCAGCTACCTGGAAAACGGTGCACACCTTCACAAAACACTACTGTTTGGACATACAGTCCAGAAGGGATGCCAGCTCTGGAGCTGCGGTCTTGCAGAACCTCATTCCTAATTAAGTTTTGGACCCAGCACCCCAGGGTACTGCTGCTGAGTTTGCATAAAGTGTAAACATTAAGTGAGTGATTACTGGGGTTAGAAAAAATTTCTCACCATAGTAATGTTGTCACTCACTATGTATACACTCCCTACTCTGCCTCCCCTTCCAGAACCTGAAGCAGGTTCACACAAGAATCGCTCCTTTTTCACTGAGGTTGCTTGAGCATTATTATTGCAGTTCTTACAGTTGTAGTCTGCTTCAGTTTGTTTGGTGCTTTTAAAAGTTTTATTAGAATTTTTCTAAACATTTTTGGTAGCCTTTTTAGCTAGTTTTACTAGCTGCTTCTACTTTGCTGTCTGTCACAAGCGCCAACTCCTTTCTCTCTGCCAGAGTGGAGGGGGGGAGCAAAACCGAGGGATAGAGCATGATCTGTAAGCTGCCATGGTTATTGGCAGCAAGACCCAGAAATGATCTGCTTCAGTTATAGTCAGGGTGACACAAAGACCATCAAGTTTTTAAAATACAAAATAAATAATACTGTACTAAATATACAACACAAGCAAACGGCAGAGCGGGCATGTGGATTAGGAAGTGGGTGGAGGAGCAAGTGGGCAGAACAGGTGAGCAAGTGAGTGAGTGAGCAGACCTAGTGTATGGGCATGGGGGATTGAGACACAGCGTGTTTCCGTACTGCAGCAGGAAAAAAGCAAACATCCGGCAAATATTACAAGGAATGAGTGACCAGAGGAACGGGCCAGGAGAGTCAGCCAGTGGGCAGGTGAACAGAATGGTTGCACATCAGAGGAGGGTATTGCTGAGGTGAAAAAATATGACCCAGGCAGTTATATAAAATGATACATGGAGTAGTGTATAAAACTTGAATTTTACACACACACCCTCGGTGTTGGATGCTTGTCTAAACCTCTTGAACTTTGCTCTCGGGGTTTATGTAGCATCCAATACCTGGGGTGTGTGTACAATCCTCACTGTATACCTTACGCCATATATTATTCTATATATTAAAAAGGCTTCCCCAAGGGCCACCTGAATGCCCAGCAGGTAGCGCCTCACTCACCCATGCAGGCATTACAGGCTTGGGAATAAACTGCTGGAGCCAGCTGGGAAGCCTGGAGACTCGAGAAGCCCTGCCGCTCAGCAGTGCTTCTTGCCTGGGGAGGGATAACGTTGGGTTCTACTGCACTGACAATCCCTATGGTGATCCAGCGAGCTTGCTTCTCTGAAGGGATGCCAGTGGGTGTTGAGGCCTGAGGGGTATTACGGCCAACATCAGGGAAGGTGGGCAGGGAAGAAAATGGCAAATCTGATGCAGGTTTAATGAAACCCTGCCTGCTCACTTCCAAGCCCTGCTGTCGCCTGGACCCCCTGCTGAATATGCATTGGGACTGCAAGGGGGGAGGGGGAGATTGGCCCTTCTCCCTCTGGCCCCGCCATGGGGGTCAGTCTATGGTGGATTTGTCAGCAGGTAAGGTCTAGGGTGGCCAGTCTGGGGACATCAAGGACATGACTGATAGCCACCTGACATCACAGGGAGAAAAAGCTTTATCAAAGAGAAAAAAGCTTCCCTAATTATTTATTTGCAAGTTTTACCAGGAAATGCACATTAAGCTGTGACAGCATGTTTGTAGGTGCTCCTTCTGGGTGGGTTACATGGACCTGTTTTATTGATGGGCTAATGTTGGCCATGACACTGGAGAAAACTCTCCTACTCTTCTTCAATAAATGCCCTGGGATGTTTAACTTCTGCCTGGATAGCAACCAGAGATGGGCAGAGGGAGCCTCGATCAATGTCTCATGTGAAGGTCGGCACTTCAGCAGTGCAGCACCCCCTCCCTGCACTGCAGTGTCTGTCATGGGTATTACCCCAAGTCCCCGATGTGGGACTGGAACCCATAACCTTCCAGTTGTCCAGCACCAGAGGTGAGTATGCTGCCTACTGAGCCATTGATACTGTTATTCTAGAACTAGGGTTAGAAAGTTGAGTATTTCTAGGCCAGCCCCCCAACGCAGTGGTGCTACTACCACTTGTGGTGCCTATGACCAGAGTTCAGGAACGAGCTTGGGACATCGAAGGGTCAGTGGGGGAGGTGGATCGAGCATCCAGGGGACTGCTGTCCTCCTTGTCTGCAGAGGGGATCTCACAGTGCTCAGGACTAGACTGTTCCCTAGTGGAGGTTGGGGGACAGCACACTGGGGGCAGCGGAGTGGCAGGCATCTGATGTGCCATGCACTAAAACATGCATGGCACTGCCACAACACCATTGCACACATGCTTCTCTGTGCCACTGGGAGGAGGATGGAGACAAGGAAAAAGTAGGAAAAGACATCCTGGATGGCAGGAGGATTGCCACCCCTCGCAGGCCCTGCTCCCAGTGACTCAGGCATGGCACCTCTGGATCCTTGACCCAATGGGTTGAGAGCACTCCTTGCCACCCCATCGTGGGGATGGATGGAGGTGTTAAGCCACAGGAGGCTGGGACACAGTTCTGGGGTAAACCAGAGTGGAGGGAATGGGGGCATCCATGGAGAAAAACAAGACCAGCTTAAAAAAAAAAAAAAAAAAAGAGAAAGTGAAGCATTTCTGACTTGTGCTGTTATGCTGTGATAATAATAATGCACATTCCTGTGATCAGATTCCACCAATCACAGCACAGGGTTTTCCATCCCATTTTATAATTTTAGTAATTTAAGAGACAAGAAATGTTCCATTGATGGTAGAGAACCAGGAGATGCCTTTGAGAAAACCTTGGAAATAATACCCATTTCTAGTCATATTTCTTACATTTTCCTTTCCCCCTTATTCTCTAATACTAGGAAAATTTACATACGTACATATGAACATACGAAGAAGCCAGCAGAAGAAGGCCATTTGATCTATCAAGCCTGCTCGTATTACAGGGTCCACAGCTTGAGCTAATGTCCCTCCCCTTCCTCCCTACTCCTCCCATCCTCCCTACCCATGATCCTTACTTCCCCCTATGCCTATCCCAGCCTCTCTTAAAGTTGCCCACTGTCTTCTACAAGATTACCTCTTCTGGCAGTGCATTTCAAATGTCCACCACCCTTGCTGTGAAGAAGTGATGCTTCCTGACCTCCCTCCCAAACCTCCCACTCTCCAGCTTAAGATTGTGTCCCCTAGTGTTATGGTTGCCACTCAGCTTAAAGACACTTTCTTTATCAACCTCATTTATCCCCGTTCAAGTACTTGAAGGTCCCAATCATGTCCCCTCTCCTTCTCCTGTCTTCCAGGGAGTACATGTTCAGTGCCCTCAGTCTCTCCTCATATGCCTTACACTGTTGAGCCACTATCATCTTTGTAGCCCTCCTCTGGACCTTCTCCAGCAGGTTAATGTCCTTTTTGAGGTGTGGGCACCAGTACTGAACTCGATACTCTAGATGCGGCCTTGCCAGTGACCTGTACAAGGGCAGTATAATCTCCTCTCTCCTACTACTAAGTCCCCTAGGTATGCATCCCAGCATATTGTTTGCCTTTGCTGCTGCTTTCTTGCACTTTGCGGAGTGCTTCAGGTCACTAGTAATCATCACTCCCAGGTCCTTCTCCTCTTCTGATGCAGATACTTAGACTCCACCCAGGTAGTACTCTGTCCTGGGATTCTTGGCTACAGTATGCATAACTTTGCATTTCTTGGCATTGAAGCCAAGCTGCCAGATCCTGGACCACCTTCCCAGCTTTTCCAGATCTTCCTATAGGTCCTGTAGCCCTTCAACTGTGTCTACTCTCCTGCGTCATCTGTGAATATGCACATTTTGCCTTTAATGCCATCCTCATTGTCATTGATGAAGACGTTGAACAACACCAGCCCCAGCACAGAGCCCTGTGGGACCCCACTGGTTACCTCTATGGTACCAGATAACTCTCCCTCCACAACCACCCTCTGGTTTCTCTCCCTCCACCAGCTTTCCACCTATCTGGCCATCTTTTCTCCAACCCCAAGATCCACCAACTTCCTGATCAACCTTTTGTGGAGCACAGAGTCAAACGCCTTACTGAAATCAAGTTAGAGGATGTCTACCACTTGGCCCGTCTACTGTCTTAGTGACACAGTCAAAGAAGTCAATCAGATTCATTTGACATGATCTCCCTCCATGAACCCATGCTGCCTCACATCCTGGAGACCATGCTCCTCTAGATATTCCACCAACCTTTCCTTTAGTATGGAATTTTGTATGGAAACAGGACCCTTGCCTTTTGAATTTCATCTGTTCCTGGTGCTTGTCTACATGTAATGTCAGTCTCCTGCTTGTGATATCATAATCATATGAAGAGCAACTAATTGTGAATCCTAAACAAAGAGTTATGGCATCACATGGAGATGAGCAGCAAAAGCAGGTAAAGGCTGAGAAACAAGTATCAGGAAGAGTACCGGGAAATTTCCAGGTATCAGAGTTGATCAGTACAATACTGACTTGCCCCCAAATAATAGAAAAAAGACATTGCATGAGATATAGCACCAAATCATGGAGACTATATTAGACTAATGTAGGACTGCATCACTAGTCATATTGTTATTTTTGTTGCTGTTTAATCACCCTAGATTAAAGGGACACTGTCAACCCTTTTTTACGCCATATTATTTCTAGTTGAAACCCACATTTTATGATTGCTTATCTTTTTGGAAAATCATTAATATTCTTTTATATGCTATGCTTCTGTTCTTGGTAGAACTGGAATGCATACTCATAGCGTGATTTATCTAACCTTGTTTTGATTCAAATCCTTGAGACACTTTTATTGCATACTTCCTAAACCTTAGGAACACTCTCCCCCCCCTGAAAACAGTGCAACCACTCATGATGCAATAGTGTCCTCCCCTCAGTCGCTAAACTGTGTTGGGATGTTCCTAAGTCTAGGAAAGATGTAGGAGTTGATTAAGGACTGTAAACACACATTTTTATGTGGTAACACCAGTATGGTGGGCAGTCTGTCTATCACTTGTAACAGAAAAAAGGAATGAGAATAAAACTACCAGCTGCATCATCACTCTTTACTGCATGTGAGCAATCATAATATGTGTTTTTTTAAACTAGAGACACTTTGAAGCCTAAGAGGATTGAATCTATCCATTCGTCATAAATCTATGCATTAAAGTGAGTGTACTTCATAGGGCAGTACTGTCTCCAGGTGGGACAGAGGATGTCTGTTTTTTTTTAAAAATTATAGATCGATTAATCACTCCTTTCCTCTGTATATGAGATACTCTTATTCTTTGAAGAGTGTCTCATGCACAGCTGCCCTGGAAATTCAGATAAGGTTTAAAAAAATTATATATTCTAACCCCTGGAATCCCTCACTTACTGTTTACACTTTAGCAGTCATCTCGGCTGAGAACGATGCCCTGGAGATAGAACCTATGCAAATTTTTAGAATTTGGAATGTAGGAGAATCTATGCAAATTTTTAGAATTTGGAAGATGGATTCAAACTCTGCATATGCGCTCTGCTGTGGTCGTTGGTGAGATGTTTCTGTACCTGAAGAGAGCAGTTGCCCGATAGTGAACTCTGGTAATGCTTTGATTCTCCAGTTGGGTTATTTTATGGTTTGTTTAACAAGTGTAATCTTATTTTTTTTTATTACTCTGTGTTAGTTAGGCTTTTTTCAGTAAGTTATGGTTACTCTGGTTCCTGATTGATTTCCAGGAACTGGAGACTATCCTAGCTGGCTGCTGTTTTACTTTTTCAATAATGAAATCAATAATCAAAAATATAATGCTTGATTGAAATCAAGAATCAAAAATATAATGCTTGATACCACCACCAAAACCACTCCTATGGTTGTAAGAGTGGTCTCACTTACATTTTTAGGGTATCAGAACCACTTACCTTTGGTTTGCTAATCTCATACCCTAAGAATGCACATGAGACCACCTGGCAGCAGTATTAACATACAAATGAGAGACATTCCTGTAGGGTAGACTGATGGGGAGGGTGATGGGCAGAATCCAGAGGGAGGCTGCATGGGGGAGAATAGAAAGTTAAAACATGACAGAGTGATATTGATATCAGTATACCGACAATCTGGTTGTGGCATACACACAGATGCACAGAAATGTATCGGCAGAGAAAGGCCCCTCGGCCCATTCAGTCTGCCTAACACCCTACCTCCCCCCATCTGCTATGTTTCCACCTTCCCTTTCCAACCCCTTAAATCCATCCCAAGCCCTCTTGAACCCCTCCACCGTTTCAGCTGCCACCACCTCCTCCTGCAGCTTGTTCCAGGCCTCCACCACCCTCTCTGTGAAAAACTGCCCCCTGACATTACCGCTGTATTGCCCACCTTCCAGTTTGAGGTTATGTCCCCTCGTATTCGCTCCCTTCTTCAATTTGAACAAACTATCACTCTCCACCTTGTTTATTCCCTTCAGATATTTAAAGGTTCATGTCCCCCCCCCTCCTAGTCTCCAGAGGGTACAAATTTATCCTTCTCAATCTTTCCTCATAGGGTACCTCCTGCATCCCTTGTACCATTTGGATTGCCCTTCTCTGCACCCTCTCCATCAGCTCAACATCTCTGTGCAGGTGAGGCCTCCAGAACTGCACCCCATACTCCAGATGCGGCCTGACCATGGTTCTGTATCATGGCATTAGCACCTCCCTCTTTCTGTTATTAAAACCCCTCACAATGCAGGCCAACATTCCATTTGCCTTTCCCACTGCCCTGCTACACTGGCTGCCCACCTTGAGGTCTCGTGCTACCATAATCTCCAGGTCCCTTTCTGATTCCTTCTCCTTAATCACCCCCCCAAAGGGAGTAAGGTTCCCTCCTATTTCTCCTCCCCAGGTGCATCACTGAGCACTTTTGTGCATTAAACTTAGGCTTCAGTCACAGGCGATACATTGACATAGCATAATAACCACTCAGCAGTGTCATATTCCTCTAATAAAATATTGGGTTGCATTTTTCAGTTATAATTATTTTAAGAGAAATGAATCATTGTTTTAAGGGCAGTTTCAGTTTTGTTGCTCTTTTAAGAGTTCCTGTTTAGAATTGGGTTCAGTGCTGTAGTCTTCTTAAGTCTGTACTGTAGATGTGGGGTCCAATGCCATATCCTTTTTAAGACAGGCTGGGGGCACTAGAGAGCAAGAATCCTGACAGGACATGCTGCATGTGGGCTCCTGCTGAAATGCTTTTATTTTAACAAAAAAACACTGCAAATTAAAAATTTTTACTTTAAAACTTGGATCACTTGACAGCTTACATTCCGACGAGAATGTTAAGCTGAGATTCAGAATGGTGAAACTGAAAAGAGCGGCTGGAGGAGGCATGAAGCAGCAGCCACCGCTGACAGACCCCTCAACGAGTTCGACCTACAGCACTGGGAGGCAGGGGGCTGCAAGAATGGAGCTGCTTTGGACAACAATCTTGAAAGCTGTATGGATGGTGGAGTTAAAAACTGAGCATACCTTGTAATGCTTAGAAAGTCAGGATGCACAAATGAAGATCCTTGTCACCACGGTAGCCGAAGCTGGCTCCCACTGCACTCGGACCTTAGAGGACGTAGCCAGACTTTCAATGGAGAACAGCAGTTATGCTCTGGAATGGAGGCCCTGGACAGTGCACCACAAGCCTCACATCTTCGGCTGGTGAAACTCCCTGAGGGGACAGAAGGTGACCACCTGCTGCAGTACCTTATGGACTGGCTGAGGGGTAATGTGTAGCTCCCAGAGGGTATTGAAGCAGGCACTTTTAGAAAGACATACCAGATCAACTTGCGGGGGGATACAGAACACTCCTAACATCCTTCGCACTGTCCTACATAAAACTATTAGTGTCCAGGTGAAAGAGAGGGTCCTGTCAGCTGCGAGAATGGAATACCCACTTTCAATTGAAGGTAGGGATGAGCAGACCCAGAAAAGTCCTGATCCTTATAATCAGGATCCAGGTCGGAGTTCCGATTAGTTCTGATTTAAATCAGAACCTTTATGAAATCAATAATAACACCTGAAACCATCACAAACTGCATTCAAAAATAAACCATAAACTGTTGCTCTATGCCAGCCCGGTGGTGCTGAGGGTTGAGGCACTGGATGCCACACCTCGTGCTACACCAGTGACCCAGGTTTGGTAATGACCTTGGGTCGCTAGGGTGCCGGCACAGGGGGGAGCAGGATCGAGTGTTGGCTTCCTTCTCCTGGGTAAGGGGTGGGGTCGCCCGCCTTTAGTCCTGCCATCACCGAATGGAGTTTCTGTGCCAGCGCAGGCGGTCAGAGGCGCGACTGGAAGGGTGGGGCATCCCGTGTGGCATGTGCGTGCCTTCACATGCACGCCCTATGTCAGGGACACATGGGTGTAGGGACTGGGAGAAAACCCGCAAAACCCCAGAAACTGCATATTGAAAAAAATAACTGTTACTTTAACCTGAGTGTATTGTCCTGTGTTTTTGACTCCAATCTGTTCATTCTTCTGCAGTGCCTCCAACTTACATAATCAGAGAATCCAACTTTCTGGTTTCCAGTACAGGAATGGTATCACTGATTATAGCTGTCTCCAGCCCCTTACCTGCTCCAGTGTGCATATCTCCGTCCCTTCTCATATGCTGAAAATCTACCTACCCAATTATGCACCTGCTTTATCCTATCTTCTAACCACTGTCCTGCTTAAGTGTGCATAACCCTGCCCCTTCCATCTGCTGATGCTCTTCTGCCTCAGTATTCATATCCCCCCCCCAGGCCAGATGTGCACAACCCTGCCCCTTCAGTCTGCTGCTCCCTTCCAGCCTCATTATGCTCAGCCCGCCCTTTCCTGTTCCAGTCTGCACAGCCCTGCCCTCTCACATCTGCTGACAATTATTCTGCTGCAGTGTGCACAGTCTTGTCACTCCAATCTGCTACCCTTCATCCCATTATGTACACCCTTGCCAGTCCAATCTTCACCAGTATGCATACATCAGTCTACAGACCATTTCATCTGCTGGCACCCACCCTGCCTTATGTGCCCACCCCTTCCCATTCAGTCTGCCAACCCCTTCCTGCTGCAGTATCCGGTAACGCTACCAGCTGTGCCACCAAGGCAACTGGAACCTGGGATGTTCCCGAGTACATTATTCTCTCTCCAATGCACAGCCTGGTGCTGCAGAGATAATTACATTTACAATCACAAGAGTGCGGTGTGCATATTTATGGAACACATACAAACAGAGGAGAGAAGGACATGAACGGTATTCTGGACAGCCTGGGTTCAAGTTCCAGTTGAAGCACTTACTACTTCCCCTCTCTAGATTCTGATGTTTATTTTTTGGAAAATGTCCCATGAGTACCTTTCCTGGGCATGCTAAAAATGCCCCTGCCCAAGCTGCCAGAGTACTAGCTCACCTCTCATTTCTGCTGCCTCTCACAAGCTGCATAGTTTCTCTGCCTCCAGCTTCAGTAAAACTCAAACACTATTGACCATGACACTTCATTAGATGAACACTTTTTTTTTTTTTTGCTGTTAAATTAAAAAAAACAAAATGAACAGGCACACCGACAAGTATAGTGGCGCCTCACTAAGTGAGAAGTGGAGCCGCCATATTTTACAAAACTCTCCAGCCCTCCCACATAGGAATAACAACCAATGACAATGCGTGCTCTGAACTTCATGACATCACATCCCTAGCAACTGCGCTAGTGACCCTACCAACCAAACTGCGTAGTAACACACGGAAAAACACACCAAAAAACTCCATTTCATTAAAAAAAATTAAAACTACACACACAAAAAAAAAAACATCCTAATTGCATAAATGGAATATGCAGTGAGGACCCTCTTGAATAAATGATTTATATGCACCCCAGCAGTTTGACGTATTGCACCTAACTTGTGGCTTATGCCATGTTACCCAAGGTCAAACTTGTGCAGAGAAATCATTTATTCTGCAGGTCCCCATTGCACATCCCTTATATACAGATATAGATATATGCTCACTGCTGGGGGCTAGTGGTAGTCAGAGCACCACTGAGAGAATTTTTTGTGTTTGCGTACAATGAATTTAAGCTAAAATCAGTTTGCAGAGGTCTCCTCCGGGTCCTGCCTAGGAGAGGTAAACGGGATGCTGTACTTGTTCTGCTCCAGTAAGTGGCAGTAGTGCTGTACCATCTACCTGACTTGATACAAACGCTTGTTGTGAACAGTGTATTTCAGAACGAAACTGTTTACATGGTGCTCCACTGTAATAGGGAATGATACAGTAGCCTGGTCCATTTGATAATAAATGAGTTATTTCTATTATTATTTATTTATTTTTGTGTTTACCTTTCAGAAGGAGCAGCAGGTACAGATGCAGCTGGTGACAAAACAGCAGAAAAACCTGCGGAACAAGGAGGGAGCACAGGCTCATAATTACTACTCTGGAATGCCCACCACCAACTAAAGGTTTTTCATTCATCATGTCTCTGGTGAGATACCTCCATCAGAACAGTATACATGACTGCATTATAAAAACAATGGACAGGAGCCTGCTCTTCAAAGATGTGAGGTTGAGGAACCTAGTTTCCTAGCAGCCTACCCAAAGATGGAAAGTACTTTACATCACGTGGACTTGGGTGACAAGAACTCTAAGTAAGGAGGCTGCTGTGAGAGTCACAGTAGCCACTAAAGGATGAGAAAAGGTGACCTAGGAGTCGTTCTACAAAACACTTTTGCTAAGACTTAATGTATATCGATTTATTTTGAGCAGTTACACTAAAATACAAGAATACATCCCCCTGTTTTGTAAACTGGATTCTCTTAGATTGTTTTGAAGAATGGATCAGATTACTTTGGTCCCTTAGTTAACCACTGTCATTATTTTAATGTTTATTTCACCTGTTAGGAATATTATTCTATACAACATGCAGCAATGACTGGCATACTTACTAGTGAAGGCCCAAGGGCTGTTGAGACTATGATGAGTTTTGCATTCAACTTAAAACACTTAGCACTAATGATTTGTGTATTTCAGCACTGCCTTATGGATTTTACAGATGGACCAAAATCCTTTCCTGCTGTGACCTACGGCAGCCATAGCTATGGCACCACTACGGAAATACAAAACTGCCAAACAATTGTACTACTTTTATAGCTGTCTTTTATCTTCTACTTTGAAACACTTACTGACTGGTTTTTGTACCAGACCTGCTTATAATGAGATTGAAATGATAAAATCCAGTTTGTTAAAAAAACAAAACAAAAAAAACTATGCAGGTAAAAGGTATTTATTTCTAAAAAAGCTTTCACAGATATGTTTACAACTGGGGCAACTTTATGTGCAGAATTTGTGTAATAAAATACTGACTTGCTACTGAAATGTAGAAGTTGTTTGTTGCCTAATCTGGTATGGTTTATATTTAACTACAACAAAGTCACGTTTTCCAGTGAAGCAGCTGTAATGCATACTGCCAGAAAAACCTGATTGGGGAGCTCCCAACCCTGTCCATTAGGGAGCTCTCACCCCTGTCCATTAGGGAGCTCCCAACCCTGTCCATTAGGGAGCTCTCACCCCTGTCCATTAGGGAGCTCTCACCCCTGTCCATTAGGGAGCTCCCACCCCTGTCCATTGGGGAGCTCTCACCCCTGTCCATTGGGGAGCTCTCACCCCTGTCCACTGGGGAGCTCCTACCCCTGTCCACTGGGGAGCTCCCACCCCTGTCCTCTGGGGAGCTCCCACCCCTGTCCATTAGGGAGCTCCCACCCCTGTCCATGATCAAGATGCTCTTCAGTCTGTTGTGCTTCCATATGTTAAGCACAGATCACAGATTTCTTAAGATGTATATGTTTGAGATTAGGGATGCTCTGAATCTGCTGATTCCGATCTGATTTTCAGATTTAGGAATTTAGGAACTTCCGAATCCTAATCCAGTTCTGATTCAGATCCTATAGGGACCTCAAAAATGGAACCAGATTCAGGTGTGAAATCCTAAATTCCTATGTAAAAGTAGGGTTTAGGATTCAGTTTAGGAATTAGGATTTTCAGACTGCCATACTAAGAGTGCTAAATCTGAAAATCGGGTTGGAATCCAAAGAATACGATTCTGTTTGGTGGGTTCTGAACAGCCCTCGTTGAGATTCATATTTTTTATTTCATCATTGGAATTGCACCTTTCAGCACAAGTGCTCATTTGCAAAGGTTCCACGTCAGAGACAAGAAGATGATACACAAAACAGTAATTGCAAGTTCATTACAGTTAGTAATACGGTAACAGGAGCTGACATGGAGCACAGTCAGCAGAACAAACCAGCAGTTCGAGTAGAGCATAGTCAGCAGAACATATGAATAAGATTTGGGCAAATACAGTAACCCTGTCTTTTTCCCTCAGGCCTAGAAAGTTGCCAAGGTTCTGGCCCTGAACTGAGGGGGTGACACCCCCCCCCCCCAGGTTACTACTGGCCAATTTCACTCCTCTCCACTCTTGCTAAGCTTAAAGATTGTCTGCCCTAAGCTTGCTGATTTCCCCTTCCTCCTCAAACTTCCACTCACTGTTCCAGCTTGGTTTTAGCAAGAACTGTTCACCGTCTCATCCCTGCTGTGTGTAGCTGATTGGTTCATCTCTGGGATAGATGAGGGACACATCGCCACAGCCAACTTCATCGATCTAGCCAAAGCTTTTGACTCGGTGTCCCACCTACTCCTGCTTTACTGGCTGAAATCTGCTGGCCTTTCAGCACCTATCATGGGCTGATTCCATTCATACCTCACTGACTGTCAACGATCAGTTCAGGTGGGAGGTGTTCTGTACCCCCAGTCCATGCTTGGGTCCCACGGGGCTCCATCCTTGGCCCAGTCCTATTTTCAATTTTCCTAACTGACCTCCCCTCTACCTGTGTCTCTTCGCACATCCACATGTCCGCAGACGACATAGTCATCTGCACCTTTGGTCCACCAACCCCAGCTGTTGAGCTCCCACTTCAGCATGGCTTCCATAATGTATTGCGCTCTGTCCAAGTCAACCAGCTCAGAGTTAACACCAAGACGACATGTCCATGATCTTTGGCTCCAACCAGAAATTGGTAAGGTTCTCGCCTTTCCCTGTCTTCTTTACCCTGGATGGCACCCTCCTTGAGGGTGTCCCTGCCTTCAAGTATCTAGTGGTTTGGCTTGATAGCAAACTTGACTTTTCTGTCCATATTGATGCCATCCCAAACTTTATCCTTAACTCAACGCCTTATACCGTAACAAGGATTGCCTCCCTCCCTCTCTAGGTCCACCTGGAGCTATGTAACCAAAATGGTCTTCCCAGCTTTCAGCTATGCGGATGTGGTCTATGGCACTGCTCTCTCCTCTTCCCTCGCCAGATTGGACACCCCAATTCCTTTTGTCACTTTGCCACCAGCTCTCCACCCCACATTCATCACTGCTCTCTCTCTACTCCTCCCTTTCCATCCTCCCTCTACCTTTACATCGCCAGTCCCACTGTACCTCCATTATTTTTAAATACTGGTTTAACACCCTTCCCTCCTACCTTTCCTCACTCCTCTCCTCTGCCCTCTTCTCTTCTTACTCTCTGCGCTGCAGGGATTCCCATACCTTCACCACTCCCCATCCTCATTCTTGTACTGGGCAAGCTACCTTCTCCTTTTGTCTCCCCTTCCCTGTAACCTTCTCCCCTCTTCCCTTCATCGCTCCCCCTCTCTCCATGCCTTTAGACACATGCTAAGGCTTACTTCTTCTCCTCTTTGTACTTGTCTCTTCCCCTCCTAAACTCCCTGTCTCTGCTCTTCCATCCTATCTAGTTCTTCTCGCCTAAATATATAATCAGCTTCTGTAGCAAACTCCTGTTGTACCTCCTTAACCTACCCACCTGCACCTGCTTTGTCTGATTTTTGTAATGCTTGATGCTGTTATCTCTTTCATTTTATATTTGGGCCTGTACAACGTATTTTGCACTTTATCCTGTTCCACATTTGTACCAGTTCCAACTCATGCTGTCAGTTGTTTGCTCTTTATTTCCATCATGCAAAGTACTGTGATGTTTTACTGTTTTAGTCTTGTAACCCTTCCCTGGGTCGCACCTGGAAATGAATCTTGGCTCATTGTGTCTTTTCCAGTTACCAATTTTCAAATAAATAATCAATAAGATAGTAAGCGGCAGCTCCAAGGGAGTATGATGAACAGTAAGCATTGAACTCCCTAGGTACCGCTACGAACACAAAATAGTTCAAAAGCAGTTGGGAAGATAACATTAGCATAACAGGTGCATTTGGAACTTTTATTGAATTCTATTCTTAGAGATTTCCCAGCGCTTTCTTGAATTGGGCAATTTTAGAGAGACTTACAAGGGTTTGGGGCATATTGATGAGCCATAGAGATGCCCTTACTGCAAAGGAGCACTTGCCTAGGCTAGTTTTACAGAAAGATATTTCTAGGACATCTGTAGACATACTCCTAGTAGTGTATTGGTTGTCAATTGGGTGGAAAAATTATGAATCGGTTAGGGGTTAAGGCCCAATGCTGCTTTTTGTTTTTGCATGCAGACAGGTCTAGTATCTCAGTCTTTCCTGAAGGGGGGGCCAGTTCCTCTGGGTATGAAGGAAGCAGCTGTGGACACACATGTTATCCTCAAGTGCAAAGTGACGAGCCTTATTAATCTTTACCCTAACTCTGTTAAGTACGGAGTCACTAACTGCAGCGTAGGCTGGGAGGCTGTAGTCCAGAATCGGTAGGGACATGCAGGATACTATGAGATACCTGGCTTCAGTTGTAAGGTTCAGGTGATTCCTGAACAGTGCATCTAACTTTCTGTTGGCAAGGCTAACATATGAATACAGGAAATGCTGGATGGAAAAAAGTACAAGGGTCCGTCGTGTTTGTCTCCTGCCATCCAGGTAGCTGCAGAATTCAATATGTTGTAGAAAATTGGAGAACTCTGGGACTTCTCCATTTCCCAATTAACTCAGTTTTGCTGAGGCAGCTATTTTGTATCAAGGTTATGCAACTGAATGTTTGGACCTATAAAAGTGCTACTGGAACAAATGAGTTTTGAGTGCCTGTACCTACTGCTAGTCTGAGGAACTGATTCACATCTGTTTTACAAGATTCAGCACTCCACACTTGTAGGCGTTCCTTTACCAAGTATGGAAAACAATTTAGGATCTTTTAAAATGGTCAGTGACTGATGTGGGCTTTTCTCTTTTTTTAATTTATTTAATTTCTTATTTCTTTCATGCTTACCATACATTCCATCTGTTTCCAGCTACTGCCTTGGATATCCCGATCCTCCACTGACCCTGCCACTGCCACAGTGTGCCATGGTTCTTTCCTATATGGAAGGGGGGGGATCTGGGGGAAGGGCATCTTCCCCGGCTCAGAACCAGTTGCTGGTGGGAGGGCTGCATGCCGAGGGATCCCAATGTACTGGCTGCCATCATTCTTGGTAGGGACTGGGATTTTACAGCCCCAATTTTTATCCAAGTCCTCCTCTCCTTCCCTTGGCATGGGCACAGCCATTTGTTAGCCTTGCACGTGCACAGTGTGCCTCTTTGGGAGGAGTAAGCTCCCTGACTCAACAGCTAGGGGTGCTGTGGTGCAAGAAGTGACAGCCAGCCTTCCTTGGCTGAGGCAGACTACTGAGCAGCAGCTGCTGTCCCAGCCTGGCCTGCCTTACCCCTACACCTGCCTAGTTTGTGGTTAAAAATAAAGCAAAAAAATTTAAAACATTAGCTGACATTTGCTTTTCAGTAGAAGTAATAAAAGTGACTGTTGATAAGGTCACAGTTACCGCAGTTTGACACCCTTAGTATTAATTTCCCTTCCAACTGGTAAGCAAATAAGGAACCAGTACTTGTACAATATGTAAGAGAGACAGTGCTGAATCAGTCGTAGGCTTCCACACTAACTTGGGGCCCGATTCTGGAGTGGGCCAGACCTACTGTACGATAAACAGCCCGCTGAAGTCTACTGTCCTAGCAACTCCATGGAGGTGGGTGTTTCAGACAGATTGGCCACTCCCCAGAATAACCATGAGGATTGTGGTAGAGGATCAGTGTGGCTGCTTGGTGGAGCTCATGCTTGATCTGTCCAAGAGTGGTACCCTACTCCACGTTTCGCAACATGCTGGGGCTTGCAGGGGTTACCATATCCTGTTGTAAATGGAAACAATGAATGGCACCATGCCAGCTGCGGGATGTCAACACTTCTACTCCCATCACTCCATAGGATGCTTGGGAGCTGGGGTCTCCACTGTTCCATCACAAAATGTGTCCCTTTGTGAGGCTTAGCAGCTAATATGTTGCATCCCAGGCCACATAGTCTATGCTCACCAGGATTAGTCCATAGTGCTGGGTAGGCATCTGCATACTAGTCAATAAGATGGTTCTGCTACAGCCAACTAAAGATCTGCTTCATCCATGCAGTGGAGGCACATAGGCTCTTAGAATTGGACCTGTAGTGTGTTGTTTGCACAAGTTTCTCATCACCTACACACTATGTAACAAGATGCTCAGAAACAGTGATTCCAGTATTTTGGGAGAAGAAAGAAATGGTGTGAATTATTCACTTACTTTAAACATTATTATGGAATGTTTAGAATTTAAAAAGTCATTACAAGTTCTAACTGTCTTTCGCCATGTCTCGTTTGGTATTTGACACTATTAATGACTAAGCTAGGTATTATCAATATTCATATTGTATGAACAGCATGAGATATCATAAGCAACTTGCATGTGTTATGACATTAGTCATTGCATGCAGCTAATTTCAATGCTCAAATCCAAAGAAAACCTTATGCTGTAGGTGATCTTCCAAGAATCAGTCTTCACTATTCATTCCTGTTTATGGGTCTAGACCAGAGGTGCTAGGACCCAAAGGGAGCAAAGTTTTTTGCTACCTAAGACACTGACATGGTTGGCAGCACCCCTGCTATGAGGCAGACGTAGTGACACCTGCACGTGGGTTGGCCAATAATGGACGCCGGACCCCTTCCTTCCTCAGTTCTGTTTTTCCAGCCATCTAGTGTTGCCAAAACTGCATCATTCTTTTCCTCAGTTCGTCGCTGCCTTAGTTCAGTGCCGTTCTTCTCAGCACTGTTTTTTTTTTTTAATTATTTTAATGTTTAGTTTTCATAGTAGTCTGGCACTGAACTCTGTTCTGTACTTATTTTCATTCTTTTATCTGTGTTGCCATGTCCAATCCTGAGAAGCATAAGGGCAAGAAGGACAAGCTAAAGAAGAAGTATGGCAGTGGCCCCTCTGTGCGTCAGTGCTCTTGTGGGAACCATATTGCCACTCATGACTGACATGACAACTGCTGGGCCTGCCATGGCACTGACCATGATGAAATAGATAGGTACAACACCTGCTTCTCTATGGACTACCACACCCTCTAGAAACCTGCAGGGAAGTGGGGCCATGATGCACCCAAATTCAGAGGCAGGCATTGAACCAGGGACACTAAGGTAAGATCCCCGAGTTCTTCCCCTTAGCCCTTTCCCAGTACTATACTTACTGAGAAAGACCAGAGCACTCTACATGCTTGCCTTGCCTAGATGTCAGAGGCCCTGTGGGAGGGGTTGGGTGGATGATTGGTTTCCTCCGGGAGGCCGGCTGAGCACCTCTCTGTCTTTTGGACCTCTGGGGCAGCAGACATCCCTGGTGGTGAGGCCAAAGCTGTATGCTGGGTCTACATTGGTGAGCATCTTATCTTGATGTTGTGGCCTGTGCTGCCTTTTCTCCTGGCACTAAGGCAAGTACTGGTGAGTAGGGTGGTGCCTGCCACAAGACCAAGTCCCCTTCCAGCGTGGTTCGCAGTTCTGGAAGAGGAAGGGGTTCCAGAGCCATCCCCACCGTAGACCTTGAAGTTATTGTCATTTCTTCCTCTGAGCTGCTGGATGACCCAGGAAGGATGATGACTTTGACCTTGGTCTTGTGGGTGGGGTAGGCAAAGATGGAGGCCTTCCTGGGCCTGGTTCTGAGCCTCTCTCGGGGTTGGGGGCCTTTTCTTGAGTTGCCTCTTAGGCTGGTGTCTGGGATGGTGCTGGGACCCCTTCTGGTACCATTGGTGGCACCAGTTCAGGTTCTGGTGCCATTCTTGGTGCTGGTTCTGGTTCTGGCAGCATTTGCACTGGACAGAACCAGTGCTGCTCGGGGTGCTGGATCCAGGGCTAACTCTAGCAGAGGCCCTAGCTTAGAGTCTGGACTTGATGTGGGGAGCAGTGTCAGTACTGGTGAGGAGATGAGGCAGGGCACTGGACCCATGGATCACCCTTGTCCAGAGGTGGCAGAAACTCTGGCAGGGGTAGCAGCACTAGTCCAGGGCCCAGTGACTCTCCAGAACTGTGTGTTCATGTCACTGGTGGGGGTCAGGGCCACACTATGGGACACATATGGCTCTGCTCTCCCCACCCTGGGGGGGGTCTCCCCCAAGGGCACCATCTGGACTGGTCCACACATGTTGGTGGTTCACAGACAAGTGAGTCTGCCAGACCCACCTTCCAGGCGAGGTCCCCTGAGCATTCTTGTAGCCCTGGCAGAGGACTTGGCTTTGTCATCCATTAATCTGTTCCTCCTCCCTCTCCTTAACTCCCTTGTATTTATGGTCATCTGGAGCCCATGACCTGGGACCAGTTCAGATCAACAGTTGATGTGTTCCATCAATTTCACCTTAGAGCTAATCAGGCTATTTGTATGCCTAAGGACTCTCCACTGCTGCTACCTGAATCTAGCTCCTGACCTCCCACTTCTTCCTCCAAGGAAGAGGATTTTTCAGTCCATCTGTCCTCTGATGCCGAGTACTCTCTGCAGCAACAATTCCTGTTGGAGATGATGCAGGAGCTGAGTCTTCACCCTTTTATAGGTCGCAATACTGCTAATGTGATGCTGTCATTCCTTGGAGAATACAACAACGACAATACAAAGGGGGCATGGGTTACAGATTGAGAGGGGACAGTTCAAGGGTAAAATTAGGAAGTACTATTTCACAGAGAGAGTGGTGGATAAGTAGAATAAGCTCCCTGAGGAGTTGATTGGAGAAACAACAGTGGAAGGCTTCAAAAGAGCGTGGGACAGACGCAAGGGATTGTTGAGTGTGGGGGGGGGGGCATGTCCTAGCAGATAACTAGGCAAGTGGGCAGACTAGATGGGCCTGATGGTCCTTTTCTGCCATCACATTTCTATGTATTTCTGTGTATTAATACTGTCTTCCCTCTGTGACCCTGGCCATTAACGGAAACATCCAGGAACACATAGCTCTGTCCCTTTGCCCCTTCTCCAGATCCTGCTGATGTCCAGTGCAGATATTGTGCTCCCATGGGGTCTCCAGGTACTATCCATCACGCCACCTCAGAGATTGTGGTGCTGCAGTGCCCCTCTGAGCATAGGTGCCCAGTGCGTGACCCTCCCCGCACACCGACTCTGTGGGGAATGATGTTTGGGACCGGAGAGCTTTTGTGGCGGCATGCACCATGATGTACATTCTTGCACATCGAGCACACCAGGCAACTTATGGCAAATGCCACTCTTAGCATCCATGCCAGATTGTGAGGCAACCAGGCAGGTCATTTGTCTTTTCACCGAGGGCCTGGGGCTTGTGAGGCACCAATCGAGGGCATAGTATGAAGCCAGTGAAGTAGCTATGAGGCTGATGGGAAACAGCAGTCTGCATTCAGCAGTTGGCATGACTACACCTTTCATGATTGGCACCCCTGGCCCAGCCTGGCATGCTCAACTCGTACTACTATGGGATTAATTTCTTCATCTACAGGGACAGGTGTGAGTTGTCAGGTGCCCTCCTGCTTCCAGGCCATGGGAGCCTCCTTCTGCCCTTCACCAGTCTCGGGTCCCCCCCGCCCCGGACCTGTAAGGAATCCCTGTCCTCCAGTGGTTATCCCCCACAGAGGAGCAAGGGAAGTATATTTTTTCGCTCAGGATAAGCTAACTCCTCCCCTATTTTGGGGAAAGCTTAGCATTTTGACCCATAAGTGTGAATGAATGGTGAAGACGGACTCTTGGATGATTTGAAAATTGGATATTCACCGTTAATCGTTGATCTTCCAGAATATCTTCACTATTCATTCACACGCTCACCCACCATTTCCCCCCTCATGTAAGAGTGAGGGCCTCTGGGCAGCTCACCCCTTTTTTTTTATATTGGGCACATGCCATCCTCTTGCTACTCCCCCTGAGTGCTCCCCTCCTTTGGAGGGGTAGCCCTGTCTATCCCTTCTGGAAATGGGCTCTCTTGCTCACCTCCACTCTTTTGGTTCTAACTTGCCAAAAAACAAAAACAAAATAGGGATAAGGGTTTCCCCTTTTCCAAACAAATGTGCGTATGGAATATTTTTTTATTTATTGTAATACTCTGACAACACCTTTGAGCCCAATGGGCTCGTTTACAAAGGTTCCAGGTCAGATGGAGAGTACAAACTTTACAGTAAAAGATTTCACTCAAAATCATATCAACAAGACTTTAGAGTGCATAAATAATACATCAAAGCAATAATTAGGAAAACAGAGAATCAGAGTTCCATGTCAAGTTCAAGATGATCACACTGGGCACAGTGATACCGTCCATACGGTCAGGAGATCGGTTGGGGTCACTGGATCGGAAAGATACCTATTTTCATATTCCAGTAAAATCTACCCACAGAAAATACCTCCGGTTTAGGCTAGGAAACTGCCAGTATCAGTTTGTAGCCCTTCCCTTTGGCTTTACTTCAGCATCAAGGGTCTTCACAAGGTGCTTAGCTATGGTGGCAGCACGCATGAGAAGGTAAGGTGTGGTGGTTTTTCCATATTGGACGATTGGCTAGTCTCAGGGAAAGCAGAAAAAGAGACAAGGTGTTCTCTCCAGAAGGTGAAATGCACCCTGGAAAACCTGGGGTTCCCTGATAAATTGGCAGAAGTCCTGTTCAGGTGCTGGGCTTCTTAGGCACAGAACTAGATACCCTGCATGGGAAAGCTTTCCTCCTACAAAGAAGGGTATCAAATCTGATTGCCAGTGCAGAATCCTTTATACTGGGACAACCAAGGCCTTTAAAAGGGATTTCCTGAAGTTACTGGGCCACATGGCCTCATCTAGAGCAGTGATACCATGTGCCAGATTTCAAATGAATGACATTCAGTATTTAAGGGACCACTGGTCTCAAAGATGGGATCCACTCTCCAAGCTAGTGCCAGTCTCAGGCATTTGTGTAGCACTGGGGTGGTGGAAGAATAAAAGCAACATCAGACAGGGCTTTCCCTTCCTCCAGTAATCCCCAACAAGTACTCTTACAACAAATACCTCACTGCTAGGGTGGCATGCCCACCTAGAGGACCTCATAGTGAGCAGTATCTGGAGCTCACAGGAGATGCAGGATCACATTGGTCTCCTGGAAGTCAGGGCAGTTTTTGCTGGCAAAGCAGTCTTTTTCCTCCCAGCTACCAAGTCAGTCTGTTCAGATTCCAATAGACAGCACCACAGCAATGTATTACATAAACAAACAGGGAGGAGCAAGACCCTCAAAACTTTACGCAGGCCATGAGGATCTGGGATCTAGCTTATTCCCCAGATGCAAACATTTCTGCAATACATCTGCCAGGCAAGGACAATGTCCGGGCAGACACCTTAAGGCAGAATCAGCCAGAGGAACCACAAGTGGACCCTGAACCAGCAAGTGCTGGTGTCAGTCTTCAGAAGATGAAGCACTCCAGAAATGCACCTGTTTACCTCTTGGGAGAACAGTCCGCTCCCACAGTTGTGTTGCAGGCCACCACCAAAGGCCACAGTCTCGGAGGATGCCCTAGTTATAGATTGGACAGGGTGTGTCCTGTATGCCTTCCCACCAGTCCCACACATACAGAGAGTACTCATAAAGCTCAGGAGATAGCCAGGGACAGTGATTCTGATAGTCTCAGACTGGGCCAGACAGGTTTGGTATTTGATGCTCCTGACCCCTATCAGGACTCCAATCAACCTGCCACTAAGATACAACCTGTTGACTCTGTCCCAGGTCAGAGTAACATTTGCAGAGCTCAGAACACTATGTCTGAGACTATGGTTCTTGAAGAGCTAGAATTTTCTAGTTTGAATCTTTCAGAAGAGAGGATTAGGGTGCTTAATGTTTCCAGGAAACCAACAACTAGGAAAGCATACTCCTCTAGGTAGAGAAGATTCTTACACTAGTGCACCCGAAGAAAGCTAATCCCAATTTAGGCAGGGCTCCATACAGTCCAGGACTACCTGGTTACACGTACAGTCCTTAGTTCTGAGGCCCTCAACCATAAAGGTACATTTCATCATCCCATTTCACGGAGAGAGTGGTGGACGCATGGAACTGCCTTCCTGGAGAGGCTATGGGGTCTAAAACAGTGGAGGAATTCAAACATGCATGGGACAGACATAAGGCAATTATAGTGGGGGGTGGCAGGAAGTAGGCTGTTGGTTAACTAATATCTGCAGCTTATCCAGTAGGTAGGGAAATGGGCAGACTGGGTGGGCCAAGTGGTCCTTATCTGCCGTCAAAGTCTATGTTTCTATCTGGCAGCAGTGTCAGCCTACAGATCAGCAGGCAAGGACAAATCCTTGGCTTCACAACCTCATTCTGAAAGGTTCTTTAAAGGCTTCATCACCTGTACCCCCCTGTAAGGGACCCAGTCCCTCCATGGGACCTGAATATCTGGTTTGAGCCTATGGCTACTGCTGATTTTAAAATATGTCACATGTAAAACTATTTTCCTGATTGCCATGACATCTGCCAGGAGGGTAAGCGAGCTGCAAGCCCTCTGCACTGAACCAAACGACATAATCTTCCACCTGAATTCCCCCCCCCAACCCAGTTGTTTAACCAGATGAGACACACTAAGCTGAAAGCTTGTTTACAGGTGCAACCTGGGAGCACAGGGAAGTTAAGTGACTTGCTCATGGTCACACAGTATGCAAGTGGGGGTTGTGGGATTCAAACCCAGGTCTCCAGATTTGCAGCTCAATGCCTTAAACCACTGCACTATACTGCCTCCCTAACCACTGCACTATACTGAATAAGATAGTTCTTAGGACTAATAGGAAATTCCTGCCTAAGGTGGTGTCAGAACTGCACCTGAACCAGTCAGTTCCCCTTCTTGTGCTCTACCCTGAACATTCTGGACCAGGTGAAAGGAAAATCTGCACTATCTGGATGTAAAGAGAGCACTAGGTCACTACTTGGACTGGACAAAGGATGTCAGATCCCAGACTACACAGCTTTGTCACCTGTGGTGAGGTGGGCAAAAGTAAACCAGCATCTAGGATAACTATTTCTTGCTGGCTAGTCTCCTGCATACAATTCTGTTATGAAAAAGCTGGGAAAGTGCCTCCCAGAGGCCCAAGGGCACATTCCACAAGGTGTTCCTCTGCCTCTGTGGCAGCTACGAGGGGCATCCCTCACCAGACATTTGTAAAGCAGCTACCTGGAAAACAGTGCACATCTTCACATGGCCTTACTGCCTGGATGTACATAGAAACATAATTAGTCGGCAGATAGGGACAGCTTGACCCATCCAGCCTGCCTGTTTTTCCCGGCCTACATTATCACCACAAACCCTACTTTGACCTCTGTTTCTTTCTCCCCCCCCTCCCATTCCACTAAGATTCCCTTATGCATATCCCATGCTTTCTTGAACCCCACCACCTTGGCTGGTAAGCTGTTCCAGGAATCCACTACTCTTTCTATGAAGAAGCACTTCCTCACATCTCTTCTGAATTTGCCCCCCTCCAGCTTCAAAGCATGTACCTGTGTTCTTGAACACCCTTTTTTCTGAAAAATACTTCCCTCCTGTACCCTATTTACCCGTGTGATGTATTTAAAGGTCTCTATCGTATCCCACTATTCCAGGGTGTACTTATTGAGTTCCTTTAGTCTCTTCTTGGACTTAGGATGCAGACCCCTCACCATTTTAGTTGCCCTCCTTTGGACCACTTCAACTCTGTCCTTCCCGAGAATAGGTAGAAGCTAATATTAACAGTAATCAGGAAAACTCCACCTGACACACAGAATACGTTTTTATAGATGATCAGAATTTTTTTAAAATACTTTTTTTTGAATGGGGTGGCTTAATCAAGTGGAGTCAGCCTGTTCAGAGGTAAGCCATCTTTTTGTGGTACCCATTTATCTGCCTCGAAAGAAAGGAAGGGAGGCTAAATTGACCCAGGAGGGATGTGAAATTACAACCTTTTATCTCGAGGTACAGATCCATAAGCCATCAGGCACGTAAGTGCTGAATTATGGATCCTAGAAAGGGAACGGAGCATTCAAAAAACATAGAGTCTTGCTGTATTCTGACAGAAGCAGTGAGTCCCAACCTTTGAACTGCCCCGGAGATGAAAGAGTTAACTTTCCATGCCAGGCATGGAACGCTGAGCTCGAGCTCGGTTGAGACTCTGTCTGTTGCTGTTTAAACTCAAACCGTCAGATTCTTTACTCCGCCTCACTGAACAGTCGCTCCAGAGTTTTCTCCTTCTGCTCGGTTCAATTTGTCGGTTAAAGTACCGCTTTTCTCGGTTTTCGACCGAATTTAAACCGTAACCTGTCTGTTCAGTCTCTGTCTGTGGTATTTGTGAGCACTAGATAGGGTTATATTATTTTGTATTCTGTGTGGAACTTGTAATCGGTTCAGTTTGAACCGATCAAGTTGTTAAAAAATTCTTATTTGAACTTTTAGAGTGTGGTTACCGGTTCTTATCGGTTCTAAAAAAAAAACGGCTTTTATTTAGTTTTTTCCACACTGACACGGTCAGGAACCGATAAGAGAGTCTTGTCATGGATTGCCATTAAAAGGGTAAGTTTGGTTAGGACTGCCACAATGTCACAGAAACCCAAAAGAAAAACTGGGCCCACTGGGTTTCAACACTGCAGTATGTGGGGAAGTCTTTGCTAAGGCTGACCCCCACCCACTGTGTTTATTGTCTGGAGTTTGACCACCTCAATGCAGACTGCCAGATTTGTAAAAATTTTCCTGCAGCTACCCTGGAAAAGAGAGTTGGTAGGCTCAGGGATAGGGAGGCCAAAAAGTCTGCTGAACCGGATGGCCAGCCCAGTTCGGTTCAAACCGAACCAGAAGGAGTGCCCTCTGACCAGGGCGAGACTTCTTCGGGCAAAAGGAGAGCCGATTCTGAGGAGTCTGTTCCAGCTAAGAGAACAAGAAAGGAAAAATCAGCTGGTGTGGATCCAAAACTTTCTTCTCCAACCGCTGAAGAAATAGCCAAAGCGATAAAAATTGTGCAGTCGCTTTCCCCAGTTCCAACCGAACCGGCACCATCAGGGAGGCGCTCGGTTCGGCCGGTTCCACCGGTTCAAGATTATGATTTAGAGGAATATTATGAACCGGAGGAGGAGGAAGAGGAGTATGAGGAAAGTGAATGTGGTTTTGAAAGTCTGGATGTGCCCATTGACCCGGACATCTCCCCAGACAGACCTTCAGGAGTGTCTCCTCCTAGGCTTTCTGAGTCCCCCTCCCATTTCATGTTTTATAAAAAAGTGGCTGAAACCCTCCAGCTTCCTATGGAAGAAGCTGTGGATGACCAGGAGGAGCCTGACTATGTGGAAATGATGGATATCCCAGAGTCTAGGAGGCTGTCTATTCCCTTACACAAATCTTTTGGGAAACATTTAAGATTTTAAAGACTCCTAATACTATACCTCCTGTGGATAAAAGAATGGACAAAGAGTATACATTGTCAGGCTCGAATCGGAGTTCCTTACACAACAATGCAGCCATGTTGGGGTAGTGCAGGCTGCAGCCTGTGATAAAGCAAATATTCCCTTGGCTTCACACCCCCAGACAAGGACTCCAGGAGGATTGATGCCATGGCAAAGAAACAGTACATGGCAGCATTCTTGGGACTCAGGCCAACTATATGGCTTATACTGCTAGGTATCAGAAATCTAGATGGGACACTGTCATGGCTTTAGCAAAACAGGTCCCTGGCCAGCTTGCCAAGGAGGTGGAGCAGGTGGCTGCTGATGGTATTGAGGCATCCAAGGTGCAATTCCATGCTGCAGTGGACTCAATGATGCGTCATCTAGAGTCATGGCAACATCTGTGGCACTTCGTAGAATGGCTTGGCTCAGATGTACTAGCCTATCACAGGATACCCAGACTAAGGCCATGGATTTTCACGTTGTGGGTAATTCTCTGGGGAGCAAACAGAGAACTACATGAAGAAAATGGACGAATATAGGACCACCTATAGGAGTGCCCAGGCCAAGGAAAGGCAGGCCACTCCTCAGAGGCAGCATCCCAGGGGCAGGGGAAGGCTTTTTCATAGGCCTTTCTACCAAGCCCAGGCCTCCTCTTCTGCCTACGCTCAGAGGGGGTTCTTTAGAGGGAGAGGCAGAAGGGGTACAAGCAGACCTGCTTCCACCCCTCAGCCAAAACCCCTGCCAAACAGGCACCCTGATGGGTTTGCCAGGGCCGATTCTCCACTTCCTGTAGGGGGCAGGCTGGCTTACTTTGTCCAGGACTGGAAGTCTCTAGCATCAGACAAGTGGGTCCTGGAAGTAGTAAACCAGGGACTGGTTCTCAGCTTCAAAAAATTTCCAAAGCTGAGAACCAGATCCTTTCCACCTGCAAATCCCTCAGAGGCACTTGCCCTAGAGGCAGAGGTCTCTTCCCTCCTGGCTCTCAGAGCTGTTGAAAGGGTTCCACCCCTACACCAGGGCAAAGGATTGTACTCCAGGTACTTCCTTACCCCAAAAAAGACAGGAGAATGGCGGCCCATCCTGGATCTCAGATACTTGAGCACCTTTTAAAGCCAAAATTCAAAATGGTGAGACTGGGAATAATTCTACCCTCTCTAAGGACAGGGGACTGGCTAGTTTCCCTGGACCTCAAGGATGCCTATTTCCATATTCTCATCAGAAACTCCCATCGAAAGTACCTGAGGTTCGAGCTGCCCTCAGGCCATTACCAGTTCAGAGCAATGCCCTTCGGTCTAACCTCTGCTCCAAGGGTGTTCACAAAATGCCTGGCAGTAGTAGTTGCTTCTCTAAGAAGGCAAAGGATTGCTATCTTCCCATACCTGGATGACTGGCTCATAGTAGGCCAGTCTCCAGACCAGGTCAAATTACACCTACAGATAACTCAGCAATTGCTCACTTCTCTGGGTTTCCTTCTGAATCTTTCAAAGTCAGTTCTAGAGCCTATTCAGCTCCTCACCTTCATAGGCGCAGAGCTAGATACAGAAAAGGCCAGAGCCTTCCTTCCCCTGGACAGGGCAAGGACCCTTATCACACTGGCCTCCTCTTTCACCCTACAGGTGTCTCGACCAGCAAGGCATTTTCTGCAGCTCCTGGGGCACATGGCTGCTTCTACAGCAGTGGTGCAGGGAGCAAGATTTCAGATGAGGGACATTCATTTCTATTTGAGAGCCTTTTGGTCTCAGAGAAAGGATCCCCTAATCAAACTGATCCCAGTGACTCAGACTCTGATCCAGGCCTTGCAGTGGTGGCAGGATCAGAACAATCTAAGACGAGGCGTTCCCTTTGTCACTCAGTCTCACTCCTTAATCCTTACTACAGATACCTCCCTCTTGGGGTGGGGGGCTCACTTGAGCGACCTGACCACCCAGGGGTTGTGGTCTCCTCAGGAATCTCTGCTTCACATCAATCTGTTGGAACTCAGAGCAGTATTTCTAGCACTTCAAGCTTTTCCAAGTCTGTTCAGAACAAAGTAATTCAGATCAGAACAGAAATACCACTACAATGTGGTACATCAACAAGCAAGGAGGCACTCGGTCTCGACCTTGTGCACAGAAGCAATGAAGTTGTGGTCTCTGGCTTATTCCCTGAACACCTCCCTCTCAGCAGTACACCTTCCAGGCAAGGACAATGTCCTGGCAGATGCCCTCAGCAGGATATCTCAGGGCCATCATGAATGGTCACTGGATCCCCTGGTCTTGGAGGTGATATTCTCCAGATGGGGCACCCCACATATCTTTTTGCAGCCCCAGACAATCACCAACTTCCACTTTTTTGCTGCAGGCCCCCAGTGTTGGGCTCAGTCCCCTGGATGCCTTAGTTCTCAGTTGGGAAGGAAGTTTCTGTATGCTTCCCCCCTTCCTCTCCTGTTCAAGTACTAGTCAAAATCAGGTCTCAACCCTGCAAGGTGATCCTGATTGCTCCAGACTAGGCCAGACAGCCTGGTATCCTCTCCTATTGTCCTTAACAATCCTTCTTCCCTGGTTCTTCCAGGAATTACAACCTGTTAACCTGTGCTCAGGGAGGGTTTGGTACCAATCTCAAATCTCTCAATCTCAAGGCCTGGCTCTTGAAGAGTTAGAGTTGCTGATTTACCCCTCTCCCAAGGTGTTATGGATATTCTAAAGGCTTCTAGGAAGCCTTCCACCAAGAGACTACTTATAATTCTAAGTGGAAAGATTTTCCATATGGTGCTCTGGGAAGCATATTTCCCCCAGAGTCTGCTGATCTGCCCACAGTCCTTGACTATATGGTCCATCTGAATAGCTTGGGGCTCAGACCAGCTACACTAAGGGTGCATCTGGCAGCTGTTTCTGCTTTTATTTCAGCAGGTAAGCCCTCTTCTCTTTCAGCTCACCCTGTTTCTCCAAGTTTTTAGGATTGCTTCATACCAATCCTCCATTCAGGGACCCTGGCCCTGCTTGGGATCTTCTTAGCTTGCATTGCTTAGCTTATACAGTCCCCTTTGAGCCTTTGTCCTCAGCAGAGCTTAAGTACTTGACTTGGAAAACTGTGTTTTGGTGGCCATCACTTCTGCCAGGCGCATAAGTGAGCTACAAGCCCTGTCAGTGGAGCCTGACTTTATTTCCTTCCATAGGGATAAGGTGGTCCTCGGGACTAACAGGAAGTTTTTGCCTAAGGTGGTTTCAGACTTCCACCTTAATCAATCTATATCTCTTCCTGTGTACTTCACTGACCATTCCTCCTCTGGTGAGAGGAGGCTGCACAGTTTAGATGTGAAAAGAGCCCTTAGCTGCTATATAGAACGTACCAAGGGTCATAGGTTTGACTCCCTCCAACTGTTCCTCACTTATGGTGAGGTTGGTAAAGGAAGACCTGCCACTAAAAGATCCATTGCCAGGTGGATTGTCTCTTGCATCCAATTTTGCCATGAAAACTGGTAGGTTCCACCCTCAGGCCTGAGGGCTCACTCTACCAGAGGTACAGCTACTTCCCTGGCTGCTGCCAGGGGATATTCCTATCTTAGAGATATGTCAAGCAGCTACCTGGAAAAGCAGTTCATACTTTTGCAAGCATTGTTCCTGGATACCCAGGCTTGGAGTGATGCTTGGTTTGGCATAACTGTGCTTCAGAGCCTATTCCTAAGTAGGTTCTGTCCCTCCTCCATGGATCTGCTTGAGTAGTTGCTACTGTCAGAATACAGCAAGACTTCATATTGTTTGACTGAAAAAATTACTCACCTTAGTAATGTTGTTTCTTCTAATGAGTCTTGCTGTATTCTAACCTCCCCCTTCCCTCTCAGAACCTCTGTTTTTGGGATGTGGGTGGGCAGTGGCAGTGTTGCACTCAGGAGGTGCCACCCTTTTTTATCACCCTTCTTTTGGTGAGTGGGTGTTGTGTTTATTCCATTTTTGGGGTCTCTGACTTGAGTCTTTGTTTTGGGACCAAAAATCTGTTTTATTGTTAGTAGCCAGTTGGCTGAGTGTGGTTTACAGCTTCGCACATTGGGACCTCAGTGAGTTTAGCTCATAAAGATCTGACGGTTTGAGTTTAAACAGCAACAGACAGAGTCTCAACCAAGCTCGAGCTCAGCGTTCCATGCCTGGCATGGAAAGTTAACTCTTTCATCTCTGGGGCAGTTCGAAGGTTGGGACTCACTGCTACTGTCAGAATACAGCAAGACTCCATTAGAAGAAACAACATTACTAAGGTGAGTAATTTTTTCTTATATAATACAGCTGCAGCAATTCCAGTGTGTTCAGTTTAAACTGCACATCATCTAACCCAGAGGGTGATGTATGATGATGCAGGACTGACATAAAGAACCAAACTACATCTGCAAACTGGAAAAATAGACATTATTGTGTTTTCATATGATGTACACTGTGCTTCAGATCTGTGTATTTCATTTATGGAAGCACCAAGGGAGGTCGACAGTGAAAATCCCGACCTCCTGCACAGCGACGGCACGATACCGATGCAGGTATTGTGCCATCCATTCTACAAGTGTTTTCTTTGGGGGGCTGTGCTACCCACACACCCCATGTGGGGGGGCTCTGCCGCCCTGGACCTTAGGATTATCAACTCCAGGTCAGAGTTGGTCCGGGGAGGGGGCAGGACACTGGGGGAAAGCGAAACATGGAAAAAGGACCATTACAGTGATTATCGCTGTAATGGTCTTTTTTCGTGTTTTGCCGTCGGGGTGTCGACCTGAAGGGCTGCATCGGTCACTCACATTCACTAATACCACCAACAGTTTAATCTGGTTCTGTAAGTCGGTTTACATCTGTACACATATTCCCTTTCCCTTTCCCCCGGGTCGCACCTGGAAATGAGCCATGGCTCAGTGTGCCTCTTCAGGTCACCAACTTTCAAATAAAATAAAAATATGTTGACCCCCCCTCCCAACCTATGGGATTCATCTGTTGTCACAGCAGAACAAAGATCACAGTGACCTCAGACATACTGTATTACTTGTTCACTCAGACAAATTCTCAGAGAATGCAGTGAGTATATTAATGCCATTCTAAATAAAACACCCGAGCTCTGAATTTGTTGCTGGATAGAATTCAATGCTCCTTCACCTAAGATTCCACCTGCTATAAACAGGAGTTGACTGTGTAAAGTATAAAACAGGGCTGTGTGAACATGACGTCACAGCCTGTCAAAGCGGTACTAAGTGCCTCATTCACATTGTGAGCACCAAGAACAGGAGAGCTGAGAATAATGGAGCTTACGGATGAATTCGCAATAAACAGGTTCTTTCTTTCTCCTTGGCTTCCTGGTTGTGCTTTTTCCTTCTTTTAATGATTTCTTCCCTCTGTATTGCTGCTTTGCTTTCATACTTTTATTCATCTGTTTTCCTTTGTATAGTATGTAATTATTTTTTCCCCACGTATGTCTGCTAAAATGTCTGTGCCCATGTCTGCTGCCTCCCCCAATACCCAGGTTCCTTATAAAAACAAGGTGCCACATCTTATAAGGTGCAAAAAGTTACATAAACAATTTGTATAAATGCTGATCCTCCAAAGTAGTTACATAGAAACAGAATTTGTCAACAGAGAAGGACCTCTTAGTCCACCCATTGTGACCATTTTTCCCTTTCTACAATATCACTGCAGACCCCACTTGATCTTCAGTTCTTTTTCCCTCCCCCATTCCTTTCTACTAAGACTCCCTTATGCCTTTTCCATGTATTTTTGAACCCCACCACTATTTTCACCCCCACCACCTCATGTGTCATGCTGCTGCAGGCAGCCATCACTCTTTCTGTGAAGAAGTACTTCCTCACATCTGTCCTAAAACTACACCCCTCCCACTTTGTAGCATGACTCCGTGTTCCTAAGCACCTTTTATTCTGAAAAATGTTTCCCTTCTATACCTTATTTACCCCCATGATGTATTTAAGTCTCTGTCATATCACCCTCTACCTCCTCTCTTCCAGGGTGCACATACTGAGGTCCTTTAGTCTCTTCTTGTACGGAGTTGGATGCAGACCCCACACCATTTTAGCTGCCCTCCTTTGGATTGCCTCCACTCTATGTTCTTCTGGAGATGTGGCCTCTAGAACTGTACACAGTATTCTAGGCGAGCCCTTTCCAGTGATCTATATAAAGATATCACCATCTCTCCTCTTCTGCTGGTGGTACCTCTTCCTATGCACCCCAGCATCACACTAGCCCTCCCAACTGCATTGTCACACTGTTTGGCCACCTTTAGGTCATCAGAGATGATTACCCCAGGTCTCCCTCCTGCTTGGTGTTCATCAATAATACTTCCCCATTTTGTACTCTGCCCCTGGGTTTCTATGCTACAAGAACATTATTTTGCACTTATTTGCATTGAAACCTAGCTGCCTTACACTTGACCACTCCTCAAGTATTCTCAGATCTCTGCTTATCCTCCCTCCCCATCCAGAGTGTCCACCATATTGCAGATTTTGTTGTCATCTGCAAAGAGACAGACCTTCCCATCCAGCTCTTATGCAATGCCACCTATAAAGACATTAGAGAGAACTGGTCCCAGCACTGACCACTGAGGCACCTCACTAATCACCCTCCCCTCCTCGGAGTGAACTTCATTTATTACTACCCTCTGTCTTCTATCCCCTAACAAATTTCCTATCCAGTTTGCCACCTTTGGTCCCACTCCTAAGATACCCAGCTTGCTTAATAGTCTCTTATGTGGAATGGTGTCAAATGAACTAGTGAAATCTAGGTAGGCCACATCCACCGCTCCACCTTGATCTAATTCCTTAGTCAGCCAATCAAAGAAATCTATCGGAGTTGTTTGACATGACCTCCCCCTGTGAATGTCTTGGGTCTTGTAACCGATTACATCTGAGATATTCCACTATCCTCTCCTTCAGCAGTGACTCCATCCCACTACCAGTGTCAGGCTGGCTACCTATAATTGCCAGCTTCCTCCCTGCTACCACTTTTGTGAAGTGGTACTATATCTGTCCTCCTCTAGTCCACCGGAACCACTTGTGTTTCCAGAGAGCTGGTAAATAGGACTATCAGAGGTACAGCCAGCACCTCCCTGAGCTCCATCAATACCCTAGGATGTATCACATCTGGTCCCATTGCTTTGTCCACTTTCAGATTAGAGAGTACCTTCAGGACTCTGTCCTCTGAAAAAGGGCTAGTGTCCATCCCCCCCCCAGAGCTCCTGATACTTTTTTGTGGCCTCTCCTCTTCTCCTGATACTCTGAACACTGAACAAAAGTATTTGTTCAGGATGTCTGCCTTTTCCTGGTTCCCCCTCTGCACTGTCCACCCATCCCTTTTTAACCTTTCAATCCCTCCCCTGGACTTCCTGTTTTCACTTACATACCTAAAAATGTCTTGTCACCTTTCATTACAGCTTGGGCTATTCTCTCTTCAGTCTGCACCTTCACACTCCTTTCTGCCTTCCCTGTTTCTCCTGATACACCTTCCTACCCCCCTCCCTCTGAGTCTCTGTATACCTTCTGAATGCTAATCTTTTAGCCTTTACCTTTTTATGCATCTCTTTTGAGAACCATAGCAGCCTCTTTTTCCTCTTCCTTTGTCACTTGCTTGACGCAGAGGTTTTTTGCCATCAGAATGCTGCCTTTTAGCTTTGCCACTGTTCCTCCACCCCACCCAGGACATCCCCTCACCAGATCATCCCTGAGGCATTCATCCATCCATCTTTTAAAAATCTGCCCTCCTGCAGTCCAGGACCTTTAACCTTATGTGGTTCAAATCCTGCAGCCATCACTATATTGAACCACACTGATCAATGGTCCCCAAGCGGCCTCCCACCTTGACGTCTGCAACACTGTCCCTTTAGTGAGTATCAGGTCTAGTATTGCTTCATCAGGAGTGGGTTCAGTGACTATTTGCTTGAGGAATGGCCCCTATAGGGAGTACAGGATGTCCCTGCTCCTAACTGAAGTTGCAGTTGGGAACTCCAGTCAACAGCTGGTAGACTGAAGTCCCCCACCAGTAGCACCTACCCCTTTTCTACTGTCTTGCCAGTGACTTCTGCCAGTACCTTCTCCAACTCTTTCCCTTGTGCTGGAGATCTGTGGATCACACCAGTGTGAATAATGGCTCCATTTCCTGTCTCTAGGGTGACCCACAGTGCCTCTGCCCCCCCCCATATCTCTGTCACTGTTATGCTTTCCCTCGCATAAAGCACCGCACCTCCTCCTTTTCTTCCCACTGTGTCCTTTCAGAACAGAGTATAGCCTGCCATGGCCACATCCCAGATATGGTGTTTGGTGCACCCGGACTCAGTAATGGCCACAATGTCCAGGCTGGCCTCTGCCAGAGTGGCCTCTAAGTCTGAAATCATTCCCTAGACTTCTAGTATTCGCACACATGGCTTTCCAGATTTTGTTACCACTCTGATTATTACTCCTCTTTTTTCCTTTTTGCCTTCCCTCCTTCCCCCTCCATTTTTAATGCTTCATTTTCCATTCATACTAACATACTAACATACTATTTGCCAGCAGATTAGGCCTTATGGTCTATCAAGTCTGCTCAAACCTAGATCCTTAGTTGGGTGCCGAGACCCTCCCATCCCTTGTGCTCCAGAAACCCCTATCATCCATCCCCACCCCCCCGGGACAGGCCATCATCTGATACATCCACTTTCTGTGTCTGTCCCACCTTTCTTAAAGCTCTCCACTGTGGATCTCTGAACCAGCTCACCAGGCAGAGCATTCCAAGGGTCCACCACCCTCTCAGTGAAAACCTCCTCCTCCTTTCCCCTCACCCTTCCACCTTCCAACTTCAAACCATGCCCTCTGGTGATGCCTCCCTGCTTTAGTCTAAAGATCCCCTCCATGTTTACCCGATTTATTCCCTTGAGGTACTTGAAGACCTCAATCATGTCCCCCCTGTCTCTCCTCTCCTCCAATGAAAACAGGCAGAGCTCCTCAAGTCTGTCCTCGTAAGTCAAATCCCCTAGCCCTCGTATCATCTTTGTTGCCCTCCTCTGTACCCTCTCCAGGAGCTCATTCCCTTAATTTCTACCACCCTGCTTCCTTGATTGAGTTGCATCCTGCCGTACTTCTCTTCACTCAGGTCGGCAGTTCCTGCCTCCCTGATTTCTTCTGCACCTCCCTTGGCTAGTTTAAATGTTCAGCAAAATAACATTTAAACAGCCCACTGAAGACTGCGATTCCCCTCCCAGATGGATGTAGGTTATCATCCCTGTGAAGACCCTTATCCCTCCAGGTTGAACCCCAGTCCCCAATGTAGCTGAATCCTTCATCCCTACACCATCCTTTCAACTATGAGTTGAAGCTCCTAGTGTGGAGATCCCTCTCCTTCCCCACTGTGGAGAGGCAGCACCTCTGCGAAAGCCACTGAACATGCAACCTGCCTAAGGCCTCTCTCCAACTCTCTGAACACCTGTATTATCCTATCCCCCTCTCTAGCCAGATCATTAGTCCCCAGATGAACAATGATATCCAGCTCTGCCTCCTTTCCTGCTGCCCTAGCAGTCCTCAAGATATGTTTCCCATTCCTCAGGGCCAAAGTGCCATGTAGGCACTTATCCTCCCTCTCCTCGTTTCCTATATCCAGGTCTATCGTCCCTCATCAGAGGTTGCTTCCTCCTCTTCTGGGGTCTGCCACTCTTCTTGGGGTCACCCCTATGGAGGACACCCACATCCTCTCTTGTCCCTACCGTGGGTGCCTCCTTCTAGCAGTCCCACCTTGCTAGAGTGGTGAAGGAATTGTGTAGTGGTACTGGTTGAGGAATGGAACTGTGACCCACCACCCCAACCCTTCCAGAACCCACCGTAGTCCAGCCACTCCTCCTCCTAGGAACTCTCTGAGGTAATGTCGTCAGTCTTGGTAGCTCCTCGGTGGGGGAAGAGGTTGCCCATATCCTAGTCAACTCAACCTGGAGTCTAGCGACCTCCTTCCTAAACCCAGAGAGGTGCATGCAGATGGGGCAGTACCTCAGTCTCTTGAAGATCTCCGTGAAAACTGCTGCTCCACAGCCACTGTACTGCACCACTCTTGGCATTCTCAGTCGTACTCTTCCCTGTGCTATTTGGAAATTCTTTTGTACCCTTACCCCTGATAAGGTGTTTCTATTTTTTCTCTTATGTTGTTTGTTATACCCCTTGTACACCTACCCTAGATGGAGTGTTGCCCCATTCTCAGATTTGGCCCACCCTTTACCTTCTGCCTGTCCCTTATATACTTTTACCCCCCCCCATAGGGTGTTTCTAGTTTTTCCCCTTTTGATGTTTGTTATGACCCTTGTACACCTACCCTAGATACAGTGTTGCTCATATTCCCTGTTTTGGCCTACTCATCTTCCACCCGTCTCTTGTATACCTTTACCCCTGCTAGGGTATTTCTAGTTTTTTCCCCTTCTGTTGTTAGTCTTTCCCCTTGAACACTTACCCTAGATAAGGTGTTGAGCCCTGGTTAGTCTGTGTGTTCTTTGAATATCCTCTTTATAATCGGCCCCTGACCTGGAGATCTGGTTCCAGCATTACAAAACAGAAGAAAACACCTCCACACGTTAGTTCTCTTTCAGCCCTCCCTACAATTCATAAGTGTCCGAAAATTAAAGTTCAGTGCAGATGCAACAGGATGGAGTAGGAATGTCACAGATGCACAGTCCCGAACTTGCTGTCAGTCCTGCAGAGAGCAACAGCTGATCCAAATCTTACACAAGGTAGAATAGGATGGCAGGGATTTGAACAGTGCCCGTTCTTTGCTGACCACTCCTTCTTACTGAAAGTGGCTCCCAATTGGAGCAAGAAAAGCTGGGGGCAGAGTCTGTTGCTACAGCCTGCTACCAACAGGTCTTTACTGATTACAGGTCCCAATATTATGACTGCCATCCCTTGTACGCTCCTGCTTCCCTGGAGCCTGACTGACTCTCTATAGTCTGCAATAGCAGATTGAGTGCTGACTGAAAGTAGAATGGGACAGCAGAGATTTGAATGGCGCCTGTTCTTTGCTGGCCATGTCTCCTTACTGGAAGTGGCTGCTGATTGGAGCAAGAGAAGCAGAGGAACAAAGTCTGTAGTTGCAGCCTGCTACAAGCAGGTCTTTACTGATTACAGGTCCTGATGTTACAGCTGCAGCCCCCTGTATATTGCTGCTTCCCTGGAGCCTTTTTTTTTCTTTTAGGTCTGATCCCCCCCCCCTGTCTTACTCAGGATGTGTCCACCTGCCCCCATGCCTAGACTTACCCCCTGGGTGAGCCACAGAGAGCTTCCACTCTCTCTAATGGACATCGTGGGCAAGCCCTGGATTACCCCCGGTCAGGGCCATGAGTGGGACCCCAGTGGGCACTGGGGCAGTGGATGGTGGAACAGAGGGCCATCATGCTTGGGGCTGGCATTTTTAACTTGCTGCCCCAGGCGGAACATGCAATTACATCCACCATCTGCCCTGCCCCCCCACGCACTGGTGCAGGTCACTGCAGTGCCCTGGCCTCACTAGGGGTCCATGAAGCACTGGCACTTTTCCCTCCCTCTCCCCTTAGAAGGAGAGCAGTCCCCAGGATGCTTGATCCTTCTACCCCGGCCAACTCCCCAGGTCCATTCCCGAACCCAGGTCGTCTGCATCACAAACAGAAATCTAACCACTGTGCCAGTGGGCTGGCTCACTTCACTGGAGCCTAACTGAATCTCCATAGTCTGCAACAGCTGATCAAGTGCTGATGGAAGGTAGAACAGGATGGCAGGGATTTGAATGCTGCCCATTCTTTGCTGGCCATGCCTCCTTACTGGAAGTGGCACCTGACTGGAGCAAGAGAAGCTGAGGGTCAGAATCTGTAGTTGCAACTTATACAGAGCAATTTAGAGGTAGATCACACCTATAACTGGGACAAGCTTAAGAGAAAGAGAACAACAATCACACCTGTTGTGGCTTTTGTTACACATTAAAAGTAATACACGTTAAATGCTTGCAAGAGTTTATTATGTTAGGAAAGTGGAATGAGGCTAAAGATCTGAATTCAGAAAAAAGGTTCCTGACCCCAGTCTTGGAGCATCACAGAACAAATTAGGTAGCCCCTAATCAAAAGGTAAGCATTCACAGCTTTATGTCATGTAGAGATAGTACAGAAATGACTTGATTGGGAAGCAGGGCAAATTCAGGTTAAACCAGATGTGACACGTTGTTTAGCCAGGCCACAATGGAAATGACACTGTGTTCTAACCAATTGTGTCTGACATGTTAGAAAACAATACAAATAAGAACACTATACAGTCACAGCACAGACAACATAAAAGCCATGCAAATCATTCTTGTTTTGGTTTTATTACAAGTACTTAAGACATTTTCCCATAGGCTGCTGTAAACAAACTTCTGTAATCATATTCTTCTGGAACAAATTGTACTGTTGTGATGGTGCTATTACTGTTCAAATTCTCCATTAAATATTTATTAGTGTGCTATAAGTTAGGCTGTCAATCTTAGTAAGGTCATTGGCATATTCAATTCACAAATTACTAAGAGTTGAACACTCTGGTCTGGGTTTAAAACATATGTGAGCCATACAGCTAGACATCTTTTTTTATAGTGCGAATTAAGAGGGAACATCCAGTTACCTGTCCGTACAACATCTGTGTGGTACTGGGTCCCCTATTATCATTTCGCCAAATAAAATATTTTTCTTCACTTAGATGCACTTACAGTATAAGCCTCTAAATCAGGGAATACAGCCACCCTGCCATCCATTTTATGGCATCTACAGTTCCATAATCTCCTGAAATGGATGCCCTCAATGGGGATACCTACGGCGGATTCAGTGGTGCCAGTAGTGGTAGCAGAGCGGAGATATGCTCTGAGATGTCAGCTGCTGGTAACAGACTCCTAAACAGTTAAGTGAAGACCTCATTCCCCCTGCATTTTATTGTGTTTACTATCCCATAATCCCCTGTGACTGATGTCCTTGGCAATGATCTGCCTTGGGGAGTTCAAAGATGTCAGCAGTAGTAGCTGAGCACAGGTGTACTCAGAGACACGTGGTCAATAATGCGCTTCCCCTCAGCGGAGTAAGGATCAGGACACTGCTATTATTATTATTTGTGTATAGTATTGTTATATAATAACTACATCACATTTTGTTCCAGAAAAAAATGTTGTAATTCACTGTTATAATCAGCTGGTTATAATGGCGAACACGTACTGCTCTTCCTATGAGAAAACCATGAGCCAGAGTGTGGCCTGTGCTACACTGTCTTCTAACAGGTACCAAAAGCTGCTATTTTATAAAACTGCTGTGGGTGAAAATATACAACTGCAGCAATTATATAAAATAAAACATAGAGTGGTGTGTAAAACTTGAATTTTACACACACCCTTGGTGTTGGATGTTTAAATAAACTGTACCATCCAACACATTGAGTGTGTGTAAAAACCCATTAAACATACCACCCCATGTAATAGCCTGGCCTGGCTAAGAGGTAATTTAAGGAAGTATTTTTTCACAGAGAGGGTTGTGGATGCATGGAATGGCCTTCTGGAGAAGGTTGTGGAGTCAAAAACAGTGGTGGAATTCAAGCATGCATGGGACAGTCATAAGGCAATTCTAGGGGGTGGGGGTAGGAAGAAGTAGGCTGCTGGTTAACTAGGATCTGCAGCTTATCCAATAGGTAGGGAAATGGGCAGACTGGGTGGGACAAGCGGTCCTTATCTGCCATCAAAAATCTATGTTTCTATGTATTATGCTATATACAATGCAAATCTTTATAACTGGGTACTAACCACTTAATTTATCTGCCAGTGCTGGAAATGTTCATTATCTGCAGCTACGTAACTTCTAAATATGAACTCTGCTGATGTGTCAGTCACTCAGCACCCTCTTGTAAAATAGGTGTTTCACTCAAATGAGGTGATCCTGGTGTGTAAAATCAAAAAAAATAAATAATATAAGTAATCCCAAAAATTCTTACTGGGTTAATTGATGTCAGAAGACCTAGGCTCATACATAGTTGTTGTGGGCATTGGTAGACCAGTGTTCCCCTTTTATTGTATAATATGTACCAATACTCCCTCTGAAATGATGTCTTAACAAAGTTTTACAAGGGCCAAATGGTTTTATGTGAGCCCTGCATGACACAAACATGCACAGCTTGAGTTCACCTGTGGCAGAATAAATATAGCATCATTATTCTGGCATTCATATTTGAATAGGTGCAAAAACTCTTCAAACATACTAAAATATGTAAAAACATGCAAACCCTTTTCCACTCTATGTGGAATCAGTCCTTTCATGTTCCTGAGAAATGTTTTTATTTAAAAAGAAGTTTCAGAAGAGACAGACTCATGTCATCATCTTGGAGGCCTTAACAGTTGTTGTTTTAGGTGTAGCATTTTGCTTTTTGTGTCAAAAGTCAGTGAGTAACTGTAATATGGGTGTTACTTCCAATATGCCCTTTTAAAATATTTCTGTCATAGCAAACAATATGTATAGTGAACTCGGAGACACTTAACATCAATTAAATTCATCACCAGGGTACTATTAAATGAGAAACAGTAAAATATCCATGCACCTTATGCATTGTTGATTACAACATCCCACAATCAAAACACATTAACTGAAACTTGTACATTAGTTTTGTGTGTCTATAATTAAAGAAACAGTGCAACTAAAAATATTTTTCCAAAAAGCAAATTTCTGCCCAAACTAACACAAATATCAACATAACTGTGACATCTTGTTTTGTAGGTACCTTGTATGCTGCACACCAGGAGTTTTTTCTTTTATATAGATCCTAACCTGTGCCAGGGCTACAGTGCTATTTCTAAGCCAAAAAAAATGCACAGGACACCTTTTTTTCTTGAGAAAAAAATAAATTCAGATATTTATAAAAAAAACTAAAATCTGGGTGGCACTAGGAAAGTTTACCGCCAAATAAAACCGGAAGATGCCCAGGATGTTTCATAATAAAAATTATTTGCCCGATCTTGTTGCACTGCTGCTTTAAAAACTAGGTACAAAATATTATTTTTGGCACAGATAGCAAAACGGTTAATACTTCATTTACAATGTGAAGTGTGAATGTTGACATAGACAGCTGTGGCCTACTTCTGAGGAGATTTCCTTGAGTGGTACAATTTCTTAAAACCCAGCACTGTTTTTTTCTAATGTCTCCTGCTCCACGTCTGTACTTAGAGGTAGAGAGATTTCACTTGCGATTTTGCCCCCTTCCCAAAATATGAACATGTCATGTCTGCCACTGTAGCAGAAAAAAAGTAACTCCCAGAAAAAAGTCACAGCAGCCTCCTATCTGTGGTCACTTACACCTCTCCATCTACAAAGTACAATAAGACTACTCCAGAAAAACAGAAACATAAAAAGAAAAAGAACCAGCCCTTCTTGTGCTTCTACACCAGAAAAAAACAAGCAGACAGTGGTTCAGATTTATCAAGGGCTAGTTGCTTAGAAATGAAATGCAGGTTCATCTAACCCTCCGCTCACTTTCAGTAATGAGAAAAAACATTGCACAGCACACACTCTGTTTCTGGGGGTCCCCAGTATGATTAATCATTGAGGGCCCTTGAATTTTCCTTAGCGAGTGTTCTTTTGACATTATGGAAACTGAACTTGATGGTAGAAAAGGACTACGTAGCCCTCCTAGTCTGCTCAGATGTTCCCTACCTATTCCGTTTCCACAGACCCTATCTGGTCTCCGTCAACCCTCCCACCTCCCTGCATCCTACCTAATACATGCCTGTATCTATTTAATTCATGCTTGAAACCCACTGCAGTTCTAGCCTCCACCACTTACACTGGCAATCTATTCCAGGCATTGATTACCCTTTCAGTGAAGAAATATTTCCTCGCATTTCTTTTGAATCCCCCCCCCCCATGCCTCCTGGTCCTGGTGCATGTTCTCATTTGAAAGACACTCCGTACCAAAACCCTATTCACTCCTTTGAGGTACTTGTAGGTCTCTATCACAACCCCTCTCTCCCTCTAGAGTGTACATGTTTAGATCCCACAATCTGTCTTCATTGGCCATGCACCATTTAGGTTGCCCTGCTCTGGATCACCTCTACTCTGTCTATGTCCTTTCCGAGGTGCAGTCTCCAAAATTAAACATTGTACTCCAGGTATGGTCACCAGCCAGCAATGTTATGGCAAAACTACCTCCTTCCTCCTGCTGGAGATACTCTTCCTTATGCAACTCAACATTCCACTAGCCTTACCCACTGCTTTTTTACACTGCCATGCTACAATGAGGTCCTCAGATATGATAGCTCCTATGTCCCTTTCTTGCTTAGTGTCTGTTAGTACTCCCTCCCCATCTTATACTCAGCGCTGGAGTTTTTATGTCCTAGGTGCGCTATCTTGCACTTCTTGGCATTGAACCTCAACTGCCATGTTTTTGACCACTCCTTGAGTTTCTCAAGATCCCTATGCATTTTTCCACCCTATTGCAGATTGTATTGTCTGCAGAAAGGAATATCTTTCCTTCCAGCTCTTTTACAATGCCCCCTATAAAGATACTGAAGAGGATTGGTCCCAGTACTGAGCCTCGTAGTATCCCACTTGTTCCACTGCCCTCTTTAGAATGAGTGCCTTTAAATACGATCCTCTGCATCTTGTCCTTAAACTGGTTTCTAACCCAGTTTACCACTATGGATCCCTCTCCTAGGTAATTAGCCCTCTATGTGGCACCCCGTATCAAAGGCCTTGCAAAAATCAGAGTAGGCCACAGCCACTGCTCTACCCTGATTGATTTCCCTGGTCATTTAGTCAAAGAAATCTATTAGATTCATTTGTCACCCCCTCCCTCCCCCAAATATGAATCCATGTTGTCTGTGGTCTTGCAGCCTGTTACATTCGAGATAGTCTGTCATTTTTTCTTTCGGTAGTATTTCCATCAACTTCATCACCTTATGAAGCATAGTTGAAGGGTTCTGGCCAGCCCAGTAATGTCCCTTCTTGATCTTTCAGTAGTGCACCGGGAATGAAATACACAAATTAAAGCAAACATCACATTTGAAAGACTGATGACCTGCCCAGCTTCTGCTTAAGGACCCCTGTCAGTAGGCTGTCCCAAGGGACTGAAAGTGCCTAAGACTGGCTCTGGGCACTAATAATCCAGGTACCTGTGTAACCTATACTTTTGTCAGTGGATTGTTTTAGGGTAAACAATTCAAAGGGGTTTTATAGAAATAAAGTTTAAATGCCATTTTGTCAGGGCAGCAGTAGTGTTGCCAATTGCATCCCAGGTCAGGGAACAAGACTCCGACATCAGAATGCCATGTGGAGAAGGAGGATTTCTTCTTACAAGAAGACTAACCAACTCCACCTAATGATTGCCACTTGGGTGACCATCGGCAGTATTGATGACAGAGTGGCAGGGTACAGGGCTTGTGGCTGATTCCACCTGTAGTACTCTTACCCTGACATTCCAGTGGGGTGGGAGAAAACTAGAAATGCCCTGGCCTGTCTATGACTTTAGTATTGGGGATAAAATACCATACAGTACCCCCAAATGTGTGACAAATGTTCTGTCCAATACAACATCTGAATCACACTCAATTAACTAAATTTATTTGCAGAAACATTGATAATTTTGATTAAACAAACTAACATGAGTTCAGAAAAATTGCAGCAAATGAATACAGAAATTTATCCAAATGATTTGTGTTTTGTGCTGTTTTCTGTTACGACAACAGGGCCAAGCTTACAGGTAACCTATGTTTTGTTAAATTACATAATGCATGATTATTATTTGAGAATGTAGTTTTCTTTTTTTGTTTGCTATATTTTTTTCTGACTATAATTTTGTTTGATAAAATTCTGTTTCCTAGTAAATAGTAAGTTTAGCTAATTTGTTATGATTCGGATGCTATTTTGGACAGAAAATTTGTCACATCTTTGGGGCACTATACTATAATCAAGCCCATTACTTTCAGGCTTCAAGCTGTTCTCCCACCCACTGGAGTTCTAGCTCTGAGAGGGTTGGGGAGCCCCATGTCCCTGCAGTGCTGGCCTAGCCTTGGGTATAAGATCCAGAAGAGTGGGGCAGTAAGGAAAAATTACTCACCTTAGTAATGTTGTTTCTTCTGATGGAGTCTTGCTGTATTCTGACTATTGCAGTGATATCCAACCTTTGAACTGCCCTGGAGAGCAAAGAGTTAACTTTCCATGCAAGGCATGGAACGCTGAGCTCGAGCTCAGTTGAGACTCTGTCTGCTGTTGTTTGAACCCAAACCGTCAGATCTTTACGAACTAAACTCACTGGGCATCCTGTGTGGAAACTGTAAACTTACACTAGCCAACTGGCAACTAACGATAAAAGGTTTTTGTTCCAAGGCAAAGAGACTCAAGTCAGGAAACCCAAAAAACAAAACACAACACATACCCAAAATTAAAAGGGTGGAGGGCACCTCTAGGGTGCCAACACTGTTCCTGCCCACCCACATCCCAAAACCCAGGTTCTGAGAGGGGAGGCGGTGGGGAGGTCAGAATACAGCAAGACACCATTAGAAGAAACAACATTACTAAGGTGAGTAATTTTTTCTTCAAACAACATGAAGTATTGCTGTGTTCTGACTATTGCAGACTACCAAGCAGTACCTCTATAGAGGAGGGACAGAACCTACTTTGGGAGTAGGCTGTGGAGCACAGCTGTGCCGAACCGAGCATCGCTCTAGCCTGGATATCCAGAGAGTAATGCTTGGTGAAAGTATGTACTGTTTTCCAGGTGGCTGCTTGATAAATCTCCAAGATAGGAATATCACTGGCAGCAGCCAGGGAAGCAGCTGTACCTCTGGTAGAGTGAACCCTCAGGCCTGAGGGTGGGATCCTACCCAATTTCTCATAGCAGAATTGTATACAAGAGACAATCCACCTGGCAATAGATCTCTTAGTGGCAGGTTTTCCCTTACCAACCTCACCATAAGTGAGGAACAGTTGGGGGGAATCAAACCTGTGACCCTTGTTGCACTCTATGTAGTAGCTAAGGGCCCTTTTCACATCCAAGCTGTGCAACCTCCTCTCCCCAGAGGAGGAATGGTCAGTGAAGAAAACAGGAAGAGACATAGACTGGTTAAGGTGGAAATCTGAAACCACCTTAGGCAAAAAACTTCCTATTAGTCCTGAGGACCACCTTATCTCTTTGGAAAGAGATAAAAATCAGGCTCCACTGACAGGACCTGTAATTCACTTATTCATCTGGCAGAAGTGATGGCTACCAAGAACACATTTTTCCAAGTCAAGTACTTAAGCTCTGCTGAGGACAAAGGCTCAAAAGGGGGTTGCATAAGCTGAGCAATGCAAACATTAAGGTCCCAAGCAGGGGCAGGGTCCCTGAAGGGAGGATTGGTATGCAGCAATCCCTTGAAAAATTTACAGAATACAGGATGAGCTGAAGGGAAGAATGCTTGCCTGCTGACAGGAAGGCAGAGACAGCTGCCAGATGCACTCTTAGTGTAGCTGGCCTGAGTCCCAAGCTATTGAGATGAACCATATAGTCAAGGACTGTGGGTAAGCCAGCAGACTCTGGAGAAATATGCTTCCCAGAGCACCATATAGTAAATCTTTTCCACTTGGAGTTGTAAGTCTTTCTGGTGGAAGGCTTTCGAGAAGCCTTTAAAATATCCAAAACACCTTGAGAGAGATGCAAATCAGCAAACTCTAACTCTTCAAGAGCCAGGCCTTGAGATTGAGAGATTTGAGATTCGGATACCAAACCCTCCCCTGAGCACATGTTAACAGGTTGTAATTCCTGGGAAGATACAGGGAAAGGTGGACTGCTAAGGACAACAAGAGAGGGTACCAGGGCTGTCTGGCCCAGTCTGGAGCAATCAGAATCACTCTGCAGGGTTGAGACCCGATTTTGACTAGCGCCTTGAACAGGAGAGGGAAGGGGGAGAAGCATACAGGAACTTCCCTTCCCAATTGAGAACTAGGGCATCCAGGGGGACTGAGCCCAACACTGGGGGCCTGCAGCAAAAGAGAGGAATTTGGTGATTGTCTGGGGCTGCAAAAAGATCTATCTGTGGGGTGCCCCATCTGGAGAAGATCATTTTCAAAATCAGGGGATCTAGGGACCATTCGTGATGGCCCTGGGAAATCCTGCTGAGAGCATCTGCCAGGACATTGTCCTTCCCTGGGAGGTTCACTGCTATCAGAGAGGTATTCAGGGAATAGGCCAGAGATCACAACTTCATTGCCTCTGTGCACAAGTCCGTAGACCGAGTGCCCCCCCCACTTGTTGATGTACCACATTGTGGTGGTATTGTCTGTCCTGATCTGAATTACTTTGTTCTGAACAGACTTGGAAAAAGCTTGAAGTGCTAGAAACACTGCTCTGAGTTCCAAGAGATTGATGTGAAGCACAGATTCTTGAGGTGACCACAACCCTTGGGTGGTTAGATCCCCCAAGTGGGCTCCCCAGCCCAAGAGGTAAGCATCTGTGGTAAGGATCAATGAATGAGATTGAGTGACGAAGGGGACTCCTTGTCTTAGGTTGTCCTGATCCTGCCACCACTGCAAGGCCTGGATCAGGGTTCAAGTCGCTGGGATTAGCTTGGTCAAAGAATCCTTTCTCTGGGACCAGAAGGCTCTTAAGTGGAACTGAATGTCCCTCATTTGAAATCTTGCTCCCTGGACCACTGCTGTAGAGGCAGCCATGTGGCCCAGGAGCTGCAGAAAATGCCTTGCTGGTCGAGACACCTGGAGGGTGAATGAAGAGGCCAGTGTAACAAGGGTCCTTTCCCTGTCCAGAGGAAGGAAGGCTCTTGCCTTTATTGTATCCAGCTCTGCCCCTATGAAGGGGAGGAGCTGCACTGGCTGCAAAACTGACTTTGAAAGATTCAGAAGGAATCCTAGAGAAGTGAGCAGTTGCTGAGTTATCTGAAGGTGTGACTTGACTTGGTCTGGAGACTGACCTACTATAAGCCAGTCGTCCAGGTATGAAAAGATGGAGATCTTTTTTCTCCTTAGGAAAGCAACCACTATTGCCAGGCATTTTGTGAACGCCCTTGGAGCTGAAGTTAGACCAAAGGACATTGCTCTGAATTGATAGTGGCCTGAGGGCAGCTCGAACCTGAGGTACTTTCTGTGGGAGCTTCTGATGACAATGTGCAAATAGGCATCCTTGAGGTCCAGGGAAACTAGCCAATCTCCTGGCCTTACAGAGGGTAGAATTATTCCCAGAGTCACCATTTTGAACTTTGGCTTTAAAAGGTGCTTGTTTAAATATCTGAGATCCAGGATGGACCGTCATTCTCCTGTCTTTTTGGGAGTTAGGAAGTACCTGGAGTACAATCCTTTTCCCTTGTGTAGGGGTGGAACACTTTCTATGGCTCTCAGAACCAAGAGGGAAGAGACCTCTGCCTCTAGGGCAAGGGCCTCTGAAGGATTTGCAGGTGGAAAGGATCTGGCTCTCATCTTGGGAAATTTTTTGAAGCTGAGAACCAGTCCCTGGCTTACTACTTCCAGGACCCATTTGTCTGATGGTAAAGACATCCAGTCCTGGACAAAGTAAGCCAGCCTGCCCCCTACTGGTGGTGGAGAATCGGCCCGGGCAAACCCATCAGGGTGCCTGTTTGGCAGGGGCTTTAGGCTGAGGGATGGTAGCAGGCCTGCTTGTACCCTGTCTGCCTCTCCCTCTGAAGAACCCCCTCTGAGCAAAGGTGGAAGAGGAGGCCTGGGCTTGGTAGAAAGGCCTATGAAAAGGCCTGCCCCTGCCCCTGGAATGCTGCCTCTGGGGAGTGGCTTGCCTTTCCTTGGCCTGGGCACTCCTATAGGTGATCCTGTATTCATCCATTTTCTTCATGTAGTTCTCTGTTTGTTCCCCAAACAGAGAATTACCCACAACAGGAAAATCCATGGCCTTAGTCTGGGTATCCTGAGACAGGCTAGTACATCTGAGCCAAGCCATCTCTAATGAAGGGCCACAGATGTAGCCATGACTCTAGACGAAAACATCATTGGAGTCCACTGCAGCATGAAATTGCACCTTGGATGCCTCAATACCATCTGCAGCCACCTGCTCCAGCTCCTTGGCAAGCTGGCCAGGGACCTGTTTAGCTAGAGCCAGTACAGTGTCCCATCTAGACTTCTGGTATTTAGCTGTATAGGCCATATAATTAGCCTGCCTGAGTCCCAGAGATGCTGCCATGTATTGTTTCTTTGCCATTGCATCAATCCTCCTGGGAGTCCTTATCTGGGGTGTGTGAAGCCAAGGGTATATTTGCCTTATCACAGGCAGCAGCCTGCACTACCCCAACATGGCTGCATTGCTGGGAAAGGAACTCCGTATCTGAGCCTGAAAGAGTATACCTCTTGTCCATTCTCTTGTCCACAGGAGGTATAGAATTAGGAGTCTGTAAAATTTTTGTTGTCTGTTTCCCAAGAGACTTATGAAGGGGAATAGACAGCCTCCTGGACTCTGGGATATCCATAATCTCAACATAATCAGGCTCCTCTTGATCCTCTACAGCTTCTTCCATAGGAAGCTGAAGAGTTTCAGCCACTTTTTTGTAAAACATAAAATGGGAAGGGGACTCAGAAAGCCTAGGAGGAGAAACCTCTGAAGGTCTGTCTGGGGAGATGTCCATGTCAATGGGCACATCCAGACACAGACTGAACCAACAGGTTAGATGGAATAAATTCGGTTGAAACCTAGAAAAAACGACACTTTAACTGACTAAATTGAACCGAGCAAAGGAGAAATCTCCGGAGCGACTGTTAAGTGAGGCGGAGTAAAGAATCTGACGGTTTGGGTTCAAACAGCAGCAGACAGTCTCTCAACCGAGCTCGAGCTCAGCATTCCATGCCTTGCATGGAAAGTTAGCTCTTTCCTCTCTGGGGCAGTTCAAAGGTTGAATATCACTGCAATAGTCAGAATACAGCAAGACTTCATGTTGTTTGAATGGAGCTGACAGAGATGGCTCCAGAGAAAGGAGGATGAAGAACAAATTAAGCAATAATGACCAAGAAGCCAGTCATTACCGATTAGCTGGGGGGCCACCTTCCTTCAGCTGGTTGTTAATCCAAGGACATGACCAGCTTCGAAGTTGTTATTGTGATCACAAGTCTAATCGCAATAACATCTTTCATTTTAACAATTTTTTTCTTACTTTTTCATTTTAAGTCGCATGGCGCAGGCACTATGGCACGAGTATATGTTATGTTTAAGACATTGTGTGCCACACTGCATGAGATGGCAGCTTGATCAGTCATTTCTAAGACATTAAAATATTCAGTTAGGCTAATAAAAAAATAATTTATATCTTTCAAAGATAACATTTAGAAGATCCAAAAGCAGTGAATTTTCTAAATCTAAAGAGTATGCAGCTTCCAAATGGCAGACATTTAACCAATAGTGGGTAAGGGCTTCATTGCCATTTGGAACACATTTAAGAACTGCTTACAAGTGCTTTTGGGTTACTCTCTGCTGTATTCTGGGCTGTCTTTTAATAGATAAGTGCTTACCCACTTTGTGAATAGGGCTAATTTCTAAATGCTAATTACATCAATAGTAAATATGAGGTGACTTTGCAATTCTGCTCTTGGAATAGGTAGTCTGCAAGTACTGTACAAAGATGTTGATGCCATAATGCATTTGCATATTAATCCAGATATAAATACTGAAATCATTTCAAAAGCATAATAAAAAATTTTGATCAGCATACAAATACAGAACTTTTGTAAACAATATACTATAGTGTACGTAAGTGCTCCAGAATACCATTGTAAAATGCTTCTCAGTTAAGTCAGTCATGGTTCATATAATATGTAATTCAACTCAAGTGAATGAGGCATGGAGAGATGAAAGTATCTCATGTTAAGACTAAATACTACATTCTCACTATTTCTCTACAACCAAGGATTGCTTTCAAAATTAGTGCAGTTTCTTAAAGGGCCAGGACCACTCGCTTTAATACAAAAGTACTGAAACGAGCGGTGCATCACCGCACCTTTTCAGCAAATGGAGCGTCTCCGCCTCTTCCATACTCCCGGGTTCCAGAGTTTTTAAAATTAAAATACAGCAAGTTGCAGTGCGAGACAAATGCCGCTCTTGCTGTTATAATCTAAACCAGAGGGTAAGCTGTCCGGGGGTGGGAGCCCACGTTTTGGATAGCTTTCCTTTAAAGGGATATACAGTACAGCTGCATAGGAAAATCCCAGTTTTGAATCACTTTATCTGTTTGCTAGTTTGTCTCTGTTATACTCTACTGTGAAGGCTACCATACTACTCTACCATGGGTCTCCAATCAGCTTCACATTTTCCCAGGATGATATCATCATGATGTGATCAAATACATAAAACAAATCCAAGTTCCAGGATGCCATCTTGTACACAGAGATCCTGCATAGTATGGCACTGCCTGTTCTAATCATCTAAAAGAAAAGTTGTCAATATAGTGAGTTTTTTCCTTCCTGATATATCCCTCTACAGCAGGGTTGCTGTTTCTAATCCCACTCCACGATTACCTCATCATAACAATAAGTCTACCTATATTTGCCTGACACATGGATGATCTCATCTTTAAGATGCAATTTCCAGAGAAACAGGAAGCTAGTGGCAGTCCCATGGTAGAATAGTGTGTAAGTAAAGTGAATAACCTTGGCAACAAAAAAACTGAAGAACTGAGAAAATGAAGTATAGACATCTGTCCTTTGTAAACTGTTACAAAGTGAATTTTCTGTGAGGTTGCATTTTCCTTTAAAACAGGATGCACTGTTTCTGTTGCTCTTATCTTAAAATGCTGCCACTACAGAAGAAACATGCTATTCCAGTGCATAAAAAACTGTCCAAAACAGACACTGTCAAAAAATGTTCTGAAAATGAAACCTTTGTCCTTTTTTCGTCCATAGCTCAGTACTCACAAGCTATGATGTCCATCTTAGCCCTTAAAAAACACAAGTTTAACTACGCTATGTTCATCGTACATCTGGAATGTACACTAGTTTGTGAAAATTAGTCTTTGATTTCACCATTTAGAACATTTCAGAAACAGCAGTTTAGTGCACTGTTGTTTCTAACAGGAAGTACATATCTGGCTGTGGATCCTTTTGAAGTTCATAGTTCTCTATGTTATAAAGCTTATTTTAACGAAACACAACATGACAGTACTTGGTGTAAATCTTTAAAGTAAAATGGTTTCAGAATTAGTATGGTAGAATAACTTGTACAGTTTAGTTTGCTCCAGGCAAATGTTTTGATTGTAGTTTAATCTGAGTTTCGATACATTAAAAATGAGATGCATCAAATTGGCCATATTCTTTGTAAAGCTTTTTAAGAAGCTCCTCCTTTTCGTTCTGGGGTAAAAAACTGGATCGAGCTGCATTGATGTTCTGCAAAGCAAGATACAATATTACAAATTCTATTTATAGCACACTTTTTGAAGAATGTACCATAAGTCGCGTTTTCATGCAGATATGTATTTTTGACTTCTATTTTTCCTCCCAGGGCTGCTGGCAGGGAGACTTTCACCTATCTCCCAGAGTGATCTGGTATCTACCCAGCGAGCCATGTTGCTCTCTCTTGACCCCGGTCCATATTCTTGTGAATCCCCCATGGATTCCCCTCATGGTGAGGCCAGGAGGGGGAGGGCTGTCCTCCCCCCCCCCCCGGTACAGGCTAAGCCACGGGTCAAGAGTATGGTCCGGCCATCACGCAGCCTACCAGAACTCCCACATTTTCCACCTTTCTTCCCATCCCTCCTCGTTGCTGGGGCGCGCAAGTCAGCATGTACATGTGGAGGTGCACGAATGCTGCAGGGTCCTGTAGCACCCTCCCGCCGTTGGCGTTCCCACTCTGCACTACACTCAGGACTCCACCTGGGGGTAATCATTCAGTGGGGCTGCCATGCCACCCTCCCCGGGAGAGGAGAGGAGAGCTGTCCTCCAGATGCTCAATCCTCTCACTCCCCGGCCAACCCCCAGCAACCCGCGTTTGCTACTGAACGTGGGTTGAGGTGTGGCAGGAGGTAAGGCTCAATGCTTGAGCCCTTCAAGCCACTGGGCCAGCTTTATGCAGATATTTTAGGAATTTCGGGGGCCCCATACACAGGATGCGGGACTCAACACCTTCCTGCATAGTCCCAAAGAGGTGAACAAAAAGAAAGGCTTCACCACGCTAACGCGTACCAGTTGTTGCTGCAATACAGAGCTGAGGCGGCAAACCTCTATAACAATAAAATCCAAAAGGTAGCAATGAAGACTCGTGTAGTCAAGGCACTAGGGGCAGCTACACTGAACTCCTGCATGTTTGTAATTTCTTGTGCACTTTGAAAATTTAGTAAAATTATTTTGTATCAGCAAACAACAGCGCATTGTGGTTCTTTGCGCTTTACTACCTTTTGGAATGTCACAAAGAGTACTGGGACTATGAAGGAAAGGGGGAAGGGCACCATGCAAATGGGCTGCATCATTATTTACAAACCTGTGGCAGGTCTCACTATTCTGGTCACAGCCTCCTGCAGTCCCCTCCCCCAACCTGTTGAACTGTCGCAGGCAGGTTGTAAGGGGGGACCCAGTGTTGCAATCAGTGAAAGAGTCAAAAGGGAATGTAGTTTGGCGGGGGGGGGGAGGGTAATGCCACAGAAGAGCAGCCACAGTGGAGGACTGGCGCTAGGAGGCAGCACTGGATGCAAGGGAACATACCCTCATGCTGGGGAGTGCGTGGTGGGGATCTGCTGGACTGCAACGGAACTGGGCCATTAATAAATTAAACAACTGGTCCCCTGGGGCAAAAAAGTGTGTGTGTGTGGGAGACTAGATTTCCAAACAGGATACCTGCTTATGACACAAAGGGACCTGTGAGAGCATGGAATAACACCATGCACCTCGCCCATACTAGAGATGCATTTTTAATTTCCAGGTGAAGCTGGTGCAAATTCCCAGAAATCTGCACTGTGTGCAGCTTTGTGACTTTCCTGGGGTCTCATCAACTTCACCTGTCAATTTTTCCTTTTTTCTGGAAAACTGCCATAATACATAAACTACCTCTCACCACCCACTGTGCTCTAATTCCACCCCCTTCTACCTTCCAAGCACTTTGGTATATCAACTCCTTTCCCATTCCCCTGCTAGCAATCTCTCCCCCTTCCCCAGGGTTTGGGGGGAGATGGGTACTAGTGGGGAAATGAGAGTGCCAGTTATGTTGAAGGCAAACTTACCAATCTTTTAAAGTCCTCATCTGTGAGTCCCATGTACTTCTTTGCTATTTGGTAATCTGTCTCCAGCGTAGATTTGAAAATCAAAGGATCGTCTGTATTCAAAGAGAAATTTGCCTTGTCTTCTCTGAACCTGTGCAGGCGAAACACCATTTAATCATGGGAGACTCTCCAAATTAGTCATTCATTTTTTTTTTTTTAAATAAAATGTATTTCTGGCAATATTGAACTTTCAAACGTTATATACAGCAGGGTAGTGTGATATCTTTTACGGCAAGATTGATATTGCACATAGCTGTTATGGTGAGCAAGCTCTTGGGACCATATACTGTAAGTCCTCTTGTGACTTGTTTCTTTACCAGTCTCAGCAGAGGAAGTGGGGTGTAAGTCAGTAATACAGTATTCCTCGCTTTAAACTGGTAATGCACCTGATAGAGGGAGATGTACACCCTGGAAGCTAGCATGTTGCACAATCTATATATAATTGCAATTTAATTACCAGCAAGCATTTTTAGAGCAGCAGTGCAATGAAAAATGTGTTTCCTAAAAAGCTAGGTTAGCTAAAGGGGAGGCAGCAGAGGGTTCTGGTTAACGGGGTCAAATCAAAAAGAGAGGAAGGTCATGAGTGAGCTACAACAGGGATCTGTCCTGAGCCCGGTCCTCTGCAATATGTTGATCAGTGACACTGTAGTGTCATCTCTTTGTAGATGACACTAAGCTCTGTGTGAATGTGCATAGTGATAAGGGAATCAAGGAAATGGAGTGACCTGCAAGGACTAGAGAGGTGGTATAAGGTTTGGCAGTTGAAATTCAACTAAAAAAGGGGGGGGGTTGGAATCGGGGCTTGTCACACCCAAAAATGACAAACGTTTTATAAGGTTCACCAAGACAGAGTTCCCTAGAACTTGCAGTTCCAAGACCAAAGAGTCACCCTATCGATCAATAACCACAAATTCAGATTTAAGGTAGTTTCTTCAAAACTTCATTTATTTCAGTTGGCCATCACTTCTTTCCCCCAATGTTTCACTGGCCCAACTTGCCACCAGCTTTTTCAAGGGAAGTGGTTCCATGAAATTCACAAAATATAGTGACATTTTAGTAAACGTATTCAGAATAGTCAAAAATGTTAACCTGCTGAACTGTCCATAAACGGGTAACACCATGAGTAATACAAACCGGTAGTTCATTTGTATTCAAAGCAACTTGAAAAAAAACGTGGACTGCAGTCACCAAACATATTTTTTTATAAGGCTTTAAAGTTAATCTCAGAGGCTTACACAGGCTAGTGTGTAGCCGTCTCAGAACATTGCCACCAAAAAAGTGCTGATCTGGCTGTGTGTTCTTTCTCTGCTAACTTTTGAAAGTGCCACCATCTCGTGTCATTAGGTCACCTGCTGGTGTTCTGGCCCTGTTGTCAGATGCTCCGTGCACTCACTAGCAAGTGCATTGTGGCAGTGGGTGAACAATTTGCTGTGAATCTAATCAAGTGGCACTAATGAAGGAGTGGACTTTCTGTGCTGGATTTAGGTACTCCTACTGCATAACATATTTATTCCCACAACATATGGCTGTGAGTTGGATATGCATAGAAAATACTGCCACAGAATTGTGAGCAGGATAATAGAAAACATGATAAAACAAAATTCTCATTCACTTGACTAAAGCTTCTCGAATAAGCATTCCACTTGATTTTGGTGTCATAGTCATTGGAGGATTATTTATTTATTTTGTGGTAAAATGTCTACATTTGATGGCTTAACTTTTTGACTCTTATTATTTTATATATGTTTAATTTTTTTAAGCATAAACTAGTAGCACTGAGTAGAACAAAGGTTTTCCTTAATCAAAAGGAGAAAAGCATGAACTTTTCAATATTGGCACCTTATCTCCCAGTAATCACTGCTAGCAGTTTGATGAGGACCCCCCCCCCAAATGAATGGCGGTGAAATAAGTTACTCAGAAACTAAGTATCTGATTTTATTTATTTATTTCAAATTCAGATTAATACCTTTGAACCGGGGGCTCGTTTACAAAGGCTCCAAGTCAACAAGGAATACAAGACATTTACAGGTGATGAAACACTGCAGAACAGAAATCCACACAGGGAAGTAATACATTTGCAAAGATTGGTGTGTTTGAAACCTTTTTACCCACATTGTTGGAATGAATGGGAGGGTGTGGCTTTCATAATTCACTCACCAGCAAGTGCACAGAGCATCTGAGATCAGGGCCGGAATGCTGGCAGGTGACATCATGACATGAGACAGCAGCAGCTTCAAAAGCTAGCAGACAAAGAACACGCAGCCATATTAGCACTGTTACGGTAGCAATGTTCTGACATGGCTACACACTAGCCTGTGTGAGCCTTTGGGATGAGATTACAGCCTTATAGAAAAAATAAGTTTGGTGAGTGCAGTCCACGTCTTTTTAAACTGCTTTGAATACCAAGGAGCTACTGATTTGTATTACTTGGGTTGTTATGTGTTTATGTAGAGTACAGCAAGTTAACACTTTATGTATCCTGAATATGTTTACTGGAATGTCATTATGTTTTGTGAATTTTATAGGAGCACTCCCCTTGAAAAAGTTGGGAAGTTGGGCCAGCAAAACATTGGGGGCAAGACGTTTTGGCAGCCAACTAAAATAAATAAAATCTAGAAGAAAGCACCTTACCTCTGAATTTGTGGTTAACTGGTCGATAGAGTGACTATTTGGTTTTGGAGCTGAAATTCAGTGCCAAAAGTGCAAAGTGATGCACATAGGAAACAAGAACCCCAGGACAGAGTACTGGATGGGTTGGGTAAAACTTAGCACTGTGGCTGAGGAATGGAACAGAACAGTTACGTAAGAACTTACCAATACAGTAGATCTTTGAGGGGATCTCAGTCATCAGGTCACACTGTAGAAACTTCACCATCAGTGAAGCAGGATCCACATGGAAGATTTTCAGCAGTACAACTGGGGTGGCCCCGCTCCCTCCTCAGTTCTTTCTCCCGAAGACAAAGGAAACATAGCCCTAGGGGACCGGTGGGAGGGAGATATATATCGATAGAGATGCCCAGGCCTATAAGAAAGGCTGGATACAGCAGATGGCCAATTCCAGTAAAGAGCCCGAAGAAGGAGGGAGATGGGAGGGAAGACAGGCCTGATGACTGAGATCCCCCTCAAAGATCTACTGTTACAGTAAGTTCTTATGTAACTGTTCTGTCTTCTTTGAGGGTATCTCAGTTATCAGGTCACACCGTAGGAATGAATCCCAAGCAGTTACCAGTGCAGATAGACAGTCTGGGAGGAAGGCCAACCAGAAACTTAAGACAGGAGGCCTGCAGCACAGCTCTGCCAAATTCTGCACGGGCTCTTGAAGCAATGTCCAGACTGTAGTGCTTGGTGAAAGTATGGGTGGTACTCCAGGTGGCAGCCATGCAAATGTCAGTGGCTGAGAGCCCATGAAAACGGGCCAGAGAGGTAGTCATGCCTCTAGTGGAATGAGCTTTTGCCACTCCAGGCAACTTCGACATACCTACTGTAGCAAAACACAATGCAATTTGCCAACCATTTAGACAAACATTGTTTAGAAACCTGAATGCCCCCTCTTCCTGGGGTGAAAGAAACAAGCAACTGCTTTGACTTTCTACATTCTTTAGTTTGCAGCAGGTAATACTTCAGAGTTCTGCACATATCTAAGGTACGGAGCAGTGCTTTCACTGGATTGGCACGCTCTGGAAAATAAATAGGAGGGTGGATAGATTGGTTGAAAGTAAACTCTGACACTACCTTAGGAAGAAACTTAGGGTTTGTTCACAAAGACACCCTGTCTTTGTGAAAAATCAAATAAGACTCCTCACACCAAAGGTCATGAAGCTCAGAAATCCTTTGAGCAGAAGTAATAGCAACCAAAAAGAATGTTTTCCAGGAAAGAAAGCATAGCTCATAAGTCATGACTGGCTCAAAAGGAGACAGGGTCAATTTCTCCAAAAGAAAATTCAAATCCCAAGCCGGGACAGGGAACAGATTGGGGGGTTTCAGGTGCAGGGGGTCCCTCAGAAAAGTGCAGGAAACATCCAGCTGAGCTGCGGTGTGGTTGCCCGCTGGCTCATGAAAGGCTGAGGTAGCCAAAAGGTGCACCTTGAGGGAGGAGTACTGAGACTGGAGTCTGACAGCGATAACAGTTGTCCAGAATCCAATTCACTGAGCAGGTGAAAGGGTCCAGATTATGCTTTCCAGGCCAGATGGCAAACCTCTTCCACTTCATGGCATAGGTGGCTCAAGTGAAGGGTTTCCAAGCAGCCACTAGAATGTCTGCTACTCGATTGAAAACCCCAAATCTTGCAAGGGCTACATTCTCAGGAGCCAAGCATGCAGATGGAGGGACTTGAGGTTGGGATGATCCAGGGTCCCTTGATCCTGGGTTAGCAGGTTCTGGCATACAGGGAGAGGTACCGGTGCTTCCTCTGCTAGCTGCTGTAGCAATGGAAACCATATCTGACAAGGCCAGAATGGAGCTACCAGAATCATGCTGCCCCGCCTGCAGTTTGATTAGCACTCAATCAGAGGAAAAGGAGGGAAGGCATAAAGAAGCCTCCCAGTCCTGGAGAGGGACAATGCATCTTGCCAGAAAACTCCAGGCCCTGGATAGTGTGAGCAGAAACTGGGCAGTTTTGTGTTGAGTGGGGACGCTAAAAGGTCCAACTCTGGATGACCCCATCTGTCAAACAGATCTTCTGTGATGGATGAGAGAAGCTCCACTCATGCATGCTGGACTGCATCCAGCTGAGGCTGCCCGCCAGAGTGTGTAGTACTTCCAGGATGTGAACTGCTGAGAGAGTTAGACCGTGGTCTAACACCCAGTACCATACTCTCTTGGTGTCCCTGCACAGAGGGTACAAATGTGTTTCCCCCCTGCTCGTTGATGTAATACATGACACTGACGTTGTCAGACTGAATCAACAGCTGACCCAGAAGGAGATGGTTCTGAAAGACCTGTATAGCAAACAGAACTGCCCGCATCTCCAGGACACTGATATGCAGGGAGGTTTCAATCTGGGACCAAGAGCCCTGAGATTGAAAGGGACCCAGATGAACCAAACCGGAAGCATCCGTGGTGAGAGTTTGCTGGGGAGAGGAGATCTGGAATAGGCCCCCTTAAAGGAGGTTCTGGGGATCCATCCACCACTGGAGCACTTTGCGGACTGGGGAGGAGACCAGCACCAACTGGTCTAATTTGTCCAAGTGCTGGTCTCATTGTACTCAAAGAGTCCACTGGAGGATGTGCATGTGGAGCCTGGCTAGTGGAACAGTGGGGATGGTGGCCACCATTAGCCCCAACAGTCCCAGGTAAACGCTGGCAGGGATATAATGGCTCTGAGCAACTTCTTGAGCCTGGGCTATAAGGCACTCCACCCTGGTCTGAGGCAGGAAGGCCTTTCCCTGTGCTGAGTCTAGGACCTTTGTACTGCAGCCTTTGTGGCAGGACCAGAACTGACTTGGGCAAATTCACCATAATGCCTAGGGGAAGGAATAACTGAAGCATTCTCTCCAGAGTCCGCAGGAGCTGGTCCTTGGATGGGGCCTTTAGGAGTCAATCGTCCAGATACAGGAATAAGTATAGCCCCTCCTTTCTGAGGGCCGCAGCTGCTAAGTACTTGGTAAAGACCCAAGGCACAGATGACAAGCCAAAGGGCAGCACTCTGCATTGTATTTTGTTATTGTATGAAGTCTGTATTGTATTTTGTAATTGTATTGTATTTTTGTAATGCTTGTCGTCGGTGAAAACGGTCAGTCATCCTCATCAGACTTACAAGGATAAAAAATAAAATGAAATTAATGAATGGTAATGCTCACCCTGGAAAAGAAACTGGAGAAACCTCCTGTGAGGAGGAAATTCCAAGATGTACAGGTAAGCATCCTGCATGTCCAGAGAACAGTCACCCTGCTTGAGGAAGGGCATGAGGCCTGGCAAAGTTATCATCTGGAACTTTTTTGTACTTTACATACAGATTGAGGACCTTAAGGTCTAAGATGGGAGCTAGGAAGACCCTGGAATAAAACCCTTTGTTTCTCTGGTGCCTAGGCACTGGCTTGATGGCCTGTTTGTGCAGAAGGGACTGTACCTCTTCCTGGAGAACAGACAGGTGGGCTGGAGGGTAGGCAGAGGGTAGAGGGGGAGTCTCTGGAGGTTGCTCAATGAGCTCCAGAGTGTGACCCCTTGCTGTGATTTGAAGAATTTAGGCATCTTACGTGATGGTTCTCCACTGATTGACCATCAGGGACCAGAAGAGGGGGGTCTGGCAAGGAGTCAAGCGGAGGCGGATCCAGCTGCTGGGGCTGAACCATCACCTCTAGGATGCTTGGCCACAGCTTCAGCAGTGGAGGAGGTGGGCATGGCAGTGGAGGCTCTGTGTTTGCCTTGGGGCTGAGGGACTGCTCCTGGCCTGTTGGACCCCTTACAAAAGGGGAGAGCACTGCCTGCTCTTGGGTTTTGTATGATAGAGCAAATGGACAGATTTGATTGCCCTACCAGAGGCCTGCAAATCATTAATGATGTCCTGGACATCTGCTCCAAATAGTTTTGAGCCTTTGAAAGGGGCATGCAGCACCTTCTGCTGGATATCCGCAGCGAAGCCTGAGACCCTTAGCCAGGAGTGCCTATGGAGGCAAATGCCTGTGGTAGCAGCTCTGGCAATAGTATCTGAAAAATAGAGGGCCTGCAAGAGGTGCTTGGTAACATCCTCAGCGGTTTGTAAGCATTTTAGAACCTCCTGCTTCTGGCTACCATCTGGAAAGTCCTGGGCAGCTGCCTTGCCCTTTTTCCAGTTGGCATTCTGGAACTTCACCATATGGGAAAGGTACCTGGCAATCCTCAGCCAAAGGGTGGAGGAGGAAGCATAAACCCTCTTGCCCCAGAGATCAATTCTATGTGACTCTTTGTCAAGGAGAAGGAAGCTAAGGTGCTTGGGCACCTTAGACCTGTCATGAGCTGCCTTTATGACCACTGAATCTGTTTCTGGCTGGACAGCATAATATGGAAAACCCTGAGGGCATGATAAAAGTTTATCAGCCCTGTGGGGCATGGCTGGCACCATGTCAGGCCTGTGCCAGGCTACCGTAGCAGCATTCCACAAAGCAGGCAAAATAGGTGGAATGATCTTGGGAGAAGACTCTGGGACCTCAAGGAAGTCCACCAGATCTTTCCTGGTGGTTTTCTCCTCCACAGTATGCAAGCCTATGGCTGAGGACAACTGCTTCATAATATTGAAGAAGGTAGGGTCCTCTGGAGAAGACCTAGAGGTGTGTTTGATAGAGTTGTCACTCACTGAAGAAGCTGTGGATTTGTCTGATGAGAGGGGTTCTTCCTCTTCCTCTTCCTCCTCTTCATCTGGAAGACTAAGATCAGGATGGTACTCCTCCTTGATGTTGATCTGTTCTAATTCTAGGTCCGATGACTGAGGTGCTGATGATAGCCTGTGGGGGGCAGTCTGGGAAGGATTAGTTGATATCGACGATGATGGAACATCAACGGCACAGGCGACGTCAGCCTATACATGCCTAACTGGTATTCTATCACAGAAGTGAATTTGGTCAAAATTTAATTTGGGTGGATGACAGTAGAAGACTGCGTCGATGGGGGTGGGGTCTATGGTGCAGGAAGCAACGACCTGCTGCAGGGGCCCTGAGAGCCCAAAGAACCTGTAGCCTGAGGGCCTGGGAAGCATCAGGCCTAAGTGGGAGGGCCATTAATGACAATCCTGTCTCGACAAAGAGGAGGCCTGATGATCCAATGGTCAACATTCAGCCACCCTGAACATCGGGCGGGGGCACTGTTGGCATGGGTCTGGTAGGGACAGAGACCTGGACAGCAGATTTGTGCCTTGGTGCAGCCACAGCTGATGAAGTGCCCCTGGACAAGGAGGAAGAAGCCATCAGGGAGTGGGGGTCCAGAGCACGGTCTTTTTATGACTTTTCCCAGAGGACTCATCTTGGGCCTTGGCAGCCTGGGAACTTGATGACCCTTCGGCCACTGGGAAGCAGGGACCCCGGATGTCCCCTGCCAGGAAAAGGCTAAGTGTTGCTCCATGAGGAAATTCTTAAGTGCCTTTTTGCATTGCCTAAAGGTTGTTTGGTTAAATGTCTGTCAGAGCTCACAGTCAGAGACTTCGTGGTCAGGCACAAGACAGCAGACAGAGAGAGAGAGAGAGAGAGTGTTTATCTGTAGAGGCAACCTTCCTTCCGCAGCGACAGCGATGGAAGAGAGAAGAAAGATTAACTCGAACCACTGCTCCTGTTACAAATTATTATGGTTTAATTTAGTCTCCCAGGCACCGACTTGGGAGACTATGACTTGTAAAAAGTAAAGATTTATTGTCATTCTGAATTTATATGATGTCCTGAATATATACTTATCCCTGCTATACTGTACTGTGATGCTTTTTTTCTCTCCCCTCCTCCCCTTTTAAGTGCCCTTGCACATCCAATGCACTCCTAATGAGAACTGACTGTTATTGACTCTCTGTCTTGATGAGAACTGATTGTGAACAATGTTGACTAATAATGGTGTATTCCTCTGTATGCTGTTTCTGTTGTTGCTTTCTATATGCATAATGTATAAATCACTGCTTTATGTCTCTCTGTAATTAACCCCTGGTCGCCCCGAAAAAGGGACCATTCAATCTAAGTGGGCCTACCCGGTTACCAAAATTAAATTAAATAAGTAAATAAATAACTCCTGACATAAACAAACTAAAGGAGTCTCTTTAGAAAAAGAGATTCTAAAAAGGTATGTATAAATAAGCCATAGGTGAAAAATAGTGGTAAACTGCATCAGAGCTTCCATGGAGACCCTTGCGAATGAGTTGACAGTGGGAAAGAACTGAGGAGGGAGCAGGGTCACTCACGCCTTTATAGGGTTGGTGACGTCAGAAGATGACGTCAGCGTGGTTGGCCCCAGTTGTACTGCTGAAAATCTTCCATGTAGATCCTGCTTCACTAATGGTGAAGTTCTTACTGTGTGACCTGGTAACTGAGATAACACTGAAGAAGATCTAAGAATTCTCACTAGCGACTCCCTCAAACAATCAAGACAGTGCAATAAGGCCTATATTAAGGCAAATAGGATACTGGGATGTTACTGTGAGGGGTACTGACAGCAAAAGAAAAGAGGTAATACTGCCTATTTATAGATCTTTGCTGAGGCCACACCTGGAGTACCATGTCCTGTTCTGGAATCTTAACCTTGGGAAAGATAAGGACAGGCTGGAGACAGTGCAGCAAAGAGTGACAAAGATGATTCAGGGTCAACAGGGCAGGTCTTACAAGGATCGCCTCAAGGCACTGACCATGTACTTGCTGGAGACCAGACGGGAGAGGGAACCTATGATAGAGTCCTTCAAGTTCCTGAAAGGAATAAACAAGGTGAACTGCAGAGAATTATTCAGCATGAGTAATGACTCAAGGTCACGATGGAATGAGTGGAAGATGACAGGAGGGAGGTTAAAGAATATGAGAAAGTATTTTACAGAAAGGGTGGTGGAACTGTGGAACAGTCCATCAGCTGAGTTGGTGGATGCTGCAACCATTAACAGTTTCAAGCACGGTTGACACAGAGTGAAGGGTATGGTGGTTGCTCAGGGTGCCAGTAACAGGGAGGAAATGGGGGGGTGATAGGGAGGGCTAGAACCCTGGATGGACAGTAAGTCCTGAGGTTAGATAGGGAACCATGAGCAGACTGGATGGACCATTACTCTTTTTCTGCTACCATTGTTTCTAAAAATGTAAGCGCACCTGTCAAATCAACTTTTGTAGGTCCCTCCAATGCTGCACACCATGAGTCTTTTATATTTTCCTGATCCTAACCCTTGCCAGGTCTACAGTGCTACTTCTAAGCCAAATGTGATGGCCATCTTTTTTTTTTTTGAGAAAAAACTAAATTAAAACATTTATAAAATACTTAAATTTTGGTGGAAATGAAAAATAGTTACCACCAAAGGAAACTGGAAGATGCCCGGAATCTTTAATACTGGAAAAAAAGGTAGGGTAACAGTTATTTGCTCAATTTCATTGTACTGCTGCCTTAATGCTTGGATAACCAGATTATAAAAATGCGTTACAACTGCCCGGTTGTAATTATGTATTATAAAATGACAAGGATAATCCTAGAAATCTGATTGGCTGTTATGCCTTAGGACCAGTGAAGTTACCAGACAATAACATTACTGGATCTAGGTTGGGCACAGACAAGACCACCTCACATAAATAGCACTTGTTTAAAATCACCACACAGAAGGCTGTCACCCAAGTCTGCTTTGTCTTTTCTACCTTAACTGTTGCAGTCACACATTTTCAAGGCACACATAAGTCCCCAAGAAGTTCATATCTTCCCACAACTTCAATTGCAATGAAAAAAAAAGTTTAAATAAAATGAAGCCATGACTTCATAGCTTCTCAGCCCCCCTCCCCCCAACTCGACAACATGATCGTGCAAGTGTGTACGCACTTCAAAAGTGTCGGGCTCACACCACACTCTGCCTGGCTCCAAAAATCAGCTGTCATGCTACATATGGCCAAAGAATCCAAATAAACTCATTAATTAAGCCGGACTGTAAACTGGCACAGTACAATCAAAAAGGCACAAAATTTAAACTGAAAGTCATGATGCACATCAGCTTCACTTCAGCAGCAGCCACGATATACCGTGTATGCTCTCAAATGGCAGTCAGCACCTTCAGACTCCAGGCATCAACATCTTCACTTTCTGCTAGTACACGTCAAAACTGCCTCACACCATACGGGGAGAAAAACATGAAAGACCAGGAGGGGGGAGAGAGATGTACCATAACACAAAGAATGAAAGCTATAGGAAGTGATGCAGCAGACTAGCGGCTAGCAGCATCACCTATTGGACAAAATAGACACTGTGGACTATTTTTATACATGCACCTACATATTACAAAATTTACTTAAAAAAACTGTTTAAAAAAATGTTTGTAATTTTTTCCTTTGTAAACAAGTCATTGTATAATAGCAATAAGGCACTCCAGGGGTGTGTGTTGTGTGATAAAAAAAAAAAAAAAAAATCACAAACTCACTTCTCAGGTGTTAAATGCACTTGGTCTGCAGCCTTGTGTTCAACCCACACAAGGTGAGATGTTATTGCACAGTAATACACACCTTGCTGTGCCTCACTGCTTAGGTACTAACAGGTTGTTGTAATTACTCCCTGTCCATCAAGCTTGCTCAGTGAGCAGTGCAAGCACTGCTCACACAACTGCCACAGTAATTAAAAATGCTCACTAGTAATTACAAAAAACAAAACATGGGGTGAGTGTAAACCAGAATTTTACACACACCCTCAATGTGGGATGCTTTTATAAACCAATTGAGCTTTGCTGTTGGGGAGGTTTAGTAGAATCCTACACCTCAAATGTGCGTAAAATTCTAGTTGCACCCACCCATGTATTATTCTCTATATATTAACTGTGTCCCAATTTTTCCCATAGAGAAACACAGTTATAATTTTCCATTATAACCAGCTGGTTATAACGGCATTCACATGTTAGGTTTTTCTAAGAGCCCATGCACACACTCAAGCTATTGCAATGCATGTGGTTGGAAACCGAAAATGTCAGATGGCACTATCGACTCTTAGCCCATACGGAGCTCAGGTTGCAGCCTGCTCTGTGCAGATGGAAGAGGCGGCCTGTGATGAAAAAAAAAAAAAACAGAGCCCTGCAAGTATATATAACAAAGCCTGAGGGATGGCATAAAACTTCAATTCCATACACATCCTCAGTGTAGGATGCTATTATAAAGTAACATGCCATGCCTTGGGTGTGTTTACAGTTCTTGTTATACAATTCCCCAGGCATTACTGTATATATAATGACTGGTTAGATGTGCTTCTAATCACTTTTCAGAAGCTCTAGATTGTTGTTACACAGCTGTACGATATCAGAAATACTGTTGTACGTGGCTGTGATGCCATGCCCCTATATAAGACAGGAGATTTTTTTGACAGGACGAATGTTAGCCAGGCCACAGGAAACTCTACATCTCTTATAACAAGTACATAGAATCATTAACTTCCACATGGATATCTACCAGAGACTGGCAAAAGGGACTGTGGCTTAACATCCCATAAAAGTCACAATTTAGGGTAATTAAAGAAACCATACGAATCTTTCCAAATATGACAGTTATGGTAAATGAGTCTTATTTATGCAGTACAACACTAGATGGCAGTCTTGTATTATGTGAGCACTTTGATAAATACAGCTTTCTTCTTAATTTCTCAACCAAGTTGTTGAGGTTTATATTTATATGTGAAATGTGGAACAGGTGCAAGTGACTTTACTGGTCTTCTCCTAGTGGGTCCTGTTTGTGAGCCTCCTGCCTGCTTGATGACTGGCATCAGTTAGGCAATTATTACAGAAACGTGCTCCCAGTTTTATTTGTGACATATGCTGGGGAGGGGTGGGGGAAGAATGGCACAGGTGCCAGAGGGTGGTTGAGGATGGGTGATTTTTTTTTTTACAATTTTTGTACAGGTTTATGATCATTGGGAGTGTGTGAGTAACAGAAAAGAAGACCGCAGCGGGTCAAGTGGAGGGAAGGTTGAGCAAGTTCACCCACTGTGGGATCCATATTCTTGTTATGGGGATGAGTATCGCCAGTGGTGGTGGTGGTATGTGTGTGTGGGGGGTGAAGGTTTGTGTGGTGCCCAGAGGGTGTGTGTGTGTGTGTGGGGGTTATGTTAAGCTTGGTGGTGGTGGGGGTGGGGGCGGGGGCAAAGTGAGCCACAAGGGTTGAGCATCCAGTGGCCACAAAAACTGTATTTTTTTTTATAATTGATAAAAACACCCAGCAATTGTGGGGTAGGGCAGCTGGTGTTGGTAAAGTTCCAACACTGGGATTGGGCACTTGGTATTGGAAATAGGATGAAAGGGTAGTTTTTTTTTTTTTATTTGTGATTGACTTTTAAAAGTCAATTATAAATTTAAAAAAATGTATTGTGTTATGGACTGTTTCTCAGCAGCGATTGGGGACAAACCCACTGGGTTTTAGAAACACAGACAACAGCAGCAGAAAAAGGCCAACAGTCCATCCAGTCTGCCCAAGTTCCCTATCGAACCCTGGAACCTGGTGTCCATCCAGGCTCCAAAATCCATGTTGGTTTTCATATGCCTTTCTTTAGTCAACCACAAATAACTGTTTTTTCTCATTAAGATACTCAATATTTTTTTTAAGTCCGTTCAAATGACTCATTAGCCTAGTTTCGGAGGAACTATATAACTGCCAGCCTTTGCAGTAACAGAAAACATTTATACAGTTTTTACGTTTTAACGTTTTGATCGTGATCAGTTTTAATTTTGAAGGGAAAAAACATTGTGCTTTTTGTTTATTTTTTCCAACCTGTGTTTTGAAATATGCATGTGCAAACATTTTAATGCAAATAACTTAAAAAAAAATGTAATTTTTAAACCTCTCAAAAGCACTTCCTAGGAAGAAATGCTAACAACTCTGTAACTTCATAATTTAAATCGTTGTAGTTTATGCTGTAGACATAAGTGAAAAAAGACAAAAATTAGGTCTGTTCTATGTATTGTCACTAATTAATAATATTTGAGCCACCAAACTGATTTTTCCCAAACCAGCCCTTAGGACTAGGGAGGTGCATACTAAATTTCCCAATCCTAGGGGCTAAGACTGACAAGAATATATATACATATATATATATATATATATATATTTAGAAAATGGCAAAGATAAATCTCAAAACCTGATTGGCTGAGAACTGCCCTCTAAAAAACAAGTGCCAACTTCATACACCAGTTATAAGTTGGTATCCTTGTGCCACAAAATTCACAACCAGCAAGCCGCCATTTTTTTCTCCGTTACTGGCTGACCAACTGAAGACCCCCCCCCCGCTGAAGTGCCCAACACTGGCATGAATAGGCAAATCATCAAAAATAAATAAAAACTCATTTAAAACATCAAATCAACCTTTTCAATCGAGCACACACTTTTGCAGAGCAACACAGAGAATTACGGCTCCCGTCTCTTCAAAGGCAGCCAACACAGTATTCAAACCCGCAAAGGGCTCTACTCATGTGGGAGCCAAATTGAAAAAAGTGCCTCCTACATTCCTCACCTCGCCTTTGCCTCACAACACGCATGGTATTCCTTACCTCGTCCTGCATATTGAGGTTACTAGGCATTCTCTTCCTCTGCATTTTTTTTAAACGCATCCATCTTCTGGTGGTCACAACTCCCAATGGCCGATTCCTCACCAACTAAAACCATTTGTATGAGCAATTGCTCACCTGCTCTCCAAAGGGCAATAGCGATTCCTTGCCCGCTCTCCAAACCAGTGGTACTGGGCTTCACATAGCCTCGAATCCCACCAATACTTAACATACAGGACTACAAATCCCATAAACCAATGGGGCAGCTATGTACTTCATATAAGCAAAGTGTCATAGACAAGATCGCCCTCTAGTGGCACATATGCCACATTACATGGAATACTTGATGAAACTATTTTAAAAAGTGTTTTTCTATTATATAAAAAAATATTACTGATGGGCCATTTTCTAAGTGCAATAGTACCCTCCAGAGTGGGCATTATTGGGAAATATCGACCTTCCAGGGGCTATAAGGCCCTCCGCCTGCGTCGTTGGGTCTCATTACGCCCCTGGGCAGTTCGGTATTTCCCAATAACGCCCACCCTGTCGGGTATTATTGCTTGCATATATTTTTTTCCAATTGTTTAACCAGGTGAGACACACTAAACTGAAAGCTTGTTTACAGGTGCAACCTGGGAGCACAGGGAAGTTAAGTGACTTGCTCAGGGTCACACAGTATGCAAGTGGGGGCTGTGGGATTCAAACCCAGGTATCCAGATTTGCAGCTCAGAGCCTCAAACCACTGCGCTATACTGAATCCAAAACCCCATTTTGCCACTTACACTAACTCAGCCCTAACTGATGCTACCTGTGATGCCACTGACAATCAAGCTGTTATTGACTACAGTGTGGTTAGCCACAGCCTGATCATCAGTGACTTCACATGGTTCTAGAAATGGTGGCACTGTAGTATCAATATGTGGCACCCATAGTCATTGGTATCTCTGGACTGTTGCCAGCTCTAGATAAGCTTTTCATGGGCTTTCAAACAGGGATGGGCATGATGTAAGCATTAATCCACAACAAAGGAGGGCTCTACTAGGGAATTAATGTCTGGTTGGGGGGGGGTTGGGGCACGAGGCACCCCTAGTAAAGCAATGTGAGAAGGCAGTACGGATGGCTGGGGGGGGTGATACTGGGATGTATAGGGAGAAGCATCACCAGTAGAAAACAGGAAGTTCTTATCCCTCTGTACAGACAGTTAGTGAGACCCCATCTGGAGTACTGCATGCAGTTCTGGAGACCCCAGCTCTGCAAGGACATAGACAGGATGGAGACAGTCCCGAGGAGGGCAACTAAAAATGGTGACGGGTCTGCAAGAGATGCCATACGAAGAGATACTAAAGGAACTTAAGATGTATACCCTTGAGGAAAGGAGGGAGAGGGGGGGACATGATAGAAAGTTTCAAGTACCTCAAGGGAATCAACAAAGTCCAAGAAGGTAGCATCTTTCAGAAAAAGAGATGTGCAAGAACAAGAGGACACAATTTGAAGATAGAGGGGGGACGGCTCAGGGGCAATGTGAGGAAGTATTTTTTCACAGAGAGGGTGGTGGATGCATGGAACAGCCTTCCTGAGGAGGTTGTGGGGTCAAAAGCAGAGGGAGAATTCAAGAATGCATGGGACAGACATAAGGCAATTCTGGTGGGGGGTAGGAAGAAGTAGGCTGTCGGTTAACTAGGATCTGCAGCTTATCCAATAGGTAGGGAAATGGGCAGACTAGGTGGGTCAAGTGGTCCTTATCTGGTGTCAAAGTCTATGTTTCTGTGTTTCTAGTACAGCCCAACTTTGGAGTGGATTAATGTGCTTCTAACATGGCAAGCGCAAGGTGAGTAATATTACAAGTGAATTACATGTGGGAAATAAATGAATAGCAAGTCACAATATTGCTGATACAATATTATTTGTTGTTCAAGTGTGTACTTTTGAATACATGTAAATGTCTGACGGGGAGCGTACATGTTCATCACTCAATATATATTTACATTGTGACTGCTGTTTTCATATAGCATTCAATGTGATGTTTTCAAAAAAATTACACAGAAACATAAAATCATTTACCTCTCTTTCTTCATACAGTGCTCTGTTCACTCATTTGTACTTGTGATTCAATAATGCATTATGGGGAAAGTACGAATATTTGCATATCTGGCATCTCACTTGCTTGTATGTGCCAATGTATGCAATATTCGTACTGTGTCCAGAATGCATTATTGAGTAGAAAGAAATAACGGAGAGCAGTGAGCAGAGATAAAGGAAGACAGAGCAGTGAGCGAAGGTTTGATCAGTTCCTTTTTGACCGTGGTCTCCATGGGCTTGCTGAGGTTGGCTGCGAGCACCAACATTTCTGCAGTGTGACCACAACGCCAAGTATGGTCTAATTATTTCTTTTGCGCACTCCTGAGTGCGCTACCAGGCATTGTGGCTGCAAACAGTAGTACATTCTGAAGCAGGCATTACTAGGGAATTAATTCCCACTTCAGTTTGTACCATGTGGTGTGTTTGCACCAGTCTACTTTCTGTATTTGGCCATAATATTTATTGCCATGTTACAATCATAATTATTCCCCTTTAAATATCGTGGTGTGACAATTAAAGGGCCGCTCTCTCTTCCCTTAGCATTGTAATGATGCTCCTGATCAGAACATTATCTGCTTGTTTAATTTTTTTTTTAATATACATGTTGCTGAGAATTGTTATTCATATCTGGTAGATCCTGTCATCCCCAACCTGACATTTTAAAGGGACACTGTCATGCTTTTGTATAGATTTTCAGTCCTGAAGGACCAGTGTGCCATTCGCAATGTACTTACCTTCACATTTCTTGACTGCCCCCCAATCTGCCTGTTATTGTTTTTTTTAGGTCTGTTTTAAAAAACATATATATAATTTCACAAGGCTCAAGCTTATTGCTTGTTGCTCAACCACAGATCCCCATCCTGATGTCTCTGCACATCCATAAGAATAAATTATTCACCTGTTTAAGGATGGCCCCTGAACTGATGGTGTACTCATGCATGAACGAGTGATGTTACTTTTTTATGCACCATGATTTTTTACTTGTTCTGAAAGTAGGCATGATTCTAAAAAGATGCTTCCTGCATCTCAAAATGAGCATTGAAGCCTTTTCAACGAAGGCTTAGGGAAAAAAAAAACATGACTCCAAGCATGCACACTAGCCCTGATGCTGGTCTGCATGCTTGGAGTCATGGTTTCGCAGTTCTAAGCCCTTGTTGAAAGGATTTCAGTGCTCATTTTGAGATGCAAGTAGCGATCTATCTTTTCAGAATCATGCCCACTTTCAAAACATGTGAAAAAAATCATGGTATGTAAAATATGACATCACTCGTGCATGCACGATTACATCGCCAGTTTGGGGGCCATGTTGGAGAGAGGTGCATCAATTTTCCCATGAATGTGCAGAGACTTTGGGACATGGATCTGCAGTTCAGCATGTAAAATTACATTTAAAAAACAATGGCTAAATAGAATTATACTAGGAGGGCTAATCATGAAAATATGAATGTAGTGCATTTGTTAATGCCACACTGGTCCCGCAGGACTGAAAATTCATACAAAAGCTGACAGGGTCCATTCAAAGTCACTGCTGCTCTAGCAGTTTCCCACAAACCCAAACAGTGGATGTCAGCAGTGAGCTGCAGCCTTGGTGGAAGCAGTTTACTTAAAGAGGTGGCAGTGGCAGAAATAGTAGCAGAAAATGTTATTAATTTGTAAAAGTAGTCAGCTGTTACTTTTTCTTTCTGAAGCAGTTTTCTTTTTCCAAATGCTATTTAGCACGTCCTCTACCTGAGAGTATTAGGTGGGATGTAAAGAGCCACCTAACATATCTAGCTCTATTCCTCTTCATACCTCATCAGCACTGTGACATCACAAGTGACCAGTTACTGCAGGCGATTGGCTCTTCTGGGTCATCTGTAATGTCACAGGCAGTTAGGTCACAGGGCTGATGATTTATAAGGATAAATAGAACATTGGCCTTCATGTACAATACTGTTTTACACATCACACCAATTACTGTGTGGTAGAAGGTCTTCTAATTAGAAAAACACAAAATAAACAATACTTCAGAACTGAGAAGTAATAGTTCACCATTTTTTTCAGTTAATATGAATTTTAGGTAGTGCATTTGCTTTTTACTTTAACTATAGTAATGAGCTTCAGAAAGCTCTATTTTTTTCTGACGTGGGTCCCGCTTGACTTGAATTCCACCTCAGCAGAATGTTGCTCATAGAAATTATGCAGTGATTGCAGGGCTTTTATTACTCATTTTCTTCCAGCGCCATTTTAAATTAAGCATCCAGCAGCTGTAAATGATTCAGGTAGCTGAACAAATTGTTGTTTCTAAACATGAACATGTAATGTTTGCAATCTTATATTACACCAGTAGAGGGCGATACAGCATTGTAATATGTTAACTAAGTGACATAAGTGACTCATAAAACTCTCTCAAATCCAATCATCCCTGAAAATAATCCTTCAATAAACTGGGAAGGTAACTACTCCAGCTATTTTCAGTGACCATATGGTGATAACCAGATTAGCCAAGCGAGACATCAGGTGCCAGATATTCAAGTCAAGCAAATCAAGATTTGCACGCACAAACTGGGCTTTGCATGGATGCCCTATATTCAATAACCAGCTTAGCTTGGGCAGACAGGGTTTGTGCCCAAGCAAACTGTGGAGGGGTGCATGATGCAAATTGAGGGGTGGGGACCAGAATATTGGTGCAGTCCAATATTCAGGATATTTGTGCTGTACAAGGGCATTTTGCATGGTCCCCTTGTATGGCACAAATACTGCCAGTCTAAACCATGACTTACTCCCAGACAACCCTAACGCTTAGTGGAGAGCGCATTACCCCCCGACCCCCAACACTGCTTGTCCCTGAGCATCCAGTGGTCGTTTAACCCGATGCCTTGTCCATTGCAGTGAATGTTTCCTGGTGTCAGTGGTCTTCCCTCCACCGATCCTCTGTCCAATACGCCAACATGTTTGCTCTTCAGGTCCACTGGTCTCTCCTCTGACCCTATCCCATGCCTGTTCATTTCTCATCCAGTCCATAGTGGCTAGTGGTCCCTCCCTCCATCTGATCACTGGCTTCATCCCCAGCATCTGCTGCACTGGTGTCCATGGTGCCTTTCCACATCATCCCCATCTCCAAGAACCTGCCCTGATGGCCTGGGGCAGTTGTATACATGTTTCTCCTCTGTTGTTAGCGCAGGCAGACACACGTGATGTGAACCCCTCCTGCCAGCCCGGAACCAGTACCGGCAGCAGAGCCCCTGTCCTCCAGTAAACTTCCCCCCAAACCCAATGATCCCCATTATACACATGCCAGCTGCCACCAGTCCTCTGCTGAGGGTTGTGGAATGGATACTGGTGCATTGGCACAGCGCACAGGTATGTGTTGCCAAGAAGAATCAGCACCCCCATTACAAACTGTCAACCGTAAACCAGTTGTGGACGTCCCTGGCATCTAGTGGCCCCCCTTCCCACAGCACCAATGACACCACCCTGATCTCCCACACCCCTTACCAGTATTGCTGTTGCTATATTGCAGATCAGGTGACTGGCACAGCCCTCCACACACCAACTCAGCTGATCACCCTATAACAGTGCTTGGAATGTGCCTCTTATTTGTAGGGCAGGGTGCTTCACTCAGCCCTATAAGAGGCACGTCCCAAGAACTGTCATAGGGTGATCAGCTGAGGTGGTATGTGGACGGCTGTGCCTGTTTCCTGATCTAGAACGTGGCACTGGCATTACCAGTAAGGGGTGTGGGGGGAGTGGAGTGGTATCATTGGTGCCGCAGAGAGGGGGGCCACCATATGCCAGGGTCATCCGTGACTGGTGCATGATAGACGGTTTGTGATGGGGTAGCTGATTCTTCCTGGCAACATGTACCAGCATACTGTGCCAGTGCACTAGTCCCCATTCCACAGCCATCAGCAGGGGACTGGTGGCAGCTGGCATGTGTGTAACAAGAATTGTTCAGTTTGGTGGGGGATTTACTGGAGGACTGGGGCACTGCTTCCGGTACCAGTTCCAGACTGGTAGAGGGCTCACATCACCTGTGTCTGCCTACCTCTGCAACCTTTGGGGGAGGGAAACATGTACAGACTTCAGGGCAGACTTTTGGGGAGGGGGATGGTCAGAGAAAGGCACCACTGGACACAAGCGCAGCGGGTGCTGGGGATGGGGCAGGTGATCTGATGGAGGAGGGACCACTCGCCACCAGGGACTGGCTGGGACATGAACAGGCAGGGGATCGAGTGGAGAGAGGGACCCCTGGCCACCAGAGAAACATGTTGGCAGTATCAGACAAGGCATCGGGTGGAGGAAGGGATCACTGGATACCAGGGAAACATTTCTACTGTACCGGATAGGGCATCAGGTGAGGAGAGGGACCACTGGACACCAGGGAAACACTTTTACTGTACCAGAAAGGACATCAGGTGGGGGGGTACTGCTAGACACCAGGGACTATTACATAACACACTGGACACGGGTGTGGGTGGGGGGAGGGACCACTGGACAAAAGGGACTATGATTTAAAACATCAAGCATGACTGTAGGTAGGGGGAGAGACCACTGGACACCAGGGACTACAATTTAACACATTGGACATGGGTGTGGGTGAGGGGGAGAGACCACTGGCTACCAAGGAATACAATTTAATACATCGGGCATGGGTGTGGGGGGAGGGACCACTGGACACCAGGGACTACAACTTAATACATTGGGCATGGGTGGTGGGAGGGACCACTGGACACCAAGGACTACAATTTAATACATCGGCATGGTGTGGGTGGGTGGGTGGGAGGGACCACTGGACACCAGGGACTACAATTTAATACATCGAGCATGGGTGTGGGGGACCACTGGACACGGGACTGCAACTTAATACATCGGGCATGGGTGGGTGGGGAGACCACTGGACACCAGGGACTACAACTTAATACATCAATCATGGGTGTGGGTGGGGGTAGGGACCACTGGACACCAGGGATTACAACTTAATACAATGGGTGTGGGTGGGGGTAGGGACCACTGGACACCAGGGATTACAACTTAATACAATGGGTATGGGTGTGGGTGGGGACCACTGGACACCAGGGATTACAACTTGTCGTTGGGCATGGGTGTGGGTGGGAGGACCACTGGACACAAGGGACTACAATTTAATACATTGGGCATGGGTGGGTGGGTGGGGACACTGGACACCAGGAACTACAACTTAATACATCAGGCATGAGTGTGGGTGGGGGAACACCAGGAACTACAACTTAATATATCGGGCCTGGGTGTGAGTGGGGGGACAACTGGACACCAGGATTACAACTTAATACATTGGGCATGGGTGTGGGTTGAGGAGACCACTGGACACCAGGGACTATAATTTAATACATTGGGCATGGGTGTGGGTGGGGGGAGGGACCACCGGCCACCAGGGATTACAATTTAATACATCAGGCATGGGTGTGGTTGGGGGAGGAGCACTGGACACTAGGGGTTACAACTTAATACATTGGGCATGGGTGTGGGTGGGGATCACTGGACACCAGGGACTACAAACTTAATACATCGGCATGGGTGTGGATGAGGCGAGGGACCACTGAACACCAGGGACTACAATTTAATAATTGGGCATGGGTGTGAGTGGGGGAGAGACCACTGGACACCAGGGATTACAATTTAAAACACTGGGCATGGGCATGGGTGTGGGTGGGGGAGGGACCACTGGACACCAGGGACAAGTTAGCTTGCTCCTCACCAGCCTAATTGTTCTCTCTTATCCCCTGTCTTATCAACACTAGGCCCATCCATCCCTTATTCTTCCTTTCCCAACCTCGGATAGGAGCTCACTACCCTGGGTTGTGACATCCTACCATGCCCCTGTACTTTTTAGCATTCAATCCCGGCTCACATACTCCTTTTCTCCATCCATCTTCTCTACATCCAGCTTTACTCAACTCCTCTCTGTGCACCGTGCCCTCCTAGCCTTTCTCCCCCTACTTCCCTCCCTCTCTTCCCCCCTACCTTCACCTCTACCTGGTGTATATTTTATTTTTTCTTCCGTTACTTCCTCCTGCAACCTTAGATAACCTGCTTTATCTTCCTATAGACACTTCTATGTATGTAAATACCGTGTAATCTGTATAATATCTGTATAATTCTATGTACATATGATCTTCTTTTTCTTCCTCTCTGTAAAGAGTATTATCTGTATTGCCTTGTAAATACCTGTGTTGACCTGTATATACAATTGTTCATGCTCCACCCAGGTCCATCTTGCAAATGAGCTTCTGCTCAACGATGAACGCCTGGTTAAATAAAGACTTGATTGATTGATTGATTGATTGGTTATTCTCTATATGGGGTGGGATTGGAGGGAGGGGGAAACCACTAGCAGCAGGGATAGCTATCTGGGACCAGGCAATTGGAGGGCTAGTGCAACAAAAAACAGCCTTGCTCCCTGTGCAAATGAGCCATAATGGGCATACAAATGGCCCCTTGATTCCTTGCATGCCCAATGGACTCATTTCCATGGGTCCATTTACATATCAGAAATTTAGCGTGGGCACTTGCTATTGTGGCTCCTTATTTCAGGAACCGTGTCCGTGCAGCACAATGTGGCTTAGCCGCTGGGCCAGTATGGCTCTATATTCAGTAGAATTGCACTGGTGTGTTATTCCACTGAATATGGTGTCTTTAGGCACCCGTGCTATCACAAGGCAGAGCGCAACTTTTTGCGCTCCGCTTTGTGCATTTTTGAATATCTGACCCCAGTTGTTCACTTTTGATGCAATAAGTGACAATGATTGGTGTTCCTTTAGGAGATGGTTGATAATTGAAGTAATGAAGCATAACGCAGGGTAAGGCTACTGTGATGCAAAGGCAAGGATGATTTATATAGGCAATGCAACTGCTTAAGCAAATTATTGCTATTCATAAAGAGCTAGTGTACTGCCTGCAGTTAACTGTAGCTTTCAGGAACAGGCAGCAATCACTTCTTATATCTGAAATAGTTTTCTGCTTTTCTGTTTTACTAACTGGAAAATGTTCTACCTAACGGTACTTGGCATTATGTATGAAACATAGCAGCTCAAGGGAGCACTCCCGACCCATCTGAGCACGTCTTTCCTCTGTGTGTAAGACATTCTTATTCTGTGAAGAGTGGCTCACATGTAGCTGCCCTGGAGACGGACATGCTAGGTGCAGTTTTTTTTTTAATTTAATATTAGGGGTGGATGAAAGCAGCTTTTTCCGTGGTAGTGGAACTTCCACGAAATTTCACGATTTTCGTGGAAGTTTCTGAATTTCTGCCTGCTGCAGAATGGAAAATTTCCTAATGTTTGGGGAGAAATTTTGCCCATTTCCACTTATTTAGAGGCGGAACAAAAGTAATATTTGGTGTCCAGGACTACCCCCTCCCCAACTCTTGCCCGAATTCCACATTTGAAATCCCTGGTGGCTAGTGGTCCCTCCTGCCATGGCCGCATTGACACAGCGCTTGAATGCTGTCCTCTTTTTATTATCACAGTTTAAACTGTCAACAGAATAAACTCAAGGTCTCACGTAATCTGCACTGTGTGGTACAGTTTGCAATTGATTTAGTTACGTGATAGAACATTTTAAATGGTATTGTTCTACTACATGTATTTTCTAATAAAACCATTACATGTGTGCTAGCTCTCGGAGCTGACACAGCATGCCTGCTGACAGGACTGTTCTGTGAATGTGACCTGTTCTTGAATAAATATAATAATTACATATTTACATAAAATATTGAATTTTTGTATGCATACTTAATGAATTAGGTAGGAACAGTTGCATTCTGTAAACACATTCATCCTACTGCCTTCCGCCACCTGATCACCCACCCCATAAAAAAAAAAGCCCAGCTGCAAGTTCCCAAGTAATCACTGGTGGCTAGCGGTCCCTCCCGCCACCCGATCACCTGCGCCAGTGACCCCATTTTAAAAAAACACAGCTGCCCAAGTAATCCTTGTGACCAGTGGTTCCTCCCTCAACCTGATTGCCCACCCAGGCAGTCAAGGGCAACATGTTCTTAGCCTTTTTAGTAACCCGATCCCCACCACCTCAGATAAGGTAAATTACTATGTAACAAATTCTTTGAGGTTAGATTCTCCTCCAGTTTTCTCAATTCCTGAATTAGTGTGTATTCCTGGGGGTTCATGTACCCTCACCTCTGTAGTTAAAAGTCTCACCTCATTCCAAACCCGAGAGCAGGCACTGGCACAGCCCTCCCTTCTTCTCCACGGGCCGGCAGCCCACTGAGCTATTAATGAATGAGCGCATTATGCACTCATTCATAGCTCGGTGGGCTGCCAGCCGTGGAGGAGAGAGGAGGGCTGTGCTGGTAGCCCACTCTCGGGTTTGTGATGTAGGGGATTTTGCTTCCAGGGGTGGGGAGTACACTGGACCACCAGGGATACTAATTTTAATTCAGGAATTGGGGAAATGGAGGGAGGATCACTAGACCACCAGGGAGAACTTTTTTTTTTTACATAGTAATTTGTTGTATATGGCGGTCGGCGGGGGATTGCGTTACTAAAAGGAGTAAGGGCATGTTGCCCTGGACTGGCCGGGTGGGGTGGGTAATCGGGTGGGGAAGGGACCGCTAGCTACCAGGGTGGGGATACCATAATTTTTAAAATTATCAGGCAATCGGGCAGCCTTGCAAGGGAGGAGGAAATTCCATGAAAGTTCGGAAATGGATTTCTGAACTTTCGAGGAAGCGAAAGTCTGACTTTTGCTTCAGTTCCGCCGGCGAAAGTTTTTTTTCACACACCTCTATTTAATATATTATGGTTTGACCTTGATCAGTAATATATTAATACTGCTACCAAAATTACATTTACAGTTGTAAGAGTAGTTTCACTTACAGCCTTAGAGTATCAGAGCTGTTCACCTTCTTTTCACAGTTCTCATACCCTAAGAATCCGTGAGACCATTCTCACAACCATAAGAGTGGTCTTGGTGGTGGTATTAACATACAGCACTCTACCTGCAGGCTGACATATTCAGTGCTGTCCTCCCTATTCATCATCAGCATTGTGACATCACTGGTAACCAAGAAGAACCAATGTCTTGCTGCTGGATTGGTAACTTGTGGTACATGATACTAGGCAGGCAGCAGGGCCTGTGATGTCACAGTGAGTGAGGTCACATGCTGATGATGCAGTGGGAAGAACAGAACTAGATACAGTATATCTGCTTCCATGTAAAGCACTGCTCTTCACATCAATAACACCCAATGCTATTAGGCAGAACAACCATCTGAGCACTTGGAACCCCCTCTAATGAGCACGCAGAAAAAGGAAAACACTTTAGAAGTACAGAGTAATCAGGGTTACTTTTAAAAAATTACTAACATTTTCTGCTTGCTATTTTTTGGCACTACTAACTCTTTAAACAGCATTTTATTTTAATTTATCTGGTTGGCCCATGAGCAGTGATGGCCATTTCCATGGGTGACTGAAGGGACATGCAAACAAATACAAAATATATGTACAAACATTTAAATACTCATTTAAAACAGACACAATTTTTTTTCTAAATAAAAAAAAATGGTGTTTTCTGTATTATAGCACATTCCCTATATTCCACTGAACCATACTTAAATATTTTTTGGCAGTTAATGTGACTCTTAGAATTTGGATGGGCAGGCAGATTACTCAAGCGCTGAACACTTTAATAAGGCACTAAAAGTTAGAGAAAATTCACTCTTGCTAATTTGGACAAAGGGTACCGGGGTTTTTAGCACCTATATGTGACAGATGGTTATATGGAGGTATTTCAGTCCGCACTTTGATATGCACATGCACTTTAAATAAATTCTTTGCAACTCTGTATGCCTTAGTGAGTGTACCTGCTTCTTCAACAAGTGGTCACATGGAGAAAGACGCTAAGGCAAATTTTGACAAACAAATGTACCTGGGGATGTTTACATTTAAAAGATGATCGAATAATGAAGACCACACATTTATGTTCTATGAAATCTAGTATTTTTCTGGCAGCATAAACATGATGGCTTTTTGTATATTCTGCAATAAAATGAGAGCTACAGGCCAATACTTTATTCCACCGTTTCTTTCTTCAGTCGAGGCCACTGAGATGTTGTTTTCAAAACAAGTTAAGGAGCTTACCTGATTGCTGGGTGCTGTGTAAAATCTGGGCTGCAGGCTCCTGTGAGATAGCTAGACCAAGGGCATAACTGTGAAAAGATCAGGGAGTGCAATAGTTTAGAAGAAGGCAGAAAGGCAGACAGACAGACAGAATGGTTCTTGTATTATTATCCTAACCTCTGACACAGACATGGAGATGTTTACATGTATGGTAAATGTATTCACTAAAGGAAGCATGGAAGTACTTACAGAAAAGTACACCATTTTACTAATAAAATGAAGGAAGGAAGGAAAATGAATTTGGAAATAGGAAGGAAGAAAGGAAGGAAGGAAGGAATTTGGGTTTATATGGCATATTTCATACAAACTGTATTCAAAAGAGCATTATATTCCAAGAGAGGAAGGGGAGAGAATGGTGCTGACATTTTCTTGGCACAGGAAGATCCAAAGGTCACAGGGACAGATTAGAGAAAAGGGACAGAGAGTTAGGCACTGGGAGGCTACGTGACTTGCTCAGAGTCACATAGCAAACAGCAGGTATGAGATTCAAAACTAGGTCTTCAGGGTCACAGCTCTGCACTTTAACCACTAGGCCCAGCAGTATACCTAAGTAAACAGAAGAGAGAAACAAATAAGTGCCTTAGTTGGGATTTGAACCCAGGCTGCCCGGAATACCATTCTGGTTGCGCTATCAGCTGTACCACCAAGGCAGCTAGAAACCTAGGACTCCCAGAAGCACATTACTCTTTCAGTATTTCGGGTGGTTTGGGTTCAAATCCTAGCTAAGACACTTTTTTTATTTCTCTCTTCTGTTTGTTTGGCTTCCATATATGTCCCCACCACACCCTTGTGAATGAAAATGCAATCAAGTGCATACCTAAACACTAAACACTGGCACATAACGTTGAAGCACTGGATTCAAAGATGGGCTGTCTCGTATAGAACGCATTACATAATTACTTTTGTGCCCCTCTCCCACATTCTTCTACATGCAAGTAGAAATGAAACAACACACAATTTTAGAGACATCTAAATCTGCAACTGCTTATAAGCATTCAGAATGTTTTAAACCAAAAAATATTTATTTTAATGTGGGGAAGAGTGTTGCATGTAATTTATATACACTATATGTAGGCTTGGCAGGATTACATTTAAAATTGGTAAGTGTCGATTTCACCGCATACACACAAATTGACAAAAAAAATGTTCCATCAATAATAATCTAAATTTGCAAAGGGGCAAAGTAAGTTATATTGCTATTTTTACATGTGATGATAACAATTTGTGTTTTTTACAAGTTTGTAAATCCTCAGTGTTTACTGTCATTAACTGCAACTGTGAGAATTAAATCGATACAAATCGAAATAAATGCTTAAAAACCCATAATTTCATGCAACTGAAATTTCAGATCAATAAAACTTAGTGGGGGGGAGGTGTAAAAATAAAAATCAATATTTTCCATCGTAATTATAAAAAATAAGAATGGAATTCTGCCAACCCTAACTATGTGGTTATGTTTTAAAGATCACCTCTCCTGGTGCTCACACCAAAAATCATTAATAACCTTTACCTGCCCTCAATTCCTATGGTGCCAAAATCTGAATTTTTATTTGCCCCTAGTTTGGAAGGGAAGGAGTCATACTGTGGCTCTGTGGATCCAAGTCACCGATCCCTTGCATTTCCTGATTCTGAGAGCTGCCCCTGCACTAACATGTTTCAAGATGTCACTATATGGAGAGCGCTGGGCCATGCTCCATAGACAAGAATGGGGCCATTATTTTAACTCCATTTTTCATATTTTTGATGGCCATTACAAACAAATCAAGGCCACTGCTCAGCTGACAAGGTCCTTGTTAGTTGAACAGTGGCCTTGACTTGTTTGTGATGGCCATCTAAAATATGAAAAACTGAGCTTAAAAAATGGCCCCATTCATGCCTCTGAAACATGCTCCTGCCCTCTTCATAAAATAACATCACAAAACTGGGTGGCTCTCAGTATCAGGAAGTGGAAATGATCACTTCCCTTCCAAATTAAGGGCAAATTAAAATTCAGATTTTGGAATCATAGGAATTGGGGGCAGGTAAGGGTCCTTTATGGTTCTTTGGGGGGTTAATTTTAAAAAGACCAGAAAAGGTGTTCTTTAAAGTACATTTTCTTCCTGGAAAGTTGCACTTGGATACTGCTTTTCACTTCCCCACTTTAAGGTCAAATTAAGCAATAATGCACAACGGGGTGTGGGTTGTGCTGGGATAACCTCACGCCTGAGTGGTTGGGTATAAGGCCGCAGGCTGAATGTATCCAACATCCCAGAAGTGAGGTTATCCCAGCACAACCCACACCCTGGAGTGCATTATTGATATTACACAATGGCTCGTTGTCATACAAAATAAAAAACAAACATTTAAAACGTGTTTTAATAGATTTATAATGTGGAAATATATCTTTGTTTCTTAAGTGCCGATGCAAACAATGCAAGTGCAAGGCATGCATCAGTTTAGTGAGATTGTGCTTAGATAACCTCACTGTTGCCAAATGTAGATAGCCAATCAGATTACAGGATTTTTTAATTGCTATTGTACAATACCTGCACACACCATACCTCAAAATGCATGTCTTGCGCCAACAACTGTCTGTACAGGATAGGGTCTTTCACTGTGTGATAGCCATGTCCTATTCTTTCAGCCTTCAGAACCTCAACTGCCTTTGAAAACAACCAAAGAAACACAATCAAAATGGAAATGTATCTGTAGTGCAGTGCAAAGGAAGTGGGGGTAACAGTGCTGGAGAAAACAATACGCCAGAGACATCTGAAATAATTTCACCCAGAGGAAGCCCAACAGTAAAGGAGCAACCAATGAGGAATATTTATGGGCTGTGTTGCTGTTCCTCACGGAGTCACAGCATGGCATAGTGTTTGACTGGCACTGTGCCCTGCTGTGACCCTGTCTGAGTTGTAGTCCAGTATGTTAGCAGCTGTAACATCTCGCAGACTTACTTACATTATGATTTACCCCCCCCCCCGCAACTAATGGGAATGTCTGCACTTAGCAGTAAAGAGGGGTGGTATATTGTGTCAGCTGTTTGCCCTATGTTTTGCTCCGTCACCCTTTGTGATTACTAATGACCCTTTTTTACTGATGGATAATTGTGCTGTAATTTTACATCACACACAGCCACGTCTAAAGCTTACCTGTCAAGCACACTGTGTGACCAAACATGTTTTTGAATGTTTTTCTGGGTGCGCTGGCTGCCCTTTAAAGTCAGGCCTCTGCCTGAGTATTGAAGACTGGGAAGTTCTAGCTCTAGGGAAACTGAGTACATATCCTGCTAGATCTTAATATTCCTCACAGTAATGGCTAGACTGGATATCATCCCTCTTCATTGGTAGGCCAAAATGCCATTATGTATAAGACATTTAATGGGGCATTTCCCACCTTTATTGAATCTAAAGAATTACTTCAGCAATGTTTGTAAAGTGCTGTGTTTGTGTAGATCCTAATACATTTATAAATGATCTATATTGTTATATAAAAATACAAAATCACACGTACCTCAGTAATAGGTCCTAGGTCTAGTTGTGCATACACGGTTAACAAAAACGTTAAAAAAGAAAACATGTAAATGATGTAAAGCATCTTGGGAAGTACTGTATATGGAAAGCACCTTGAAAGAATTTAGACTGGTACTGCCTTTTTTTTTTAACATTTTATTAATGGAAATTTTCAACATACCAGGTACACACTTTAGTAATACCATGTGGGGATGGTGGGGAGTATGGGGGACTCACTGAGACACCATTAAAATGGTTTGAGTCCTTCCTGACTGAAAGGTCACAGCAGGTTGTGATGGGAGCTTTCTCATCGCGAGTTGTGGTGTTCCCAGGGTTTGACTCTGTCCCCCATGTTGTTCGCAGTGTACACGCTGCCGCTAGGGCAGGTAAGCAGGCAGTATAAGGTGAGTTTTCACTGCTATGCAGATGATACGCAGCTGCACTCGTTCTTTACATCAGACAGGTGAGAGGGCGGTGGCTGTGCTGGAACGATGTCTTAAGGAAATCTTCGACTGGATGGCCTCCAGCTGTCTGAGTCTCATTCTGAACAAGAAAGAGTTGTTACTGTTGGAACCTGGTCCTCGAGGGTCGGCTAGAAGATATGATGCCACCAGGAGTCCACCTCTGAATGGCACAATTTCTGACATCTGTGGATAGTGTCTGAAATCTGGGAGTCATTGTAGACTCATGTCTGACACACAAAGGACAAATGGCAAGTACTACGCTGGTAAAGGAATGCAGGATGGAGGGGGTGGAAGATGGTTACCCTTAGTGCTAGGAGCCTTGGGAGGAAAACTGCAGAGTTTTATGTGCTCATGGTAGAGGGAGAGGTGGACACAGCAGCCATCACAGAAACATGGGTCACCCAATACAATGACTGGGACCTGTCTGTACCAGGGTACAGGTTATTTCGTAGGGACAGGGTGATTGGGAAAGGGGGGGGGTGGCACTATATGTGAAGGAAGGACTGAAGTGTGTAAGGGAGGAAGGGGAGGAGAGTAGTACGGAGTCACTTTGGATGCAAATCCAGGATTCCAAGAATAGGATTCTTAGAATGGGAGTGGTGTACAGGCCGCCATCTCAGATGGAGGAGTTAGACAGGGAACTAGCGGAACAGATCAGGAGGACCTGTGAGAAGGGTAGTGTGGTGATTGTGGGGACTTCAACATGCCAGGAGTGGACTGGACTACCCCAACAACCAGGAACAGAAGGGAGCAGGTACTGCTGGATGCCTTCCAGGACAGCTTCCTGCTGCAAATGGTCAGTGATTCAACCAGGTTTGGTAATACCCTTGACCTTGTGCTGGCAAATGGGGACTTTGTGAGAGAACTTACGGGGGAGGAACCGCTGTCAGGGAGTGACCACCACTCCGTATGGCTCACATTGGATATGGGCAAGGAAGGAATGGAATCTGGCACAAGAGTGCTGGACTTCAGGAGGGCCAACTTTGGGAGGATGGGGGAAGTGGTAAAAGGGTACCTGGCCAGAATTCATTCTAGTATGGACACTAACCAGAGGTGGGAGCTCATAAAGCTGGGGATAGTGGAGGCAACCAAAACTTACTGCAAGGCCCAGAGCAAGAAGGGTAAGGCTAAGAAACTGAGCTGGTTGAGCTAGGAGGTCCTGGAAAAGGTAAGGAGGAAAAGAGCTGCCTTTAGGAGGTACAAGAAAACAGGGAGGGGGGAGGACAGGGAGGAGTACTTGACAGAATCGAAGGAGGTGACAAGGGCAGTAAGGGGAGCCAAGGCATCTACGGAGCTCAGGCTGGCACAAGGCATTAAGAAGGGGGAGAAGGACTTCTTTAGGTACATCAGGGAGAAAAGGAGCTCTAAGGACCACATAGTAAGGATTAGGAAGGAGGGGAGATGAGTGGAAGAAGGGTGCGATAAGGCAGAAGCACTAAACGATTACTTCTGCTCAGTATTTACTAAGAAGAAGGGGGGGGTGACACCCAAGGGGGAAGGAACGGCAGAAACAGGGGAGGAGGGGGTGACAGAAGGGAAAATAATGGAGGGCAGAGTTTGGGAGGGTTTGAAGGCACTGAGGGTGGACAAGGCGCCAGGCCCAGATGACATCCACCCCAGGGTACTGAAGGAGCTGGCAGAGGTCCTTGCGGGACCTTTGGCAGACATATTTAATGCCTCACTACACTCGGGGTGTGTACCTCAGGACTGGAGCAGGGCTCATGTGGTGCCCCTCCACAAGAGTGGCCCCAAGGATGAACCGGGGAACTGCAGAATGGTGAGCCTTGCATCTATCATGGGTAAGCTAATGGAGACTATCCTGAAGGAGAGGCTAGAGGCCAAAGGACTACAGGACAGCAGACAGCATGGCTTCATACGTGACAGATCCTGCCAAACCAACCTGGTGGAGTTCTATGACTGGGTAGCTAGGCAACTGGACAGGGGCCATGCAGTGGATGTCCTGTATCTGGACTTCAGTAAGGTATTCGACTCAGTGCTGCATGGAAGGCTGGGAAGTAAGTTAGAAGGTACAGGGGCGGGTGCAAAGCTGGTGAGATGGGTAGGGAACTGGCTTCAGTGAAGGCAACAGCGGGTGGTGGTGGGTAAGGAGCTCTCACAGCCAAGGGTAGTGACGAGTGGTGTTCCACAGGGCTCAGTGTTGGGACCAGTGTAGTTTGGGATATTCATTGCAGACATATCATTGGACATCAAGAGCAAGATCAGTCTGTTTGCTGATGATACCAAGGTAGGAGTGCTGGTGGACAACCTAGGGGGATGGCAGGGTTTGCAGGATGATCTGGCAAAGCTTGAAACCTGGTCAAAAACCTGGCAACTGGGGTTTAATGCCAAAAAGTGCAAGGTGCTGCATTTTGGGATGAAGAACCCAAGGAGGAGTTACCTGCTGGGGGGAGTGCAGCTAGCCCAGACAGAGGAGGAGAAGGATCTGGGGTTGCTCATTACAGGGTCAATGAACAAGTCAGCACAATGTAGGAAGGCAGCTGCAAAGGCCAACAAAATGCTGGGCTGCATTACAAGGGGTATATCCTCGAGGAGGGAGGAGGTGATTCTGCCACTGCATAGGTCATTAGTTAGACCACACCTGGAGTACTGCGTGCAGGACTGGTGCCCGTATCTGAAGAGGGACATTACGTTACTGGAGGGGGTGCAGCGCAGGGCGACAAAGATGATCAAGGGGCTGGGGGACTTATACGAGAAGAGGCTGAGGGAGTTGAACATTTACTCGCTGGAGGGGAGGAGAGACAGGGGGGACATGACAGAAACCTTTAAGTACATGAAAGGAATAAACAAGACAGGTACAGAGGGGCTGTTCAAAGTAAGGGAGGGGAGGGACACCAGGGGCCATGATATGAGACTGGAGGGAGGAAGGTTCAGGAGGGAGATGAGGAGACACTTTTTTACAGAGAGTGTGGTGGGTGGGTGGAATGTGTTACCTGCAGAAGTGGTATCCAGTAGAACAGTGGACTGCTTCAAAAGGGGATGGGAAAGGACAAGGGGAGGGTCAATGGAGGGGAAGGGTGGAAGATTGGGGCAGCTGCAGAATAAGGGGTGCTAGTTGCACATTCGAGCAGACTTGACAGACCTCTAGGCCTTTATCTGCCGGCAAATTTCATATGTTCGTATGTTCATACGAACATCAGATGTCAACTGTAGTCAGCAGTGGATTTTTCCAGATATGGAACGAATCTTGGATTAGACCCTACCTAGTGCAAGAGGACCTGCTGACCCTAGTACCTGCTTCCATGACCCCGAGACTGGACTACTGGATTACTATATACTTAGGGCTATCAAGGGGTTTGGTGTGTCACCTACAGTTAGTACAGAATGCCACAGATAGGATGGTGTCAGGAGTGTCGCATAGAGGTCATACTACCCCTGTGCTGTGGCAGCAGCTGCACTGGCTTCCAATGATGTGGTGCATTACCTTTAAGAATGCATTGTTAACATACAAAGCCCTGCATGGCTCGGGCCCTGCCTACCTGAAGGGCCTCTTGGCTTGGTATGCTCTCTGCTGCACTCTCTGTTCCACTGAGGAGTTGTTGCTAGCTGTCCAGAGATCACAGCTAATACAGTCTGGTGACAGGACTTTCTCGATGGCGGCTCTGGCAATTTGGAACTCCTTGCTGTACCGTCTTAGGAGTTCCCCCTTGGTGGAGGCATTCAAACTGGGTCTGAAAAGTTATCTTTTTGAAATGGCCTATGGAGCTTTTGATTAATTCATGCTGAAACTGTACATCTGTATATTTTAAATGTTTTTCTGAACTTTATGATGTTTCTTTTGTTATTGCATATTAAGTACCCTGAGCACTTGGGAAAGGGCACAATATAAATGAAGATGCTTTGCCTTGGTACCGCGTGCATTTCAATACGCTGTAGACAAATGAAATAACCTGTTTGATCAGCATTATGAACACTATCCTTACAATAAATAATTCCAGCTATTATCCAATATAATTCCTCATTGCTCAACCTGCAGTCCCAGTAGTGTGTAATAAGCCTGGCTGGTGTATGTGAGGGGAGGGTAATAGGCCCAGGGCATGTCTAACCTCTTAAACCTCCTGCTCAGAGCTTATGACTGAATGGCCTGTCCAGTGGCCCCTCATGGGACCAGGTGGGGAATAATCGGGGACTGTTTCACTGGTCACATTCTTTACAGTGCAGTGATAGGCGATCACGTGATAATGTCTGGTCTCTTTTCCATTATGTGAAGTAACCAGGTATTCCATTTATTCTGTAGTTTCGGTAGGGTGGTCTGTAATTGTGCTGTGAGGGTCTCCATTTTTTTAAATGTTGCAGATTGCATCTTCCCAGTGATCACTGTAGGTGAGAAGAGTTGAAGTCACAGTCTTGCAACTATATATATATCTGTATATAATTTTTTTTTTGCAGCAATTAACAAGATTCCTGCTCAATAAACTTTATCCTTCTCCTGAAGTTGTCTTGGGAAGTGGAGAAGTATTGCCTCCTTTGGGGTCATTTTTCCCATTGCTGGTATGATAACTTTAAAGAAGTAGTAACTACTACTTTAGGCACTGTTTCCCAGAGGTGAGACAGCACTAGACACAGCCCGAGTAGGTGGGTGTGGGTAGCTATGTCTGTTCCACAACCTTCCACAGACAGCATCCCTGGTTTTATGGAATTTAGCTGTGACCTGTAGAGTTCAGAAGAATCGAATAGCAATCTTCCAACTATTTTCTCAACATTGATAAGAGTTGGTAAGCTTGTGCTGTTGTGACCCAATTCTGTCCTATCCTCTGGGGGATAAGTGGGTGATAAGTTCTGCCTTTTAGGTTTTAGTGGTATTTTCCACAGTGACCAGGGAGCCTGCAATCAGGGCCTGGTAACATGCCGAAAATAGTGTCTTGCCCATAGGCCTTGTAGCAGGTGTCATTGGTGGGAAGCCCTGTTCATCTATGGGGTTGTCCAGTACTGATAGAACAAAATGGTGCAATTGTAAAAATCTGGCGTGGTCTTTTGTGTCAAGATTAAAATCTGATATGACTTGGGTAGAGGATTTAAAGTGACCTGTAGCATAGACTGTACAAGTGTGACTTACGCCTCACCTTATCCATGAGTGAAATACTGGGTCCAAAGTTACTGGGGCAAGTTGGGGTCAAATGCTGGGATCCACAACCATTGTGCCCCTTTATGATATTGTGATTGTGCCAAGAGGGTGTACCAGAACTGTAGCAGTCCTGCTGTGAAGGAGTCTGGTGGGATTCCGGTGTGTAGATATCAGCTGGGCCCAAATAAATGGAGCTGTCCTGGAGAGAGTAGAATGTGATGCTGTATATCCATCCATCTCCTACGTGGGGTATGTGTGTGTGGACCCAGCCCGTTAGGTGATTGATGATAGTTAACTGAGCATAAGGCATAGGTTAGGGAGTGCTAGTTCACCTTTCGCTTTTGGGAGTTGTAATTTATTGTAGCCAATCCTCGGGTGCCCCCACTCCATAAATAATGAGAAATTAAATGGTTAAATTTTTGGAAGGCTGGGGGGGGGGTGCAAGCTCGTTATTGTTTGATAGAAATAGGGAAGGTGGGGGAGGATGTTCATACCTACTGTATGAACTCTGGACAGTAAGGACATCATCAGGAGAAACCTTTGTTGTAGAAGGTATGCCAAACATACGGCGACACCATTACAGTGAACACGTTGATGCTGAAAACATTGACAGTTTATGTAATGGTCCGCCCGAGACCCCGGCACTCTGTCTTTTGGTCCTGCATCCCCTCCCCAAATCAGCTTCGACTGAGTTGGAATACTGTAGTTCAGGGGGTGCAGGGCAGAGCCCCTGCAGGGGTTCAGGGGCGCAAGCCCCAGATAGAAAAAGTACCTGGTTTCTGCCGGATTTATGTCAACTGCAACTTGCGATTGACATAAATCCATCGCTGTGACGTCGGTCGACAACACAATTGTTGAACTGGCATCGTAGAGCCATTGCAGAGCCTCCATGATTCACTGTTGTAGAGTAGGATAGTTGTATTCATACAGTCATGTGAGGTCCACTCCAATGTGAACCCCTAAATATTTGATATGCGGCCTGTCCCATCTGAATGGGAATTAAGATTTTAAAGTTGTTGAGGGGGTGAAGTGGATGTGCATAACCTCTGCGTTGTCATCATTTAGTAACCCGCCATTTGTTCCATATGTTTAAGGGTCTCTGAGAGTTGGGGGTTAGTGATGTATAGCAACAAACTGTCAGCTTAGTATGCTACTTTATGTTCCTGTGCCCCTATTGCTATGTCTGTGATCATTTCTGTTTGTCTCAGAAGTTGAGCCAGGGGCTCAATGTATAGTGCAAAGAGACAGGGTGAAGGGATGCCCTTGTTTGGTCCCTCTAGTAAGGGAGAATCATTGGGGAAGTGAGCCATTTGTCTTTACCGCTGCCTGTAGGGCCCATTATATCTCTTGTAGGAGTTGTCAAAATTGTGGGGGGAAGTGAAATTGGGTAAGAGTATGATGTAGGAAATCCCATAAGACCCTATCAACTGCTTTCTGAGTGTCTCGGCTCAGAATCATAGGGGGAATGGCATGACAGGTGACATGTTCAATAAGGAAGAGGGTGCACTTAATGTTGTCTGCCATTTGATGGGTATGAATGAACCCTGATTGGCCTAGGTCAGTTATGGTCTACAAGATATTGAGTAAGCTGTGGGGAAGAATACTAGTGAACATTTTATAGTCTGCATTAAGGATGGATAGGAGGTGGTAGGACTCACAATTAGTGGGGTCCTTTCCTGGTTTTAGTATTTCCTTTCCTCAAATAAAATCCACTGCAGATTAAACTGCCATGTCTTTTTACTTTCCTAAATTCTGTTCCTCTCTTCCCCTGATCATGTGCTCTGCCTCTTCCCTCTGCTCCCTCAAGTCTCTCCTCCATGACTTCACAACACGCTCCTGAAATTGCTCCTTGTAACGGGAATCACCGTCTGCCAGTTATGTGTATACAGTTTTGATATAAATATATGTTCTAGAATTCTGCTTGCGAAACATGGCAGTCAGCACAAGGCATCATGGGACCTTGGATTTTTAAAAGAAAAAAAATTTTCTGCCCTTGCTTGCTGGAAGAGATGGTTTGAAAAAAAAAAAAGCTGACTTCCTGAGACTATACTAAAACCAGGTTATAAAACAGTCCACTGCTTTGAACCCAGGCAGCTTGTCTGAAATATTGCCTTTTACAGCGTATCAGGAGGGAAGCAGTTTCTGATAGATACCTGTGAAAATTCACCTAGCTATGAGAAATGTTTCCAGGATGTTTCTCTGAAAGATCGAAGGGGTAATTCTGACCTGTCATAAAGCATGCTCTGTGGCTCACTAATTAGGAAGCATATATTTTTTTTATTGGAATGTTTAGCAGTGTGCAGGGGCATGATCAATTAATTACAGGACTAAGAGTGACCTTATGCCAACAGCCAGAGCAGTGATATCACAAGGAGGGCGGGACTTTATCTTTGATATTGGTGAAGCCTGCTGAAAGGCCGGACTCCTTTTGGTCTGGACTTCTAAGAGACACTTCTGCCAAGACCGGTAATTCCAGTGTGAACCTTTACCAACTGAAACTGAATTAGAACTAGTTAATTCAGTTACAAGACGCTTTGTTTTGTAATTGTCCATGTGTTTTCTGACTGGAATCATTATGTATGTATGTTCTGTTTGATGTACTGTATTTATTTATTATTTTTAGTTTTGGTAAACTTGGTTTTCTTTAAACCTGCCTGAGACATTTGCTCATTTTGAGTGTGAATGGTGAAACCGTCTTAATATTCCAACACAACTGTTAAATGCTTATTGTGTCACCTTATGCAGCCACACTAACAAGGATCTGTGTAAAGATCCAGCAAGGTAAGAAAAATACCTGCGTCTCAATTGAGTCGGAAGGGGGTTGTGAACCAGGTTGGTTGTATGCCCGCTGGGTCAAGTATATTGCACTGCTTTCCCTGAAGAGTGTGTGATATTTGGACCTGTTACCTGGGTGTGCTAGCTAAAAAAGGTTCATAATTGACCCCAGGACTCGAGACTGGTAGTTGCTTGGACTCAAAACAAACAGGAGGGTGTCCCTGTTTGTCCTCTGTTCATGAATTGCACTTAAAGGTTAGGCACTGTGGTAGCAGACAGCCTGACCCCAGGAGTGGATTTGTGACACTCCTGACCCTCTGTCACAAGCTGCTGCCCACCACCCTCCAGCCACTGCTCTCTCAATGCTCTACATTTACACTTGTGCAATCCCCCATGCCCACCCTCCCCTGTTTACAGCTAATGTTCTCACTCTGTACTTTATATTGCCTTTTTCACATTTGTGATTTTATTTAACCCAATGCACCTTGTTGGACTGCATTTCTCCTCAGCTGGTAGTTACCTTTCGCTCAATTGTTTGTTTATATTCTTACTGCAACTTGTCACATACTTACTGATCTCCTGTACCTCCTCTCCCTCCGGACGCATCAGGAAAATGAGCTGTTACCAGCTCAGTTTGGTTTGGTCCTTCCTGGTAAAACTTTTGAAATAAATAAGTAAAACAGATTTGTATATACAAATAATACACACACACAGGTAAGTGCCCTGTATGTTGATGCGCTGTGATCTGGACCACCCCCAAGTCATGCTCACTAGCAGCAACAATAAAAGAACAGAAGTCAAATTCTGTGCTTATCAGCCAATCTGTCAGCACAGTGGTAGGACTATCGCTCGCTTCCGCGATGATTCTGGTTCAACAGTGAGCTCTGGTCATGGGGGGCCAGCGGGGGGGGGACTGAGCATGCCAAAGGACACTCTCCTTCTCCAGAGAGGGAGGGCAGCCTGCTCTGGTGTACTGTTGCCCCTTGGTAACCACAGGTGGCTGTACACTCAGGAGCAGGGTAGTGGGTGGGAGAGATGCCTCATAGCCCTCCTAGGAAACCAGATTCATGATGTGGCAGTTGGGGCCCTGCCGTTTCTGCTGGGGGGAAGGAGAGTTAGACATAGAGGCAGACACGGGAAGAGAGATGCTGGGTGACAGGGCTGGGATCAGTCCCAATAGGGGCACTGCCTGACAAGGGAGGAAAGAAAAAAAAAATATGTGCTTTTTTACCAGTACTGTCCTACTGACCACCTTTCAGGCATGCTGAAGATGTGGACATGCCAAACTTTAATTATACAATGGGCATTAAAACAAAATGCAAATCCTCCATCCTCACTGGCTGACTGGCACCCCTCTCCCATTGTAAATCCTAGTATCATCCCAGTGGAAGAGGTGCCAGCCGCCAGCCAGCCCCATCTGCAATCTGCATTGGAATCACTCCGAGTCCTCCAGAAATCAAAAAGGCCCTTCAGTCTACACACCTCGCTCCTACACGGTCACACAATCCTTTAGTACCCCCAGTCCCTGAAGTCACTCTCAGCTTCCACTAAGTAAACACTTCTCTGATCCCCGCTAAACACTGGACTACCAAACTACTAGTGCTGTGCAAAGAAATACATTCACAAACATGATTTACCTCACTTCTCATGCTCTCTCACTGGCCTGCTCCCGCTTCTTGTCTCTCCGCTCCATCTCCCTCTCTCTCTACCTGTACGATCTGCTCCCACTTACTCTATGTCTCCACTCTGTCCCCACTGTATCTTCACGGCTGCCACACTATCTATTCGCCATCAGTCATAATTTAAAGAAAAAAAAACACATAAAAGAAATTCCTTTCGGAGGCACTGCCACGCGACCTAGATGAAAAGTGATACCTGGAAGCACACAGTTTGTGCCATCTCCCAGTTACCCCTCGCACCACACATAGCACACACAGTCTGTCTCTGTAAGAAAACATAAAATGAACAACCAGCAACTCTCAGACTTCGTTTCTTTAACACACAAAAAGACTTGGCAATATGTATGTGGGGCTGCATTCTATACATACACACCGACACTTCAGCCATACCTGCAGCCATACGTAGCTAGGACTATTTTTTTCAAGTGAACTAAAAAAAATGCAGTAAAAATAAATCAGAATGGCCCAAAACTATTTTATTTATTACTTAGTCTCATAAAAAATGGAGACATTGCATAATCGCAATATACCCCTCGAGGGTATGGGTGATGCCAGGATTTACCCACTTCTGGTGTGTTGTTGGTCACTCAGCTGCGCCTCGTGACCGAACAACACACCAGGCATAGGTAAATCCTGGCATCACCCACATCCTCTTGTGGTACATTGCTTAATTAAACCCTTTCCACCCCTTCCCTGGCACACCAGCATTTTAACAGAGCAGCATGCCAGACAACAAGTGAACACTCCCTCCATTTTCTAACATGCCTACATCTGAGCAGAGCGGCGTGCTGCCATTGGCTTCAACTACTGTGGGGGGGGGGTGGAGTATTCAGTTGTGCTCTGGCATGGTGTCACACTGTTCTGCTAAGATGCTGGCATGCTGGAAAGGGGTTGTTGATGGTACAATTATATTTTGGCATGTCAGCATTTTTGGCATGCCAGAAAGGTAGAGAATCAGACATTATTAATTAAAAATAAAGAATATGACTTGCTTTATTTCCAGTTAATGTGCATGTGCTCAGGATTGCTGTTGATGTGTGTGTGTGTGGGGGGGCAGCACTGGATCACTTTGCTCGGGCAAAATTCATTAGAAAAAGAAACAGAGTTTTCTTTTTCTTTCATTTCTAGTCAGTGAACATGAAATGGGGGGTGGGGGGTGGCTCGGGATCCCTGTTGCTGGAGGGCTCTGGAGTGCTGTTGGTGTGGGGGGGGGGTTGGCTCTGGATCCCTGTTGCTGGTGGGCTCTGGATTGCTGTTGGTGTGCACGAAAAGGGAGTGTCTACTCTGGAATGATGTCCTGCTTTGCACACCAGCATTGTTCTGCTTCATGACATTACTGCAAGTGTGCCTATGAACTTGACATCACACCCCTCACACTCAGGCTGCTGCAGAGGAGACACAAGGCACATTGTGATTAAATGTTTTCAGCAACACTGCTTAATGCAACTGGTCTGCAGAGCAGGATGTCAACCCGGAGTACCCCCTCCTTTACACACACACCAACAGTGATCCTAATCCCCACCAATCAACAGTGATCCGGAGCACATGACCCCCCCCCCAAGCGCACACTAACTGGAAATGACTCAAAAGCAAAGTTCTTTTTTATAATCAGTACAGTCCAATTGGTACACAGTCCCCTCAAGCAACAGTGCTGCAGAGCACGTTTCACCCTTTCGTGCACACTGACTCGAAATAAAAACAATGAGTTTTTTAAAACATGCAGTCCAGTTCCCTACATCAAGAGCACACATACCCCCCATGCACACTGATTAATGGACAGTGAAATTCTTCTTTTTTTTTTGTTTTAATAAATACAGTTCGCCTACCTTACTGGCATCTGGCTGTATTAAAAAAAAAAAAAAGAATTCTAGTGTTTATTTTTTTAGTTAGTATGCTGTAATGCGGTGGGGAGATGGTGGATGTGAATGTAGGGAATCAGACTGTATTCATTAGAAAAAAAGTATGTGACTGGATTTACTGGATAGTGTAGGACAAAAGAAGGCACAAAGCCCATCGAGATTGTCCTCCCACAACAGTAGGATATTATGGGAATTAATGTGCAAATAACCAAGAATCAAGATTGGATTTAAAAGAGTCAAAGCTGACTGAGTCTACAATCTCCTGTGGCAAGAAATTCCAGCGTTTTGCTGCTCTTATATTAAAAAAGTTGTCATAGTTATTTGTATTTGCCCAATCAATATTAAGTTGCTTAGCATGCAGTCTTCCCACTGTTCGCTTATTGGCTAGTGATAATCCACATGACTCAAGTAACCCGGGAGTATGTACTAGTTTGTACATGAGCAACAGATCACCCCTCTGCCTTCTTAAATATAAAGGATAAAGTTTTGTTTCCTTGAGTCTGGTGTCGTAACATTTGGTATTTAATCTTGAGATTGATTTAGTGAGCCTCCTTTGGACTTGCTCAAGACGATTAATATCAACCTTCAAGTAAGGACTCCAAAAAGGAGACCCATAATGTAAATGAGGTCTAACATAAGCTCTATACAGGGGCACTTAACAGTACTCAGATTTACTAATAAAGGTTTTATTAATCTGTCTTAGAATGACATTTGCTGTTCTGACTACTTTCCTACAGTGGTCACTTGCCGTCCATTTGTTATTAATCATAATACCTAGGTCTCTTTCACTGATGGATGATTTAAGTTCAGAGTTGTTCAAATAATATTTATGAAATTAATTATTTCTACCAAAATGTAAAACCTTGCATTTGTCAATATTAAAGGACATTGAATTCTTACTGGCCCATTGCTCAATAAAGAGAAGAGCTCGTTCAAGGAGTTGAATGTTAGTTGGGGTGTCAACTCTACCTCCTGTTTTTGTATCATCAGCAAATTTTGAGAGAAAGTTATTGGAAATGATACTTATATCATGATTAAAGAGGACAGGCCCCAGCACAGAGCCCTGAGGGATTCCACTCGGAACTCTGCCAGAAAAAGAATGTGAACCATTTATTCCAGCAAATTGAGTTCGGTTGAAAAGCCATTTGGTTATCCAGTTAACCAGAAATTAAGGAAATCCCAGACTACGAAGTTTGTTGATCAGCAAAGTGTGTGACACATGGTCATAAGCCTTGCTGAAATCAAACAATAGTACATCGGTTGTGATATTATTATCCATTAGCTTACTTATCTTATGGTAAAAAGATATAAGATTTGTAGTACAAGAATGCCCAGACTTAAAACCATGTTGGGAATTATCAGAAATATCAAGCTGTTCAATAATTTTCTCCAATCTTGATTTAATTAAGCGCTCCATTACCTTTCCTATAATAGAGGTCAAGCTAATTGGTCGATAGTTCTGAACGTTAAACTTATTCCCTTTTTTGAGAATAGGTGTTACTATGGCTTTACGCCAAACGTCTGGGATTTCATTTTCAAGTAACGATTTATTAAATAACATTTGAGGAGGAACTGCAATTGAGTTTAAAGTTTCCAATAGAAATCTGGCATGGATATTATCTGGTCCTGGACTAGTAGATCTTTTTACAGATGATAGATTGTTCTTAATTTCAGTAAGATCAAATAACGGTTTAGGGCAATCATTACTAATATTTAGTGCAGTGGGAGTAATGGGTTGGTCAAAGACTGAACAGAAATATCTGTTAAAATGGTCTGCCATCCCCTGATCAGATGTTTCAGTGGTACCGTCAACAAAAGCAGACCTATTTGTCTCATAGTCCCCTTATTACTGTTAATATACAAATACAAGGATTTCTGATTTGATTTAGAATGTGCTAGGTTAAACTCAAATTTAAGCCTAGCAATTTTAATGAACTTTTTTTAATGTAGACACTGCAGTTTGATATCTAAGCCTCAAGGAAGGACTTGGATTTTTTTTATATTTCCTAAATAAACGCTCTTTGGTTTTAATTTGTTTATCCATAGTTTTGCTAAACTAAACAGGAACTTTACCTTTATTGTTATATTTTGTTTTGGTTGGAACATAGATATCTTCTAAATGATGTATAATTTTAATCAGGCCTTCGTAAGCAGTATTCACAGTTTTGTCCCTGGGTACTTCAGTCCAATTAATTTTGTTTAATTCGGTATTGATGTGAGCAAAATTAGCTTTATTATAGTCCTTATAGTTGGTGTTATTAGTAATCTTGGGAATTTGACAGGGAATACTCATGAATAAGGAGTTACGGTCACTATTACCAATATGGGCCAAGATATTTATGTCAGAGACTTTGTATCCCTCATTTGATATTACCAGATCCAGTGTGTTATTCCCTCTGGTGGGTTGGATTACTTGCTAGTCCAGGCCCAAGTCCATAACTGAGTTTAGGAATAGTTTTTCTTGATTACTATTGCCTGAACAAAGGTTCCAATCAATGCCAGGCATGTTAAAATCCCCCGGAATGAGAATATTACCCTTATGAGCCATATCTGTAATAATATTTAGTAAGTCTGAGGTGTATTGAATATCTGCTGAAGGTGGTCTATAACAAACCCCTATTGCAAGCTTAGGGTGACCTTTCAGTTGGATGGATGTCCAAAGCGATTCAGTATGAGATTGAACTGAAATTTCATGTGAAATAATATCTTCTCTAATATAAAGACACCTCCCCCCGCCCTTTTTATCTACTCTAACTTTATGATAGAGTTTATAATTGGGGATATGTCTAGACCAGGCTGAAGAGGAATCCCACCAGGTCTCAGTGACAGCAATAATTCCTAGATCAAGTAAAGTACATTTGGCTATTAGTTTGGACATTTTAAGAGAGTTCAGATATCTAGCATTGAAAGACAGTGGATTGCAGGTTTTCCCATTACAGATTTTCTCTCTCCCGTTAAGAGACTTAGGAATTGTCCTATTCTCCCCCGTGCCATTTAGTTTAAAAGACTGTTAATCACAGACACTATAGCTCTGCCCAACAGGGCTTTCCCTCTTCTGCTCAGATGCAAACCATCCCAGCAGAAGACAGAATCCCTATCACGAAAGTTCTCCCAGTGAGGGATACAACAAATATCCTGTTGAAGGCACAATTTTCTGAGCCATTCATTTGTTTCTTTAATTAGGCATGTCATACCATGCATAGTTCTAGGTACCAGAAGTATCTCAGAAAAACATATGATGCAGCCTTTCTCAGTTATTAAATTGTATAGTGCCACAAAATCTTTTCTTATTTGTAGGGGTCTAGTTCAATTTAGGTCATTGGTTCCTGCATGTACAGTATAATAACTAGTGGATTATGACCTGCATTGACAAGAATATCATTAACCATTCCGGGAATGTCAGAGACTTTGGCTCCCCTGAAACTGGATCATGTTCTTGTTGCTTCATCTGGATTACAAATAGCCCTGCCAAGTGCTTAATAATGGAGTCGCCAAGCACAAAAACTTGGCGTGGTTGACTCGGGAGAGGAGGGCCAGAAGTGTCAATCATAGTGGCTGCTTGCCCAGGAGGAGATAAGGTTGAATTTGTCCTACAGCAGGAATTCCCAGAAGAACCATTGACATCATTATGAATAGAAGGGGAAGGAGTTTTAGACTGACATGGATAACTTAACTGAGGGGACTGGGGACCCAGGTCAATGAGAGCAATTAGAGGGGGCTCAGTAATACTGGAAGGTAGTTCACACTGAACTTTCCCAACTAGGGTATCATCATTATGAATGCTATCAGTTAGAATGGAAAATGCTGAGTATGAGCAATGGATTGGAAGACTAAATTGCTCAGCTCTACGCCCCTTTTTGCACCCTGGCACAGGTTACTAGCGTCCAGTCATCATTTTTACCAGTGTCATCTTCTCTACCCATTTTTTCAACATAACATTTTCTGCGTTTATCTCTTCACTAGCAGAATGGTTTACAGCCAGATTACTTGTAGTGGAGTTGGAGTGACATACTTGTTTATTAAGGGGAGAATGAAATGATGAGGAATTTGTAGTCATATCACTGGTGAGCTCAGTGGGAAGGAGGGGACTATTTAGTGCTTGAAAACGTCTGCACATATTAGTTTGACTATCTTCCAACTGCTGTAGTCTTTCTGAAAACATTGCAATTTCTTCATGCAATTGTTTATTATCAGTACATTTTTCACAGGTAAAGCCATTACTTGTATTTGATGCAGTTTGTACCAGTTGATACATACAACAAGTCAGGCATTTAATGTCTACACTGCCATCCAAAGTCATGATAGTTGATGACACAGGCACAGTTTCTTTACTGCCTGGTTGTGATAGTGCAGTGTTAGAGGACTACATCTTCCCTTGAGCTTGATAAATAAAATAAATAAAAGATATTGAATACACAGCACAATATGTTAACTATAAGGCATTCACCATACCTTTTAGTGATTCCGAGGATTTTAATGTTTGTTAGCCACGTACTGGATGCCAACCGCCAGCCACCAAACACGCTAAACATGCACTAGATGTGCATGTCTTTGTGCATGTCTTTGCGTGCCATGACACATGCTCGCCCTGCTCGGCCTCATCCTGCTTGCCGCAAGGCACAGTTAAATAGCCAGTCATGACCCAAGGAGCACTTCCAGGGTCACAGACAGCACATACGCAGAACAATAAGCCCCAAATTAAAATAAAATTGCACCTCGACGCGTTCGCAGATTACAAATAAAAGAATGTGCAGCAATAGGCTTTGGAAATGAAAGAAATACAGTCCCCCCGGCGAGTTGTAGTTCCTGACAAAAGACAGAAACTGTTTTATTTTGAGTCAGTGTGCATGAAGGGGGGGAGAGGGTCAGCAGCATCCAGGTTCATGACTCGAAATAAAAATAAGTTACTTTCTTTTTTTTTTTAAATAAATACAGAATATGATATGCAACATACACAACACTCCTGCCCCCCCATTCAGGCACACTAACTCAAAATGTAAATAACAGTCAGTCAAATTTTTTTTTAATAAATCCAACCAGATTCCCTATGTTTTTGGCTTGCCAGGGATGTGGATATGCCAACATGCCAAAGTAAGACTGAACAGTTTACAACCCTTTTCTGGCATGTGGGCATCTTAGCAGGGTGGTGTGCAAGAGCAAAACGGAACACTCCCCCTGGTTTTCTGGCATGTTGGCACCAGAGAAGAGCAGCATGCTGGAATAAGTTTCCACTCCCTGCTGCAGTGAAATTAAGTTAGGAAGGTTAGCTGCAGGCCAACACACCATAGATACGTGAAAGTCACACATCTCTGAGGATCAGACCTAGAGTGTGATGGCACGCTTGCACTAACAGGATGGGCACGGGTCCAGAACACAGGTATCCAGTTGGATGCCCATGCCTGTCTGCTAGGGGATCCCTTCTGGTGCAGGTTGTAAGAAGTGACTGGATTTGGCAGTCCTCCAGGACTTCCATATCCTGTCAGCCAGATCCTTTCTGGCAAACTCAACCATGGGAAACTACAATAGCTTTTTTTTTTTTTTTTTTGTGTAAGCACATTTTTTTTAAACACAGTCAAAATCCAAAATCCTTACTGCTGTGGATCCCCCAGCCTGATCAGAATGACTGATATTTTTGTTTTGTTTTATTAAATTCATTATAAGCCCCCCTTTCAGCTACACTGAGTAATGACAAACAACATTTTTCTTATTTTTGTAATGTGGTCTCCCTTCATAAGTGGGGGGGGGGGACAAGGAGGAGGCAGGTAATTATAGACCAGTGAGCTTAACATCGATGGCGGGGCAAGCTCATGTGGAAACTGCTTAAGAAAAGAATCACTAGCTACCTAGAAGCCAATGGCCTACAGGACCAACGGCAACATGGATTCACTGAGGGAAAGTCATGTCAAATGGAACTTGATTGAGTTCTTTGACTGGGTCACCTGGGTAGTGGATTGGGGGGTCTGTAGACGTTGCGTACCTCGACTTTAAGAAGGCGTTTGATTCTGTGCCACTGAGGAGAGCATTGCACAAAATTAGATGTCTTGGCTGGGGCTGGTAGTAGTTAGGTGTGTGCAGAACTGGCTGGGGGGCAGAAGGCAGAGGGTAATTGTTAATGGGGTACCTTCAAAGGAGGGTAGGGTCACCAGTAGGGTACCTTGGGGTTGGTGCTGGGGCCACTCCTATTTAATATATTTTTAAGGGACATAGCAGAAGGGCTAGAGGGAAGAGTATGTCTATTCATGGACAACATGAAGGGCTGCAATAGAGTGGATATGCCTGAGGGGGTTGAGAGTATGTGCAGGGATCTGGAGAGACTGGAGGAATGGTCCAAGGAGCGGCAATTGTTCTTCAGTACAAAAAAAGTGCAAGATCATGCACTTAGACAAGAAAAACCAGGGAGTGGAATACCGGGTGGGAGGCATGCACTAGAGGTAACCAAGCTGGAAAAGGACCTTGGTATAATAATTTTGTGGGACCTGAAGGTGACAAAGCAATGTCAGAAGATGATGGCAAGGGCCAGTAGGATGCTGGGTTGTATCGGTAGGGGAATCACTAGCAGGAAGACGGAGGTCATAATGCCCTTGTACAGGCAACTGGTTAGGCCACATCTTGAGTATGGAGTCCAGAAGGATGTGGCTAGGGTAGAGCAAGTCCAGAGGAGGGCGACAAAAATGGTGAAAGGCCTCAGTCATTTGTCATATGAGGAACGGCTGAAGGACCCAAACATGTACTCCCTAGAACAAAGAAGGGAAAGTGGGGACATGATTGAGACCTTCAAATATATCAAGGGTATTAACAGGGTGCCAGAGGAGGACATCTTCCAGCTAAAGAGGCAATTGAAAACAAGGGGGCATGATATGCAGATAGTAGGGGGGAAGTTCAGAGGAAATATTAGAAAATTCTATTTCATGGAGAGGGTCGTGGATAACTGGAATAAACTCCCAGAGGAGGTGGTGGGGGTAAGAACTGTGGGAAGATTCAAGGGAGCGTGGGATAGACACAGGGGTCTTTTGGATGGGGGGGGGACGGTAGGAAACAGCAAATTCCTTGCAGCTAGCTTGACACACTGGGCAGACTGGGTGGGCCTGGTGGTCCTTTTCTGCTGACACATTCTATGTTTTTATGTTTCTAATGCCTGACGTTAGAAACTCTAAAATGGAACACAGCTGCAACAGCAGTGAAATCATTATTGACAAGCTTGCCTTCTGTGGAGTGCTGAGTCTGCTTTTTAAAGCTGACAAAATGATTTGGTATGGTAAAAAATGTGATGTGTGATTTTCTAGGTCTGTCTATGTGAAGTCTGTTTTTGGCATGCTGACAATTTGAACATGCCAACTCCTGCATTTGCCGACCGACTTCAGCTAGTGTTTTCTGGCATGCCGGCATCTTGGTACAGTGGCATGCCAGAGCAGAACTACATACTCCTCCCAGCTTTCCAGCATGCTGGCACCTGAGAAGAGTGGCATGCCAGCATGCCGGAATAGGCTGCAACCCCTACTGGGGGAATTACCATGTCAGGCCTCAGTTGCTCCTAATCTTTAGGGTTGCATGTTCTTTCCATTATAGTGCAAGTAAAGTTTCTTTTTTTAATTATTACTATTAATTCCAGGTTTTAGCCAGGCAACCTACTGGCTGTTAGGCATTTTTAAATGAAGGTGGTCTAGCAGAAAAGGATAACCTGATCAAACTCAAAAAATATGAATGAACGGGGAGCATAAGGCAACTGAAAAATTCAAATTTAAGGAAAATGTGAACATCAGAATTAATATTCCAACCACAAGCCAATTTTAAGCAATATCCAGGAAAAAAAAAAAGATTGCCACTGAGTCGATACTATAATTTCATTGGTCCGGTCAGCGGGCCACTTATTGTATAAGATTGTCATTACATGAGGTTTACGTGAGAGAGTTGCTCAGCAAAGCTGAGCAATTCTGGCAACCCAGGCATCGCAGTAAGAGACACCCTTGACAAAATCGATTATCTTATTATGATTTATGATGTCAAGTTGTTTAACAACGAAAGTCACAGACATCTTGAAATTTGAATTCATTTTATTTTTATGAAGTTCAATTAAACAGTGCTTCCCTACTGCTGTCATACATAAGTAGTTCAGTTTGACAATTAACCACTCAGTCTTCGACAGCAGCAGGGAAGCATTGTTTACGCGAACATAATAAAAATCAAATTAAATCAAATTTCAAGATGTCTGTGACTTTTTTGTCAAATAACTCAATGTAATGATTTACAGAGTGGTTTGTGATGTCTCTCGGAGAGTCTGTGTTCGGAAATGTCACTGAGATCAGTAGAGTGCAAGCGCTTGGTGGAGAAAAGTTTGACAACAGCGTAAAACAGCAGTGCAAGATGCCAACTGTGCACAGACTAAGTGGTAAGTGTATAACAGTGATTCTCGTCTGCTGATTGCTGGAAGATAATGTTATGGCTTATTCTCTAGCTAGTTTGGCGTCACAGAGGCGCTAAACAAACAATTTTCTGAGATAATACAATGAAGCACAGAGAGACCCACAGATAAACATCCCCACTGATGGTATGAAAAGTCTGACAAGTAAACTTCACAAAGCAATCTGTACTAATCCCTTAATAACAATCGGACTAGGCATCGGAAAGAATGATGCACTGACAGAGGCTTAACAAGCTGCTTGAATGCCACCCTTATGCCTTGGGCAATATCTACATTTGGGGTGATATTCTGTTATGGACAAGGGACGCCATGTAAATTCAATTAGTGAGTTAGCATGGCTCTTAAACATGTCACTATAATCCCCATTTTGAGAAACCAGAGGGTTCTGTACCCCAGTTGGAATGTTTTACAATTAAAATTTGAATGATGGTCAGGCCAGCAGCACTGGCAGGAGGCACACTGCACCACCACATGGGAGATGCAGGTTCGTGTCCTGGGCCCGAATCCCCCACCAGTGGGGTTTGTAATGCGATATGGAAGGAAGCAGCACTACCATAGCGCTGTGGTTGATCATGTAAAATTGGCAGTTCGCCACTTCTAGGTCAGTGCCATGGGATAGTCTACAGCAAAGACAGGAAATACACTGGTGCTAACAGTATGATGACTTGTATGTTTGAACCCCATTTTCTGCCACTTGCCACTCTGACCCCCATTGTGACTTCTCACAGCAAAGCCGCCGGAGCTGTGGGTGATAATGTCTGGCTATGGTCAGATCCTGTTACAGAGGCAGAAGCCCTTGTGGAAAGGGGGCAGGAAGGTATATGTCAGGAACATGGAGAGACAGGACTGGTCCAGACCAGCCAGATGGGGAGCCACACCAGAGAAGGGGGAAAAAAGTAGAGCAGTTGGGTGATGATGCTTCATTTTATAACTTAAGAAAATAACCGGTTACTGGGTAGATTTTATACTGCTGTGCATAAATATCTATTTCATGATATCTCATTTTTAGGGCTGTGGGCAGAGCCTACAGCACTATTGGGATCAGACTGTAGCTCTAAAACGGCTGATCGCGGAACTCCCTTTTTGGACTTTTGAAAGTATTCCTCCACAGCTGCAAAATAGTGCACTCCCCTCTGATTTTTGCTATTTGCTGTTCTTTGTTAAAGGCATCTGAAGGGAGGGGGATGCTACTGTATTGTACCTTAGAACTTCTTAGGATATTAACAAAAAAAAAAAAAACTTTTAAAACTGCTATTTCTATCAACTGTCTAGCTTAGTCTAATAGCTTTATTCTATTTTTTTCAACAACCTAGTGGGTAAACTTACTATATGTTGTCTGGAATTTACTGAAACTCTAAAAGTCAGACTACAGTGTCAGATTACAGACAGTGCAGCTGCAGCCTGAGTTAGCTATGTCAAGCCTATGAGCATGACAGGTTACATGCTCACACACTCATACACACACACACAGCAGCATGTACTCTGACTAAATAAATTCAAGAGGACTGAATTAGCAGCATGCCAGTTTTTGATGATTGTGACTAAACAGCACTATATGGCACCAACAAGAAAATAACTTTGGTCATTTGGTAGCTCTTCACAGCCCTATCGGCTCTGGCTAGTTCTTTTTAGATCTGTGTCAAATGAAGATTTTTAATAATTTATGATGCGTGTGTATATAGTAGGTTTTAGAAATGTAAATGGTAATATATTTGTTTTATTACTATTTTTGTATGTATCACGTTCAAGTACATGCTTGGGCTACCCTGGTGGCCTAGCAGCAGGGCGTTGCACTGCTGCACTGATGACGCAGGTTCAAAAGTGAGCCTGGGAAGTCATGTCAAGAGACAGGGCAAGGTCAAGACGTATGTTGCTCTGCAGTGTGCCTCAGCTGGAGGAGGTTAGGGGCAGCTCCTGCCGAAAGGCTGGCTATAGCTGTGTGAGACCAACTGAGACATCTCCTCTGCCAGAGGAGGAGGAGGGAAAAATGGAGGGAGAAAACACTGGCTTCCATCAAAATGATGGCTATTTTGGCCTGATCAGGGTATATCCCTGAGAATAGGGTATATCCTTGGAACCTTCAACTAGCCAGGAAGAAAAACCTATGTGGAAAAATGTGTATGCTTGCAATAAACATAGTATATACTTACAGTATCTACTCCATCTATCTATCTATCTATCTATCTCTCTATCACCACCCAGTCCCCTGGGGTTACTAGAATCCTATCAGAGTTAGTGTTAAGCAGGTAACAGGCAGCTGGTAGGGAGCTCATTAGGGGCTTCTTACACAATGCCATCATTGTTTATTCAGCTAGCCTGAGGGAAGAATGATTATGTCATTTAGAACTCTCGCAGCAGCATAGCCCTTTTGGTGGCACAACTGCTCTGGGGAGCCTTAGAATGTTCAGTTAGTTGTCAGTTGTTGCTGAGTTGAGAGTGAGAGTGGCAGGAGGTCTGCCAGTGGGCTCTGAGTCTAGGGCCCAGGATTTCTCAACCTAGTGTGGATTACAATTTCCAGCTTCCAGTGAAGTGGTGGAGACCTTTCCACAGCAGGATTTCCTGATTTCTACTCCAAGTGACGTGGAGGGAACTGTTTTTCTCAGTGGGTCCAAAGGGCAATTCCCTGGAGATCCTGGTTTGTTTCAGCTGCCTTTTGGATAAGAAGTTGTGTGAGAGACTGTTTACAAGGCTACCTAGGAGAAGGTGGCTTTTAGTTGTTCCCTGCCCAGTGGAAGGAGCAACTGGTCAGTAAGTCCTGTTTTAGGAGACAAGTTCTCCACATTAGGGGATTCATTTCTGGGGGTGTGTGTGTGCCCTTAGAAAAGGCTAGCTCACACCTGTTAATGCCCCTTTTCACCCAAGTGAGTATAAAAGAAAGGTTCGATGTTCACTCAAGTGAGTGAAGAAAAAAAGCTTAGTTTCACTCCAGTGTATGAAAAGAAATACAGCGTTCATCCAAGTGTGTGAAGGAAATGTTCAATGTTTAATATTCACCCCAGTGTGTGAGGGACATGTTTAGTATTCACCCAAGAGAGTAAAGTAGTTTGGGTGTGTGGCTAGCTCCATGTATATACACCATTTGAAAATGGGAAAGAAGTTTGTGTTCTTGAACTGTACTGCATGCAAGGAGAGTTCATAAATTTTGTACCTGTTTTGCCTTGACCGACCCATGGGGGTCCACTACCTGCTTTAGTTGCCATCTGTTAAATAAAGTCATACTACACAATCCCAGTTCCTGTTCTGGACAATCTGATTCTTGCTTCTGGTGTTGGAATTTCTGGGGCCCCCTCAGCAGTTTAGATCTAGCATATGCCTAGCAGCCTCTATCCTGGACCTGGCTGTAATTTTACAAAGGTTCATGTGTTTTGTTCTTGTACCTCCACCCCTCTTCCTCTAGAAATTAGCCTGGTATACATCCTAATGCCAAGGATGGTACCAACATTTGAATTTTCTGCTAAAATGAAATGGTACACCATATGTTGGTACTAGTGCCAGATTTTATGGGGGTGTGTCCAAATTGCTATAAGTGGCATGGGGGTTACATATCTATTGCTCTATCTATTTATCTATCTTGCTCTAACAGTCTATCTATATATCTCCAGTATCTAATCTCATTTTTACCTAGGAGAACATTTTGTTTCAAAGTTAAGCAATGGATGGTTTAGACTTCTAATGTAGCAATTGGAAGCAATGCAATAATTGTAGATCTCACATGTGTACATTTGACATAGGAAAATAAAGAAGCAAGCCCTTTTTTCCGTTGAGTTCTTTCTCCTAGCAATGCTGTAGGAATAACTATTCGTTTCTTTTCCCTCTATGTTCTTTTTTTTTTTTAAACTTTGTTTCTGCTCCCACCAACTGGGGCATCTCTCAGGCTTCCCATTCTCAGATCCTTGGCTGCACCCCTCGCCTGAACTGTTCCTCCACACACATCATTGGTATCAGGACTCTGGGTTCTCTTGACCCCATGGAGAGTCCCCAGAGCCCCCAGGGGGAGAGTCAAAGGAAGCGGACGACATTGGGCGTGTGGCCGGGGCCCCCTGGTGGTAGCTGTCACCTCATGCAGCAGTGAGGGGGGGGAGTCCTTCTTGGTCCCCTTTCAGAGTGCAACGTGCAATGATGTCTGCGCTGGCAGCCAGCAGGCATCTGCCGCACTCTGCCCCTACATTCTAACTGGTGCACCTGTAGTTCCCCCGATCTCCATCAGGGGATGCTAGGGCACCGAGCTTCCCCTGTAACCCACCCCAGGGATAGGAGAGCTATCCTCCAGATGCTTGATCCTATCCTTCTCCTGCCAACCCCTGGTGACCCTGGCTCATTCTCGAACCTTGGTTGCTGGCGTGGTACAAGGTGTGGCGTTCAACACTTCAACCCTCAGCTCCACCAGGCCGGCTCCCTCTATGTTCTTATCTACCCTTATAAAATGGGTAGATAATATAGAGAGCTATGATTGTCCAAGACCTATCACATGACCATACAGCAATATTGCTTAATTTCAGGTCATAGGTTTTGGTTTCCTTTTACATATTTTCATTGTTGTTAACTCATTTTATAAGTGCAATAACAGACTTCAGAGTCTGCATTTAGCTATACTCATTGTACTTCCTGGGTGGTTGTAACAACATACGTGAAGCATGCGATGATATAGGTTACGTGCGGTGATGTAGGTTAATGCACACCCTGTTGTGTACTATTGCTTACCATCCAGCCGCCGGCCATGCCTGCTGGGAGAGCAGCAGGCTCACTAACAAGATGGGGATCCAGTACGGCCATCTGCTGACCCACTGGAGGGCCTCCCCATACCCTACCAAGCTGGGCTGGCCCTGGACCCCACCAGTGCTATTCCAATGACAGTCCTCCAGGTAGTGCAGTGTGCAGCCATCAAGCTGCACGGTCATGCCCAGCCATTTTCCTCTTTATCTCCCCACTGGAGTGCAGACAGGCAATGACGTCAAGGCACTGTGTGCTGACGTCTACCGCGCTCCCCCCCCATGCACACCTGCACTAGTAGTGCCCCTGGGCATCCTCAGGGGCTGCTACAGTGCGGTGGGTTTCCCCAGCCCTTCCCAGGACTAGGAGAGCAGTCAGCGGACACTCGATCCTAGTCCTCTCCTGCTGACCCCCGACAACCCAAGCTCATTCCCAAACCTGGGTTGCCGGTGTGGCATCCAGTACCTCAACCCTCAGCACCACTGGGCCGGCTGTACTATTGCTTACTTAATTTAAATAAGTGGATGGATTCAGCTGATTCTTCTTTAGATAAAAGTCTGTTCCATCAAGCCACATCTCTTTCTGTGAAATAACATTTCCAAATATTCATTCTAAATCTGCCTCCCTTAATTACTCAAGTCCTCTAGTTCTCTGAACGTTTGATCCATGTGTGTAGCACAGGAAAAAGTTTTGCCTTCTTACCTCTTTGACAACAGAAGGTGGACCAACTTCACCAGCATGGACAGTTCTATGGATGCCGTGTTTCACAGCTTCCTAAAATAAAAAGAAATGTTCAATTCAAAAATAATGTCACTTTCTGAAATTATTAGAAACTATGAGCATAATTTGCATCTCTAATATTTTTACGTCATCCTTTGACCATTCTCCTCTGTCCCTAGTTTTTCCATAATAGTGTCTGAAGTAACACCACTGCTGGTTTCCATATAATCCAGGACCCAGAAATTCTGCATTTCCATGGCTGGGAATTTCCCACAGAACTTGTATCACATCACAGAATATACATAGTGTAACAGAATACATAGCTCCTAGTGATTATTCTCCAAGTATGTAGTTTTTTCCATAATGCTTGGCTTCCTACCCCTCCTTATTTATCCTGAAGCCCCTCCTCCATGCTCAGCAAGTGATGTAACTGATGATATCACATCTTATTTTAGCTAGCAGCAGGACTAAATTTTGCCACAAAAATTATGAATTCATGCCACAGAATAAAGTATTCTCACACTAAACTGTTTCCAGATCTGTTCTGCTGCTAAACAAAACCTGGATCAGTTCAAGATGGAACAGTGATTATGGGAATAATTTGATTGGAGCCCCTGCCAATGCCAACTCAGCCTCAAGCCAGGGACCCTCTAAATGGTGTAGGGTCAGCTTTGATCAGGCCTTTCTCTTCTTCCTCAGAGGGTGACTGCCCAGATTACTAACCTTTCCTCCAAGAGGGGCACATCAAGACCTGGAAATGAATGGCTAGCCCAGTTACAATTCTTGTCCAGACTAGTGATGCTGGGAAACAATCTGAAGAGATCTCATTACAGCAGGCTCTGAAGCTAAATACATGTAAGGGATATCACATGACAGGGTGTGTGATTATAAACAGAATAATAGATACCTAAGTGTGTATTACAAGGCAATAATCCTGTCAAGAGGTTTTGGGGACTTGGAACCTCAACAGTGAAGCTTGAGAGATTCCCAAAGTCCCCAAAACCTCAAGATAGGATTAGTGCCTTGCAATACACACTTAGGTATTTGTTAATTTTGTATTATACAATGGCAAGAAAGAATCTTGGACTGTGATTGGTCAGTTTGGGGCTGGACCCATGGCGTTATCCCAGCACGACACCACAGGTCTAGTCTCAGCCTCACTGTGAACCTGTAGATGAGCATTTTATGGGGCATTTTCTTGATGGTTTCATCTTCTCTTAAAAACAAAAAATATTTTTCCACACAAAAACATCTTTAAAATGATTTTTTTAATTCTGTATAACAACGAGTCATTGTATAATAGGAATAATGCACTCCAGGGTGTGTGTCGTTTGGGGATAGCATACGCCTGGGGCATTGAGGCCTTTCGACCTGTGGCCTTGTTCCAACCCCCCCAGGCATGGCGTTATCCCAGCATGACACACACCATGTCATGCATTATTCCTTTATTATAAAATTGGTCTTGAAAATCCTGTCACCTCTTTGGTCAAAACATGTCACATGACCGTGTGTAAATCCTGCAACATACAACCGGTAAAGATCTCAGTAATCAAATGTTAACTTTTTTTGAACCTAATTCATTTTTATTTCAATTTTTAATAACAGATTCATTTTATAATTGCAATAATGCACTTCTGGGCATGTGTAGCAGTGGGATTTACACACTTCTTGTGTGGTTAAAGTCAATCGGCTGCACCTCGTGACACACTACACATGGCGTGTGTAAATCCCACAACAACACATGCCCTGTCATGCATTATTGCTTAAATATATGGATCTGACTTAGTAACAGGCAGTTGGCCGCTGTGGTGAAGACTCGGTCCTGGCCAACCGCCGCAATGTCTTGCTTCTCTCACCTGCCACACAGTCTCACTCCTCTAACCCCCCCCTTCCTTCCCCTCCCCAGCCCAGCACCCCTCTGGAGTGGAAAAGCTTGTTTTTGATAAGCAGACCTACTTTCTTTTTTTTTTTGCAGAAGGCAGGATCAACCAGATAGTTAAATTTTCCATAGTATTAAAAGAAAAACAAGCATGCGTCAGTGTTGAATGTTGTCTTGCTGGCATTGGCATAGGTAGTGCAGGAGTTAGAAAGATGCATAATAGGAATGGCAGTGAAGTACTGAACTGACACCAACCCCAACCCCACCCTGCAGAGACTGACAGGCATTGGGGTGTACCTTTGGGTCGTTGGCCATAACACTCATACCACTTCACCTCAAAAAGCCCATGTTGAAAAATTGGAGTGAAAACACCCTGGCCCAGATATACAAAAGGGTTGCGCCATGCGCAACAGGGTTGTGCATGCGCAAGTCCTACATTGCGCCATTCTGCGATATTCAGCAGGAGGCAGTTGCGCCACTGAAAACAGGTTGAGCAACAGCGCAATGCAAATGAATGCATGCTCAACAGGAGGGGGAAGATCCATGCATAAACTGCGCAACCGATATTCAGTCGGGTTGTGCAGAAGTGTCATGCACCCCCAACCTCAGCCTGCACAACTTTGAGCAAAAAAAAAGGATCAAGTTGAGGGCCACCTGACGGGTGAGCTGCTGTACTGCAGGGCACAACACAGCAGCTGCCATCCGTGGCTGGCCCCAACTCAGTCTCTGTGCCCCCCACCAGCCCGATCGCGGGCAGTATGTATCCAGACACCCCCAAACATCTCCCAATGCTCGATCGCGGGCAGTATGTATCAAAGACACCTCCCCCAAACAGCTCACAATGCCCGATCGCGGGCAGTATGTATGAATACACCCCCACAATCTCCGATGCCCGATGCGGGCAGTATGTATGAATACACTTCCCCCAAACAGCTCCGATGCCTGATCGCGGCAGAATGTGAAACAACCCCCAGTGCCTGATCGCGGGCAGAATGTAAAAGCCCACCCCAACCGGTATCTCCTGGTGGTCCAGTGGACGTAATGCCCGATCAGCGGGCAGAATGTCAAGTTACAACCCCTCAAACATCTCCCTGGTGTCTAGTGTCCCCCCCACCCCACCCACCACGAGCCCCTCCACCGCTCCCCGGCGGCGGCAGCATCCCACCGATGCGCCCGCCCGACTGACTATCGGTAGGGCTGCACGCCCATTGGTGCAAGAGCTAGAAGCCAATGGAAGTGCAGCCATACCATACATGACAATCAGATTTGTGAATGATCATTCACAAATCTGGACTATCATTCTTGACTTATAGACTGCCGCACGCTGGCTCTAGCTCCTGCACCAATCAAGCGTCTGCTCTCCAACTGCCAGTCGGCGCGTAAGTGGCACGAAGCAGGGTAGGATGCTGCCGCCCACTGGCTGCGGGGAGGGAGCGGGTGGAGGGCTTCGTGGAGTGGGTGGGGTGGGGGGACACTAGACACCAGGGAGATGTTTGGGGGGTTGTAACTGACATTCTGCCCATGATCGGGCATTACGATCCACTGGACCACCAGGGAGATATTCGGTTGGGGGCTTTTTACATTCTGCCCTTGAGTCGGGCACTGGGGGGTTGTTTCACCGCTCTGCCTCAATCGGCATCGGAGCTGCTTTGGGGAAGTGTATTCGATACATACCGCCCGCGATCGGGCATCGGAACGGGTTGTTTCATGTTCTGCCCGCGATCGGGCATCGGAGCTGTTTGGGAGTGTATTCATACATACTGCCCGCGATCGGGCATCGGGAGCTGTTTGGGGGGCGAGGAAGTGTATTCATACATACTGCCCGCGATCGGGCGTAAGGAGATTGTGGGAGGGCGGGGTGTATTCATACGTACTGCGCGATCGCATCGGGGAGAGATTGTGGGGAGGAGTGTATTCATACATACTGCCCATGATCGGGCTGCAGGGTGCGTCGGTCTCCGACAGCTGCTGCCTGGCAGGGTGGCCAGGCGCAAGTCCTCGGGGATCGGCGCACCTACATGCTAATGGCATGCAAATGGGGCCATAAATAGATGCAAATGGCCCCCCCTGCCTTGCATGAATTATGGCCCCATTTGCATGTCACCTTTTGAATATCGGAAATTTGCGCATGGCGCAATGGTACTTGCGCCACCGAAAGTTTAATGCTCAACTCTGACAACTTGCGGTGGCGCAAGTTCCACTGCACCATGCACAGTGGCTGTGGCTGGGGGGTGATATTCATAGGAGTTGCTCAATAGCGCAACTCCTTTGAATATCGCCCCGGCCACACCCCTGCTCAACTATTTTGAGCAGCACAAGGGCTTGCGCCTCAGAATGGCGCAGTTTGAATATCCGGGCCCCAGTGTGTTAGATTTTCAACCATAACACCTCACCCTGCAGACACCGACAAGTGTCATGGTGTGCCTTGGGGTCTTAGGGCCTTACACTAACCCCATTCCATAAGAAAATATACTGAGATGGGTGCAATGTAGGAGAATGGGGTGAACTTTGGGGCCGAAGAGTTCAAGGCACACCTCGATGCCTGTCAGTGGCTGCAGGGTGAGGGTGGGGGTGGAATGGCATGAGCATTACGGCTGACACTCCCAAGTCACACCCCTGACGCCTGTCAGTCTCTACAGGGTGGGGTGTTATGGTTGAAAACCTAACGTGCTGGGCATTTTCACTCCAGTTTTTAAACATGGGCTTTTTGTGACCCTCCCTCATTAACAGTGGCACTATCAGTTCATTAGCTGAAAGGTGATTTTGCACAGCGACTGCACCATTTGGTGCCACTGTTGTGAAAACAAATTTCATGCAGGATGTGAAAAATGACAACTGCACTGTTCATGAGGAGGTGTAAAAAAATGGCAATGTTGAAAATCTGGAGCAAAAATATGAAAAATTGGTGAAGTCACAAGCGTGTGTAGAAACTGCCCAACGCCGCCCATAATGCAATTACTTTGGGGATTTTTTTAACCAAATTTTCAACATAGGCATTTTGGGACCTCCGCTCGTGAACAGTGGCACTGCAATTTTGTTACTCTGTCCCAAGTTGATTTCTCACAGCGACCGTGCCATTAGTGTGCTAGATGTGCAAAAACACATTTTGGGCAGGATGTGAAAAATGACAGCTATATTGTTCATAAGGAGGTGTGAAAAAATGGCAATGTTGAAAATCTGGAGTGAAAATATAAAAAATTGCAGAAGTTATGAGCATACGTGGAAACTGTGCAATGCACACTCGTAACACAGTAATTTTATGTAATTTTTTTCACCAAATTTGCAACATGAGCTTTTTGGGACCCCACTTCATGAACAGTGGCACTATCATTTCATTAATCAATCCAGAAAGACGATTCTGTGTGGTGACCGTGAAATCATCTTTTGGGACTGAATAACGAAATGACAGTGTATGTGTTCATGAGGTGGGGTCCCAAGAACGTCATTTTGAAAATTTGGAGCCAAAACTCAAAAAAAAAAAGGCAGAGATATCAACCTAAGTTGACCCCCCCCATTGATGCCATTATACAACTTACCGTGATTTTCTTCAGTTCCTGGTCGGCTTTTGAAGAGTTCAGATGTCTCCCACTCCACTGAAGATCATTGCGCTGGACCTCTGGAGGTAAGTATGGGGTGAGGGGGGTTGCAGGGAGGTGGGGTGCGCAGAGGGTGGGTGCATGTTGGGGGAGGAGGGGCGTCCTGATGATGGGGACCATTTTCTGTTTTACAGGGACAAAAAAAAGAAAAGCATCGGGAAGGTTTTTTGTTGCAGGTTTTACAAAAAATACATTTGGGGCACACTGGGGTGGGCTCCCAGTGTCTGCATTATGTTTACAGAGGCATAGACTGAAACCCGATGAAGGATTGGGTACCCCATCAGCAAAGAAAGTGTGTGCGTGTGGGGGGAACATGATGCCGATGGGAATTTGGCACCCCCATTGGCAAACAAATTAAACTGGGGGGGGGGCATTATGCTGATGGGGATTGGGCACCCCGTCTGCAAACAAACTGAACTGGGGGCACGCCGACAGCGGGATTGGGCACCCCCGAAGTCAGCTTTCTGGGGATCATGTGGTGGACAGCAGGAGCTGCCATGTTTATTGAAATGTTTCACCAGGAAACGCATGTATGCGGGACGTGTCATCTGTGCTGCTGCATTACGAGCTTGTCTCTGACTGCAGCGGCACTTTTCTTACAAGTTGTGTCCACTTTACATAAAACTTGTGTCAGCGCTAGCATGCTGGCTAATTGAGAAATGAGGGATGCACCTACTAAGTGTGCCCCACATTTGCCAACACTGACACATCTCTGCATTTCTCATACTACCACAAGATGTTGCTTGCGCAAGTGCAAGACAACATAAAAAAAGGGAGAAATGTCCTGGTTGTAGTTTTCTCTTGCTAAGTGAGAGATGTCCACCATGTTCTTCAAAATGTAGTGCCTGCTCAGAGAGAGAAAGCGGCAAATCATGAGCCACGTTTTTAGATGCTACTGTTTGACTGACACTGGTAGCATAGCATGCTGTAGGAGAAGTTTGCGATGGCACTGTTGACTTTCTGTGATAATACTATCTGTCAGAGATCCAATTGACACTATTATGGGCTCAGAATGATAGTATTATCGCTTGCTAACTACGCTGTTATCACTTCAGGGATGATGTTATTATGAGGATTTTTTTTGTATGGTTTAGAATAATATTATTTTTGAAATCCATATATTGAAAAGAAATAAAGCATGTTTCAGGTAGTTGTTAGGCAGCGACATAGTCTAGTGCCTCAGCTACTCGAGTAGTGCTTTATTCTCTTATGACCACACACCCTGGAGTGTGTTATCTCACTTATGAAATGGGCTTTTATTTGTTGATATTACATATGTAGTTCAGGTGAGGAGTGCGGTCATCAGAAATAAAGACATGTGACCTGTTTTAACCAATGACACTACAGGATTTTCATGGCCTAGTTTACAATGCTTTCTAAGCCACCCTGCAAACTGTGAGAACTCGTTTTTACAATGGAGTAAATGTAATTTCTTAAATGGGAATTGTCATCAATTCCCAAATCTTGCGGTAGTTCTCCTGCCTCATTTTAAATTCCCATAGCCCTTTCCCAATCCTCCGCACATGTGAAATCGAGCGAAAATCAAAATGTCTGGCTACCCCGGCCATTAATATTTTTGGTCTGTTCAGCTCCATTATCATGCACACGCAGTGGTGGGAGTGGTTGTTGACGTCCGTGATGGGCTCCACTTTTTCCAGCACCATTCAATGCATTCTCTGTGCCTCTTATGCTAAGCTTAGGAATCATCACCTTCATACCTGGCAGCATTAAAAAAAGCAGGCAGTGTGTCCCAACACCTACGATTAGTCCTTGTACCATGCTTGTTTTTTGTTATGTGTATTTTTGGATCGTTACAGCTGCTGCGGGCACAGAGCTTTTCTGTCCTCATCCAAGGTACAGCTTTAATGTACCTACCATGGCTGTTTGATGGAGAGGTTGGTTGCCTTTTGTACCTGTCTCATCATCCACAGCTCCTTCACTTGCAAAGCACCTCATCAATGTCAAACACACAGATGCACCCCCCCCAACCCCATGCATTCGACCAATTGCCTCTAATCTGCAACTGCTGGTGTGCCCATAGCCAGAAGTACATCCTCCGGTTGTCCACTGTTTCAGTTTGCAGCACTGTTTGACTCGTGTGCTTTCCGAATTACCAATGTATTCACCACCCGCATACTGATGTCATGACATATTAATAACATTCATGCAACTGCTGACAGTCGTCCCCCCACCCCAACCACACTTATAACTGCCACCAACTAACCAAGCAGCTTTGCGATGTATGGGTAATCATCGAAACAGTTTGTCGTTGACTACTGCTTTAATGTAAGGAACCAGCACACCTGTATGTTATGAGGTGGAGAAAAATTGCTTTCAAAAGTGCAGCATTGAATTCTGATTCTTTATGCCCCCTGTGTAATAGTGTTCCCTGACATTCCATGTTCGCACACAGTGCACTGCCATTTCAGGTACTACATGCATGTCATTATGTGCACCTGCCAAGTACACACACAACAATGTGCGTGGGTGGAGTTACCGGTGTTACATACTTCAGACGCACATAATCCCAAGCATATCATTTGACCATGAATTGAAGTGCACTGTGTGAAAATACTGGTCTTTAATACAGTGTGCACCGTGGGCCTACAAATTCACAGTTGGCATCAGCAGTATAGAGATCCAAAACCATGCAATATTCACCAGAATCACAGCTGACTGTATCAGTGCAGTGTGTTGACTGTACATGGTGCAAACTGGTATTGTTTTCCTCATTACAAACTCAGACGTGAAATGGGACTCGTAATCTTCATTTATGCCATCCTTCATGTCACAGGTTGTCCATGTCAGTCTGTGATTGCATTCTCAGTAGGCAACAGTTATGAACAGTGAGCATCAGTGACAGCCTACTTACTGTATGTATACCTTTTCTGAGAATTCTCTTTCTCTACATGATGTCTCTTTGGTCGAGATTTGCTCCTGCAATCATACAGTACATGCCAATGTCCCATACTCCACAAGTGAAATCACATTCTAACCAAATCCAGATACCGATATATGTCAGGGATTGTGTGATGTTGCAAGTTCTTTTACACCCTTCACTCACCTAACCAGTACATCACAACTGGCATGAGTTACTTTCTATGATTAGTATGTGGTGTTGGGTGCTATACATATTCAGTTTCCAGCTCACTCATATGGACCATACAGTTTTACAATGGGGTCCCACAGAATCACTCCGACTGTTATTCATAGCAAACTTTTATTTAGGAAAAAATATTGTATTACATCCACAGGGTGCCTGGTTACCTGGTGACAGTTATGACTGTATTTTTGGGGGGGCGGAATTTCACTGGTTACATAAATGTAATGAGCAAGTCAGCACATCAGTATATGGTTGGTGAACAGAGTTGCGATGGGGATAGCGGAATACACTAACAGTGCTGCTTACTGAAATTGAGGACAACTGCTGGATGTCCTTGAGGCTATGGACAGATCTCCAGTTGCAAGGGGGATGCTCAAATGAATAGAGTTGTATAGAGCATCATTATAGCAGACATCTAGTGTTGTTAGATGGTGAAGGAGCAAGGTGATGGTGAGGCAGGTATCCCTGCCCCCACACACAAAACTGACATTGCAGATTCAGCAAAGATATGACTTGCATGCCTTAAGAAAGGTTTTGTGTGAGCAACAGTTGTTGCTATCCCCCCAAATGGAACAAAAAAGCAAAAAAAGAAAGAATTACTGGTGCAAGTCCTAACAATATGTAGTGGTGAACATGGCAGGAAATCTCACGGACTTCTGTGTCCTGCGGCAGCACAACACCAAATAGATAGACCCGTGAGCTTTGCAGCTGTAAAATCGAATGCAAAGTGCGACAATTACTTTTTGGCCTTAGGCACTTGACATTGCACATACTATCAGTGCGATTAGAAAACAATCAGCAGGACTTGGGTTGGGGCACCGTTATGCGAATGGACCCAGAGTACCACTACCACTTTGCTTTTGTTTTAGAGCTGCATAGCTCTGCTCTCTCTCTCTCTCTCTCTCTCTCTCTCTCTCTCTCTTTATTCTGTCTAAGCATGGATAGTTCCATGCCCTCCATGTCCCAATACCATATGTGGTTGGCATCACACAATGGAGTTTGGGCAGTCCAGCACTACACTTGTACTTTTTCAACAACGCCCTTGGGCTCATCCTCTTTTCTGGGACCATACTAGCTATGGGGCAGGGACAGTGTGGGAGGCTTGGCAAAACTGCTGTACTGTGAGTGAGCCATATCATGGAGAGGAAACTACAATGTAAAAAAAGGTTGTTTTTTTAGTGACCCTGCGGACCATCAGTGTGGAGCGTTTTGTCCTGTCTGATCTTGCTGCCAGCCATTTAAACACGTAACTGTGCAACTGGGGATATGACTTACAAGAAAGATTTCAATTGCTGCACACATGCCTTGAACCTCACCTGTTCAAAGGGACCAAACTGTATCAGAAAAGTAAGCAGCTACTAGTAATCCACCGGTCTAGTGAATAAAAACAAAATTGTCTAACATGTGGAATACCACACATTAAATACACTCTAAAACAATGCAGTCCCTCGATGATGTCACTTCCAGTCCTGGGCTGTCAACCAACCAGCAAAAGTAGAGGGGGAACGTGAGGGAACATAAATGTTATTTTTTTGGGTGACATGTATGTTTTAATTAAGTGCACAACAGACGAGTGGCATTAAGGCACAGGTAAAGAATGCACAGATTGATGACAATTCCCCTTTAAAGAGCTGAGTTAAAGAGTGTACTGCCTAAAACTAATTTTAGATTTTAAAAGCTGCCAACCATTACCTTTTATATCAGCGGTACGTTTTCTTTTCCTTTTGTTTAAATAGAAGATTGTTTAACTGATGTTAGTAGGTGTGATGTGTGGGTTAGAGCTGACATATCTAGCTCTATTCCCCTGCAGTACATCATCAGCATTGTGACCTCACTGACTGTGACATCACTGCTGCTTAGGAACAGACACTTAGCAGCTGCCAGTTCAATCACCTGTGATGTCAAAGTCAGTGAGATCACAAAGTTGATGATGTACTAGGAGGGGATAAAGATAAATATGTCAGCTGCCAGTCTGAGAGCTGTTCTGCACATCCGACACACTATTATCACATAGAAGACTCTCTTTAATGATCTAAAGAAAAAAATACTTCAAAAATAAAAAAGATGCAGCTCACTACTTCTTAAAATTTGCATTATTTTCCTGACCACCTGTTTTAGTTCTGCTAGCTCTTTAATGGACCATTACCCAGGATGCATCTGGAAGCTAACAGTTTTCCAGCTAAGCATGCTTTTGCTGTTGGAAAATATTAATTCTACATGGAAATAAAACCCCTCTGTAACCTGATTGGTCAGCTAAGGTCTTCATCCGTGGGTAAATCTTGCAATAACCCACAGCTGAGAGAAAGCATTTATGAAAAAAAAAACATAATTAAACATATTTTCAATTTATTTTTCACATGACCTCCTTATATAATCTCAATAAGGCATGACATAACTTGGATTAATGACGGATTTACCCATATCTCACGTTGCATGTCAGCGTTTATGTTATAAATGAATATAAGCGGGTTCCATATCCCCACCAGACAGGGTTGATATTTTAGGACTTCATTATTAGCACCTTTGTTTTCAGCTTCCAGCTTAATTCAAGTACCCGAGAACTCCACATCATTGTTTCTTTGATATGTGAAGTTTGAAAAACAATTTTCCATTTTGTTGAGTTGCCTGCAGATTAAACAGAAAGAACAAGAGTGCCATATAACAGTTTAGGACTAAGCAGAATGCATGTACGTGGATGCAGAAGACAAACAAAATGGCACTTTCTTCTGCAGGTTGGCAAAGATTATTTATGCAGTAGTGTCAATAATTTCATTAGATACAGACACTTCCTCTGAAATGCAGGAGCAACAGGTGCTAGGTACTGCTACCAGTTAAATGTCTGCAGATGCTCCTATTCATCTTGGTTCTATATTAATATTTACTTTTCAGGAATTTCGGGGAAGGGGATTTGTTGCCAAAGGAGTGAGAAAGAAATTGTTCTGTGGTTTTCTTGGAAACTGGTAGGCCCCTTACTGTGGCTTCACAAAGAGAGTAATCTGTATCTATGAAACTGTGTTTCTGTGCTATGCCACTTACTAACTGCAGCAATGAAATCAAATAAAGAGCGATCTCTGTTAAAATGCTTAAAGCAGCAGTACTAGTTATTCAGCACAAACTGTCATTCTACCTTTTTTTAGCTGTGATGTATTCCTAATAATCTCAGATTCTTCTTTGGGGTATGTTAAATTCAATGAGCTATTTTTAAGACCATGTTTAATTACAACTTTTGTCATTTGCGTGGCTCTACAATAAAGATGACAGCACCCAGCAACTTTCAAAAATCTCTTCCCCAGAGAGCACACACTAACTGCACTCACTGTATTTGTAATGCAAACATGTCAGGGTGTTGCCAGCACATGTTTCTGATGGCCAGCAGCACAGCATCACCCTGATTTGCTTACATCCATGATTGTTGACATGGCAAAAGACCCATGACTGTTAAGAACTTAAAAATCCTTTATCTTGCCTCAGAAATTAAATAAAGCAAAAATAAAATCAGATATATTGATGTTTTGGTTTGTCCTAACTGCCCACTAAGTTATTTAAATTATTAACCAGTACTGCTGCTTTAAAAAACATTGGATTTACACATTTGTTTAACTTTGTTTTCTAGTTCTTTGCTATTTTTTTTTTACTTTTCCCTGCTGTTGGTCTACTAAATATTATAGCCTTTCAAAATATATCTGACTCCCCCCACTAACAACCCAGTTGCTATCTGTGACATCACAGCCTGTTGTCATGATGAGCACTGATGCCATAAACAAAGGCACTGTGAGATTATCAGGGAAGAGGCAACCGTTTTCAAATGTTTCTACACAGACTTTTTAGATGGACCACAAGGATGTGCTATAAATCTTGGCAAGGAACATGGAAAATAAGAAAAAGTATTCCCTAGTAAATTGTAACAGTGTCAGTTGCTCAGCAGGTTGCACACTCACCTCTGAGTCTGGGAGATCAGAAGGCTGTGGGTTCTATCCCCACACCAGGCATTTGGGTTAAATACCATTACTGACACTGTAGTGCAGCATAAGGGAGGGTGTGTGCTGCACTCCTGTGGTGCCGTCATTTGGATGAGACGTTAAACTGAGGCCCCATCTGCCTGTTCAGGTGGATGTTAAAGATCCCATGGCACTTCTCGAAAAGAGTAGGGGAATTTCCCCCAGTGCCCTGACCAAATTTCCCCACATTCATTAAAAATACCACCAACAGCTTAACCTGGTTCAAGGTCAGTTGGCATTCTTCTGTATCCTCCTCCCCCGTGTCGTGCCTGAAAATAGGCAGAATTTGTCTAGCGCACTTACCCGGTCAACAAAAACGAAATAAATAAATAAACAGCTGAAACATCTTATTTTTAAAAGCACATGCTGAAGTACAGAGTTGCTCTTTAAAGCATATAAGTAATGCTGAGTTCTGTTACCCTTCTTTTGTTTTGTTGGGTACAGACTTCACAGAGGTTTTACCCACTGCAACATTAGCCAAGTTATGGAGAATGGGATGGGATGTATTAGTGCAAAAATTAAACCCAGAAGTTCAGTAAAGCACTGTCTTATTAGGCTGGGGTTAGATAAATAGGGACAATATGATGTGCATCTGTGAGATATGGAATTTATCTTCATGAATGGTCAATGACATTCTGACCCCCCTCATGTTGCAAAGCTACGAGAGAGGGTACGAAAGGCCACTGATCTCAAATGAAGATAAAATCCATATCTCACAGATGCACATCACATGTGTGGCTTATAGGATAGACATTAGCACTTATAATTAGCATTATGAGTGAAGACTGCAAAAAGTAAAGTTTTTCTTTTTATTTTCTCAAATCATGGTCTTTATGGCTCTGTACTCTCTGTGAGGTTTGTTTCACGGACGGGTTATGTGATGTGTTGGGTTTAGGAGAATGTGTTTTGTTTTCAGAGGTGCTTTCTTTTTTAAAGATAGTTAAATGACTTACTTGCTCTGACTCATGGTTTGTACCAGTGTGAGGCACAGCATTCTGATGCAGCTGGGGTCTGACGTACGCGAGTATGAAGATTAATGAAATGACGTACCCTACTAGCAACATAAAAAACTGCATCTGGCTAGCAGGGGTGCTACGGTTTTGAAAGGATTTTTATCTTTGTTAAAAAACATTAATTTATATTGTATAAAATCTCATATTGTATGAGAATGGGAAAGATTGTTATGTGGCATCAGATATCAGGAATTGCTATTTGATAAACTCCAAGGTCTACTGTAGGCTGCTTTGTACAGCTGCATACATAATACATCGAACTCTTTAAATGCAGCAGATCTTACAGGTTTTGCCCAAAATATCTATTGTGACCCCAATCTAATAACACAGTGTGCAACACCACACAATACTATACTATTTATCCTGTACTATACTATAACTATAATATACTATACTATTACTATAACTATACTATACTATACTATACTATAACTATACTATGACTATACAATACTATACTATAACTATACTATAGTATTATTATAACTATACTATACTACAACTGTACAATACTATACTATACTATAACTATTATACTATTACTATAACTATACTATACTATTACAATGCTATACTATGATATTACTATGCTCAAAAACACACGACTCCCCTCCCCAACTCATGCCCTGACTTGACCTCAAACCTATACACTCAACTCCCATACTTTACTGTAGTTGTTAGGGACTTTCTAGCCTCCTGAATTGAGCTGCCCCCTTGTCAATGCCTGCCTTGACGGGGAGAAATCCATGATGAGTAAGTGTAGTTTCCTAGTCTCTTGGCATCCTGCTACTACCCTTCTGGGCTGGGTGGGTGGGAGGGAGGGGACAATGATTCTAAATCAATGACAGAGTTGTGAAGTGTGATTCCACCACTCACTGTATGTAAACATGTGCTGCCAGGTCTGCCATTGGCTGGCAATGCATATTTACATATATTAACATGCTAACTAAATGCAGTATCACATTGCTCTACTAGATGATAAGAACTAAAGAAAGTATCACATTATGCAGACAATTATAAATATGAAGTGCTGAGGTTGTTGGTCTTTTTTTTATTGCTTTCTTATTTTATGCTCACCATGACTCAACCCCATGTCTGCGTCTTCTGTTCTTAGCCTCTGCAGATTGTGCGAGAGGCCATTTGGTACTTTGCACTCTTGCTTAAAGGGACACTGTCCACATTTTCACTTTTTTTTTTTTATCACGTATGACCAGTGCTGTATTCACAATTGCGGCCTGTTCTAAGAAATCCGCCCCAATCTGCCCTGTTTACAGTTATAGTTTATGATTGTTGTTAAATATTTATTCTGAGTGGTCTGCAGCCTCATGGGTATGTGTGTTCACAATGCGCTCTCGCTAACATGGCACCCCCGACCTGACCGTATACTCGTGCAGACACCACTGTTGTCATTTCTATGCCCAACATTTTTTTTTCAACTCAGAAAAGGAGCTTCTACTATTAAGCAGCTCCATGTCGAGAGAGTCTTAAAACAAGTAGTATTACACTTAAACGAGTGACTTGAAAACCTAGCCATGACTCTGGTCATAAACACTCACCTATAGTTACGGCTTTGCTTTTCAACTCACTCATCTGAGCATAATACTGTTCATTTTGAGGCTATACTGACATTGATCTGCTTTATAGTAAGATCTCCTCTATCACTTGAGAAAAAAAGTGTTGGGTATAGAAATGACAACACTCATGCATGCACGAGTATATAGTTGGGTCAGGGGTGCCACGTTAGTGATAGTGTGTTGTGAATGTGCATAGCCATGTGGCCACAAACTACTACAAAAATCTTGAGCTATAAGAAGGGTTGGCAGAATTCAGTTTTCATTTTTTTATAATTTCGAGGGAAAATATTGATTTTAATTTTTACCCCTTTTTCCAGAGTTTTATCAATCTGAATTTTCACAGTTGCATGAAATTATGGGTTTTTAAGCATTTATTTCGATTTGTGTTGATTTAATTTTCACAGTTGCAGTTAATGGCAGTAAACACTGAGGATTTACAAGCTGATAAAAACACAAATTGTTATCATCGCATCAAAATAGCAATAGAATTTACTTTGCCCCTTATAAATTTAGATTATTATTGATGGAAATATTTTTTCATCAGTTTGTGAGTGTGCAGTGAAATCGACATTTATCAACATTTGCCAGCTTAAATGTAATCCTGCCAAGCCTAGCTATAAGCAGAAAGTGGGCAGACTGGGGCTGATTTCTTAGTTAGAATAGATCACAACTGTGGATGCCACACTAGTCACAGATGAGCAAAAAACAAGTCAAAATGCTGACAGTGTCCCTTTAAAGCAGAACCAGTCTAAATGTTCATGGTGATTTGCATATATATCCCATTGGCCACTTTTCTGCCACTTTTCCATTGCACTTGTTTAGGTGTTTATTATTGAGCTGTGACTGCACTGTATTCTCTGTATATGGATGTGGAGACCAGCACTTAAACTAAAGGTACACTCTGTGTAGGCTTCATTCAAAACAAAGAACTGGAGTGTTTCCAAGTGTTTCACTTTAATATTCATAAAAATAACACTCACGTCTCAACAAAAACACTCCACTCTGACGTCTGCAGTCCCAAAATCATGCACCAAGCAACGAATCCATTAAAAACACACAGGTCCAAAGGAACATGAAGTGCTGCTGGTGAATCAGAGCCCCGGCCCCAAACGTAATGTCACCTGACGCATTTCGCACGTCACTCGTGCTTTGTCAAAGGCTGACTGCAAACTTCAGAGTGGAGTGTTTTTGCTGACATGTGAGTGTTATTTTTATGAATATTTATTAAAGTGAAACACTTGGAAACACTCCAATTCTCTGTTTTGAATGAAGCCTACACAGAGTGTACCTTTAGTGTAAGTGCCGGTCTCCACATCCATATACATTGTTCCTTTTTCTGACCTTGGGCACTACACATCCCTGGTTGCAGCCACGACCCTCTCACATCTTGAACTTTATTCTCTGTACCTACTATTTTTGTATTTTAGGTAATTTTGTACCAACTTATTTTATCAAATGTTGTGCAACTGACTTGTTATTATGTATTGTACTGCTGTCTTCCACTGTTACCTTCCCCTGGATCATACCTTGAAATGAGCCTTGGCTCTGTGTGTCTCTCCCAGTTACCACATTTACAAATAAACAAATAAATAAATTTGCATATGCATCCCATGATCCTTCATCTCCACATACTGGTTTGGGTCTCTACCATCTTACCTAGCCACACTCCTCTTATACATTCTTGCTGCCACATTCTCTCTGTGCTCCAGGGATCCTCGCACCTTCTCCTTTCCCACCCTTACTCCTGTGCTGGGCAGTCAGCCTTCTCCTATTGCCTTCCCCCCCTCTGGAAGCAGATCCCCTCCTCTGTCCATCTCTCATCCGCACCTCTTTCTCTTAGGCACTAGTTACAGCTCCTCCACTTCTGCTTTTGTCAGACCCCTACCTGATCTGCCCCATGTGCCCTTTTCACGTCCACCATGGTCCCACTCCAAAGTCAGCACAGGCCACTACAACGGCTGCACTTACAGTATTTGTAGCAACCTGAGTTTTGCCACTTTAATTCAGATTGGTGCTGCTCATAGAACCAACTTCTGCTCACTACTTACTGTTATTTGCACTTGCATCTTGTTGAATGTTTCACTGTTTGCACGTTGTCGTTGGAATGCTTCATTACTGCTGTTTTGGATTTACTATATCCCCTTCTCCTTTTCCCCGGGTTGTACCTGGAAACAAACCCTGGCTTGGCATGCTGGTTACCAATTTTCAAATAAATAAAAATGTTTTACATTATTGGGGTATGTGTGATTCTGTAGTTCTCTGAAACCTGGCTTTGTTGTGAATGCCGTTTTTGGGTAAACCTTCCCTTAGTGCTTTTGTGCTGAGATTCTTTGTCTTTATAAATATGTACATAATGTTTTACACAACACACTGTATCTGTACATGTGTAGACACACACACACACACACACTGATATAATTCCTCATAGATCACACACACACTTGACTGCCCCCCCCAAACTCACTACTGCAACTTCTCTAACTCCCTCTCCTTCCCCTCTCTTGAGAGTAGATACCTTGCTCACGGTGCCGCTCTTATCTCTAAATTCTGTTTTTTCTATTTTATTTCACCTCCCCCCTTCACAGCCGGCCCTTCTTCCCAGTGGACCTCCCAGCCCCATCACCTCGGCATCTCCCAGGACTTACCTTCTCCCATTATCCCCCATGGCTTGCCCTCCATGGTGGTGGTGGTGGTGGGGAGTCCCCTTGACCTGCCAGATGATCCAGATTCAGGAGGTGCCCGAGTCACAGGGTGCTGGGCCTGTGGAGATCCATGGTCATCATATGCAACCAAGACCATTTGTTCTGTTTCCACCCCTTGTGCGGAGGTCGGGCATGCAATGATGCCAGTGGCGGTGTTGCGCATGCTCCCATGCACAGCACACCGGGCATCTGCCGTGCCTCCCCCCACCTTGTCAGTGTTGGTGTGCCAACCCCCAGCTGCTGCTGGGGGCCAGGCTAACACCGACCACAAAATCCCTCCCTCTTGGGAGAGGAGAGTGGCCCTCTAGGCCCTCGATCTTCTCCCTACCAAGCTGACCCCCACCAACCCACTTGTACTGTGAACATGGGTTGTTGGCATGGCAGGAGGTAAAGCATCGATGCCTCAGCCCTCCACACCACTAGGCCGGCCTATTATCTCTAAATTCTGATTTGAAACCATTCCCTCATACCTCAGCTTTTTACTGTACTGTGCCCCTGTCTCTTTCTACTCCCACTGCAATTAGGAACCCACTCCTCTCCCTCCACATCTATTGCTGGCCAAGCAACGTTCTCCTTCAGCACCTGCAGATTCTGGTCCAGTCTCTCCCTTCCTCTCCTCGTTGCTCCTTTTTCCTTCTATTCTGAAAATGCTCCTTTGAGACCACACTACTCATGTCTGCAAATGCACCTCATGCCACATCACACTGTGTCTCCCGGGGGGGAGGGGGGGTGCTCTTGTAAACAGAACTTCTTAATGATATATGCTTTGCATAATGCTTGTACTGTATGTATTTCTAGACATGTAGCTTTCTCTTTTTTATTTTCAACACCATATTTTTATTTTGAGATGTACTTTACTGTTCCATGCCTATACATGTTCTATTTATTGCTTAGCCATGACCTTCTGAATATTCCTGCATATTACATTTTATTGTGTCCCATTTCACCTTCCTCAGGACGTAGTTGGAAACCAACTGTTATCAGCTCAGTATGCAATTCCCTGTAAATTGTTTAACTAACTGACTGACTAGCTGAATAGATAGAGGGGGGGATGGCTCATGGGCAACGTGAGGAAGGATTTTTTCATGGAGAGGGTGGTGGATGCATGGAACAGCCTTCACGAGGAGGTCATGGGGTCAAAAACAGTGGCTGAATTTAAGAATGTATGGGACAGACATAAGGCAATTCTAGTGGGGGTGGGAGGAAGTAGGCTGTGGGTTAACTAGGATCTGCAGTTTATCCAAGAGGTAGGGAAATGAGCAGACTGGGTGGGCCAAGCGGTCCTTATCTGTCATCAAAGTCTATGATTCTATGTTTCTAATACCTCTCATTGGTTGGCATAGTAATGTTGAAAGTTTTTTTTTTTTTTTTTTACCAGCAGTACTCCCACAACCTGCAACACAGACAAACAGATCTGTGCCTAAGCAAATATGAAGGTGTCAGGCAGACTCATGACTTCTGTGTAGTATAAACTGCTGCTATACTTTACCATATATTTCTCAGCCCACATGTGCCAGAAAACAATACTCCACACAGATGTTTAAATTCTCCTGAGGTTGCTGGCCATGCTTGCATTTAGTTTCCCTGTGACTTGCTCTTTGAACTGGAAATGATCCATGACTGTGCAGTCTGTAAGATACTATACGTGAGGACTTCCCTTCATCAGCACAAATACAGCCAACTTCTCTCAGCTGTTGGACTTTGAACACACAATGGCCTTCAAGGACTGATTGTTTTATCACACACACTGCAATAACTTATCAGTAACAGAACATTGGAATTCTTTTGTATTGCGCAAACAAGTGCTGTAGGAAAAAGCTTCCACCTTGGGGGCCCTTTTTGGTTTCGACTGTAAAGTATGTGACACCAAACTATTACATCATGTAACATCTTTTTCTTGTGATTGTTCTTTTCCTGCTACAGCTTTATCTAGTTTAGTGGGTTCTCTTTTTCTGTGGGGTACTTCTTTTATACAGTTTTAAAGTGTGAGGTAAGTATTTCACATTTGGGTAAACTTTTAAAAACAGTAAATGAAACACTGTTCAGCTTGCTGTATGTCATTGCTCTGTATTCTGGTTCCTTTTATGCATGATAACTAGGATTATTTATGTGGATTCAGGATCTGTGTCTGCTACCATTGATCTACTGCGCTTCTGCTCTTTAATCATTTGATGAAGTCACAGACTTCTGTTAGGGACATCCTAAGCATTTCCATAACAACACACTGTGATGTCGAAAGCAGAGGATTATGACATCGGCAATGGATTAGGCAGCCAAAGCAGCACAAATCTGAGGCACAAGGATTATGTTTCCTTGCAAATTAACCTAGTATTGAATAATAAGAGGAAGTCAACTACAGATGAGATATAACCTGTATGGTGTATTGTGTCTACAGTAGTGGTGCTTGGGTTGTTCCCTTTGGGATGCGAGGATTCTCCGGCGGATAGTCCTGATATCCCTCTCCAAATGCAACCTCCTTCTGACCAAGATAGGATTTCAGATCCTGTAATATATATATATATATACACACACACACATATACACACACACACACACACACACACATTAATGCCCCAACCAGCTAGGCAACTTGTATTTCTCTTAACTCTGATTAACAAAGCTATGAGTGCGTGTCCCTCACTGGAGACTTGGAATCCTAACCATAGCTGATATTACAGTGTGGTATGGTATTGGGTTTGGATGCTGTGCTGTTGGAGATAACACCATTAAAATTATATATGGTATGAGGGCCACGGTGCTGTACTAGTGTAGATGACACCACCGAAATGAGGTATTATATTGGGTTAGGATGTTGTACTGTTGGAGATGACACCATTCAAATGATGCATGATATGGGGGTCAGAGTGCTGCACTAGTGGAGATGACACCATTGAAATTAGATATTGCATAGAGTTGGGATGCTGTACTGTTGGAGATGACACTATTAAAATGATGTATGGTATGGAGGTTAGAGGGCTGTAGTAGTGGAGATTACACCATTGAAATGAGGGGTATGGGGTTCAGAGTGCTGTACTAGTGGGGAGGACAGTCATGACACCATTGAAATGAGGTATGGTATTGGGTTGGGGGGCTGTAATGTGCTGTTGGAGCTGTCACTGTTAAACTTACGTATGGTATGGGGGTTAGGGGGCTGTACTAGTGGAGATGACATCATTGAAATGAGGTATGTTATTGGATTGCTACAGCACTACAACTGCCTCTTCAGGCACTGCACACTTTACTCCGTAATAATTGGCACATAATGTATTTAGTATAGCCTTGTCGGGACCATATTTGCATGTTTGCCTGTTGTAGCCATTACATGTTGTTTGCCTTGCAGTTGAAGCTGTCTCTGTATTGCTCACTGATGTATCACTGATTGTATTGCCCATGCTTGTAACTCCCCCTTCCTCCCCCCGGATTGCACCTGGAAAGGAGCGTCAGCTCAGTGTGCCTTTCCCAGTTACCAATTTTCAATAAATCATTTCTGGTGGGGTTGGGGCACTGTACTGTTGGAGATGACACCACTGAAATGATGTATGGTATTGGTGTCAGGGTGCTGTGCTAGTGGAGATGATATCACTGTAATGAGGTATGCTATGGAGTTGGGGTGCTGTCCTGTTGGGAGATCACATCATTGTAATCAGTCATTAAAATAAGGTCTCTTTTGCCTGTTTCTTGTGGGTGTCCTGTTAGAGGTTTATGATCCTTTGGTGGTACCATTTTAAATGGCTTGGGGATGGTGAAACATTCCAGTTGACTCTGTGTGGCTTGATCTGGAATCTACAAGGTCAGAGTTCCTTAAAGATCATTGAAAACATAAAATATGTGTAGTTTGTTGGGTACCTTGTGCTAAGGAAGGACAGAAAGGTGGGTAGAGGGGGGGAGGAGTAGCAATGTTCATTAGGGATAACATCGAGATTATGAGAGTGGAGGAAGCAGAGGGCAACGTGGAGGCCCTATGGGTCACCTTGTGAACACCTGTGGGAGGGAAGATCAAGTTGGGGGTGGTATATAGGCCCCCAGGACTAGTGGAGGATTGCCTGTTGGCTAACATTAAGGGGCAGTGTGGACTGGAAGGGGAAGGAGTGGTGTTGATGGGGGACCTTAATATGCCAGCTACTGATTGGGGTACCATGACATCCACTGTAACCAGGGAGCAGAAGCTGCTGGATTGCTTCCTGGATGTGTTCCTCAATCAGCAGGTGATGGACCCAACAAGGGAGGGTCATATCCTGCATGTGGTTTTATCGGATTGGGAACTTGTATGAGATCTGATTGTGGAAGAACCACAGCTGGGAGTGACCACAACACAGTCTGGTTTTGACTTAAACTGGGGGGGAGGGGATCAGTCAAGGACAATGATAGTTGATTTTAGGGGGGCAGACTTTCAGAACATGGGGGATATTCTCAAGGGCCATTTGTGGGACATAAAACCAGGTTTGGACATGGAAGGTAGGTGGGTTATCATAAAGTAGGGGCTACTGGAGGCCACCAGGACCTGTGCAAGAGTGAAGCACAAGGGCGGCAGGTCTTATAAACTATGCTGGTGGACCCAAGAAGGTCCAGGAGGCAGTAAGGGAGAAATAGGCTGCCTACAGTAGGTACAAAAAAATGAGAGGAGAGAGGGATAGAGACAACTGTCACCTTGCAACCAGGAAATTCACCAGAGTGGTGAGGTGGGCAAAGGTCAGAAAACAGCAGAGGCTGGTGCAGGGGATACGGGGTGGGGAAAAGGGGTTCTTTAGGTATATTGGTGAGTGGAGGAAGGTCAAGGGCCAGCTCAGTAGGTTGAGGACAGCTGGGGGGTGGGTGGAAGGGGCTGGAGAGCAGGCGGAGGTACTGAATGACTACTTTGCCTCAGTGTTCACTACAGAGGAGGCTGGGGAACTTCCAATAAAGTGGTTGAAGGACACAGAAGGTGCAGCAAACCTGACTATTGGGGTACCTGCTGAAGAACAAGCCACTGGGGGAGGTAGGTCAGGGGTGAGATATCAGGCTGGTTCTGCTGAATGGGGGGCAGATGCTGATATTCCTATTGGTCGGGTGTGGGAAGCCCTCCAGTCCCTAAAAAAGAATAAATCTCCGGGGCCCGATGCTATTCATCCCAGAATACTGAGGGAGCTGGCGGATGTTTTGGCTGCGCCATTGGCAGATCTCTTTAACTTGTCGCTCCATACAGGGAAGGTGCCAAGGGATTAGAAGCAGGCGCATGTTGTGCCCATCCATCAAGGAGGATCAAGAGAAGAGCCAGGAAATGACAGACCCATCAGTTTGACGTCAGTGGTGGGGAAGATAATGGACAGCATACTTAAGGAAAGGCTGGGAGGTTTCTTGGAGGAGATGGGTTACCTGGATGACCAGCAGCATGGGTTTGTGTCAGATAGATTGTGTCAAACAAACCTTGTAGAGTTCTATGAGTGGGTGACATCAGCACTCGACAGGGGGAGACCAGTGGATGTACTGTTCCTGGACTTCAGCAAGGCATTTGATTTGGTCCCTCACATTGGCCTAAGGAAGAAGCTTTGGGGTAGGCCCACTGACGGTTACGTGGATTGGGAATTGGTTTTCAGGTTGCACTCAGCGGGTAGTGGTCGGAGGGGAGGTCTCCTCGCCTAGGGAGGTAATTTTTTTTTTTTTCAAACTGTGTTTTTCTCCCACACCACTGAACTCTCTCCAGCAACCCTACCTTGTCACACTCTCTACCTCCCTGCGTGGCCCTACTGTGTCCTCCTCCACTACTCCCTGGCACTGGGCATCCCCCCCCGGTCTGCCCTCTGGGGAAGGGTCGCCCCCGCCCAGGGCGCTCTTTCTATTAGGATTGAGACACTGGGCTGGAGAGGGGAGCAAAGCAGAGAGGGCTACAGGCCCGACTACGGGAGTGTGGAATGCGGAGGGAAGGCACCTTCACCTATCAGCGACGAGGGGTTTTTCTCTATTTTTCCACATTGCTTGAAGCCATAGCTCCACCCCGGTGTACACCCTGCGACGCTACGTTTGGCTCACCCCCAGTCTCCACCAGAGGGCACTCATTGAGCGACCCACAGCCCTAACCCACCCCGGGAAGAGAGAGCTGTCCTCTGGATGCTCAATCTCTCCCTGCCCCCACTGCCCCCCAGCCACCCTGGGCCGTTCTCGAACCAGGGTCGCCGGTGTGGAGCGAGGTGTTGCGTCCAGCGCCTCAACCCTCAGCGCCACCAGGCTGGCCTACCTAGGGAGGTCATAAGTGGGGTCCCACAGGGATCAATCCTGGGGCCACTCCTGTTTAACGCCTACATCTCCGATATCAGGGAAGGTATCGGGTGTGAAATTAATCTCTTTGTGGATGACTATAAGCTGGGGATGGTGGTGGATTGGGAGGAGGGGAGACTGGCCCTGAAAGAGGACCTGGATACTCTGAATAGGTGGTCATGTACCTGGAAATTGAAATTTAACTCCTCCAAGTGCAAGGTGCTACACCTAGGGTGGGAAACCCCCAAATATGTGTACACCCTGGAGGGGGATGAGTTGCAGGCCATGGCAGGGGAAAGGGACCTAGGAGTCTTGGTGGATGTTAACATGAATAATTCAGAGCAGTGCAGGAGGGCTGTGGTCAGGGCAAATAGGATGCTGGGATGCATCGCTAGGGGGATTACCTCAAGGAACAGGGCGGTGATTTTACTTCTGTACAACAGCCTGGTTAGACCACATCTTGAGTACTGTGTGCAGTTCTGGGGGCCTCACCTAAGGAGGGGCATCCAACTCCTGGAGAGGGTTCAGAGGAGAACAACCTGAATGATCTGGGGCCTGGGGGATATGACATATGAGGAACGACTACGGGAGCTCAACCTGTTCTCGCTGGAGGAGAGGAGGGACCAGGGGGACATGATTGAGGTCTTCAAGTACCTCAGGGGAGTAAATAAGGTAAGCCGAGATAGGATCTTTCGACTAAAGGAGGGTGGAATCATCAGAGGACACAGCTGGAAGATTGAGGGTGGTAGGATTGGGGGGGAAAGGAGGAGGAGGACGTACTTCACAGAGAGAGTGGTGGAACCATGAAATGCGCTGCCCGGGGAGCTGGTACAGGCAGCTACGGTGGAGGGATTCAAGAGAGGGTGGGACAGGTATAGGCAATGGGTGAAGCAGAGGCTGGTTTGCCTGGGGGGGCAGGACTGGGGAATGGAGAAACAGTGGAAGGAGACAGATAGAGGGCTACAATACCCAATCAGGGTGCTGAAGCACGCGCAGACTTGACAGACCAATAGGCCTACTCTGCTGGCATCTAGAATGTTAGTATCGAGTTGTATTTAATTTACTACTGTGTTTAATGAAACTGTTGCTCAGATTTACCATTGGGTTGTGTCTATGAAACGTTTCCATTGCTGCTCCTTTCCTGATCTCTTACATTCACCATATTTTGATGATATAATTTTGTTTTCCATTGGTTTCTTTTTTTTTTTTATGAAAAATATTTTTAAACAAAAACAAGAAATAAGAATTCATTTTATATACTAAGAGTTTTAATATACCTTTTATTTAGCAGGAGGAACACTCTGCTGTCACTAAAATTATGCCATGTTGTTTCTCACAGAATGTTGTGGCATTGAGCACTCAGGGCAGCAAAAGAAACACGATATAGTGATGTAGTTCAACATTATCCCTCTACTATACAAGAAACATAGAATCTGTCAGCACAAAAGGACCACTTTGTCCACCCAGTTTGCCTAGACGGTCCCTGCCTAGTCTATCTCCGCAGACCCTTAGTGGAGTCTGGTGACCCTCACTCCTCTCTGCCTATTTATTAATATTCTCCTGTGTCTATCCCACACATGCTTGAAGCCTCCAACTGTTTTCTCCTCCACCACATCTAGTAGCCATCTGTTCCAGGCATCTATCACTCTTTCAGTGAAGCAGTACTTCCTCACATCACTCTAAAACTTCCCCCTTCAGCTTCATTGCATGTCCTGTGGTCCTGGTGCTCTTTCTCATTTGAAAGAGACTCCCCTCCTTCACCCTGTTCATGCCGTGAAGTACTTGTAGGTCTCTATCATGTCTTCTCTTGCTCGCCTTTCTTCCAAGGTGTACATGTTGAGATCCCTTGTTCTCCCTTTGTAGGGCTTTGGATGCAACTCCTGCACCATTTTTGCTGCCCTCATCCAGACTGCCTCCACCCTGTTTATGTCTTTTCTGGGGTGTGGCCTCCAGAACAGGACACAATACTCCAGATGGGGTCTCACAGGTGAGCAACACAGTGGCAACACCACCTCCCTCCTCCTGCTGGAGATGCCTCTCCCTGTGCATCCCAGCATCCCACTGGCCTTACCCACTGATTTGCCACACTACCCTGCCACTTTAAAGCTTTAAAGACGTTCTCTGGTGTTTCAAACTTCCATTTTTCTGATGCACCTGAAAAGTTTTTAAGGCTGTTAACTGGCACAAGTACATTCTGAAATATATGGAAACAGTATTAGAATAATGATCTATCCTATTATGTCGTGTCTGGCTAAGCATAAATACAGGATGGCAGCGAGGAAACAAGGTCCCACAATTGCAGTCACTGGCATCGTTTAAGGTGCTTTATGTATATGTCTGTCGGTCTTTGGTTACTCTGTTTCATTAATATAAATGTGCTTGTCATTCTGCATGTGCTTTTGAATAGCTGTCGGGCAAGTTTTATTTTTCATTGGGGTTTTTCAATTATTTTTATCCAAAGCTGACCACCTCTGAAATTGCAATTTTGAAGGCAGATATGACCAAAATAAGCAAGGCAACCCCTATATTTATTTAATTTTCTGTATTCACAAACATATTCTACATCTATGAAAACCTTTTTATGAAAATGACATGGGACTGAAATGGTTGTATGCATAAAAACGTACACACATTTCCCCCATTTACGGGAATGATAGTTTAAGAGGGTGTCATAATATTAGTAAGTTACATTTTATTTTTCCATTTGTGGAAAAAATGAAGCAAACATCATGACAAATGTTGTGTCTTTGTTTCACTTTTTCTTTCACGCTGATGCTGATACCTAAAACATTGATGTTACAACTATCTAAAAGAATCTGACCCCCTATGGATGTTTTCCATAAAGAGAGATTAAGTTTCACCATGTGACTTAAAAACAAGTGTGACAACTCATGCTTTTTATGTGGCTTGTAAATGTTTAGAGGACCCTCATGTACTGGGCAACAAATTATGAATTTGACACAGGGTTGCTGAAACACTAGGGACCATCCTTAAGGTCATCAGATATGATAATCCCAAGATCCCTTTCCTGCATACAGTAAAGCAAATACTGTATTACAAATCTATATCAGCAGTGAAAACAGGGGCCACCCAGTGACTCAGCAGTGAAAACAAGGGTCACCCAGTGACTTAGCAGTGAAATCAGGAGTCACCCAGTGACTTAGCAGTGAAAACAGGGGCCATCCAGTGGCTTAGCAGTAAAAACGGGGGCCACCAGTGACTTAGCAGGAAAACAGGGGCCACCCAGTCGCTTAGCAGTGAAAACAGGGCCACCCAGTGACTTAGCAATGAAAACATGGGCCACCCAGTGGCTTAGCAGTGAAAACAGGGCCACCCAGTGAATTAGCAGTAAAAATGGGGGCCACCCAGTGACTTAGCAGTGAAAACAGGGGCCATCCAGTGGCTTAGCAGTGAAAACAGGGCCACTCAGTGACTTAGCAGTGAAAACAGGGGCCACCCAGTGGCTCAGCAGTGAAAACATGGGCCACCTAGTGGCTTAGCAGTGAAAACAGGGGCCACCCAGTGGCTTAGCAGAGAAAACAGAGGCCACCCAGTGGCTTAGCAAGTGAAACAGGGGCCCCCCAGTGGCTTAACAGTGAAAACAGGGGCCACCCAGTGATTTAGCAGTGAAAACAGAGGCCACCAGTGGCTCAGCAGAAGTGTGTTATGCTTCCATGCTGGTGGCCCAGGTTCAAGTGTGGGCCCAGGGAGTCAGGATTGGTACTGCCCAGGCAGGGGAGTGATGCCAAGTGCATCAAGAAACAACCTTGGGAGGGAGACGTCTGGATTCTGGCGAGGCAACGGCCCCTCGAGGCGAGCCAGTGAGCCAGCTCCCTTGCGCGGGGTGGTGTCAGCCCATAGCACACTGCTACATCCAATCAGAGGCATAAACTCAACAGCAGAGGAGGTGGGAGGCACTTGGAGGGCAGGGAGACAAACCAAAAAGAAATGTGCCAACAGCCATCTATGTATCGGTCCCTGGACCCTTGGGCCTTGCTCTGTACAAGTCTCCACCAGCTTGATGGTGGGGAAAGTGGGTGAAGGAGCTGGGGCTAGAAGAGGCCAGAATTAGGGGATTTGTGAAAGGCAGTATAGCCTAGAGATTAGAGTAATGAGCTGTGAATGGAATTTGGTACATCCAGCAGACCTGGGTTTGATTCCCACTGACTCCACTTGCATACTGTGTGACTCTGAACAAGTCACTTAACCTCTCCAGTTCTCCCAGATTGCCTCTGAAAACAGGCACTTGTGCCTAGTGAGCTTTACCTGGTTACCAAAACGAAAAAAAAAAAAGAATTAAAGATTAACGTGAAGTTCTGACCTAGTGGCATACGGTATTGGGCTTCATAGCCCAATACCTTATAGCAGCATGAGCTGATTAATGCCAACATTTTAATTTAAAACACTGTCCTTTTAGTATGGAAAGGGATCATAACTGGTACCGAACCCATGGCCAGGCGATCCCTTCCAAGTTCCTTGTCACCCTGCTCCACCTCTGCGCTCTGAGATTTTGTGACGTGAGAGCAGGGAGAGTGTGGGGGAAAGCCCCATACAAGTCTACGGAGACTGTTTCAAATGCCATTTTTTTTGTAACTTTATGCACTCTTAGAGGAAAATGAAAGCCATTGCTGAACTAATAGGGACCTATTAATTAAGCGATGGCTTTAATTTTCCTCTATGAGTGCATAAAGTTACTAAAAAACGGCATTCAAAACAGTCTCCATAGACTTGTATGGGGCTTTCCCCCACACTCTCCCTGCTCTCACGTCACAAAATCTCAGAGCGCAGAGGTGGAGCAGGGTGACAAGGAACTTGGAAGGGATCGGCTGGCCATGGGTTCGGTACCAGTTATGATCCCTTTCCATACTAAAAGGACAGTGTTTTAAATAAGAAATTTGGCACCAGTCAGCTCACAATGATATAAGGTATTGGGCTATAAAACTCAGCACCTTATATCAAAAATTTCCTTTAAGTGAAAAATACATACAGTGGAGCCCTGTTACAAGCACACCCTAAATACCAAGCAAAAATGTTCTTATAACTGGAAGAGGACTTCATTTAAACAGTGAAAATCATGTCAAATCTATGGCTGACATAATGAAACTGCACTCAAACTACTTTTTAGAGAACTCATTATATTAAAAGTAGTGTAATATAGCTTTTTAAAAAAGATCTTGCTCAAACAATTAGAGTGTTGTTTCTAAAATTCAGTGTCACACCTTACTATGAAGGAATATGTGCTGCCTTCTTCCTAGGGCATCTTTTACGCACCCATTTACTACTTAAGTGACTGTTATTGAAAATCCTGAATGTCCTGTCAGAAAGTAGGAATGTAAATACTGGTGTCCCACAAGGATCCATATTGGGCTCGCCACATTTCATCTTGTTTCTGAATCAACCTCCGCTAGCTGTGCAGGATAAAGTATTACTTCATGCTAATGATGCGGTTCTATATTCCACCCACTCAAACCCAGTATTGGTAGAAAAAAGAATACAGACTGACTTCTCAGCAATCAAAACTTGGTTCTTAAAAATCAAAGCTGCTACTCAGTTACAAAAAGACAAAAACAATGCTGTTTGCATCCTCTCACAATATAGAGGATTGTGTATGAGCAAGCATACACAAGGCAGTTGTGATTGAGAGGTTTCCGTGGTAACCAGAGACCTCGAGAGTGCACCTGAAGATGTCCGTTACCACAGAAACCTCGAGATCTCACAGCTGCCTTGTTTGTGTATGGTTGCTCATACACAATCTTTTATAGTGTATGGGCAACCATAAGCAGTACTCCGTGATCCCAAGAACAAGTCTATGAACAAAAAAAAAAGGCTTACTTCGGTATCTGCCGCCACATGCTTACTTACGCGTTGCCGTAGGCCGCTCAATTGTGCATGTGCGAATGCGTTCAACCTTGTTGTGCTGCACCAGTGACATACTCGGTGCAGCACAACAAGATTGTGATGCACCGACTATAGCATAACAGCGCTGTTCCAGGCATGGATTTCCATGCGGAACAGCATTCCACCATACACTATAAACATAGATCACACCACCTACACATCCTTAAAGACCAAATGCACATATTCCATAAAATGCTTGAATCCCCCCTTGAATACACATCCGTGTCTTGATTAGTGTTTCCTGAAAATATAATGCAGTTTGGTTTTGTGATTTTGTTTAAATCAGCATCTGTTAATGTGCTCTGCAGTAACTAAAACAGTGAAGAAACAGTGAAGATGTTTCTATCCCTGTCAGTGAGCAATGACATCATACCTGTCCTGCCTGCTGCTTCTGCAATTAAGTCCCTGATTGACTAAATAAGCTGTTGTAGTCCCTAGTTACAACAGTCTGCAGAGCTAATTGTTTCAACTCAGAGTTTGTTACTAATCCATCTGGTTTGTGTTTAGAGAGATATGTCTAAAATCTATCTTTCTGTTCTCATAAAAAGTTGATCACTTGAGGTTCTGTGCTGAACTGAAGTGGTGTGGATGAATCTGTGAGAAATAACAGTTTCTGTATCACAGCTCTCAGTTCTCTGTCATCAAAAATCTGCCTTCTATTCTTTTTTTTTTGTTAATATAATTTTTATTCAGAGAAATTTTCAAGTTTACAACAGGGGGAAGGGGGTTACAGCAGTCAGATGTTCATCATAAAACATACATTTGATCTTATACAAAGCAGAATACACGTTGGGTAGCAGACATGGCAATACAAAAATACTTTCTACTAAGCTTTACACAGAGTGGGGGTACATAGACACTATTATTTTAACATTCATAAGTCCCAGTTTATTGACAAGCACAACACTTTCCTTTCCCCTTTATTCATTCTCCCTTCCTGTCCAATTCACTTCTTCCCCTCATTCCTCTCACCTGGCCGCCCCCATCCTATTTCGGTTTAATTTAATCAGAGGACAAATTAGGGTCCCAGGTCATAATATAAAGGATCCACTTTGTCCATTTTTGAGTACATAAATTGGCCTGATCATTTAATTGACATGAAATTTTTTCAGCTTTATATATTTGATTCACTGTATCTCTCCATGCTTCAATAGTTGGGGGTTGTGGTGAGAGTCACAGTCTGGTTATGGCCTTTTTTGCCACCATAAGGGCTATCCCCCACAAGTATCTGTTTTGTGGGTCCCTGAACTCATGGGGGAGGGCAAGAAGTAGGAAGCACTCTGCAGTTAACATGAATGCTGTATTCAGTGTGACTGATAATTCCCTTTGTAGGGAAAGTAAGAAGGGCTGTAGGACAGGGCAAAACCAGAAGATATGGGTATGGTGTGCAGGCGACATCCCGCACTGGCACCAGCAACTCTTGAGGCTCGAGGGGGAGAAGTGAGCTGTTATAGCTGGCGTGAGGAAGAATCTGATCATTAATTGCCATGAGAACAATCTCCATGTGTGGGAGCAGGTGAGCTTTGACACAAGAAGCCAGCCCGTGTCCCACTGTTGTGGAGAGATGTCTGTTCCTATCTCTCTTTGCCATTTATCCTGTATTTTAATGAGATTTATGCTAGTAGTGTTATTGAGGACCCTGTAGAAGGAGGAAATGGCATGCTGGATTGGGTTTGCAGAAAGGGTAGTTTGAAGTAGTAAGATTAATAGGGGTATATTATCAGGATTCCGTCGATCAGTAGCTAGGGAGTAATAGAAATGTCTAAGTTGCAGAAATCTGTAAAAATCCACCTGCCGGAGCCCATGGGACTGTTGCAGATCCTGGAAGAGTCTAAACTCATTACCTTTGAGTAACTGGGAGAGGGAGTAAATGCAAAGCCGGGCCCATTGTTTAAAAGTGTGGTCGAACCGGTTAGGCTTAAAATTCTCCAGGGGGGCAATCGGGCACATATAGATTAAAAAGGGTGATAGAGCTAGTCGTCTTCTAATTGCCCTCCAGGTTTTGAGCTGATGTGCAATCCATGAGCCTGGGTTCGACTGAGGTAGCTGGGGCAGTGACTGATACAGTTGTTCTTACCAGTTCATCAAATGGGAGCAAGCTTTCCTCCATTTCTCTCCATTAAGCAGGGGTGCTTCGTGCAAAGCGAGCTGCAAGAAAAGAGAGGTGGGAGGCCCAGTTGTATAATTTTAAATTTGGGAGGGCAAGTCTGCATCTCTGCCAGGGGAGGCAGAGTACTGAGAAACTTACTCTGGGGCGCCTGCCTGCTCAAATAAATTTCAGTATTGCTTTATTCCAGGACTGAAGTGTTTTCACAGGGATGAGTGTAGGGACATTTTGAAAGATATATAACACCTGGGGCAGGATCACCATCCGAACGACTTCTACGCGTTGAATTAGGCTGAGCGGAAGTATTGCCCACTGATTAAGATCTGCCTGCAATTGGGCATAAAAGGAGTCATAGGTAGTGTCTGATTGTATGCTGGGAAGACTGGGAGTGGTAGATTCCCAGGTACTTCATTATATCAAGGTCCCATCTAAATGGGTGGGACTGCTTGAGTTTATGGGGGGGGAGAGAAGTGAAACGTAAGAGCATCAGTTTCAGAAGTATTTAATTTGTACCCCGAGCAGCCCCTCTATTCTTCCAAGATCTGAAATACAGCAGGGACTGACTGTTCAGGGTTGGTCAGGAGCAACAGCACATCGTCTGCATACAATGTGATTCGGTGCTCCTCATCCTCCATCCGCACCCCTGATATCTGTGAAGACCGCCTCAGATTGCCTGGGCCAGGGGTTCGATGAAAATGGCAAACAGTCCGGGAGACAGAGGGCAACCTTGGCGTGTGTCCCTGTGTAATGGGAAGTACTCTGAGTGGTGGCCTGCGATTTTTACACATGCCTTTGGGGAGGAGTACAAAGCCCGAATCGTAGCTACAAACTGTGGAGGGATCCCCATCTTGAGCATTGTGGTAAACAGGAAGGGCCATGAGACCCTGTTGAATGCCTTCTCAGCATCAAGACTGAAAAGGACTGATGGGGCACCTTGTAGTTGCAACTCCTGTACCAAATGCAAAGCCCTTCTGGTGTTATCAGTGGTTGACTGGGAGCTGACAAATCCCGTTTGGTACAGTGCTATGAAGTCTGGGAGAATCGCATCAAGGCATTTAGCCAAAATGGACATTAGAATTTTATAATCTATGTTTAGTACTGAAATAGGGCGATATGAACTGCACAACTGTGGGTCTTTATCAGGTTTAGGGATGACAGAGACAGTGGCATATGACCAGCTTGGGGGGGGGGGTTCACGACCCTTTGTTAGATCATTGTAGGTTTGAAGCAAAAAGGGGCCTACCTTGGATTCCATACATTTGTAAAATTATGTCCTGTATCCGTCAGGACCGGGGGCCTTCACTGTCTTTAAACTGGAGATGACATTTTTAAGTTCTGTGTAGGATATGGGGGCGATAAGGCCTTCTCGTTGACCCTCGTCAATTTTGGGAAGATCTAAGTGGGAGAGAAAGTCCTCGATAGTGCTTTGGACATTCTCATGGTCCGGGGTATATAGTTTTGAATAATAGTCCGTAAATGCCCTTGAAATCTGCCCCAGCCTTGAGTGGGTTGCTCCCGTAACTGGGTCTCTTACGGTAGCTATAGTGGAGAGACGCCTTTGTTTCTGCAGTGAGAGGCCCTGGGACCCACCTCTCCATACCTCTGCCTAAGGAATGCCAGAGCTATCTCAGTGTGTTGCATGCAGAACTTATCTAATTCCTGCTTAATCTGTCCCATCTGTTCGGCCACAGAAATGTCCCCCTGCTGGTAAGCAGTTTGGAGGAAACTAAGGGTCTGTTCTAATCTTGTCTTTCTCTCTTGACACTGCTTTGTTAGGATGGTGGTATATTGTATCAGATGGCCCCTTAGTACTGCCTTTAGTGTATCCCAGCTAATGGCTGGACTGGTACCCAGTGCCCCATTGTCCTCTAATATCTTCTTTATCTTGTCCCCAACCCAGTTCCTAAAAGACTCACTTTACAGGTGAATTGGGTTAAGTTTCCAGAAGGTATTACGTCTGTCTAGGCCCGGATCCCATTGTGTAATCACTGGGGCATGATCTGAATGGATAATGTTCCCCATGGTAGCATCACTAAGGAGCCCAAGGTTTTCTTTTTGTGTGTAACAGTGGTCAATCCTAGTGTATGTACCATGTGCATTAGAGTAGTAAGAATAACGTCAGTCTCTCGGGTGGAAAGCACGCCACACATCCAGCCAGCCCACCTCTTGGACAAATCTCATGAAGAATTTATGAGGGGCCGGCTGCCTACTTTTGGTGGTGTTAGTAGTGTCTAATGTGGGGCCCGGGTTATATTAAAATCCCCAGCAAGAGTCAGGGTACCCTTGGACAATTCCAATATTTTCCTTAGCAAGAAACCAATTGTTAAGGTTGAGGCCCCTGGGGAGAAATAAGCGTTCACCAGAGCCAATTACTTACCCTCCAGTACTCCCTGGACTATAACCAGGTGGCCCTCCTCATCTGCCCATTCCCAGGTAGCCTGAAATGGGATCTGGCTGGAAATCAGAATGGCCACCCCCTGCCTCCTAACACCAGTATACGAAGATGCAAAAACCTGTGAAAAACCTTTGGATGCTAGTTTTTTATGTTCATTAACATTCGTGTGCGTTTCTTGAATATAGGTAATTCCGGCTAGACTTTTTTTAAATGTTGCAAGCATTCTGGAGCATTTGATGGGACTTCCCAACCCATTTACATTTAAAGATATGACTTGTAATGATTGCTTAGCCATTCGTATTTCTCTTGTGTATATATAGATATTCTGCTAACCCCGTCCACTATTCCCCAACCTGCAGTTTTGCCAACATCAACATCTGCTGCATTAAAAGGTGACTGCCTACAACTTAGTGAGGGAAATAAGGGTCCTTCTAACATTAAACTCTCTAACTTATTAAGAATGAGTGGAGATAAACTAACTTTAGGGTAAAACTGGGGGCAAAACCCTAAAGCAGATCCCTGCCAACTGGGCCTGGGCTGCGAAACTGTGGGTGACTTCCATAGGTCCGAGGGTTGATGGCTCTAAGGCCTAGAAGTGCCAGATTGGCGTAGTCCGCCTCACAAAGGGGACCAGATATAACACGTCTCCACTGGGGGGGAGGTAGTCATGAGAATATCCCCATCTTGGCTAAACGTTTCTTTTCCTTAATGTAATATGTGTTCAGCTTGCAGTTAAAATAAATCCGGGCTAGTTGGGGCAATCATCATTAATTGCCAAACAGCGGGATGAGCCAGATTCATCACTCTTCTACCATTGATCCAAGCCATATATTGGAATGTATAATCTATTAGGCCCCTCCAATCCCAGCCCCAACATCACAGCATTGGCGAAGCAAGACTGAAAAGGGGTAAGAGCCCAAATTGGGCTCAAGTTGTGGACAGTAATGGCTTCCAATTCCCACACTCCACTGGGGCACCAACCACCCATGGACCCCAACTCGGGTAGAGCATTCGAAGTGGGGGGAAGGCCCAGTAGGACTGCCGGCCCACTACACCAAACCCAATGTCCTTCCTTAAAAAGTCTGGAATGTTATACCATTAAGAGACCCCTCCCCCTGAGCCTCATGGAGGCCCGGGGGGAGAAACGGACAAAAGAGAGAAAATAACGAAAGGACAGCAGTGGGAGAGAGAGCCCTTGGCCTGGTCAGTACCCCCCCCACGACCGTTTGCATCTCCACCCCTCACCCGTTGTCCCCACCCCAGAATCCCCCACCCTCCCATTGCCAGTCAAGTAACCTTACTAACCTCTCATATCTGGTCAGTCTAGATGGCGTGGCCAGTCACCTATGTCACCGTTCCCCACCACACTTGATCTTACAGTTTGCTCTGTAGGCTCCTCGAGCCAAGTATGATGGTGGGGGGGGGGGGCGGCATGCAGAGCTATTCCAGCTGAGAGGACAGAATGACTTGGGAGAAGGGGAGAGCTGAGGGGGAACCCCTGGGGAGAGCGGAGACACTCGAGTCACAAGGTCACAAAATATAAAGGGGGGAAGCAAAACCAGCCTACCTGTCCTTTAATCTTTCAGCTCCAAAGTCCAATAAGTTGGCACTGCACTCTGCATTCTATTCTGGCTGTATAATGGATATAAAATAAACTACATTTCATTAATTCATAGAAGCAGCATGTATTTATTGTCGTGGAGCATGGAGCCTTTGGAAATGAGTCCTTGACTCAAAGGTTTGTAACTCCGATATGTATCATAAATAAAAAAAAAAAAAAAATGTAGGCTCAATAAATATGTTCATGAGATAATTTTGTTTTAATGTCAGATTGACAAATGTGTGTCTGCCACACTCTGCTATTTCAGGAACATGTACTGTATGAACTCATAAAATTCAGTTCTTAGAGGGTTTCTGTGTGAAAATATACCATGTACGTGTATAACTAGAAATACTATATGGCATCCTAATGCCCCTGTCTTTTGCCCGACAGTTTAGGCAGCAGCTCTCTGCTTCCCCCTTTCCCCTGCCCCAAATGCCCTCAGTTTCCTGCCCCCATTTGAGGCTGCTGCAACCCGCTGCCCACTGTCTTCTCCACACAGTCAGGGCTGCTGCACCTTACTGCCTCCCGCACAAACAGTTGAGGCTGCTGCAACTTGCTACCCTCTTTCCTCCACCCTATAACACAAGATGAAAGTATTTTTTGTTTTTTCTTTTGTGTAGTTTCAGCAGTATACCAAAGGATCTGACTCTAGTGACAGGGAGCAGCATGGTACAACAACTATAACTGTGGAGGCACGAGGCTTTATGGTGCAGCAGAGCACAGTGGTGTCAGGGGACAGAGGACAGCATGATGCAGAAGCCTGGACTGTGGTGCAGGACACCATGGGGCATCAGGCTACAGCAGCCCCAACTGTGTGCCGGGTGCATGTGGTGCAGTGGTCCTGCCCATTTGAGGCAATGGAAGTGGGTATCAGGGTGCAGCAAAAGCCCCACCTTTGGTGGCCTGGGGCTGCATGGTGCAGCAGCCCAAACTGTGGAGGCAGAGGTCCTGGGACTCTAGGGCTTAGCAGAGCATATCAGCCCTGTCTATGGAGACAGGAAAAAAGGGCAACAGAGTACATTGTTCCTGACTGTGGGGGATGGAGGGAAGCAGGGTGCAGCAGCCTCAACTGAGAGGCAGAAGACAGGGGTATCAGGATGCCATATGGTATTTATAGTTAAACATATACATGATGTATTGCCACACAACTGAATCTTATGAGATCATACAGTACATGTTCCTGAAATAGCAGTGTGGCAGACACAGGTTTGTCAATCTGACATGGACACAAACTTTTTATCACATGAACATATTTATTGAGGCTACATTAAATACATGCTGCTTCTATGAATTAATTTAATGTATTTTATTTGATATCCATTAAACAACCTTGTGTTATATAGCCAGAACAGAATGCAGAGTTCTGATGACAAAGAACTGAGAGCTGTGATACAGAAAATGTTTCTCACAGATTCATTTACACCACTTCAATTCAGCACTAAACCCCAAATGATCAACTTTTTATGAGAACAGAAGATATATTTTAAGCATATCTCTCTGAACACAAACCACATGGGTTAGTAACAAACACTGATTGAAAACAATTAGCTCTGCAGACTTCTCTAACTAGGGACTGCAACAGCTTATTTAGCAATCAGAGACTTAATTGCAGAAGCAGCAGGCAGGACAGGTATGATGTCATTGCTCACTGACAGGGATAGAAACATCTTCACTGTTTCTTCACTGTTTTAGTTACTGCAGAGCACATTAACAGATGCTGATTTAAAGAAAACCACAAAACCAAACAGCATGATATTTTCAGGAAACACTAGTCATGACACATGGGTGTGAATTCAAGTGAATTCAAGCTTTTATGAAATATGTGTGCATTTGATCTTTAACAACCAACATATGCCCCTTGAGAAGGTGCAAACTTTCAAATACCAAAGAGTTACACTTGATTGTTCACTCTCATTCTCTCAACATATAGACCTGGTGGATAAAATGGCAAATGCAAAACTAGGTCTACTTTATAAAAACAGGCACTGCCTCACAAACAAGGATCTAAATCTAGTGGTCACAAGTTTAGTTCTGTCCATAACAGACTACGGGTTAACAGTCTACAGTGCTGCAACAGAATCTGCTCTTAAGCAAATAAAAATAACTCTCAACAAAGCCTGTCATCTAGTCCTAGGAGCCCACCACCAAATCTATACCTGTGAACTTTATGCCCAATCTGGTTGGTTAACACTGAATGGTCGGATATGTTACCAGACAAGTCTGCTAGCAAAGAAATCCACTCTTGTCCTCACTCCCCCCAGTGTGCAGAATCTACTCATCAAATCTGATAATACCAGGTGCATCAGAGATGCAATCAGCCAGCCCCTTAAAGTGCCCTTGAAAAGGACCACCCAAGGCCATTGTTCCTATACATACCGAATGCCTCTTTGGACAAATTCCCTAAGTGCAGAAATACAATCTGAAACTAAATTAGACTCGTTCAAGTCAAAGCCCCGAGCCTTCCTGGCATCAGCTAGTAGCTGTGATTGTAGCGATTAACTCCTAAACTGAGTAATGCTCAATTGCACTTATTTTGTGTACCTCTCTGTTTAACCCGCCCACCTATTCTACCGCCCCTCACCACCCTCCTCAACCCCCTTTTCCTTGTATGTTCTCACCCCTACTAAGCACTCCGTACCACCCTTCCAAGCTAGACTGTACCAATTTTTTTATACCTGTCTCCTGCCCTAGCAATCTTTCACTAACCTGTCCTCTCTCTCTCCACTCCCCCCCATGTTACCTCCTCCCCACCACTCCCCTCCCCCCTCCACCTAACCTTATCCTCTCCGGACACTCTATACATCTTTGCACCTGGCTATACATTTCGCTTGGGTTCCATCGCATCTATTTCTATCCCTTCCAGTCCAGCTTGCTTCTCTATGTCAGCATAGCCACCATATCTTCTCCCTTCCACCTTACCTTACAATTCTTCCTTTCGGGATTTAATCTCACCCAGTATCTAAATCTCCCTTTGCACATATGACAAGAATTGCTCATTAACAGGTTTGCTGAACTATCACACACTCCTTGAATCCCCCCACTTAGTTTTTGTTTTCCACTCCTAATTGTCTTTTTATTATGTAACTAATTGACACTGTTCCTGTATGTAAATTTCTCCTCTCCGATTATTATATAGCTGTTTTCCTTTGTGCTGTCTATGTACCACTGCTTGATGTGGAACCTTTGTAAATGAGCCTCCGGCTCAAAGGTACTTGTAATCTGAGACTTAAATAAATAAAATAAATAACGAGGAAACTGGAGGATGAGTCAGCCCAGGCCTAACACATTCAGAGGTGATAAGGACCATCTACCATTACCTCTGGAAAACAAAAGTTCTTATAAACAGGCTTTACTGCCACTGAAAATAATGGGCAAAAATCGGGACATCCCAAAAATGTTCTTATGAACAGGATATTCTTATATCCGATGTTCTTAGAAGAGGGCTTCACTGTGTGGTAGTGTGGGTCCCAATAAACAGATCATACAACCAGATAGGATGCATAAAAAATGCATATGTCTGCATTTATCATTTTATTCAAAAAGAAGAAAAAAATAAATAAATAAAATACTAAATTTAATATATACAGAAAGGAAAAATAAATGGTGTTAATCCGTCACACCTCTTCAAACATCAGGAGATAATTCTTGCAAAATAAAACAATTACAGAATTCCTGAGTTCTTTCCCTTCTCTCAAACAATGTGGAAACTTGCACAATTTCTTCTTAGAACCTTCTCTCTCCTTGGCCAGAACCTTACTGACCACCTATCTCTCTTGGTTCTCCTAGAGGAACCTTTTATAATGCCACAGGGTGACCTCATCAATCATGTGATATCTTAATTAAGATGAACAATGGCATTTTCAAGCTTATATATATAAATATATATATTAAACCAACTAGTATCATTCTAGCACTTCAAGGGTTTACCCCAAAAACATTTATTTCTTCACAAGGTCCTAAAACAAAATATAAACTTAATTATAGGACTATGATGTCAGAGCATTAGCTAGCTCCTCCCTTCTGACATCACTCCTCCTTGAGACCATATAAGCTGCCATTTCATGAGTTGCCTGCTCTATAGAAGGACCTCTGCAACTAACATGGGCACTCGGGTAACAGTTTATTTTAGTACAATACCTTTTATTTGTTCCAGTTTCCTTAGTTTTACAGCCACTGCTTCTAACTTACTAGCTGAAGTTGCAGCAGACACTTGCTTCTCAACTCAGCCCTCTGCTGTTTAGAGGCTCTTTGTTTACAAATGAAACAGCTCCTTCTTGACATTTGTTTTGGGACACTGAGCTTGTTGGACTGCTTCTCCCAGTAGCCACTGAAGGTTTGCTGAGCATAGCTTTTCAATATATAAGTATTGTTTTTATTTTAACAAGATGCAATTAAGTACTGACAGAAAAAGAAAAAAAAAGTGACAGTAAAGGATAGATAGAAGATTGCCAGGTTGGCCACCCTGACAAGAAAGTATAGGATAGATATTGAAATATAATAGAGGATAGGATAGAGTGAAAAGAAATAATGGGGGTTATTGCATCTTGAAGTGATTGTTTATACTTCACAACAGGACCCCGTTACCTCCTCCCACCACAAGAAGGCAACATAATGTTTGTTGTGTTGACTGAAACCCTCACCCTGTGAAGGGTTGGAACTTCCGCCCACCACTCCAGAAGTTCCCCCAGGGACCCGTAAAATAAACAGGATTCAAAACACTACTCAAAATCAGACAATACTGTTTACAAGTCATACTTTTCCCTGGGTTGTGCCATCTTGGCACCTTGTGATACATACAACTCCATTATCTATATCTGAGCAGAGTTACTAGCTGGATAAGCACTAAAGCGTGATAAAAATCACGTTCTGATGCTGAGAACCAGCTCTATGTCGCATAGTGAACTTATAAGCTTGTAATGATAAATACCACCTTAAAATGCGCCATTTTTATCTTTCATCAAATTTAGCCAGCATAAGGGATTATGATCTGTTATAATCGTAAACTGATTTCCTCAAAGATAATATCTCAGGGCTTCTACTGCCCACTTGATGGCCAGACATTCTTTCTCCACTGTGGAATATCTTCTCTCTCTTTCATGTAATTTCCTGCTGAGGTATAAGATGGGGTGTTCCTCTCCCTGGCGATGCTGGGTCAGTACCGCCCCTATGCCTGTGTCAGAGGCATCTGTCTGTAATTCAAATGGTTTAGTGAAATCAGGGCTACATAACAGCGGAGCTGAGCATAGGATGGCCTTGATTTTGTTAAATGCCTTATCACAGGGGACTCCACTTCACTTTATTGGGAAAATGTTTTTTGGTCAGATCTGTGAGAGGTAGCAATGGTGGAAAAATCCGGATAAACGTCTATAATAACTGCCAGACCAAGGAAAGACCTGACATGGCGCTTTGTCATGGTAGGGGACTGTTAGCTACAGCTTCAATTTTATCTACTTCTGGCTTAATCCTCCCATGTCCAATAATGAACCCCAGATAGCGTGTTTCTGTCTTAGCTATAGCACATTTGGACGGGTTAATGGTCATTCCAGCATCCTGGATGCTTTGTATCACAGCACTAAGCTGTAATAGATGAGTCTCCCAGTCAGGGCTATAGATGACCACATCATCCAAATAAGCAGCACTATAGCCCTTGTGAGGTCTCAAGACATGATCCATGTACCGTTGAAAGGTAGCCGGGGCTCCATGTAGGCCGAACGGCATCGTAGTGAACTGATATAGACCAAGAGGGTGCAGAAGGCAGTTAATTCTTGGGTTTTGGGGCCAATGGAATCTGCCAATACCTTTTGTTAAATCTAAGGTGCTTATATATGTTGCAGACCCAATCTGATCTAGAAGATCATCGATCGTGGCATCGGATACCCATCAAACTCAGATACTTCATTAATTTTCCTAAAATCTAAGCATAACCTGATGCCCCTTCCTTTTTATGCCGCACCACTAATGGAGAGGACCAAGGACTGCGTGAAGGAACTATCACTCCTGCTTGTTCCATTTGTTTTATCTCAGCCACTACTTCTGGCCTGATCTTTTCTGGTAATCTATATGGCTTCTGATGAATTGGTTTGGTTTGGGTAACTCTGATTTCATGGACTACGCCTTTGGCTCTCTCTGGATTCTTTGTGAATGTACGTGCGAAATACTCCAAGAGATGATCATTCTCTAATCTCTGTGCAGGGTTTAAGTCAGGATTGATATGCACTTTAGTGTCAGTAACAGATTTATCAATCCTGTCATATACTATATCTAGCTCTGCTCTATCAGGATCGGTCTGGATATACAGCACTGGGGTTTCTGTTTTTTCTACCCATTTTCTCAGCAGGTTGGCATGGTAAATTCTTTTTACCGGTCTATGCCCTGGCATCTCAATGGCATAGTTTACCTTGCCTACCTGGTGTAAGATCACATATGGTCCTTGCCAACGCATGAGCAATTTATTTTCAGTGGAGGGTAACAATAGCAACACTTTTTCCCCAGGTTCAAATGCTTTGTGCTTTAAGCCCATATCATAATGTTCTTTCTGTTTGAGTTGTTTCTGGTCAACATTTTGATGGGCTATAGTCACATATTTCACTAGCGTTTTCCTCAATGCAGTCATGTATTCAAGTATATTTTTGCATGCTACATTAGACCCCTGTTCCCAATGCTCCTTTACCACATCTAAGGGACCCCTAGGGTTACGCCCATATAACATGGTAAAGGGGGATAACCCTGTAGTAGCCTGAGGCACCTCTCTATAGGCAAACAGCAAATAGGGCAAAAACTTATCCCAGTCCCGGCCTTCCTCCTGCACATACATTTCATTGTCTTGTTAAATCTTTCCACTAACCCATCAGTTTGGGGATGGTACGGGGATGTTCTAACAGCAGATACCCCTAGCAATTTGTATAGTTCTTGCAGCATGATGGAGGAAAAATTACTACCACGGTCTGTCAGGATAACCTTGGGTATTCCCATCCTGCTGAAGACTTTGCCAGTTCTTCTCAATCTGAGGGCAGTAACCGTCCTCATTGGTATTGCTTCTGGGTACCTGGTTGTGTAGTCACAAATGACTAAAATATACTGATTCCCTTAGAACTTTTAATAAGGGTCCCACCACATCCACTGCCACCCTGTCAAATGGAGTAGTTACATATGGTATAGGTTGTAGGGCACCATATCTTTCTTCCCTCCTTGGCAACCAATTGGCACTGGGGACAGGACCTACAATAGGCATGAACATCCTGGTGGACCCCTGGCCAACTGAATCGAGATAGAATCGTTGTACTGTCCGGTCTCTACCTTCATGACCAGCCATGGGAATATCATGTGCCAAGTGCATTATTTGTTCCTTATATTTACTGGGTACCACTAACTGTTCAAGTTCCTCATTTGTACCAGTCTCTACAACAACTCTATACAGGATATTGTTTTGATAATAAATCGAGATTGTCCAGGATGTCCAACCTTGTCCACCTGTAAAAATAAAGATGTTAAAGATTCATCGCATTTTTGGTCCTGTACAATATCTTGCACTAGAGTATCTGGGATATTAAGTTGACCTTTAGCCTGACGATTTTCATTCCAAGTCTTTTTTTCTCTTCGCCTAGTCTTCTTGGACTTTTTGTCCTTACTGACAGTCTCAAAATAACCATTATCAAAAGGAAAGACTTCCTGTAAGTCTTGTGTTTTGGCCTGGGACCTAGTAACCACATTAACAGTTCCTGTAGAAGTCTTCTGCTGCTGCATTAAAAGGTCAAAATGAGGAAAGTCTTGCCCAACAATGACAGGTACTGGGAGTCGTGGAACAAGGCCTACCAACATGTCATGGCTTTCTTGATTTACAGTTATATTAAGACATGCTGTAGGGTATCGGTGTATGTCTCCATGTACACACTGCACAGTAGTATTTGAATCACTCTGGGGCATATTCAGTGCTAGATCAGCCCTGATCAAAGTTTGTATACTGCCTGAGTCCAGCAAACCCAAAGTCTGTTGTTCCCCAATACCTACAGAGGTCACATATCCAAAATTTGCTAGGGCAAGATGTGCTAAATCAGATATTTTATTTGGGCAGTTCCTTACAATATGCCCTTTCCAAGACAACCATGGCATATTATTTCTGCATATGGAACTCTCCACCTCTCTCCTTGACAGAACTGTCTCTGGTTAGTAGAAGCATTAAAGGTGGTCTTACCAGCACATTAGATGGTCCTGGATTGCCCTGGTTACTCTGGCTCGGTGCTTTTGCTGCTAGGTAATCTTCAGCCAACTTAATGGTGTCTTCGGCTGTCTCGGTTTATGTTCTTTTACCCATAATTGCACTTCCACAGGTAATATCTGGATGAATTGTTCAATTATTATCAGTTCCATGATTTGGTCTACAGTTTTGGTGGTGGGTTGTAGCCATTTTCCACACTAGTCCTTCAAACGGGCGTAGGTTTCTCTTGGGGTATCCAAGCTTGCCATTTTCTGTGACCGAAATCGTTGCCTGTATGTCTCTGTGCTGATATTATATCTGCGAAGAATTTCTTCTTTAACTCTGTCATAATTTGAGCTATCAGCTCAGCTTAGCTGGCTGTAGACTAGTTGTGCCCGTCCGAGAGGTATGGGACCAAATGAATCACCCATTGGTCTCTGGGCCAGTTGCAGGTTTGGACCACCTCTCGAAAGTTGTCAAATAGGCCTCAATATCATCCACCTCTGTCAACTTAGTTAATTTAATGTCTCTAGGAACAGATCTCCCCATCTGCCCCTGGGTCATGTGCTGAATAGCTTTAAGGTTGCCATCCATTTTCATCTTGTCTCCTTCTCTCTTGAGCCTGTATCCTCCGGTCTTCATCCCTCTGTCTCTGGTCTTCTTCTCTGGCGCTCCATCTCAAGTTGGCGTAAACAAAGCCATTTCAGTAGTTCACTTGGATCCTCCGGTGCTGGGGTCATCTGGCTTTCCTCCTTCTTTGGATTACCAGCTGCAGCTGTGTCCTTCTTCCATCTTTCTTTGTCTGGTAGCAGGTTCGATCCCTGGCAACAACTGGACACCAGTCTTCAATCTGACAGACCTGGTCAGATGTAATGCATCCAACTCCACTTGTTCTGGTTGTTGCATCTGCTAGGGTATTTTCAGTGCAACACCCCCTCTGGAGTACCTTCTGACACCCCAGAGGTTGGAATCCCACTTCTGACACCAGTTGTGGTAGTGTGGGTCCCAATAAATAGATCATACAACCAGATAGGATGCATAAAAAATGCATATGTCTGCATTTATCATTTTATTCAAAAAGAAAAAAAATAAATAAATAAAATACTAAATTTAATATATACAGAAAGGAAAAATAAATGGTGTTAATCCATCACACCTCTTCAAACATCAGGAGATAATTCTTGCAAAATAAAACAATTACAGAATTCCTGAGTTCTTTCCCTTCTCTCAAACAATGTGGAAACTTGCACAATTTCTTCTTAGAACCTTCTCTCTCCTTGGCCAGAACCTTACTGACCACCTATCTCTCTTGGTTCTCCTAGAGGAACCTTTTATAATGCCACAGGGTGACCTCATCAATCATGTGATATCTTAATTAAGATGAACAATGGCATTTTCAAGCTTATATATATATAAATATATATATATTAAACCAACTAGTATCATTCTAGCACTTCAAGGGTTTACCCCAAAAAAACATTTATTTCTTCACAAGGTCCTAAAACAAAAATATAACTTAATTATAGGACTATGATGTCAGAGCATTAGCTTAGCTCCTCCCCTTCTGACATCACTCCTCCTTGAGACCATATAAGCTGCCATTTCATGAGTTGCCTGCTCTATAGAAGGACCTCTGCAACTAACATGGGCACTCAGGTAACAGTTTATTTTAGTACAATACCTTTTATTTGTTCCAGTTTCCTTAGTTTTACAGCCACCTTCTTAACTTACTAGCTGAAGTTGCAGCAGACACTTGCTTCTCAACTCAGCCCTCTGCTGTTTAGAGGCTCTTTTGTTTACAAATGAAACAGCTCCTTCTTGACATTTGTTTTGGGACACTGAGCTTGTTGGACTGCTTATCCCAGTAGCCACTGAAGGTTTGCTGAGCATAGCTTTTCAATATATATGTACTGTTTTTATTTTAACAAGATGCAATTAAGTACTGACAGAAAAAGAAAAAAAAAGTGACAGTAAAGGATAGATAGAAGATTGCCAGGTTGGCCACCCTGACAAGAAAGTATAGGATAGATATTGAAATATAATAGAGGATAGGATAGAGTGAAAAGAAATAATGGGGGGGTTATTGCATCTTGAAGTGATTGTTTATACTTCACAACAGGACCCCCTGTTACACACTGTATTAAAAACAAGTAGTGAAAATGATACAAAATAGCAAAATGTCCTGGGCCTTTTACAGTCACCACCAGGTTTGCATTTCTTTATTATTATTACTCTTTATGATTTATTACACCAGCACTGCGGCCCAGTTCTGAGGTACAGTTACTGTTTGACTTTTGTCACCGCACAAACTCAAAATTCAGTTAGATTTCTTCAGGTTTGCTGACTGTCTTCTCTTAGAAAGAAGGAAAAAAGAGGCTTCTGAATTGACTGTACATACGTTAAAGGCAGATGGAAATAGTGTGTGGATAGAAACATACACTTTGATGACAGATAAGGACTGCTTGGCCCACCTAGTCTGCTCATTTCCCTACCTACTGGATAAGCTGCAGATCCTAGTTAACCAACAGCCTATTTCTTCCTACTCCCACAAGAATTGCCTTATGTCTGTTCCATGCATTCTTGAATTCTCCCACAGTTTTAGACCCCACAACCCCCTCAGGAGGCCACTACTTTCCATTATAAACCAAGAAACAAACACTGACAGTATTACAATTTAAAAATTTATGTCAGTTTTCCGCCTGTAGCAGTTTTCTCATACAGTACCTGGCAGCAGCAACTGAAAGAAAAGCTGTGAATGAAAAAGGCAGGAGTGTGCACTTTCTGCCACATGGTAATGCAAGTAAAGACAGGAACTTTGCCAAAAATGCTTTCACAGGATGGGAAGCTGTGGTGAAGAGCTGTTAAGTAGTCTTAGGGTGGTGGACGTGCTTCTGTGCTTCTACTTCAGTCACATTTGGCCTGATTATGAAATAGAATCACATTTTAAAAGTGGGGCTAGCAGTACAGCCTAGAGGTTAGAGTACCGAGCTGAGAATGAGCTTGGTACATCCAGTAGACCAGGGTTTGATTCCCACAACCTCCGCCTGCATACTGTGTGACTCTGAGCAAGTCACTTAACCTCAGCAGTGCTCCCAGGTCACTCCTGAAAACAAGCACGTGTGCCTATTAGGCCTTACCCGGTTACCAAAGACTAAAAAAAAAAAAATTTAAAGTATTGTAGCCAGCCGTTACTTTATATAGCAGACATAATTTTTCTTTTCTACTTTACTCGTTCTGTGCCAAAGAATGACCACTCCATTGCAAGGCCCAGAAGTGCTACCATGCTAAAATAGCAATTCAGCAAGAACCAAAACTGGTGCCCCCCCGCCCCACCAGTTTGCTAGTCTCCACCCACACATTTGCTCATTTGCACTATTTGCATATTTTTTTTAATTTACTTTATTTAAGAATATTCAAATTAATTTTTACATTTTTATATTTACTTAACCAGGTGTAACCTAAGTTACAAAATACTAGGCTCTTTTTCCATTTGCATAGTGAAAAAATGTCTGACTCCCAAAATCAAGTATCAGATATAGTTTATTCATACATACTTACTATGTGAGATTAAAAACCCATACGATCAAATGCTATGGCAGTAAAAAAGCAGCTACTTATCTGCCTCTAGTATCCTGGAGCACACTACTGAACTGGCAGACTGAAAACTAACATTTCAGCCCTGCAATGAGGAGGTTCACGAGATGTTGGTTTTCTTGATAAGTATCAGGTAGGCAGACATAGCTGGGTCAAAACTGTTCTTGGATTTACACAACGGCAGTGATATACTGCTGCACATTTACTGAGAAGGCATGATTAAAAATGCAGTTTTAGCCCAATAAGGTTATACTAAAAAACAAAAAACCAAAAAACAAAAACAAATAGTACTTCTTCCCTGGAAAGCTGTGTAGCAGTATATTTGTTTCAGTGACATTACCCCTGAAGAATCAGCTGCAAAAGGAAACTGATTAATAAATTATTTTAGTCCTCTACTCTTCGATGGCAGTATCAGAGGTTACACCATGTTTTATTCATTTTAAGTTTTTTTCTCAGAAAGATACATGGTGCTAGCCATTGTTTTCAAATATGGCTTGGGGTGATAGAAGAGGAAGGCTTTATTATAATGGTTTCCAGAGTAACAGTATTTCATTAATAACATTAAAACCTACAAAATGCATTCATAAGTATAATTAAGTGTATTTCTTATGTTTCATCATTGTCAGTGATTCAATAATGCTGTACTTGCAGCATTCCTCTATATGGCAGCAGGGTTCTGAGCAAACAGTTGCTATGGACAATTTGAGGCCTCATGGGTTTTCTGGCCTCATGACAAGTATGCATGTTTACTCACGTAAACGCTTGCACCAGGGGCAAGAAAGAGGGAAAGCACAATTATCTCCTGGCAGCATTCTCCCACTGATATAATCGAAGGGATTATCATCCTAGAGCATACAGGGGCCCCAGTCCATCACAGCACTGCAGTGCTGCCAACTCCTATTTGCTCACTCCTTGCCTCTTGTTCTATTTCTGTGTGCCCAGTAACTCTCTTTTCTCATTTTAAAACCTTCTCTGTATATAGCCCCTGTGGTGCAACTATTAACGTCATCAGCAGTAATCAGTCACTGGCTCCTGACACTGCCTTGCTACTTGGATGGGCGCTACATTGATGAAAATGGAGCAGCTCCTCCATGTGCTCAGTCTTCATCAAAGTGGTAGCCCATGCACATAGTAGTAACAGCATCAGGAGCCATGGGCTGATGACGTCTGATGATGTCACTGATTGGTGCGTACACTAATTATGGCATGATCTTGGGGGTACATACAGAACTGGTTTTAAAGACCAGGGTGAGATGGAAAAACGAGAGAGAAAGAGAAGAGAGAGACAAAGAAGAGAGAAGAGTGAGACAGAGGGAGAACACAGAGAGATAAAAGAGGGAGGGAAAGAAAGAGAGAGAAGAGGGAGGTAGAAACAAAGGGAGACAGAATGAGAGAGAGAAACAAGGAAAAGAAAGAGAGAAGAAGAGAGAAGTAGAGAGGAGAGAGAGAGAGAGAGAGATGTACAGAATGAGAACAGGGGGTAAGCAAATGTGAGCTACAAATGGCTCAACATTTCCTTCCCCTAAATTGCTAAAATAAATAGTCATTTAAACTTTTAATTCTTCCATGAAGTATTGTCTGTATTACATAGGCCATTGTTTTCCATATGAAAACAAAGACAGCTGAACTGTATATGGAGCCTGTTCCTCAGAAGATCTTCAAGCAAAGCCCTTCCGACAGCTCTGAAATAGTTAATAATTTGTTGGCCACCTCAGATCTCACAGCCAGCTTAACAAACAGCATGGGAGCACATACAAGCAGTGACTGAATACAATAGGACATAAACCTTCTAAAAGACAAACCTTCTAGTTTGCTCAGATTTCAGTGGAAATCTATATATCCTTGGTTTGGTTTTGACCCTTTGTACTGTAGACATGTTTGACTTACCTCGTAAGCTCTTTTGTGTCCCAAGTTGGCTGTACAGTTTATTGACTCATCTCCAGCTAAGTCAATAGCTACAACACCATCATTTTGATATTTCTTACACAGCTCCACAATGTCAGCAGACCAAGCTGTTAGTAATAACAGTCACGAACAACACAATAAAAAAAAAAAAGTACAGTGATTATTGATTGGTATGATTTGATGAAAAAAGAATCATAACTTTCTTTATTCTTCCCAAATGCAAATAATTAATAGAACATCTTGTTGCTTTAAGCAACAAACATTCAATTTTGCAGTATCCTACGATTTGTATTTCTACAATATTTTTTTTCATTTGGGCTGTATCTGAAAGGACTTTAGAAAGCAATGACTAGCAAGAGACCAAGCTGTATGTAGGCACACATACATTTAAGTGCCAGCAACATTCTGCACACAGCCATGGACCACTGCTTTAGTATCTCTTTTATTAACTGTGTTTGGGTATGTCTGCCTACATGCCAGGGTCATCCCCTACTCTTTTTGAATAGTAATGTACGATACTGTCAGAGAACTGTGGATAATGAAACAGAGCCTCCAGAAAAACCCTTTCCCACGCCACAGCAAATGATGGCATAGAAAACATTTTACAAGGCCTTTTATTTGAGAAAATGGTTTTGTTAGTGCCTTGTCCATAAATACTTGTCCCACACCACCAGCTCCATGCCGTGTGGCAGTAAATGAAAATTACATACTCAGCATGATTGTTGATCTTCCAGAATATCTTCACCATTGATTCACATATATATATATATATATATATATATATATAGGTCTAGAACTGGAGGCACAAGAATGCACAGGTGCTTTTTATTCTAGGGAGGGAACCTATGTTGGCTACTGACACTGCTTGTATGCAGCATGTATTCGCATGGTGCTGTGCTCTGGCCAATAACCATCATCGACTCCCTTATGCACTGCAGTTCTGTTTGCCAGGACAGAAACAAAGTGGAGAGAAAACAAGAGAGGACTAGATATTGTCTCACCCAAAAGGATAACAAAAGGATACAGGATATAAAACAAAAAAAAAAAAACACAGAACCCGACTACCAACTTAGAGACTAAGGGTTGAGCCTACTAGATTGCACAAGAGTAGTGGGTCTTAAAAGGAGCCAGAGCATCTTACCACTAGCCAGAGTGTGGACATTGATATGCAAAAAGATAGGGCAGTAGCTCTGTTGGTGGCTCTGGGAGAAGTAGCAAAAGGAAAAGTCCAGTCTGGGACCCTCTTACAAATGAAGTGGCAACAAAATGCCCAAATGTAAAAAAGACATCTGGACTCCCAAAATGAATAGCTCCATACTATCAGATAAAGCTTGAGTAAACATGAGGATAGACTCACAACCTTGTTTTCTCTATGGAGATTGGTGAGAAAAGGGGATGAAGAGCATAGGCATTGCAGGACTAGCAGTCCTAGGGAGCCAAGATGTGGATTTCTTCTCTGGCATGCTCAAGGCCGAGTGGGCAAAGCCCGCTGCACAGAGAGACGTGAGAGGGGATGCCAACTAGAAATTCCAGCATGAGAAGAAGAGCATGCCCTATGTCTCCCTGCAACCACAGGGATGTACCCTGTGTGAAACTAGTACATTGATACAAGCAAGTGCATCCATAGACAGAGCATCTGATCAGTGGAGTTAACTTATATGGTGCTAAGGGCTCATGTTGCATGTAGCAACTGACAGAGATATACCATATGGAGGACATACCCCTGGCAAGGAGAAGGAGGGAGGAAAATGGAGGAAAGATGGCCACCTACCCACTCCTAAAGGGTTCTCTCTCTTTTCTTTTGGTTGGTAGGGGAGCCAGAGGTCCCACTCCCTTTTGTTTTTTCATCTTTGGTGAGGATTGGCATGGAATGCCCAACCCTATTTTTTAACAAAAAACAGCCACCATAAGTGGGCCATGGCACAGGAGATAGTGCAGCAAATGCTGCCAGCACCTACAGCGTGGGCTGCTAGAGGTCTTGGTTTCAGCTTTTGGGGGTGTGGGGGGGGGTAGATGTCTGAAGCAATGGTAGAGATATTTTAGAAGATCAACAATAAGGTTAGTACATAATTTTCGTGTCTTCCATGAATCAATCTTCACCACTGATTCATACATATGGTTCTAAGTGCCAGGCTTCCCAGTTAGGGAGGAGCTGGCTCACCCAAAGGATAAAGGTCACCTTTAGCCCTCTGTGTGTGGGAGAACTCTTGAGGGTAGGGACTCCTCAGAGGCCTGGTGAGGCCCAAGAATATTCAGTCAGATGGCAGGTAAAAGTGCCCCCTCAAGTTCCTGTCTGACTGTACGGGAAAAAAGTGAGTCCTGTGGAAGTAGAAGTTCAACACCTTTCACTGAGCCAGAAGTGCCAGCTGAGAGAGGCAAATCCATGCTATCCACTGAACATGAACTCTGGTTCCCACCAGTCTGTAGGCCACCTCAATGGCATTGTACGATGCCCTTGTCTGGTGCCTCACCAACTCTAAGACCTTGGTAGAAAGGCAGATGGCTTGCCTAACTACATTTGAGGGTGGCGAGGCAGCTAGGAGCTGACATAGCTATGCCCACAGGTGCCTGATGTAAGCTGCCAAGTGTGCCTGATGTGCTGCAATGCACATCATGGTGCAGGCAGAGATGAAAACCTTCCTACCTAAGGCATCTGTCAGCACAGTCAGCTTCAGAAGGTCATCATGCACTGGGCGATGAGGCCCAATCGGGGATGCAAGACTTGAAGCCCCAAAGTGGCATGAGGTTCTGTGCCTGCAGAACCCGTGGGTATGCAGTAATCTGGTAGATGTCCATGAGGACTGGAGGGATAGTGAAGGTACATCTCCAGAATGTCCTGGAGCATTCCTCAAAGACCTTATGCCAGGGAGGGATGACTCAGTGGTTATTGCTGAAATCTCCCAGGAACCCCAGCTGTGTTGACAGGGTATTGCAGGGGGCTATGGTGGCAATATCCGGCACCTGCAGCATGTCCCTCAGGAATCTCTGGCATAGAAAGTACACAGAGTTCTAGGACAAGTATTGGGAGGATCCGGCATCCTCTGAAGAGGATGTAGAAGGACAGGAGGCACTGAACCTGGAAGCGGGTGGCAGCTGTGGACCATGCAGGAACTGAACATTTTATTTATTTATTTAGTTTTTGTTGACCGGGTAAGTGCACTAGACAAATCCCGCCTATTTTCAGGCACAACCTGGGGAAGGGGGATACAGATTAATGCCAACTGACCTTGAACCAGATTAAGCTGATGGTGGTATTTTGAGTGATCAGCACTAATATAGTATTGGAACAGCATACTAGCTGCACTTCCATGCTAACTCCAGGTGAGGAGCCCAACAGGACCTTTGATCGCTGGACGTTCGGGAAGAAGCGGCATAGACCCCAGAGGGAGAGAAGAGACGGAGGCTCTACGGTCTATGCCTGGGCTGTGGGAACACTCAGTGGACCTCATCCTTAGGGAAGCCTTGGCAAACCTGCCCAAACAGGGTTGACCTACAGAACAGGAATGTCCTTGTCAGTGCCCATAGGGGAGAATCCCCAGGTGAGGACAGAGGCACCATTCAGTCTCTTCAGGGCAGCTCCGTTCCTCACCAGAGATCAGTTTGGCCATAGGGCCATGGGAGAATTCTGCCACACGGTTGACCCTCAAACCCAAGCCAGTGCTGCTTCCTGCACTGAACTCAGGATAAGAGAATGACCTAGTCACTGGACTCCCTCCGACCTCCTGGCTGATGTAGTCCTCAGTGCTGGTTCCAGCTCCTACCTCAAGTCTGTCCCTGCCACTGACATTGCAGGTAGTGTTGGAGGCTGGTCCAGTGTTGCAAGTGACACTGGGACCCAGAATGAACCTAGAGGGGGTACTGTCGCCAGCACACACCAAGTGTCAGGCTCAGAACTGACATCAGGACTGGTGCTGTTTCCATTGCCTGGTTCAGCATCTGCTTCCTCCTCAGAGCTGCAAGGGCTGCTCAAGTCAGAGATCCACACAGCTACCTGAAGAACTGTACTTAGGCCAGCCCCAGTGGCTATCCTTCTTCCAGTACTGCAAATGGTACCAGAAGAGGGCCCACATCATAGCTTGCACCACTCTGCTCACTGACATTGCAGATGGTGTCAGTAGCTGGGGCAGCACCATGCCATGACATGGAGCATGTCATTTTGACCTTACAATGGGGGGGACGTCTGCTGCCCAGGGCAGACAGATGGTGGATGCTCAGCTGACCTCCCAGAAGGAGCAGGCTGTCTGTTCACTAGACCCACCCTCCAGGGTCTCTGATGCCTCAGCAAGACAAGGTAAAGGAGAACAAGGAGAATCCTGCTCTTCAACAGTATCAGAGAAACTGGGAAAGGGCCCAATGGAAAGGCCCAAAGATCTGTGCTTGACAACATGGGTTCGAGGCCTGCCTCTGTGGGTAGAAATTGGATGACCCAACTTCAGAGTGCATAGTTCAATGGTACTGCATTGAACATCAGGTGTCCCAGGAATCCATATCGTGTTCGGGCCAAGGCAGGTGCTGCAAAACCTGATGTTGGTCCTCCGTCATGATCAACTTTCCACAGAAACTCTGCCACATGATAGGGGAGTTTTTCAGCCCCTGTTTCTTTTTTCTCAGATTCTGACATCATGCACAAATTAACAAAACAAAGTCAACACAGTGAAACAGAAGTAATTCAATAGTGATGCAGAAGAAATTTTGATGACAGTCAAACTGTGGCTCTATTGCTTTCATACTGTTCACTTGATGGATGGAAGAACAGAACTGATGTGCATAGTTGACGACAGTTACTGGCCAGTACATGGCATCATGTGGGTACATGCTATATGAAGGCAGTGTCAGTAGGCAATCTTGGCTCCCTCCCCAGAAGAAAAAAGCTCCTGCAGGGTCCTAGTGCCTCTGGTCCTAGACCCATGTGTATGAATCAATGGTGAAGATAGATTCATGTAAGATCTGCTTGCACTATGCTAATGAAGAATGAAGTGCACGTAATGCTAGCATCAATTCTGTGAGGCTCCCTTAGGCTTTCCTCAAAAAACGGTGGTATTTTGAATCATGCATCACATCAACTGGAAGCCCATGCTTTCACTCTCAAGAGAATACCCTGCTTCCTGTGAACAAGGAGTTAAAGGCAACAGAAAAGAGTTTTTACATCTCTAGATGCCCTCCAGTTGTTATTTCTTGTCTTCCCAGTATTGTGATACGTTATTTACCTTTTTTTTGTGAAATTAATAATCTAAATGTGTTGCCTTTCTAACTACCCTGAATCCCTCTCTCCTCAGCAGTTGCTGCTTTCTGTTTTCATACTGTCTGAACAATCTGTGACATCAACAACACCCATTCCAGACCATTAAGATGAACAGCATGGAATGGGAGTTATTAATGTCATAGAAAATCTTAGAAATATGACAAGAATAAGCAGCAGCTGGTGAGGAGAGTGGAACTCTGTGTAGATCTAATGGCACCCCAAAAGCTAGATTATTTATTTATCAAAAAATCATCAAGGCGTATCAGAATACGTAACTGGCATGGAAAGGAAGATGGAAGGGCAGTTAACTTTGTAAAAAATATTTCCTATCTCCTTTAAGTGGTTTGCAAGCCCACTAAAGATTGCCATAGACTCACTAAGGCCACATTTAAAAAAAAAACCCTGCTGTCCCTGTTACCTCCATCCCGTAACAAGTGGGCTGGGGTGTCAGGGTAGACTGGGGCTCCCAAATGTATTCTTTACTTGCAGCAGGAGGTATGGAGCAATTAAAGCAGCAGGGTGATGAAAAACGTTATTTACCAAAATGGTAGTTTCAGCTACAATTAATAAAAATGTTAGCATACCAGTCAAAAGTACTTTTATAGACACCTCCTGTGCTGCACACCATGAGCTTTTTCTACTTTCTCGATCCTCATCTTTGCCAGGTTTACAATGCTATTTAAATCCAAATGTGGCAGCCATCTTTTTTTCTTGAGAAAAAACTAAATGAAAACATTTATAAAATGGTCACATTATAGTATAACTGACAATTTTGCCACCCACTTAAACTGGAAAATGCCTGGAGTCTTTTATAATGAAAAAAGGGTGGGGTCAACATTTTTGCCCTGTGCAGTTGCACTGCTGCTTTAAATCAGGGCCCAACATGGTGTAACTTTCATGCCCTGTTTGTGCCTGAATCCATTTATACCTTAAAGCATGATGAAGAGCGCTGCTGCACCCCCTGCCTACCTCCCAGTCACCAGTATAGCTTAGGTGGCAGAATGGGATCAGACTACTGTTGGACATTGACTGCAGAGAATTGCAGGGTTTCTGGCCCTAAAACAGTTTTTAAACCCAAACTCTGAACACAGTTTTTCCATTCAGTATTGCATGCAGTTCTTGTCCCCGCAGTACAAAAAGGACACTGAGAGCATGGCAGTTGAGACTAGAGGGTGCCATGCAAGGTCACGAAAGTGATCAGTGATATGGAGGGCAAAAGCTGCAAGAAGATGCTGGAGACCCTCTTCAACCAGGAAAAAAGGAGACTGGAGGTGGGATGGGATACAGCCTGTAACTCCATTTCCATACTGCAGGATCAAATGCTGGAGAAAGAATGGTAACAGGGCGATTGTGCTCCTTTCCTGCCAGACAGGCAGCCACAACATAATGTGAGAACAATGACAAATGAAGGCAAACCTTACACGCGCATTCTCTATGATAGTTGCAGCAGTTATTTATTTATTTGAAAATTGGTGTCCGGAAAGGCACACTAAGCCAAGGCTCGTTTCCATGTGCAAACCGGGGGAAAGGGGAAGATGAATACAGAAAGAGGTATGTTATAAAAATAATAACCAGCAGCTAAGTAGACATCTTTACAAGTGCAGATGAACAAGCACACAAAGGACAGTACCACTCTTAGTAGATGAAATGTAGACAGGCATGTAGGCAATTATATAAAGTGCACATAACCAGATGGAGGAGGAGGTGGCAGTGCCTTGGGGTATTGACACACTGCTGGCTAAGCCATACTTAACCTGGAAAAAGTGGGAGAGTGTTTCATAACCGGAGGATAGGAGAGAGGGAAAGGGGAGTCAAGGAGGGGGAGTTGACAGACACAGGGGAGAGCAGAGAGGAGCCCTAGTTGGTATCTGAGGTCAGGGATAGAGGGAAAGAGGCAAATGGAAGGGGAAAGCAGATTCTAAAGGGAAGGGGAAATGGTAGGAGAAGGATTTTAGTCAGAATCAATATTCCATCATGCAGTTATTTAGCAGTGATGTAATCCTTTACTTTTATTTTTATTTTTGGGCCCGTTCGTTGAGTGGTTACGCTGTTATACCATTGTATTAAGGACCGCATTGTTTGCTGTCCGGTCTTTTGTCGATTACTCCATTTTTAGCTGTTTGGAACTTACCTGCCTGAAAGCTATATTGTGTCCAGCCGTGTCGTTTTCTGCTGCCGTGTGGTCCTGTGGTTGGCTGCTGGCTGTGTGCTGGGAGCGGCGTGTGGAGCTGGGTTCGACTGCCGCTGGTGCTGTGGAGAGATTTTGGTTGCTGGCGGCCTGGGGTTTCTGGCGGCTGCCTGTGTGCTTGAGGTGAACGCTGGACTGCGAGGAGGAACGCTTCGTGGTGGAGTGTTGGTTCCCATTCGGGGAAGGATTATTGCCGAACCAGGAAGAGGAAGTAATCGGGAACATATTGTGACTGGACTTGCTGTAAGGAGGAAGCGTCTGGGACAGTGGAAATTGTGGATTGTTCTGAATTAAATTGTCCAGATTCCCTGGTCCAGACAGGGTAGCAGATTTCTCTGCCTTCGGAGGGCGGTGGGGTTACCCTCGCTTCCTTATTGAGAGAGGGGTACCATCAGAGGGTGGTTCAGCCTGTCTCATTGCTGCGAGGGTCAGGTTGAGTCTGGACTTCTGGTCGATGCTTTCTCTGGATGCTTGCAGGAGTTAATGAAGTTGGACTTGTGTGGACTGTGGTGTGGACTGCTACTTTGGTGATGTATACCTGAACTTTTGCTATTTTTAATTATATTTTGAGATACGATTGGGAGGACCGAAACCTGAACTATTTAGGCCAGTCTTGTGAGAGAAGACTGTCTAAAGCTCTTTGGGGCATACTAGTGGTGAGAGCACAAAAAGTGTGGATATTAAGAAGAAAAGACCTCAAACTCTTGTTTTGGTTTTCCTTTAGTACTGTGGACTCTGGGCCAAATTTTAAGGGTTTTGTGTAGGTGGAAAAATCCTTTTCTGCAGTGGTGAGAGCACTGTGGGAAGGGGTAGATGGACAAGTGCTTCTGATACATTTATGTATAACACATTGTTATGAAACATTTTATGCCTGATATTGGAATATAATGTTTAGTATTTTGTTAGGGTATAATTTTAGTTAGTTTTGTTTAGTTATAATAGTTATATTTTGTTATTTGTATGCTGTATTTTAAATTCTCTTATTTATATACTTTGGTGAGGTTTTGTATTAGTTTTGTTACTATGTGTTGGAATGAAAATAGGACAGTCGGCTATTATTCCCCCTCCAGGCTCAGGGATCTCCGTCCCTTCTCCTGTCCCCCCCTGTCGCCGGGAGTCTATAGAAGGTGTAGGGCTCTGGGGATTGTGAGGGGGAGGAGGAGGTTGGGGCTGGGCCTGGGGAGGGGGACGGAAAGGAGCGGGCAGATAGGGATTGTGAGGTCAAGGAGACGCCCTGGGGCGAAATGGGCTCAGGAGAGGGGTTCTCCCTGTCTTGTGCCCATACTCAAGGGTTCTGGTTATCAGCAGGTAACGCGGTCATCGTCGGAGGTCCATCCTGCACGAGCGTGTTGTGCAATGCTGGTCTATCAAAACAAGACGGCTATTATAGCCGATCTTGTTGGGTCAGGCTGACTAGCTTGCATCACCGAGACCTGGCTGGATGAAAATGCTGGGCCAGTATTAGCCGCAGCAGTTCCGCCGGTACTCGGTGATACCCGCTCGAGGCAGGATCGTGAGGGCGGGGTGTTGCCATCTGTTTTAAATCAGAATTGGGCCTGGTGGAGGTACCAGTGGGAGTCACCGGATCCTTTGAGTGTGTCTTAGGCGAGGGTGTGGGGTGCAGGATACTTCTCGGATACCGTCCACCAGGTGACGGGAATATTTTCCTGCAGGAAGTCGCAGACTTCATTGTTGACCTAACATTGGGGTTCCCCAGACGGTTGGTTCTGGGCGACTTCAATGCCTGGGTCGACGATGAACTCTCACATTTTGGTCAAGACTTCCTCCAGTTGATGTTATCACTGGGCTTCACACAGGTTGTTTCCTCCTTGACCCATATCGGTGGGCACTCATTGGATCTGGTGTTCCTTCTGGGGATGGGGATATCTGATTTGGTGGTGGAACCACTCGGATGGTCTGACCATCACTCCATTAGGTTCAATTTTGAGGCCGCCCCTATTAGGTCAGCCCCTTCGGAAATGGTCCGGTACCGCCCATTGAGGGGTGTGTCCCCAGATGACCTGATGGCGGTGCTGGACCTATCAGATCTTCCGATAGATTGCTTGGATCCAGGTGACCTAGTACGGGCCTATAATAGGGCAGTTACAGGGGCCCTGGATTCTATTGCACCTGTTCTTGTTCATCCGCTCACTCTTTGCCCCAGGTCTCCGTGGTTTGATGAGACCATGAGGGAGTTGAGGAGGGTAGGACGAAGGCTGGAGAGGCGTTGGCAGAAGTCCAGTCTGGACGATGACAAACTTAGTTTGATGGACCATTATATGGTCTATCAATCCACAATCTCTCGTAAGAAGGCAGAGTTCCTGTCCAGGGAGATAGCGGCTGCACAGAATAGACCAGCCCAGCTCTTTCGGACTGTGGACAGACTGTGCAATCCAGTCTGTCTTCAGCCTGGGAGGGCCTTTTCCACAGAACGATGTGAGGAGTTTGCTCTTTTCTTTGCAGATAAGGTTGCCAAAATCAGATTGGATGTCCGTTCTTCCCTCTCCAATGGGGGTAGTGATGGTCGGCCAGAGATGTCAAACACCCAGTATGCATGGTCTGACTTCAGCCTCCCCAAAATCGAGGATATTGTGATGGTCATCAGAGCGCTACGACCAACCAGCTGTGATTTGGACCCTGGCCCCACATGTCTCTTAGTGGATTGTGTGGATAAAATCGGCCTAGTCCTGGCTTTGATAGTCTGGAAGTCTTTGGAGAGGGGGATCTTTCCTGAACCCCTTAAAGAGGCTATAGTTAGGCCTCTTTTGAAGAAGTCCTCCTTAGACCCAGACTGTCTAGCAAATTACAGACCAGTCTCTAACCTACCCTTTGTGGGTAAGGTTATTGAGAAGGTGGTCGCACTGCAATTGGATGATCATCTGACCAACAACAATATCTACGATGCTCTCCAATCTGGATTTAGGAAAAGGCATAGTACCGAGACAGCACTTGTTAGGTGGTACTAAATGACCTCCTAATAGTGAGAAATCGAGGGACCTGCTCTATCTTGGTACTTCTTGATCTTCTGCAGCATTTGACATTGTTGATCATGTGGGTGCTGTTGGAGCATCTACGGTCCATCTGTGGATTATCTGGTATGGTCCTCAGGTGGTTTAGATCTTACCTCGAAGGTAGGACTTAGAGGGTGGTGTCAGAATTTTTCCTCGGCATCAGTCTCCTGCCTTGTGAGGTACCGCAGGAGCTCTATTCTAGCGCCTATGTTATTCGCATGTGTACATGCTGCCTTTGGGCGATTATAAGATGATATGGACTGGGTTTTCATTGCTATGCCGATGATACCCAGCTGTATATGTCTTTGTGCCCGCCAGGATGCTGCCTTGTCGGTATTTAATAACTGCCTTGCAGAAACCAAGATTGGATGAATGGGAGTTGGTTGAGGTTAAACCCTGAGAAAACTGAGGTGTTGGTTGTGGATAAAGGTCGTTGTGGAGGGTTTACCAGCTGGATTGCACTCTGGCTTATATTTGCAGGCGCTCCACTGACCACCTCAGATCAGGTGCGGAATCTTGGTGTAATAATTGATGACCGCTGACGCTTAAAGCTCAGGTGTCAGCGGTGGTCAAAACTTCTTTTCCATCTGAGGAATATTGCCAGGGTGAAGCACCTGGTTCCTCAGAAGATCTTCCAACATTGATCCACGCCTTTGTTACCTCCGCCCTTGACTATTGCAACTCCCTGTACCTAGGGCTATCGGGGTTGAGCTTACTCGTCTGCAGCTAGTGCAGAATCGGTGACCAGGTTGTTGACTGGTTCTTTCTAGATCCAGTCATATAATGCCATAAGCCTGTGGACTGCACTGGCTGCCAGTATTTTGCGAATCACCTTGAAGGTCGGTCTTCTGACCTATAAAGCTCTACATGACCAGGGACCAACTTACCTGAAAGAGCTCCTTTGCCCCTACTGTCCCTCCCATCCCCTCCGATCCACTGACGAGGGATTGCTGGAGATTCCCAGGGTCTGTTTGAAATCTTCGGGGGCTAGGTCATTTAGCTTTGTGGCCCCGACCCTATGGAATTCTCTACCTCGTCAGGTGCGAAATAGTCCGACTGTCCTGAGTTTTAAAGGAGCCTTGAAGACCCACCTTTTTAGAATAGCTTTTCATGATTCATAATAGTTTTAAATTCAGTTTATTTATTGTTTTACGATATTGTGCAGGCGCTTTGGATTGGAGAAAAGCGCCTTTTATAAATAAAAATTGATTGATTGATTGATTGATCTCAGTCATCATTCAGTTTGTTTGGCTTTTGTGCATCTCTTCAAACCACTCGCACACTCTAAAGCCTCCATCACTGTCTGCAAAGCATTATGGGTATGCAAATCCCTGTGCAAGGCAGGCTGATGTGTTTGCCAGAACCGGCATTGCATTTTAGACAGACATGTACATCTGATCCGGTATAGGCAGAGCATGACAGTCTACAGGCATGTGTTCTGTCCTGTTGGGAGTCCTCAGAGTTGTGCAGTCAATGTCTATTATAAAATATCAAGGAAAAAATCCAGAAATTTCGCTGGCTGAGAGACATCATTTAACTGTGCATTAAATCTCGATAAACACAAGTCAGGTGCCGAATCTCATTTTCCTCCACAAAAAAAAACTACTTATAGCCAATTTATAAGTGTAATGAGCCCCTCCAGGGGGTTCATCATAGGATTTAAATGCACTTCCAGGGATGTAAAGACACTTGACCTTCAGCCTTGTGCCTTACTACACCCCTGGACATGCATTAAAATCCTGTAACGCACAACCTGTTGTGGCTTATTGCTTAAAGAGCAGCTGACATGTTAACAAGCAGGTAGACAATTTGTACCATGTTGCTGGCTGTCGCAGAGGCTATTCTAGTGGTACAACGAATTTTTTTGTCCCGTAGATAAACGTCTACTTATACTTGGAATCCTGGCTTATAACTTCCTGATATGAACCAAGCGGCCACAGAGCACTGTAGCTCTGCTCTTTAAAGTAGCAGTTTAATGACACGAAGGAGGGAACAGGGTTGCAGATGCTATATGGAGCTACTATTAGGATCAGAAGAGGGGGGCTGCCTAAATGTACTGCTGTTATCTTTACTGGTACGTATACATGTATGGGGCTAATATATAATAAAACCTCCTGGCATCCCCCCTGAATTTACCCCCCCCCCCACACACACACACTAATTTTCAGCCATGTCCTCTCATGTTTTTGTCCTGACTGGGCCAAAATAATTCACTAACGTTGACCCTGTTGATACCTGTCAGATATTTTAAAGGTCTCTATAATGTCCTCTAGTTCCCTGCTGGTCTCCAGAGAGTACATGTTCAGGCTCTCCAACCACTGCATGTACGTGTATCCTTACTGCTCCTGAATCATTTTGGTGGTCCTTCTTGGCACCGCTTCCAGTTGGTTTATATCCTCCCTGAGGTAGGGACTAAAGAACTGGACACAGTACTTTATCCTACCCTCCTGATGCCCCCGCTGAAGTGATAATCTGCTGTTGTGATCTCACAACTATGATCCTACAATTACAAACACAAAACCTTCAGCGGAGGGAAACCCGGAAGATGAGATGGAGTCTGAGACACAGCCATTCTGATTGCATGTAAATATCCTCATTAATAAAAAAATGACAGGACAAAATTACAGAACAAGAATGAAACCAGTTGTAACTGCATCTGAATATTATATTTTAAAACATTTGCCTGAATACTGGACACATTGTTTCAATGAACCAATCAATAAATGAATTTGTCCTAAAAAACTGCTGTTTGCAAATGCCATGGTGTTATGTTCTTAAAAACACAACCTAAGCTGGCCCATTGACACAGCAGTGAGCCACTGTCTGTGACACTGGGGACCCGGGTTCAAGCCCTAAACTAGTGTTGTTGGAGGGCCAAAGGGAGTAGAAGGATTGAGCTTCTCAGAGGACACTCTTCTTTCCGGGGTGGAAGGGTTGGACTCCCCCCAAGCTCATCATCACCTGGGTGACCACAGGTGGAAGTGCAGTGGGTGAGTGACTTGAAGTTTCACTGCCTGGTTTCCAAGCCTGATCATGTACGACTGTGCACATGTGCACACTATAGTCTTACATGGCAGTGTCCCAGCAGGGGGGCAGAACCAATAAGTAAGAACAACCCCAGAGCAAGCAAGATGACATCTGTTGTTCTTAGGCTCTGACCATCGACTGGACACTCTGTATTCCCGCATGCAAGGGCAAAGGGGGCTGCTGAATGGAAGTCCCCTGACAGAACCAATGCAGTGCACAAGCTGCACCGTGGCACTTGGGAACAGGGGTAAGCATCAGGGAAGGGAAGGGATGGGGCTGCAAGTCACCATGGGAAGATGGGGGCAACACTGACGAAGTGATGATGAGAGAAAAAGAAAATAAAAAAAAAGCACAGGGGCCTTAGGAAATTTAGCTGCCCACAGAATGTCAAAGGGCCATATTCTCTGAACTGACTTGCAGCAACTGGACTTCTCCAGTGGCCATAGCAGGCAAAGGTGGCTACTGCACTGGAAGGAGTTGTGTAGAACACACTGTTCCCAGTGCCACTGGGCTGAGAACTGACTAGACCAGAACCAGCTCAGAAATCTGATTGTTAGGGAAATCCATGCAATGCAGTACCACTTTGGGAAATGTAGGTAAGGGTTTGCAATTTGAGAGGAACTCTGTAAGGATGTTTCTTGCAAACGCTTGCAAAAAAGCACCTGATGGAAAGGCCAGTGTGGCCCTGACCAGAATGGCCGTTTATGATACTCTTTTAAAAAGCTAATGTAAAAGTAATGCTAGGTTTTACAGAATCAGAAAAGAAAACAAATTCTAAGTTAAGGATTAAACACTTGTCATCTACGTTCACATTACTGATTACAAACCTAGATGCATGTGTTAATGTGTATCCAACTGCAACAGATATTTTTTATAAAATAATTACCTATGCATAATACGTGTGGACTTACGTTCATAAACAGTGCTGTGATGATCACTTATTCTTATACTCTAACTTTGAATTTCCTTTCTTTTGGACATTGTCCAAGAATCTTGGTTCTTTAATATAATTTGTTTATATAGAGTATTTCCCTTGAACCGACGATCTTCTCCTACAATGAGGATCTGTGCCTGCAACCTCCCAGCCCTATCTGCTGCTCCCCCAGCTGACGGATCAGCAGGGATCTGTTCGCAGTGAGGCTCGAACATGCCAGTGAAGGTCATTGAGACAGTTTGCAGTCCACAGGATTTCTTGTTTTTTGCCTGCCTCTTTTGGTCCTGCCCACCTCCCACTCACTCACACTGTGCCAGGCAGTGGCCCTAACAGACTACACAGATGTGCAGCAGAGTAGGCAAGCTCCTTGGGCACCACAGGTGTCACTTATACCATATTTATTTATAGTGTATGGTAGAATGTTGTTATGGATAGAAATCCATCTCTAGAATGGAGTTGTTATGCTGCAGTAGCTATGTCATCACAGTTGTTATGCTGCACTAGCTATGTCACTACTGCAGCAGAACAACTTGGAATGCTACCACATAATTGCTTTCCTCAATCCAGTTAAGCTGGAAGTTGCATTTTTTTTAAACTTGAACTTGCAGAAACATCTGCAGCACACTGTGTCAGTTAAAAAAAAAGAAAATGTTAACATTTCTATTCTCTGTTGCCTTCTCCAGCTGGTTTTGTGTGATTTTCTATGCTGTGACTGCCCATACACTATAAAAGATTGTGTATGAGCAGTCATACACAAACAATGAAATTCTTGTATCTTGAGGTTCCCTTGGTAACAGAGCACCTCTCGAGCTGCGCTCTCGAGGTTATCTGTTACCAAGGAAACCTCTCGATACAAGAATATCCTTGTTATGTATAACTGCTCATACACAATCCTCTATACTTTATTTCTTCCTGGTTCAATGATGCCTGTATCCCATATATATATATACTGTTTCATTTTTTAATGATTTTGTCTTGAACTTTTTTAACATGTAATACCTTATTAACTAGTTTATCACATAATTTTATCTTGTAGTATCTAATTTACGTGTGTGTGTGTGTGTGTGTGTGTGATCTTCTCTATTTACACACTCGTATCAAATCATAACTGCCTATTAGTAATGTTATTTCTCTGTGTGTTTTTCTCTGTAACTCTTCCAGGTCATGCCGGAAAATAAGCACCTGTTAATCTAGTGCACTTACTTGCTAAACAAAAATAAACAAATGAATCAGTAACTAAATAAATAAATAAACACAGAAATAAGTAAAATAACAGCAGCCCAGCTGTCATTAGCATAAACCAACATGGTTTGTCAATGCATTTTCAAGAGTACCAACTAAACACCTTCACAGACCTATCCAACAATTTGCATAGAAAACGCTAGGGCTGTGCAGAATGCTGAAATCAGCTGGCAGAATTAGTACATAATGGCAGTTCTGCTTCCAAAGTGCTTTTCGGAATTTCTTTTTAAATTCTACAGAATTCTGAAAAGCATTTCTGGGTAAACCATGGTATAATTTCCCACCAGTTATGAAAAAAAAATCCAGCATCATTTGTTTGCAGACTGCAGGAAAAGAATCAGCAGTTTAGGTAAACTGTGCATTTTTAATCTGGGAAATCAATTTCACTTATGAAATGTTGGAACTCTGCTACCAACCGAGTTCCATGGATTTTTTTTTTTAATTTCCTTCGAATTCCATTCCATCGAAATCCAAACATTCCACGCAGCCCTAGAAAATGCTTTTGAGACAGTCATTTCAATGATTTATGTAAGGCCCTGCTCTGGCATATTCAGTAAAGCACTGTCATTTACAGTACACAACAGAAACACAGAAACACAGAAGTTGTTGCCAGATAAGGATCTCTTGGCCCACAGTCTGTCCTATTTTCCCTACCTACAGTGCCACTGCAGACCCTATCTGGTCTCCGGTTTCCCTCCTCCCCACACCTGCCTTACTTCTAAGATCCTCTTGTATCTATCCCTTGCTTTCTTGAGTCCTGTAACTGTTTTAGCACCCACCACCTCAACTGGGAGGCTGTTCCAAACATCCACCACCCTTTTCGTGAAGATGTACCTCCTCACATTTCATCTCAGTCTGCCCCCTCCAGCTCTATAGCATGATGTTTTATATCTCTCAATGTGACAAACACATCTCGTACTCCCTAACCTTAATCCTATTATTACTTGCTTTTACAGGCTTTGCGGACAATAATAACTGTGAATACAAGAACTTGTTTGGCTTGATTCTTCAGTGGCTCTGAACCTAATCCATTATTGTTATGATGGACTGATTAAAGCTCTGTTGCTAAGGAGATCTTTTTATGTACAAATGTAAACAGCTTATATACCATCCAGCAGCAAGCTGAAACTATAATTCATATTTAAACAAAGTCGGTACAGTATACTCCACTTAAAGGGGACGCGCTTAAAATACAGGTTACTCACCTGTAACAGGAGTTCTAGGAATGGTATATGTTGTTCATCCACACTGTCTGGCAGGTTCCTTGCCGCTTTAAATCTTGCCGGAAGGTCTTCAAGCTGGCTCCTCCCACCCACCCGGGTGGTAAAACTCTCGGCTGTGCCCCATGATGCCAGATCTAGCCCGCTGGAAGCCAGGTTGTGCGTCGAAGCCAGGAGGTCGGGTGGGTCGTGTGGATGAACAACATATACCATTCCTAGAACTCCTGTTACAGGTGAGTAACCTGTATTTCTAGGACATGGCTATGTTAAGCAATCCACACTGTCTGGCAGACTCTAGCAGGTTCTCTGGGAGGAGGGGAGGCAAGGTGCACACCCCTACTTAGGGAATAAAGACTGGAGAACCGAGGTCCCAAAACCAGCATCCCGGCGTGACTCAAGGTCGATGTGGCAATGGGTAATGAAGGTGTGTGCTGACTTCCAGGTAGCAACCCTGCAGATTTCCTGGATAGGGACATCCCTGGAAGCAGCCACCGAAGCAGCGGTATGGCGGGTAGAATGAGCTCTTATCCCTCTGGGAGGCTTCATGCCCGCCAACCTATAGCAGAGATCTATGCAGGAGGTGACCCACCTGCCTATCGTCCACTTGGCTGCAGGTCTGCCAGGTGCGGCTTCAGCGTAGGTGACAAACAGCTGGCGAACCTCTCCCCGAACTTCATCCGTCTGCTCCTTGTAATAAGAGAGTGCTCTTCTGGGGTCCAGAGTATGGAGCCTATATTCGACCTCCGAGGTGTGACTGGGGTAGAACATTGGCAGAGTCAACACCTGGTTAAGGTGAAACTCCGATACCACCTTCGAAAGGAATTTCGGGTGGGGGCGCATGACAACCTTGTCCCTGTGGAAGACCAGATAAGGAGACTCGATGGAAAGCACCTGGAGCTCTCCCATCCTTCTGGCTGACGTGATAGCCACCAAGAAGGCGGTCTTCCACGACAGGTGAGAGATGTCACACCTGTGCATCAGTTCGAATGGCTTGCCCATGAGCTTAGTCAATACCAGCAGTAGATCCCACGGAGGTGGAGGTTCTCGCACCGGAGGGGATATGTGATCAAGGCCTTTGGAAAAGCGCCCGACCACCTTTTCCTGTGCCACCGACTGCTTCCCAGCCCACGCCCAGTAAGCAGAGATGGCTGCCAGGTGCACCTTAAGGGTCGTCGACCGAAGCCCAGGCTGAGAAAGGGACCACAGGTAGTCCAGAATGCTTGCCAAGGAACAGGAGGAAGGGTATAACCCCTTGCCCTGACACCAAATGGAGAATCTCTTCCATTTGAAGGCATAGCATTTCCTGGTCGACTCCTTACGGGAAGCCTCAACAATGCTGAGGACCTCGTTGGAAAGACCCAAGGCCTGGAATTCTAGCCACTCAGGAACCAAGCCGTCAGGTGCAGGGATTGAAGGTCCGGATGAAATACCTTCCCCTGATTGAGTGAGATCAGGTCCGGGTGGGCTGGAAGCTGCCTCGGGAGCCTGAAGCTGAGGCTGAGGAGATCTGGATACCAGAACTGGCGAGGCCAGTCTGGGGCTACCAGAATCACCTGCGCCTTGTCCCTCCTCACCTTGAGAAGCACCTTGTGGATCAAGGAAAATGGGGGAAAGGCGTAGAAGAGGCCCGGGGTCCACGGCCTTGAGAAGGCATCCCCCTGCAGCGAGCCCTGCTGAGGGGGGTGGGCATGAAACAGCCTCAGCTTCGCATTCTCCCTGGAGGCAAACAGGTCCACCTGAGGCATCCTCCAGTGGGAGAACAGATCTTGTACTACCTCCAGCAGGAGAGACCACTCGTGGGACGCAGCTCCTATCCGGCTTAGGGCATCGGCCAGAATGTTGGAGGCTCCTGCCACATGGATGGCAAGGAGATCCGCCTCCAGGCTGCGCATGAGGGACCATGGGTGGATAGCTTTGCTGCAAAGAGGCATGGAGCACGTCCTGCCCTGGCGGTTTAGGTAGTACATGGTCGTGGTATTGTCCATCTGGACCTGGACCACTTGACCTCGTACAAATGGAGTGAAGGCGGTGAGGGTTAGATGAACTGCTCGAAGCTCCAGCAGGTTGATGTGGCATTGGGACTCCTGAGGGGACCAGAGGCCATGCACTCTGTGCTCCCCCAGATGGGCACCCCAACCCATCAGAAAGGCGTCAGTCAAAAGAGAGACCGTCAGCTCGGGGCAGACAAACGGGATGCCCTCCTGCAGATGAGCTGGAATGATCCACCACTGGAGAGCGTTCCACATCTCCAGGGTCACTGTCACTGGCTGATACAAAAGACCGGAGCGCTCTGACCATTGGCTGGCCAGTCCCCATTGTAGGGGACGCATGTGCCAACAGGCCCAATGGACCACGCTGGTGCAGGCCGCCATGAGACCCAGGAGGCACAGGAAGTCCCGGGCAGGGCGTAATTGCCCAACCTGAAATGATTGGGCAAAGGAGGATAGAACCTTGGCCCTGTCCACCGGGAGCCATGCTCTGGCTCGCAGAGAGTCGAACTCTACCCCGATGAATTGGATCACCTGCTTTGGCACGAGTTCTGACTTGGCCTCGTTGATGAGAAGGCCAACTTGAGAGCAAAGCTGGAGGGCCAGATCCCTGGACCGCTCCACCTCCGGTCTGGAGGAGGCCGCAATCAGCCAGTTTTCCAGGTAGGGGTACACCCAGACCCTTCGGCGCCACAGGAATGCTGTCACCACTGCCATGCATTTAGTGAAGACCCTGGGAGCTACAGAAAGGCCGAAGGGCATGGCCCAGAACTCGAAAAGGGACCCCTCTGCTCTGAAATGGAGGAATTGCTGGTGGGATGGACGGATTGGGACATGAAAGAACGCATCCTGGAGGTCCAGAGAACAGAACCACACACCTTGTTCCAAGGATGGAATGATCTGAGCCAGAGTGACCATCCTGAAGGTTCGAGGCCTTAGGAACCTGTTCAGGTCGTGCAGATCTAGAATGGGGCGCCAGCCCCCTGTCCGTTTCGGGACCAGGAAGTACCTGGACACAAACCCTGGGTCTGGTGGAGGATCCGCCACCTTCTGATCACCTTTGGAGGAGCAGGGCAATGTGGCTCCTGACGGGCCGAAAGAGAGGCTGTAGACCCTGTAGCCTCTGGGGCGCTTGGAAGGGCTGCCCGCCGAACTCCAGAAGCAGACCCTTTCCTACCACCTCCAACACCCAATGGTCCGTGGTGATAGCGGACCAGGTGGAAAGAAAGTGGCTGAGCCATCCCTCCATGGGGGGAACCCAGGGGAAGCGACGCGGCTGGGGGTGACACCCCTCAACCCATCACTGGGCAGGCTTGGAGGAAGGACCGGTCGAGGGACCTCCTGGGCTTTTTCCTCCCAGCTTCCTGTTGGAGGAAGCTGCAGGCTTGGCTTTGGAGTGCCAAGTGTGAGCCTGCTGGCCCTGATGCTGATGTTGCTGGGCTGGACGTGCTGCAGGGGCAGAAGGGTGAAAGGTCTTATGCTGCTGACGGCAGCCTTTGTCCTTCTGGGCAGACGTGACCGAGTCCAAGGTGGCATTGGACTTTTCAATTCTCTGAAGGTGGCCTTCCACTCTAGGCCCGAACAAGTCAGTACCCAGGAAGGGGACGTCTGCCAACTTGTGCTGGGTATCTGCCGTCAAGGTGGAGATCCGCAGCCAGGCTCTGCGGCGGATGGCCACTGCGGCCGCTACTGACCGGGCACAGGAGTCTCCAATATTGAGAGCCATTTGGAGCTGCTGTTTTGCCACTGCCCTTCCCTGATCCCGCACCTGCTTGACCGTAGTCTGCAGATCAGCCGGGAGATGAGGGATCACCTCATCCAGGGAGCCCATAAGGGCGTGGGAGAAGTGCGCCATCAGTACGGCTGAACTGGCCTGACAGAGGCGAAGGGAGGACGCAGCATATACTTTACGCCCGGCATAGTCCAGCTTTTTGGACTCTTTGTCGGGGGGCTTGTCAACGTCCCTAGCATTCCAAGAATGCCAGAAAACACTATCGGTAACCAACCCCTCCACAGAGGGGTGTTCCAAGAAACCGGACAGAGACCTGGTAGGGATCGCGTACTTCCTGGCCATCCTGGCCGAAGGAGGAGGGCAAGAAGCTGGCCACTGCCGTAACTCCAAGGCTGGGCCAACAATGGCTTCAGCCACCGGAAAAGCCTCCGTGGGAGAATCCCCTCGGTCCAGTATCTCCGTGAGGGGATACTTGGCCCACTTGGATATGGGCTCGAGCTGCATCCTGGTGGACTCCAAGATGAGCTGAAGCAGACCCATGAACGACGGTGGGCTCTTGTCCATTGACTGTCCCTGGAGGACTCCAGGTTGAGGGGCCTGGAGAACAGGGAGGAGTCATTGTCAGACTCCTAGGAGTCTGCGAACAGCTGCCTTGGGCCTCAGCCACCCTCCCCCTGCCAAGGACGGTCGGGAGTGAGGGTGACCGACAACCAGTGGGGCAGTCCCTGACCCGACCAAGAATCTGGTCGGAGTCTCCGATTGATCAGGAGGTGGGGGTTCCACCACAATCAGTGGGGCAGCTGGTTTTGGCTGAACAACCGGCCCAGGTTTGGGCACCTCGACCACCACGAGGGGTTGTTTCGGCCTTTCAGGTGACAGCCACTTAATGGCTGGGGAAGGCGACGGCGTCAGCTTGTTCCTGGTCAGAAGGAGCTGCTGCCACATTAAGTCCTTGTAGCATCGACGCAATTTGCACTGAAGCCTCTCCTCTGAGGAGAAGGAAGATGAGGACAAGCGGTGCCGCCGCTTTCCTTGGTGCCGAGCCTGAGACCGCCGGTGCCGGTGGGATTGGCTGGACCGAGAAGAGGTCCGAGACCGAGACTGTCGGTGTTTCCGAGGGTGGGTCTGGGAGGGAGCAGGGGAAACCTGTTCCTTCCTCGGCTCAGGAGCCTTAACTGGGGACTCCGGCACAGGAGGTGCAGGCAAGTCCTCGGTTTCCACCGGGGGAACCGGTGAAGAAGGGTTGTCGGCTACTCCAGTCGACAGCCTGTCCGACAGGTGTCTCGGCCGGCTGACCTGACGGGGACACCGTGAAGCCAGTGGCCTTAGTCACAACCTCGACCGAAGCCGAGTGTCGACTGTCCGGGGAAGGGGACCTCTCCCACTTCCACGAACGTCGACGGTGGGACCTACCCTTTGAGTCCTTCTTCTTTGACAGAGAGGAGTGTCCCGATGGCCCCTCGCCTTTTGTGGAGAGGGATTGGCAAAGCTCCTTAAAAGAAGCTGTGTAGGAGGATCCCAAGGAGAGCGGGATAAATGCCGTGACCGAGGATGATGAAGATGCGCCTGGGCTGCCTCCTCCTCGAAGGCAATCATCTGTTCGATTTGCTTGGCCGAGCCAGCCACCGCTGAAACCGCCCAATGGGCCTCCTTGGACTTTACCGGCGGATAATGTCTCTCTGGGCACCGAATTTGCTCCTATGATATTCAATGGCAGTGGTGTACCTGTAATTGGGACGGACTATTCGTTTTAATGGGACGATTACTGGCCAGGCTCATGTAATTATAGTGCACTTGAAACCCTGTCAGCAGCCATTAGTGAGCAATTAGCGGCTCATAGTGGCTCACAGTTTAAATAGCAGCCAGCTTTTCAGTTGTTTCAGGTGTTAAACATTAATCCAGGGCTTCATGATGGCAGCTAAGTGCACAGATCTAACTTTAACAGACAAAGTGAAAGTTTTGGAGTCCCTTCAGGAACCCAACACATCCCTTGCGATCGTCGCACGGAAATTCGGCATCTCAAAGAGTCAGTACTGTAGTTTCTTTTTTGTTTCTGAAGTATTTTTACATTATTGTTTTGAAGATTATTATTTTGTGTGTACATCTTTCAATGTGTAGCAGTCTCCCCTACCATGTTTATGCTGATGATACTCATCTTTATATTTCCTTTGACTTTTCTGCCGATCCTTCCTTATTCACTCTTTGTTTCCTGTGACTGTATTAATTCCTGACTTAACCTTCTTCAGTGTAATAGATGCTCCCCAATTGCATTTTGCACACTGATTTCCTTGGCAGCCCTCCAGCTGCTTTTCATGTTCCTCCCAACTCTCCCAATATTGCAAGAAACACTGACACCTTTGCAGGAGGATTTATGTGTGGACACACTAGAGAATGTCTGGAGTGGCCTACGCCACTCGGAGTGTAGGAGTGCTACACATCACAGTGGGTATTGTCCCAGTGGATGTTGTTACAGTGGGTAGTGTCAACAGGGTTTTAAATTATTTTCTTTTGGGTCTTCTCAAGATTCTCCTCTAGTATTAACCTGGTAAAATTCTGCTGCCTGTCCTCTGACCTGTAGTAGAACACATGATCACAAAACATCACTGGTAAGACTCCACCTAGAGCACTGTGCCCAGTTCTGGAAGCCACGTCTACAGAAGGACATAGAGTGGAGGCGGTCCAGAGGAGGGCAACTAAAAAGGATGCAGGATCTGCATCAAAAGCCCTACAAGGAGAGACTAAAGGACCGGAATATGTATACCCTGGAACAGAGGAGGGGGGGGGATATGATAAAGACCTTTAAACACCTCATGGGGTGAATAACGTACAGGAGGGAAGTATTTTTTTTCAGAAGAAAAGGTGCTCAAGAACAAGGGGACATGCTATGAAGCTGGATGGGGATAGATTCAGGAGAGACGTAAGAAAGTACTTCTTCACAGAAAGAGTGGTGGATTCCTGGAACAGCCTTCCAGCAGAGGTGGTGGGGGCAAAAAACAATGATGGGGTCAAGAATGCATGGAGTAACCACAAGAGAAGCATACTGAAAAGGAAGGGGGGAGGGAGGAAAAGCTGGTGATCGAGTACAGTCTGCGGTAGTAGTGTAGGTAGGGAGAAATGGGCAGGCTGGATGGGCCAAATGATTCTTATCTGCCATCAGATTGTATTTTTCTATGTAACACCTATTCTCAAAAATCAGCACGAGCACCCTATCCCTTTCTGTATCTCTTATAAACTTGCTTTTATCACTTTCAAAATTCTTCATGGTCTGGCTCCTTCAGACTGTCTGTTGTAAGCACTCCTAATGCTCCTACGTGATCCCTTTGCTGCTGTTCAGCCTTCTTAGTTACTTAATTCCCACCTCCCTTGCCTCCATTACTCTACTTTTAAAGAGACAGTATCACAGATTAAGTATTCATGTATGTTTTACAATATATTGAAAATGTTTTTATTTATTTCTAGCCATAGTCCTTGATGTTTTTAAAAGACACTTCAAGTTTCAAAACACTGATTTTTGTATGAAGTTTGATTGCAAGAAAATAGAAAATAGCACTGATATGAAGGAGGCTGATTGGGGTCCATAGACTTATTTCCATTTGTCTGTTTCTCTGCTTCCCATGTATGGAATGGCCTACTGGTATGCAGTCCTCATCTGATTCTACTCCTCTCTTTAAATCACATCTCAAAACTTATATATTCTCTTTTGCCTAACCTCCCCTCACCTGAATCTCTCTACCAAAGCACACTATGCCAGTAAGGGCCTTTTATCTACTCACAGCACTGGCTAAAGTGTTAATGAAATGATACCCAGCTGTTCCTCATCCTTCCAGGAACCTGGAAATCAGTCACCTGTGGCTCAGTGTGCTGTCCTCGCCAAAAAAAATGAAACAAATAAATAAATATTTATAATATTACCTATAGTAATCTTTATTAATTGTTTTTATTATTGTAAATAAAGTTTTTTCCTTTTACAAATTTCACATTCTATGTTTCCGCACCTCTGACCCCATGCCCTGTGGCACCCCTCATCCCTGCCACTGGCCTTCTTATGGATTGACCAGTTACCCACCATTTACCTAAGCCATATGTGATGGTAGAGTTCCTGCCATATCACTCATGCATGGGCCAGTGGGGCTGCTGAATCACACAGGGGATGTTGCCATAGGTTTGCTCCCTAAGGCACTGTCATGCCATGACACACATGCATGCATGCGGTGGTGTCTGACGGTAGTTTCTACCTGCATTGTGTGCTTGCCTGCATGACCACCTGGCCTCCACCAGGGGGCAGTCAGGCAGTAAGACATAGTGGGCTAGATTTTCTAATGGTGGCACAGGGCTTGTGTCACACCCTGCACCATAACACTTTAAATCTGGCGGTGTGCCAAAGGATTTTGCTGCACCTGCATCCAGTTTTAGTAAGACAGACTCAGTTGTGACAGTTTACTCAATTTACGGCAGCTTGCACCAAATATTTGGCATAAGCCATGTGAAAGGGTACCCGGGATTGATGCAAACTAGCTCAGCAAAAAGCTGCTCTAACTTGTGGCAATCAGCATGTGGGACAGAAAATCCTGACTGCTGGCTGGGTGAATGCTACAAGCTCAATGCGCCGTATTTACAGTGCACCCAGGGCTTGTGACATTTGCAAGCATTAGAAAATCTGTCTCAGTGTCTTCCCACCCCATGGGAGAAGAACTGTCTGAAGGATGATTGATCCTCCCCTGGATGACCTGAGCTCATTCCAGAACTTGGTTCACCTGCATCATAAGTAGTAGCCCTACCTCTGCACCAACAGGCTATTTTTTTGTTACTTTGTACTGTTTGCATGCTATTTTATAACAGGCAAAACACCTTGAAGACCAACCATGATATGTTGCATCAGTACATCCCTCTGTTACCCAGCACTTAAGTTGATGTGTGGTTTGGGGATCCATCATCTTCCTTACTCCAAGTCATAGGACATAACATTCATGGACTGCCCATGCTAGGTAATGTAGCCAAGGCTAATCCAGTCTCATAGCCGTGCACAGTCATAAACTTCACAAAGGCGTCACCCACCATGCACACACCTTTCATATAATAAAAGTAAAGCTGATCACATGTATCTAATAAAAATGTGACTCTTAATACATTACCTGGCTCATGACGCAAGCAGCATAGAATAGATCTGACTTTGACACTGAAAGTGCTCTCTCCTTCCTGAAATCCCTGGTTAACGAGATTAACCACCTCATCAGGGGTGAGGTCACCTCTAAGAAAATAAACATATCAAAAAAATGAGGCATACAGTGCAATGGGTGGGATTGCATCATCATTATGGATTATTATACTACAGGAAATTGGGGAGAACCAAATTCAGTACATAAGCACAAACAAGTGAACAATAAGACACGACAGGATGTGGGTTGTTATATGACAACCACACATCCAGGTGTGCAATGAGGCATAAGGTGTTTACACAAGTGCCCTGAGACCTGACAGTGTGGTTATCACATAACAACCCACACCTGGAATGTCTTACTGCACTTAAAAAATGGGTAGACTGAGAAACAGTTAAAAAAATAAGAAATGCACTTCTTTTTATTAACAACAGTTTTTTTCCCTTTCAAAGTAACTACTAAAAAGACGTCCATCCTCAACTGTTAATCATCTGTCTTTTCAAGCATTCAAATAAATAAATAAATGTTTATCATGAAATACATGAATTCAAAATTCTGCAGAATTCTACTGGCAGAATGTTCACTCATTTCTCACATACAGACAACAGAAGATGTTATATGGATCCAGGGTCTCAGTTTGATCGGTGGTTGGATAACCGGCAGAGATTTCCCTGGTGAAGCGAGGATGTGGATTTTTCATGGTTGGCAAGAAACATTAGCAATTGAAACTGTGTAGTATTTAACTTTTTTTTTAATTTGCAGCTATGTAAGAAGCGCATTCTGAAGGGAATGAACATTTGGTTAATATTTTTGTTTACTTTTAGGGAGTTTTACTTTTTAGGGCCTAGGTGAATTTTTTTACTGAGTAGAGGTAGCATCCATGTTTATGATGATAATCGGGGATGAGCAGAAAACATGTTCTGGGAAGCATTATTACTGTATGTAGGTGTGCTGCATCCTGGCTACCAAAAGAAGTCCAAAGCCATTGGTTGTCACCCTGTAACACATGGCTTCTGAATCCCTTGAAGCAATGGGAATGCAAGACATTCGCTACACATTTTATAATGCTTGTCACACCACAACTGAAGGAAAGTTGCTGTCATTATTTGAAGGGAAAGAGTCCATCTCTTTTCTATTGTGTTGTTCCTCATTTGCTCCTGTCTAGCTCCCTGTTCCCCACCCCAGTGTTTGGAAGTCGCCAGGTAGCACCCTTCCTTTGTCCAGCATGGTAAAAAGCTGGCGGAAGGTTTGCAAATGCTGGATGACCCTTATCCCCACCCCCGGGAGTTGAGGGCCTCAACTCTGCTACTTGCCCTTCCTCTGGGAGGTGACAGTGTGGGAGTTCAGGCTTCACATGCAAACCCTAGTCTTCCAGGTGGTAGCACAATGCACTGGTACTGCTCCACTGAGCTGACAATTCAGTGTCTTTTTTTTTTTTTTTTTTGCCAATCTATATTTTTCCTCTTACCCTGACATCTAACCAGGGATATAACTGTTATCAGGGATATATCTTGTTCAGGAATATTGAGCAGTCATTTGAGGGAAGGGTTTTTTTCACCCAGTTTTCTCCCTTTATATCCTCCCTCCTCCCCTGGTGTGAGTAGTGCCATTATGCCCTCGCACACACAGTCAACCCCTGTGGAGAGAATAAACTCCCTGGCCAACCTGCAGGGATCACTAGTGCACCTGCACCCACCGCCAGCCCTCCCTGACTGAGGTATGTTGCCTTTGGGTATCAACCTGCAGCCCAGTCTGCCACAGGTGTGGTGAGTGACGTCCGCTCCTAAATACAGGTCATGTGCATGGCAATGTGTTGAACTGCCATTGGGCCACTGGGGTGCCCAGTGTCTTTCTTTCTTTCTTTTTTTTTTTTTTGCTGAGTACTTGCCTTTGTAGTTGTTGCTACTCCTCTGACTGCATACTGAAGGTACCTGACTGACTGTCCTACATTACTAGGGGCAATCCTCATTTTACCCCACAGGCTTGCCCTATTTCATGTGGCAAAGTGCTGTCCCATACAAGGAAGGTGTTGTTCCACAATGCGAACTCAGACATTAATGCAGACATTTATAATAAATTCATAATAAATTGTTAGCAAATAAAAACACTAGTTTTCTGAGTATTCTTTGCTAGCGTCTCCATGTTTAAGGATGTGCCTCACATTTTCCCGGCCACTGCCCCACATTTTCCTACATTTTAGTGTCAGTTTCCTGCATTTCAGTGACAAGGAGTTGACAGTAAAGTATTCTTAAAACCTTTTCTACATTGAATATTTTATATATTGGTTGATTTATAAACTATTAATATGTCTGTCGAGTCATCTCTACACTCTTCAGGAGTATCATCTCTTGTGTAATTTGAGTCAGAATCATTCACCTTCAGTTTGCAGTCTGCTCATCCAAAGAACACCAAATTTGATATACTTACCTAGTATAGACATGCCACCATGTCTCTCTTTCTACTTACACACATGTATTTCTATATCTATCTCTATCAACATCTATATCTATATTATCAATATATATAGTATATGTGTGTGTGTATACACGTATATATATATATATATATATATATATATATATATATATATTGTATATATAGATATATATATATATAGATATAGATATGTGATGGGCTGACCCAAATATGCAATTTATCTTCAAGTGTAAGGGGGCAGGACCATGACTCGTGAGTGGCAGACTCATGAATGAGTTCTGAAACTCCTTCACACTTAGAAGTGATAAATTGCATATTTTGAGTCTGGCTATTGTATATTTGATATATACAACAAACATTTACAAGTTATAACTTTTAAATCTAATCTGCAGTTTGTTTGAAGATTTTGCTATTTTTCTTTGATTTTAACAGCTGGCTTCAGTGCTGCACTAGACTGTAATATCATCAGCATTGCGAAAGCTGCTCTCTGATTGGTACAGTATTCCACTGTAATGACAGTAACCTTAAAAATACCCATTGTGACAACAGTAATAACAATACTTTTTGATATGTTACTGTTACTGATGTCACTAAGATACCTTTTTATATTGTCATTTTACCCCACTCCTGCTGTGTATATTTAGGGTTGAGCAGGCACTTTAATGTTAAACCTCAAATTTTGAACTTTATTGTCTACACAACCTTTTAATGGATTTGCACAGAATTTTGCATAAGTGGTCGGGGGGTGTATAGATCTACTGATGTGCCAAGTTGCATTCCAGTCGGAGGTGCAGATTCCGAGATGTGGATAGTTAAAAAATGTAACAAAAATTGCTGTTTTTTGTTTTGTATTGTGTAGCACCCAGACAGTTTGGAAATTTGGTCTGAAATTTTCAGGTAGAATGGCTTGCCTCAGAGGGATTTCCTTTGGTGGTCTGGTGAAAAAATATTAATCCATTCCAAAGATATTAAATGTTAAGTATTTGGGTTCTGAGCATGCTCAGTGAGCACTTCAAAATAGCTGTATGAAGTTTTCGTATGGGGAATCCTTTTTCGTGAGGTTTTTCATATGAACTGCAGAATATTATTCTGCGGTTTACGTGAACTGCAGAATATTATTCTGCGAATCACATGAGCTGAGAAACTAAGATAAGTGCACTTCAATGTATTTCAATGGGGTTTTCAACTTTGGTGCATTACCTTTCTAACACATTTCTGCATATTTTTACACCAAATTTTCAACATGGCCTTTTTGAGATGCCACCTCATAAACAATGTCAGTGGACTTATGGAAGTCTGGCCCAAAAGGTGATTTTTGCGGTCACTTGGCAAAATCACCTTTCAGTTGGGATTTTAAAATTTTTACCACCCTTGTTCATGAGGTGGGGTCATAAGACAGCTATGTTAAAAATGTGGGAGAAAAATGTAAAACTGGCAAAGTTATGCGCATACCTTAAAATTTTGCTACGCTTGCTTGTAAGTTTTGCAATTCTAAATATTTTGACCCAAAGTTTTCAACATCACCATCTGTTTACACCACCTCATGAATGTGACAGCTGTCATTTATGAAACCCTGACCAAATTGTGTTTCTGCACCTGTGGCATGCAATGGTGTTGCAGTGGGGCGGAATCACGTTTTGGTGGAGATTTTGAAAATTTTCAGTACCAGGTTCATGAGGTGAAGTAATAAGAAGGCTATGCTGAACAGTTAATTCCTGTTTTAATAGAAATGCAAGAACAGGGCCCAGAGGTCCTGTGCTTCCTCAGCAACGTATATGTATGCATCTAAAGAGAGCTGGGTCTGGGCCCTGTGCTCCCACATACAAATGAGGATACTATTATACTATCACAAAAAGTAAGGAAATTCTTTGCAAAAAACTGCATTATTGCAATATTTAGGGTTCATGCTAAAGCAACAAAAGTAGAGAAATTTGGCTTTAGGGTTTCCAATCCAGAACCCTGCCCCACCCATAAAACAAATCAGGGGTGCAGTGTTTCTTGGGTTTGTCAGCCCTAAAGCTCACTGCATTCTATACACTCCTGAAACATACACACCTAATGGGGTAAGCTTTAGGGTTGCCAAGCCCAAGGAAGACTGCGCCCCTGATTTGTTTTAGGGGTGGAGTATTAGGTTTGGAAACCCTAAAGCCACATTTCCCTACTTGTGCTGCTTTAGTATGAACCATAAATGTTGTATTAACACAGTTTTTTGACAAAGAATATTAGTATGTGTGTGTACACACACACAGATATATATATTATACACTTATATATCTATATATATATATATATATTTATACAATGTATGTTTTGGGATAAATAGCAGGATAAAAACTAATATCTCTGCCAGGTCATGGAGATATCAATGATATTCTTCACGTGAAGATATCACTGATATCTTCACACTCCTATATGTCATCGTAATGAAAGTGAAAGTGTTTCACTTTCCATCATCCAGCTATCTTTGCTGTGTCCTATGAGCTTGCCCCACCCCACAACACAAATCATTCTGTGATCCTGTTTGCATCATCCAACAATGAATTATTGAAAAACAAAGCTTATCTGGTTGATTCTGCATCTTTTATTCATTTGTAACTGTATAGGTGGCTAGCTGCGTTATGCCCTGAATGTGAAGTGACTGAGGGCTAGGCAGATTCAGTGAAGCACTGTTAGTTGAAGCCTGTGTTGTAAAATCCTGCAATAATGCTCTTCTTTTCTGAATGCTGCCTGTATTTGCTTAAAAGAAGTTGCTGACAGTATTGAGGAAGAGTGAGTGAGCATGACAGCCAATAGCACGAGAGACGCACGCAGCATGCATTGCTATGCAACAGACATGCTGCTTCTGTCTGGTGTTGTGAAGCTGCCGTCAAGACCGCTCTTCCCTCAATACTGTCGGCAGCTTTTCACAAAATACAGGCAGCATTCAGAAAAGGAAGCATTTTGTAAGTTTTACAGTAACAGGCTCCCTAATGAAAAATATCTTACAGTGCTTCACTTTTGAATCTGCCTAGTGCTCGGTCATCATATTTCAGGGCATAGCGCCGCCACGCCATATTACAGTTACAGGTGGATAAAAGAAAGTTGCAGGATCAACCAGATAAACTTTGTTTTTCAATAATTAATTTGTTTAAAGATGGCAGGATCAACCAGATATGTATTATGAAAATAATTTAAAGTGCAACAGCAGATTTGTTTCATAATATATGTAATCTGGCTGTTTTGGAGCAGGGGGTATGGAGAGTTGTTGGGGGTAGCCACGACTACATAAACTTAATACCAAACAATTTTTTTAAAAAATAATTTTAAAGTAGCAGGATCAACCACATATATAGTTTTTCAACAACATATGGCATCTGTTGTGTTGGTAGAGATACTGCAGTTTTGTGTTGATATAGCCATCACCTCTATGTAGGGATTGTATTAAGGGACATCTGGAGCTTTTGTTGAGTGCAGCCCAAAGCGTACATTATATAAACAGAACAGACATGGCCTGACTGAAGATATCATATTTATGTCCTTGCAGGGCCAATGACATCATGATATCCTCACTGGCCGCCACCGTGAGACATTGCGATATCATTGGCCTCCATGAAGATAAATATGATATCTTCTCAGTCAGGCCATGTCATATCCCTATATATATATATATATATATATATATATATAATACTAGCATAGTAGTGCTAGTATAGTTAGGTTCAATGGTCATTTCTATGTTAAACCCAAAATGTTGCACTGTAATAACTTTGCAACCATAAGACCAATGCACACGAAATGCTTCATGCACCGTTAGATACCATAGCTCTCTTGATGTGACAAGTTTAATTCTGGTCAGATGTGAGGTTGCTGAGATATGGAGTGTCAAAAAATGTGAAAATTACCATTTAGGTGCAAATGCTTTGCCGTTCTGCATCTCCAAAATAGACTGGTGGTGTTTGCTGAAATTGTTAGGATATATGGTGTCTGGGTCACAGATGTGCCTTTTGTAGGTTTGACGATAAAATATCAATCCGTTCAAAAGTTATAATAAAACTTTAAAGTTTCCCATTGTAGCCTATGGGGAAAAATATATGTTCCACTTGAAAGCAGTTTCTGCTTTCATGAAAGCACTTTTTAATACTGCAAATGGTTTCAGTAGTGTCGTGCTGCCACCATCTTATTTTCAGTTAGCGACGGGGTTAAAAATGCTGTAATTTAAAAAATAATGCCCCTTGGTATACACCAACAATTGTGTTTACCTAATCGGGGCCTGAGGAACGTGATCTTGTGTTTAGATTTTTTAAATAATTTCAGGAAATATGTTTTTTGAACTTGTCCGTTGGTAGTGTCGCAAATTTATGACACTAATTTTGCGAAACTGCCCCAAATTTGTGGCAGAGTTTCAAGGAACTGATACAGTGATTTGGCAAATTTGTGACAACTTTCATGAAAGCTGTTGCATAATTTGTGAAAGTGTCACAAATTTGCAACACTACTTTGCCAGAAATGCCTCTTTCTTTGTCATGGCATAGCATACTAATGGTTTTCTCTTATGGGCTGAAATTTTCAGGGTACACAGAACTTGCCCCCCAGATGTGCCTTTTGCTGGTTCAGTCAGAAAATTATAATCAGTTGCTTACTTCTAACATTCTGAAGTTTAGAAATTTCCCATAGGATAACATTTATGGCAGTCAGGTGCCTTTTGGTGACTATATCTTGAAAATGCTAAGAGATATGGAGTTGCTGCATCGGGCAGCTCCACCTTTAGTTAAGCATGTTGCCATGGCTTGTTTACAGTAAAAAAAAAATATGAATGGGCATATGGCAACTGTGATACTGTGCCATTGGCAGCACAAGGGTTAATTGCATTGTCTCAACACTTATGGATAGGTGGGAGGGCAGGGCCCAGAGGTATGGAGTGATGGACACAGGGAGATAAGGGTTAATTACAATGTGTCTACACTTAAGGATAGATGGGAGCTCAGGGCCCAGATATGGATTCCAAGGGCCATGTGCTTCTACATGACAATCTGGGACAATTTCTATATGCATGCGTGGACAACACACTATAGACTGATGGGAGCACAGGGCCCAAAAGGCCATGCACTCCCACAACCAAATAAGTGAAAGATTACACTGCCTCAAAAAGTGAGGAAATTCATTGCAAAAAAACGTCATTAATACATCAGTTAGGGTTCATATTAAAGTGACAAAAGTATGGAAATGTGGCATTAGGATTCAAACCCTAACACCTCACCCCCCCAAACAACTGTACCACTACACCCCACCCCCTCCCTCCACACACCAACAGGCATTGGAGTGTGTCTTGGGGTTGTGAATCCTAATGCTCACCCCATTCTCCTATGCTGTACCATCTCTGCTTCCTTACACATGGAATGGGGTAAGCATTAGGATCGATGACCCCAAGACACACTCAGACGTCTGTTGGTGTGTGGAGGATGGGTGTTGGGTGCAGTGGTATATTTGGTTGGAAGGTGGGGTGTTAGGGTTTGAACACTAACATCACATTCCCATACTTTTTTCACTTTAATATGAACCCTAACTGATGCATTAACAACGTTTTTTGTAAGATATATATATATACATACACTGTATATATGTGTATATATATATATATATATATATATATATATATATATATATCTTTATTCTTTGCAAAAAACTTCATTTATGCACTAGTTGGGGTTCAAGTTAATGCCACAAAAGTAGGGAAAGGTGGTGTTAGGGTTTCCCACCCTAACTCTGTACCCCACCTGAAGGAGCAAAAGGAAAAACATTAAGGTTCTGGGTCTCCAGAATCTTGGCAAATCGGTGGTGGTGTCTTCCTTGGGGTTGTCAACCATAATGTTCTACCCTCCCCCCAGCATGTAGCCTCCTGTCCAAAGCAAAAGGTACAGCTATAAGCCAATGCCTCACACTGACTGTTCAGAGGTAGAAATGTATGTACTGCCACATGTTGCAAATAAAATGTGTTGTAGCTTTCTTCATGTGGGCCCTGCAGGCCTGGCCTGAAGTAAGCAGACACATCTAACCCTGTTTACTTAGGGATCAGGGTGGGCATTACTGTTGACAACCCCAGGAAGACCCCACCATTGATTTGCCAAGACACCAGAGACCCGAAACCCTAATGTTTTTTCCCTTTTGCTACTTGGGTGAGGGGGTGAGGAGGAGTTAGAGTTGGAAACCCTAATGCCACATTTCTCTACTTTTGTGGCATTAACTTGAACCCTAACTGGTGCATTAGCACAATTTTTTGCAATGAATTCCCTTTCTTTTTTAGATAGTGGAATTGTATCCTCATTCACACAGGTCCCTTTGGGATCTGTGTGAAGACATGCAGATGTGCAGGGCCCAAGGGAGGAAAGGGAAGACTCTGTCCACCTATGGAAGTGTAGGATCCTTGTGTGCCCTGCAGTTCCATGCAGCAACAGATGCCATGAATTCATGGGTCTGTCAGGTGGGCTGCAGAAGTGCAGGGCTCTATATTCTCTGTGCTTCCAGGCAGCTGCAGATACAGATGCCCAGGAGAAATTGCCCACCTGTCAGTGCACAGGGTCCTCTGCCACCCATGGGTGAAGAAGTGCAGGGCCCTATGCCAAGAGCAGAGTTGTCTTCACAATGTGCGCAATCAAATTTCTTGGTGAGAAACCAAATTAAGCCATGAAACCAAAAATTATGATGTGCAATTAAATTTCAGGTCGATTAATTTTTGCCACGAAACAAAAAGTCATGATGGGCAATCAAATTTCATGCTGAAAAAACAGTTTTCTTCTGCAAAACAAAACGTTATGGTGGGCAATCAAATTTCATGTCACACAACCAATTTAAGTCACACAATGGAAAATTTTATTCACAATGCAATTGCATATTAAAGTACCACTTTGAGCCCCAGAATGGAAAAATGATGATCCGCACTGAAAATTTTATGTGGAGAAACCAATTATAGTCATGCAATGGGGAAATTATAATGTAATTAAATTTCACATTGAGCAACCAATTTCCATTTTTGCAAGCACAAGTTATGATCTGGAACCAAAATGTGTTTCCAACAGCCTTTTTTTGAATTGCAATTAAAAAATTATTCACAAGTCAAATTTAGTTTCATGTTTGTAACCACACAAAACTACAAATTATAGACCACAATCAAATTTCACGTTCAGTAACCAATTAGTCATGCTCAATGATAAATTTTGATCTGCAGTTAAATGTCATATTGAGTGACCAGTTTTTTTGCTGCAAAACAGAAAATTATGGAGCACGATCAGATTTCATGTCGAGAAACCAATTTAAGTTGAGAAACCAAAAATTTTGCTGTGCAATCAAATTTCAAGTCGAGAAACCAATTTTTATTCTGAAATGAAAAATCATGGCATGGAATCAAATTTCATGCCGAGAAACCAATTTTCTACTGTGAAACTAAAAATTCTGATGCACAACAAAATTTCAAGTCAGGAAGCCAGTGTTTGTTGTGAAATGAAAAATCATGACACGCTATCAAATTTGCTGCCGAGAAACCAATTTTTTACTACAGAATGAAAAACTCTGATGCACAATCAGATTTCAAGTCAAGAAACCAATTTTTATTATGAAACAAAAAATCATGGTGCACAGTCAGATTTCATGCTAAGAAACCAATGTTCTGCTGTGAAATGAAAAATTATGCTGGGCAATCAAAATGTGTTTTCAGCAGACTTTTTTTGAATCACAATTAAACAATATCTTCACAAGTCAAATTTAGTTTCTCGCCACCTTAACTGTGCAACACAGAAAAGCATGTCACGATTAAAAAATGGGGTAGACATTAACATGACCAGGTGAGATACGTAAAACATATGTATAATCATGACTGACTGAAACAAGCCTCAGAATCTGAACCAGCATGCTCTAGAGTAGTTTTTTTTTTTATTATGGCTGCTGTAATAAAAGTTTGAATTAATAGTTTGTTACTAGGTTTTGTGACACCAAATGTTTGGTGTCGTATCAGAATGTTATCCAAAAACCCTACTGAGCATGCTCAGAACAGAAAAAAAAATACAAAAAAACTTTAAGTCCTTATAACTCTGGAACCATTTAATATTGTTTCACAAAACCTTCCAAAAGCACTACCTTGCCACAGCATGCTTTTATCCTGAAGGGTTCGGGAAAAAAAAATCCATTCCGTGTAGGCTGTAGGGAAAGCAAACCCAAATCCCATGTTAAATACAGGAAAAAAAATTAGATGTCTACAGGAAAATGATATATGAGGATCTAAGAAAACGCACAAGCTGCCACCACAAAACTTTCCACTGATTTAGACCTTGCCTCCTAGATAATACATGCAACATATCAACTAATTTCATCAAACACTGCCAAGGCTATCAAGGTGCAAAGTTAGGGGTTTAACATTGAATACCCTACTCCACCCCAACTATAGGGATGGTACCACACCCCTGTAGTAAAATGCATAAGAAAAATCTATGAAAATCCAGTCTTCTGATTGGATGAAGCACACCACATGACCATACATTATTCCACAATGACTGTGCACATCTGCCCTTTTTTTCATCACTTAGAGCCATCTGGCCATTTTCTAAGACAGATAATCCACTACAGGGTGTGCAGTAGTGCTCTGATATACGCATGCCTTGTTTGGTTGAATGCCTCATTCTTCACAATGCACCCAAGGCATGCATATATTAGAGCATGACTACACACCCTATAGTGGATTGCCTATTACATATAGATAGTTATCTATCTATCTGTAGTAGATAATCCACTAAAGGTCACGCGGTCATGTTCTGATATATGCATGAGGTCTCAGGCTGAGTGCATTCAGCCACCCAAGGTGTGCATATATCAGAGCATGACCACACACCCTGAAGTTGATTATCTATCTTATAAAATGGCTAGAAATTTTTTTGGGGTGGGGACAAAAAGTAGTCCTTGCCTGGCAGAAATTAGAGTTTAATTTAGGTGATCTGGTTGATCCTGCCATGATTTCAATAGCTTAAAAGTAATAAAAAAAACTTATCTGGTTGATACTGCCATGTTTCAACTATCTCTGTTTTAGGGACTTTCACTGCTGTGTTCCAATGTAATGTGACCAAGAGGCATTCATTGCGCTAAACAAAATGCTGCCAAAGGTTTATAATGAGGAGAGTTTTATACAAAAAGATGTAAGCTGTATGGTTTTAAACTCACTTTAGTTACTTTTGTTTAAAAAATCTGCTGAGTGTACAGTGAGGAGAGTGAGCAAGTTGGCAGCTTCAGAAGTGTAGATGCAAACGTGAGTGAGTGTTGCTAGCAACACTCGTTCACACTTGCAGCTACACTTCTGAAGCTGCCAACTCATTTGCTCTTCTCACTGTACACTTGGTGGCTTTTTCTGAGAAAACTAACAGAAGCGAGTGTAACTCATTGTACCTTGGGTAGCCATTTTGTATCAGGTTAGCAATGGATGGCTCGGACTTCAGATGGAACTATGAGGTACAATGACTTGAAATCACACAGCTTACATCTTTTTTGTACAAAATCTTCCTCATTCTAAAGCTTTGCCAGCATTTTGTTTATCACAATGAACACTGCTCAGCCATGCTACACTATAAGATGAAAGTGAAAGTCATTAGACTAGAAACAGTGTAAAATGGCAGGATCAATGAGATGAGTTTTTGTATCACTTTGAATGTACCAAAATCATGGCAGGATAAACCAGACAACTGTTTACAGTTTTGGACAGATACACAGATTGACTTGGTTATGTTTGTTAATGTTAGGCTACATGTGTGGCAGCCTGTGTGTGCCAGTTGTGGAGTGATCTTTTTACCTGGGCTGCTAGTGAGAAGGTTCTGAGGGATGGAAAACAGTGCATGTGTGTGATTGTAGTTGGAGGCATTCGGTTATTGTGGGATAATGCATGGTCAAGTGGTATATTTTATCCAATCAGGGGCCCCAATTTGCATAGATTTTTTTCTACCCATTTTATAAAGATATACCTGTATTTATTTATTTAAAAGTTGGCTACTGGGAAAGGCACACTGAGCCAGAGCTCGTTTCCAGGTGCGACCCGGGGGAGGGGAACATGGGAATATACAAATATTTACAACCCAAAAGAATTACATTGAGCGAGTTCTCCAAGTTACAACTGTCACAGAATACACAGATATTTATTTATTCACATTTCTAAAACTGTAGCAGTGAACAGATCAACCATGTTACAGTGGCATAGCGAGGATCAAGTAGGGGGAAAACTATATGTATTGTATTTCATGACCAGGAATATAGAGTAGGGGGTGTATGGGATGAGGGGATAGAAGCAGGGCGATTTATACCACTGGGAGAGGCTTAGGGAAAGAATACAGATACTTATAAACATTAGGGGAAGGAGGCTGGCTTGGATGGGGGCACTAGCCAGGTAAGCAGGAATTAGGGGGTATCAACTGGGGGCCTGGTTGGTGTGCAGGAGCAGAAGGGCTGGAAAGAGAGCTTTAGCTGGTTGTTAAGGGAGGAAAGGGAGGGGTTTGATCATAGGCGAGCTGATTCCAGAGTAATGGGAGGCAGTAAGGGAAGGCAGCTTGTCCGGTGCAGGAGTGCACCTGAGGTATAGAGAAAGTACGCAAGTCTCTGGAGTGGATGGGGTAGTCAGAGGCACCAGAAAGTGAGAGGAGGGAGGAGAGGTAAGTTGGGAGAGAGCTGAACCAATATTTATATATAAAGGATGCACAATGAAGTTGACTGCGGAGGGGGGAGAGGAAGGACAGAGACAGAGTATAAAGAACAATTTTATATATATATATATAAAAAAAACATCATTAGGTATGTAGTATATAATGTATTTTAAATGCATAAAGCTATGATTCACTCACTTTTCTTGTTTCCAGGGAATGGGCTCCACTTCAGAATTTGCCAAAAGATGAGGGCTATACCGTGCCTCAAAATAAATGACTCCTTCTTTGGCTTTTGCCTCTACAAGTTCATAAGCTATTCTTTTCACAGCTTCTCTGTCACCTCTGGTAACAACAAATAAAAACAGTAAATTATTACAGCATAATAACCTTGGGATTGCATCATCATCATCATTGGATCTCATATATTACATCAAATCAGCATAATCACATCCCAAAACACACTTAAATGAAAACTTGCTGTTAAATCATTGGAAACCCTATAATCCAACAGTGTTTTAAAGTTTGTAAATAGTAATTTAACTTACAGAGCTTAGCTGCAAAATCCATATAGGTAGTTAGGTAAATATTATGTGGCCATGTTAAACTACTGTAACTTCTTATAGAAAGTACATTAAAAAATAGGTTAGCATTCTGAAAACACCTGATAAAAAACACATATCAGACAATGGTGTTTTAAACAAAATTAAGGCTGCTGGAAGAGAGCGCATTAGCTAATGCAGTCATATAGGCAGCATATGAATGTAGGGCTAAAACCACCGTATGGGGATCTGGATCTGGTTACCTACATTCCCTCAGGGGATGGCCCTTTTCGTAATCTCATAATCCAGATAGACTGGGGCATTAAAAATAATGCAAAAAAATGTTCCGGCACTCAGCCTCCTATTATGCAATGAAATCTTGAACAATCTGATGGATAGCACCAGGTAATATGTATGTATGTATATATACACACACGTGTGTATATATTATGGGTTGAGGAGCCATTTACATGTTAAACCTGAAATTTTGCACCTTAATAACTTTGCAACCATTTGACAGATTTGCCTGAAATTTAGAATACATGATCAAAACCCATACGTCTTGGGATCCGCCATGTTTTGTACTGGTCGGATATACGGCTGCAGAGTTATTAAGCGTGATCTGCGTGTGCGTGTACGCTTTTCTTGGAATTCTACAGTTGCACCTACAGGTCGCATGATTTGCATGACCGGTCTGAAATCCTCAGGGAACATGCAGTCAGGGTCCCCGATGTGCCTTTCGAAGATTTCGTGAAAAAATATTAAACGGTTCAAAAGTTATTAAAAAAACAAGTTCCCATTATAAGTCAGTGGGAAAAGTTAAAAAGTTCAACAGTGTCGCAAATGTAGTTTTTACTTTCGCAAATGGCCCTTTTACTGTCGTAAATCTGCCATTTTGTTTTCAGTTAGCAATCAGAAAAATGCTTGGCATTTAAATTTGGGACCCTCTAGCAATCTAATTCTTTTTGTATTCACCTAGTCGGACCCTGAGGATGCTAGCCATGTTTTTGTTTTGGGGTAAAACACCCCAGAAATATGATTTTCAAATTTCTGGAAAAAGTACTTTCGCAAAGTACTTTCGCATGCATGACACTGTCGAATGAATTTGCGACAGCTTTCGCAAATTGCGACAGTACTTTTCTAGGCTGTGGGAAACTGACAGCAATTCTTTGGCACCCTGCTGCAAAAGAACGGTTTGGAGTTTTGGGCTGAAATTTGGAGGGAACACAGCCGACATCTCACAGATGTGCCTTTCAGTGTGTTGTTGAAAAAAATATTACACAGCGGCAAAGTTATGGTACTCCAAAGTTGCAACTTTTTCCCCATAGGATAACATTACGTCTGGCCTTGCTTATTGCAGCAATCGTTTGGCTCCTGCTGCAAAATAACAGTTTGGTCTTTTGGGCTGAAATTTGAAGGGAACATAGCCAACATCCCACAGATGTGCCTTTCAGTGGTTTGGTGAAAAAATATTACAGGGAGGCAAAGTTATGCCACTCTGAACTTCTGTTTTTTTTCCCATAGGATAACATTACGGCGTTCACTGCGCCTTTCAGGGCCCGTATCTCGGAAACAGTGTGAGATACGGACATTTTGTCAGAAAAATACTAAGTACAAAACTAGCTAGGAAAGTGATAATTCATATGACTTTTAAATTTTTTTTCTATGACGTACGATTCCTGAGATACAAGCAATTTACTATTCCAAGTCCTCATTTTCTGTTCCGAGAGTCATTATTTTGCATAAATTCCTTGTACTCACTGTCTTTCTCTATGCAGCTTTTGGGGAAAACCAGCCTGTGTGCTTACATTACTGTTACCATTACCATTTCCGCTTGCGGTTCTGTACCCGTTTCACTTACCTTTCACGTTTACGCCACCATGTGCGTTACCCTTTGCGTTTTCATTTGCGTTTGCGTTGTTTTTAACATTTCTGTCTACAGAACTGTTTCTCTTTCTGTTTTGCTTTGTGTCACCATGAGCATTACGATTTGCGTTTGCAGGCACAATGTTACTATGTGACAAGACATTACGTGGCGGGTCCTGTGCTCCCGCCGCCGCATTACATTCACTATTTCTCGTTATCATTCTCAAAAAAAAGGGAAATTAGAGGCCAAAACTCCATTTAATGCATCAGTTAGGGTTGTTCCACAGCGACAAAAGCGAAGAAATTTGATGTTAGGTTTGAAACCCCCTTTGCACCCCTCCAGCCCACCCTCCAACTGGAATCGGGGTGCGCGTTGGGGTCATTGGTCCTAACTCTCACCTCATTCTCCTATTCCTCAGCTTCTTTCCACATGTGATGGGGTGAGAGTTAGGTCCGATGACCTCAGTGCGCACTTCAATTCCAGTTGGGGTGGCTCGAGGGTGCAAAGGGGTTTAACCCCAACATTGAATTTCCTCACTTTGGTCACTGTGGAACAACCCTAACTGATGCATTAAACTGAGTTTTTTGCCTCTAAAATATATATATATATATATATATATATATATATATATATATATATATATATATAAATCTATATATATATATATATATCTATATCTATATCTATATATATATATATATATAGATATAGATATATATATATATCTATATATATATGTATATATATAGATACAGATATAGACAGAGAGAGAGACATTATAACATGGTTGGGACATTGTCTTCATTGAAAAAGCCTTCATTTATTCATATTCCGTGCCACTATAGTTAGGGTTGAGTACCCCATTTATAGTAAAATCTGAAATTTGGCAGCTTAATAACTTTGCCACCATATGACGGATTTGCCTGAAATTTAGAAGGCACAGTCTGGTGCCAAAGGTCTCTGGACCTGCCAAGTGTTGTTATGGTCCGATGTACGGTTGCTGAGCTGCTGCGCACCAAAAATGCATAAATTATGGGTTTTTATGTGTTTCTTTGCTTGCACCTACAGCCCACATGTTTTGTGCTGTCGGCCCGAAAACTTCAGGGAACATGCAGCCAGGGTCCCTGATGTGCCTTTCGAAGATTTCGTGAAAAAATATTAAATGGTCGAAAGTTATTCAAATAACAGTGAATCCCATTATAGTCTATGGGAAAAATTTACAAAATATGCAACACTGTTGCAACTGCATTTTTTAGTGTGGCAAATGACCCTTTTACTTTCGTGAGTCAGCCATTTTTTTTCAGCTGGTGGTCGGAAAAATGCTTGGCATTTAAATTTGGGACCTTTTAGGGGCACAATTCTTGTTGTGTTCACCTAGTCGTGCACTGAGGATGCTCCCCATGTCTTTTTTTTGGGTAAAACACCCCAGAAATATGTTTTCTAAATTTTTGTAAAAAGTAATGTTGCAAAGTACTTTCGCATATGTGACACTTTCATGATTTTTTTTTGCGAAAGTGTCATGATTTGCAACACTACTTTGCTACACTATGACCAAAACAATAGGAAATCTTTGCCACCCTGCTGCAAAGCAATAGTTTGGTCTTTTGAGCTGAAATTTGCAGGAAAGACAGCCAACATATCTTGGATGTGCATTTTGGGGGTTTGGTGCCAAAACATTACTGTGCTTCAAAGTTACGGCACTCTGAAGTTGACAATTTTTCCCATAGGATAACATTACGGTGTCCGCCATACCTTTTGGATCCCGTATCTCGAAAACGGTTTGAGTACTAACTTTTCATCGTGAAAATTCTAAGAGCAAAACTAGCCTGGAAAGTCATAAATAATATGAGATTGTAATTTTTTTCTACATTGTACGGTTCCTGAGATTTAAGCAATTTAGTATTCCAAGTACTCATTTTCTGATTCAAGGGCCACTATTGTGCCTAAATTCTTTGTATTCACTGTGCTTCTCAATGCACCTTTTTGGGACACAAAGTGTGTGTGTTTGCATTATTTTCACTGTTCGTGTTTGCATTCACGTTCCTGGTTGCGTTCTCGTTACAGTTTGCGTTAACGTTTCCTTTTGCGTCATCATGTGCGTTACCATTTGTGGTTCTGTTTTTGTTTGCATTTGTATTTCCATTTGCATTACTGCTTCTGTTTGTATTACCATTACCGCTTGTGTTTCCATTACCGATGGCATTACCATTACTGTTTGCATTTACGTTTGCACTTGCATTTCCATTACAGTTTGCATAATTGTTTCCGTTGCGTCATCATGTGCATTACCATTTGTACTTATGTTTGCATTACTGTTACCGTTGCTGTTTCTTTTTGAGTCATCATTGGTGTTACTGTTTGTGTTTGCTTTACCAATACTGTTTGCGTTTCCAGTACCGTTTTCATTAGCGTTTTCGTTTATGTCACCATGTGCTTTTACTGTTTGTGTTTCTATTTGTGCTTGCATTTGCGTTTCCATTTGTGTTACCATTACTCTTTTAGTTTTCATTGCTATTTGTATTACCATCTGTATTTGTCCTCATGTTTGCGTTTCCATTACCGTTTGCCTTACCATTTTCATTTGCTTTTGTGATTGCATTTGCATTACAGTTTGTGTTACTGTTTCCTTTCACATCACGACTAGTGTTACCATTTCTGCTTGCATTTATGTTACTGTTACCATTTCCATTTTCATTACCATTTGTGTGTGTTTTCGTTACCGTTACTGTTCTCATTACTATTACCATTACTGTTAGCGTTGGCATTACTGTTAGCGTTAACGTTACCATTAGGATTACCATTACTGTTATTGTTAGCATTACCGTTACTGTAAGGGTTATTACACAAAATGAGAAGCATGGTAGGAGGGCCCCGTGCTCCCACCACCACATACCATTCACTATTTATAGTGCACATTCTCAAAAAAGAAGGGAAATTCATGACAAAAAACTCAGTTTAATGCATCAGTTAGGGTTATTCCACAGTGACAAAAGCAAGGAAATTCAGTGTTAGGGTTTTCACTTCTACCATCCCACCACCACCACCACCACCACCCCAACCCCCAACAGGCATTGGAGCGTGCGTTGGGGTCGATGGAACTAACTCTCACCCCATTCTCCTATACTGCACCACCTCAGCTTCTTTACACATGGAATGGGGTGACAGTTAGGCATGATGACCCCAATGCACACCCCAATGCCTGTTGGTGGTGGTGGGATGGCAGGGGTGGCAACCCTAACACTGAATTTCCTCACTTTTGTTGCTGTGGAACAACCCTAACTGATGCATTAAATGGAGTTTTTGACATGAATATATATATCTATATATATATCTATGTATATATATATAGATATATATATAGATATATATTAGCCAAATAGAGTATTATGCCCCAACTAGCTAAATATACTGTATTAATTAATATTCAATACACTATATACCATCCCAATAACATGTATAACAAGTCCCTTAATAACACATGAAACAAGCCAATTAATAGCACATGAAACAGCAACCCTAAACCCCCCACAACTGCACCCACAAAAAAAAAACTACCATAGACTACACTACAAACCCACCCAACACTCTCCCTCCCAACACACTCACCAAGAGGAGCTGTCCCTCAGAGTTCTAGAACTCTCATACAGGCCCTCCATGCTACTGCTGCCATTCATTTTCTTCTGCTCCTGACCACTTTCTGTGGCTCAGAATGTGCTGCAGTACAAAACGCCACTCCCAACCACACCACTCCCCAGCAGACCACATGCTACTCTTGACCGCACTCTGCTCCTGACTGATGCCACTCCTGACCCACCACACAGCCCACTACCACCATAGCACACTAAAGGAAGGACCACCGGAGCCACTTCTCCTTTTATAGGAGGCTCGTGCCCTGATGAAACTACTGGGACACAAAAAGTGAAATCCCAAATCACCCACTACACTACGGAAAAACAGTAAGTACCTATGCAATGGTACATATCAGTACACTACAGAAAATCACTGCACCATGAAAACACATACCGCTAAGCTATGGAAAAGCCCTACACTATTAAAACACATAGGACATAGCAAAAAGTGCCCAGCCTAAGATATTGTATAAAATAAAAGATGGCAAATCTAGCATACTCATGAATTACCAACTTGGAGTTGAACAAGCTAATAAAGACCACTTGCCCTTTGGGCTTGTGACTTTATGGCTGGTTCAACACTCACTGGTATTATTTCCTCATATACTGCACTTTGCCATAATTTATTCTCTCTCCCTCTACATATAATATATACACTAGTAGTTATACAGAAGTTCACCAGTATGGTGGTATAATGCAGTGTTTGCAGCAGCAAATCATGGTATTTGTGGCAGCAAATACAGTACATGTTATTCAAGTACTAACATAGTACTGCATCACATTTATGGCTGTAAATACAAGGCATTATACTATAATACCAGTGAAGTTTTGCATAATTACCATTTTGTTTGTGTGTGTGTGTGTGTGTAGATATATATATATATATATATATATATATATATATATCTACACACACACCTATATATCTTCATTGCAAAAAAAAAACTGTGTTAATGCACACAGAGATAGGGAAATGTGGACTTAGGGATTCCAACCTTAATTCCTTACCCACAAGGAACCACAGACAACCATCATTAGGTAAGACAAGCAACACACAACTGTTTCCAGATGATACCTATACAGTAGCACTGGTGTGTTACCTTTGTGGATTTGTACCTGTGGCTTGCACACAGGTAGACATACACAGTCACTATTGGTTGCAGATAAACATCCATGATACTCAAATCACAGCACTACTTCTGTCTGCAGAAGCACAGGCCCCTGCAGCCACAGATACAAATTCATGATACCCAAATTACAACAGTTCTTCTGTCTGCAGAAGCCCAGGCTCCTATGGCCAAGTGCTTCTGTAGCCAGTGGCACTCATACACACTGTAAGACATAAACACATTTCTGGCTGAAGGAGCACAGGCCCCTGTGGCTCCTGCACTTCTGCAGTGGCAAACAGAAATTCATAATACCCAAGTTCCAACACTTCTTATGTCTGCAGCAGCACAGGCCCTGTGGGGCCAGCATTTCTATATCCAAAGGTACTTATGTACACAGTAAGGCATGCACACACTTCTGGCTGCAGAGGTGCAGGCCCCTGAGTTCCCAGCACTTCTGCAGCTGCAGGTGTAAGACATAAACACCTGCTTCTGGCTGCAGAAGCCCACACCCCTGTGGGGCCTGCAGTTCTGCAGCTGCAGACAGAAACCCGTGATACCCAAACTGTAACACTACTTCTGTCTGTAGAAGTACAGGCCCCTGTGAGGCCAGCACTTCTGCAGCCACAGGTAATCATGCACACTGTAAGACATACACACACACACACTTCTTGCTACAAATACAAATCCATTAAGATAGGACATGAATCATACTGCATTTGTGTAATCTGGAAACAGTTGTATGTTGTTTGTCTTACCTGATAATGGCTGTCTGTGATTGTTTGTGCAGTCTTGTTCTTTTACTGCTTGGGGAGGGTTATGGTTGGAAACCCTAATGCCACATTTCCCTACTTTTTTTAAAATGAACCCTAACTGGTGCATTAAAACAGTTTTTTTCCAATGAATTCCTTTTCCTTTTGAGATAGTGGAATGGTGTCCTCATTCATCCGGGTTCCCTTGGGAGCTGCGTGAACAGATGCAGACACTCAGGGTCCTCTGGGCTCTGTGCCAAAGGAAGAGAGGACAAGGGTAGTCCAGGTCCTGACATATATACATACAATTACAATACAGTTGAAAACGTTTGACAGAAATAGTTGAGCGTAGATGACAATTTACCCTGACTTATAGTATAGTAGCAATTATATGGGGAAGTCATGCTTTATACCTTGAAAATATATAATTAGATAATACAGCTGCATGTTTGACAGGAATAGGTGAGTGTGGATTAATGCATATACCTTAATAGTCGAGAGTAACAGTATAAATGAGGAAATCCTGCTAAGGTATTGAGTTGTTATATATAATGAGATGAGGTAAGTGCAAGCTAGCTTGCTCAAAAGTTGGGATCAAGTGCAGTAGTTGGGTGTGGTTAGTGAAGTGGCACCATTGGGCCTACTGTGAGAAGAAATATAGGAGTGTCTGAGGTAGAAAGATTGGAGAGTTAGCTGCAGGAGCAGTTTACTGAGCAGTGGTTGGCAAGGGCATAGGATAGTGAGCGGATAGAAGAAGAGTGGTGAATTTCAGAGGGGAAAGAGTTCCAGAGTTGAGGGAAGTGGTGAGAGAAGGTGTCCTGGCCAGTTTGGGTTTGACGTCTGGGGACTAACAGGAGCCGGGAGTCTAGGGACCTCAGAGCATAGGTGGGTGCCAGAGGGGGTGATAGTGTGGAGGTCAGATACACTAGGAGGGTACCAAACCAGTTCTTCGAGATAAACTTGGCATAGTGTATTAGGTGGCGGTTCTCGAGGGAAGGGAAAGCAAGGGAGCAGTATAGCTTGCAGCAGTGGGTGCGAGGAGGAGCGTCAAGAACAAACCAGCAGAAAGCATTAAAAAGGGTATCCAGTTTGGATAAAACTGACTTGTGGGCGGCATTGTAAACAATATCACAATAATCGAAGGAGGGAAGTATCATCTTCTGGATAAGCTCACAACGGACTGGATAGGGGAGGCTAGAACGGTTCCGATATAAAGCTCCGAGCTTGGGGCGGAGTTTTGTTAGTATAGAGTCAGCATGGACTGTGAAGGTGAGGTGGCGGTCAAGCCAAACTCCAAGATACCGGAAGGAGGAGACGTCCTCCAGCTCTGACCCATCACGGGTGTGGAAAAGTGGGAGGGAAGGGAGCCTGGCTAGTCATTGAGATGTACCAAAAGTCATAGTTACAGCTTTTTTAGCATTTAGAGAGAGCTGGTGAGAGTTGAACCAGAGCTGGACTTTGTTAAAATCCACTTGGAGGGTAGAGGCAACTGAGGCTGGGGAGGAGCCAGAAGAAAATAGGACAGTATCATCAGCATACATGTGGATCAAGGAGGCAGAACAAGTTTGGGGCAGGTTGTTTAGAAAAATAGAGAATAGGATAGGTCCAAGCACCGATCCTTGGGGGACACCAGTGGACATGGGGAGGTGAGGGGATATGGCATCCACAATCCTGACAGATTGAGTGCAGTCTATAACGTAGACACTTAACCAGGCAGTAGCAGATATGGAGAGGCCAGAGTCAGAGAGGCTAGATAGTAACAGAGTGTGGGAGACTGTATCAAAGGCCTTGGCGAGATCGATGAAAATGGCAGAGGTGATGAGACCTCTATCCATTCCAGATTGGATGGTGTCAGTGAGCCTTAGTAAAGAAGAGGCAGAGGAGTGATCTTTTCTGAATCCGGACTGGTACTGTGTGAAGAAATTTGAGTCGGTGAGATAGGAGGTTAGCTGGCTAAACACTAAGTGTTCTTGCAGCTTTGCCAGAGCAGGGAGGAGGGAGATTGGCCAATAGTTTGAGGTGGAGGAGGAGACGCCCCCTTTGTGGAGAGGGATGACAATGGCGTGCTTCCAGGACAGAGGGACAGATGCAGTGGTGAAGGATAGATTTAGGAGGTAGGCAATAGGGGTGGCTATGGCAGAGACAGAGAGGAACAGAAGTTTGGGGTCTAGTCCATCCGGGGAATTCCCATTTGAGGGGCTTAATGTTAACAGGGCTTCTAGAGCTTCATCTGGAGAGATTTCTCTGAAGGAGAAAATACCTGTATTTTGAGGTAGTTTTGCCCTGTAGGTGGTGGAAATGGTGACATGGGGGGTAAGGAGGAAAGAAGCAAGGAAGCACAGGTGGAGAAATATAAGTTAAACTCAGCAGTGACTGAGATAGGATCCAAGAGTGTGGAGCTGTTTACACTAAGGAGAGGTGAGGGCTTGGCTGCTGGGGGTGAGAAGAGGGAGTGTATGACTTTCCAGAATTTGGAGGGGCTATTAAGGTTAGATTGGAGGAAGGATCTAAAGTACTCTACTTTAGCTATCCGAGTTGCTCTAGTGCACATGTTGTGCAGATACTGGTAGTGGGAATGGTCCTGAGGTAGGGCTGAGGCTTTGAAGGCTCACCATTCTGAGTCACGGGTGTTCATATAAACTGTGAGCTCTTGGGAGATCCAAGGCAGGTGGGTACCGCGTACCCTAGTACATTGTAGCGGGGTGTGAGAATCCCATATCTTAAGGAACGTGTTTTTGAAGTGAAGTAGGGTGTCATCTATCAGGTTGGGGGGGAAGGGAGCCAGTTAGCTAGGACCAGGTAATTTAGGAGAGGAGTGAGGTTTAGGGATTTGAAAGACCGTTGGACTAAGAACTTGGGGGATTTGAGATGGTGGATTTTGCGAACAAGGTAGATGATATGGTGATCACTCATAGAGTCAGGGAGTAGGCCTGTTTGGATGACTCTGTGAGGATGGGAGGTCACAGCCCAGTCAATAAGGGAGTGGTTACCTGATTTAAGGGTTAGGCGGGTGGGCTCAGTGATGAGTTTGGTTAAATTGAGGGCAGTGACATCTGTCCAGGTTTTGTTGAGGGCCGGGGCTAACCAGTTTAGGTTAACGTCACCCATGGCATATAATGTGCAGGGCCAAGAGTCCATCTGGCTGTAGAATGCAGGGAACTCTGGGCCTTGCACTTCTGTGCAACTGCAGTTGCAGAGGTGCAGGACCCTTTGGCGCTATGCCAAGAGAAGACTTCTATTCACTATGTTGTCACTTCTTGCCCGTGCAGCCAACACTGCACCATCTCTACTCAGGCTGGGCATGTTACCACATAGCAGCATCATCCCCTTCCCCCAGTCTTAGCTCATTAAACTGGCTCACTAAATCACCTCTCAACCTCTGAGCATCAAAATGCATAGCACTGGTCTTCAAAATTCTGAAAAAAATTGAAGGAATATGTAGCAGTTTCTTATTTTAAAGAATAATATATCTAAGAATAGTGGTCTGCATATGTTTAATTTGAGTGAAAAAATCATAGCGTTTTATGAAATTCATAGCAGTTTGAGGTACCAGTATGCACTGAGTTCACCCCCGAACTCAGCTCACTGGCACAGGATCAAAACTCACTAACTGCTGAGCCAAAGGTAGGCCCTGCACACATTTATTCATAAATTTATTTTGACAGTTTGACCCCACATTATGAACTTGGTTGCTAGAATGTATTAAATCCTGCCCTAAAGGTGGCTTCACAATGCAACTGTGAAATCACCTATTGACCAGTATTTGAAAATTCCCACCATCCTTCTTTATTTGTTAGGGCCATGTAAGTAGTATATTAAAAATGTTGGACTAAAATATTGTAAAACAGCCAAGCCATGAGTAAAAGTATGTAAGACACACACAAAACAAATCACATTTTTATGTCGAGAGCTGGTATTGCACTACTGTACTTAATGTGTGACCTAAACATATTTAGAGCACACATAAAAATCTTCAATCAATTAAAAAAAACAAAAATATGAAGTTCACACAAAAAAAATTCTTGGGTTGCACTTTATGTGACCAAAGAACTCTTCACTCACATATCAAAATCCCTGCATGGTCCCTGGCCAACAAGAGCAGCTACTGCATTACGTTGATTTGTAAAGCTTTATTTTTTGTATGGTATCTTTATGGTATGGTTATTATCAAGAAATGTTATTTCACCACAGTAATATAACTAAACTGCAATCCTAGCAACACAGTAATTTTAGTACTATTATGTTAATGCATTAGCAGGCATTTTGACTCTAACCAGAGCATGTTTCACTAGTGATCACTGTACCTTGAACTGTCTTCACCTATTAATATGTTTATTTCACTGCTATCATTAAGTCGAAAATCAGCTCAAGTTTCATCTCTCTCTCTCTCTATTGCACATTCCATGTATTAGCAAGCTATCATCAAGAACAGCAAGACATGGAATGCATCTACCTGATAGTATACCTAGTAAAGTGTTGCAATCAACTGAGTGCAGCTGTTGAACAAGAAAAGAAAGACAAAATACAGTACAATTAAAAGAGAAAGATGAGATATACCAGAATCTGATAGATCTAATAATTATTTTTTATTAGTGAGCGAGGGTGTGTGTAGGGGAGGTCGCGAACGAATATACAGGAGATTATACAGTGAAATGTAACTAAATGAACTGCAAACAATAATTAATTTGCATATACATTTTCATAATATGTAATCTGATTCTTACATGATCTAGCTGAAAAAAAAGTAAGATATCAAAAAGTTTATAACTAAAAAGTACTCACTATATGTATGCAGCAAGTGCAGACAATTGTGTGAAATGGTCTGGTCACAGAAACGTACTAGACAGACCTTGTGACTGTGTGCTGTACTGGGCACTACAGAAAGATATGTATTTAGACTGAGTGAATTCAAGGATGCATGCAAGTGAGATATAAGGCAACACATACAAAAATACTCTAAAAAGCACATTACAAATATCTGGCATTTTCAAGTACGTAAATGAAGGGATAAATTGAATTCATGGACACAGCAATCACCCTATGGACATTGTGACAGACTGAGGACTCATAAATCGACTACCTCTAAACTTAAGAAAAAGGAATAAAAAAATTTCAGAGACAAGGTTAACTGTTTAAGCAGCTGCTACCTAACTGTATGAAATGTGTTGCAGTCAACAGCAATACAGCATATGTAGAGAGCGAGTGCTGGCATTTGCTGTAAAACAGCTGAACAGAGAAAAATATAAATACTGGTAAGGCAGTTTGCTTAAAAAATGTAAATAGAGATAATATATAGTGGCTCTCTATTCCCAGTTTATGTGATGTTACAGTACCAACTCACACATGGATCTATGGATACACTGTATACAAAAGAAACTTGAAGTATTACTCAGCTTTCAGCTTCACTACCAATGAATACTAACACTTACAATGTCAACCAATGTCACTTGGTTTCTTATATGAAGAATTAAAGAGCTAGTGTACTGCCTAAAACTAATATTCGATTTTAAAAGCAGCCAACCATTACCTTTTATATCTGAGATAAGATTTTTTACCTGATATTAGTAAGTGTGATGTGTGGGACAGCTCTTAGCCTGGCAGCTGACATATCTTGCCCCTACTGCCCCACACTACATCATCAGCATTGTGACCTCACTAACCGTGACATCACTGCTACTTAGGAACAGCAAGTGAGTGACTGCCAGGTCATTCACTTGTGATGTCACAGTCAGCAAGATCATAATGCTGATGATGTAGTGTGGGGCAGTAGAGTTAGACATCTCAGCTGCCAGTATAACAGCTAACAGCTGTTCCACGCATCCAGCACAATATTATCACATAGAAGACTTTCTCATAAGCAAAAGGAAAAAGAAAACTACTTCAGAAATAAAAAGTTACAACTGACTACTACTAAAAATTTGTATTAATTTCCTGTCTGCCTGCTTTGGCTCCAGTAGCTCTTTAAATAGATTGTTAGTACAAACAAGTTTCAAACCTTATACACAGATTCCCGACAATGCACCTGACAGAATTTAGCTCTTTTGGTCTGTGGTCCTGCAACTGAAGTAACAGAATGTAAATGCCATTGCTGTCTGCAGACAGGACCTGGATGCACTGACAACTGTCAGTGTAAACAGATATATGCCTGCCAAACAAATAAGGATTTTACCAAACATCCTGCTCCCTCCCACACATTGTACCCTCAATTCTCCCCAATCAAATTCACATATTATTTTTTCTGAATGTGTGGGACCTTCCAGTATTTGATGAGATGAGCACTCATGGTCTCTTATAGCACGAAAATGGCACTTCCATCTGATGGCCTGCATGAAGGGACAGGATATGAGTGCCATTCCCCTCAGTATACTTTACTCTGTGTCATTGACAGAGTAAATACATTACAGTATACTTGCAATAAACCAAATACTTTTAAGAACCTCCCACTTCCTCCCATACATTGCTCTTTTAACCCACCACCTCTCAATCCCCTCTTTCAAAACTTTTTCTGCTTTTGTAGTTGTTGGTGAATGTGTAGGACCTTTCAGGTTATAAAGAGAAGATAAATGATATGCTCTCAGAGTTGGATTGGCCAAACAGGGTACCTGGAAATTTCCAGGTGGGCCTCCTCTTTTGGGTACCTGACCACCATCTAAATTCGGAGAATATTTGGTTTATCATCTTTTCTCTAATTAAATGGGGTATTTTGGGCCCTGCAAGTAAATGTAACATGCAAACACAGAGCTAGTGTATTAGACTGAAGCAGGATACTGATATAAGTGTGTCACCCTGGGCCTTCTTTTATTGATTTTCCAGGTGGGCCCCTGTGCCAAATTTCCTGGTGGGCCCCCCATACCCTAGTTCAACCCTGTGTGCTCTAACAGAAATGGCAGAGAGATCTGATGTCCTGCAGGATGCGGTAGGATTCAAGCGCTGTTTCTGTATGAGGAGAGTACTCAGATGCACTGACAATTGTCAGAAACATAGAAGTTATTGGCAGATTTGGTGTGTATGATCCATAAAGTCTGCCCTTAGTTTCCAACCCCCCCACTTAGCTGCCTGCTTGAGTATCCCACATTGTCTGTCCCATGCCCGCTTGAATTCCCCCACCGTCTTGCCTCCCACCACCCCCTCTGGCAGGGTATTCCATTTTTCCACAGTGTGCTCTGTGAAGGAGAATTTCCTCATATTGCTCCTGAACTTTCCTCCCTTAAGACTAAGGTCATGCCTCTAGTCCTGTTGTAGTCTTTTAACTGAAAGAGGTTCTGCACTTGCACCCTGGTGTTGCCTTTAAGGTATTTAAATGTTTCGATCATGTTCCCACGATTCCTGCATTGCTCTAGGGAGTATAATTTGAGGTCATCTAGTCTTGCCGTGGATGGTTTCTGATGCAAGCCCTGCACCATCTCTGTTACTCTTCTCTGTACCATCTCCTGCCTATCTATGTCTTTCCTGAGGTATGGCCTCCAGAACTGGACACAGTACTCCAGGTGAGGTCTTACCAGGGACTGATACAGGGGCATGTTTACTTTATGCCTTTTGCTTGTGATGCCCCTCCTTATGCATTCCAGGATGCCACTAGCATTTAGTGCTGCCTTTTCACATTGTTTACTGACTTTGAGGTAATCTGATATGATCACCCCCAGTGCTGCCTTTTCACATTGTTTACTGACTTTGAGGTCATCTGATATGATCACCCCCAGGTCTCACTCCTGTCTAGTAGCCACCAGCTGCTCTCCTCCCATTGAGTACAGTTTCCCTGGGTTACATTTTCCCAGGTGCATGACCTTGCATTTTTGGCACTGAATTTCAATTGCCAGGTCCTGGACCACTCCTCCAGTTTTCAGAGATCAGACTCCATACTATGCTGTCCCTCTGGTGTGTCCACCCTGTAGCTGATTTTGGTGTCATCTGCAAACAGGCACAACTTTTCCTTCAGTCCATCTGCAATGTCGCTGATGAGCATGTTGAAGAGGATCGGCCCCAGAACCAAGCCCTGCAGGACCCCACTAGTCACCCTCCCCTCTTCTGACAGAGTGCCATTCACTAATACTCTCCGAGTTCTCCTACGTAACCAGTTTCTGACCCAGTTCGTTACCTCGGGCCCAACTCCCATGTTCTCCAGCTTTTTGACTGATCCACTGTGTGGAACAGAGTCAGAAGCTTTGCTGAAGTCCAGGTAATCCACATCCACTGCCCCACCTGATCCACTGTTTTGGTGACCCAACTGAAAAAATCAACCAGGTTTCACTGGCAGGACTTCCCTGCCATGAGACTGTGTTGATTTTTTGTCGAGCTGACCAGTTTGCTGCAAAAAAGCTACAATTCTTTCCTTCAGCAGGGACTCCATCAGTTTTCCCATGACTGACGTTAGACTAACTGGACGCTGGTTTCCTGGTTGTTCCTTCCTTCCACTGTTGTGCAGTGGTACTATTGTTGCGCTCTTCCAATCCTCTGGCACCTCCCCCCTCCTCAACAATTTGTTGAAGAGCACTGCCAAGGGGGCTGCCAGTTCTCTCCCAAGTTCTTTAAGTATTCTTGGGTGTATATAATCTGGCCCCATAGTTTTATCAACCTTAAGTTGTCTATTTCCTCAAGGACCCTTTCTTCTATGAAGGGACCCGTGTCTATTCCTTCAATTGGACACTTATTTATGCCTATTGTTGACCTGTTTCTATCTACTTCTGGTGTGAAGACTGAGCATAAGTACTTATTGAGTGCCTCTGCCTTCTCCCAGTCTTTTATTTATTTATTTATTTAAGAGTTTTACCAGGAAGGCATACTGAGCAGTGTACCGCTCAATTCCAGATGCACCCGGGGTTTACAAATGGCACAGTAATACAGAAGAAAACATACATAAATATGTGTGGTACAAAACAATGGATGAGACAGTCATATATGCAATTTACAGGTATACAATTTCAGTAAACATTTAGAGCTGACAAAATTTCAAATACAAAAATGGAGTAACCAGACCGGTGTTAACAGCTAGTAGTTAGGTAGTGAGGGATTCAATGGGGAGGGATACAGGAGCAGGTAGTAGAGAAATGAGTTTTAAGAAGGGCATTCCAGTGTGGAGTACTAGTGGCATGTCTAATATCAGCTGCCAGGGAGTTCCATAATTTGGGCAACCTGAAGCTGAAGGCAGCCTGGCCAGACTGGGTGGATCTGTGTGGGATGTGAAGGAGCCAAAAGTCGATGTTCCTGAGAACGTAAGCCGGTGGGGGGAGGGCTGTTAGGGAGGACGATAGGTAGGAGGGGAGTGTCTGCATCCAGAATTTGGCAGTAGTTCTGGCACAGTGTAGCAATTGCCGGTTATGTAGAGAGGGGAGGTCTAAGGACTGGTAGAGGTCACAGTGATGAGTACTAGGAGGATGGTCCAAGGAGAACTGGCAGAAGGAGTTGAAGAGGGGATCAAGCCTGGATAAGGAAGTTTGGGGGGCAGCACAGTAGACTACATCGCCGTAGTCCATAATCGGGAGGATCATTTTTTGGACTACTGCTAGTCGTGTTGGTAGAGGGATGCAATTTTTGTTGTGGTAGAGAGCGCCCAGCATGGGATGCAGTTTTTTGTACAGAGCATCTACATGCGCAGAAAAGTTAAGGTACTGATCTAACCAGACACCAAGATATCTATAGGAAGTACAGGCCTCCAGTGGGGAGCTATCTAGAGTGTAGAATGTGGGGGGGGTGCAGGAAGGCAGGATAGTTTGGCCTGAGAGCCGAAGGTGAGGGAGACAGTTTTTTTTGAGTTTAAAAATAGTTGATTTGAGAGGAACCAAAATTGGATGGAGTCGAAGTCCTTCTGCAGACAGGCCGTCACGGCATTGGGGGATGAGCCAGAGGCAAACAGCACCGTGTCATCTGTATACATGTGGATAGCAGTATGTAGGCAGGCAACAGGCAGATCGTTGAGAAAGATAGAGAACAGCAGAGGGCTGAGAACAGACCCTTGGGGGACTCCACTGGTGACAGGGAATGAAGTGGAACTAGCTGAGCCAATGTGGACTGATTGGGACCTACCTGCCAGGTATGAATGGAAGCAATTACTGGAAGTCACTGACAGTCCAGCTTGAGCGAGTTTAGACAATAGCAGGGGATGCGAGACCATGTCGAAGGCTTTGGCCAAGTCGATAAAGATAGCTGCAGTAATTCCCCCTTTGTCCATACCTGTAAGCATGGTGTTGATGAGGCAAAGAAGAGAGGTGGTGGTGGAGTGATTTTTTCTAAAACCGGCCTGGAAGGGGATGAAGAATGATATGGTATCTAGATAGTGGTAGAGCTGGGATAGTACAAGGCGCTCTTGAATTTTGGCTAGGATGGGGAGCAATGATATGGGACGGTAGTTGGATGGGGAAGAAAGGCCACCTCCTTTAGCTAGAGGAATGACTGTGGCTTGTTTCCATATTGTAGGGACTGACCCGAGTCTAAAAGACAGGTTATAGAGCGTGGTTAGAGAGTAAGCTATGGCAGGTGCTGAAAGCAGGAGCATTTTGGAATCAAGGCCTGATGGGCATTTACCTTTGGATGGGTTGAGTGACTGCAGTATTTTTAGTACCTGGCCAGGTGTGACTGGGCGAAGCGAGAAGGAGGCTGGAGAGGATACTGCAGGGGGAACAAAGGGCAGGAGAGGGGGATGGGAGGAGAGTAAAGAAGATGTAGTGGTGGAGAAATATGAATTAAACTCAGTGGCAACCGTGCTAGGATCCACTATGATGCTTCCACCTATGTTGAGAGTGGGAGTAGGGGGTTGGGCCGGAGGGGTAAGAAGGGATTTTATTGACTTCCAAAACTGTGAGGGGTGAGCGAGGTTATTGTTGAAGGCAGACTTAAAGTAATTTGATTTGGCCTGCCGTATGAGTCTTGCGCAGGCATTTCTTAGTGAATGGTAATGTTGCTGGGCTGTTTGAGCTCCTGTTGCCTTAAAGGCTTTCCAAGCTCGATCTCTGGCTCGTAGTTGTTCCAAGAGGTTAGCTGTTACCCAAGGTAAGTGGGCTCCTCTTACTCTGGATCTTCTGAGAGACACATGGAAGTCCCAGATGGCTAGGAAGTTGGTAGAGAAAAATTTCAGAGCCTCGTCCATGGAGGTGGCCCTAGGGATGAATGACCAGTCGATGCTGGTGAGGTCATTTAGGAGAGCGGTCAGATCAAAGGATTTGTAAGCTCTGTTGTAAAGTGTGTGGGGGGGCCTTGGGTCTGAAAATTTTGCACACCATATAAATCATATGGTGCTCACTAAGGGAGTCTGGTAGTAGGCCAGCTTTGACTATTTGATGAGGGTGGGTGGTGAGGGCCCAATCCAGTAGTGTATACTTTTTGGATCTGTGGTTTAGGCGAGTGGGTTCCACTATTTGTTGGGACAAGTTTAGAGCATTTATTTGGCATCTCGTTTTGGTGGCTACACTGCCTAGCCAGTTCTGGTTGAAATCTCCAAGTATATGGAGTTCCCCTCTTGCCGTAAGGGACCTCAGGTTGCCAAGGTGGTCAAGGATGCTACCCAGAGGTGTGTCTGGCGGGCAGTATGATCCTGCTATGTATAAGGGGATAGAGTGTGGAAGGGGGATTTTGATTAGAAGGGAATCTATTGATTGTATGGGTGTGGTAGGTGTGATTGTGGAGAACTGGAGTTTAGAGGAGATACACATGGCAGTGCTGCCACCCTTCTTTCTGCCCTGTCTGTCTTGGTGGATTAAGGAGTACCGGGTATTGAGAATTCCACGTCAAGGTTATGGGGCTTCAGCAAAGATTCAGTAATGATTACAATATCTGGGTGAAGGGATAGGACAGTAGTTTGTAGGGCTGCTATTTTGTTCAGAATGCTGCAAATGTTTAGGTGGACTATTTTGAAACCTCTTGGGAGGTAAGTAGCCAGTGCAGGAGGTTGCCCAGCTATTGGGGATGGAGGACCTGGGTCACGTTCTACATCACCAGCTATAAGGAGCAGGAGAGCCAGGATGTGCCTTGCTAGGCACATGGTCTTTTGAGATGACCAGCGTAGAGGGGGATGGTTATGGGTTTGGGAGTTAGGAGTCTTGCTCTGTGGGTTGTCCATTCTTTTTTTGTGATTCTAACAATGCCCCCTTTGTTCTTCCTTTTTTCTCATATGTACCTGTAGAAGGTTTTGTTACCCTTTTTTACTTCCTGAACTATCCTAACCTCTATGTGAGCCTTTACGTTTCTTATCACTTTTCCTGTCTCTTTTAGTTTCTGTTTGTATTTGTTTTGTTCGCCTCGTTCCCTGACTCCTTGTACTTTCTGAAGGCTATGCGCTTCTCTTTCACCATGGTTGCCACCTACTTGGAAAACCATAGTGGGTTTTTCCTCCTTTTGTTCTTACTAACCTAACGGGGACACTGTGATGTGACCATGGTCATTGCATCATTCAACCTTGTCCAACATTCCTCAACGCTCCCTTCTATTGTGTTACTAAGGTTGTCTCTCAGGCAGGCCTTCATAGAAACATAGAAGTTGATGGCAGATAAGAACCGCAAGGCCCATCCAGTCTGCCCATTTCTTTTTCTACCTTATGAATGTCCCACCGGCCTTCGCTCTGTCAATGGCCTATCTATTCATACTCATCTGTATTGCTCCCTTATGCCTATCCCATGCCTGTTTGAAGCCCTGCACTGTATTTATATCCACCACTTTCTGAGGTAGGCCGTTCCATGCATCCACCACACTTTCTGTGAAAAATAACTTCCTCACATTACCCCTTAATCGGCCTTCCTCTAATCTCCTGCTGTGTCCTCTTGTCCTGCTATTTTTCTTATGTTGATACATGTTAGACTCTTTCACCTTATTAATGCCCTTAAGGTGTTTGAATGTTTTGATCATATCACCTCTCTCCCTCCTTTGCTCAAGGGTATACATATTGAGCTCCATTAATCTGTCCTCATATGTTTTCTGATGCAGTCCCTGCACCATTTTGGTTGCACTTCTCTGGACTGCCTCAATTTGGTTAATGTCTTTGTGAAGGTGTGGCCTCCAGTACTGCATGCAGTACTCTTGATGAGGCCTAACCAGTGTCTTGTAAAGAGGGATTATTACCTCCCTCTTCCAATTTGTGATACCCCTACTAATACACCCCAACATCTCCCTAGCCTTACCTACTGCTTTAGTGGTCTTCTTAGATGATTTCAGGTCATCAGTGGTGGACAAGTGGAACACCCTGCCAGAGGAAATGGTGGGGGCTGAAACAATCACGGGATTTAAGAATGCATGGGATAGACATAAAGGAATTCTGGAGGTCAGGAGTAAGGGGCAACAGACTTCCTGGAAAACATAAACTGAACTTACAAACTTAAATGGGCAGACTGGGTGGGCCATAGGCCCTTATCTGCCGACGCTGTCTATGTATCTATGTATCTATGTATCTATGTATGATGATGCCCAAGTCTCTTTCTTCCCTTGTGACTGCCAGCAACTCCCCTCCCAGTCTATAGGTGGCTTCAGGGTTTCTCTTCCCGGTGTGCATGATCTTGCACTTATTTGCATTAAACCCCGTCCCCAGTTACCACTCTTTCGACCATTTTGCTAGTTTATCCAGATCCCTTCTCATTCTGCCCACCCTATCTGGATCATCTACTCTGCTGCAGATCTTGGTGTCATCTGCAAACAGACAAACCTTACCCTCTAGTCCATCTGCAATGTCACTGATGAAGATATTGAAGAGGACTGGCTCCAGGACTGATCTCTGAGGTACCCCACTTGTGACTTGCATATCTTGTGACTGTATACCATTTACCACCACTCTCTGTTTTCTGCCCGTCAACCAGTTTGCCACCCAGTTGACCAATCTCTGACCCACCCCGAGCCTACCCAGCTTATTAATCAATCTTCTGTGTGGAACAGTATCGAAAGCTTTGCTGAAATCAAGGTAGGTGACATCAACTGCGCCCCCTTGGTCCACCACTCTGGTTACCCAGTCAAAGAAATCTAAGAGATTAGTTTGACAGGACCTTCCTTTTGTAAACCCATGCTGTCTTGGATCCTGTGCTCCTATGGCTTCCAGGTGTTGCACTATCCTTTCCTTAAGGAGTGCCTCCATAATCTTGCCCACTACTGAGGTAAGACTGACAGATCTGTAGTTCCTTGCCTCCTCCCTGCTACCACTCATGTGGAGAGGGATCACATGAGCCCTTCTCCAGTCTTCTGGGACCTCTCCTGTGCTCAGAGACTCACTAAACAGTTCTGATAACGGCTCTGCTTGTTCCAGCCTTAGCTCCTTTAGTACCCTGGGATGTATGCCATCAGGTCCCATTGCCTTGTCCACCCTGAGCTTATCGAGCTCTTGTAGGACCCTTTCTTTTGTGAAGGGACTAGTGCACACCTCCCTACACCCTGTGTCCATGGTGCTGAGCTGTGGGCCCTGCCCTACCTTCTCTTCAGTAAATACTGAGCAGAAGTATCTATTTAGGATAGATGCTTTTACATGGTCCTCCTCATCATGTCCCCTTATACCTTTTGATCTTAGCAAAATACCCCCTCTGAACTTTCTCCTTTTACTAATGTATCTATGGAAAAACTTGTCACCTTCTTTTACTGTTTGTGCTAGTGTTTCCTCAGTTTGGGCCTTTGCCTGCCTTCCCTGCTTCCCTTAGGGAACTTTGGTATGCCTCCCTATCTTCATCCCACTTCCTGTGTGAAGACTGAGCATAACATTTTTGAGAAGTCTGCCCTCCTGAAGTCAAGGACCTTCAGTCCTTTTTACCCTGAACCATACTGTGTTATGGTCACTGTTGCCTAGGTGCTTCCCTACTTTGACACTCAGAACCCTATTTCTATTTGGGAATATCAGATCTAGAATTGCGTTACCACTTGTGGGTGATGTCACTAGTTGACTTATTTATTTATTTATTTTATTTATTAAATTTTGGTGACTGGGTAAGCCCACTGAGCCCCAGAGGTCCCTTTTTCAGGGGTGACCCGGATGTTACATAACACAAGAGATAATGACTTAGACCTGCTTCCTATAGTGTGACTAGGAATTCCCTGCTTTTTTGTGATGCCACTGTGTGGGTACTCCAATCTATATCCAGCAGATTGAAATCCCTCACCAGCACCACGTCCCCTTTGCCTGACGTCTGGAGGATGGTTTCCAGGATTTCCTTATCCCTGGCTTCCTCCTGATTTGGGGGTCTGTAGATTATTCCTACCCAAATGGGTTTCCATCTTCCGGCCATGATTGTGATCCATAGATCCACTGTTTCCCCTTGTGCCTGCTGCATTTCTGTAGCATTGATGGTATTCTTAACATAAACAGCTACCCCCCCCCCTCCCTTTTTCCCAGTCCTATCTCTCCTGAACAAGTTATACCCCAGGATAGGCACCTCCCAACCGTGATTGTTTGTGAAGCATGTTTTGGTCACAGCCACCCAATCTAGTCCTGCCTCAGCTATTGTGGCAGTGAGGTCAGTCATCTTGTTAGCCAGAATGCGTGCATTAAGGCATAGTGCTGACCATTCTTGATGTGTCACTTTGTTTGTCATGCCCTCCCTTGATCTTATTGTTTGCCCCTTTGCCTTTTCTTATGTTTTTATTTCCTCCCTTTCCTTTGCTTTGGTCATCTGCAGAGTCAGAAAGGGTTTCATGTTTCCTGCTATCTGCTTTTGTTATCCTGGAGTGTGTAGATGTGGTGCTAGCTGGAGGGGGAGAGACGGCAGGCTCTATGTGTTCTTCTCCTAGAGCTACTATCATCTCCCCCCCACTAGTTTAAATGTCCCATGTAGATGTCAAATTTCTGGCCCAGCGCCCTGACTCCCTCCTTAGTCAGGTGGAGGCCGTCAAATTTGAAGAACTCCCTTTCTCAGAAGTTTTCCCAGTTTCCGACGAAGTGATGCCCCTTTTGTGTGGCATCAGTCCTTGAGCAATGCGTTGAGCTCACTTACAGTATCTCTTTCTCTCTGATTTTCTGCCTGTTCTTTCCCTTTTCCCAAACAGGCAGAATCTCACAGAATTCAATGCCGGATGAAAATGAAACCAATTTCTCACTAAGCTGCGCAATGTGCTCCTTAACCTCCTCGACTGACCAGGTAGCAAGGTCATTGGTTCCTAGGTGGACCAGAATGTTTGAGCCCACTTCTTCCCTCTTAACTATGTTGACTATTCGGTCAGTGTCCCTCCAAGTGGATGCTCCCGGGAGACATCTGACTTGCACATCTGTACGTTAGTTTTGTCTCAGGTGGGGGTCCACACTGCGAATCACAGTGTCCCCCAAGATCATGAGTTTTTTCCTGTTGTTCTTGAGATTTTGTTTATGATGTTTTGCTATCCTGTTGCATTCGACTTTTTGTTGACCCAAGACATCCTCTGTCCTTTCGGATGGTACAGACGCAAGAGGTGTGTACCTGTTTCCTGTGTTTAAAGTGCTTTGTTTGGGAGAGTTGCCCGAGCACTGCCCCCTTTTCCTATAACCAGTTGCCATCTGCTAGACTTGGTCATTCTCTGGGGGAGAGGTGTGCTGGTTTGGTGTTGGTGATGTGGAGGTGCACTGCTAAAAGAAATGTTTCCCTGTAGGTGGTTACGTAGGAGGCCGATCTCACTCCATGCCTTATGAAGCTGAGCTCTGAGGTGACATGTGTCCTAGCTTATGGGACAGTGGCCCTGCCTCTGGGCAACATGACTGCTGAAGAGTGTCCCGCAGTGTTGGCAGCCAGTGATATCCATGTGCGAGCCAGCGGACGGAACAAAAGAGTACAAAATTGATCAAATTAAGAGGAAGACAATCTGTTGTCCTGAGAGGTCTGAGCTCTTGCTTCCAGCTGAGAGCTTTCTATTAGTCGACCATTTTTTCAGTAGTGGTACAGCAGTACAAATTCTGATTTACATACAGCAGCCAGGAATTCTGGGTAAATGTTCCAACTGCTCCTTATGCTGAGAGAACAGCTGCTGACTGGGTCTGAGCAGAGCGATCAAGGAGAGAAGTTGCCACAGTGAAGATAGGAGGAGAGAAGCTGCCCCGGAAGAGAAAGGAGCCCAGACTGTGCATTCCAAGGAGGATTCAGGTCAAGAAATCCCTGCTTCTGCACCCGTCAGAGTCTGCCTTCCCTCTGTGAGTAGTCTCTCTCCCAGTTGATGAAGATCAGTGAAGCTCAGCAGACAGAAAGGCTAGGGGCTGAACCGCACTTGGCGCATGCCTCAGTAGGATTGCCCTTTGTGTCTGAGCTGTTGCAGCTGGTTGTTTCTGACTGAGAACTTTCCATTTGCCAACCACTATTTCAGTAGTGGGTACAGCAGTCGGTGAAGATCAGTAGACAGTAAGGTTAGGGGCTGGACCACTCTTGGCGTATGCCTCCTAAGCGTGCCCTTTGTGTCTGAGTTGTTGCTTCCAGCTGAGAGCTTTCTATAAGGTGAGCACTATTTCAGTTTAACAAATAATGTATGCTTGCTAAAAAGAACAATATTGTTGAAAACCACTAATTCCATCCCATATGTTGCACTTTCACACACCTCTCTCAGCATTCCTTCTCCCCAGTCAAAATCTTTTTTTTTCCTGAATGTGCAGGACCATTCATTTTATGAAGAATTTAGCACTCACATAGTCTAACAGAAATGACAGTGCAATCTGATGTCCTGTATGATGTAGCAGGATGCAAGTGCTGTTTCTTTCAATATACCTGATTTTATGTTACTAAATAAACTAAATTCTTTTGGAAACTTCCCACTCCTTCCCATATGTCACTCTTTTAACCCAACCCCTCTAAATTCCCTATTTTAAAAACATTTCTATTTTTTGTTGTTGTTGTTTGTGAATATGCTGGATTTTTAATTATATGAAGAGCAGAGCATTCATGTGCTCTCAAAGAACAAGAACTGAATGTACAATGCATGGGAGGGGGTGGGATGTTGGGTAAAATCCACATTTGTTCAGCAGGCATGTACCGTCTGTTTACACCGACAATTGTCAATGCATCTGAGTCCCGTCTGCAGACAGAAACAGCTCTTGCATCCTGTCACTTCAAGTGTAGGACCACAGATCGAAAAGCTGTGTCTGTTGCAGTATGTGAGTCTTCAGCTATTTAGCTAATGAAAAGTTAAGCCCATTCAGAGAACCTTACTGAGCTGAGAAGGGTGAGGGAACTTACTGAAGGATGAGGGCGGAAGTAGAACTAACTATTTATGATACAGTGATTTGTTCCCCTTAAATCTGTCTGTGCATCAAATATAGGTATACAGGCATTGCTGTTTTTCTGAAACCCAATCTACCTGATATGACAAAAATGGCATTAACACAACAGCATTAATGACTTGTTAAAACAAGTAAAGCTGAAAGATCCTGTTTCTGTCATGAACTGTATTCCTTGCCTCAGTTTCTGTGAGAATCTCCATTTATGTGGTGTCAGATGAGCTGGAAACTGAAATGAGAACAAGCAAATTGGGTAAAAAGAAGGTTAAGGACATTAACCTGCTGAGAAGGTCCAGAGGAGGGCTACAAAGATGACAGTGGGTCAGCAGGGTAAGGCATACGAGGAGAAGTTGAGGTCACTGAACATATACTCCCTGGAAGACAGGAGAGAGGGAGGGAGAGGGAGAGAGAGAGAGAAAGAGAGAGAACATGACTGGGACCTTCAAGTACTTGAAAGGGATAAATAAGGTTGATAAGGAGGGTCTCTTTAAGCTGAGTGGCAACCATAGCATGAAGGGGCACAGTCTTAAGCTGGATGGTGGGAGGTTTAGGAGGGAGGTCACAGGAAGCACTTCTTTACAGAGAGGGTGGTGGACACTTGGAATGTGCTGCTGGAAGAAGTCATCTCGTTGAAGACAGTAGGCAGCTTTAAGACAGGCCGGGATAGACATAGGGGGAAAGGAGGAGTGGGGGGAAGGGAGGGCAGGGACATTAGCTCAAGCTGTGGACCCTGCAATATGAGCAGACTTGATAGACCAAATGGCCTTCTTCTGCTGGCTTCTCTGTATGTTTGTATGTATGTTAGTATGCAAAATAAACTAGCTTTAGTCAGGAAATTGACAGAACTCCATACAAGTTCTTGCTGGACACTAGTATATTGTAAATCAGCCCCATGATACGTGTGCAAGACCCACTCAACTCAAAATCCTTGCCTGGGTTTACATGCTTCTTCCCAGTAATCCTTACAAATCAAAAGTGCTTCTTGCTGAAAACTATAGGAATCCTTAAACTTAAACAAGCATTTGTCAATGCTGAATGTTGCTTGCATATATGTGCTGTTTAGGTATTTGAAAGTGAAAGTACCATGCCTATGAAAACCCCGGGGGGGGGGGGCACCTCTAAAGTCCCAGCAGAGCTCCACTAAGCTCGCTCACTCCCCCTCTCTCACTTGCTTGTTCTGTTTCTCCCGGAGCTGCAGGCTGCCCTTTCGTACTGGGATCCTGCCTTCGTTGGCGCGTTTTTCTGCCAACAAAAAAGTTCACAGCTGTCCTGACAGAGCTCCTTTGAGCTCACCCTCTCTCACTCACTCACTCCCTCCTTCTATTTCTCTCAGCGCTGCAGGCTGCCCTTTTGTACTGAGCTCCTGCCTGTGTTGGTGCCTTTTTCTGCCCACAAAGAAATCAGCAGCAGTCCTGACACAGCTCCGTTGAGCTGGCTCACTCCTCCTCTCTCACTTGCTCGTTTCATTCTCCTGGTGCTGCTGGCTTCCCTTTTGTACTGGGCTCCTGCCTGTGTTGGCGCCTTTATCTGCCCACAAAGAAATCCGCAGCAGTCCCAAAAGAGCTCTGTTGAGCTTGCTCACTCCCCCTCCCTCACTTGGTTGTCCTGTTTCTCCCGGCGCTGCAGGCTGCACTTTTGTACTGGGGCCCTGCCTGCGTTGACGCCTTTTTCTGCCCACAAAAAAATCTGCAGCAGTTCTGACAGAGCTCCGTTGAGCTCGCTCACTCCCCCTCCCTCCCTCGCTTGTTCTGTTTCTCCCAGTGCTGCAGGCTGCCCTTTTGTACTGGAGTCCTGCCTGCATTGGTGCCTTTTTCTGCCCACAAAGAAATCTGCAACAATCCCGACAGAGCTCTGTTGAGCTCGCTTACTTCCCCTCTCTCATTCGCTCGTTCGGTTTCTCCTGGCGCTGTAGGCTGCCCTTTTGTACTGGGCTCCTGCCTGCGTTGGCACCTTTTTCTGCCCACAAAGAAATCTGCAGCAGTTCTGACAGAGCTCAGTTGAGCTCGTTCACTCCCCCTCTCTCACGCACTTGATCTTAATCTGTCCCAAACATTGATTTCCCACAGCGACTGCGCTATTCTGTGCCAGAAGTGCAAAAACATATTTTGGCAAGGATGTGAAAAATGACAGCTGTACTGTTCATAAGGAGGTGTGAAAAAATGCCAGTGTTGAAAATCTGGCGTGAAAATATCACAAATTTGCGAAGTTACAAGGGTGCGTTGAAACAGTGCAATGCACACTTGTAATACAGTCAGTTTATGGACTTAAGTCACTAAATTTTCAACATAGTCATTTTAGGACCTCTGCTCATGAACAGTGTCACTGTCATTTTCTTAATCTGTCCCGAACACTGATTTCCCACAGCGACCATGCTATTCTGCACCGGAAATGTGAAAACACATTACAGCCAGGATGTGAAAAATGGCAGCTGTACTATTCATAAGGAGGTGTGAAAAAATGCCAATGTTGAAAATCTGGCATGAAAATATTGCAAATTCGCGAAATTACGAGCGTGCGTAGCAACTGCACAACGCATGCTTGTAAAACAATTAATTTTTGGAATATTGGGCCAAATTTGCAACACAGGTTTTTTGAAAGCCCACCTCATGAACACTGGCACTGTCGTTTCATTACTCAGTCCCGTAAGGTGATTCTGCGCAGTGACCGCAAAATCATCTTTTGGGACCGAATAATGCCATGACAGTGGCTGCATTCATGAGGAGGGGTCCCAATAACCCCATGTTGAAAATCTGGCACCAACATTCCCAAAAACTGCCTAAGATATGCACCCAAAGTTGAAAAAAAACATATTTATGCCATTATACAGCTTACCGGCATTTCTTCAGTTTGCAGTCGGCTTTGAAGAGTGCAGACATGTTCCCAGTCCACCGAAGATGGTTGTACTGGGCTCTGGAGGTAAGTATGGGGTGAGGGGGGTGAGGGGAGGCAGGGTGCACAGAGGGTGGGTGCGGGTTGGGGGTGGGGCCACGGACTCAACGAGAAACCATTTTCTGTTTTACAGGGTTTAAAAAAAAAAAAAACATTGCGGGACAGTTTTTCTTTTTACAGGGATATGTGGCATGCTGGGGTGGGCTCCCAGCATGCCACCTGAATGTTCTGCGGGGGCTGTAGCCGACAGGGATTGGGCACCCTGTCGGCACATGGGGAAGAGCCGAGGCGAGCTGGGCACCCCTCAGCACACAATTAATTCGGGGGGGCATTATGCTGACATGGAGTGGGCTCCCCCATCTGCAAATTCAACTTGGAAGGGGGGGACTGAAGCTGATGGGGATTGGGTGCCCCGTCAGCAAAGAAAGTTGGGGTGGGCATGATGCAGAGGGGGGTTGGGCACCCCCTCGGCATACAGCATAAATTTTGGTGTGGGGACATTATGCTTACAGGAACTGGGCTCCCCATCAGCAAACTGGGTCGGGGGCATGCAAGGAACCACCCCTCAATGACGGGTTGCTCCCTCATTGCAGCGGGATGTCTGACGCTGCAATGACCAGGTGGCTTCTGATTGCAGCGACCAAAACATTTCAAGGTGGTGGCACGCTGGCTGAACTAGTGTCAGCAGCAGGAGTGTGCTGCCCTATTGGGGAATGTGAGCAAACCTCAAAAGGCAGGGGGGCATTGGCCACAACAGTGCCGCACCTCCACAACCTGCTTCTGCAGCAAGCTGCCGCAACATGTTTCTTGCGCATGCACGTAAGCAACATAAAAAATAGGAAACTAAACACTTCATCTTTAAGTGGACTGGGGTGCTAACCCCCCATACTGCTTCATTATACACTCCCTCCACTCCAGATTGTGCCCCCCAGTGCATAGGTGGAAGCACCAGGGTACTTACCTCCGTTGATGCCAAAGACGATCACAGCACTGGGATCTGCTGGTTCTACTATGCTATCCCATAGCCATTTCATTCATTACAAGGCACTCGGCCGTGGAGGAGGGAGGGTTGTGCCAGTGCTGGGCTCCCATTATTTTCAGAAGGGTAATTGGGTGCTGGGGGGAAAAGGGTGGGAGTAGGGTGCTGCCAGGGTAGGGGGGAGGGAACATATTATGTATAAGTTTAAACAGACAAGAGGGTGGCTGGCTGTGGAGGTGGGCAGGTTGTGCCAGTCGATCATCAGAGATTTTAGTTATTTTTTTATAACAACATTTGCTGGTGCTGGGGGGGAGGAAGGTGGGAGTAGGGTGCTGCCAGGGTGTGTGTTTGTATGGAGGCAGTATATTACACATGAGATTAATCAAACAAGAGGGCAGCTGGCCGTGGAGGCAGTTGGGTTGTGCCAGTGGCCCATCAGGGATATTTTTTTTTTATTATAACAAATTTCTGTGAGTGAAATTTTGTCATTTTGGGTGAAATTGTGCATTTTGCGGTGAGATTTTGCATCCCGCGTGTGAAATTTTGCAGCTTTGCACCCAGTGAAATCTTTGGTGGAATGGTGTCATTTTGCTAAATATTTCATGTGGCCAAATTCCTGATTTCGTGGCAATTTTGCCAGTGAAATTTAATTTCACAACATCTCTAAGAGTAGACTTGCAGAAGATGTTGAAGAAGGGTCCACTCTGGTAGGTGATATTTAAGGAGCAGTACTATAAACAACATCTGCATGATCCAAGACAGAGAGGATCATTTTGCTTATGTTCTCCTTCCTAGCAAGCAGGGCAGGACAGGATTTGTTATGATGAAGGGTACTGACTCCAGTTTTGGGAGGCATTTAATGTTATTAGAATAGAGAGTTCAAGGTTCTGGTCAAGCCATTCTGTTTTGCTGTTTGTTCATGTAAGTAATTTGTTAAACTTGATATTTTTAACTGTGATAGCACTTATCATTATTGGACTTGAATTCCTTTTTACGTTCGCTTGCGCGCATGCGCAAGGAGCGTTTTGGGTAAGTAGCACACTTTGGAGGTGTGCCTCTCCCTTGCAATCCAGTGCTCCGTTGAGCAGGCGTGGCGGTCCTGCACCAATGGGTGCAGGAGCTGTGTATGACAGCGGTGGTCTTCGCTTCAAAGAAAACCACCGCTGTCATACCGAGCACCGCGTCACGCCCGCCCCTCACGTCCACGCCCATTCACACGCCGCTTCCAAAGCTTTTGTGCCACGCTGGGAGCCCACTCCCAGCGTGGCAAACGTTGTTGCCGACGGGGTGCCCAATCCCTGTCGGCTCCTCGCCCCCCAGCTATCTTTCTGCCATGCTGGGGAGCCCACCCCAGCTGGCAAACGTCCCACATCGCTGCTTTTTTTTTTTTTTCTACCTGTAAATGGAAAATGGTCCCACGCGCATCTCCCAGTCCCCCCACAACCCGCACCCACCCACTGCGCACCCAGCCTCCCACACCCCCACCCCATACTTACCTCCAGAGCTTGGTGCGACGATCTTGGTGGACCGGGAACACGTCTGCACTCTTCAAAGCCGACCGCGAACTGAGGAAATGCCGGTAAGCTGTATAACGGGCTAGACAGGGGGTTTTCAACTTTATTGCATATCTCAGGCACTTTATGGAATTTTTGCACCAAATTTTCAACATGGGATTTTTGGGACCCCTTCTCATGAATGATGTCACTGTCATGGCGTTATTCGGGCCCGAAGGGTGATTTCGCAGTCACTGCATGAAATCACCCTTCGGGCCTGAATAGTGCCATGACAGTGACATCATTCATGAGAAGGGGTCCTAAAACCCCATGTTGAAAATTTGTGCAAAATTCCAAAATGACTGTTTTATTTAGCGCAGCGTTATGCAGTTCCTCACGTCGTGAGGTTTGTGAATTTTCAATATTTCTACTCCAGATTTTCAACATTGCCATTTTACCAAACCTTCTTATGAGTAGTACAGCTGTCATTTTTCACATCTCACCCAAAACATGTTTCCGCCCATGTAGCGCACAATGGCGCAGTCGGTGTGCAAAATCAATGTATGGGACACATTAAGAAAATCCCAGTGACACTGATCATGAGCAGAGGTCTTAAAATGGCTGTGTTGAAAATTTGGTGAAAAAATTCCTAAAAATGACTGTTTTACGAGTGTGCGTTGAGCAGTTCCTACGCACGCTCGTAAGTTTGCGAATTTTCAATATTTTCACTCCAGATTTTCAACATTGCCATTTTACCACACCTCCTTATGAGCAGTACAGCTGTCATTTTTCACATCCTGCCCAAAACGTGTTTCCGCCCATGTAGTGCACAATGGCGCAGTCGGTGTGCAAAATCAATGTATGGCACACAGTAAGACAATCACAGTGACACTGTTCATTAGCAGAGGTTTTAAAATGCCAATGTTGACAATTTGGTGAAAAAATTCCTAACAATGACTGTTTCTGACGTGCATTGCCAGTTTCTACACCTGCCTTCGTCGGTTTGAATTTTCAATATTGCCACTCCAGATTTTCAACATTGCCATTTTACCACACTTCCTTATGAGCAGTACAGCTGTCATTTTTCACATCCTGCCCAAAACATGTTTCCGCCTCTGTAGCGCACAATGGGGGTAACAAAAAGGTCATGCTGAAAATTTATTGTGCAAATACCAGCAATCGCACAGGGCATTACGGTAAAGCACCATACGTGCCAAACACCACTGCAAATACGCGCAAGCGAACGTTCGGCATTGACAAATGCTTGTTAATGTTCTCATAATTTAACTGGTAATTATAATCTATTGCAATTTCATACTGTATAATTGTATCTTAAAACTCAGTAAAATACATTATGGAAAAAAGGTTCTGGTCAAGCTAAACCCCAAGGTACTTAAAGGACATGGCACACATTGCATGGGACCCATCTAGAATGAGTAAAATTAGGAAGGGGGGTGGGGTTTGCATACTTTAGTTTGGAGCCAAAAGTCATGGTTACTGTTTTCAAAACATTCTGTGTAAGTAGGTTCAAACCAAAAGGTAAACCAACTGACTTAACATCACACCGGAAGAAAAATGCAATCCCAAATGTATCCAATGGAAAAACTATAATTCAGACAGATCATTATGGCGAAAGAAGCTACTATCAGAAACTCTGTTTAAAACTGTGAAAGTGTAAATGTGACTGCTTTATTAAGCTTACTGTGGATTTGTATAATATTTTGATCTAGTAAGATATATGCACTACTGTATAATACTGTATACGATTATAATTCAGAGTTGCAATAAGCAGTATAGTAAGGCATTAATTTACTATGCCCAAACATGTGCAGACAGTACAGGATGGAACTCTAATTCTGAAGGGCTTATTGTATGGTGTACTGGCTAAGTTACCTATCTCCATATTTACACAGCATATTTTATTCATCGCTACTTAGAAAGCATGAGACAGGGTGGAGAATGTCAGACTCAAAGTACCCTTTGACCTTAAATTACCATGTTACTAGTTTACTTGAATGCGCCTTATATTCCCATAGCAGTGGATATTAACACATCACAGGTAGACTGTGAGCCTCCGGGCTGTAATTGTCGGGGCTGAGGTTGGTGATGAGCCTATTAGAAGGTAGAGTACCCTAACCATTAGGAACATATGAACATACAAAAGAGAGAAAGAAGGCAGAGAGACCATCCCCAACTTTACAGTTTTAAAACTTTGTTAAGTGTACTTCTTTTAAATACACCTCTAGATCTGTCATGGATTCTTCTAACTTCTCAGAGTTTACAACATTATTGTATAGTGTGTTCCGTACCCCCACTGTGCCACTGTTTACACACTGCAAAGCGGTTCTATACGCAGGGCCCCCAGAAATCTGTAATTCCATGGCTGCTGGATTCCCCACATAATTTGCACCCTGACACAGAATAAATATATATAGTGGCACAGAATTCATTGTTCTTCGTGATTTTTCTTTAAAACAAACTGTATTTCCACAACACCTTGCTCCTTTACCGTTCTTATTTCAGCAGTAAGACATGACAGGATGCGCTTTCTGCTGGTATAATGGCATGCCTTGGGTGGCTTGAAGCATGCGATCAAAAGATGAATGCTTTCACTCCCCAAGAAGTACTCCAATCCCAGTACAAAGCCCACCCTGGAGTTCCTTACTGCGATTATGAAATGGGTCTGTTACATTTAGTAAATAATATATATTTTTTGCATTATTTTCCCCCCTACATGCTCCAGGATCCGCCATTCCTTCAGGCTGCTATGATCCCTGACTCACCTCCTACTACCCCCTCGAGCCTCCTTACCTCATATTGCAGCCTCCCTGGGGTAACCCGGTGTAAACCTTTGCTGGGTAGGTCCCTCTCCTCTGAGGGGGAAGGCACCGGTAGGGGCAGCCAGCATACTCTTTCTCTTGGCCCCAGGGTGCTGCTGAGGTGGACATGGCTCCTTCAGGGGTTTTTGGAAGTGTCCGCAGACTGGCAGCCATCATCCGGCCGATCCTGACATGGTTTCTGCTTTTCTGGTGTTTTCCCTGTTGCGTCGCTCATGCAGTGCTCCCAGTCTCTACCGGGGCCGCTGCAGAGTGATGTGGCCCTGCTACCCATCTCAGGAGAGGAGAGCAGTCCTGCAGAAGCTCAATCCTCTCCTCTCCTCCCCCTGTCAGCCCCCAGTGCTCAGAGTCCATTCTTTAACCTGGGTCACCGGCATGGTGTGAGGTAAGATGCCAGCACCTCAGTCCTCTGCGCCACCAGTCGGGCAATTTTTTTTTTTTGTTAACTTTTTTTTAGTTTGAATAAGTACAACTAGAAAAAAGTTGAAGAAAAAGAAAAAATGTTGTCTTGTTGAGCCACTATAATTTTACTATTTGGTCCATAGGTGACAGATGCTGGATTTTTTTAAAATACAAGTAAGTAAATTGAGGAACATTGATACAGTTGTGACTACTTAATATAACCAGGTCAGTGAGGTTATGGATTTCCTCTTTCAGTACTGTTGTGATGGGCTTTCAGCGCTGGGTATAGAGCTCCTCAGCAAATCAGGGTTCTGAATTTTTTTATACTCATCTCACAATTATTCTCAAGCTCCTTTACCATGCTCAGTATGTGATGTCAGAAATAACATCAAACAATATCTTAGCCAATAACTGTGCCCCATTCTGCACAGAAGTGAAGACTCAATATAACAGAAATAAGAACACCCCTCCCCCCACAGAAGTCTGGGATCCCTGCCGCAGAAATAAGGACTGACGTGCCACAGTTACCTAGGGGTCCTACACCATTGCACTATGAACTAAATGATTTCCTGTGCTACTCTCCTTACAGTATCGCACATGCTTTGCAGAAAACAAAGTTCCCACTAGAATGTGGCGAGCTCAGCACCTACATGGAAAACTGGTGGACTATAAGTCTCCTGTGTGAGAAATTATTTATTGAGCACTGAATTTTATGTGTATATAATCGTTAATAACAAACATGCGAATACTGGTGTAGATAGGAAGTAAACAGCTCACGCACTTGGAGTTCTGAAAGTGCAAAATGTTCTGCTATGGGCTTTGAGTTTAAATTACTTCCTCATTGTGGTAATTCCGTTAAATACCAGCTGCAAATGTCTGTAGCGGTCATTACTCAATAGCACAAGATTCAGCACTAACAGCCAAATGCTCAGTCAGCTTCCACGAAGCCAAAATAAAGAGCAAGGCTGGAAAACAGCAGAAAATGTAGCATCACAGACAAACCAGCCTTTTCAGCTAAAAATAACAAACCAGTGACCCACAACACCCATCGGATATGCCATCAGTAATTTAAACTCAAAGCCCATAGGCAGGACATTTTAAACTTTCAGAACTACAAGAGGGTGAGCTGTTTGGTATCCTGTCAGTTGCGTGCGGTAATGACAGTGAAGGGGAATTTGGGGTGGAGCAATTAGGGTGGACACGATCTGGGCTGTTGGGACTTTGGCACAGGGGTGATTGTGGGTGGACTTTGGCGCAGGGGTGATTGTGGGTGGACGGGAACATAGGGACCTAACTCTGGTCTCCCCTCCCCAATGTGTGCAAGGTGGGGATGTTTATATTTATTTGGAGGGGTGCGAGGGGGCAAAGCCCCCTCCTCGCATTGGGTCCAACATGCAGTGTGACCAGCCAGGTGCGCAACACAATTCCCTGTCACTCACCTTGCTGTCAGTCATTTTCCTGTGCCCCAATCATCCTCAGTGAAATTGTTTTTGCCCTATTGTGGGGTGACCCAAGCTGTTTACATCCTGTATACACCTGTATTTGCACATTTGTTGTTAAATACTGCTAATAACATATACAAGTGGAAACTTTGTGTAACCCTAGATGGCGCTATCCCAGGGGCTACTACCCCTGCCTGATTTGCCACCAACAGGTTGAGGGGCCTGGATCCAATGGCGGGTGCCTCCACCCAGAGGTCAGGGTTTGCAATAGTTAAACTAACTTGGTCACAGCCCTCTGGGACACTGCAACCCCTTTCTTCCACTAGTGGCCCACACAATATATCAGAATTACCTTCACAGTATACACTTACCCCAGGTCTGGTTCCGGCACTGGGACCTCCTGTGAAATGAGATACAGTGCAACAATCACAGTACAGTACTTTAACATAGACAAATACCTCAGGCAGTATAACTTTGCTGAAACAAGCAGCTCTGATTTATTTAGGGGATATAACAAGGACAGGGGGAAATCAGGTTAATTAGCTTATCACTCTAATAATCTACCTATGGCTCTGTGCACAGGCCTAACCCTATCAGTTACTGTCCCTGGGTACCCAAGCCCTAGTGGCTAGTCCAAACCGTGGCAGCTGGTAGGGGCCCTTTCACACAGAGAAAAGGAGAATTAAACAGTCAGCAGTACAGTAATTCCATTTGGATTTAATGTGGCAATTCAACAGGGAGGCACCCTGAATTAGTACTCACGACCTCCAAATAAGATAGGGTCCTTCAATGTCAGCAGGGCTCACTTGAGGTACACAAACCTCTTCACACATCCATATAAAAAAGCACTATACCAGGCAGGCTGCATCTGTATCCCGATCACCAATTACTGCACAATACCGGGAGAACACACAGCAGATTCAGTTCCTGACAGACCGAGTGCAATTTTCAGCAATTCCTCCAGTCTTCTACAGGGTGAGCCTGGTTTCTACTCTTCAGAGATCCTTTGATTCTTTTCACAGGACGGAGTTCAGTCCTAACAAGCTGCAGACGGAACTCTGGCTTCACACGTTTTTGACTAAAACTGCACACTGAAAAGCACAGGGCTCCTTCCTTCTTCACTGCCAAAGCTCAACTGAAACTCCAACCGACAAAACGGGCACTTCCTTTGAGTTCCTCCCAGTTCTTGACTGGATTGGCTGTCACTCACAATAGACTGCTGCTGTTGGTCCAAAAGGCACTGAAGTCTAAACTACATCTCCCAGAGTCACTGCCCATACAATCCTCTTGTGGCTGGCTCAGATTATGAGTCCAAGTTCTGATTCGTCCAAGGCACCATTTTAGAGCTAGCTTACCCACACTGATTGGTCCAGTTCAGCAGTTCAAAACTAGAATGGGGAACTAGCAGACACAGTTCTGACTGCAAAGAAAGCAGGTTAGACAAACTGTAATTTCATTATTACTCTAAATAATTTCTGGCAAACAGTTACATCTTTCAGATAGGTTCCCTTTGCACTCCTAGTGACTGCAAAAATGAAGTGAATTGGCAGCAGCTCGAGTGGTAATCAGAGAAGCACACAGTCCCACCATACAAACTAATTATGTCTGCAAGCAGACAGCTCTTAAAGAGACAGTACCAGAGGCTCTAAAAACACTCACTGATAAATGGCTTAAATGCCAAACACCATTCAGGCTTGGAGCATTCAAGCAAGCTCCTGGAAGTCTTTTGGGAACCCCCATTTGCAGGGGGGTTACATTTGTTTTCTGCAGAATTCAGTGTACACTCCAAGGTCTGTGCGCTACACTTAGGTCAATGTGGGAGCACCCACTTTCTGTAGGTTGATTTCACATGCTTTGTTAAGCTGCGGGAGTAATGTTTCTTTTTTTTTTTTTTTGTATTATCTATTTACCTCCTCCACTGGTGGCCCACCTTGCTGGCCACTTCTTCAGGCAGCCAGTCTCCTCAGTTGCTGCCCTGATCCTCCATTCTGTAGCTGTTTGCCGCCCCCATTATGCTGCCCCAGTTGTTCCACCATATCCCTTCGATGGAGGGGCCCCCTCTACCTGTAGGGGTAACCAGGAGGGGAGACTTCAGTGCCTGAAGGTGTCTTTTGTCATCTGGGCCAGGGCATTGAGGGGTACAGCATCGGGGGCCATCCTGGCTGTCATGGCATCAGGAGGATAGGGGCCACTGTCATCCAGCTGCAAAGTGGCCATTTTCCTGTTTTCTGGATCCCCCATGTGGAAAGCATGCTGCAGCATCCTGACTGCCTGCACATGCATTGTGTGGTCACCCACAATGTGGTGTGTGGTGTCAAGTCCAGCCGCCAGGAGTCACCCAAGGGCAACAGATTCCTAGCCCCCCCCTCCGAGAAGAGAGCACCTGATGGACACTCTGAACCCTCCTTGTTGGCCTCCGCTCCTGGCGCCTCAAGCTCGGGACATGAACCTGGGTCACCAGCGTGCCAGGTGAACCTCTATCGCCTGGCACCATGGAGCTGGCAGTTATGTTTCTTAAAGGGATGTATGACTTCAGAATGGTGACAGTATACTCTCATTTAAAACCTTCCATTTCTTCTAGTTCCTGGCAGCACCTCGTACAATTGACTGTAGCACAGGTGTGATGGGGTGGTTTTGGTAATAGAGAAAAGGCATCAGCATTGTTATATTTCCAAGAACTGCATAAAACCAAAAGCACAAGCCATTTCAAAACAAAAATTATACAATGGCAAGAAAATTTCCTGGACTCTGATTGGTCAGTGTGTGCCTGAGACAGTGACGATATTACACAATAACATCACTGTGTTGATTTTTTGGATGATATGTATTTTTTTTTTCAGAAACAAAGATACACTGCCTCACTAAAAATCTACTAAAAACATTTTTATTTTTGTTTTGTATAATATCGAGCCATTGTATAATTGCAATAAGGCACTCCAAGGTGTGTTTTATCATGTAATAACGTCACTCCTGGGGTGGTAGAAGCACTCGGCTTCGCCTTGTGCTTCAACCCACTCCAGGAGTGACGTTATTACATGATAACACACACCTTGGAGTGCCTTATAGCTTAAGTATACCATTACCTGCTTTGTAATGCTGCTCTTCAGCTTCTGCTTTTTGATCTGTGATGGAAAAACATACCTTGCAGATTTAAAGCAGCAATGCAACGAAAAATGTTTTTCCAAAAAAAAAACTAGTTTCAGTTATAGTTAATGAAAATGTTAGTATATTAATAAAAATATTAGAATACCTGCCAAATGTACTTGTCTAAGTACCTCCTATGCTGTGCACCATGAGGTTTTTTATTTTTCTCCGTCCTAACTGTTGCCAGGTGTACAATGCTATTTCTACGAAAATGTGGTAGCTATCTTTTTCCTTGATAAAAAAAAAACTATGCCGGCCCGGTGGCGCTGAGGGTTGAGGCGCTGGGCGCACACCTCGCGCCACACGGCAGTCCAGGTTGAGAGCGGACTCGGGTTGCCTGAGGGTCAGAGGGAGGAGGAAGATCGGCGTCCCAATGGATGCTCTCCTCCTCCCTCAGGGGTGGGTTCTGGGGTGCTATATATGCACCCGATGCTCCGGGGCCGGTGGAAGCACAGGCACCGGGGCACAGGCGGCCAAGAGCCAGGAAGGGGAGGACGTTGAGGGCACTTGACAACGGCGTGCATCAGCACGCCGTCTGTCTGGACGTCAGTCCTGCATGCCGATGTCCTCGGGGTGGGGGGGCAGAGGGAGAAAAATGGAAAAAAACCCTCGGTGGTCCTAGATGAAGACGGCTCCACCCAAGACCACCGAACCCAGAACAGACCCCAATGTGCAGAAGGAGGGAGGAGAGAGGCACTCTAGGGGCAGATCCTGGTAAGTGGCGTAAGAGGGATGAGCAGTCTGAAGGAGTGGACACCGGGGTAGGAAAGGAGGTTAAAAGAGGAGGGTTAAAAAAAAAAAAAAAACTACATTAAAACATTTATAAAATACTAAAATTTTGGTGGAATTATAAAAATGTACCTCCACATATAACAGGGAGATACCTGAAATCTTTTATAGTGGGAAAAAAGGTAGGGTCAAATTTGCCCAATTTTGTTGCACTGCTGCTTTAAATATCAACCCTTACCGAAGTAAACTTTCCCTATACCTACTCAGATCTTGGGTAGTCCAACTGAAGCTACTCTACTTTTCTAGAAAAGTGCCTCAAGGAGCTAAAACTGAAAGCATTCGTTAACCATGTTGTGGCTGACTGTTGTACACATTTTTAAGTGATTCATGATTCCCCATACATAGTTGTTGAAGATAATGCCACACCTGTTTGCTGTCTAAAGGTTTTCCACAATAAAGGGGAACACTGGGAGGGGATCAGTGATGGTTCCACTTATTAAAAAGAGTCCTTTATTAGCTTATTTTCAAAGTTATTTTTCAAGTAAGTAATTAACATTCACAGCCTTTGTTAATATGGATTGAAGCATACAGACCCTGATGAAGCACCTGGATGGAACAAAGCACTATATGCTTTTCGCTGTAGCTTGTTTTGTCAGACTCCACAATAAATGTTTATCCTTTTCACTGGAACAGAACCTTGGTTGTGTTTTGTGGCTAGTTAGCAGTGAGTGAGTCTTCTGTGTGTGGGGGATTTCATTATCAACATTCACCTGAGCCTATAAATGTCAGTCACTAGTCAAATCCCTTAGAAACATTGGAAGCTCTAAACCTAAAGGGGAGGGGGGCACAGCTCAAAAGTCTAATCACTGGGTACAAATAATGGGCCATTTCAATGGAAAAATATATTTTTAGTGCCCCCCCCAAGCCGCACCTGCTTGCAAGAAAATGGGAAATTTAAAGGGAACAGTCAGCACTGAAAGCCCCATACCCAAGTGTGGGGCTGGTCCCAGTTCTCACTTTGTGTGCAAAAAACACTTTTTTTATTTACTGTTTAATGCTGTAAAGTAGATTGTATCAGGATGATTCTGCTAACTTCCAAGCTGACATTTACTGTAACCAGAAATCACAGAATCCCCTTCGGCTGACATCAGAGAAGGGCTGCAGCAGTGGGAGCTCAATGGCAGTGCATGTTTGAGTTTTTATAAGCTCTGATTTTTTGTTTGATGGTCCATTATCCTCCTGGGGGTAAGTGCAGTCACAGAGGACTGTACGTAGCCCTGGAAAAACAGCAGGACCGGCAGACATCTGAGCTGAGCTTATAAAATGTCCACCTTATCTAAAAATCAGTGATGAAGAACCAGCCCGTTGGCACTAAGGGTTGAGATGCTGGATGCCACACCTCATGCCATGCCAGCGATCCGTGTTTGGGAATGAGCCTGAGTTGTTGGGGATCAACTGGGGGGGGGGGAGGATGAGGAGCAGGATTGAGCTGTCGTGAGGTAGTTCTCCTCTCCTGGGGAGGGATGAGGGGTTTCTCCAGCCTTTGGCTGCGACCTGGCATAGGACGGATGGCAGTTCAGGCTATGGGGGGCCTGTCAGTAACCAGGGGTGGGGCAGAAGGGGCTGAGCTGGTACTTGGAGTGCGTGTGCACCTCCATGTGCATGCACTGCCATGTCTGCTGGGGTCCCGGATTCTCGGGGGGGGGGGGGGAGAAGCATAAAGTACATGTAAAACCAACAATCAGTGATGAAGCCACAACGTAATCCCTTTGCCCTATCTTCTTAAATGGAACTTGTTCCTGGTGCCTGAGCATCATAAATGGTGCACCCAGGTCCAAGGTCCACCCATGGAAACAGGTGGCATTCAGGCTCCCAAACTGGTCTCCATCTCCCTGCTGCTGTTTTGTCAGTGAGTAAGAATACATGAGCAAGAAGGTACTGAGGAAACTTTACATCTCCCTGCTATTTCCCCAGCTTTATCAACAAGAAGGGAGAAACACCAAGTCCCCCAAAGGAAATCTGGATCTCTCCGCTGGTGGTGGCCCAGTTTTACCTACCAGTAAGTAAGAAGGTGTGGGTACACATACCATAAGAAAACAGCCCCAGCTCCCCAAGGATGAGCATGGATGGCCCCATCAACCCCAGGACCACAGAAACATGATAACTGTTTTTGTAATACTCGGAGATGCTTCTTTAAGCATAATGATCTATCTGAATTATACCGTAGTTTTGTCATTGGATACATTTGGGATTGGATTTTTCTTTTGGATGTAATGTCAGGTCAGTTGGAGTAACTTTTTTCTTGAGTCAACATACCCTGAATATTACAAAACAGTTACCATGTTTTTTTTGCTGAGACGCAGAGATTAAAAAAAGTGGGGTTGTTTCATGTTCCTGTGTATGTCTTTAGGATCAGTTACAGGATTTTTAATACTGTAAATAAATAAAAAGAGAACTAAGAGAGCTTCAGTAGCAGATAAGTAGTGGAATTGCAGTATAATGTGGGGAGTGGTGCAATGTAGTGGCTGTGGGGCAGCCATATTCAGGCAGACCTTCTGGACACTGAGGTGCTGCCCTATCTGCATGCACTTCTCGGGACTGAGGGATGAGGTAGCCAGACTCAGAGCGGAAGTAAACTGGGTCAGGAGTACCATCACCCCTGTCCAGGAACCACCCAGTCCAATGCAGCTGCCTCAAAGGATGCCGAGAACGAGGAGCACTTGGATGACAGTGGGCTCAGGGAGGGTTAGAGCAGTCAGGCAGAGGCCATCCCAGATCCTATTCCTCTCAAGAACTCATATGCCACACTGGCAAATGAGGACAACCAAATAGAGGTACCCAGGGAAGTGGAAGGAAAGGATGTGGAGGTTAGGCAAGGAGGTGACCTCAGTGGGGAAAGCAGTGGACCCCAGAGGAGGAGGAAGCGAATCCTGGTGGGGGACTCCATCATAAGAGGGATCCAGCTAGGAACACAGGAGGGGGAGGACAGGGAGGTGAGGTGCCTACCAGGTGCCACGGCATGGAGGGATGGAAGGAAGATACTGGGGATCACTGGGAAGGCAAGACAGGAGGGTGAGCTGGATGTCATTATCCACCTAGGTTCTAATGACTTGGCAAATGGGGAGCCAAAGGAAGTTCAGGAAGAGTTTAGGAAACTGGGAGGGGTCTCAAGCAAGTAGCTACTTCTGTCACTTTCTCAGAAGTACTACCTGTGAGAGACAAGGAGAACATAGGAGTGCATGCACCAGGAACTTTAACTCATGGTTGAAGAACTGGTGCTGTGAGGAAGGGTTTGGATTCATTGGTGACTGGGGACCCATCTGGAGGGATGGAGGTTTGTTCAAGCCTGACGACCTGCATTCATCCTGGAGGGAATCCAAGCACTCAAGATAAGTTTAAATGCTACATTGACAAGCATTTAAACTAGCAAAGGGGGTGGCAGGCCAGCAAGGATGGTACCTACTTGCTCACCCCCACAGCTAGTAATGGAACCAGTGAACCAGAGGAGTGGCTGTCTCTGCAAAGCAGTGTGCAAAAGTTGGAGATTAGTGTCCAAAAGGTGGATAAGCAGAAAAGGGCAAAATTCAGCAGAAGGGCAGACAGCAAGGAGAACCAGGATAAATGACAACCAAGGAAGGGCTGAGTAGAACAGTGAAGCAGTCTAGGGAGGTCAAATCATGGAAAGCCATGTGTGCAAATGCCAGGAGCCTTAGCAACAAGATGGAAGATCTGGAGGCTGTCATGGTACAGTCAGACCTGGACATTGTGGCCATCACTGAAACCTGGTGTAATGATAACCATGACTGGGAGAAGGCCATACCTGGCTACAACATATTCAGAAGAGACAGAGCAGGCAGGAAGGGAGGAGGAGTGGCACTGTATGTGAAAAATGACATAAGGGCCACACAGATCCAGGAGGAACAAAATGGGGGAGAGATACTGTGGGTTAAGCTGGAAAGGAAAATGGGGCCAGCCATCCGCACAGGTGTGGTCTATAGACCACCAGCCCAGGAGGAAGAAACAGATAGGGAGTTGATGCTAGCCATCCAAAGGATGGCTGACAAGGGAGGTAGTACTGGTTGGAGACTTCAATATACCAGATGTGGACTGGAGCATCCCAGCAGCAGCATCAACTAGGAGCAGATTTATCCTGACTCCTTCAGGGTGCCTTCCTCAAGCAACTGGTCATGGAACCAACTCGCGAAGGCAATACTGGACCTTGTGCTCACAAACAGGGACAGTGTGATGGGGGTAACAGTGGGGGAGCACCTGGGTAACAGTGACCACCAGTCACTGTGGTTTGAAATCACAGAAAGAGCAGAACCAAACCACACAAAAACACGTATCCTGGATTTTAGGGGGGCAGACTTTGGGAAAATGGGGAGATGCTTGAAAGAGGCATTAAGGGGAATGGGACAGGAATCAGGGATTGAGGAACAGTGGGCAGTATTTAAAATGGGGATTATAAGAAGAACAGAATTATGCATTAAGCAGGTTAGCAAGAGAAAAAGAAAGAGAAGACCATTATGGTTTTCCAAAGAGGTAGCAAAGAAAGTGAAAGCCAAAAAGACTGCATTCAGGCAATACAAAAAGACACAGGCAGAAGGGGATAGGGAGAAGTACCAGGAGAAACAAAGGAGGCAGGGAAGTCAGTAAGGGAAGCCAAAGCTCAGACAGAAGAACACATTGCAAAATCAGTGGTTAAGGGGACAAAACCTTTACAGGTACATAAGTGAAAAAAGAAGGACAAAGGAGGGATAGTTAGACTGAAGGGGAGGATGGGAGCAGCGTGGAGGATGACAACAGTAAAGCTGACATATTGAACAGGTATTTCTGCTCAGTCTTTACTAAGGAAGAGGGGGTAATGGGTCTGAAGGAGTACAAGGGTTGAGAATGGTGCAGAAATGGACACAAGTCCTTTACGAGAAAAGGGTCTGAAGGAACTGGAAGTAATAAGAGTTGACAAAGCAATGGGGCCAGATGGGGTGCACCCAGGGTCCTTAAAGAACTAAGAGAGGTGGTGGCTGAACCTCTGGCTATCCTGTTCAGCCAATCACTGGAAACAGGGAGGTACCCAAAGACTGGAGGACAGCAGATGTAGTCCCTTATACAAAAGTGGGAACAAAGAGGAAGCAGGGAACACAGACCAGTCAGCCTCACCTCGGTAGTGGGAAAGATCATGGAAGCACTACTGAAGGAGAGATTGGTGGAACATCTGGTTGTCAATGGACTACAGGACCCAAGGCAGCATGGTTTCACCAGGGGAGGTCATGTCAGACCAACCTCATTGAATTTTTGACTGGGTGACTAGGGAGGTGGATCAGGGAGGGCAGTGGACATGGCCTATCTGGACTTCAGCAAGGCCTTTGACACTGTGCCACATAGAGACTATTACACAAACTGGGGAATATGGGTGTGGGCAGGACAGTAGTGTGGTGGGTAGGTAACTGGCTGGGTGGCAGGACACAGAGGGTGGTGGTAAATGGCTGTCACTCCACAGAGGGAAGAGTGACCAGTGGGGTACCACAGGGATCAGTGCTGGGACGGTCCTATTCAACATCTTCATCAGTGACATTGCACAGGATATAGAAGGCAGAATTTCACTGTTAAGCTGATGACACAAAGCTCTGTAACAGAGTAGACACACCAGAGGGTGTAGACAGAATGAGAAGGACCTGCAGAAACTTGAAGAATGGTCAAGGGTTTGGCAGTTGAAATTCAATGCAAAGAAGTGCAAGATAATGCATATGGGGCACAAAACCCTGGCACAATATATCAGTTGGGGGTGAGGATATAGCATGCACCAAGCAGGAAAGGGATCTTGGGGTTGTCATCTCTGATGACCTCAAGGTAGGGAAACAGTGTGACAAGGCATCAGGTAAAGCAAATAGGATGCTGGGATGTATAGGCAGGGGCATCACAGCAGGAAAAGGAGGTCATAATTCGCTATACAAGACACTAGTGAGGCCCACCTGGAGTACAGTATGCAGTTCTGGAGACCATACCTACGTAAGGACATAGACAGGGTAGAGAAGGTTCAGAGGAGGGCAACAAAGATGGTGCATGGGTTGCATCACAAATCCTATGAAGACAGGTTGAAGGAACTGAACATGTACTCCTGGAGGAGAGGAGGGAGAGAGGGATATGATAGAGACATACAAGTATCTTACAGGGAGGAACAGGGTGCAGGAAAACACTATTTTAAGCGAAAAAGATGTTTCAGGACTAGAGGGCATGGGATGAAGTTGGAGGGAGGGCGATTCAGAGGAAACATGAGAAAGAATTTCTTCACAGAGCGGGTGGTGGACAAGTGGAACACCCTGCCAGAGGAAGTGGTGGGGGCTGAAACAATCACGGGATTTAAGAATGCATGGGATAGACATAAAGGAATTCTAGAGGTCAGGGGTAAGGGGAAATAGACTTCTAGGAAAACAAACTGAACTTACAAGCTCAAATGGGCAGACTAGGTGGGCCATAGGCCCTTATCTGCCGACACTGTCTATGTATCTATGTATTTATGCAAGTGCGTGTGTCTGTGTGTGCTTTTGTGCGTCTATATACATGTGTCCTGTATTTCTTTGTCATATGCTCAATGTACAGATCTGCTGAGGTCAAAAGGCCACCACAGACTGAGCAAATGTGGCCAGACTATTTTGCAAGTCCAGTTTCATTAGTTTAATAAAAAGGAGATGTCACTTTCCTATTTAGAATGCTTAATACTGCATCTAGAAATACTGTAGGTGTTTGTATTACACAGCCAGTTTTTTTGTGACTGTTGTTCTTATAAAGGTCATAAGGGACTTAAAAAAGCAGGTTAAGTTTCATATTTTGTGGTATTTGTGTGAGCAGATGTTCCTTGCCAAAATGTCTTATTTTCAAAGCAGTCGAAAAGCTGTTGGTTACCCTTATCTCTGAATGCAATGGCTCAGCAGTTTTATCAACACTGTGACTACTTGACTGGTTTCTGGCATATAAAAATCCTCTAGAAACTGAAATGTATTGTCATCATGGGAAAGTAAACATTCTTACAGAAAATCTAGCACCGCCGTTGAAAGTTTGGTTCTTTGGATCCTTTTGAACTAAAATGCTGTTGCTGAACCAGGCTAAGTGCAGCAGTAGTTTCATATCATATAGCCAGCAGTCAAAAGTAGGATGGGATCCTGTATTTGTATGGGTCACTGGTGAGACGGCAGCTGGAGCACTGCATCCAGCTCTGGGCCCCTCATCTGACAAGAGACAAGGAAAGGCTGGAATCTGTCCCGAGAAGAGCAACATAGATGGCCATCAGGGGTTTTCAGGATAGTGCAAACGGGGAAAGGCTGAAGAGTGTGAACATGCATTTTGTAGTGACCAGGAGGAGGAGGAGGGGGATATAATATAAACATTTAACTTTTCTTCTTAAACCATAAGACAAGACCAGGATTATGTTAATGTTATGCTAATCATTCTCAAGGGGTATAATGTGGCACATGGCATAGAGGAGTGCCACATCCCCCTAGAGGGTGATTAACTGAACAGCAACATAACCCCCTGGGAGTGCCTTAATTGCTATTATAAAAACAGGTGTTCTAGAATAGAGTTGCACCCTGTTTAGGATTTGATTAGGCAACATATTTGTTTACAGAAGATTATCATAGGCTTAATAGAAAGTTTATGTTCAATCAGGAAGCTCTGTTTCACCATCCCTTTTTATGCTGTCTTGTGCATGCGCAAGAAACATGTTGCGGTAACTTTAGAATAGCAGGTTTGGGAGGTGCGGTCATGTTGTGGCCAGTGGTGCCACTGCTTTTTGGGGCTGGGCTCCATGGCACGAATTAGAGTGCACGCTGTCTATGACAGCAGTGCAAAAGCATGCCACCAACTTAAAACATTTTAGCCACTGCAATGAGGGAGCTCCACCTCATTGCAGGGCGTAACTTTTCTGGTGTAACATTTCAATCAGACATGGCGGTGGCTGTGCCATCTGCCTCACACAGTTCCCAGAAAAGATGACATCGGGGAGCCCAGTCCCCCTGTCGGCATCATCATGCCCCCCTCCTGAGTTCATTTGTCGACGGGGAGCCCAATCCCAGTTGGCATCATGTCCCGTACCAGTTGTTTTCCGAAGGAGGTGCCCAATCCCCCTCGGCATCATCTCCTCCAACACCTTTTACTTGCCGACGTGGTGCGCAATCCTGTCGACTCCAGTCCTCCCACCCTAAAACATGCAGATGGCATGCTGGGAGCCCACCCCAGCATGCCAAATGTACCTGTTAAAAGAAAAAACCTTCCTGCAATGTTTATTTTTTTTAGCCCAGTAAAGTAGAAAACGGTCCCTCGCTGTCTGCGGCCCCCTCCCCCAACCTGCGCCCATCCACTGCGTACCCCACCTCCCCACATCCCCCTCACCCCATACTTACCTCTGGAGCCCAGCGGGATGATCTTCAGTGGACCAGGAACACATCTGCACTCTTCAAAGCCAACGCAACCTGAAGAAATGCCGGTAAGCTGTATAATGGCATAAATAGGGGTTTTTCAACTTTGGTGCATATCTCAGGCATTTTGGGGAATATTGCCACCAAATTTTCAACATGGGGTCATTGGGACCCCTTCTCATGAGTTCAGTCACTGTCATGGTGTTATTTGGTCCCGAAAGGTGATTTCGCGGTCACTGCATGAAATCACCTTTCGGAACCGATTAACGAAACGACAGTGCCACTAGGGTTACCACCTTTTAAAAAGCTCAAAGTGGGACATTTCTTACTGATACATGATTTTTCGCAGGACAATATGTAACTCAACCAATGCAACAGATTTGTTTTCTCAAAATAATCAGAATTAAGACTGTGTTGTAGTTTTTTAACTGTTTTTAGTCTTTCTTATCATTTTAAGTTGTTTTAGTTAAGGTATTATATTGTTTTGCAGTATTTAGAGGAAAGTCAGAAACTATTTTTCTGTTACAATGTCAGGACATGTAGTATTTTTCATGTTTTTTTGCAGGACACAGCTGCCCAAATCAGGACTGTCCTGCGAAAATAGGGACAGGTGGTAACCCTAAGTGCCATTGTTCATGACGTGGTCTCTCAAAAAGCCTATGTTGCAAATTTGGTGAAAAAATAAAAAAAAATGTTTTATGAGTGTGTGTTGCACAGTTTCCACGCACACTCGTAACATCGCAAATCTGTAATATTTTCACTCCAGATTTTCAACATTGGCATTTTTCCACACCTCCTTATGAACAGTACAGCTGTCATTTTTCACATCCTGTCTGAAATGTGTTTTCGCACTTCTGGCGCAGAATAGCTTGGGCGCTGTGGGAAATCAGTGTTTGGGACAGATTAAGAAAATGACAGTGACACTGTTCATGAGCAGAGGTCCTAAAATGCCTATGTTGAAAATTTGGTGATGAAAGTCGATTAAATGACTGTGCTATGAGCGAGCATTGTGCAGTTTCCACACACCCTTGTAACTTCACAAATTTGTAATATTTTTACTCCAGATTTTCAACATTGCCATTTTTTCACACATCCTTATGAACAGTAAATATTACTTTACATCTTGGCCAACCAAGCTGCACTTCCGCAGAATAGCACGGTTGCTGGGAAATCAGTGTTTGGGACAGATTTAGAAAATCACAGTGACTCTGTTCATGAGCAGAGGTCCTAAAATGCCTATGTTGAAAATTTGGTGACAAATGTCCATAAAATGACTGTTACAAGCGTGCATTGTGCAGTTTCCACGCACACTCGTAACTTCGATAATTTTTTATATTTTTACTCCAGATTTTCACCATTGCCATTTTTTCACTCCTCCTTATGAACCATACAGCTTTCATTTTCCACATCCTAGCTGAACTGTGTTTTCATACAGCTGGCTCGCAGTGGCACAGTCGCAGTAGGAAAACAATGTTCAGAACAGAGTAAGGAAATCACAGTAACACTGTTCATGAGCAGAGGTCCCAAAATGCCTATGTTGAAAATTCGGTGAAAAAATTCCATAAAATGACTATGTTACAAGTGTGCATTGCGCAGTGTCCATGCACAGTCGTAACTTCGAGAATTTGCAATATTTTCACTCCAGATTTTCAACATTGTCATTTTTGCACACCTTCTTATGAAAAGTACAGCTGTCATTTGTCACATCCTGCCCAAAATGTAGTTTTGCACATGTGGAACAGAGTCGCGTGGTCGCTGTGGGAAATCAACGTTCAGGGCAGATAAAGATAATCATAGTGCCACTCTTCATGAGCAGAGGTCCCAAAATGGCTATGTTAAAAATTTGGTGAAATAATTCCACTAAATGACAATGTTACGGGCGTGTGATGTGCAGTTTTCACACATGCTCGTAACTTTCAGAATGTTTAATATTTTCACTCCAGATTTTCAACATTGCCATCTCTTCACACCACCTTATCAATGATGCAGCTGACATTTTAATGTGGTGCAGAATGGTGCGGTCACTGTGGGAAATCAATGTTTGAGGCAGGTTAACAAAATCACAGGGACACTGTTCATGAGCAGAGATCCCAAATGCTTTCATGAGGTGGGGTCACAAAAAGGCCATGTTTTAAAATTTGGAGTGCAAATACCAACACACACCCAGGGCGTTATGGTTTCTAACCATTACGTCCCACCCTGTACAGAATAACAGGCATCAGAGATGTGTCTTTGGATTGTCTGCTGTATTGCTCATGCCATTGGTCCTCCACCCCCACCCTGCTGCCACTGACAGGCATCAAGGTGTGCCTTGGACTCTTCAGCCCCAAACTTCAACCCATTCTCCTATGCTGCACCCATCTCAATGTACATACTTATGAAATGGGGTGAGCATAAGGCCAGATGACCCAAAGGTACAACGCAATACTTGTCAGACTCTGCAGGATAGGGTGAGGTGAAATAGCATGAGTGTTATGGCCAGCAACCCAAATACACACCCCAATGCCTGTCACTCTCTGCAGGGTGGGGTGGGGTTGACGTCAGTTATATACTTCACTGCTATTCCTGTTATGCATCTCTCTTAACTCCTGCACTACTAATGACAAACACCAGCAAGACAACATTCAGCCTTGACAAATGCTTGTTATAAGAGATGTTAACAGGATGGTTGAGGCAGAGCTGTTCACAATAAAAGGGTCTACAGTCATTAGGGGCACAACTCTAAAACTGGGAGGGGTAAGTTCAACAAAGAGGTGAGGAAGGTTATCTTCACAGAATGGGTGGTGGAGGTCTGGAATGGCTTGCACAGTGAGGTGGTGAATGCTGGCAGTGAGGTGAGGTTTAAGGGAGGGTCAGGTGGCTACAAAGGGGTGTTGGGTGGCTTTTGGTGACCTGGTCTGGAATAGCCAGTTTGTGTTTTAGGGGTCTGTAGGTGAAGTCAGGACTGAACGGAGGGCCCCTTGCTTCTTTGGCTGTCCTTAGCATTCCATGTTTCTATATAAAAAATGTCAAGCATGCAGGCTTCTGCGAGTCACTTCCCTCTTACAAAACACTCATTTATGGCACTGCTGACTGCAAAATGTTCTTATCATGGACTTTGATGCCTGTTATTCACATTTTAGCTACTACCCTGGTGTGACACGCTAAATTAATGGATTTAATACGTCAGTGGTTGAACAGCAATTTAAAAGAGAACTACAGGCTTATAAAAAGCAGCAACTGTTGCATAGATCAGGGTTCAGTACCCCGCTCACCTGTGCTTGCATAATCTATATGGAATATTCCACAAACTGGAACTTTCATAAAAAGTGCCACTCCACTCATTGTACGCAGGCATTTCTTGCCTTGCCTGTGCCCACTCCCCGCCAAGATCGGACTCAGCAAGAGTGCTAACAAAGCACAATCATAATGAGTGACTTCCCATTATTATATAGTACCCCATGTATGGAGATTTTGCTATCTCCATATCTCTTATGCCTTCATGTATTTGCTGCCAACAGTGATCCTAAATGACATGTTTATTATTAGCATACATATACACGTTAGATATTAACTGAATTAATTAATAAGATGCTGCTGTTGTTGATTGGGGCAAACAGTTGTCTTCTGGCTGACCTAACAGTCTCAGTACAGACATGCAGAAACGTTAAGAGTAGAAAGGAACAAAGGTCCATTGGGTCCACCATCTAGCTGTCCTAGAAGTTATTTCCAGGAATTTGTTTTTCTTCAAAGTTGTGATCTAATTTTATCTTGCAGATATCCATGCCATGTGTTGCTACAACCTCCAGTTGCATGCTATTCCTAGAAATTACCACAGCTTCAGTAAAATGGCATTTCATCCTTTCTGGATCTGTGTTCTCTTGGTTTAAAATCTGTGTCTCCTTGGTCTGCTGCCCTGTGCCAGTGCAGATTGTACTGACTAATTTTCTTCATCTCTGAACCTCACCATTTTGAATACCATGATCATATCTCATCCCAGTCTACTCTTTTTACAATAAGTAGTGTCTCAGATCCTACAGTCAATGCTCAAATATCTAATTCTCCAGCTCCCTGGACACATTTGTTGCTTGTTTCTTTTTTCCCCTTAAACACACACACACACACACACACACACACATAATTTACAACTACCGAAATAATCGACAGTAAAGAAAGTTACATGCTCTATCACTGATAAAGTATATAGCTCCATTGATAATGCCTATACATTCTCTTTAAATAAGTGTAATGTTTTCTAATTTCCTGTACTCTAATGCTTAGTGCAACTATTCATATTTAAAGGGGACAGGAATAGTGTGTATGAGCACTGTGAAGGCATTGGGGCATGCAGTGATGGTACAATCCACCAGACAATGTATGATGCACATCACAAATATGTTCAGGAAAATGTGTAGTACCCCAAGGTATCTACCTGTGTGCTTTCCTTCCATGTGCCATTGTCCGCTGCACAGTGTCTGAAGCAGGAAGCTGCAGTCCTGATGATGTAGCGTCATGGTTCACTGCCATGACAGCCATTATGTTGGCGGTGTGGAGCAGCAGTGCAGCACCACAGAAGCCAATGGTGGGTGTATCTCAAGTGCAATAAACAGTATGGTGGTCCATGCCTGTGATAGGTATATCTGGCTCTGAAGAACCTACTGTGTCGCCCCTGATGAACACTGATCACTGCTGTGTGCAAATGTTCCCGAGTCCCACAGGTTCAGAAGTAATGTTACACCATGTAACAGAATGAAGCCATGTAACAGCAGTACGCACAACATCTGATCGCAATGCCCTCTATCGGTATGTCACTATCACCTACTGCTGCTCGCCCACTCTGTCAAGCTGCACCATGTACACTACACGTTGTGCAGCAGACAGGTAGTACGATCAATCCAAGCCCACTGTTGCCGAACAGCTACGAACGGGAGGCAAATGGCTAGGGATATAGTCCACCACACCAGGGATCATATGTAGCTGATACCCTGCAGCCTGCAAGATTCCATCAGACCAGGACAGACACCAGATATACAAGACAGGTTGTATGATGATACTGACCCCTGTAGTGTATGTCTAGGAACCACATGTCTACAAGCTGCAGCCACAGTAATGTCAATGAGTGACGTTCGTATACTGCTGCACCATATTATACCTGAGTAGCCAATAATAGCTACTAATGGTACACAAAATACCTGTCGGAAAGCAAACTACCAAAAACAGTTCCCCCACAAAGGGCACGAACCCGCAACTGTAACGACCAAGGGCCAGTGCCTACACCACCACACCACGTACTGCTTACATTGCAGTGCATGCACAGCTACCCCTTACTGCAAACTCTGTAGAGACAATGCGAGCACATAGGGATCTAATGTGAATATATAGCACAATTCTATCTGCCAGATACATTCTGTATGTGTGTCTACATTACAGGGTTTCATTACCTAGGACTCCATCCAGTGCTAGCTGATTGTGTTTGTTGCCCTAATGTTTTCCTGTACATGTGAAATACGAGCCAAATAGTACTATCACAGCTCAAGAGACATACTGGTTCAGTGACCTAGGCACTGGTCTCTGGTGCGGGGGGCTAGGGATTCTAAGCCAGGGAATGGTTGCCTTCCTCCTCTTTCTGGTAACATATGGTTTTACACTGTTCATTTTACAATCTACAGTATACAGTTCTGGCGGCAACCCTTCCCCAGCTGACCATATAGGTTCTTACTGATGCAACTGATCATTCTGTTTTGTGCCACTGGAACGAGGGAGTGCTGCTGTGGTTTGATTTCCACACGCTGATAGCCCACAGGTCTACCGCATGTAACCTATCTACTACTTGGTGAGGTTTCATGATATCATGTCACATACTATCAGGTCACAGGAGCAGCATCACACATCTCCCACCCCACCACCCCCCTTACACTGGATGCCACGGTGTCTGGCATACCCAAAGCCTGACATGACAGTGGGATATGTGCCGCTAGAGGTACGTTTACTGGTGTCTGTGAGGGAATGCCACACTGCTGCAGTGGCAACCCGTGGCATGGCCTTACAGCTACATTCAGAGCAAGGGTTGTGACATTGTCCATGTTGCTCGCAGGATCTGGCAACACTGTATATCTGTGCACTACACTATGTAATGGCACAGCACAGACGTTCATTCACACACCCATTCATCGGCTGCATCTCTCGTTCAGTGTGATTATGGACGAACCATGACGTGACGTCATGCACTGCATGGGCTGACACGCACAACCACGCAGAACAGGATGCTCACATAATGGAAGCACAGCAGCTGCCATGACCACCACTTCCACTGTTCTCCAATTTATCACCACTGCAGTGTGTACAGACATGTTGTCAGAGTCTGCCAGTTACACGACAGCCACAGGCCATTGTGACTGCCATCACTTAGCTATGCTCTGCACCACACAAACTTCCTGTCCCCTTTAAATAAACATAATAATCTGTTTCAGTAGTCTAATTTGTATCAAATGTCAAAAGATTTAGAAAGGGAGACCAGACTTCAAGACTTCGACAAGGTTCAGCTTTGGTTTGCTAACCATAAACTTTTCCTCAACGCCAGAAAGACTGTCTCCATGACCTTTGGCACAAGGCAGAGACTCTCTAGACTTCCCCCCCACCCACTTTTCACACCCATGAGGGGATTTTACTTGATGACACATCCTCCTTTAGGTACTTAGGTGTTTGGTTGGATCAACACCTAAACTTCTCTGGACATATTGACGCCATCCTGAAAAAAATGTGCCCCAAGCTTGGTGCCCTGTTCAGGGACCGTAGATGCATCCCTCCAACAGCTAGGCGTGAACTTGTTCAGAAGATGATACTGCCCATTTTTGACTACTGTGACATGGTCTATGGTGCTGCCACTAAGTTCTTCCTGGCCAGACTGGACACCCTCTTCAATTCCTTCTGCCGCTTTGCCCTGGATGCCCCCTCACACCCATCACTGCAATCTTTGTCGTGCCCTATCCTTCCCCTTTCTTACAAATAGACGACTCTCCCACTGTGCTAAATTCACCTCCAAGCACTGGTTGGGCCAGCTCCCTTCCTACCTCGACTTCTCCTTTATAACATCCCCCCACCCTCCCATTCTCTTAGATCAGGTGACTCCCATACCCTGGTTGTCCCCCGCAAATCCACCCAAATCAGCCGATCCAGTTACTTTCACTGCCTCCCAAATATTTGGAATTCCCTTCCCCTCAAATCCGGCACTCATCCTCTGCCTACTCCATCAGCTCCGCCCTCAATAATTACCTTGCACCTAGCTCCTCCTGCCATTTCCCTTCCTAATTCCCTCCTCTAAGCCCTGGACAAACCCTACCCCCCTACCCTCACCTTCATTTTATACTGTGCACTCCCACCCCCAATTCTCTAGCCCTTCTCCCCTTCCCCCAAACTGCTCCACCTTACTGGCCTCCCTAGATCTCTAACAGAATGCAAAGGACCCTCAATGGTCTCCATGGGTCCCTCTCCTACCACCCACGGGGCCTGTATCTCTCATCTACTCCCTTCCCCACCATCTTAAAGGGGTCTCTCTGGGACACTGCCTTATCCCCTTCTCTCTGGTCTCCCCAGGCCCTTTGCAGGGTTTCTTGCATCCTGGAGGGGGTCTCCAGGGGCACGACTCTTCCCCCTCCCCCACCTCACCCCTCCCTCCCCTTTCCCCCTTTTCTTTCATGTAAGCACTTGTTTACTTATTATCCCGGCACTTATTATTGTCCACTCTTTCTACATGTTATGCACAACACTGGCATAACACTATTTGTAATATCTGCCTTACAACTGTATGTTAATGTTGATCTTGTAACTTGAATGTTTAATGTCTCATTCCAGTTGTACCCCTTCCCCCCCCAGGTCACACCGAGAGACAAGCGACTTGTTGCTCAGTGTGCCTTCCTGGTGAAACATTTCAATAAATAAATAAATCTGTGTCAAAAACCTCAAGTTTTTCTGTGAGCAACTAGCAAATTGTTTCATTATTTGCCATACCATATTTAAATTATTAGACCAGATTATTAAATTGTAGAGCTGCGTGGAATGTTGAATACTACCAGTGGAATTCTTGTGGAATGGGACTTTCACTTCCAAAATGCTTTTTTGGAATTTGTTTTTGAATTCTGCAGTGTTCCGAAAAGCATTTATATTATAAACTTCTACTGACTGCATAAACTGTGGAATAATGTGCAGATTGTGGAAAAAGAATCTGAACTTTATGTAAACTGTGGATTGCAAATCTACACAAATCATTTCAGTTTTGAAATGTCAGAATTCCATAGAATCTTCTGAAATTCCACAGAGTTCCGTGCCATTAGAATTTGTAAATTCTGCACTGCACTTTTAAATGGTTGCTTGCTTCTGTACCTTCACCAGTTCTGTTGTATTCTTTCTGTAGTGTGGGTTTTGAAATTGTAAACACTTATCTTAGTGGGGTCTAACCAAGGCATTACAGTGTGTCATGGTAGAAGGATTCTCCCTGATCCTTTTCAAATATTGCATTTGATTTTTTTGGCAGCTACCAGATAGTGGCACAACGACATGTGGAATTTGGTCTAGTATTAACAAGATCCCTTTCCTGATTTGTCTTGGCCAGTATTATGTAATTCAACCTCTAACATCTCTGCTAGTTACTTGTCCCAAAGTGCCATGCTTGACATTTATACAAAGTGAACTGCCTCTGTTAATTGTTAATTTTCAGCCGATTTCCCTATGGTCCTCACGTAACATCTCCCTATCTCTTCAGAGTTAACTATGCCTATGAATCAAACTGCCCAAGAGATAACATGCTAAGTATGACAGAGGTTCTACTCAGACTTGTGGACTCCATGAAAAGAGATTAGATACATTTCTCTTAGTGCTGGGTGAAAATTATTTTCTGCTAGAAGAATTGTACTATACAGAACTGCACATTCCACCGGTGGAATTTTTTTTATCTGTAGAAGCAGTTGCAGCTTTTAACGTCATGTGGGTTGAGGGGCCATACCCACTGGTTAACAAAGAAAACTATCAAACTGCTACCATGATTAGCAGCATATTACCAACCAGTTTTATAGCACTACATGCAAGCCTGAAAGCCCCCACTGCCACAAAGGCAGAAGAGAAATTCCATGGAGGAATCAGAATTCTGCCAGCAGAATTGATAGCTTGGCTGTAGAAACGCTACAGAATCAGGTGGAATCAGAATTTCACCCTTATAATTCATGAAATCATGCTACATTTGACAGTTTTGAAGTCTGTGGAAATTTCCAGTTTTATGGAGAAAATTCCATTAAAGAGAATTTTCTCTTTCCATCTAGTTTTTATTTATTACCTTAGAAAACTGAGACAAAGAAAGCTTCTTTTCAATATAGGTTTATATACACTATGTACAGTATACTGACTAGATGCTCCACATCAGATCTGGCTGCCTCTCAGCCCCTGCAACCCTGCTTACAGTACCTTTATATATTATAGGGTCATGATCAGTAGCGGAGCCAGGTTTGGGAGCATTTGGGAGCCAGGGGGGCCATTCAGTCAGTCATGGGCTCCACAGTGGGCACGAAATATTGAATAATGAAGGTGGTGGGGCACCACTACTCACACTGGGGTAGCCAGGAGGGGTGACCGCCCCCCCAGCCCCCCTCTAGCTCCGCCACTGGTCATGATGGTAGTGCCTCTATAGTTAGGGTTATAAATGTTGTTCTATGGTAAACGTTTATTGCTGTACGATCTGTCTTTGGGCAGTGGGAGCTGATTGCTGACTCTCTCCCCTTGGTGTTTTAAAGACAGAATATAACACAAAAATATTTTATTTAGCACACGCATTGCTGAGCAGCTGTTGGAGCCCTGCCCCTCTACTGACAGGTAGCAGGAAAAATGATTTGTAGTCCAGAGCTGTTTTGGACTACAAATCAGAGTGGCACTTTGTTTAGGTGTTTTTAAATATTTTACTAACAGTGCATTGCAGCATTGTGCCTTTTCCACAAATGAGTGGTTAACGCACTATTTGCATCAGTTTTTGGGGCTAATTTTGAAGCATAGTTGTTTCGGGGGTTTGAACTTGCCTCTGTTACTTCCGGGTCACGCTACACTATTTCTTTGAGCCCTGCTGCGAGCAGAGCGAGCACGTGCAGGGCACGTGTGAAGACACGTGCAAAGACACACGCGTCTGCGCGTGTTTGCGTATTTGGTGTGCTGGGCATGTGAAGGGTGAAAATGTTCGTTATATAAGTCAACTTATTTTACCAATGACAGCTGCACTTTGACATAGTTTGACTGAAAGGTCTGTTTATTTAAGCAAAAAGAGCTTTATAACAAATATTTAGTGCTGTTAAAACCATTTACTCAGTGCATTTGTTTGCTATCAGTTTTTAAATAGTTTCACCTTCCCAATAGCAGTGTACATAGTACTTCTGTTTATTGATCAAGGAAGTTAGCAGGGTTGATTTATATTTTCTCTATATTTTTGGAAAATATCATGACATCAATCTCAAGCCCACTGTGTGATCCATACAGTATTATTACTACCAATGGTGAAGTTGCCCATCTATGCAGGTCTTGTAACATGTTTAGTTTACATGCTACTTTGTTTGAAAATCAACCCTTTCAGTACCCCAAATGTATTGAAATGTGGTACTGCAATGCGAGATTAATATGTTTTATAAACGCCTAGTGGCGCTTGAATCTAGTCAGGACATGTTGTCCAAAAACGTTCATCACACTAGTAATGGACCTGATTCGGTTTCTGCTCTTGCTATTGCTCTTGATTGACAGCCCATAGCAGTGAATGACTGCCCTGCCCCTGAAAATATTATACCATCTGATGTACGAAAATCCGTTTCCCCTGCTACCCCTGCCACACTGCCTCCTGCAGTTATTAGCAACACTATTTCAATTAGTACTATCGGCTCTCTTCCAGCTGAAACTTCAAAAACAAGAGCTTGTGAAACTGATTTCTGTGAGAGTAAATTGTGTAGATGATTCCATCTGGTATAATGTTCAAACTTCTAAAGTCTGCAAAAAAAGAAGAAAGGCCGAACAATTTAATATCACCTTACAAAATAGTTTTGATCCTTTGTCCTCTCTTTCCTCCGACCCTGCTGATCCATACATTGAAAATTTTAATAATGACACTATAGCTTTGGATCCAGTGGTTTGTAATATGGGTACACAAAATATTACTCCTCTGGTATCACCACCTCCGACTTTAATCCCGGATTTTCCTCTAATTGATGTCTCATCTAACAATTCACATACTATCACCTCTGAAAATGTAACTTCATTAAACAATCTAAGAAGTGACAACATTTTATCCAGACAAATATTTGTAGCATGTGACTCCATAGTAAAACATTAGGATAGGGCCATTTGTGAACCAGACAAGCTAAATAGGGCTGTTTCCAGTTTTAGTGGTGCTAAAATCATAGACATAACACACATGGCTGACAATATATTCAGCTCTCAGGATCCAAATCCCCTCTGTATCATTCATACTAACATACTAAAATGCCAGCAGAACAGGCCTAATGGTCTTTCGTGTCTGCTTGTTTGGTCAGACCCCACCCTGGGCGCTGACCTTGCTGCTCCCCTCATCCTCTCTGGCTTCTCCCTTCCCAGTCCCGGATATTCCCACTGCACAGGACTTTGCATCCAGAACCCTTCCCCTGTACCTGTCCCTCCCCCTCTTGAACCCCTTCACCATCTCTGCCCCCACCAGCCCCCTGGGCAGCGCATTCCATGGCTCCCCCACCCTCTCAGTGAAGTAGCACCTCCTCCTTCTCTCCTGAATCTCCCCTCCAGCTTCCACCCATGCCCTCTAGTTGCCCCCTTCCTTTACGCACCTTGACTGCTTCTCCCCATTTAACCCTTCATGTACTTGAAGACCTCTATCATGTCCCCTGGTCCCTTCTCTCTTCCAATGTGTACATATTTAGCTCTTCGAGCCTCTCCCCATAGGTCCTGTCCCCCAAGTCCCAGATCATTTTGGTTGCCCTCCTCTGGACCCTCTCCAGGAGTTCAATGTCCCTCTTTAAGTGTGGCCTCCAAAACTGCACACAGTACTCGAGGTGTGGCCTCACCAAGCAGTTATACAGGGGGAGTATCACTTCCCTCCTTCTGGAGGTGATCCCCCTAGCGATGTATCCCAGCATCCTGTTGGCCTTGGCCGCTGCCCTCATACAAGTCTCAGAGTTGTTCATCTTGACATCCACCACCACCCCCAGGTCCCTCTCAGCCATTGAGACTTGTAGCATCCCCGGGTGTATTCTTGGCCCAGGTTTCTGGCTCCCAGATGCAGTACCTTGCATTTCCCTGCATTAAACCTCAGTTTCCACTTTCTAGCCCACCTTTCCAGAGCCTCCAGGTCCCCCTGTAGGGCCACCCTCCCCATCTCCCCATCTACCACCACCCTCAGTTTTGAGTCCTCCGCACAAAGACTCATCTCACTCCTGATACCCTTCCTTATGTCAGAGACATAGGCACTGAACAGGAGGGGCCCAAGGACCGATCCCTGAGGGACCCCACTAATGACTCTCCTTGGGGATGAGACTATCCCACCAACCATGACCCTCTGGGTCTGGTCCTGGAGCCAATTGCCTATCCATCTGATCATCTGGTTCCCCACCCCCATTTCTCCCAGCTTATTCAACAGGTCCCCATGAGGAACAGAGTCAAACGCCTTGCTGAAGTCAAGATAGAGGACATCCACTGGGCTACCCAGGTCCAAGGCTCTCAACACCCAGTCATAGAACTCCACAAGGTTTGTCTAGCACAATTTCCCTGGGATGAATCCATGCTGTCTATCGTCCAGGCACCCCGACTTTTCCAGGTCCCCCCTAGCCTCTCCTTGACAATGTCCTCCATCACCTTGCCCACCGCTGATGTCAGGCTGATGGGCCTATAGTTCCCTGCCACCTCCCTTGATCCCCCCATGTTGACAGGTACTATATGCACCACTTTCCAGTCCTGGGGCACCCACCTTGCCCTCAGAGAGATGCTGAAAAGCTCCACCAGGGGTTTTGCCAGGATATCTGCCAGTTCCTTCAGCACTCTGGGATGTAATTTATCTGGCCCCGGTGTTTTCTCCATCTAAATCCCAGGGTACTGAAGGAGCTGGCAGAGGTCCTTGCAGGACCTTTGGCAGACCTATTTAATGCCTCACTACATTCGGGGTGTGTACCTCAGGACTGGAGGATGGCTCATGTGGTGCCCCTCCACAAGAGTGGCCCCAAGGATGAACCAGGAAACTACAGACCAGTGAGCCTCACATCCATCATGGGTAAGCTAATGGAGACTATCCTGAAGGAGAGGCTGATGGCCCTTATAGAGGCCAAAGGACTACAGGACAGCAGACAGCATGGCTTCATACGTGGCAGATTCTGCCAAACCAACCTGGTCGAGTTCTATGACTGGGTAACTAGGCAACTGGACAGGGGCCATGCAGTGGATGTCCTGTATCTGGACTTAAGTAAGGCATTTGACTCAGTGCCACATGGAAGGCTGGGAAGGAAGTTAATAGGCACAGGGGCGGGTGCAAAGCTGGTGAGATGAGTAGGAAACTGGCTGCAGGGAAGGCAACAGAGGGTGGTGGTGGGTGGGGAGCTCTCACACCCAAGGGCAGTGACGAGCGGTGTTCCACAGGGCTCAGTGTTGGGACCAGTGTTGTTGGGATATTCATTGCAGACATATCATGGGACATCAAGAGCAAGATCAGTCTGTTTGCTGATGATACCAAGGTAGGCACAGTGGTGGATGACCTAGGGGATGGCAGGGGTTGCAGGATGATCTGGCAAAGCTTGAAACCTGGTCAGACACCTGAAACTGGCTTAATGCCAAAAATGCAAGGTGCTGCATTTTGGGATGAAGAACCCAAGGAGGAGTTACCAGCTAGGGGGAGTGCAGCTAGCCCAGACAGAGGAGGAGAAGGATCTGGGTGTGCTCATTACCGGGTCAATGAACAACTCGGCACAATGTAGGAAGGCAGCTACAAAGACCAACAAAATGCTGGGTTGTATTGCAAGGGGTATATCCTCGAGGAGGGAGGAGGTGATTCTGCCACTGTATAGGTCATTAGTTAGACCACACCTGGAGTACTGCATGCAGTACTGGCGTCCGTATCAGAAGAGGGACATTAAGTTACTGGAGGGGTTGCAGCGCAGAGTGACAAAGATGATCAAAGGGCTGGGGGACTTATCATACGAGAGGAGGTTGAAGGAGTTGAACATGTACTCACTGGAGGAGAGGAGAGACAGGGGTGACATGATTGAAACCTTTAAATACATGAAAGGAATAAACAAGATGGGTACAGAGGGGCTGTTCAAAGTAAGGGAGGGGAGGGCCACCAGGGGCCATGATATGAGACTGGAGCGAGGAAGGTTCAGGAGGGAGATGAGGAGACACTTTTTTACAGAGAGGGTGGTGGCTGGGTGGAATGCATTACCTACTGAAGTGGTATGTAGTAGAACAGTGGACTGCTTCAAACGAGGATGGGACAGGACAAGGGGGAGGGTTAATGAAGGGGAAGGGTGGAAGGGAGGGGCAGCTGCAGAATAAGGGGTGCTAGCTGCACATTCGAGCAGACTTGATAGACCTCTAGGCCTTTATCTGCTGGCAAATTTCATATGTTCGTATTTTCGTAAAGGGACCTGAGGGCTTCCCATACTCTCTCTGCTGTGATTTCCACCTCCACTACCTCATCCCCTGCCTTGCCTTCCCCTCCTGCCAGTGATGGCCCATCCTCTCCCCAGACCTGACGATCGGCAAGGGTCCCCCCCTCAGTTTCATCATCTCCTCCCATGTATGATGGAGCCCCCCCATTTTCCTTGGTGAAAACTGAGGCGAAGTACTCATTTAGTACCTCAGCCTGCTCCCCTGGAACTTGTGCCCATCCCTCCCCTGTTTTAATCCTGCTAATCTGCCCCTTCACCCTTCATTTTTCCCCAGTGTATCTAAAGAACCTCTTATTCCCTCTCCTAATTTCTCTGGCCAGGTTCTGCTCCTTCCTTGCCTTAGCCGCCATCATGTAGGAGCCAATAATATCTATCATGATTCTATCTAGCACATCATGATTCTATCCAGCACATCAAATCGGCTTATGTAGCAATGACAAATAAATTGACCGAATTAGGCTGTGACATCTATTTTTCTGAGATTTTACCTATTCCTAGGTTATTCCCTTTGTTAAACTCTAAGTTTCACAGTATTAATAATTGACTTTGCCATTGGTGTTTGCGTCAAAACATCACGTGTATTACCCATTGGGAGGAGTTCTGTGAATGGCCAGAATTGTTTTGTTCAGATGGTCTTCATCTTAGTAGGCGGGGGAAATGCTTTAAGTAATAAACAGTTCTTGTCTATCATAAATTATCATTTAAACTAGTTCTTAGGGGGGAGATGAGGGTTTCTACCTCATCTCTTAACTCAAGCAATCTGTCGTGTCAAAATTTAAAGTTTCTAAGTCTAAACGCCAGGAGTTTAAACAACAAATATGCTGAACTTCAGTATAAGGCAGTGAAAAATAATATTGACATCATCACTGTTTGTGAAACTTGGGGTGATGACAACTCAGCTTGGATTAAGCACCTACCAGGGTGTACTCAATTCTTAAAAAATAGGCAGGACAGGAAGGGTGGGGAAGTGGCTATTTTTATTAATAATAAGATCAGTGTTACAGATATTTCTACTGTTGTAAAAACACATGATCATCCTACAGAAACTATTTGGATTAAATTTTTCCTACCAGATCAGGATTTCTTAATTATAGGTGCATGTTACCTTCCCCCCAATTCACCTATTTTAATCATGGACACTATTCTTTCTGAATTTGAATTAGCTAGCCAATTAGGAAATGTCATTATTACAGGTGACTTTAATATCCCCGATATTGACTAGCAGACTTTATCAGCTTCGAGCCAAAAATGGAACAACTCTCTTGCTATATGTCAGGAATTAAATAGGAAACAGTGAGTTACATCAGCTACTAGAGAAAACAACATTTTAGACCTTGTACTAGCAAGCTCAGACTTAGATATTAATGGTGTTAAAATATCTTCCCCGATTGGTGATAGTGATCACAATTCCATTTTTTTCTCCCTTCAAACATATTTGATTTTTAATTCAAATAAATCTATTTTCTATCTATATGATAAAACTGATCTTACTGCCTTTAAACAGGATCTTGACACAGTCGATTGGGCATCTGCTTTTGAAAATCAATCCCCTCAACATTGTTGGTCTATCTTTTCATCTAAAATTACTGGTCTTAGAGACATATCTGTTCCTTCTACAGTAAAGAAATATGATGGGAAATGAGTACCTAAATGGCCGAACCACTACGTTAAAAAACTGATTAGATTTAAAAACAAAAAATATCGAAACTATCAAAAAAATAAGACTTTGGTAAATTGGGAGCTCTATGTAAAAGGAAGCAAGATATGTAAATCTGGTATAAGAAAATCTAAGTCCAGATGGGAATTAAATTTAGCACATAAAGCTAATAAAGAAAATTCTAAACAATTATATTCTTATATCAATTCATTAAAGAAAACTCCATGTAAGGTTGGGCCTCTCCTTATTGATAACAATCTCATATGTGAACCAAAAACTATGGCTGATGTGTTCAACACTGAATTTTGGAAAATATTTACTCCATCCATTACTAACTATTCTCTGTCCCCTAAAACTAGCTCTGATATGCCCATTACATTTACAGTAGACATCATTAAGAAAAAACTGTCCACTCTGAAAAGTAAATTCAGCTTTGGTCCCAACAATATTTCTGGTCATTTACTATACTTATTTACTGACCATATTGCTTTACCACTCAAGCTTTTGTTTGAATTGTTCCTATTAAACAATTATATTCCATCTGAATGGAAAGAAGCCACTGTCGTACCTATCCACACAAAATGTACTAAACATGACTGGGAAAATTATAGGCCCCTTAGTCTTACTTCCTCTATCTGTAAAATCATGGAAAGTCTACTTAGAGATATTATTACACCTGTCATTGATGAAACTGACAAGAAACAACATGAATTTAGAAAGGGCAGAAGTAGTTCTGCTAATCTACTTTGTTTCTATGAACGAGTAAGCTCCTTTCTGGATAAAAGGATACCCTGTGATGTCATTTTTATAGACTTTAGTAAGGCTTTTGACATCATGCCTCATTGGGCCTTAACATTTAAAGTAAGGGAACTTGATATTAATTATTACATTAAAATATGGATAGAAAACTGGCTCAAAAATAGAACTCAAAGAGTAATCATACATGGGCACCTATCTAAAAGTGGAAATGTGTTGAGTGGTGTACCACAGGGATCTGTACTTGGCCCGTGCCTATTTCAAGCCTTTATTTCCAATTTAACTAAACTTACTACTAAATATGCGGATGATGTAAAAATAGGGGGACCTTGTCTAAATTCTGATCAGATAACAACTATTCAACATAATTTTGATGTTAACTCTAACTGGACAAACACATGGGGTATGAAATTAAGTGTATCTAAATGTAAAGTGATGCATCTGGGCCACAATAATTCTGGTTATTCATATACCTTACAGGATTTATTACTCAGTGTCACTACAGATGAGAAAGACCTAGGAATTATTGTTTCAAACGATCTTTCTTATACTAAACATTTACACTCTGTTATTTGCAGAGCAAATAAGGTTGCTTGGTCAATTTTTCGCAACATCAGATCTAGGGATCGTGATGTGTTAATGCCTTTATGTAGGTCATATGTTAGACCTCATCTCGAATATGTCTCGCAGATATGGAGCCCATTTAAAAAATCTGACAGAGTATCCCTTGAACAAATACAAAGAAAATTTATGAAAAAAATATCTGGCCTTAATTCTGTATCTTATGAAAGTAGGTTGGAAACTCTGAAACTCATGTCACTCTCTACCAGACATCTGAGATGTGATCTTCTCTTTCTGTATGATGTTATAAATGATCATTGTGTGATGAATGAATTAGGGCTAGAATTTAAGTCCTTTTCACATAACACTGCAGGCCAGCCATTACAGCTGGTTAGAAAACCATTTACACATATCAATCGAAAATTTTTCTTTACTCTGCGTACAATTGGACCTTGGAAAAAACTCCCATCTTCTGTTGTTATGAGTGACACTAAACTTACCTTTAAATATAATTTGGATAAATTAATTGTTTCTGGATTCGAATTGTCTTACTATACTATGGACTAGCATAACAGCATTATGGGCCTCGGCCTACTAGCTCTTTTTCTTAACCTTACTGTTTATTGTTGTACCTTATTAACATGACCATCCCTTGACAAAATAGCCTGAAATTTGGCATGCATGTTTTGGGGCCCAGGATCTCTGGATTCTGCAAATTTGGCATTTCTCTTGCTATTGGAATTTTAGGGCCTGTGGGTATCAGTCTAGCCAATCCAACCCCACCTCCCTAATTCCACTCCTGAAACCCGGCTGCCAGCATGGAAGCATAATATACTTCCAGGGATCCATCAGGCAGCCCTAGTTAGGGCTATTTTTTCATGAAAGCTTGACGTCATGGCAACATCATTGAAGAGCTGTACTGATTCGGTTTCCAATTATTGATAATTTTAAGTACAACTAATTTCACAATTGTTTTTCAACTGTTTTGTTTGTGCATTGATAATATGTGAACACCTATGTATTTAGTTGTGCTATTGTTTGCATTTATGCATTTTATTAAACATCCTTTTTACCCCCATGTTTCCCCTCCCCCGGTAGTACCCGGAAACAAGCTTCTGCCAGCATACCTATTCTGTTCACAACATTTTAAATAAAGAAATAAATGTACATTTCTAGAACTAGCAATTACAGAGTTAGCCCTTTTCACTGAAACTCTTTTTAGAAATGTTTAACTTTGGAACCACTAGGGTTAGAAACATAACTGTTTTTTTCTTATGAAAGCTTGGTATCAGTACATAATCATATATGAGTAACACTGATAGTTATTGATTATATGCATTACTGATACTTTCAAATTATTCACAATTTTTTTTTGAGAAATAACTTTTTCTAAATTTCCTGATTTTGGTTCGCCATCAGACCAAATGAAGTTTCCACTTATTATGGTAATCATAATGTACTGGCACAGTGTCATAAGTGCATCACAAAACTTCCAAAGATAGTTTTTTCATGTTAAGTAATACTTGAATTTCCTTCGGCATTTGAAAGACACAATATGTGTAGGGCATCTGGTGACAAACTGAGCCAATTATGTCCAACACCAGTCAGAGTTAAAGTAGCAAGCAGAGGTTTATTTTCTCAGAAGAAGCCAGAAGGGGAAGGAAGGAAACATATTCAATTCAGTGCTTTAGAGTAACTGGTAATTGCTATTTTTCCTTTAAACTTAGACTGTGGGCGTTTAGTGACACTATACTTTCTTTGTCGTCTTTACTTATAATTGTTTTTGGGCTGTTGAAAATTTAAAACATAGTGGTGGTGTAATTCTGTGCTGTCTTTAATTGCTGCAAATTTTATCTTGGCTTGTCTGACTGCCCTGTAGTTGGGTGAAGGGTGTTAATTGTCTGGCCTCTGACCTCAGCCACGTGATAAATGGAGGTGGGGCTTAGTCAGAGTTAAAGTAGCAAGCAGAGGTTTATTTTCTCAGAAGAAGCCAGAAGGGGAAGGAAGGAAACATATTCAATTCAGTGCTTTAGAGTAACTGGTAATTGCTATTTTTCTTTTAAACTTAGATTGTGGGCGTTTAGTGACACTATACTTTCTTTGTTGTCTTTACTTATAATTGTTTTTGGGCTGTTGAAAATTTAAAACATAGTGGTGGTAATTCTGTGCTGTCTTTAATTGCTGTAATTTTCGCCCCCCCTTCCCCCAACTCTTAATTATATGCCCTGATAAATCTGATTGACAGGAGCTAAACACAGGGAATAGTAAGGGGTGTGAAGTAGGAGGGGCATAAGGGGGAAGAAGCCCACCCTCAGCACAAGTGTTTTGACTCATTTATTTATTGGTTTCTTTTTCCTTTAAAAAAAAAATATCTGATGATTAGTGACGGATTTTTAGTACAGTAAATTAATAAAAAGAGAACTAGGAGAGCTTCAGTAGCAGACAAGTAGTGGAATTGCAGTATAATGTGGGGAGTGGTGCAATGCAGTGGCTGTGGGGCAGCCATATTCAGGCAGACCTTCTGGACACTGAGGTGCTGCCCTATCTGCATGCATCTCTCTGGACTGCGGGATGAGGTAGCCAGACTCAGAGCAGAAGTAAACTGGGTCAGGAGTACCATCACCCCTATCCAGGGACCACCCAGTCCAGTGCAGCTGCCTCAAAGGATGCCGAGAACGAGGAGCACTTGGATGACAGTGGGCTCAGGGAGGGTTAGAGCAGTCAGGCAGAGGCACATCCCAGATCCTATTCCACTCGAGAACTCATATGCCACACTGGCAAACGAGGACAACCAAATAGAGGTACCCAGAGAAGTGGAAGGAAAGGATGTGGAGGTTAGCCAAGGAGGTGACCTCAGCGGGGAAAGCAGTGGACCCCAGAGGAGGAGGAAGCAAATCCTGGTGGGGGACTCCATCGTAAGAGGGATCCAGCTAGGAACACAGGAGGGGGAGGACAGGGAGGTGAGGTGCCTACCAGGTGCCACGGCATGGAGGGATGGAAGGAAGATCCTGGATCACTGGGAAGGCAAGACGGGAGTGGGAGCTGGATGTCATTATCCACCTAGGTACTAATGACCTGGCAAATGGGGAGCCAAAGGAAGTTCAGGAAGAGTTTAGGAAACTGGGAGGGTCTCAAGCAAGTAGCTACTTCTGTCACTTTCAGAAGTACTACCTGTGAGAGGCAAGGAGAGATAGGAGTGCATGCACCAGGAACTTTAACTCATGGTTGAAGAACTGGTGCTGTGAGGAAGGGTTTGGATTCATTGGTGACTGGGTACCCACCTGGAGGATGGAGGTTTGTTCAAGCCTGACGGCCTGCATCCATCCTGAGGAATCCAAGCACTCAATGATAAGTTTAAATGCTACATTGACAAGCATTTAAACTAGCAAGGGGTGGCAGGCCAGCAAGGAGGGTACCTACTTGCTCACCCCCACAGCTAGCAGTGGAACCAGTGAACCAGAGGAGGGCTATTCTGCAAAGCAGTGTGCAAAGATGGAGATTAGTGCCCAAGAGGTGGATAAGCAGAAAAGGGCAAAATTCAGCAGAAGGGCAGACAGCAAGGAGAACCAGGGATAAATGACAACCAAGGAAGGGGCTGCAGTAGAACAGTGAAACAGTCTAGGAGGTCAAATCATGAGCCATGTGTGTGCAAATGCCAGGAGCCTTAGCAACAAGATGGAAGATCTGGAGGCTGTCATGGTGCAGTCAGACCTGGACATTGTGGCCATCACTGAAACCTGGTGTAATGATAACCATGACTGGGAGATGGCCATACCTGGCTACAACATATTCAGAAGAGACAGAGCAGGCAGGAAGGAGGAGGAGTGGCACTGTAGTGAAAAATGACATAAGGGCCACAGAGATCCAGGAGGAACAAAATGGGGAGAGATACTGTGGGTTAAGCTGGAAAGGAAAATGGGACAGCCATCCGCACAGGTGTGGTCTATAGACCACCAGCCCAGGAGGAAGAAACAGATAGGGAGCTGATGCTAGCCATCCAAAGGATGGCAGACAAGGGTGAGGTAGTACTGGTTGGAGACTCAATATTCCAGACGTGGACTGGAGCATCCCAGCAGCAGCATCAACTAGGAGCAGATTTATCCTGGACTCCTTCAGGGTGCCTTCCTCAAGCAACTGGTCATGGAACCAACTCGGCAGAAGGCAATACTGGACCTTGTGCTCACAAACAGGGACAGTGTGATGGGGTAACAGTGGGGAGCACCTGGGTAACAGTGACCACCAGTCATTGTGGTTTGAAATCACAGAAAGAGCAGAACCAAACCACACAAAAACATGTATCCTGGATTTAGGGGGCAGACTTTGGGAAAATGGGGAGATACTTAAAGAGGCATTAAGGGAATGGGACAGGAATCAGGGTTGAGGAACAGGGTAGTATTTAAAATGGGGATTACAAGAACAACAGAATTATGCATTAAGCAGGTTAGCAAGAGGAAAAGGAAGAGGAGACCATTATGGTTTTCCAAAGAGGTAGCAAAGAAAGTGAAAGCCAAAAGATTGCAGTCAGGCAATAGAAAAAGACACAGGCAGAAGGGGATAGGGAGAAGTACCATGAGAAGCAAAGGGAGGCAGGAGGTCAGTAAGGGAAGCCAAAGCTCAGACAGAAGAACACATTGCAAAATCAGTGGGTAGAGGGGACAAAACCTTTTACAGGTACATAAGTGAAAAAAGAAAGACAAAGGGAGGGATAGTGAGACTGAAGGGGGAGGATGGGAGCTGTGTGGAGGATGACAACAGTAAAGCTGACATATTGAACAGGTATTTCTGCTCAGTCTTTACTGAGGAAGAGGAGGGTAATGGGTCTGAAGGGAGTACAAGGGGTGAGAATGGTGCAGAAATGGACACAAGTCCCTTTACACGAGAAAAGGGTCCTGAAGGAACTGGAAGTAATAAGAGTTGATAAAGCAATGGGGCCAGACGGGTGCACCCATGGTCCTTAAAGAACTAAGAGAGGTGGTGGCTGAACCTCTGGCTATCCTGTTTAGCTGATCACTGGAAACAGGGAGGTACCCAAAGACTGGAGGACAGCAGATGTAGTCCCCTTATACAAAAGTGGGAACAAAGAGGAAGCAGGGAACTACAGACCAGTCAGCCTCACCTCGTAGTGGGGAAGATCATGGAAGCACTACTGAAGGAGAGATTGGTGGAACATCTGGTTGTCAATGGACTACAAGACCCAAGGCAGCATGGTTTCACCAAGGGAGGTCATGTCAGACCAACCTCATTGAATTTTTGACTGGGTGACTAGGAGGTGGATCAGGGAGGGCAGTGGACATGGCCTATCTGGACTTCAGCAAGGCCTTTGACACTGTGCCACATAGAAGACTATTACACAAACTGGGGAATATGGTGTGGGCAGGACAGTAGTGTGGTGGGTAGGTAACTGGCTGGGTGGCAGGACACAGAGGGTGGTGGTAAATGGCTGTCACTCCACAGAGGGAAGAGTGACCAGTGGGGTACCACAGGGATCAGTGCTGGGACCAGTCCTATTCAACATTTTCATCAGTGACATTGGCAGGATCTAGAAGGCAGAATTTCACTGTTTGCTGATGACACAAAGCTCTGTAACAGAGTAGACACACCAGAGGGTGTAGACAGAATGAGACGCACCTACAGAAACTTGAAGAATGGTCAAGGGTTTGGCAGTTGAAATTCAATGCAAAGAAGTGCAAGATAATGCATATGGGGCACAAAACCCTGGCACAATATATCAGTTGGGGGTGAGGATATAGCATGCACCAAGCAGGAAAGGGATCTTGGGGTTGTCATCTCTGATGACCTCAAGGTAGGGAAACAGTGTGACAAGGCAGCAGGTAAAGCAAATAGGATGCTGGGATGTATAGGCAGGCATCACCAGCAGGAAAAGGGAGGTCATAATTCCGCATAAGACACTAGTGAGGCCCCACCTGGAGTACAGTGTACAGTTCTGGAGACCATACCTACGTAAGGACATAGACAGGGTAGAGAAGGTTCAGAGGAGGGCAACAAAGATGGTGCATGGATTGCATCACAAGTCCTATGAAGACAGGTTGAAGGAACTGAACATGTACTCCCTGGAGGAGAGAGGGAGAGGAGATATGATAGAGACATACAAGTATCTTACAGGGAGGAACAGGGTGCAGGAAAACACTATTTTTAAGTGAAAAGATGTTCCAGGACTAGAGGCATGGGATGAAGTTGGAGGGAGGACGATTCAGAAGAAACATGAGAAATAATTTCTTCACAGAACGGGTGGTGGACAAGTGGAACATCCTGCCAGAGGAAGTGGTGGGGGCTGAAACAATCACGGGATTTAAGAATGCATGGGATAGACACAAAGGAATTCTAGAGGTCAGGGGTAAGGGGCAACAGACTTCTAGGAAAACAAACTGAACTTACAAGCTCAAATGGGCAGACTGGGTGGGCCATATGCCCTTATCTGCCGACACTGTCTATGTATCTATGTATCTATGTATCTATGTATCTATGTACCCTTCAGAAAACAATTCTTGATCCTAGGTGACTGTTCTGGTTTATCCCGTTTGATGAAGCAACAACAATAGTGGGTATTGTCAATGTGTTTAGGGCTTAAGTGACTCACTGCACCTAGGTGGAGATCATCACCAGTTATCCCATCAGTTAAAGACTGATATGGGTACCTGGGGAGACTGGCATTTAATGAAAAGTCATTCTTCAATTAACAGACTATATATATATATATATATATATATATATATATATATATATATAATGGTAGCACGGTAGTGCTACCATAGTTAGGGTTGAGGAGCCATTTACATGTTAAACCCAAAATTTTGCACCTTAATAACTTTGTAACTGTTTGACGGATTTGCCAGAAATTTGGAACACATGAGCAAGATCCATACGCCTTGGGATCTGCCAAGTGTTGTACCGGTTGGATACACAGCTATGGAGTTATTAAGCGTGATCTGCGCGTGCGTTTACGCTTTTCCTGGAATTCTATGATCGTGCCTACAGGCTGCACGGTTTGCGCGACTGGCCTGAAATCTTCAGGGATCGTGTGGCCGGGGTCGCCGATGTGCCTTTCAAAGATTTCGTGAAAAAATATTAAACTGTTCAAAAGTTACGGCAGTCCGAACTTCTGTTTTTTCCCATAGGATAACATTACGGCGTCCACGCTTGAGGGCCCTCAGACCGAAACTCAGCGAGACACGGAGTTTTTGTTTTAAAATTTTAGCCCCTCAGGGGCTACATATAAAACTAGCCAGGAAAGTGATAATACACATGACTTTTAAATTTTTTTTCTATGTCGTACGGTTACTGAGATATAAGCAATTTACTATTATAACTACTGATTTTTGTGTTCCGAGAGTCATTATTTTGCATACATTCTTTCTACTCACTGTCTTTCTCTATACAGCTTTTGGGGAAAACCAGCCTGTGTGCTTACATTACTCTTACCACTACTGTTTCTACTTGCGGTTCCGTACCCGTTTCACTTACTGTTCACATTTACGCCACCATGTGCGTTACCCTTTGTGTTTTCACCATTTCGCGGTTCGCGTTTCCTTTTTTAACATTTCTGTCTACAGTACTGTTCCTTTCTGTTTCGCTTTGTGTCACATGACACGATTTATGCTGCGGGCACAATGTTACAATGCAACAAGACATCACCCCGCGCTCCTGCCACTGCATTACATTCACTATTTCTCATTATCATTTCTCAAAATAAAAGGGAAATTAGGTAAAAAACTCTGTTTATTAAATGATTAGGGTTGTTCATAGCGACAGAAGTGAGGAAATTCGAGGTTAGGGTTGAAACCCTTTAATCCCTCCAGCCCACCCCCAACTGGAATTGGTGCATTGGGGTCATCGGTCCTAACTGTCACCCCATTCTCCTATTCCTCAGCTTCTTTCCACATGTAATGGAGTGACACTTAGGGCCGATGACTCCAATGTGCACCCCGATTCCAGTTGGGGGTGGGCTGAGGGGCAAAGGGGTTTCAACCCAACATCAAATTTCTCGCTTTTGTCGCTGTGGAACAACCCTAACTGATGCATTAAACAGAGTTTTTGCCTCATATTTATATATATATATATATATATATATATATATATATATATAGTTAGTTTGGGACACAGTCATTAAAGACCATCTCCCTTTGGGCACTGGTATTAAAACCCTTGTACTAATGGTTCTAAAATACTTAATTTGAGTTTACAAATTGCAGAAAAACAATCTCGCACCACAGAGATCGAGTGCTTTCAAAAAAAACACCACTGGGACATAAGACAAAAAATTCAGAGCACTCACAATCGGGATTAAAAAAACTATAAAGCACTGGTTAGTGCAAAAACTTTTATTAAACTGGTGTCTAATGTGAATTTATTTGCCCTATGTGATTAATGCAAAATTAATTCAATATGTATTACTATTTTATTTGATGTGCTGCTTTGAAAACTATGTTATTTAATTTGTAACTGTTTAGGTATGTGTTATGATTTGTAAATGATTTGATTCTTTTTTTTTCTCTTCTCCCCCTGTACACCAACTGGCTCCCATCCTCCGATCTCCACAGCTTTGTGTCCCTGGTATCCTCCGAGACTTACCTTCATCCAACTGTTCCTGCAGAGCTTACCCCCCTGGCAAAGTTGGCGGGGTTCCCCAAACCCCACTGGAAACAGAATCTGGTTTGCCTGGACACTTGCCTAGATAGCTGGGTGCAGTGCCTGCTGGAGGCCAATGTCATCCTGCCGGTTGGTGCCATTTTTCCCTTTTTCCGGCCACTTGGGGGTGTGTGGATGTGCAGTGCCATTATAACGCATGCCACATACTCCTGTCTGATGTGTGTCAACAGCTGCTGTACCTCTCATGCCTCTTGATGGCCCAATGTGCACAACCCCTGGTCTTCACCAGGTGTCATGCAAGTGCTGGGATCCATGTTCTCCTACCCCCTGGAGGAGGAGGAGGACAGCAGTCCTCTGGATGCTAAATCTTCCTCCTTCTGGCCAGTTGTCTGACTCCCAAGCTCACCACCAAACTTGGATCATTGGCATCACAGGTGGTAGTGCTACCACTGCACGGGGCAGCTGGCATAATTGATTTAATTCTAAATAAAGCTGCAGAAGATAATAAGGAGCAACAGTGTGACCTTGAACAAGTCATGCAAACATTCTGTGCTTCATTCCTCTCAGCAGTATTATGGGGTAATAGCAGGACCCCACTGAAAATGAGATGCTGCATTTCACCTGGGCTATCCTTGGTAAATAAGTTTATAAAATAATACAAAAAGTCAGCCAGCAGCGTGGGTATCAGTGAGCAGCAATATAGCCAGACAGTGGTGTTTCAGTCACCAGCCAAACGGCCATGAGTCAACCAGCAGCCGACCAGATGCCAGCTCATTACATAGCATTTTTTGCAGGTGCGGCGATTTCCCTGCACCAGGGAGATGTGCATAGGGACTTAGTCTCTGTCAGGTCCTTTACAAATCTGGCTCCAGATGGTCTGCAATGCCAGCTTACTCATCCCTAACTAACAATAAGCAATTATTACAGCAATTAATAGAAGTTGTGTGATCACTTACGCAATTGCTGGCATGAACCACTGAAACTTAGAAAGAAACTCTGTCAGACTGGCTGGTTTTTCCACTACAACTTTCTTCAGAAGTTCTTCAGCATTGTCTGCAGGTAGATCAATTCCTCGCTTCCTATAAAAAAAGGTAAAAAGTAATTTTTAATAATAACGAATGGCAAAAAAGTAGGCACCCGACTGTTTGATCAGGCAGCGTGGTACCATTTAGGCTTTTTTTAGCCAACCAGTTTTTACATTGTGCAGAGTGAGCATGAAAGCCCCTAGGGTAAAGGGTGTTATACTGAGGGAGATGATGACAATGAGCTTTAATGGGAGTGGAACCCAAGGTATATAAACTTAATATTAGAAGCAGCATCTAGACAGCATTACATGGCAGAACCACTGAAGTGTTTTCACCAGCTGTTCTGTAACCAGCACATAAACAGAAACTACACATGTACATAGATACAATTTGATTTTATGGAGCATATTTCATACAGAATGTATTCAATGCCCTTTACTTACCAAGGGATGGGGTGTGCAAAACAATATCTAATGTGCAACATTAGGACTAATATATCCACACAGAGTACGTAAAAGCAGCAACACAGCATAGTGTCTTTATAGACCCCTCTTTATTTTGGATTTCAACAGTCTCACTTATCACATATCAGTACCAGTGATCACCATACAGTGTTGTTTAACATTAGCCAAGAACAGAGGCTGACCACACAAGGTTCTGGAATTTAGGAGGGCATATTTTAAAGAAATGGAGGGGTGGGTATTCCTCAGAAACTGCCTCAGAGGAGGGGCTGCCACAGAGTGGGGAGGCACAGTGGACAAAAATAAGAGAGGCATAACTAAAGCAACGGACTGCTACATGAAGGGAGCAAAAACAGAAGGAAAAAGAGATGGTTAACAGTTCTCAGAGGAAGTGACAAAGGTGACGATGGCAAAAAGGTAGCATTCAGAAGGTATAAAGAAGCACAGAGAGAGGAGGACAGGGAGGTATACCTTGTAAAGTAGTGGGAAACAGGTAAGGCAGTGATGGAAGCAAAGGTGCAGATAGAACTAAAAATCGCCAAAGGGGGATATGACTTTCTTCAGATACATAAGTGAGTAGAGGAAAGCAAGGGGAAGGGGTAGTAAGGATTAGAAGGGGGATGGGGGGGGGGGACTGCACAGAGGAGATCCAGAAAAAGTAGGCATTTTGAACAGGCAGTTCTGCTCAGTCTTCAGAGAGGAGAGTGGTGAGGATAAGCTACCAGGGAAAAGTAGTAAAAGAGGGAGAGGGAGGTGGATTTTCAAAAGAAAGAGTCCAGAAGGAACTTGCAGCTCTGAAGGCTGACAAAGCTATGGGACCAGACGGGATACATCAAGGGGTTCTAAAATAACTAAGGAAGGGTTGCCCAACAACTCTCTGAAACCAGACATGGTTCCGTATGGCTGGAGAAGAGAAAATATGGTCCTACATAAGAGTGGCTGCAGGGAGGAGGCTTACAACTATAGGCTGGTCACTCTTACTTTAGTAGTGAGGAAATTAATAGAATCACTGCTAAAAGAAAAACTGGCAGAGTATCTTGAATCCAATGGGTTGCAAGATGACAGACAGCATGGAATTGGGGGTGGTTGTTGTCACCCAAACAAATTTGATGGAATTCTTTGAGTGGGTGACCAGGGAAATAGATCAGTGGAAGGCAGTGTGCATAGCCTATCTGGACTTTGGCAAGGCCTCGACACTGTGGCAGACAGGGTGGCTGATAAAGAAACTGAGCAGTCCTGGGGTGGGATCCAAATTGCTGAACTGGGTTAGAAACTGGTTAACAGATAGGAAACAGAGAGTGGTGGTAAATGACACTCACTTGAATGATGGAAGAGTGACCAGCAAGGTGCCGCAGGGCTCAGTACTGGAACTGGCCTTCTTCAATTTCTTCATATGTGACACTGCTGAGGAACTGAAAGGAAAGGTACGGTATGCCCTTTTGCAGCTAATACTAAAATCTGCAGTAAGGTGGATATGCAGGAAAGGGTGGAGAGAATGAGCAGGATCTGGGGAAACCGAGGAGTGATCTAAAGCATGGCAGTTGGGGTTCAATGCCAAAAAGTGCAGAATTATGCAGCTAGGGTGTAGGAACCCAGGTGCTGAGTATAGGATGGGGAGGGGTAGAGACAGTCACTAAACAGGAAAGGGACCTTGGGTTATCATATTTGATGACCTCAAGTTGGCAGGGAAGTGTGATAAAGCAGTGCGTAGGGCTAGTGGGATTCTGGTATACACAGGGAGGGGTATATCCAGCAGGACGAGGGAGGTGGTGTTGCCACTGTATTAATCGCTAGCGAGATGCCACCTGGAGTACTGTGTCCAGTTATGAAGGCCATCTCTCAGAAAAGACATAGACAGGGTGGAGGTGGTCCAGAGGACAAGAACAAAAATGGTGCAGGGGTTGCATGAGAAGCCCTATGAGGGGAGACTGAGGGATCTCAACATGTACACCCTGGAAGAGAGGAGAGCAAGAGATGACATGATAGAGACCTATAAGTACCTCACAGGGGTGAACAGGGTGCAGGAGGAAAGTCTCTTTCAAATAAGAAGGAGCACCAAGACTGGGGTGTGTGATGAAGCTGGAGGGGGAAAGTTTAAAAGAGATGTGAATAAATTTTTCTTAACTGAAAGGGTGGTATATGCCTGGAACAGACTGCCAGCAGAAGTGGCGGAGGTGAAAACAGTGGGGGGCTTCAATCATGCATGGGATAGGCACAGAGGTATATTAGAAAAGAGGTAGAGAGGAGGGTGGGTTGCCAGAGACCAGTTAGGGTCTGCAGAACAGATTAGACAGGGAACATCTGAGCAGACTGGGTGGGCCAAGTGGTTCTTTTCTGCTGACAAATTCTCTGTTTCTGTATCATTCTTACTATATTAAAGTAACTCATCCATGGGCCAGTATCTTTTTTTGCAAGCAATTTTGATTTTAATTTCAAGTTAAATACAAGTATTATATACAGAGCAGGAGTAGTTAACTACTGCAACAAACCATAAGTCATGAGTTCAGGCCTCTCAGAATGACATCAGGTGATGACAGCTGTTCTGTCAAACCATGCACAGTGGTAGCCATTACCACAAGAAACTGTGGCGTAGTACCGCAAAGCCCAATATCAGAAAATATTGGAAAAGCTGCATTCATCTGAATATCTGGGTTATAGTTGGTGCAGTTTATTATGGGGGACAAGATATGGAAGCTTTAGTAGGATGTGGCAAACCCCAGAGATTGATTGATTGATTTAACAAAATAATGTATTTATTTATGTATCAGTGTATGTATGTATTTATTTATATACATACATACATTTTTTAACTGGGTAAGGAGCACAGGTCCAAAGGCCCTTTTTCAGGCTCGACCCAGGCCAAAGGCATGCAAAAGATGGTATTACATAACATCATTAACGTCAAAATCATTAATGTAAACAACAGTGATAGAGGAAAAAAAACACACAATCAGCAGCAGTTGCAAGTACAAGATGGCCGGTGATGGGACTGTGGAAGAGGAGGCAGAAGAGGCAGGCCAGTAACATGGGGCATATGAAAAAAGTAAACTTCCAAAGAAGAAGAAGAAGAAGAAAACAGGATCCGAGTCCATTCAAGTTAATTTCTGCTCCAGCATTTTGTCTACAAATGGAATAACAATTCCTTGCTTGTGACATTAGAAGGAATTCTATGGGATTGGATTGTGATGTTACAAACTGACGATTATGACTTCAAATGTAGACAGTCTGAAGGGCCATATGACATCTGAGGTGCAGAGATTCTTTTTCATACAGATATCTTTACTAATGAAAAGAATAACGTTGATAAGTTAAACATACTGGCCGGGATATTCAAAGGGGTTACGCCATGCGTAATCCACTGATGCGCCCCAGCGAGATATTCAAAAGGGGATGTTGCACCGCGCAAATCCCGATGCGCGGGGTGCACCAGTAATGTCTGGCGGCAGAAAGTGGGGGCATGCCTATGCATATTCGGCACATCCCGATATTCAGCCTGGGATGTGGCGACATGCAGGCACACACCCACCTCAGCCGCATAGGGGCACAAAGATCCACCAAAAAAAAGGAGCAAGGCCTCCACACCACAGGTGAGCTGCCATATTGCAGGCCACACCACATGGCAGCCACCAGCTGTGGATGGCCACCCGACCTCCAGAGCCACGGTCTGTCATTGTCGCACCCCCCACCTGCTCGCGGGGTTAGTAACCCCTAAAGAATCCCTGGTGGTCCAGTGGACCTGCTCCACCACCCGATCACGGGTGTAGTAAAAATAATATTAACCCTGGTTGTCCGGTGGACTGAATCCAGCCCGATCACAGGCATTGTATATTAAAATATATCCCCGGTGGTCCAGTGGACCGAATCCAGCCCGATCGAGGGCTTTGTTAAATTGAATGTATCCCTGGTGGTCCAGTGGACCGAATCCAGCCCGATCGCGGGCTTTTTAACAGAAAAAATCCCTGGTGGTACAGCGGTACCCCCTCCCACCCGCCCACACAGACCCACCACCCCCTACCCCCGGTCAGTGGCGGGTGGCAGCTCCCCACCCGCAAGCCACCCAGCTGCCCACTGACTGACAGCGTACAGTACAGCTGTATGCCCATTGGTCACCGGTGTGTGCCAAAGGACGTGCAGACTGTACTGTACAACACAGTCCCGATATGTGAATGAATTCCATTCACATATCGAGACTGTGTTGTACAGTATGGTTTGCACACCCATTGGCCCATGCTGTGGACCAGTGGGTGTACAGTTGTACTGTATGCTGTCAGTCGGCGGGCGGCTGGGTCGCTTGCGGGTGGGGAGCTGCTGACCGGGGGGAGCGGGGTTGTGGGTCTGCATGGCCGGATGGGGAGGGGGGGTACCACTGGACCACCAGGGATTTGTTCTGTTAGAAAGCCTGCGATCGGGCTGGATTCGGTCCACTGGACCACCACGGATACATTTAATTATACAAAGCCCGCAATCAGGCTGGATTCGGTCCACTGGACCGCCAGGGATACATTTAATTTAACAAAGCCCGCGATCAGGCTGGATTCAGTCCACTGGACCACTAGGGATCAGTTTTAGATATATACGCCCATGATCAGGCAGGGGAGCAGGTCCACTGGACCACCAGGGAGTTTACATTTGTACAAAGCCTGCGATCGGGCGTGTTGCTGCCGAGGGGCAGGGGGCGTCGGTCCCCAACGGCTGCAACCTGGCAGGGCGCCAGGCACAAGTCGCTGGGGATCGGCACACCTGCATGCAAAAGGGGCCATAATGACATGCAAATGGCCCCATTTGCACCTTGCATGCATAATGGCCCCATGTGCATACCCATCACTGAATATCACAATTCTTGCACCTAGCGCAACTGCACTTGCACTGGCGCATCCCCCTGCTCCTCACTTGCCACTTGTGCTGGCGCAATGCCACCGCGCCATGCGCAATGCGGGCAGCCACAGTGCATATTCAATGCTGCTGAGCCATGGTGCAGCACTGTTGAATATCGCAGGGACCATACCCTGGTGCATCCCAGTTGCACTGCGCCCCCGCCTGGCGCAGTCTGAATATCTGGCCGACTGTATTTGCATGTAGAATGTGTAACTCCATTTTCAGATGTACCTGTAAATGTACCTACAGAGTGTGTCTATTGAATTGCTCAATAAAAATACTGCAAATAAAACATAAGGAAAAGATGGGAAGAGAAGTGAAATAAAATGTGACATAAAAACCATGGAGTTCTGTCACATTACCTCTCTGGGTTTTACCCTGTTAGTTGTATAACTGGGCAAAAGCAGGACCCCACTGTAAACAAGATGATGGTGCAACGTTGTGGAGATACTCTAGGTCAGTGGTTCTCAAATGGTGAGGCCAGCCTCCCAAGGGAGGCCCCAAATTGTTCCAGGGGAGGCCCAGTCAAGTCTGAGAATGTACAGTACTTAAATTTTAAGTTTTGCCTGTTTTGTGCGAAAGGATAAAACAAATTAAATCTGGATAATTGCAGGTGAATTTCTTAACTTATGCACAAATATTTGACCAGGAAATCCCCATTGAGCTAAAGCTTGTTTATAGGTGTATATTTATAAATAAATTAATGCCTGGGGGAGGCATGCTGAGTCAAGGCTCGTTTCTACAATAGGTATTCATATGCAAATTAGCGACTTGGAAAGGCACACCGAGTCGAGGCTCATTTCTATAATAAGTATTTATATGTAAATTGTGCCTGGGAAAGGTACAGAGATCTGATGCATGTTTTCAGGTATGACCTGAGGTAAGGAACAAGAAGTTGCTTAATAACAGGGTACGAGATGGAGAGATGTAGTGGCTAGGTTGGTTGTTCCAGACAGAGTAACAAGGACCCAAGACTCAGAAAAGTGGAGTGACAAGTATAACCTGAGGTGCCAGGTCTGGGGTGGAGAGCAATAAGTTGAATAAAAAGAGAATATACTCAGTCAACTTTATTAGTCTCACTTTATTCCTGGTGTACTCTGCAAAGCAGTTTTTTTTTTCCTCTGGGGAGGCCTAAGATTTTTTTCCAAATTTGAGGGAGGCTTGAAATCTTTTTCATGGCTTGTGGGAGGCTCACTATCACAAAGTGTGAGAACTAATGCTCTAGGTAAAACCTTAATAACCAAAGAAATGGCTGGGCCAACTCTTCTTTTACACACACAGTCAGAATACCATAGCAATTTGAGGTTGAAAGGAACTCTAGCACTAGCACGTTTACCACTTAATTTATGAGCAGGGAACAATAAGTGTGCTGTGAGAACGTGTACTACTCTAAAGGGATTCCCACCCCCCTTTTACCCAAGGTGCCCCTTCACTCCCTTGGGAAGCAGACATTTGTACAGGCTTTCATCATCTCTGCTGGTAGGCTGTTCCATAAATTTACCACTCTCTGGGAGAAGGGCCACGTAACATTACCTAGAAGGTTTTAGTCCTTAATTTACTGTGTTGGAGCATCAGGGTATGGCCCTGTGTGCTGCTGGAGCACACCAGTTACCTTAATTATCCAAGACTTCACAAGTAAATGTGTTCTTGATACTGAAAATCTCCGTTTGAAAAATGTATGTTTTCTGTACATTCCAGACAAGCAGGCAAGCAAACTACTCACGCACCTTTTTAGAACTGAGTCCTTTATGTTTTCTGTAAGGCAAATAGTCTTATTTCTGAAACAAAATGTTTTTGCTCAAGTGAGTGATAGGGAGCCTGCGTTGCAAGGAAGATGCTTTGAAAGTCTTACAGAAAGTAAACTTTTATTGTTCTCTGCTAAAACATATGTTCTAAATGATGGATAGTAATCAAACTAATAATCCTTAAAAACTTACTTTGCGAAATATAGGATTGTCTCTGGTCTCACAGCTCCATCCAAATGGACATGAAGCTCTACCTGAAATAAACAAGCATAAGAAATACTATAATACTTTACTACTCAGGAGCTCCCATGATAACTGAAGCAAACAGTAGCATAGAAACATAGAATCTGATGGCAGAAGGAGTCTACCTTTACTGTATTACATCACCCCACTGACCTACAGTACTGATGGGTTCTCTCCCTCTTTCTCTACTCCTTAATCCTATGCTACCCCCCCGGCCCCGCCACCAGGGTCTATGAGTCCCCTTCCCTGTCCCAGCCATGTTTAAGCCTGTTTAGGGTATCTTCCCCTACCAGTTCCACCAGCAGTCTGCTCCACAGTCCCACCACCTCTCCATGAAGTAGAATTTCCTTACACCTCTCTTGAACTTACCCACCACCAACCTTCAGTCATGCCACCTAGCGACTGCATCTCTATTTCTTACAAATATGTCCTCGCTATTCACCTTGTTTACACCACTGAGAAATGTATATGCTTCTCTTATGTCGCCCCTCTCGCTCCTGGTCTACAGGGATTATATATTTAGGGCCACCAGCCGATCCTTGCAGAATCTGTCCTGCTGTCTCTGGATCATCTCTGCACTGACTTGAGTCTATGTTCTTCCCCAGGTGAGGACTTCAGAACTAAGCACAGTACTCCAGGTGAGGCCTCACCAGGGATTTGTACAGCGGTAGAGTCATCTCGCTTCTCCTACTGTCAGAACCCCTCCCAGTACACCCCAGCATCTCTAATGTCTTGCTATATGCCTATGCAATTATAAGGAATACTATAATATACCTCTGCTCAGGCACTGGTATGATACGTGAAAGAAACAAGCATAAGGAATACTGTAATACATTACTACGTAGTAACTGAACAGAGTCTAAAATAATCAAGCCTAAGGTCTACTATAACATATTCATTTACAATTCAAGAATTGCAACAATACTTGAAAAAAATAACACCATAAGGAACACAATAATATGCCACTGTTCAAAAGCTGCTATGATGCCTGAAAGAAACATGTAGAATACTATACTTCACCACTACTCAGGAGCAACTATGGTATCTGAGGAAAGCAAGCACAGAGAATACTATATTTTACAATGGCAGAGAAGATTTCCAGCAATCTGCTTGGTCAGTGGCCACCTTGAACAATGATGTTATCCCAGCATGTCACTGTATCAAGGTCCAGCAGCACACATCTGCTCACATTTTCCACTATCAGAGATTACTACACTGTAATCTCTAGAATGATCTCCCTCCCTCCCACCATCCCACCATCTCAGTGTGCCCCCATCATGGGAAAAAACCTACAACATCTCTTTTTTTAAACAAATTGACCCACAAACTCTGCTCTGTGTCCATTGAAAATCATTTCACTTTGCAATTAAGCAAAACCACCGTTCTGAGTGTCTTCACGGAATGGAGACAACACATGCAGCTGACGCCAGTTTTAACAGTCATACTCGTGACTACAACTCCCTACCCTCCTTACTATATATCCTCCAGTCCCTGTCCAGCTCTTCAGCAACTCACTGTCAATGGCATCCTATTCTCCTGTCACACTGCCAGTACCTGACATCCCCTGGTCCAAATGGAAAAAAAAAAGTCATCATACCAATGGAGTTCAGTCCCCCACTCCCAGACCTCGACCTAACAGTTCATCTCCTTTTTAAAAGCAGAGTGTGCACCACATACAACTCACCAGCTCCACCCACTGTACTACACATTCTCAGTTTTCATTTTTACCAGGAGGTGACTGGGCACAGCACATTTTCAGTCATGCCTGACAATAAATACAGTACAAGACAGACACAATAAACATTCAACAAACATTACAAGTACTAAAATATGTCTACAATTCATCAAATATTATAAGTACACAAATTATTCTTGTGATGGTGATCATTCAGCAAATGTTTAAAGTGCTTTACATTTTTTTGCAGTTTTAATTAAGGCTGACAGACTGTTTAAAGTGATGTTCCGACCTACTGCTATAAGATATTGGGCTTCATAGCACAATACCTTATAGCTGTGTGAGCTGACAGGCACAAAAATGTAAATGTAAAATGTCTTACTTTCTTTTGTGGAAGGGATCGTAACTAGTGCCGAAGCCTCTGCCAGCTGATCCCTTCCAGCTTCCTGGTGCCCCCACTCCACCCCAACTCTGTCCCCATGCTCTCAGAAATTGTAATGTGTGGCCAGGGAGAGTGTGGGGGTGAGCCCCATACAAGTCTATGGGAGCTATTTTGAAAGCCGGATTTTAGCAATTTGTAAAAGTTTTAGGGGAAAATTAAAGCAGTTGCTTAATTAGTAGGATCGAAAACTGCTGCAGTATACAGTGGGGAGGAAGAGACTTATCGATTGCTCAAGAAGTACCGTAAGTCTCGGTCTGCTGGTTGACTCCCTCATTTCATTGGATTGGCTCCTTGACTGGCTCCCTTTTGGACTGCAACAACACAGCCTAGTCCCAGGACAGGAAGCAGGACCAGGTGAATTAAACTCTGCAGTGAAAAGGGGGCTATTCGCTACATGCAAATTAATCTCTGTGGTTAGGATGGGGCTAGTCTCTAAAAACTTTAAGAGACACAGAGAGCTAAAGGAATGAGGAAAGATGAGATACTTGAACCTTGGTGGGGAGAAAGAACACAGCAAGTCACAGCAGCACCACCCACTAAGCAAAACAGAGTGTGCACCACATACAGATCACCAGCTCCACCCATTGTACTACACATTCACAGTTTTCATTTTTACCAGGAGGTGACTGGGCACAGCACTTTTTCAGTCATGCCCTCCCCCCCCTTGTAATTTCCACCCTGGATGGCTCGGCCCTTGAATTGGTACCAGCCTTCAAGTACCTGGGTGTCTGGCTAGACAGCCACCTCACCTTCTCTACTCACACTGAGACTATCTGAGCCAAACTCCGGCCAAAACTCGCTGTCCTCTATCGGCACAAAGCCAGCCTACCCCTTCCCACCCTGTGCGAGCTTGTACATAAAACAATCTTACCAGTGTTGGACTATGCAGACATTGTTTATGGAATGGCCCCAACCTCGTCTCTCTCCAAACTGGACATTCTACTCAATTCTTTCTGCTGCTTTGCCACTGCCTCCCCCCACACACACTCACCACTGCACCCTCTATGCACCACTCTCCCTTGCCTCGCTCTCCCACAGAAGAACCATTCACAGTGTCTCCCTCATAGCAAAATTCTGGTTCAGTTCCCTCCCCCCCCCTCACATCCCACCTTACTCCAGCAAACTCCCTTGTTTACCCTCTCCGACACAGGGATTCGTGCATCTTTCACATCCCTCGCTCACAAAATGCTTTTGGCCAAGCTGCCTTTTTGTACCATCTCCCCCTTCTCTAGAACAGCCTTCCCTCCAACCTGTGCCTGGCCTCCTCTCACCCGCCCATAAAAAAATTCCTCAGGCTCCTCCCAAGCCCCCTCTGCCCCAAATGCCCCAACAGTCCTAGAAAGCCCCCCTAAGCCCTACCACCTGCATATAGAAGTCTTGCAGCAGTCCAGGACACTTTTGTCCATGTACTGGCCTACTTTATTGTGAATGTAAAAATTTTTGGTATGGTATGTAAAATGGTTGTTTACACTATGTCATGGGAATTTCCTTGCGTATCTCTTCTCATTTCTGTATATGCTTTGTACCCAGGTTGCACCTGGAAATGAGCTCCTGCTCAGTGTGCCTATCCCAGTTATCATTTTTTTATAAATAAAGAAATAAAAACTATATAGCAGCATTATTTTTTCTCTGTATACTTATCCTTTGAAAAGTTATGTAAAATTGCACTTTAAATGTATTTTTTTTACTACTGCAAACAAGTCATTGTATAATAGCAATAGTGCACACCGGAGTATGTGCCATGCTGGGAATAACACCACTTCTTGGATGTTGAATGCACTCAGCCTGCAGTCATATGCTTCACCCACCTAAGGCATGACGTGATCTCAGCACAACACATACACTGTCATGCATTATTGCTTAAATACATTACAACTTAGGAGTTGCTACAATGCCTGAAAGAATACTATAATGCCTAAGAAATACTGTAATACATTAATTTACTATTCAAGAGTTGCTACAATGAATGAAAGAACAACCTTAAGGAACAATAATACACCACTACTCAGGAGTTACTATGATATCTAAAGAAAACAAGTATAAGAAACACTATAACATGACTACTAAGGAGCTGTTATGATACCTACAGATCCGAAGCAGATATGATATCTATATCACAGCACAATAACAAGCAGAGCAACCAGTGTGCTGGGTATTCATCTCTCTGTTCACATGAAATTACATCAAGTACAAAATACAGGGCAAGATTAGCACCGAAGAGTGTGCTGCTGAAATAAGATTGAAGTCCCAATGGTACTGAGAGGCGTGAAGGTATGGATGTGCCGTTTATGTATAGTAAAAGACACATATACATGCTAAACAATGTACATGCAGATGCTGCACAATACACACACACACACACACACACACACACACACACACACACATGATAAATACACAGATATGCTTCAAAAAATAAAGACGCATACTCCACACCATATATAAACTCAGAGGGCGGGATATTCAGACTGCGCCAGGCTGTGGCGCAAGCCTGGGCGCAGCGCAACTTGGATGTGTATGGGCGTTGACTGGGTGATATCGTGAACTGCACCATGGCACAGCATCGTTGAATGTAGCACCTAACCACACACAGTGCGCGGCGCAGTGGCACTGCGCCAGCGCAAGGGCAGAGTGGGATCAGGGGGATGCACAAGCGCCAAGTGCGTTGCGATAGGCGCAACCACCGTGATATTCAAAAGTGCACATGCAAAGGGGGCCATAATGTATGCAAAGCACAAATGGGGCCATTTGCATGTCATTATGGCTCCCTTTGCATGCAGGTGCACCGATCCCCGCCGACTTGCACCTGGCACCCTGCCAGGTTGGAGCCATCAGGGACTGACGCCCCCTTCACATCACGGCAAAGTGCCCCAATCCCGATCGCGGGCATGTGTAAATGTAAGAACACATCCAATATCCCTGGTAGTCCAGTGGACTGCTTGCAGCCTGATCGCGGGCATAAGCATATTTAAAACAGTCAACACTATCCCTGGTGGTCCAGTGGACCGCTTGCAGCCTGATCGCGGGCATATGTAGTAAAAATAGTAGTCCTATATCCCTGGTCCAGATATGTGACATGTAGCAGGCTGCCTCTTGGAATTCTGTATGTCAGAACACATGGCGCAAAGTGCTGCTTGAGCCATTTGTTTTGTTTTGGCACAAGACTTGTTGTGCCATGTGCATCTGTTCTGTAATTGGGCCCACAGAATTTAACAGCAGATAAGGACTGCTTTCCCCATCCAGTCTGCCCATTTCTCTCTACCTACACTATTACCGCAGACCATACCCAATCTACAGCTCTTCCCCCTCCCCCCTTCCTTTCCACTATGATTCTCTTGTGCTTATGCCATGCATTCTTGAACCCCACCACTGTTTTTGCCCCACCACCTCTGCTGGAATGCTGTTCCAGGAATCTACCACATTTTTTGTTAAGAAGTACTTCCTCACATCTCTCCTGAATCTACCCCCCGGCCTTTAGCATGTCCCTTTACTCTTGAGCACTTTTTCTTCTGAAAAATACTTCCCTCCTGTACCTTATTTACCCCTGTGAGGTATTTAAAGGTCTCTATCATATGCCCCCTCCCTCCTCTGTTCCAGGGTGTACATATTCAGGTCCTTTAGTCTCTCCTTGCAGGACTTTTGATGCAGACCCTGCATCATGTTAGTTGCCCTCCTCTGGACCACCTCTATTCTATTTCCTTCCAGAGGTGTGGTCTCCAGAACTATACACAGTATTCTAGGTGGGGTCTTATCAGTGATCTATACAGATGCAGCCACCTCTCTCTTTATTGCCTTATCGCACTGCCTGGCCACCTTCAGGTCATCCAGTAAGATTACCCCAGGTCTCTTTCCTGCTTGGTGGTTATCAATACCACGCCACTTGTTTTGTATTCTGCCCCTGGATTTCTGTGCCCTAAGTGCATTATTTTGCACTATTTCACACTGAAACCCAGCTGCCATACCCTTGAACACTCCTTGAGTTTTCTAAGGTCTCTGCTCATCCCGCCCCCCACCAGTGTCCACCCTATTACAGATTTTGGAGTCATCTGCAAATAGGAAAACCTTCCCTTTCAGCTCTCTGCAATGTCACTTTTAAAGACATTAAAGAGGACCGGTCCCAGCACCGATCCCTGAGGCACTCTGCTGGTCACCCTCCCTTCCTTGGTGAGAATTCTGTTTACCACCACCCTATGTCACCTGTCCCCTAACCAATTTCTTATCCGGTTTACCACCTTTGGACCCACTCCTAAGCTACCAAGCTTGCTTACTCGTCTCCAATGTGGAACAGTGTCATAAGCCATACTGAAATATAGGTAGGCCCCATTCTTCACTCCACCCTGATCTAAATCCTTTGTCACCCAGTCAAAGAAATCTATCAGGTTAGTTTGACATGACCTCCTCCCATGAAACCATGTTGCCTTGTGTCTTGTAAACCACTGGATTCAAGATATTCTACAATCCTTTCCTTCAGCAGTGATTCCATTAACTTTCCTACTACTGATGACAGGCTGACTGGCCTATAATTGCCAGCCTCCTCCCTGCTACCATGTTTGTGTAGTGGGACTACACCCACCCTCCTCCAGTCCTCCAGAACCACTCCTGTTTCCAGTGAACTGTTAAATAGAACTATCAGAGGTGTAGCCAGTATTTCCCTGGGTTCCCTTAATACCCTTGGATGCACTCCATCTGGCCCCATTTCTCTGTCCACCTTCATAATAGCGAGTCCCTTCAGGACATGCTCCTCCAAAAAAGGACTAGTGTCCACCTCCTTCCCTCTCTCCAAAGCTTCTGCTACTTTTTTGTGGCCCCTCCTCTTCTCTCTCCTCTGTGAACACTGAACAAAAGCATATATCCAGAATGTCTGCCTTTTCTTGACACCCTCTGCATAGTACCCCCTTCTCTTTTTAAATTTACAATCCCACCCCTGGTACACACTTAAAAATGTTCTGTCCCCTTTCAGTACCTCCTGGGCTATTATCTCTTCAGTTTGCACCTTTGCACGTCTTACTGCTTTCTCTGCTTCCCTCTGTTTCCCCTAATGCACCTCCATATCCTCCTTCCTCTGCATCTCATATGAACATATGAAGAAGCCAGCAGAAGAAGGCCATTTGGTCTATCTAGTCTGCTTGTATTGCAGGGTACACAGCTTGATCAGTCTCATACCTTCTGAATGCAGTTCAATGTCATAATTGAGCACCCACAATAGCGCTAAACATTTTAAATGCTTCCATTTTAGCGTAGGTTCTAAATTGTGCTGTAAAAAAATATCGACTGCACTTTATAGCGTGCAACTCGAAAATGAAGTCTAAATTTTTTTATGCACATCCTAGCAAACATTACACAGTAGTGGTAAATGTTTAGATTTGTAATTGTTTGACACCAGAGAGAGCAGATTTTCTGGTATCATTCCTTTGGCACTTTTAATGGCAGCAGAGTTTTGTGCAATATCCTACGCTCAGGCTGTAAAGTCCAACCGAAATCTTTGTACGCTGTTCAATGGAACTGTGAGAACTTTGAAAAGCTCTGAAAAAGCTTGGCAAAATTTAAACTGCACGGAGACGATAGAACTGGCATCAAACAAGGAGCAAAGGAGGAATTGAGTCCTTGGGGCAAAAGTTTGGTAAAAAGAAAAATTTAATCTTGAGAAAAAGTAGTATCTCTGCTGCTCTTAATTTATTCAGAATTTATCACTTGACTGCAGCATAGGCTATGAATGTGTTGCGTTTATGCTGAGCTCATTTGATATCTGAATTTTAATACGGGCTAGTATACTGAGGCACTCGACAGGTAATACACTAGGCTGCAACATTTTTGCTGTTTAACTGTTAAACTCTTTTGCTGGTATTTACTTTTTTCCCATTTGCACTATATCCTGACTGGATTTTTTCAGATAGATTTCTATTTTTAATTTCTTATCCTCGAGCTGCGAAGATAATTTCAAAATTAACTTAAAGGGAGAGTCATTTTCCAGTGGGAATTAAGGCAGGAAGGGAGGTACTAGCCCTGGACTACCAGCGTTTCTTTCATATTTCTTACAGGGATCGGGACTGTAAGTGCTTTTCTCAGCATAAACTTCTAGGTGAGTAAGATGCAAACGTAAATCGCGCTATTCAAATATGCGACATTTTGTGCAAACGCTGTTTGTGTTGGCGTGGTTATGGTAGCGCTATTTTGTCTTGCGCTATTGCAGTTGCACAATTATAACTGGATCCCCTGAATGCTACCGTTTTAGCCTTTACCTTTCCAGCCACCTCTTTCCAGAACCAGAGCAATTTCTTTTTCCTCTTGCTTTTGCTCAGCTATCTGATGCAGAGGTTTGTTGCCTTTACTATGCTCCCTTCTGGCTTCACTCACTGTTCCTTCACCCCATCCAGGCCATCCCCCACACCAGGTCATCCCTGAATCATTCACCCATCTTTACAAAATCTGCCCTCCTGAAGTCTAGGACTCTTGCCTTTATGTGGTTCTAATTCCATTCCCTTCTAGCTTCACCCACTGTTCCTTCACCCCATCCAGGCCATTCCCCACACCAGGTCATCCCTGAATCATTCACCCATCTTTACAAAATCTGCCCTCCTGAAGTCTAGGACTCTCGCCCTTATGTGGCTCTAATTCCATAGTCATCCTTATACTGAACCACGCCATATGGTGATCACTGGTCTTCAGGTGGCTTCCCACCTTGACACCTGCAATCAGGGTGCGAAATTCCTATACCTTAGGTGCCCCAGGGCAGGCACTTTTGCTTCAGGACACCTACAGCTGTTTAGTGCCTGCCTCTTTGGGCACCTAAGGTATTTTCCACAGAGTTCTGTTTTTTTTTTTTTTTTTGGTCACTATCTGACAGACTGCCTTTTTTTTTTCCCCTAGTTTCCTGGGTTTCCTGGCGGGGGGGGGTGCGTCCGAGGAGCGCAGGCGCAGAGCTGACATCCCGAGAGCTGATCACGAGTGTGCTCGTCTGGGATGTCAGCTGACTGCTTGCTTGTCTGCTTAAGGATAATGATGTGCCGTTTTGAGTGGCACAGAATCGGTCTTCTCGAGTCCCTCGAGCACTGTTGGAGGCGGGCTGCAGCAGGCGCGTGCACCAATCGGCACCAGTATTTTACCTTTTCGCCCACCCCTCCAAACAGTAAATTTCAAGGACGCTGCACAGCCCACCATTCTTTGGCTTTCTTTCGGGGAGACAGGTCCTGTTGCCGTGTAGGGAAACGCTAAGCGATCGTCGCGACTCTAGCGAGCCACCTAATGGGGAAAAAAACAGCTCTTTTAAGAGCTCAGTTTGTTAAATAAAAAAAAAAAGACTGTTTTGCAAGGGGGGGGATTTAAATTAAACAGTGGTAGCCAGGAGAGGAGTTAGTGTGTCTGAGACCATGAGGGTCTCTCCATTCAGGAGGGAGGGCAGGAGAAAACTGTAAGCACAGTAAAAAAATAAACTAGGAAGCAAGCAAGTGTAGCAAAGCAGCCAGAAGCAGTCCTGACTGAGATTAAGCTGCTGTTTCTGTTCAGCTGAAAAAGTCTAACAAGAAGCACTGCAGACAGACAGTGTAGAAGACTAGAGACTAGCTCTGTCTCTGTTCTAAATACACTGTACCAGTCTGCAAATTAAATATCAAAATTGCCCAAACCCAAAAGTGACTAATTCTGCACTACTACTACTACTACTGTCTTGTACTGTCCTTTGGATCCTTCCTACGTTCCTAGCAATTTCAGTCTCTGAGGCAATAATAATTGTTATAGACTGCAGCAGTGAGGGGTTGCCAGCCAGTCTATATTGCACTTGCCTTTTGCAGTCTATTTTTTTGTAGTCCCAGCCTCAGCGTAGTAGAAGCTGAACTTGCAGGGAAAATCTCTTTGCAAATTGAAATCTAGACTAGACAGTAGACTATATATTAATAATATACTCTGTCTACAGGCTGTCTGTATGTAATCTGCTGCTTGCTTGACATGATATAAACCTAAACCTAGCCAAACAAAAAAAGACTCTCAACTTACTTGAGCTGAGGAGGTAGCTATTTGAAAAAAATTGTTAAGGCACTAAGGCAGTCGGGGACTGGGAGCTACTCGTCTACCTTGTACAGTCACACTATAATTGGTCAGATAGCCACCTACTGAAATTCTACATACATCCTTCTGTCACTCTGTTAAAGTCTCCTCCTAGTAAAAGTTTAACAACAACAGTTACTTCTTGTGTGGTGAGTGTGAAGCAGTATGTATGGTACCCGGTACAGTACCTGAAATCTAAATAAAAAGGATCTTTATTCTTTCGATAAAGCCTCTTGATTTGGAATTTTGTTTTTACAACTACATGTGGGCTACCTACTAAAAAAAAATCCAAATAAAAAGAATATGTTGTTGTGCTACTATTAATTAAAGGTAAAAAGCTGTACTCTGGGAGAGGAAGTCTGGGTAAATACAATTTTGTGAACTATCTAAAATCTGTAAAGCTTTTCACAAACTATGCTGTGTGGAGTGGACTATCTAAGATCTGGAAACTGTTATAAAAATAATCTGAGTGAGTGTTAAGCTTTTCACAAGCTACGCTGTGTGGAGCGGACCATCTAAAATCTGAATACTGTTATAAAAAATAATCTGATTTACTTGGAGTGTTAAATGTTTTACAAGCCACGCTGTCTGTGGAGTGTGGACTATCTAAAATCTGAATACTTTTCTAAAAACAATTGTAACCCCCCTGCAAATGGGGGTTCCCAAAAGACTTCCAGGAGCTTGCTTGAATGCTCCAAGCCTGAATGCTGTTTGGCGTTTAAGCCATTTATCAGTGAGTGTTTTTAGAGCCTCTGGTACTGTCTCTTTAAGAGCTGTCTGCTTGCAGACATAATTAGTTTGTATGGGGGGACTGTGTGCTTCTCTGCTTGAGTACCACTCGAGCTGCTGCAATTCACTCCATTTTGCAGTCACTAGAGTGCAAAGGAACCTATCTGAAAGATGTAACTGTTTGCCAGAAATCATTTAAGTAATAATGAAAATACAGTTTGTCTAACCTGCTTTCTTTGCAGTCAGAACTGTGTTTGCCTAGTTCCCCATTCTAGTTTTGAACTGCTGAACTGGACCAATCAGTGTGGGTTAAGGTAGCTCTAAAATGGTGCCTTGACGAATCAAAACTTGGACTAGTAATCTGAGCCAGCCACAAGAGGATTGTATGGGCAGTGACTCTGGGAGATGTAGTTTGGACTTGGCGCCTTTTTGGACCAACAGGGGCAGTCTATTGTGAGTGACAGCCAATCCAGCCAAGAACTGGGAGGAACTCAAAGGAAGTGCCCAGTTTTGTCTGCTGGAGTTTCAGTTGAGCTCTGGCAGTGAAGAGGGAAGGAGCCCTGTGCTTTTTCAGTGTGCAGTTTTAGTCGGTAAACGTGTGTAAGGCCCCGAGTTCCGGTCTGCAGCTTGTGTAACTGCTTGTTAGGACTGAATCCGTCCTGTGAAGAGAATCAAAGGATATCTGAAGAGTAGAAACCAGGCTCACCCTGTAGAAGACTGGAGAAATTGCTGAACTACGCTCGGTCTGTCAGGAACTGAATCTGCTGTGTGTTCTCCGGGTATTGTGCAGTAATGCGATCGGGATAGAAGCAGCCTGCCTGGTATAGTACTTTCTTGTTACCATATAATGTGTGAGGAGGCTTGTGTAGCTCAAGTGAATCCTGCTGCCATTAAAGGACTTTTGCCTGTTGCAGTTTGTCATATAAATGTGTGAGGAGTCTCGTGGAGCTCAAGAGTAACCCTGCTGACGTTGAGGACCCTATCTTGTTTTTAGGTCGTGAGTACTAATTCAGGGTCGCTCCCTATTGAATTGCCACATTAAATCCAAATGGAATTACTGTACTGCTGACTGTTTAACTAATTTTTCTTTCTCTGTGTGAAAGGGCCCCTACCAGCTGCCATGGTTTGGACTAGCCACTAGGGCTTGGGTACCCAGGGACAGTAACTGGTAGGGATAGGCCTTGCACAGAGCCATAAATAGATGAGTAAGTGATAAGCTAATTAACCTGATTTCCCCTGTCCTTGTTACATCCCTAAATAAATCAGAGCTGCTTGTTTCAGCAAAGTTATATTGCCTGAGGTATTTGTCTATGTTAAAGTATTGTACTGTGATTGTTGCACTGTATCTTCTTATTTTACAGGGGGTCCCAGTGCATGAACCCAGTCCTGGGGGTAAGTGTATACTGTGAAGGTAATTCTGATATACTGTGTGGGCCACTAGTGGGAAGAAAGGGGGGTTGCAGTGTCCCAGAGGGCTGTGACCAAGTTAGTTTAACTATTGCAAACCCTGACCTCTGGGTGGGGCACCGCCATGCCGGTCCAGGCCCCTCAACCTGTTAGTGGCAAATCAGGCAGGGGTAGTAGCCCCTGGGATAGCGCCATCTAGGGGTTACATCTTGGAGGCTCACCGCTGGGATTGTGTGTCCTCTAGTGACCATATTTACGAACCACTGTTAAGGAAAAATGGGTACCCGACAGAAGTGGCTGTGCACCGGCTGGTGGAGTGGTGTACTGGGAGGAGATCGACCCCAAAATGCTATGCTTATCCTGGACATCCCCTGGGTATCAATCGGACACTGTACAGGAGTACTTTCCAAGGTGGAAGGTTTACAAAACCCTGTGGTGGTGGGTCGGCATGCTAATCTGCTCACCACACTTTCCTGGCCCTAGTAGAGTTTAAGGATCCATAGATAGCTCCAAAGTGCCACAGACCATTACCCCAGAGGAGCCCTCACTGCCTGGAGAGTGATAACTAGGACAGTAAAGACCGGGGGAATGAGCCCCACCACTGTCTGAAACTTTTGAGGAGAAATTTGCTAAATGGTTGCTGGGGGAAGGAAAACTGTGGAGGACTTGAAGAAACTATTCTTGCCACCTGAAGTGTTCCTCCCCAACACCCTCTCCGCTCCAGTACCACGTAATGGTGGCTGAACCAATGCAGACTCCTATTTCTGCACCTACCATTAGTCATGACTCTTACCGAGGTTGAGGATCTCTCCTGGCACCCTCCCCACCCCCAAGGGAGGATGACTGGGAGACCTGGATGAACTATGTTGCCCCCAAGTGCTAGAATGGCAATGCTCGGAAGCGGCGAAAGAGGGTTAGTGAGAGCCTCCGAGGTCCTGCCCTGGCTACCATCCATGCTAAACGGGCCAGTAACCCTGAAGTGACTGCACAGGCCTATCTTGAGGCCTTGGAGAATGTGTATGGGAGCCCAGATTCTGATGAGGACCTATGGTGGAAGTAAGAATGCACAACAGTACCAAGGGAGTTGTTGTCTGTGTATGTATCTCGGCTGGAAAAAATGTTGCAAGAATGCCTCAGAAAGGGTAGTTTGCCAGCGATTGAACTGGACCAAACCAGGCTGGACAGGATCCTTAAGTCTGCCCCCTTCTCAGAACTGCTGTTGCTTCAGTTACGCCTGGCAAATCGACTGGAATCCCCACCCTCCTATGATGAGTTAATGAGAGAAATTCGAGGAGTTGAGAAAAGGCGACCTCGGGAGGGACCTGCACCAATAGCTGCAGCTACGACCAGTGACTGAGTGACCCATCAAGTGAAGTTCAGGGGCAGAGGTTGGCAGTCAATGAGTGCTCTGACAAGGAAAAGATATGCCACAATGGGGCGAACTGTTGAGAGAGATCCGGAATTCAAAAACAGTCCCTTTATGAAGCCACGCCTGCAAGTACGGGCCCGACCTATATCCGACTGCATCTGCTATGGGGTGGGGTACCCACCCATGTATCTCCTGCTGATAACAGCTCCAAACTCAATTCCTTGACCAGGAAGTGGAGAAACTGACGAGATGTCTCCAAATGCTTATCACGCCGCAGACAGAGATGGCACCCAGGTTTCCAGTTAGTAATACCCGCCCTGGCTCCCAGTGTGGCGCCTCAGCCAGCTCAAACTCCAGAAAGTATGTTTTGCTATAATTGTGGGAAAGATGGGCACATGAAAGGGAATGCGGTCCCAAAAGACACTGACAAAGTTGCATATAGGCTACAAGGAGAGCTTGGAGAACAAATCAGTGGTTAAGAGGTCCACGAAATGATCCCAGTGAGGGCACCAAAATGCTAACTCACGCCCTTTGTGGCAAGGTCAGTTGCCCAGACCCCACTACTGCCTCTCAGACTGGTCCAGAATAGTGGGTCCCTCCATGGAGACCACTGTAAAGGTGAATGGAGTGTCTACAAGAGCTGTATTAGACAGTGGCTCCCAAGTGACAATTATGTTCCAGGATTGGTATCAGAAGCATTTGTCAAACGTACCCTTACAACCATTAGAAGGACTGCATGTATGGGGGTTAAGTGAGAAGCCTACCCTATTCCGGTATATCAATTTGGCTGTCTTTCCCCACCTCCGTGGCTGGAGTGGCGAACAAGTAGAGACCCTAGCCTTAGTGTCCCCCACTGGACTGTATGATGGTGTCCCTTTGTTGATTGGAACAAATGCTCATATGTTGGAAGGCTGGCACAGTTGTGTTATGAAAAACAGGGTCAAGACAGTAGAGCTTTAAGAGATCCGGCTTTAATTAAGAAGGCCTATGAGGCACAGAGATGCTGAAAAATAGAACCAGAGGAACGGTCGGAATTGTATGGAAGAAGGATCCTGAGTCTCTGATCCTGGCACCAAATGCCCAGTGTACCTTACAGGGAGGTCCGTATCAGAAAGGATGTTAAGAATAAAATATTAATGTTGGATGCACCAGGCGATGGAAAATTGCCAGAGGGACTGCTGGTCAAGCCTAGTATTTTGCCCGCTAGATCCCATGCTTATGCCAGAGGGTAATGGTCCAAGTTCATAATGTGTCTGAAAGAGACATTCGAGTAAACAGAGGTTGCATCCTGGCTAATGTGCATTGTGCAGACACTGCAGTGCTACCCAGCAGCAAGAGTTCGAGGAAGAATGACAGAGTAGCATCCTGACTTGTTTGATTTGGCGACTCCCGTTGCCAGCTGAATGAAAGTGAGGATCAGTGAGAAGCTTGCCCAGAGGACCAGGTGTTTTCTTTAAAGGAATGGGACGAGGATGCGTGCAGGAGCTGAGCACAATATCCGCTGCATGACGAAGACCATTTAAGTGAGAGGTCTCGACGCCTGGCACCTGCTGACATAGATGATGTGAGACGGCATCTGCAAAGAGATGTTAGCTGCTGGTGTAATACAAGAATCCAAAGCCCTATGCTTCCCCATTGTGGTAGTGAGGAAAAGAATGGGACAGTAAGGATGTGCGTGGATTATCGCAACTTAAACCGGCGGACTATCCCTGATCAGTACACAATGCCCCACATTCAGGATGCTTTGGACTGCCTAAACGGGAGCAAGTGGTTCTCTGTGTTGGATCTCCGCAGTGGGTACTACCAGATCCCGATGGCCCCAGAGGACCGTGAGAAGACAGCCTTTATCTGTCCGCTGGGCTTCTTTGAATTCATGAGGATGCCTCAAGGGATTTCAGGTGCCCCAGCTACTTTTCAACGATTGATGGAGCGTGCAGTGGGGGACATGAACTTACTAGGTGCCTGGTATACCTAGATGATGTTATTGTGTTTGGCAGCTCACTGGAGGAACATGAGAGCAGATTATTTAAGGTATTGGACCGACTGGAGGACTTTGGCCTTAAACTGTCCATTGATAAGTGTCAATTCTTTCAAACATCAGTAAAGTATGTGGGACACATAGTATCCACCGAGGAATAAGACCGACCCAAGTAAAGTTGAGCCTTGACCACCTGCACAGCCCAAAAATCTAAAAGAACTGCAAAGATTCCTGGGATCTCTGTGGTTATTATCGGCGTTCATCAAGGACTATTCAAGAGTGATCCGCCCTTTACTTAACCTTATTCAAGGGTATCCCCAACCCACAAAAATACCAAAGTCAGCGTCCATCAAGACTGAAAAGAGTGTATTTTACGTCGAGTGAGAATTTGGGGCCGCTGGACTCCTGATTATGAGACTGCTTTTCATGAGATCATTATCAACTTACCCATGCTCCAGTGCTGGCCTATGCCGATCCAAGAAAATCTTACGTCCTGCACACTGATGCTAGCTTGCAAGGGTTGGGGGCTGTGTTGTACCAAGAGCACGAGAATGGCCTGAGACCAGTTGCTTTGCCAGTAGAAGCCTGACCCCATCCGAAAAGAACTATCCTGTACATAAGTTAGAGTTCCTAGCTTTGAAGTGGGCTATTGATGACCAATTCCATGAGTACTTGTATGGGGCTAAAATACTAGTAAAAACTGACAATAATCCTTTGACCTATGTGCAGACCTCAGCTAAGTTGGATGCCACTGGCCATAGGTGGCTTTCTGCATTATTTACATACTACTATGCTCTCGAATACCGAGCAGGTCTGAACCACATAGATGCTGATGCTCTCTCCCGGAGGCCTGTTCCCCAGAATGATTGGGTCAGATTGACAGAACCTGACATTCGGGCACTCTGCTGGAAGTTTGACAGGGAGGAACAAATGTCCACGGATGCAGTGGACTGCATGGTGGATTGCTTGGGACCCTCTGAGAATTGCATACCTGCTGCTTGTGCCACTTTTCTGCAATAGACATTGGTGCACTGCCTCAGCTGGACAATGACAGTATCGGCAGGCTCAGTCCGCGATCCCATGATCAAATCAGCTTTAGAAGCCCTCTGTGCAGGAAAAGATGTGTCCAAATTCGCTCCACTGATTTGAGAACTGCACTGTTATACAAAGAAGATCCTAAGTTGAAACTGATCAATAAACTGCTATACAGAGAAACAGTAGACAGAGGGGTCAAGTAGACAAACAACAACTAGTGCTGCCCACTGCCTTCGAGACTCAGTATTGAGGTCCTTGCACAACCACATGGGGCACCTTGGTATAGACAGAACACTTGACTTGGTGAGATCCAGATTCTATTGGCCTAAGATGGGGGCTGATGTGGAGCAACACATTCGAACTTATGATCGCTGCTTACAGAGGAAAGCTTTGCCCAGAGGGCTGCCCTCTTGTTAACATCACCACCAGTGCACCCATGGAGCTGGTCTGTATTGATTTTCTGAGTTTGGAGTCAGATCAAAGAAATATCAGTAATGTGCTGGTGGTCACTGACCATTCACCGCGATATGCCCAAGCTTTCCCCACCAAAGACCAGAAAGCATCCACTGTGGCAAGTACTTGTGAAAACTTTTTTGTTCACTATGGGGCTCACAAAGAATCCATTCTGATCAAGGGAGAGACTTTGAGAGTCGTCCTGATCAAGAGATGCTTTTTCTCTGTGGGAGTCGAGAGTCAGAACCACTCCTTACCACCCCAGGGGACCCACAGCCTGAACGTTTCAACCGCACTTTGCTAGATATGCTAGGCACCCTGCACCAAAGGACAAGCCTAGATGGAGCCAACAAATTAGCACCCTGGTACATGCTTATAACTGCACCAAAGTGATGCCACGGGTTCTCCCCTACCGCCTGATGTTTGGAAGAGAAGCTCGACTACCGGTAGATGTGTGTTTTGGAGTCTCTCCTGATGGGGTTCGAGCTGACAACTATTTACAGTATGTGCAAAAGTTCAAGGCCCAGCTAACTCATGTGTACCAACTGGCTCAAACCATGGCTGCCAAAAGAAATCTGGCCAACAAAGAAAGGTATGATAAAAAGGTGAAAGCACAGGAACTCCAGGAGGGAGATCGGGTATTGCTAAGAAATCTGGGACTGCATGGCAAACACAAGATTGCTGACAGATGGCACCATCTCCCTCACATTGTAGTGGGCAAACTAGATGATCTGCCAGTGTACAAAGTAAGGCCTGAGAATAATTCAAAAGATGTAAAAACAATGCATAGAAATCATTTACTGCCCATTGGACAAATCTTGATTGAGTCTGAGCCCCCAGAAGATGCCCCCTCTGGACCAGTGACTAGAGGTGCTGCTAAGAAAAGATCAAGAAAGTCTGCACCTACAGAAGCAGAGTTAAAGTGTTCCCCTCCACAAGTCCCAGTTGAGCATGACTGTCAGTCCATATCAGAAGAAAGTGAGAGTGACTTTGAATACTATCCTTCTTACGAACTGAGTCAATTGTTTCGGGGCAATCCCCTAGTCAATACTGGAGATGAAGCTGGGCCTTCTGGACTGTCTAAGCCCCAGCTAGTCCCTGGAGCCAGTGCTCCTAGAAGTGATGCAAAGCATCAGATCAGAGGAAATGGAATCATTGTGCATGGTTGAACTGTTTGAGCTTTCAGGTGAGGAAAATGATGGATTGGGGCAGACTGGTGATGCACCAGAACAAGAAGAGTATTTGAGTGCCCTGACAGTCCACTGCCAGTGTCCGAAAGCTCTCATGTGAGCCAAATGTTGTGGACTCAGAAACTGTAACTCCTGGAGCTGAAAGTGCCCCAAGTTCTAGCCTCTCTACCCCATGGAGACTCCTGACAAGTGATGACAATGCTGAAAATGAGGCTCAGAGTGCAGAGACTGTAACAGTTCCCCTAGAAAGACTGGTCGAGCTGTAAAGCCTGTGGTGCACCTCAGTTATGATTCCTTGGAGAGCCTGTGGACTTGCCTCTCAATGTTGTCCATAAAGGAGTGTATGTGTCCCGAGCTCATTGCCCAAACTGAGCGTCAGTGCTAACTCAAGTTACTTGTGTTGCCCTCCTAAGTATGATGCCCTTGCTCCGTCCAGCCCAAAGGTAACTGATAGGGAAGGGCCCCTCTCTTCAGGTTTCATGTACAAGAGGTAATAACTTGAGTTATGGTACAATGTGTGTAATACTGTGTAAAAGTGACGTACTGCAATGTTTCAGAAATGTGTTCTTGGTAAATGATATATTGACTGATGATTACATGTGAGCCTAATGCAAATGTATACAGTTGCAGTTGAAACGTATGGGGTACTTGCTTGATGCGGACGTCAAGCTTTCCCAGGCCAGGAAGGGTGTAACCCCCCTGCAAATGGGGGTTCCCAAAAGACTTCCAGGAGCTTGCTTGAATGCTCCAAGCCTGAATGCTGTTTGGCGTTTAAGCCATTTATCAGTGAGTGTTTTTAGAGCCTCTGGTACTGTCTCTTTAAGAGCTGTCTGCTTGCAGACATAATTAGTTTGTATGGGGGGACTGTGTGCTTCTCTGCTTGAGTACCACTCAAGCTGCTGCTAATTCACTCCATTTTGCAGTCACTAGGAGTGCAAAGGAACCTATCTGAAAGATGTAACTGTTTGCCAGAAATCATTTAGAGTAATAATGAAAATACAGTTTGTCTAACCTGCTTTCTTTGCAGTCAGAACTGTGTTTGCCTAGTTCCCCATTCTAGTTTTGAACTGCTGAACTGGACCAATCAGTGTGGGTTAAGTGTAGCTCTAAAATGGTGCCTTGGAGCGAATCAGAACTTGGACCAGTAATCTGAGCCAGCCACAAGAGGATTGTATGGGCAGTGACTCTGGGAGATGTAGTTTGGACTTGGCGCCTTTTGGACCAACAGGGGCAGTCTATTGTGAGTGACAGCCAATCCAGCCAAGAACTGGGAGGAACTCAAAGGAAGTGCCCAGTTTTGTCTGCTGGAGTTTCAGTTGAGCTCTGGCAGTGAAGAGGGAAGAGCCCTGTGCTTTTCAGTGTGCAGTTTTAGTCGGTGGCGTGTGTAAGGCCCGAGTTCCGGTCTGCAGCTTGTGTAACTGCTTGTTAGGACTGAATCCGTCCTGTGAAGAGAATCAAAGGATATCTGAAGTGTAGAAACCGGGCTCACCCTGTAGAAGACTGGAGAAATTGCTGGTGCAGCTCGGTCTGTCAGGAACTGAATCTGCTGTGTGTTCTCCGGGTATTGTGCAGTAATTGCGATCGGGATAGAGAAGCAGCCTGCCTGGTATAGTACTTTCTTGTTACCATATAAATGTGAGGAGGCTTGTGTAGCTCAAGTGAATCCTGCTGCCATTAAAGGACTTTTGCCTGTTGCAGTTTGTCATATAAATGTGTGAGGAGTCTCGTGGAGCTCAAGAGTAGCCCTGCTGACGTTGAAGGACCCTATCTTGTTTGGAGGTCGTGAGTACTAATTCAGGGTCGTTCCCTGTTGAATTGCCACATTAAATCCAAATGGAATTACTGTACTGCTGACTGTTTAACTAATTTTCTTTTCTCTGTGTGAGGCCCCTACCAGCTGCCACAGTTTGGACTAGCCACTAGGCTTGGGTACCCAGGGACAGTAACTGGTAGGGATAGGCCTGCACAGAGCCATAAGTAGATGAGTAAAGTGATAAGCTAATTAACCTGATTTCCCCTGTCCTTGTTACATCCCCTAAATAAATCAGAGCTGCTTGTTTCAGCAAAGTTATATTGCCTGAGGTATTTGTCTATGTTAAAGTATTGTACTGTGATTGTTGCACTGTATCTTCTTATTTTACAGGGGTCCCAGTACATGAACCAGTCCTGGGGGTAAGTGTATATCTGAAGGTAATTCTGATATACTGTGTGGGCCACTAGTGGGAAGAATGGGGGGTTGCAGTGTCCCAGAGGGCTGTGACCAAGTTAGTTTAACTATTGCAAACTCTGACCTCTGGGTGGAGGCACCCGCCATCGGATCCAGGCCCCTCAACCTGTTAGTGGCAAATCAGGCAGGGGTAGTAGCCCCTGGGATAGCGCCATCTAGGGGTTACACAATTCTTAAGCTTTTTACAAGCTACGCTTGAGTATCTAAAATTTGAATAGTTACAAAAAATAATCTGACCTGACTGTTAGCTTTTTACAAGCTACGCTATCTAAAATCTGAATACTGTTATAAAAAAATCTGTTAAGCGTTTCACAGGCTGTACGCTGTAGTTTTTGGACTATCTAAAATCTGAATACTGTTATAAAAATCTCTAGCTTTTAGAGGCTACACTGTGTGGACTATCTAAAATCTGAATATCTGTTATAACAAATAATCAGACAACACACAGTCAGGTTTTCTTGTTAAGTTTATTATATATATAAAAAAAGACAAGACACACATTTTTCCTTGTTGCATTCATTAATACTGAGTAACACAAATAAAAAATTCTTAAAATCAATATTCACAAGTTCACCTCCGAACAGCCAGGCAGACACCATGAGTCTTTTTAAATTTGGATTTAAGAGAAAGCGTTTTGATGAGACTGCGGGAGCTGACTGGATTCTAACACCAAGTACTAGTACTACTACTACAGGCACAGCTACACCACCACCACCTTGCCCAGACAGTGAAACTGTTGTGACCACTGAAGTTTCCTCAAGTGCTACTGCTTGTACTGAAAGCCAGGTTAAGGCCCCGAAAGTTAGAAAATTTCAGGAATCCTGGAAAAAGGGCCGGAAGTGGCTTACGTATGACACAGATAAATGTGCCATGTTCTGTAAGTGGTGTCAGAGTTATGATAAAAGCCAAAGCAAAAATAATTTCAGAACTGGATGCAGTACTTTTAGAGTACACGTTATCTCAGCACATGAAGTGTCCATAGCACACAAAATTGCTGAGATGGCATACAATAAATAAAACAAAAGTTGGAGAAAGACCAATAGAGAAATCCATATAATTTATGGAACAAAAAGAAATGGATAAAATTTGTAAATTGTTCTGTACTGCATATTACGTTGCTAGGACCGAAAAGCCTTTCAGGGATTTTCCTGGGTTGATAGATTTACAAAGAAGAAATCATGGGGATGATGCTATGAGTCACAGTTACAGCAGCGACAAGCAATGCCGTGTCTTCATTCACTATATTGCCCAAGATATTCAAAGCACTACTGCTAGTCTGCTATAAGACAATGACTTCTTTTCTTTTCTTGTTGATTCCTGCACAGATAAAAGTGTGACTGAGGAGGAGGGCATTTATGTACGTGTTTTTGAAAATGGTCTACCTGTAACACAATTTCTTGCACTGAAACCAGTCAGTGTCCCTAATTCAGAAAGCATTTTAAATGTTGTGATTAATGCTTTAGAGGGTGAAGGTGGTTTAAAGGATGGTGGTTGGAAACATGAGCTGATAAGTGCGCATCTGATGGTGCTGCTGTAATGTTGGGGAGCACTTCAGGTGTCCTTAGTCGAATAAAGCAAGATTTCCAGTGCCCACACCTCATTGACATACACTGCTGTGCACATCGTTTAGTGCTTGCTGTAAAGGATTTGTTCAGAGACTGTCCCTTTTACAAGTCACTAGAACAACTTCTGCTGAACATTTACTCGTTTTACCACAGGTCACCAAAAAGTTGGAAAGGCCTACAGGAAACAGGATCCCTTTTAAATATTAATGTGGTCAAACCAGTTGACACTGGTGGCACTAGGTGGCTTGCACACAGAGAACGGGCCATTTCAGCCCTTGAAAGGAACTGGGCTGCATTAGTGCCTCACCTGGAACATGTGTCACTGACAAACAAGCAGGATCATGGCCAAAAGCACTAGGAATACTAAAGTGCTTTAGACTTTAAAATGTTATATACATGAACTTTCTGAAAGTGTTTTTGGTTACTTATCTGCTTTTAGTCTGTGCTTTCAGCAAGAGGATGCCACTGTTGAAAAAGTTCACAGTAGAGTAGAAAGCACAATTCAAAAACTAAATGGTCTCTCAAATCAAGAAACTCTTCACCACATAACACTTACATCTGTAAATGAGAACCTAACACAGTACAACAGTGTTGACTTAACTAATGAAACTAGCAGGCACAGATCAGGTTCTCCTTCAGACATTGTAGAAGCCACAATTACAGAGATCAAAAAAATTCTTCAGAAAATGTCACAGCACATTGAATCTCGCTTTCAGTCCTTCACGGCCAATAAAGTGCTACTAGCTGCAAGAGCTTTAAATTTTCAGTCCTGGCCAACATCCATGGAGGCACTTCAAACATATGGAGATCAAGCAATTCAAACAATTGTTGATCACTATAAAGTGGTCCTAGAGTCTTGTGGAGTTGATGTTACTTTGGTACTGCTGGAGTGGCTAGACTTAAAAAAGCACATACTTCACTTGCTGTCTGTTGAAAGTTGTAAGTCTCTGAAATTGTGGCAGAAAGTGATTCTTGTGGATGTGCAGGATCAACAATTTCGAAATGTGCTCGCCATTGTCAGACTCATTCTCCTGATTCCTGTTCACACTGCTGCTGCAGAAAGAGGCTTCTCTCTGATGGGAAGAATAAAAAATGACTGGAGGGTTGGATTACGCCCAGACACCCTACACGACCTAATGTCTTTATCTCTGAATGGACCCCAGCTTAGTGACTATAACCCTCAAGATTCCATATCACTGTGGTGGAAAAATGGCAAAAGAAGGCCCACTACCAAAGCTTATGGCTCCAGAACACTGTCACTGCATGCTGCTTCTGCCAGCCCTAGTGGTGGTGATGAAAACGAAAGAGCTTGGTCCAGTGAAGATGACGTCTAGAATTATATAAACTAAGGGCGGCATGTAAATAGTTTGTTGGGCATGTACATTTTCTTCTTACATGCCCAAATGGGCATGTACTTTTTTTCACGAATTTCATACCCTGCCTGCAATACTGTCCCTGTTAGTGAGTACCAGGTCCCATATTGCTCTATCAGGAGTGGGTTAACTGACTAGTTGCCTATGGAATGCCCCCTGCAGACAGTCCAGGATGTCCCCGCTTCTAGCTGCTGCTGCTGCTGCTGCTGAGAGGCTCAAGTCTACAAGTGGCAGGTTGATGTCCTCCATCAGTAGCACCTCCTTTTCTGCCATCTTGCCAACTGCTTCCACCAGTACCTTATCTAATTCCTCCCCCTGTGCTGCACAGATCACTCCAGTGAGAACAGTAGCTCCAGTTCCACCTCCAGGGTGACCTACTGCATTTCTGCCTCCCCCTGTATCTCTATTGCTTTTATGCTTTCCCTCACATAAAGCACCACACTCCCTCCCTTCTTTCCCACCTGGTCCTCCTTCCTGAACAGAGTATAGCCTGTTATGGTCATGTGTCCCAGTCATGGTTTTCAGTGCACCATGACTTGGTAATGACCACAATATCCAGGCTGGCCTCTGCCATGATGGTCTTTTGATCCAGAATCTTATTTCCTAGACTTCTAGCATGTACACATGTGGTCTAGATTTTGTTTCCACTCTGCTTGTTGCTCCCCTTTTTCCTTTTTGGACTCCCTCCTTCCCACCTCTCTTTTTAATGCTTTGGTTCCCTTCCTCTTTTATCTCTACCACCCTGCTTCCTTTATTAAGTTGCACCCTGGGGAATTCCTCTCCCCTTGAGTACTTCTCACTCTCTACTTCAGCCTGTGTGCATGTGTGTAGGGGGGATTCCTTCTGCCATGCCTCTCAGCTAGTTTAAATGTTCATTGAAGTCTACTGAGGACTGTGGTTCTCCTCCCAGATGGATGCAGACCATCACCTTTGTGTAGGCCCTTAACCTCCCAGATGGGTCTCCAACCCCCAATGTAGCTGAACCCTTCCTCTTGGCACCATTCCTTCAGCCATGAGTTGAAGCTCCTGGTGTGGAGATCCCACTCCTTTCCCCTGTCATAGACAGGCAGCACCTCAGTGAAAGCCACTGAGCGAGCTACCTGCCTATGAACCCTCCCCAGCTCCCTAAAGTCCCTCTGCCCTATCCCTGTCCTCTCCCTAGCCAGGTCATTGGTCCCCAGGTAGACAGTGACATCTATCTCTTGCTCCTGTCCTACTGTCCTAGCGATCCTCAGAATTTGCTTCCCATTCTTCCAAGCTTTGGTGCCTGGTAGGCACCTAACCTGCCTCTCCCTCCCCCTTCCCTTTCCTATTCTCAAATCTGTCCCCCTCACAATTGAGTCCCCCACCCGAAGCTGATTCCTCCTCCTCCTCCTCTGGTGTCCTTTACCACCCTCCTTGGAGTCTCCAATATGGAGGGCATCCACATCCTCCCTGGTCACCACCATAGGTGCCTCCTCCCAGCAGAATTGCTGCCTGTATGTGTGTTTTACACTGAACTACTCCACGAGAACTGTGCCTGCTGCTTGCTTAACTAACTAACGGTGCTATACATATTACACTGACAAGTGTGCTGCGAGCATCTTATTTTTTTCGAGCCCCGGGACTTTGAACTGGTCAACTGGCAAATGGCTGAAGGAGGCGGGACCAGAGAGGCACATCAGCATCTACAGGAGGAGCCCCAGGCATAAAAGGCTAGTGCCGACACAGTGTGAGTGGCAAGGGCGCCACTTGGTAGAGAAATTTTAAACTGTTTGTTTGGCATTTCACTTAGTGCATGACATATTTAACCTGTTTACAGACAGCCACTATAAGTTTAAGTAACTTTTATAAATATTTCTGAACCTTGAAAAGCAGCTGCTATTTGGGAAAAAAACACAGGCCCAGATATTCAAAAGGGTTGCGCCATGCGTAACAGGGTTGCACATGCGCAAGTCCTACATTGCGCCATTCTGCGATATTCAGCAGGAGGCAGTTGCGCCACTGAAAACAGGTTGAGCAACAGCGCAATGCAAATGAATGCATGCTCAACAGGAGGGGGAGGAACCATGCATAAACTGCGCAACCCGATATTCAGTTGGGTTGTGCAGAGTTACTCTGGCGCAACTCCCAACCTGCGCCTGCACAACTTTAAAACCAAAAAAGGATCAAGTTGAGGGCCACCACAGGTGAGCTGCTGTATTGCAGGCGCAATCAGCAGCTGCCACCCGTGGCTGGCCCCCAACCCAGTCCCTGTGCCCCCACCAGCCCGGATCGCGGGCAGTATGTATCAAGACACTTCCCCCAAACAGCTCACAATGCCCAATCGCGGGCAGTATGTATGAATACACTCCCCACAATCTCCGATGCCCGATCGCGGGCAGTATGTATGAATACACTCCACCCCACAATCTCCGATGCCCGATCAAGGCAGTATTATGAATACACTACCCCAAACAGCTCCCAATGCCCGATCGCGGGCAGGCATGAAACAACCCCCAGTGCCCGATCGTGGGCAGAATGTAAAAACCTCCCCCCCCAACGAATATCTCCCTGGTGGTCCAGTGGACGGTAATGCCCGATCGGGGCAGAATGTCAAGTTACAACCCCCAAACATCTCCCTGGTGTCTAGTGTCCCCACCCACCCACCCATAACCCCTCCACTCCGCCTCCCCGCAGCTGGCGGGTGGCAGCATCCACCGCCTGCCGCCCGCCGCCCGCTGACTGACTGTCGGTGGGCTGCACACCCATTGGTGCAGAGCTAGAGCCAATGGGCGTGCAGCCCATACACGTATGACAGTTCAGATTTGTGAATGATGCTGGGGGAGCGGGGTGGAGGGCCGTGGTGGGTGGGGGACACTAGACACCAGGGAGATGTTTGGGGGTTGTAACTTGACATTCTGCCGGTGATCGGGCATTAGGTCCACTGGACCACCAGGAGATATTCAGGTTGGGGGCTTTTTACATTCTGCCAGCGATCGGGCACTGGGGGTTGTTATCCGCTCTGCCCGCGATCGGGCATCGGGAGATTGTGGGGGAGGTATTCATACATACTGCCCGCGATCGGGCATCGAGATTGGGGGAATGTATTCATACATACTGCCCGCGATCTGGGCCGGAGATTGTGGGGGAGGTATTATACATACTGCCCGCGATCGGGCATCGGAGATTGTGGGGGAGTGTATTCATACATACTGCCCGCGATCAGGCATCGGGAGATTGTGGGGAGTGTATTCATACATACTGCCCGCGATTGAATGCAGGGTGCTTCGGTCCCCGACGGCTGCTGCCTGGCAGGGCGGCCAGGCACAAGTCCTCGGGGATCGGCGCACCTACATGCTAATGGCATGCAAATGGGGCCATAAATAGATGCAAATGGCCCCCCCTGCGCCTTGCATGAATTATGGCCCCATTTGCATGTCACCTTTTGAATATCGGAAATTTGCGCATGGCGCAATGGTACTTGCGCCACCGCAAGTTTAATGCTCAACTCTGACAACTTGCGGTGGTGCAAGTTCCACTGCGCCATGCACAGTGGCTGTGGCTGGGGGGTGATATTCAAAGGAGTTGCTCAATAGCGCAAATCCTTTGAATATCGCCCCGGCCACACCCCTGCGCAACTATTTTGAGCAGCACAAGGGCTTACGCCTCAGAATGGCGCAGTTTGAATATCCGGGCCACAGAGTATTTCAATTTTTGCCTCTGGTTCTAATGTTTCTGGAATGGTCACAGTGTACTAATTAGTATTCATTTGATAGTCTCTGACCGTTGACATTGAAACCAGCGGTTATTAGATTTTTCCTTTTTGTTTTTAACTTTTTGGTAACTTTAGACTCTGTTGAAGGAAAGGTAAAAGGGTTATGAAAATTAGTGTCTGAGTGCTACTAATTTATTGGTGTGGGCTTGTTAAACCAACGTGTATCACAAAGACAAAATGGTTACTAGAAGGGTAATGACTAGAAACCAGCAGAAACTAAATAAGGAAAAAAAAAGAACTGGGGCCATCATAAACTACTTTATCCTGTCTGGCCAAGATAAAATCAAGGGACCTACATCTGTCCTAGAGAGGACTGTCTCTCATTTAGAGCAATCAGGTGTAAAAGACAATGAGGAACAATTCAGTAACTCCTTATTGGCCTAAATTAAAGAATTAGAGGGTTCAATAGTGAGGAAAAACACAGAAAGGGGATGAGATTAATGGGAAAAAAATTAAACAGAAAGTTCTTGCTTGAATCCCTTCGGGAGGTTACTCATCCTAGTAACAGAAAGAGAGAGAGAGAGAGTGTGAAGGAACTTAGGCAGGAAAAACTACTTCTATATGTTAAGGATAAGGGAGAACCAGCTACTCAGAATCCAGTCTGTAATCAAGCAGATGTGGTTAATGCTACTCCTCTGACATTGACACAAGGAGAAGGAATACACCATAGGGAATATGGATCTTTCTTGTTAGATTTTGCAAATTTTTTTTCTCCATATATAAAACATCTGCGTGTGGACCCTCCATCTGAGGCCCCCCCACAAAGGTCTTACATCTGTGGCAGACAAAGGAGGAGGGGAAAATGCCTGATGAAAGGGTTGGAGTAAATGGTGGGAAGGGGGATCATTAAATGTTGATAAAGCTCAACTACCCTCAGTAGTAGACTCTTTCATGAATCAGAATTTAATTATAATGGGACTTGCAGAAATTAAAAGGGAAATGGGTTGGGCAAATGATTCGATAAAGGAGATATTGAAAAGGATGCCCCAAGAACAAGAGTGAAGTAAGGGGGAGAAAAATAAAAAAAGAAGTGGGAAAAAAACAAACAATAGATGAAAGATGGGATGACAGGAAAAGGGTAATTAAGCAAATTACAGAGGCTGTAGGATGTAAAGAGCATAAAGATGATGAGATACGTCAGAAAGACAGAAACAGGATTAGAAAGTTAAAGTGTAATGGTAACAAGGATAAAATAGCCAGGAAAGTTCAGAATTGTAAGTTTGATCAGGGGTCAGGACAGAAAGTTGGGCAGAATTTGGAAGAGACAATAGGTAGTGGAAAAGGACAGGGTAGCAACAATCCCAAGGGGGAGAAAATAGAAAGAATACAGAATATTATAGATACAGGGGGAAAAGACACTGGAGTGTGGGTAAAGGTGGGGGAAAACCAACTTAAATTGGATAAAAAAAAGAAAGATTAATAACACAGGGAAAATTACTACTCGTGACCTTCATTAAAGGAATGCCTAAAGTTAGGAGTGAGTCCCCCATTTATGTTAAAACTGACAGCATACAACCTTTGTTAGGGGGATCTGGGAAATGCTTTTGAATGGACAGATTTGTCAACAGCATATAGATATTTAACAGGAAAAGAGAAAGGCTGGGTGTGTGTTACACTTAAAAGACCAGAAATTAGGACAAAACTTTTAAGTCAAAAGGAGGATTTCAAGAAAATGGGTGTTAACTTAAATGATACAGTGGTGGGACTAGGGGAATTGAAGAATAATGAAAAAGGCTCAGATGAATTAAAGAAAAAGGGGAAACATATAGGTGTGGAAGTAGACGTTCATAATGCTAAGCAGAAGCAACAAAGAATAACTGAATGTCTACAGCCCATGGTTACTGTACACTCATTTGGTAGTGAGATGGAAGGGGAGTCAGAATCTTATAATAGGGGGTGGAAGCGTACGGGCATCAAGATTAACACAAGTGTTATTTTAGACACTAGTGACTTCCTCACCAATTCAAGACATAATTCTTAAAAAAAGGAACAAAGATAGGAAATATAGTGTTGAGTTAGAAGGAAGATGGGATAGTATTACTCCTCTGATAAACGTAGATTCCTCAGCATGAAAGAGAGAAAGCTCTGACCTTGGGGGTTGGGGGCGGGGAATAACAATAAAAGGGAAATAAATATTTTGAGTTGGAATGTAGCTGGACTCGAGAGGAAATTAGAGGATGCTCAATGGCTTCAGGAGCTAAGGGAGTATCAGGTGTTGACGTTACAAGAAACAGGGTTAGAAAGAATTGAGGCAAATATATTGAAAGGTTTTTTAGTACATTTCACTCTGGGTATAAGATCAACTAGGTATGGACATGCAAGTGGGGGTTTAGTTACATTAATTTCGACAGAAGTTTTTAGTAATACAGAGAAGATAGAAGGAAATAGTAATTATATTATGGGAAGTATACTGGGTAGTACAGGAAATGCCTCTTTAATTTGTGTAAACATATACATTACACCAAGAGTTAATGGGGATGTGGAAAAATGGATATTCCTAGAATTAACACAATTTATTGAGCAGGTAATGGAAAAATATGGTTCTAGTCCAATTTGTGTAATGGGCGATGCCAATGTGAGACTATCAGATAAGGTAGAAGTTTATGCAAATAAATGGGGAATAGATGATTTATTATCTATCCCAATTAGAGCTTCGAAGGATAAGAAATTGACTCTCAGAGAAAAGAAATTGCTTAATATGGCTGCAAATAATGGATTAAGAATTACTGAATGAGAGGACAAAGGGAGATTAGGAGGGTAATTATACCTTTCCACTTAAAAATGGTGGTTCAGTCATTGACATCGCCCTTGTTGATGTATGGTCATTTAATAATGTTAAAAGATTTATGGTTTTGGAAAAATGGGAAAGCAACCATTTTCCAATAGCCATAACTATGGAGACAAGACAGAAAGGACAAAATTTTGATTTAAGGGAAAATCCTGATGATGCAAATAAGCATATGATTGTAATAAATAGGAAAAAAAGAAAGTGGGATCCTGTTAGCTATACAAAGATAAATAAGTTACTGTCCAATAACAGTATGATTAAAGAAAAGGCAGGACAAATTATCAATATGGAAATTTACAAAGATAACAGGGATTGACATATATTTTGGAGGGTATTTTTGAGATCATAATTGAATCCTTAGGTAAAGAGGTTAGGGAGAGACAGTTTCAAGAGACAGGTTTAAATAAAGGATGGTATGACAAAGAGTGTAGGAAATATAAAATGTTAGTAATAAAAGTGGGAAGGTGTAGTAAAGGATCCTTTAATGTTGGGTTAAGGGAAGCCTACTTAAGACTTAGAAAAGAATATAAGAGATTGCTAACAAGGAAAAAAGACCAGTTTAAAAAAGGGCTGTGGATTAGCCTACAGGAGGCTATCTGAAGTAAGGACTGTAAGAAGCTCTGGAACCTGGTAGCTTATGGTACAGATAATACAGATCTAAATATAGATGGGATAATTATGCCACATGTATGGTATAAGTACTATAATACTTTACTTGGAAGTGAATTAAAAGAAAGGAAGGAGGGCAATGGTATGGACAGAGCGATAGAGCCCCGGAAGGAAAAGGAGGGTAATAGTATGGATAGAGAGATAGAGCCTTGGGTGATGGTTACTGAAGAAGAAGAAGTGGTCTGGGCAATAAATGAACAAAAAAACAATAAAGCACCTGGGCCAAATGGCATATCGGCAGAAGTATTTAAAGCAAACCCGGAGTGGTGGGCAAAAATTTTGGCACCACTGTTTACACATATAAATAGTCTTCAGATGCCAAAAAGTTGGAGTGAAGGTTTAATTGTCCCCTTATTTAAGAAAGAGGACATAACAAATCCTGCGTGCTACAGACCAATAACATTGTTATGTGTTTCTATGAAATTATATACAAGAATTATTTTATAGATTTTAGAATTTTGGACAGTAGAACAGAAGATTCTGTCAGTATGTCAGGCCGGATTCCGAAAAATTTATAGTACAGTAGATCATATATTTGTATTAAATTAACTGAATTAAAAATATGTTGAGCATCATAAAATACATTTATATATGGCATTCCTTGATATCCATGCTGCTTTTGATAATATTAATAGAAAGATCTTATGGGAAATATTGGAAGATCTTAATATTGAAGGTAGGTTACTTTTGATATTGAGAATGTTACATACGGATACCTCATTTAGGATTAGGGCAACGAGATCTGGGTTACTGACAAAGTGTATATACTGTAACTAAGGGTGTAAAACAAGGTTGCTTGCTGGCCCCGTTACTGTTTGTCATATATATTGATACACTGGTTAAGAAGCTAAAAAAGACTGATACACACAGTCCACAGATAAATAACCAAGCGATACAAGTTTTATTGTACGCAGATGACAGTGTTCTTTTATCTAGAACACCAATTGGATTAAAAAGAGCCTTAAATAGTATGGTTGAACATCTGGAGTTTTTGCAATTAAAGTTAAGTGTAATGAAGAACATACCTCTCAACCTCTTGCCTCATGAATCAGAGACAAGGCTTAAAAAATCATGGACAAAGAACTAAAATCAGGGACTCATCTTAAAAACTGGTACTATTCACTTAAAAAGCAGATAGAATAAAGGGATTTGTGACAAGATGCATTTTCTGCAGAAGAAGTCTGCAGCTTTAATGTTTGACATTGTTTTGTGCTTTTAATCCTCACTGTTCTGTCACAAAAACACTAATTTTACGAGGGACAGAGGAAAATGTTGAGGCCAAATCAGGGACATCCCTGAAAATCAGGGACAGTTGAGAGGTATGATGAAGAGTAAAGTGATGATTATGGGGGAAACAGAAGGCAAAAACTAGGAAATGGTTTGTTAGCAACTTTGAGATCGAACATGTGACAAGTTTTACTTACTTGGGAGTAACATGTAGTTATAATGGAACATGGAAAAATCATATGGAGAAAATTAAAGGAGCCGGGATAGAATCCATAAAGGCTACAAACAGATTCACAAATTGCTTTGGGGGGAAATTCCTTTACAGCTATGAGAAGGGTTTTTGAAGCCAAAATAAATAGCCAGACTCTGTACTGTAGTGAAGTATGGGGTCCTTTAGTTAATGTAAAGAACTTAGAGAGGGTACAAAACTTTTTTATTAGACTCATATTGGGACTACCAAGGGATACCCCGATGGCAATACTCAGACTGGAAACTGGGATGGTTAGTTTGGAACAAATGATTCTTTACAGAATGTTGAGTTACTGGGGAAAAGATAACACAAATGGAAAATATGAGATTGCCGAGGCAATGTTGGGAAGAAGCTAAAAGATTGGATCTTAAGTATTCTTGGTTCAGTCATCTTAATTATAGGCTGATACACTTGGGTATGATGCCTATTTGGCACCAAGAACAGAAGGAATTAATAACTGGATAAAATAGGGGGTTTGCCTAGCATGAGAATTTATGAAAAAGAGGAAATATATGAGAAGATTGCGTATTATTTGAAAGTGGTAGAAAATGGAAATAATAGGAATTTAATCTGTTTGTTGAGGTTGGGGTTTATAAACAAGCAGAAGGGATCGAATAGTTTTTGGACTGGAACCACTGATAATGAATTTTGTAAATGTGTTAGCAATGAAAGAAAAACAGTTATTCATTTATTGTCATATTGCCCACTGCTGACACTGGAAAGAAGTAAATATAGTTTACCCTTTATTAATGTTCATGATACAACAGAGGATAAAGTGGGGAAACTCCTGTATTCAGATAAACAAGTTGTTTATTATGCATTGGCAAAATTCGCACATAAGATGTTTTTTATGTTGGACAAGTAGCATATAAGAGTGTTATTGAGCAATGACAACTGTATTTTGAGGTTCTTGTCTGTTTTTAACGATTTGTATGTGATGAACTGTTGGTTTTATACATGCTTTTTGTATTAATAACAAATCTGAATCTGAATCCTCCTGGCAGCCCTGCCCTGCCACAGCAGTGTAAGAATTACGTTGTAGTACTGGTTAAGGAATGTGCCTCTGTCTCACCACCCCCACCATTCCAGAGCCCACCATAGTCCAGCCATTCCTCCTCCTCCTCTTCCCTGGCATCCTCTGAGGTAACAGTGGCAGTCTTGTTGGGCCCTGGGTGGGGGAAGAGGTCCTCTGAATCCCAGCCAACTCGGCCTGGAGACTGGCAACTTCCTCCCTCAACCTATAGAGGTGTATGCAGATGGGGCAGCACTACAGTCACCAGAAGATCTCTCTGAAAACTGCTGCCTCATAGCCACTTTACTGCACCACCCCCAGCATTCTCAACTTCTATTCTCATATGTTCCTCTAGCTGCCTAGTACCCTTAGACTAGAACCAAAATAAATGGAGTACTTCCTACACCTCCCTTACACCCTTAACCTTATATAAATATAATATGCAAAAAAATATATAAATATCTATTTCAGTTGTATCAAATCTCATTATCTGAACACTAACAACAAATGTCAATATTCTATAATTCAGTGGGCTGCTGCTTTGGATGTCCTTTAAGAACCAGAACATGATGCCAGGAAAGATGCTGCTGCTGGTCACGGCTTCCAGCCAAGTTCGATCATTTCCTGGAACTGCAGTGTTTGTCCTGCACTTTCTATAAATTGCATTGGCTCCAACAGAACCTAAACTGCTCTGCTTTCAAATTAAGCAAAATAAATACATACTGTAGAGACACGTTTCCTTCAGACTGCTCCATTTTGCAACAAGGAAGAATCCACAAACATTTGAGAGACTTGCAATGTGCAAAACAAAGTTTGCTATTTTAAAACAAAGCGACCTGTTCCTTGCTTAACTATGACTTTGAGTTTGGAAATCAGACTGCAACGTGGGAGTGTCCATTTTGCAAACACTGTAAAATTGCTAGCTATTAACTGTGTCACAAACTGAACAGTAAACAGAAGCATCTTAACTTAAGACTGCCAACAGAATTAAAATGTATAGGAATTCTGGACAGATACATTAGTCCGTGGCACAGTAATAGCCATATTGCTGAACATTTTAGGAAAACAAAACTACACAGTGTAAATGTTTGGTTCAGAATATGGCTTAAGTAAAGATGGGGTCTAACTTTTATCCAGTTATTACACAAGTACACATCATCGTCATTATCATGAAGCATGCAGTACATTTCGTTGTTTCCTATGGAAAGATAAACAGGAGAAGGTATGCAATTCCTTAGGGCAGAGTAGAAATATGTGCCCAAAGTACAGAGGCCCTTGAGATCATTTTCTGTTTGTCATCCAGCCCTTACCAGACTGAAACTTAAGTTGTGCAAACTCCAATATGCTAGGCTTATTCCTTAAAAAGGTCTGATGTGTTACTGGCTAAACAACGGTTATACACTAGCAGTCTTCAGGTTTCCATGTACTCCTATGACTTTCTTCTGAATTAAAAAAAAATACAAATTAAAGCCTCTGCATCTGCATGCATATATATATATATATATATATATATATATACACACACAGTATATATATATATATATATATGTGTGTGTGTGTGTGTGTGTATGTGTCTCAGTGTTAGTGTTAGCATTCTAACTGTGCAGGCATGTTTCAGCTAGCAAATTCTTGCTTTTATTCCCAGTGCACCTCCATCTCCCAGGGATGTACCCTGTCATTTTTTCTGCCCAGTGCACCTCTGTCTCCCAGGGATGTACCCTGTCAGTCTGGAACTGCTGTTTCTCCTGGACCCTGGTAACCCACTGGTTAACCCCATGGCCATCCTACCCCTTGAGACAGTTCAGATCCAGTGTCAAGAGACACCAGGACCCAGGGGAGTCTCTAAAGCCTAGGTTGTCATTTAGATGGAAGTGGGGATTTTATTCCTTTATATTGATCCCTCTCCACTTCCCCAATGTGAGCCTAGCTCCTAGGTCTCTGCTGCACATAGCTAACTCTACAGCAACAGTAAGCTCCCTGGTCCTACTGCAGGGGTCACTGTGGTGCTGGGGCACATCACAACCCTCCCTGGCCGAGGTGCATGCCTCGTCCTGACCTGCTTCTTGAAGTGGTGACCTAATTGTTAGTGGCTCAGTAGGTAGCACACTCGCCTCTGAGGCCGGGAGATCAGAGGGCTGTGGGTTCAGTTCCCACATCTGGCTCTTGGGTTAATATCCCAGTATTGACACTGTAGTGCAGCATGAGAGGGGTGCTGCACTTCTGAGGTGCCGTCTTTCGGATGAGGCGTTAAACCGAGGTCACATCTGCCTGGATTGGTGGTAGTTCAGGTGGATGTTAAAGATCCCATGGCACTTATCGAAAAGAGTAGGGAAATTTCCCCGGTGTCCTGGCCAAATTTCCCTCATTCACTAAAAATACCACCAACAGCTTAATCTGATTCAAGGTCAGTTGGCATTCATCTGTATCCCCCTTCCCTGGGTCATGCCTGAAAATAGGCAGGATTTGTCTAGTGCACTTACCCGGTCAACAAAAACTAAATAAATAAAAACTCGCTCAGGTCAATTGCATGACAGTGCACCACGCTATCACTGGTCAATTGGAGTGACCAAATTCTTGCTTTTAAATAGTAGTTTATATTTTGTAGAATATAACCTTGCACTATGGAACAGCTTGAAGCAGCACAAATCCTCAGAAAACATGGATTTTCAGACAGGTTTTTGTTATCATAGACACTATACACCTCAACAGACTCTGCTGAGGTACCTCCACATTTACAAAAGGCAGCATTTGATTGTGCCTGTGAAGAATTTATTTGCTAAAAAAGCAGAGTTTGAAAATACAGTATAGATAGGCTGCCTATCGCCCCAGCAGCAGCAGCAGGTCGCGTTGTTGTGCTGATGACTGGGGTAAGGGAGAGGACTCTGACACGTAGAGGGGCTCAGCAATTGTGCAGCTAATAGCAACACTTCCAAGCCTGGAGAGGGGAGAGAGTGACATCTAGTACCACTGCAAGCCTTGTTGCAGACCAAGGAGTTTATTTCCCCCCAGAGGTTTCGCTCTGGCTACCTAGGCCTCCACTAGGCTGCCAATGCCATCTAGTGGGTGGAGTGGAGGGAGGGAGAGAAAAAGTGGGAAAATCTCAGTGTCATGAATAATGAACAGGGTACAATCAGGCTCAATGACATGGTTCCCGCTTCACACCAGATCCTGCTCTCCAGAGGGAGGGAGGAGGGAGGGGACACTGTTCTTTCAAGGGCCCCAATATGGGGGGGGGTGGAACCATGGAAGAAGCAGGGGGTTGGCTAGTGATCCATAAGACTGTGTGGTTGCCATGCCCTGAGGGGGTGACATGCACAGGTGCAGGGAGAAAAAAATCTAAATAAAACTATTATAGAATAGGCAACAAACTTTGCTGCATTGCACTGACATTCCATTTAATATCAGGTACACAGCATTAATTCCATGTTTTATTTTGTGTGGAATAGCCTCCCTGCACCTGTCCGCTCCCTGGATACTCATGCCATTTTCAAGACTCACCTGAAATCCTGGCTGATTGACAAGGCAAAGTGTCGCTGCTCTCCTGGTTAATCCTCCTTCCCCCTCTCCTCTCCCCCAAGGCCCTACACACATGTTAGTGCACCCCCACTAGTCAGCACCTTGGTGTGCTCTCTTGTATGCACTAAATTCAAGAGTAATTTATCCTGCTGTAAATAATGTACAGTTTAGTCTTTTTTTCTAAGTTACCCCAATGAACTGCTTTGTTGTAGTAAATATATTGTATAGCATTTCCTAGCTTCTACTTCTCCTATTATGCAATGTATTTCTTTTTTTCTTATCCTTCAGTGGTCTGTAATTGCACTGTTTTGTAATTTATGCACCAGTGCTGCCTATATGTTTACTATTGTAAATGTACCTTGCCACCGTGTTGTCTATATCCTCTCGCAATTGTTCTCACTGCATTGTACGTTCTCTCTTTCTGTGTAATGCCACCTGCTTTGGCCTGGGTCGTGCCTGAAAACAGTCCCTCGGATCAGCGCACTTACCCGATTACCAAAGACTTAAATAAATAACTAAAATTATTTTACTAAAGGCAGAAATCAGTGCATCAGGAATTAAGGGGAGTATCTGTTTTAGCAATTATACCATTCCTATTTTCATCATGTTGTGAACTTCTTTAAGCTAACAACTTTCTGCTTCCTTGATAGCATGACATAAAAAGGTAATCTGGACAACTTCCTAGCTGCATATTTCTTTCAAAATAGTTTCTGTATTTTAGATTTGAGTTGAAAAAGGGTCCATCCCAGTTTTGTTGGGGGAGCTTTTGGTCGTACCAAAAATTGCACTGTTAGCCTCCTACCCATTAAAACGGACTAAATCGCTACTGACTGCTGACAATTGTAGGAACTTAAGATCATATCCCCCTTCCTCCCCAGGTCCAATAATCCGTGACATAAATACAAACCTGATCTTCTCCCTACACCCCAGCCCAATAATTCCAACTTGCAGAACCAAATTTTTCCCCTCATGCAGGGACCCCTACCCAAGTCAGAGAATTTACTCTGGAACTTCCTTATCCGAGACTGCTGGGAAGAGCCATTCCCTCAAAATACCAAACCCCTACTTCCCCCAATTCTAAATCATCCTATACATGAGAGGCTAAACAAGCCTTTACCAATCATACAAGAACCTCCCCTGAACACTCCCAGTTATAATCCTGCCCCTGACTGGAATCTATATGGCCCACGTACCCCCCTCCCAACTCTACGGGCTCCTCGTCCAGGCTGAAACAAATTCTTGGGGGTGGGACACTGAAACTAAACCTGGTCCCTTTTCTCCAAACCTCACCCTCAGTGGCCACACAAACCCCCTCTGGGCTAATGCCAGTGGGCTCAAGCTGGTACACACGAACATCGGGAGGCTAAGGCACAAAATGCCTGACCTTGAGGCCTGGACCCTGCTCTACAAACCAGACATACTAGCAGTGACGGAGACATAGCCAAAGCCTAACATCCACCCCCATGAAGTCGAGTTGGCTGGCTATCAAACCATAAGAAAGGACAGAGCTGGTAAGGGGGGGGGGGGTTCTTATCTACCTCAACTCCTCCCTGAATGCTACTCTGATTGACCTCCCCACTCCTAATGGATCTCTGGGTGAGGTACTACTTGTCAAAATACTCCTGGGAGATACCAAACCTCTCTTTATTGGGTGTGACTACCTCCCACCCCAAACCGACACCTCCTCACTAGAATCCCTTACAATGCCCCACAACCACCCCAGGGAGACCATCCTCCTCTGGGATTTCAACCTAAATTGGCTTTCCCCAAGTGCCTCCAAAATCAAGAACCTAATATTGGACTCATCACTTACCCAAGTGATTGGCTTGCCAACCAGGCTTAACACCAAGTCTGGCAATCACACACTACTCGACTGGGTGCTCGTCTCCTGCCCTGACCGGATACTGACTGCAGGGATTATGTCCGACTCCCTGAGTGACCACTCCCCTATATTCTGTACCTGGTCCAATAAACCTCCTAAGGTTGCCGCCAGAGTGATTGAAGTAAGGAACTAAAGCCGGTTCATACCTTTGGAAAGTCGACTGGGATCCCACTGTCTCCCTCCTCACTTGATGAGGCACTAGAATACTTCACTAACTCATTCCTGTCCACAGCTAACCAACATGCACCCTGTAAAAAGCTCAGAGTACAGGGGAAAATGCCACAAATAGCTAAACCATAAACTAAAGCATACCATGCGGCTCTGAGACAAGGCATGGGGACTCTACAAATCCTCTGGCTGTAAACCGGACTGGGAGAAGTACCGGTGCCTGAGGAACCAATGCAAAAAATCTACAAAACAGGCCAAATCCAAATTCCTTAGGGACCTCCAAATTGGCCATCTAAGTGACCCAAAGAAATTCTGGGGCCACATAAACTCTCTCCTCAAAGGCCCCTCAAAAGAGCATGATGTTTCACTCCTAATCGGGGATTCATTTATCAACGACCCGACTAAAGTGGCTGAAGCGTTCTGTGCCTCCTTTACAAACCCCAATGGCTGCCTCCCACCGGTGCCTGGGACCCCCCTTCTACCCTACGAAGACAAGGTGCTACCTCGGCCCTTATTCCACCTGAAACTAGTTGAGCCTGGAACAGTACTCCCCCTTCTGCTCAAAATAAACCCTAACTCCTCTCCTGGAAATGACCTTTTAGAACCTCGGCTGTTGAGGGCTGCAGCCCCAGCCATCACCTATCTTGTCACCCTGCTCATCAAATCGGTCCCTCCAAGAAGGGACAGTCCCCAGTAAATGGAAAGTTGTGACCATAGTCTCCGTCCACAAAAGAGGAACTCAGGACAGAGTGGAGAACTACAGGCCCATCTCCCTCCTTTGCCCCCTGGGAAAAATCCAGGAAAGACTTGTCTATGATCAACTCCAAGACTACCTAGAACAACACCTACTCCTCTCCAAAGTACAGCATGGGTTTAGGAAAGGCCATGGCACTGACACCACCCTCATCCGGCTAACATCGGACATCCTTAATGCCATGGACCAGGGCATCCCAACGGGTGCCCTATTCATTGACCTATCCAACGCTTTTGATTTGGTCAACCATGAGCTTCTCCTTACCAGACTCCATCGTTTTGACCTGGATCAGCTCTCTCTCTCTCCTGGATCACGAGCTACCTGACAAACAGATCCCAAAAAGTCCGCTGGCGAGGAGTGCAATCCAACCCCAGGCCTATGATCTCTGGGGAACCCCAGGGCTCCATCCTGGGCCCCCTACTATTCTCACTATTCCTAAATGACATTGAAGAGAATTGTGCTCCCTGCAACCTTATCCTATACGCGGATGACACGTAATCTCTACTTCGAAAATGACCCCAACCCTCTCTGTTATCTCCACCAAACTGAGCCAACCTCCTCCAGCTCTTGAAGTTTGGTTCACTACAAACTCCCTAAAATTAAAGAAGAAAAACAAAAGCAGTCCTCTTGGGACTCGATGCCTGGGCAGTGACGGATGGGCTACTCCAACTGTCATCAGCCCTAGGAAGGCAAGTAGATGTCTCAGAGCAGTTCAGGTACCTTGGGGTTCTCCTCGACCAGGAGTTAACCTACAAACTTCATATCGATGCCTTAACTAGATCCATATATCAGAGGCTTGGCCTGTTATACCATCTGGGAAACTCCCTCTCCGGAGAAGCACGATGAGCCATAGCAAATTGTAACCTCCTTCCCTCATTGCTATACAGCTCCCCCTTACTCCAGTCCCTCTGGGAGTCAGAGTTAATCAAGCTTACCACTCTTTATCACTGAATAGCCCACTTTAAACCAACTCCTCCCCCCAAGGAGACATCACTGAGGGCTCTTAATGAAGCCTTCACTGGCCGACCTAAAACCAAACTGTCCTATGCACTGCCGCCTTACCTATAAATTCACCTTTCAAGGCCTCCCGCCCCACCTGAGTGGCCTGCTCACCCCCAAAGTCCCCCGCTGAACTCTCCAGTCTACAACAAGTCGACTCCTTGACATCCCCTGTATTCGGACCAACCAAGGAAAGTGCTCTTTTCAGTTCGCGGCCTCCCACTTGTAGAACTTGCTCCCAGCAAGCATACTAGACAAGCCCACACTCACCAGATTCAAATCAGGACTCAAAGTGTATCTTCTTGAGCTAAGCCTCTGTGGCTGTAACCACTAGATCATGTCCTAAGCCTAACCCCTCTCTATGACAATTGACTAAAACTCTTCTCTCCTTGGACTGCCTATAGTTAATGCCAATAACACTGTTGACCTGTTGTAATGAAACTGTATCTACCAACTTTGTCTAAATGTATCTCACTGAGTTTGTATGTACTCTGAAACTGTGTTACTGTATTCCACCAGAATCCTCACCTAATGTAAAGTGGTTGGTGTATGCAACCCCGGGTTGCCCCTGAAAAAAGGATCTCTGGTCTCAGAGGGCTTACCTGGTCACCAAAATCTAAATAAATAAATAAATAAATGTCCCCCCAGTCCCTTCTCTCTTCTGTATGCTGTTTTCCCCCAACTCTGTTTAGTCCTTTCTAACAGGTGCTTTTCTGTCTGTAACTAGGTGGAAACACACACGCACACACACACACAGTGTGGGGCTTGATGTTTATCTTCAAAGCCTCATGATGTCTGCTAGCTGGCTAATGGGCAGAAAACCAGTCTGACTGATGAGACCTGATCCTTTGAAATACAAGAAGTTTACACCCATCAACCACTTGAACACTGCCATCGCCAGCCTTCTCAAAAATGGCATTTAAGAGGCAAGCTTCCTACATTTCTACATCCATTGGCTTATACAGCACACGGCTACACAGCCCCTACACTACAGTAACAATATGTTTGCTTTGAAGAGTGCCTTCAAATAAATTCTGCCAAAAATGTGGAAAGTACATTAGGTGGGGTATGTGCCATGCAGTCCTTTCTGGCTGAACTGAGTGTGTACTTACACATGAGCACCACTTATCTCAGAGCAGCTCTTTCACTGTAAACATTGCCATCTAAACAACTTGAGATCTCATCGGTCTCCTCGCTATGATCATGCCGTTTCATTGCTGTATCTGATTTCTTGGCCCTTATTGTTACAGGTTAACCCTTGATAAGCTTGTTCTGATAAAATCAACAAGATTCTACTTTAGTGGGAAAATATTTTCTGTTTTTTTCTGTGCTGTGTGGGTAAGAAATTCAGTACCCCCATTTTAGTTTTAAAAAGGCCCCAAAGGGCCAGTTGGGGATTGACAATGTCTCTGTAAAACTAAAGTTGGCACAGTCTGAAGGATAAAGATGCAAACAAGTTACAAAATATAGATATTATTTCATGAGGCAGTTGCACCACAAATGACACTGAAGGTCATTTTGTAGTTTTGCAAATTTAGCTGAGATAGCATTTCATTTTTTCAACATGTGACTTGCTTAGCTTTACTTCCTTCTTGGTTGAGATTCTCCAAAGACTTGGGTCTACCAATTTCATTCCTTTCATGAAATCTTCTGCAGGCCAAGCTGCTTTCTTCTTCTGGTTCCCTAAACATTGGTTTTCCTTCCTCCTGCTATCTGCCCTCCTTCCTTCCTCTTTTTCCTCAAATCCCTTCTTTGTGACTTCTCTACTCACTCCTGTAAATGCCCTTGACTGCACAGGGTCCAGGCATCCTCACCCCTACAATCTCCCTTCTATGCACCATCTTATAAGTGGTTTTGTACATGATCCATGTCAATCAAGTTAATACTCCTGTCAATATGGTTATTGTATGTTTATTATATACATTATATATCAGAAGAGCAGACTTTGACCAGATGAGGGAACTAGTCAAGGGTAAGCTGAGGGAAGTGGATTTAATCATGGGGGTGGAGGAAAGGTAGGAAATAATTAAACTGGCCATTCTAGAGGCAACTAAAGGCATGTTTACACTACAAGCCTTGCACCATTGTAAGTGGTACAGATCTGCAGCAATGGTGCACTTACCAGTGTCTAAATGCACTAGCATTGTGGCCCTTTTTATTCCCTGTCTAAACACTTTGCACCAGTCATATGCTTGTAGGCAGCCTTCTCTCCACCTTCCCACCGGAGTTTTGCTCCAGGTCATGCCCTCAATCCTCATCCTCTGTCTGGACTGCTGTGCTTGGGGAGGTACAGGAGAATGCAACCAGGCTCATAAGCTGGCATGCCCCCTTTCCCAAATTGTTGCAGTCACTTTTTGAAGGGGCAGCATGTTCAAATCTTACAAAAGGTCCACCTGCAACCCTGACACCCACAGAAATGCTGAATAAGGCAAGAAGTCTTCCAGCAACACCATTAGGTGTGTAAACGCGTCCAACAGTGTTGTTGCTAAAGCATTAGACGAATGTTGCAGACTGCATCACACCAGTGAGGTACATATAAATGTGCCTTAAGTCATGCCTGAGAAAGGTTATCTAGAGTAACAGGTACATGAGACCAGTGTAATTACTGGTCAATAGAACTAAGTCAGTAGGTAAGAGAGGAAGGGACCAAAAATGAAAGAACATTATGCTCACAGCTGTTGTGTCTCTTGGGTCAGTGCTGCATGTCATAGGCAAGGCAGTTCTCTGTAATGTACACTCATGTGTAATGAAGTCTGTGTTACGGAGAATTTCAGGTACTGGTTTTGGATTGTAATTGACCCTAACCAGTAGTTATTGTAAAGTATGTTTATTTTCCTATTTGTTTTTTTTGGTGGGGGTATTTCTGAGCTTATTGTTTAAATCTTACAAAAGGACTAACACATTTAAATTTAACTTGCAAAAAAGCAATGTATAATGTTAAGCATGAAGTAGCACTAAGTGTCCCCCAGGTCACCATACATGTTCATACCTGTTCATTCTTTCATATATATAGCATATACAGAAAAAAACATAGTCATGTTGCTCTGCTTATAATGACAGAATCCCTACAGAGATAAGAACTGCTGAGACATATTCTGGGTGCTACGTGCATGTCATCTTTATTATTCCTTAAATTTAACAAGTTATGTTCCGCACTAAAATGTGATGCCTAAAAAAAAAGTTTTGAAATGACATATGTGGTGGACGCCCAAACCTTTGAAACCTGTTTATGATGATAAGAGCCAAACCAAAGCTTGCCAGCAATGATACTGTTAACCAAACTAACAAAACAGTACCAAGTGCCCTAAGATTAGAGCTTGTTCATACGAGATAAGCACAGTGGTTCAGAATGACGACAGACAGCGAAGAATAACTGGAAATCAAGCAGTGGAAATGCTGTTTGTAATTTTCATCAACTATACCCCAACATGTGACTGGCCCATTGCTACTCCTCTTACAGGTGTGACAAGAAGAAACAAGGAGGGGTGTCATTTTGGTGTCTCTATTGCTTTCCCCATCTCACAATGTTATCAGGAAAATCCACGCCAAAGTCACATGAAGTTCTCATTTTTATATGAAGTTTTGCTCACTCACTTCCTGAGGATGAATGAGTGCATCCCTAGAATAAACTCTGAGGGTTTTACGGATACTATACAAACTCCATATGCAAGGCAGGTTCCTCCAGACGTGAACGCCTTCTTCTAGGGGATTTTAATGCAAATTGGTCAGCCTAAAATTCTAAGCTACTACAAAGCAGGATTAAATCCTTAAATCTATTCAGCTAATTACTGACCTACAAGGCATAACCCTTGAATGGCTAACCGTAACTGTTCACTGATTGATTGAATTCTTCCCACTCATCCTTAAAGAACTGGCTGCTGGAGCACTTCCTGACATTTTTTAAGATCACTGTGCCACTTCCTGTGTAAAAAAGGTTGGAGTCACCGAAGACCCTCCAAGAAGTGGCCCACCTTTAATACTGACTATAAAAAGGGTGTGAGGAATAAAGCTTTCTGATTGACTGTAAGCATTCTATCAGCTTTATGCTAGTCTCTTGTTAACACACATGTAAAGTATAATCATGTGCTGAACAAGGTACATTATCTAAATAAAGCGTATTTTAAAATAGCAATAAAGTATTTCCAGGGGTTAGTGGTCAGTTAATCACCCTCTAGAGGCATGTGGTACTTGTCTACACCTTGTGCCATATTAAACCCCAAGAGTGCAGTTATCAGACTAACATAACCTCTGATCATGCATTATTGTTCAAGTATTTTTTTTCAGATATGCATACTGGGAACTGGGACCCTGTACTGTGTTCACTTGACCCAGAGATAGGCTTAGATAAATTTCAAATGATCCTCAACTCAGCTTCTAGTACGGGCTCCAGACAAGGCTCTGCTGTTGCCTTTATTGATTTTGCAAAAGCATCTGACACTGTGAATCATGCCTTTCTTTAAGCCTATTTTGAATGTTCTGGCCTTGCTGGTAATCCTCTTTGGTGTTTCAGGCCACATCTATCTGGTCTGTGTAAGGCTGCAATGACTGACAATTTCCTTCCCATTTTCTGCTGATCAGGGAGTTCCACAAGGATCAGTTTTGGGGCCACTCCTTTTCTCACTCTTTATGAATGATTTTTACTCCAGTGACAGCAAATGCAGCATACATCTGTACACTGATGATATGGTCCTTTATACAGTCACACCAAGTTCAACTGATATTCAATGGAGCCTACAGAGAGACTTTACTACAATCCATAACTTATGCATTTTAAAACAGGATTAAACTAAACTAAAAGTAAACTGTTGTGATGCTTTTTGGTTGGCTTAGTATATCTACGTCACTGCATATTAAAACCTCTAATAATACTGAAAATGTACTGAAAGCAAATACTTGAGCATGTTACTTGGACCAAGAATTAGCTTTCTCCTCTAACACTAATTCAGTTGCTGTGAAGTACTTTTTTAAACTGGGTGCACTATACATACTACAAGCTAACCTTTCCTTAAATACAGGGAAACATATTGTTTTGCAAATTATACTACCATACTTGGACTATAGAGATGTTGTTTATGCTACTGCCCCAAACTCTCTCTCTCTCCTTCTCCAATATGGAGTACCTGTTTAATGTCCTTTTTAGATTTACCCTGAAATGCACCCCTATACTCATCATTGCACACTGGGGCTATGCAGGAATGCAAGCCAGGTATGTGTGATTCATGCACACCCCAGCTCATGTAGCTACACACCCATGGACAGGAACAGGGTGCATGTTACGCATAACCATGCGCTTCTGGACGGCTGTCCATGGCCCTGCCCACTGGTATGAACTGCATGGGGGGGGTTCAAGGGACATAGGTAGGCATCCAATCAGCTTCCCATCCTGGGACCTGAAGTGGAGCCCCTGCTCCATGTGAGCAGGGGGTTCTGGGAATATGCAGGACTTCCTTTTTGTTGAAGTATGTGCAAGTGCCCAAATTGATGCCACCAGCATTTCCTGCCAGTGAGCTGGGCCAGCATGATTGAAGGATTTCCTGTTCCGCCGCAGCTGTCAGCTGTCATGGGGGGGGGGCATGTAAAAGATACGGTAGGGCTCCACTGCCATATCATGTGCACTCCTTGCCCAGCACTCTGCACTTTCTTGAATGGAATGGAATGTGGGCACACATTCAGACATGCAGACCATACTGTGTGCGTAGCTGCATGACTGGCCAGGGATCCAGTGCAGAAGGGATGTGTGTGTCCCTTTCGTGCATGCGGACAGCGGTTGTGGGACCCTCAATGCAGGGCACTGACACTTTGCTGATCTGCAGAACATAGACAATCCGCACCTTAATGTATAGGACCCTATGTTTAAACAACTATGCTGGACAAGTTTGGATCTTAGGTGGTAAAATGACACATCCTTACTAGGTGCTACACTCTGGGTTAGTAGACTACTTGACAACCTTTGTAATCGGTTTTACCTTGGTACTAACCCCTCATGTGGTAATATCTCAAACTAGACAAAATAATATATTTCTCACTGAAAAAAAAGCATTCAGGTAAAGCTGCAATCAGCTATAGGCTTCCTCAAACGTAGAATAACTTACTTTCCAACATAACTTGCTCCAGGAGTTTTTTAATGTCCAAACTAAAGTTGGAACATCACCCTTCTCCCACAACTGCCTGAAGTGACTGCATCCTCTGTCATACTATTGTTTTGTACCTTTCCTGAACATAATATTGACTTGCACATCTGTATGTTTTGTACTTTTGCATCTTGGTTTGTTTGCACTAATTTTATTGATGCTCAATGTAGTTTTACGTCTTTTGCTATGTACCTATACCCCCTCCCTCTCACTGGACGTATCTGGAAATAAGCTGCTACCAGTTCAGCATGTCTTTCCTAAGAAAATGTCTGACATAAATAAATGCCATGATTATCAACATGTACTATACATCCCAAAATTGTATACTATTACTGTATACTGTAATGTATGCACTTGATAGTTGGATTAGCTTTATAGTCATAGCATCATAGAAGGATACAAGTCCTATAGTCATAGGCCTTTATGACTCACCCAATCTAAATAGTATAAAGGAGAATTTTGTCTCCCACGTATTTGTCCAAAGCTGTTTTGAATGTTGTCAGGGAGCTACTTTGAACTACTTCTGATGGTAGACCATTTCAAGGGCCTACTACTCTTTGACTAAACCAAGCTTTTCTTTTATTTATTTTAAATTGTATTAATTTATTTACTTATTTATTTATTGAGATCTTGGATTAATACCTTTGAGAACAAGCTTATTACTTAGGTTTTCCGTCAGAGGTTATACAACAGGTGAAACAAAATGTTGAAAGCGGACATCAAAAATATACTCATACATGTAGGATTACAAAAATAACAATGGTGATGGTAACTAATGATGAGGCCTGGGACTCTGAAATAAGCAGAGAAGGTCACAAAAGTCATCATCACACAAATAAAGACAACACTACAGGGCTGAGATACAGCAGGGGACAGACCTACATGACAGAGGAAGAAGCATCAGCCCAAAAAGGCTTCATCACACAGGCAGGTGGATGAGGATGGCAAGCAAGAGGCTAAGGGGTAGGTGAGGCAAAGGGAGAGCCCAGGCAGAACGTCCTAAGGGTGGGAAGGATGGATAGAATACAATGGGAGTAAGGGGATCACTAAAGATTATGTAGCCTGGTTTCTCTGTCTGTCAACTTCCTCTCTATTATTGCATTTATGCAGAGTTTGTTAACACCATTGCTCCCTATTATCCTGCCCTCCCCTACCCCCTCTCCAGCTTGCATCTCCAAATGAGACTTTCCTACCTGATAAAATAATATGAAATAACTAAATAAACACGTGTGTTTTTTGCCATCAGTTCCAAAGGGATTCCTATGTCTTAAAGGAGCTTGGCCATTTATTATTCTGTACTCAGCATCTTAACTCTTTTCCTCCACAGGTAGACAACACTAGTCCCTGGCTTGGCCACCCCCTCTCCAACTCCAATCAGCTGATGTCATCTTTAAATTCAGTCCCCACTTCCCCTGCCCATACCCCCAAGCCTCAAAATAGTCTAATTCAAAAGTGGGGCCCCCCTCTTGAACCCGATCCATGATTTGGGTGGCCAGTGGTAGTCCATATCTTTTTTTTTTATTCTGTTTGTCTCCCCCAGGCACCGGAAGTCTCTCAGGGATATCCACTCGCCTATGCTCTACCACCCACTGTGAGCCCTGTCATCTTCAAGGGCGTTACATTCTCCCCGAGCACTGAGGAGGAGGACGAAGGGCCTGAGGAGTCTGAAAGGGCAGTGGCAGGGCTCCAAGGCTGGGCGTGTGGCGGTTTGACACTGGAATGGCCGTTGCCAATCCGGGCTGGTGGGGCTTTTTGTACATAGGTTTTATGCCCCAGATGTGGGACGGGCAATGCTGTCAGCCCAAGACGTGAGTGCTCCCACTCATGTCCAGAAGGCAGCTGCCCAGTGTCTTCCCCAGTTGTGAGCCCCTGTGCACCGCAGTGCTGCCGGTTTCCACTGGGAGCCGCTGCTGCGCCTGGCTACCCCTGGATCCCTCCCCGAGACAGGAGAGTAGTCCTCCAGATGCTCGATCCTCTCTCTCCCCTGCTGACCCCCAGCGGTCCGGGCTCATTCCCGAACCTGGGTCGCTGGCGTGGCGTGAGGTGTGGCATCCAGCGCCTCAACCCTCAGCGCCACTGGGCTGGTTGGTAGTCCATATCTTGACTAACGAGTCTGTTCCCCCTCTGTAATCCACAGCACACCCTTTTGGCTTGAGGTCCTCAGCTGACTGATTGTTATAATGCAACACATGTGCAAAAAGATGGCAGAATGGTCTGTGTCATTAAAGAGCTAGTGTACTGCCTGGAAACTGCATGCAATTAATTGTAACTTTCAGATGTAGTCAGCTATTACTTCTTATATCTCAAGTATTTATTCTTTTCTGTTTGCTAATTAGAAGATTTTCCACCTGGCAATACTGGGGCGATGTGTGGAGCAGCACTCTGTCTGGAGGGGGGAAAAAAACTAAGTTCTGTTCTTCCTACAACATCAACACTGAAACCACACTGACTATGACATCACTAGCAACCAATGGGAAATATTTGTCACTGCCAGGTTTCACTTTTACATGAAGCAGCAGGGAGTGGCTCTCCATGGTTACTAGTGATGTCACAATTTCCTGAATTTTGATTGGTAGCTTGTGAAAGCCACTGCTCAGGCTGCAAGGATTGTGGTGCCTCAAGGTGTTTGGTCTTATTTCTGATGATGTAGTGGGAGGAACAGAACTGACTTTTTTTCCCCTCCAGACAGAGTGCTGCTCCACACACTATCCCAGTACTGCCAGGTAGAAAATCTTCTAATTACCAAACATAAAATAAAAAAATACTTGAGATACTGGAAGTGATAGCTGACTGTATCTGAAAATTGCTATTAATTCCAGGCAGTACACTAGCTCTTTAATGATACTTGGCAAACAGTCTACCCTGCATCATCAGTGACACAGATGGGTGGGGGAGGATGTGCCCACTATTGAAAAAGATGACCTTGGGACCTGGGGTGAGCTAGGGAAGTGGAACTGAATTTAAAGATGGTGTTGGCTGCTTTTTAAAAACATCTTTGTGGGGCTGGCCCGGTGGCACTGAGGGTTGAGGCGCTGGATGCCTTACCTTGTGTTACACCAGCAACCCGGTTTTGGGAATGACCTCAGGCCATCGGGGTGCTGGCATGGGGGGGGAGGGCAAAGCAGGATTGAGCACGCCAATGGGCAGCTCCCCTCTCCTGAGGGTGGCTTGGCAACCCCGTAGTTTTGCTTCCATCGAGTGGAGGTCCAGTGGGTAGCGTAGGTGGAGAGGGGGCAGCAAAAGTTATGCGAGGTGGAAGGGGCTGAGCTGGCACCATGGGTTGCATAGCATGCCTCCACATTCGCACAGCCATGTGCTGGGGCATTGGGGGGCAAGGGGAGAAAAACACAAAAATGCCTATGTGTACCCATCGCCAGTCGGCGGGAGGGGGTGACGAGGACCAAACAGCTGGATTAAAGAAAAAAAAAAACCATCACTGTGGGATTTTCAAAAGTGTAGATGTTGCATTTGCGTCCATATTTTGGACATGTGCCCTGTTCATGCAGATTCATCTGGATGCTTGCGTCCAATTCATGGACATCTGGCTACATCTGAAACATTTCCCACAGTTTATGACAATGTTTGCTGCAACTGCAGGACTCGCATCCATTTTTCAGAAACAACTGTGAAATTCGATGCTAAATGTTTGACCAGCATTTTGTGGTCTAAATTTTCAGGCAGAATTCTGCACTCACATCTGAAAAATGGACACGAGTCTAAGAAAATCTCACCAAATCTGTCGCTGGGAAGATGAGGGAGAGGAGTGGAGGGTTGGAAATGATTGGTGGGTTGGGTGTTGGTTGGGTGGGGTGCCATGGGACTAGTCATGGTTACCTAGGGAGGGAGAGGCTTTTATTTATTTATTTATTTATTTATTGGAATTACAAAACCTTTGAGTCATAGACTCATTTTTAGAGGTTCCACGTCTGACCATGCAATAGGTTAGAATATAAAGTACAATAAAATAGTACAGATAATGGGATACTGAATCACAGGACAGAATTATGTGGTAAACAAATGTAAACACATTTGGATAACAGTTGGCATTGTGTACATTTGTGGATACAGTGGGTGCAGATGATAAGAGAGGGCCCAGACAATGAGAACATTAGGTGACACTTGAGCCAACAGTGAGGAGACATTGTCAAAAGAGCATGGGGTTCCAATCCCAGTGCAAACTGATAAATAACGAGGAAAGGTAACAGCATGAATGTGTAGAGGGGAAACAGGCAAGGGGGTTACAGGCAGAAAATACAAGTTTACAATATGAATTACAGGTTGGTGCACCAATAGTGTGATGCAGCAATGTCTGAGCAGTCACACCATTGGTTTTGTCATATAACAGAGTGGAGAGAAGGAGAAGGGGCAAAAGCAAAGCAGTCAGCAAGGAAACTTTGTCAGGCTGAGGGTTGAAGGGAGTGGAGTGGTATTGGGGGGGAAGTGGGAGGGAGAGAGCACAGAGGACATATGGTGACTGAGAAAAGGATCAGGGGAGAGTAGAAAATCTGGGAGCCGTCAGGGGGTGAGGATGGGGGGAGTGCGGAGGGGGTGACCGGAGAAGGGAAGGGGAGCTGATAGAGGGAGGGAGTAGTAAGGTGCTAGCACAAAATAGGGAATGGGGTGGCAATGTTCTGTTGGGGTAAAAAGCTAGTTGGGACAGTCACAGTTGCTAAGTGCAATAAGGTGCTGTCGGAATTTGCGTTTGAAAGAACCAAGCTTGGGTTTTAAAGTTTGTTTCTATTTTGTAGCCTCCCTGAATTTTTTTCCATAAACATTTCCAAACAATGAAAATGACTTGATGCTTAGATGGTAGCACCATATTATTTGTGGTATTTGGATACTGTTATTTTTGACGTTTGCACAACCTAAACATCCTAATAACTTTGTTAAACAAGTTTTCTTTTTTGAGCATTCATTGTCAAACCAATGAGTTTTTCAAACTGTTGATTTTTAATAATATTCTTCGGTTAATGAGAAGCAGTGAATCAAAGTAAAGTATCCAAGGACAAAAAGATATATTCAGAGTCAGACACCCTCAGAGCATTAGCTCTGTACCACACTGTGACAATGTCAAAGCAGTGACAACTACTGCCTTCATTAAAGTTGCACCAGAGAACAAAGGGTTATTATTAGTGATGGCATCAACTGGAAGTACCATAGTATCCAGACTGGATGACCGGACCCTGGCAGGGAATATATTCAAAGACTAAGATGTGATATTTATAGAAACCACCTTCTCGCTTCTCATTTGTAGTATGCTGCAGCAAAATAATTACTCCAACACAACACTGATGGCTTGAAGCGCACTCTCTTTCATAACTTACTGAGGTTTACTGTTGTTAACAATAAGTGGATCTTGAGTGTTTGAAAGCAGCAGTGCAATGGTGTGGGGCAAAATATTTGACCCTTCCCTCTTTTAACTGCAACAGATTACAGGCATCTTCCAGATGTAAGCCTTGTTGTACTGCCTCAGTTGCTTTAGGGAGTCACTACTGATAACTCCAAGGTCTCGTTCCTCAGACGTGGTACTGAGTCTCACCCCTCCCATCTAGTACTCCCTCCTGGAAGACAAATTTAATCCCATCCAGGTCCTGAGGCCCTGTATCATGTTACTCACAGATCATTCACTAACTCTATCGTAAGAGGCCCTGAACCCCTGATGTTTGTGCTTGAGACTTGATTACAAGGGCAGGAGTTCAATGATGATCACTCTTTTCAGCTAAACATTATAAATTCACTTTCCTACTAGTGACTGTAATACAAATTGAGAGGTGTCATTCTCTTTTGCAGAATACCACAAGAAAAAAGCATGTGATTCTCTTTTGCAGAATACCACTAGCATCTTCTGATTCATTGTTCCCCGATAACCTGAAAATCCTTTAATGTGTTGACATGTTTTTTGTAGGACTTCACCATATGCAATATATGCTGAAGTCTTACTGTGTTAAAATGCTTTTCATATCTTTGAATGTATCAAACAGACTCACATATGTCGATATGACTACAAAGCTTCATTAAAAAAATTTAGAGGCTTGATTTTCAGAGCCCCGTGAATTCCGTAAGCCCCTGGTGTGCCAATCATTTGGCACACAGGGCCTGTGGCATTCTCCTGGCCAGCTGTCAGGATTTCTAATCCCAATGCTGCATGTTAGACCAGCTTTTGCCTGGTCTAAGTTGCACCATTTGGGAGACCCTTTATATGGGGCTTGTACCAAAGCTTCTGTGCAAACTGCCGTAAACTGAGGAAACTGCTGCAACTGTGCCCAATGTACTAAAATCAGGTGCAGCTGCATCAAAGGAATTTGGCACAGTTGCACCAAAAAAATGGTTTGATGCAGGGCTTGTCATAAGACTGGTGTCACGCATTAAAAATTGAGCCCTAAATTCCTAGCGCTAACAATTTCAATGTTATCCCTTTTCAAAAGGAATAATTTCAGAAAGGGCTATGTTTAGAACTATTAGGGATAGGAACTTGTTTTTATTTTTTTATTTAAATAAAAGCCTGGTGTTAGGTTGGCATTGATAAGTTCTGGTGATACAGGTCGCTTGTACCAATACATTAAAAATCACATTGATGCATCTTTAAAAAATATCAGTACATGGGAACTGTCAACAGACTGTTGAGATGAATACAAGTTTTTGGTTTTAAAAAATAAAGGGCTGGATTCACAAAGGTCCACCATGAGCTGCGGCAATGGCAGCTTGACCGACCATCCCTGCGACCTGGACCTTGCACTCAATTCAGTATCAGAGCGGGTCCAGGGGTCTTCGTCCTGTGATAGCTGCGCAAGTTAGAGTGCAGCTCCCAGGTATGCTGCAGGTCACAGGATGGGTAGGCGGCAGATGCGCCAGACGTAGGGAGCCATGGCACCCCCATGCCCACCTCCGATCCCACGTAAGGTGTGGGCTCCAGCCCCAAGCCCCCTGGCCATGGACCGCCCCCACAATAAATACTCTTAACTGCCCTGGTGGCCCAGTGATCCCCCACCCTCCCAGTGATGCCAGCCCTCCCCAACACACACACACACACACACACACACACATGGCGGGTGAGTCGGTGACTGGCACAGCCCTCCTTCACCACCAGGGCCAGCCACTGACTGAACTGTGCCAAGATCACGTACTGTAATTATATGCACTTTGTGAATGACAGCCGCTATCATTCACAGAGTGCGTATTATTACAGTACGCAATCTTGGCACAGTTCAGTCGATGGACACCCCTGGTATGCAGTGGAGGGCTGTGCTAGTCACCAGCGAGGTATTGTGTGTGTGTGGGGCTCACACTGTTGGGGTGGGGGGCCACTAGACTACCAGGGGAGTTATGGGTGATGGGGGGATCTTGCCCCAGGGCATATGGGGGCTCTCAATATGTGCATATGTGTGGGGGTCTGGGCATTGGAAGCGTTCCACACACCCATCCTGGCACAGTGTGTGTGCCATGCCTGGGACCTGAAGCCTATGGGGGGGCTGTAACCCACAGGGGATGTTGTAATGTTACAGATGTGGAGCTGGGGCACAGTGGCAACCTCCAGTGAATGGCAAAGACCACTTAGACCAGCTTTTTGTTGGTGTGAATGGTCTTTGACAGATGTTCACTGGTGGTTGTCTCTGAATCCCAATTTGTGGACATAGCAGCCACCCTACCTAAATAATGAGCAAATGCAACCATAACCCCCCTTATGCCATCTCGCGCATGGGGGTTTATGGCACATTGGTGCAGTTGGGCACAGGCAGCCTGCAACATGTCACAGGCTGCCTTTGTGAATCCTACCGGGACACAACTCAGGACGCAAGTGCTACTTGCACCATTTTTGCTGACGCAAGTTGCCTTGCGTCCTGATTTGCTTTTTGTGAATCCAGCCCAAAGTCCATAGCCCTAATGGTTCCATGATTACCCCTTTTCAAAGAAACGATCTTTAGAAAGGGGTAACTTTGGAAATGTTAGGGCTGGGATCCTATTTTTTTTAAATTAAAGTTTGGAGACATGTTACCAGAGATAAATCCCATTGATAATTTTTTTTATATACAGGATCAATATGTTAGTGAAGCATACTGATACTTTATTATGTGTTATGATCTGTTTTTGGCTAATGCTTTTTTAAATTAAAAAAAAATGTACACCAGCATGGTGGCACAGAGAGCTGAGGCGCTTGATGCCTTACCTCATGCCACACCAATAACTCAGGTTCGGAAATTGACCAGGGTCTCTTGGGGGTCGGCTGGTGGAAGGAGGACTGAGCATCCTGACAATGGCTCTCCTCTTTTGGGGAAGGAGATTCAGCATCTCGCTGCATCATCACCACCCAGTGGAGGCTGGGTCTTGTGACTAGGTGAGCACCCAGGAAGGGGACCAGACATGGATGCCTGCAATGTGCACGTACGTCAGCATGCACACACCTACCACTGCAGATGACTCAACCCTGGGAGAACCAGAAAATGGAAAAGACCACAGCTGCAGGATGATCCCCCAGTCACCACAGCCTTGGTTATCAGCTACCGGATTCTGGGGGGTTTCTGGATTGTGATTCATGGGTGGGAAGAGCAGCCCTCCCTAGTCTGATGCTGCCTTGGGGGAAGATCCACAGGGGACTCAGGTAAGTTCTTGAGATGGTGGGTGATGGGGAGGGTGACTGGAAGGGAAGGAAGGAGGCATCCATGAGTGTGTGGGGAAAAAAGCTTGATGAAAAAAAATACTTTCAGTTTTTAAAGTTTTGCTTCAAGTACAGCCAGTAATCTACACTATTTCTGGGACTCTTCTTCCACATCCAATGCCTCTAAGTGCATCTCACACATCTCACTACTTGTTATCATCCTACACATTTGTAGGTTTTGCATGAAAAAACATCAGAAGATAATAAGACACTGTATAATACCAGAATGGGATGCCTAACATTGTTAGTGGGACCACTGACAACCTGCAACGGCGAACCAGACCCTTCAGAAAAACTGTCTACGTGAAGCTCTTACAACTGCAAATATTCCAGGAACATACTTGCTGTGTAATTGAAGAGGATTTGTGTCATACTTTAAACATACGCTTGTTTATTACATGGCAAAACAAAAAAATCACCACCAGCAACAAGAGATACAAAATATAGTCTTTTGCCTTTCAGCACAAACCGCTCTCCTCACTCCACTCTCTGCACAAACCACTCCCTCCCAACAAAAAAAAGCTGAATACACAGGTTGATCTGCTTATGCTCAAGTTGTACAGTCCGTCACATTATATAATAATTCTGGATTTGTTTTTTCAAATGGACTTGTTCTTTGCACACAGTTGTCAGAGACTGCACTGTACTGAACCTGTAAGTTACTTTGCAATGCAGACACTGAGTTTTAATTACTGGTTCCACTTTTGATAGTGATCAAGCTATACAGGTTTTCTAGGTACCCCAGTAGGCTGTTCTCATTTCTACACTGGTGTTAAGTACTATTTTAGAACTGCATTATATAGTTGATGTCCTTGTACAGTAAAGCTCTTACATACTGTACTTATCACAAACACAATGCATCTGTGTTTTCCTGTTGAACTCTGTGGATGAGTGGGGTACAAACCACATCCTGCAGTACTAAAATGACACTGAAAGTAGAGGTGTATGTTACTGTGAAATTATGAACCTATGTACTTTTATTCAATTTTTTTTTTTACTCTATTTTTTCCACCTCTACTTGCCCTCCATCCTCCACTCAATCGGGCCTCTAAGGTGCTTCGTATCCCCGACCCACCAGATCTGCCACTAGAGTGCCTCACCCAACCCCCCGAGACTCTTGATGGCCCTGATAACCCCCCAGGTGGGGTGAGGAGAGATCCTCCTTACCTCCCTCCATTCTTGAGGAGTGAGCTGCACAGCATGGCCCGACCTGCTTTCTGTTGGTGGGTGATGAACTGACACCAGAAGTCATCACCTAGGAGGCGTGGAGGGACGTAGTTCCTCCAATGTATGGATCCCCCACTGCTGGCGTGCAATGGGGAGCTAGGCTTCTGGTGTGCACAGAGACGTACATCGATTCCAGTCCTCTGCCTGCATCAGCCCCTACATAGTGGCATCCCCCAGCCGCACTAATATCCCCTGAGTTCCCCCAACAGGTGGTGGTATAATGGCGGAGAGCACATCTCTTCCCACCCTGGAGAAGAAGAGTAAGCCATTGGGCGCTCGATCCTTCTCCCTCCCAGCCGACCCCCAGCGCCCCAAATCCGTTCTCGAACCCGGGGAGCCAGCGTGGTTCGAGGTGTGGCATCCAGTGCCTCAGCCCTCTTTTATTCCATTTTAAATCACATTTTTTCTCCTGTCTATTAAGATGCTCCCATCCCTCTAGTTTAAATTTGCCTGCCTCTGTAACATGTACCTGTGCTGTATATGTTTATGAAACTTTAATAAAGCTATTAATGATAAAAATCTGCCATAGTATTTTTTTTTCAGATTTGACATAATTAAAAGGAGCACATCATTGAATATGGCTATTCCCAGGTTTGCAACACGATTCACAGCTGTTCTTGAACACCAATTGTCCTCAAAGGTCAGAGAGAGTGGTGAGTGTGACTGTGAGACATGAAATAGTCCAGAAAATGATTCTACTTTCCTTCGACTACTGCGATGTTGTCTACAGCTCTGCCTCCAAGTCCACCTTATCCAGACTGGACCCCATTTTCAATGCTTTCTGCCACTTTGCTCTCGATGCCTCCCCCACACCCATCACTGCGAGCTCTTCCATTCGCTGGCCCTTCCATCCCTGAGCAACCGGCGCCTACTTCATAGTGCTAAATTTGTTTCTAACTTCTGGCTCGGTTCCCTTCTGCCCTACCTGGTCTCCTCCCTATCTTCCCCGCCAACCCCCGCCCATGCCCTCAGGTCTACTGACTCCTGGCTATTAGCAATCTCTCACTGAAGGACCTCCGCAGGCCAATCAGCTTTCTCTTACCTCCTCCCTAAGCTCTGGAATGACCTGCCGGCCCAAATCCACCATTCTTCCTCCAAACACTCTCTATCCTCTGCCCTCATTAACGTCTTTGCACCCAATTGTACCTGCCCCGACCTCCCCCCTAACTGACTCTCTCCCCCCCGATCCCCTCCTCCTTATGTGCCTGACCAGTGGCTTGGCCTTCGCCCAAATGACTGGCTTATATATTGCCTTAACAACCCATGCACTTACCCTCTCATGACACTTCTGCTCCTCCCTTCTTATTCCCGTCAACGTCTTCCTTAAGTCAACCCCCTCATCTTTCCCTGTGTTTACTACCCAGACCTGTCGCCTCTCCCTGGCCCCAATCACAGGCTTCCATTTCTCTCTACCAACTTGGTGCATCATACTTCAAATCAATCTCTAGATATAGGCACTTATGTAATCATGAATAGTTCTAGATGTGTAATCAATTATGTTATGCCACCCTCCTTGTGGCACATGTATGTAGTGTCTCCTCATGTAACAAGTTTGTATAGCCACACTTAACTATGTAACAATTATTTGAATTGTTTAAGTCTAAGTTCAACCTATTGATTGTTTTATGTATACTCCTCCCATGTACCCCCCGGTCGCACTGTGAGACAAGCATCTTTTTTGCTCAGTGTGCCTCTCCTGGTGAAACATTTTCAATCAATAAATAAATAAATAGTTTCATTCTAGTTCATCCTTATCACCAGTGATATTAAAAGCAGCAGGAGCTGTTATTTTGCAAGACTTTCACTTTATAGTTTATAGCAATAATACATTTATGACATAATTAAATTCCTAATTAGTATATTTTTATTTCTTTCATATGGTTTTAAAACAGCTTTGATTGCTATTTTTATATTCAATGGCTCAAGTCATTTAAGATGACCCCCACTTGCAGTTTCTAAAAATCCCTTCCCTCGAGGTTACTTGTTCACTTTATGTGCTGGATTCATACTGTGGATGTATTAGGAAACTGCGAGCACACATTATTTATGGAAAGCAACACAACACCACACTAAGATGTTTAGTTTATTCACAGTGAAAGTAGCCAAGAGAGTAGGGACTTTTAAAACTCCATAACCCCATATCTCAGGTCAGGAAAGAAATGCAGTGAAAAGCGAAATGGATATATTGATATTTTTGACAGAAATACATTATTATTAAAAAAAAAAAGATATAATGAAATATTGTTCCGCTAACAAATACGTAAGCAATAAGACATGATGGGGTGTACATTAGACAGTTCAATGCATGGCTGGGGGGCGTGGTGAGCGGGGACACAGGCGAGTCGTCCAAGTCCTAGCTGTGCGTTAGAACTGTCTAATGCACATCCCCAGAGTGACTTACTGTGCTTATAAAATGAGCTTGTGTATTCTAAATGGGGGTTCTAGTTTTAGCTGTGCATTAGACACATTCTAATGCACGGCTAACAACCAATCAGATTGCTTAAAATCCTTTGCCCATTTTATAATGCCAATTTAACAATGGGTGTGTTACAAAACATCCCAAAATGATGACAACCTGAGGCTAACCATATTGTTACTCACTGCATTTTCTTTTTAACAACATTTTTTTTGCAAAAACATCATTATACCAATATTTGTTTCCATTTTCTTTCATTTCTGAACTGAGATACATCATTTTGAGGTGTTATTTTTACAGTTCCCATCCCTTTGCCATGTCCACCATGAAAAAATTAATATCTTGGTGTAGTTCCATGCAAAATGTTGTAGCACCATCTTAATACATCCACTGTATGACTCTAGCACATACATTCAAAAAGTAACCTCAACGGGAGAGATTTTCGATGACTGAAAGTGGTGGCCATCTTTACTGACTTGAGTCATTAATTACATAATTAATTATAACTGCTATTTCAATAATATATGAAAACATTAAAAATACACTGAGGATGAATTTAAGGATATGACAAACAAATACTTTTTTTAAAAGACTATACAATACTTTTTTTGCAAACTAACAAATACTGCTGTTTTAAAAGGAGCGCTCCTTTTATTTCATGTTAAAAAATCTGCTAAAGCAGACTCAAAATTGAGGGAAAGGCATCTTCCAAGACAGAAGTAGAAGGGCATTCTAAAACAGAATAAAAAGTAAGTATACATTTTGTTCATAACATACACTGTTGCTTTAATACCACTGTGTAAATCAGAAACACCCACTGAGGTTACTAAAAGGCATATATATACTGTAGGTAGAACAATGACAGCAAGTGGACCATTACGTACGAAACTGCCGTGAATAATGACTTACAGGTTCAACGCAGTTCTCTTTTAAATTGTGAAGTACATGTTTTTAGGAAGATGTGTCTCCTTTGAGCTTAGAGGGACATCAGTCAAACTTATAACTACCTGATGATATGGTGATATAATTTTATACTATACACAAGACTCTTCAAGAAATAACAGTTTACTAGTTGCGTGCAATCTTTGACACAACACGCAGTGCAAGATCTTTTGAAAATCCCGTCTAAAATCTGTGGAACATGAAGTATATTTCCCATACATATTAGGTAAATTATGCAGTCAGAGATTTCCAAGGGTATGGAAGAGAGACCTACTGTATAAGATATTATTTTCACTGGAATTACATTTTTGCTAGATTCACTATTTCGAAAATCCAGTGAAAATTATATGCCAGTGAAAATATATACTGCAACTGACAAGTCAGCTTGGTCTTGCGCTTGTGCTAAATTAAACTGCCTTGAAAATGTAGGACAAAACTGAAATTTAAGGGCAGTGAATTAATTCTCTTATACAGTATATACAGCAGTTTTATATACTGTTTATTACACTAGAACCTATAAACACACTGCATTATAGAAAGTTATTGAAGCTTGTTGATACACTTTAGAACTACGTAAAGAACATGGGCTGAATCTTCAAAAACCCTCTGGATGCATGTGTTGACTTGCATCAGGTTTTGCTTCTTGCATCAAAACAAAACTTGGTCTAACTTGTTATTGCAAGTGCCATAAGGTGCACTCCAAAAATGATGCATGCATTAAAGCAGCTAACTGTTTGCAAATGTGCCCGAATGTTAGAAAATAGCAATCCAACATTCTGGCACATCTATTTTGACACAGACTCAGCCAAACATCAGGAACTGTGCCTGTGTCAGGGCTTTTGAATATCCTTCCCTATATGTTTATTTGTAATTGTTGACCAGAAGAGGCGCACTGAGCTGTGACAGCTCATTCCCAGGTACATTTTGGGAGTGTAGGTTAGATGGATTTGTTTTTATTGACAGGGAAATGTTGGCCAGAAAAAGAAAGAAAAATTCCAGACTGTTACGATATTATAAATGCCACGGGATCTTTCACTTCCACCTGCTCAGTCACTGAGGAAGGGCAGAAGACACCTTTATTTAACATCTAATCTAAAGGACAGCACCTCAGTAGTGCAGAACCTTATTAGTGCTGCACTACCATGTCAGCACAAAGTATTTTACCAAGCTCTTGGTGTGGGACCAGAACCCAAAACCTTTCAACTTGCCAGACCTAGACAGAATCTACAACCTACTGAGCCACTGGCTTGCCATCCTGTAAAAAAGATACCTTAACATAAAAAGTTCTAGCCAGAGCTGATACAGCCGTGGTGAGCTTACAAAGCTTCAGAGAGCTAGTGCCATCAAGTGCCATCTGCAAGACAGTGGCGGTGACACAACTGCACATGTGTGGCACTCAGCATGCGTAGTTGTGTTGAATGGCATTTTGCCATTCTCAAGATGGCAGCTCTAGCGGAACTGCACATGTGCATTAGGCATGCATGCTCAGTTCTTGTACCGGAATGCAGAAGTAACAGCTGAAATCGTGTGGCTGTTAATCCGTAGCAGCCAACTGTGGCAGAGTGTTCCCAGCTCTGTTGGACTTTCAGAAGGATACTTCCAAAAGTCCAATGGAAGCGTGCCACAATTGGCCATTTTCAAGCTACTGAAGGCAAAACGTCTGTAGGCTCCCCCCCCCCACAGCCGTAATAACTGGTATCCGAGATGAATGAATAAATGAAAACTGATTTTATATAGTGCCTTTTGTGTACAATATCTAAAGTGCTTTGCAAAGCAATTAGATAGGCCACAGACTGTAGGCAGTCATTTGTAGCCATCATTACTGCATTTTTGAAGAACTGCATCATGAGTGTGACACAACTGCTTTACTCATGCATGACTATTAGACCACAAAAAGGTGGTCTAACTTCATGTTGCAAGTCCCACAAGTTACACATCAAAAATGTTGCCATGTCAAAAAATGCAGCATGCAGCATAAGTTTTCTGCCGTTAAAGAGCAACTGACACATCTAAAGAGACATGCCAGATATGCCTTACCCTGCCTACAGTACCTCCTGGTACAGAGAGTACCACACATGGAGGTACTGTCAGGCAGTATTCTATAGTATAGATGTGGCAGATCACAGCCTCAGGTCCCCTTCCCAATCCTATCTTGAGGGTAATGTCAGGTAGGGATGGGGACCTGGCAAAATTCCATTTTGCCGGCAAAAGTGCCACAGAATTGGCATTTTGCCAGCAAAAGTGGCATTTTGCTGGCGATATTGCTGCAAAATGCCAATTTTGTGGCACTTTCACTGGTGAAATGGAATTTTGTCAGGTCCCTGTCCTGACCTGATGTCATCCTCAGGATAGGATTGGTAAGGGGACCTGAGGCAGCGGCAGGGGGTGCACATTGTGATCCACTGCATCTACAGTATACTGTAGAATACTGCCTTACAGTACCTCCATTTGTGGTACTGTCTGTACTGGGAGGTACTGTAGGCAGGGTAGGACACTACTGGCATGTCTCTACCAATATGTGTCAGTTGCTCTTTAAGTGAGCAAAGTGTCACAAATGTGTCAAAATGTTTGAAAATCACATGCAAACATGTGGACATATTTGTAGTGATGCCGATGTGGAAGAAATATGCCTCTAAGTCTGCTTCACAATTTTTTAAAATCCAGGCTTATGTGGTTGTTGCAAGCCACATACAGACATAACACATTCGATTACTTTGTGTTTTGCAACTAGGAGACTTGCTAACCAGGTCACTGGGGCAATCCACTTCTGTTATGAAAAAGGCCATAGAATCATTTACTTCTACGAGGACAACCCCGTATGGTGGGCAGACAGGACCTCAGTTTGACATCTCATCCAAAAGACAAAGCAGTGGGAATGCCATGTTTATTGGATCATAGTCTAACAGCTCTATAATGTTTGGGAGAGTGTTGTTAAAGGAGTCATAAACAATATGGTTTTCTAAGCACTTCAAAAACACAGGGTCATAGGTCAGAAGCTTACCTAGATAATCCTGTGTGACCACCGATTTCACACCTGCACAGGTAAAGGATTTGGAGGGGAAGTGCTTGGTTAAGTTAATTACATACTTTATATGTAAGTCCCCATTCATCCTGCATTATCGCAACTGAGCACTGTCGCTCAGATTATGTCATTGTATACTGATGCAGCTGCCATTTTAGGGAGCTACTGCAGCGGGGAGTTTAAAGATGAGCCAGGGTTTTGTTTACATGTTGGAAAGAAGTTTCCAATTTAGCGACTGTGGATAATCATCATTTAAGAGCAAAACGGAGCACAGGATTATCTAGGTAAGCTCCTGACCTACGACCCTGTGTTTTTGAAGTGCTTAGAAAACCATATTGTTTATGAGTCCTTTAAGGATGGAATTCAATGAATTCCTATCTTTGATATGGTATCGCTGTGATGTCAAGAGGTTGTTATAACCTCTTGAGTATGTCACATTGATAATAACGTGAAGAGCACTGAGCATGCGTGTCTCTTGAACATGGGGCATCGGACAAATGGCCGTGACAGTGACAGCTGGCCCAGATGAAGAGCAGCGCTATGAATAAAAAGAAAAGTAATGACAAATGTATTTTAACTGGTGCCCATACACCATAAAAGCCAATGGATGGGCACCAGTTAACAACAACACGAGTTCCCATCTTGAGGTCATCATGCCAACTGTAAACTTCTTGAGCTTCGCTCTCAAGGTTTACTATGTTGTCATGATAACCTCTTGATGGGAACACAGCATTGATTTTAATTGGTTCCCATCCATTATCCTCTATATTTTATTACTGAGTCTTCTAATCAAAAGAATGTATTCCATTTTAAAGACAGAAGCCCAAACATAATCCTTCACACAGCTATACATAACAAAATATAGGGGCATGTGGCTGAAGGCTGGTCTTGTTGCCTATATTAATGTCTCTTGCAACTGTTCAATAGTTGCTGTTATGACTGCCTATATGAAATGAAGTATTGTGCTTCATACATAGAGAAATCAAGAGAAAATGAAAAAAATGGCATCTGGGCATGTCGAGTTAATTAAAGCTCAAGGGAGGCCCAAGTTAAGACACAGGAATGTCACATGTGAAGGTCCCATGTAACATTAGAATGAGTCAGACATGTGTTTACCTGTGCTAGGCAAGCATTTAAACATTAAGACACAACCAGGAGTTGGGTTAGAGTTTGTTAATCTAACCCTAGGGGTTCATGAAATATGTGGCATAGCAGAGTGTCTTGCTTCACTAGGGTTAGAATAACAAAGGTAATCCAACCTCTGGAGTGCCTTAATATTATTACATGAAAAGGTTTTTAGTTTTTAAACTGAATGTTTCAGTAGTTAAATTCTAATTCTTTTATTGTGCATGAAATTTCCATCCATTAGCATAACCCTTTTAAAGTGTTGTCAGCCAATGAGAATGTTCCCGTTCAGACATTGGGCTGGATTAACAAAATGTCATGGGACTAAGTTCCACTCTGCAACTCCAGTTGTAAACCAAGATCTCTGCACATGCAGAGTTTGAATTCTCAATCCGCAGTAGCTGCGGGAGATGTTACGCCCGGTCCTACCGGGCGTGACATTTTCCACAGCTGCAGGGGGATAAAACACCCATGAGCTGCCATAAATCGTGGAACCAGTTGTAAACAGGCTCCATGTTTATGAATACTGCAGCTGTGGGAAAAAACTGCAGCTTCACAAGTGGCAACCCACTTGCGCCAGGTTTTTCTCACAGCTGCAGTATTTTGAGGGCACTGGTGAATCCGGCCCATTGTTTTTATAATTAGTCCGTTTCATTTTAAGTTAGGTAATGGTCACAGAGGTAAATAGCCTTGCTCTCTACATACAAAACTTGCAAGGGCAACTATAAGTTATGCATAAAGAAGTCAACTCTTTGGCTGCCCGTTGGCACACGGGCATTGCAACTTGTGGCCATGCTAAAAACCTGGATTCGGGAACAGATTCGAAGTGCACAGAGATGGCGGCCAAGCTGGGAGACAGTGCTGCTACTGGCAGCATTTCAGAGCCTGTGGAGGTGATGGTGCTGCCTCTGGTACTGCAGTGACCCCTGTGGCAGGTGAAGGAGCTTACACCCTCCAGAGGTGAAGGTGCAGTGTCAGAGGGCACCAGAAGATAGGCAGTGCCCTCATGTGAGTGTGGGGTGGAAAGAGGGAAAACAGAGGGATACAAGTGTGGGAAAACCCTCCTGGTCATCTTGATAATGAATGGTGGTACTCTGCACAGAACAATAGTTAGTAAAAAGACATGTAGCCTAATGACATTTGCCGAATACTCATTTGGCCTAAAAGCCGTTTGCTCTAATGCGACGGCTAATGACTACAAGCCTCAGTTACCACTCGACCACCTTGTAGCATGCTTACTGTCCCACTGTTGGTGGTTGTCAAGGTTGTGTTCACCAGTTATCACTTTAGGCAAAATGTCGTTAGGCTGAATGGGCCCGATTGTCAAAGGGTTATGTCTGGTGTAACTTGACTGGCACCAAAAAAAATGGTGCAAGTAATAAGTTACACCAGCAGTTGCGGCATTCAGTATTCTGTAAAGCAGCCTGTGACATGTTGCAGGGTGCTTGCGCTAAAGTGGACATACGCCACCAGTTATGCCATAAACCCCTGCAACATGGCATTAAGGGGTTTATGGCAGCAGTTGTGCCCTATTCTGGAAGGGCAGCAACAAAGTCCCTAAGGTTGCCATTCTCAAACAACCCCTGGAGGACATCCATCAAAGTACAGTTACACCAGCTTTTACCTGGTATAAGTGTACTTTAGTGCCTCCAGGGGTTGTGCAAATGTGCCCCTTCCCAAAGATGTGTCATCCTCCCCTCTCCTCCTCCTCCAATACCTGATCCCCCAAAGACACAACAATGCCCTGTAGGGCAAGCAGCCCCCCATGCCCCAAATACAGAAGACTTGCCCCACAGCCACTGAGCCCTCTGCCCCAGCACTTCTAATACCAGTGTAGAAGTCTCATTAGGCTAGCGCCTGTCCCCAAGCACCGATCCCAAGCAACCGCAGATTGTAACATGCAAAACTGCCAAATCAACCCCAATATCCATGGTAGTCTAGTGGGCCTCACTCCTCATGGCTGTGCGTATACCTCCCCAAGATTTCCCAACCTAATCAACTAGGTGACTGGCACAGCCCACTCTCACTACCTGCCAGCCAGTTGCTGATTGAGCTCTGCATGAGTGCATACTACTGTAAACAGTATGCGCTCAATGAATGAACTGTTATGCATTCATTGAGTGGGTACTATTTATAGTAGTATGTGCTCATGTGGAGCTCAGTCGGTGGCTGGCAATGGTGATGAGAGGTGGGTCAGCCAGTCGCCGACTGATTTGGGGGGGGGCGCGGGGAGATATGGCACAGCCAGGTGGGGGGCAATTAGACTACCAGGGATATCGGGGTTGATTGGTAGTTTTGCTGTTACAGTCTACAATTGCCGAGGATTGGGCATGAGGACAGGGGGCACTAGTCCTGTGGGGCTTCTGCACTGGTATTAGGGGCAATGCGGGGCATTTTCATGCCTTTGGGGGATCGAGGCATTGGGGGTATGCTAGTCCTCTGGGGATGTATGGGGTTTGTGTGGGGGGCACTTGTGCTCTTCACTTGGGTATGCCGCAGGCTTGCGGACAACCGTTCCAGTACTCCCTCCATTAGGCATACCAGTGCAGTTGGCACAAGTCATGGGACTTAGCTGCGAGGACCCTGCCCAATAGAGAATTGGACGCAGGGTCAGCGTTTGACGCAAGTCACCTTTGGCAGTGACTTGTACCATCCATCCATCTAGAATCGGGGCCAATGTCTTTTTATTTATTGTCATGGAACCAGTACTCTGAGACCCAGGGCCATGTAGACCGATGCAGGCTTCACCCCTTAGAAATACTACTTTTTGGGGCTGGGAGGTCACCAGACAAATGGCCCAAGAACTGAGCAAATGGTCCCAGGAGGAGAAACTGCTATACTGCCATAAACTACTTTTCCTGCTTTTAAATTTGTTCTCAGTCCTAAAGCAACTGTATTTGGTAGTTAGCATGTCATCTTATTTTGTAATAATGTATTTCTGGAAAAACATCACTTGTGACAATTTTTCTTTTCATTTTCTTTCATTCTGGAATTGACATAGATGATTTTGAAGTTTATAAAAGTTCTTCGTCCCTTGCAATGTCTACCATGAAAAAGTTAAACATTTTGGCATCACACAATGCTATTTATAAACAAAAGCATGTGCCAGCACTGTCATAATACAGCCAAAGTATAAATCCAGTCAAAAGGTACCTCTAACAGAAGAGATCTTTAAATATTGTGCTTGGCAGCCATCTTTAATGGCTTGAGTCATTAATTACAAAAATAGTCATAAAAGTTGTTTTTTGCATATCTAAAACAACTAAAAAGATACTGATTATAAATATAAGGATGTCAGAAATACAGTTTTGCTAAACAAACTATATGATGACAATTTTTGCTAACAAACACTGCGGTTGTAAATGGAGCATCTGTGTTGAACATAGAACTGCTTATTAGTTTGAGAAACATGAGTATATGAAAGACACCTTGGTATCTCTTTCATAGAAATTGTTAAACATTAACTGTTCCTGATAAGCAATTACCTCTGACCTTCATCTGTTTCATTAATTAAATATTGCTTATCAGTTAATGACCTTTAATCCAGCGTAGTCTTACAGTACCAATGACCCTAGCCCTTGGTACCATGTGATGAGAATTTAGGTAATCGGAATTTAAACAGCGATTAAAGGAAACAGGAGTCTGTAGGAACTCAGCTCATACTCCTGTCACAGTACATTTGCATGTGAGTTCCTGTTCACCACACTTTTTGCAGCATTAAAAAAAATGTATCCCCCCCCCACAGTAGAATTGACAGCAGGCTGTACTACATAACTAGAGGTGAGAATCTCCACTATAGCCTCCCAGTTTAACCTTAGAAACTTACAGAGGACTGGGAATTATTACTAATTGGCAGCAGTTTATAATGGTCTTATTTTCAGAAATAATTTTCATATGTGCCCCCCCAAGTGATACATATGTAGCTGTACCTGAATAAAAAAGGATGCAGAAATGCTGTAGTTTGCATCGTTTCATTTTTATTGGTGGGATTCTGCTCCAGTTCTTTTCAAGGGACCAGTGATCTGGAGTTTTAACCATCTTGGTATGTGTATAAAACTTGGATCATGGTTCTGATAGGGCAACAGCTCATGCTTATCCTACGGTACACACACCGTGAAACAGACGGAATTCTAGCAGAATGGCATTTTTGCTTCTGAAATGTTTTGAGGAATCTTTTTCTTTTGTTTTTTTAATTCTGAGGAATTCCAAAAAGCATTTCTATGTAAACCATGGAATCATATTCTACAGATTACGCAATCCATTGTATATTATTCCATGGAGTGTGGAAAATGAATCTGCAGTTTTCATGAGCTACAGAATGTGATTCCAAGGGTTAACATTTTGCTTTCATGTTTTTTAGAATTTCACTTCTGACAGAATTCTGTGGAATCAGGCAGAATTTCCATAATTCTGTGGAATGCTGGTGGAAGCAGAATTTCAAAAATTCTGCATAACTGTAGTGGTTCCATGAAGAGAATGATAAGAATTGTTATCCATAAAAAGAAAACAGTTGAAACACCATTCTTTACACTACATTTATTCCAGTAGAGTTACAGTAACGATAGATAATGTGGAGGTATGAATTTCATTTCTGTACCTAGGAACATTACTAACTGCTGCCAGTCAGTACACAATTTTTGTCTTTTAAAAAAAAAATAAAAGCAAATACACTTCTTTCTCTATTTGCTAAAGAACTGTCTTACAGTCATTAAAGAGCAACTGACATGTCCCAGTAGAGACGTGCCAGTAGTGCCCTATCCTGCCTACAGTACCTCCCGGTACAGAGGGTACCACAAACGGAGGTACTGTAAGGCAATAGTTTACTGTAAAAGCGGCATTAGGCTCACACGCTATACGCCGACAGCAGCGTCGCATAAACAAAATTGTTGATGATGTCTTACCGGCATGGCAGCCAATCAGTGAGCTAGTACAACTCATTAAAAACGAATTAGACTTATAATGGCAATTATTTAATTTTGTACAATACGTGCACTGTGTGCACTCACCCTGCAGCTGCGGGATTGCGCTTAAGTCGACTGTCCCTCTCTCTGCCTATCAGCAGTGGTGCTGAATCGTTCGTGACATCATGTGACATGGAGGAGGAAGAGGGCATAAGTCGCATGACACACACTTTTTCCTGTCACTGACTACTACAGTTCAGCAGTGAGCTCTCTCACACTGATGCAGCGCCCAGTGGTAGCAAAACATATTTTGGTCTTCCTCGGTCTTTGGGTGGAAGTAGCTCAGTCGATAAGCTAGCTAGCTAACTCCTGGCTCCCTCACATTAACCTTTTGTTGAGAACTTGAAGCTCTTGTATGGTGAGCTCCTCAACGACAGCCGACACAGAAGTCAGACAGGACTCACACTAAAATAAACACAGTGAGGGCGGCTACAAGCAAGCACAGGATCAGGACGTGGTTGTGGTTGGGATGGTTCGGTTTCAGGAGGAGGAAGAGGTCATCTTGAAAACTGATGGGCTAGTGGCACTGGTAGGCTTCAGGGTCTGGCTTAATTGCTTGGTAAGTAAATCAATTTAATCACATCATAAGGGAAGGGAGATGAAACAAAGTTAGATCTTTGCAAACGCGTTGCTATTGCTCCTAATATTTGAGATACCATCTTAGATCTGCTATCTGTTTTTTTATTTAAAAAGTAAATGTTGAGAGTTGTGTGAGCACCTGGTGACCCAAGTGAGTAATTGGAGACTTGGGTGTTCATATACCAAAAGGACAGTGTTCTCTCATAAGCTGACCTATTGTTAGCTTGGAGTGGTTTTATGAACGAGATCCCCTGGTTTCCCATGAATTATTTTGTATAAAAACTTCCTAAGGCTGCTAGATAATAAGATGGCTAATATAATTAATAAAATAAAAATGGAAACTGGGTGCCATTACCGCTGTTTGGCAAGTGTGACTATCAGTGTACTAGCTAATTTTACATTTCAATTCCAGAAGTCAGGAGCACCTCCCAGCCACAGTCCATTAGCTAGTAAACTTGTAATTAAAATTTTAAAGCAAAAATTAGCTTTATTTCCAGAGTTAAATTGCAAGTGCTCTCCTTTAGTGATTGTATTAACTCTGGAAATAAAACTGATTTTTGCTTTAAAACTTGAATTGCAAGTTGACTTGCTTACAGACTGTGACTGGAGTGCTCCTGACTTCTGTGATCCTTGTATTGTTGGGGCTGCCCGTATACCATTGCTGCAGTGACGGAAAAACAGAGAAGACCATCACAATGACAGGATGGGCTGTTCACTGTTATGGTCCGTGGAGTTTGAGACACTGCTGTCTCCGGGGAGTTTGCCCCCTCCCCGAAACAATTCCAGCTCACAGTTGATAATCTATAGTGCGGGGGTGCAGTGGGCAAAGCCCCTCGCAAAAAACACTTGTTTCCACTGACGTGCACAATGCCAGCTGTTGGCATTGTGCCGTCACTGTAATGCTGATCAACAGAATTCTTGTCGATGCAGCTTGGTGGAACCGGGGCTGCCAACCCCCTTAGGAACACCCCCAGCTTACCTCTGGTGCTGCAAACTTTTGAAAATGCTGTTATTGCACACCTACAAGCCCCAGAGTTTATGCAACCCAGCAGTTGTTCAATATTTTAGTAGCAGTTTGGCCTGGCAGTTTGCAGGTTCACTTGACCTTGCAAGCTCAAGTTCACTGTTGTCACTTAGCCTTAAAATGAGGTGCTTTTATTTTTTTTGGGTGGGGGGTGTACTTGTATGTGCTTTTTTTATGTATCTTTTGAATGAGTCCCTGACCCCGACCCACTGTGGCTAGAATGGAGAGATCGAGTTTTTTGGGGTTTAGAAAAAAAGAAGAACTGTTGTGTTGTGGGTTTACAAAGGGAACACAAATCTGAAGCAGTGCTCTTCTGGGCTGGAAGTGAGAATCTTGAGTGGTGATGAGGAGATTGATTGGTCCAAAGCAAAGATACAGAGAGGGAGCAGCGACACTCGGGAGTCAGAGCTGGTCACAGTGTAAGAGTGAAGCCTTTGAAGGTCAACTAATTTTTGTGATATAGCAGCCTGAAGCAAGCAAGTGCGCCTAGTCTGGCCCGATGGTTGTTTGTAGGCGGAAGCGGGCCAGGTGCTCCCAGTCTGCTGCAGACCTGAAAAAATTCAAGCTGGCACCAACTCGCACATTCAGGCAGGCAGGTGGCTTCTCAAACATGCGCAGTCGTCAGTGGCTCAGTTATAATGTATCTGCGTGTGGGTGTGGGTGTGTTTGTGTGTCCCCTCGCAAACTATAAAGATAAAAACTAATAGCTAGTAAAATGAGAAAAATGGAAAATTGAATGCTAGGATATTTTTCTTTGGAGCACATAAACAGAAACAGCACTAACAAATACAGCACTCTACTGCAGATTGTGCCAGGAGCGTCTGCAGAAGATCAACATGATTGGAGCATCTCCTGGAGCTATTTGAGATGGGAATAAGAGTCTCCAGTCCCCAAGAAACCCAATCAAAATAACTTGTGAGGAACTTGGGAGGCTCTTTGAAGACATTATATACAGGGATGGAAACAACCTTTTCAGAGGCCGCACTAAGGTCAGAGAAGTGTTGTACCTCTGACGGTGTGGAACACTTGTTCCCATATTTAGTCTAGCTATGGCAGCGGAGTTTTCGATTTTCTCTTTTTGTTTTTTTTGCAGTAAGATATTGAAGTCACTTCTTGTCAAAAAAAGATGATGAAAAAACATTTAAGCAGTGCATTGTAGTGTCAGTGGCTCAATAGGTAGCACACTCGCCTCTGAGGCTAGGAGATCAGAGGGCTGTGGGTTCAGTTCCCACATGTGGCACTTGGGTTAATATCCCAGTACTGACACTGTAGTGCAGCATAAGAGGGGTGCTGCACTTCTGAGGTGCCGTCTTTCAGATGAGATGTTAAACTGAGGTCCCATCTGCCTGGATTGGTGGTAGTTCAGGCGGATGTTAAAAATTCCATTGCACTTATCGAAAAGAGTAGGAGAATTTCCCCGGTGTCCTGGCCAAATTTCCCTCATTCACCAAAAATACCACCAACAGCTTAATCTGGTTCAACTTCAGTTGCTTACCACCTGTATCCCCCTCCCCCCCGGAAAAGGGACTTCTAGGCCCAGTGGGCTTACCGAGTCAACAGAAAAACAAAACAAGCGGTGCTCAGAAGCACAAGAGGAAAGTCGAAGTTAATGCTAGTATTGCAAAACTGCCACGTATATGCAGTTACCTTTACTTCAACACTGTATCAGCTTCAATGTCTGAACTTGAAGAAAATAGTTTGGACTGTCCTCCACCTGACTCCTCTGAGTGTCCTACAAGCAGCAGTGTTGCCACCAGCAGCAGCTCAACTGCCTTATCCTTGACTGACGATGGTCCTGGCCCTGACACTTTATTACACCAGCAGGTCATGGGCAGCTCTAATGCTGCTGATCACGAGGAGGAGTCACCACCACCACCACAGTCTGTGCAGAACCTGTCTGCCTCAGAGTCTGACAATGGGCCTAGCCTGGCCCCTGGCACTTCTTCTTACGATCACCATGTTGGCAGTTCTAATGCTGCTTTATCAGATGATGAGAAGAGTCACTGGCACCACCACAGTCTGTGCAGAACCTGTCTGCCTCAGAGTCCGACAATGGGCCTAGCCTGGCCCCTGGCACTTCTTCTTATGATCACCATGTTGGCAGTTCTAATGCTGCTTTATCAGATGATGAGAAGAGTCACTGGCACCACCACAGTCTGTGCAGAATCTGTCTACCTCTGAGTCTGACAATGGGCCTAGCCTAGCCCCTGGCACTTCTTCTTACGATCACCACGTTGGCAGTTCTAATGCTGCTTTATCAGATGATGAGAAGAGTCACTGGCACCACCACAGTCTGTGCAGAACCTGTCTGCCTCCGAGTCTGACAATGGTCCTAGCCTGGACCATGGCACTTCTTCTTACGATCACCACGTTGGCAGTTCTAATGCTGCTTTATCAGATGATGAGAAGAGTTACTGGCACCACCACAGTCTGTGTCTCTGCAGAACCTTGACCTTCCAACAAGTGCAAGTCTACCTTCATGTGATGCTGCCTTGCGGACTGTAGATGCTGATCTTGTAAAGCACTGGCTAGATTTGGGCCCCGATGGAATACAGGTGAAGTTGATGAGATGATATAAGGACAGAACAAGGTAACTAACTTTTCTTAATCCTTTCCTACATGATGAATTCTCTGCCTAATCAAGGTACAAGGGAAAATGACTCAAGAGTGTCACCGAGTCTGTCGGCGATCACAGCACCATTTCCTTCTTTGGAGGGGCAACAGATAAGGAAAAGACTGGGGACTGCCAAGGGCCAGGTCAGGGAATGCCACTCACTGTGGCTGAGTGCAGCTCATTTATTTGGGGCAGAAAGTACTCTGCAGTGCCACACTGCCGGTCTGCCACTGACAGCGATCCCACACAAAAGATTAATAGTCAAATTAACTAGCCTGGGAGTGGGACCCAGGGTGATAGCCTGGGTAAAACATTGGCTGGACAACAGGATACAGAAGGTAATTGTAAATGGACTCCACTCTGAAGAAAGGGGGGTTACTAGTGGGGTACCACAGGGTTCAGTATTGGGTCCAGTCCTTTTTAATGTCTTCATCAGTGACATTGCAGAGGGACTGGAAGGAAAAGTATGCCTTTTTGCAGATGACACAAAGATCTGCAACAAAGTTGATACACAAGGAGGCGTGGAAAGGATGAAAAGGGACTTGGCAAGGTTGGAGGAATGGTCAGAAGTATGGCAGCTAGGATTCAATGCAAGAAGTGCAAAATAATGCACCTGGGAAGCAAGAACCCAGGGGAAGAATACACAATGGGTGGGGAGGTAGTAACAACAACAAAAAAGGAAAGGGACCTGGGGTAATCATATCAGATGACCTTAAGGTTAGCAAGCAATGTGAGAAGGCAGTAGGGAGGGCTGGGGGTATACTGGGATGTATAGGGAGAGGCATCATCAGCAGAAAACAGGAAGTTGTTATCCCTCTGTACAGACAGTTGGTGAGACCCCATCTGGAGTACTGTGTCCAGTTCTGGAGACCCCATCTCCATAAGGACATAGACAGGATAGAGGCAGTCCAGAGGAGGGCAACTAAAATGGTGCAGGGTCTGCAAGAGAAGCCGTATGAGGAGAGACTAAAGGAGCTTAATATGTATACCCTTGAGGAAAGAAGGAGAGGGACATGATAGAAACTTTAAGTACCTCAGTGGAATCAACAAAGTCCAAGAGGGTAGCATCTTTCAGAAAAAGAGACTTGCAAGAACAAGGGGACACAATTTAAAGATAGAAGGAGGCGGTTCAGGGGCAATGTGAGGAAGTATTATTTCACAGAGAGGGTAGTGGATGCATGGAACAGCCTTCCTGAGGAGGTTGTGGGGTCTAAAACTGTGTGAGAATTCAAGAATGCATGGGACAGACATAAGGCAATTCTTGTGGGGGGCAGGAAGAAATAGGCTGTTGGTTAACTAGAATCTGCGGCCTATCCTGTAGGTAGGGAAATGAGCAGACTAGATGGGCCTAGCGGTCCTTATCTGCCATCAAAGTCTATGTTTCTATGTTTCTATATCTGGTTATTTTCGGAAACTCTGTGATACAGTATTCTAAACCGTCTCTCCGAATGGTGAAACCATTGAAAAGGCCTGGCTGATTTACTCACTGTTGACTAGCTGTATTTTTTGTTTTGTATGTAGACTGTTTTGTCCCGATAGCACAGTTGCACTAGCCAATAACGTGAGATCACATCGGTAGACTTACTGACCATGAACAATCTACTGATCACCGACATCCTCTCACTATATATATGACACATTTATCAAGGACTTAAACTCTCAATAAACACATAAGCAGATGAGCATATCAAAGAATAAAATTATTGGACAGAAGTCTTGAAGTGTGTCGTATCAGCCATAAAATTTCTAACTACATGTAGTCTGACTCTCAGAGGGACTAACAATACCTTTGGCAGTTTAAGAAATGGAAACTTCCTTGGGTGCTTAGAGTTCCTAGCAGAGTATGATCCTTTCCTTGCCTGCCACATCAAAAAGTATGGCAATGCTGGTCATGGCACAACGTCATATCTGTCATCCAATACCTGTGAAGAGTTCATCAAGCTCATGGCTGACAAAGTAAAGCAAAACGTTGTTGATGAGCTAAAATCAGCTAAGTACTTTTCCTTCAGCGTTGATTCCATGCTGCATATTAGCCATATTGATCACCTTACATTTACAGTGTGTTGTGTACTAAATAATACACCTGTGGAACACTTCTAAAGTTCAATCCAGTTACATCACATACAGATCTTCATCTGTTTGTTGTTATCACTGAAACCCTAAGTAATGAACTAAATACCAATCTAAATGACTGCAGAGGTCAGACATATGATAACACCAGTAACATGTCTGGCACTTATTCTGGTGTACAAGCTCGGGTAATTGCAATCAACAAGAAAGCAGTGTACATCCTATGCATGAGCCACTCACTTAACCTATGTGGCTGTGCAGGTGCAGAGTCATGCACTGATACAATTACACTGTTTGCATTTGTCCAATAACTTTGTGTTTTTCTCAGGCACAACTTATCGCTGGGGCCTCTTGTGAGATACTTTGAATGAGAAGACATCTAATGATAATAAGAGAAAACTTCTGCCAAAATGCCTCAGTGACACAAGGATGTTAACTTGTGTGGATGCACTTGGAAGATTAGCACTCAATTTCAAAACCTACCAATCTGTCCTTCAGGCTCTTGGTGCGGACACTCTGTAGAACAGCGACTCATGAGTAGAGGCAAACTAATTAGCTGAAACCATGGATCAACTGAAGGCTGCATTTATAACAGTATGTTGGAGTAAAATCCTTACAAGAATAAATGACACAAGTAAACTTTTGCAGTCCGAAACAATGGACCCATACACAGTTGTGGCACTACTGAAGTCACTGTCTGAGTTTGTGGCATTGCAAAGGAACAATTTTGAGCAATACCACAATTCTACTATGTCTTTAAGTCCTACAGCTAACTTCCAGGTAAAACGGCAGCGTCATTCAAAGTGTATGGCTGATAATAGTGAAGAACCAGTTGTTGTGCTGACTGATGAAGAGAAGTCCAAAGTTGAGTCATTCTATCATAGCTGACTCACTTGTCAGTGCGCTCAACAGAAGAATCCATACCTATTCAAAAATAAGTAACTGTTTTTGTTTTTTAACAGATGATGACCTTGACAGTATTGCTGTTAAACAGTCTCTGTAATGTAATTACCCTTGATCAATAGTATATTAATATGCCCTCAGAGACCACTCTCATCATTATTAGAGTGATCTCACATACATTCTAAAGGTATCAAACCCACTCATCTTTGACTCATAGTTCTAATAGTATAAAAATGCATGTGAGACCATGCTTAAAACCAGGAATCACTCTATGTATGTTGAAAAATGGAAGGAATATTTCAATAGAGAACGAATACAAATGCCGTAAGACTAACGTTACTTTAAAATCACAGGGAACCCTGCCTGTTTTTTAGGCCATTGACAGGACACTGCCAAAGTGCAGTTCAGGCCATGCTGGACATGTTATGCTCATGGCATCACATCATGATGTCCTCGGCTTCATCATGTCCCCATCCCATGGCCTTAAAAAAGTGCAAAAATTCAGTGAGAGACCCTTTTGGCATCTCACAAAATTGCAAAAAGTAGGCCACTAAGATTCAGGTCAGTCCCTCTATTTGAAGGATTTATGAAATGGGCATGCAAGTTGAGAGTTAAGAATGCAATGCAACCATCTTTAATCTTTATGTCTGCAGATAGTTACATAACCTAAAGCTAAAAAAAATATACAAGTGATTAGCAATGACTGAAATCACAACAGCATAATCTACGGTGTGCAAAGTTCAACTTGTAAACAGAATGTATGAAGATATAGTTGTAAAAGTTCAGGATAAAGTTAAGGCTGCTCGAACCAAAGCAAAAAATACATTTTATTTTATTTAAAGGTGATAGGAAACAGTTTTTTACACCTCTAGATGCCCTTCAGTTGTCCTTTTACAGGCACAGGGCTTGCGCCAAGCCCTGCGTCCGCCACATGGTTTGATGCAACTGCTTCAAAGCCCATTGATGCAGCTCTGCGTTATTCCAGAAGGGTTAACGCAGTTGTGACAGTTGTCCCACTTTATGGCAGCTTGTGCCAAACATTTGGCATAAGCCCCGTGGTAAGGGTACCCCCATGGATGCAAAGTTAGACCAGCGGGGAGATGGTCTAACTTTGCAGTGTCAGGGACTTGCGGCATCGGCTTCTGGAATACCAAGTTTGATGCAAGTCGGCACTTGTATCACACAGCCTACCGCAAGTCCCCTGTGGTGATCGCTGAGTGCTTCCAAAGCAAGATTATTTATTTATCAAAAATTGGTCATAGCATATCAGAATACATAACTGGCATGGAAAGGAAGATGGAAGGGAAGTTAATTATGTAAAAATAATTTCCTATCTCCTTTAAGAATTGGTTTTGTTTAGAACATGGCAGGAACCGCTGTATAAGAAATACCCACATCACTATACATATACGGAGTGATGCCAGAACGGCTTTAGAAAGACCAAGATACACAGAAAGAAATGCTAGTCAGATTTTGATTTAACTTCCTTAATCTTATCTGAAGACACATTGTAGTTACTAGCAGTATTTACTGCATTGAACCTGAATGCTCATGTGAACTTTCTGATCAGTAAAATACTAAAACAAAAACAGTATGGCTAGAGAAAGACATGCTGTTTTTTTGGAGTTAAAATTATAATGGAAAGCAAATTACAAAACAAAAAGTGCTCACCAGACATGAATAAGGATCATACTAAGGAAATTTAAGGAGCACAAAAAGCAAGATGTCCATAAATAACTCCTATTGGTCACTTATAATATAACAGATTTTTTTTGATAGTAAAAAAGCTATCTAACCTATTTTTAAATGAAGTTTTGGTTTCACTAATAATTACAGAAGTAGGCAATGAATTCCAAGGGTTAATGATTCTTTGTGAAAAATAATATGCTCTTTTTTTATCTAGATTTATCTCTAGTCAGTTGGAGAAGATGTCCTCTTGTGTTGATGGTAACCTGTTTAAATTCTAGCCTGCAATCGAACATGGGAGAGAATAGAGATATCTATTTAATACTTAATAAAAATAATTTACATAAAAATGTATTGTACACACTGGGTAAACAATTTGACCTTGCCTTTTTTTCCCTATAAAACATTTCAGGCGTCTCCCAGATTTATTTGGTAGTAACATTTTCTAGATCCACTAAAATCTGAGTACTTCATAAATGTTTTGATTTTGTATTTTTTTTTTCGTTTGTTTTTTCCTGAAGAAAAAAGATGGCCACCATATTTGGCTTAAAAATAGCACTGTAGACCTTCCAAGGGTGCTCAACAAAATAAAGAAAAACTCCTGGTACGCAGTGTAGGAGGAACCTAGAAAAACAGATTTGACAGGTATGCTAATATTTTTTTATTAATTGCAGCTGGCGCCACAGCAGTCTTTAATTTGGAAAATCAGTTTGTTTTTGCTCTGCTGCTGCTTTAATATGATTTTAGATCACATATAAAAAATAGTAAAGTGGTTCACTGTTAGAAATTGGTCAACATAAGACCACAAAAAGAGAGTAATGAAAGGAACATAATGTAAAACCAAAGGTTTAAGAAATAATATGAGCCTACAAATATTTTTATAAGGAATGATGACATGTACATAGATATGATGCATGTATTTATTTATTTGTAGGAATCAACTGATTAAGAAAACCGATTTCAGCCTGACAAAAGAAGTTCCAAATATGAATGTAAGTCAATAAATGACACACCTTATCTATCACATATTATTTATCAATAGTGTACCCCATAGAAATTAAAGTGCATAGATAAAATGGAATAGCATTAAAATGTAGAATGCGATCAAGATTAGAGTAAAAATAATGTTATGTAACTAATTTGATGTATATAAATAAGCCTGTAAATATACATCTTCAATAGAGGGAATAATGAAGGTTGTATGAATTAATTCAGATTAGTTCTCGGAAAACTGAAAAACGTAAATGTCTATTAAAAATGACTATTGATTGACACTGATATATTTGTAGAATAATCGCTAATGGTCTGCTTAACCCATGATGAAGTTAGTTCAATGAAACATTGGATAGTATTGGGAAGTGGACTAAAATAAAAATAAAAAACTGAGAGATATAGTTGAGTTAAGTTCTATCCTATCTGGAATGGCCACATTAGTGCAACACTGTAATGCTGCCTGTCACTGAATAATCATACCCAGATGACACAGCATAATCGGCAACAGCACCGACTATATGTAGACAACCTCACAGAGTAGGTCTGTTTGAATCATCAGGGCAAAAGACTTAATCCATTTTGTTCACCTTTTGGCAGACTGTTTTTGCTAGAGTTTTAACTGCAGGCTACTTATTAGAAGATTGGAATAGTGGCCATATCACTAGGACAATCTCATTTGCTTCAGGAAGTCAATATGAATTCTATTGAGTAAGACTCCAGTTCCTCCTTGCCCGTATATCTGTATAAATGAAGAATGGCACTAAAGTAACTCCCTTACAGGGGTGCATTGTAATATCATTCATTCATTCGTTCCAGGGGTTGAATTAAAAACGGACTAAATTGCACTCTGCATCTTGGCTTTAGTACTTTCCTGTGACCCACACAATTGTGATATGGCCAAAGTCAATCTGCAGATATAATTAATTAATTGTTTGACTCACAACTACGCCACTGACCATGTGCTTTGAAACTTGTGGTACCACAATATTCTGCACCAGGAAATACTTGGCCACTTCAAGTACTGATTCATTCACAGAACAGCTCTGCTTGATTATCCTGTATTTTTTCTGTAGCTTTTTGTAATATAATTCTTGTTTGCTGACATGTCACAGTGAAAGGATTTACTGTGTTGCTTTAACGTTTGAAGTCGTGTCTGTATTTGTATGCAATACAACTACTAATTGGTATGGCAAAATCCTTTGTGTGGTAAACTGGTCTTGACCAACAAAACTCAAGACTCCAGCGTATTTTGTTCTGCATAACATTAAAAAAAGTAACTAATCTGGGTTTATGGTTGATGGTGTATGTATTCCACACCCATGTCTATAGTGTCCTTTCCCAGGTCAAACCAGGTTAATCTGGTGTGAGAGAAGGCACACAGTACACACACCTTTCCTTAAACTTTAAAAAAAATGTGCTTAGAATATATAAGAAATAAACTACACTCAAGCATATGTAATAAGCTTGTACAGCTACAGTGTCAAGGGGTTCTGGTAATAGCTGGCCTTGTGGTTTACATTTGCCACCTGAAACCTGAGATAGCTTTACATCCTTATTGTGCTGGGTCTTGGTGCATTTTATTTGTTGTAATATATGTTTTTTACCAGGGAATGATGAAACCACTGAATAATTACAGCACTGTCACTTAGTTTTGTGTTTTGAGGAAGTATGGTCTAGTTGTTAGAGTACTAGCTTGGGAAATTGGAAATCGCAGGTTCGAACCCTGCTAAGGTCACTTACTCACTAGGTGACCTGGCACAAATCACTTAGCCTGACAATGCTCTGGTCCACCCAGGTGTGGAAATAGGTACCAGCTAGACCACACTGGAAGCAACAGCTTGCATTCTAGCTGGACTATCCTGGATAAATTAATTGTGAATAGTTCAGTACTGGTGTGAGTACAACATGATTATAAGACTGCAAACTCCTATAGTTATTTAGGATCAACTGCAGGCAGGAACCAATACCTTAAATACTCTGTTTCACACATCATGTTATATACTAGTGCATGTGTAATACAGAACTGCCTTGCTCTCAGATGCAAAACCTCTCAATGGTGAAAAGACACCTGAGACTAGGGGTCATCTTTTCCTGACACATCATTCCAACAGATGTAGAGAAATCTGTCTGTATTGCACATACTGATAAAGTTAGAATTTATCATGTATAATTCCCCTGAGAAAATTGCAATGAGCAACGAAGTGTGGGAAAGCTCTTTTCATCCTTGATGCATAAAAAAATTGCACTATGTGCACTTTATATTCTGTGCTCCAGCTTGTTTTGTTTGCAAACTCCTCTCTGCCCTTGTTAGTAGTTCATGAAAAATTCTTTATGACAGTTTGATTTCTGAGACAAAGATGGGTGCACTGGGATAAGGGTTTGATGCAGCTATAACACAAGCTGATATAGAAAACAAAAAACCAGAGCACCCACATCAAAGGTTTAATACAGACTTACATTTTTATTAAAATGCCATGGTGTGGAGATAAAAAAAGATTCCTACAGCTCACTGTGCACCTCCATGGTGGTGGCAACGGATACAAACATGTGACATTGCCGTGCTTAAACAGAAATCTCTCCACTAAGGCACTTTAATAAATATTTAAGTCCATAGTCGACCTTTGGTTTGGGTGCTCTGTTTTTTCATTTCTATGACAGTTTGATTTAATGTCAAAAAGGTTAATTTAATGTTTGTTTTTTATTCCAAGGTGCAGTGCACTGTAGATAGGCCAGTTGTAGTTGATGTCTTTCAGCATGCTTGGTCAGTCTGCACTGGGGTGAATGAGAATGAAAATAAACATGGCTCACTGGAATAAACAAATGTGAAATATGTATTTCAATATTAAACTGAATGGCCATAAAAATAAAAGAAGAGTTTAAAATATTTTGTTTCACAGCAATTGTAGGTAGCCTCAATGCTTTTACTGTCATGACTTTGCCTCCTAGTTGCTCTCTGAAAAATGTCATGCAGAGTAGTAATTATTGTTTGGTGTGCTTCAGAAACATCTCCAATGGTCAAAAACTAAGCATATACTTGCTGTGTTTAAAAATATCACAGTCAGTTTCCATGGAAATAACTGTGATGTCATTTAAACATAAAAGAGGGAGCGTATGGTTATTGTAAGGGTTTTTTTCTCTTTCTGGTTTGTACAGGGAAGGTTTTAATCACTAGAGAAATTATAGTTTTATAATGTTCTACATAAGTAATAAACAACAGTAAGGTGTACACTGTAGTGAGGAATGAGGTTGAAAGCCGAATGTCCTTACACCCCTGGTAAGTGCATTACAATCCTATAATGCACACCCTGGAGTGACTTATCACACTTATACAATGCTTTGTTTTGTTTAAAATGTAACAAATGGCTTGTTCTGTTTAGAATTAAAAAAAAGAAGAATATTTTTTGTTGTGAGAATAAGGTTTGTAACATAAAAACTTGTAAAATTAAGAAAATAGTTCAAATAAATGAAATGTCCAGCAGGTGGAGATGTGAGGCGAGTTTGGTTATGGTTTTGATGCTGCAGTTTCTTTTTGCCATATAAGTTTTTATTAAATGTTTTACATTTTTATAATGCATGTGTGACACTTTTACAGAGTCTGTAATGTCAAAGTTGATGCATAGCTAGAAAGCATGGAATGCCATCATGAAAAGACATAACAAAGAACACAAAAAGTTCAACTTGATTGTTCCATAACCATAGAATGCAAACTATGCATTAATAGCTAAGTAAGGCTGTTTTATGGTTGTTGTGAGATTTAGTCTTACTGACCCCTGGCCCCGCTCTGTACAGCACCGCTCCGCCCATTATGATGCTTAGATGGTGGCTCGGTGACAGGGGACAGCTCAGGCTGAGTCTCACTGACCCCTCCACCCTGATCTGCACAGCACTGCTCCACCCATTATGTTGCTTAGATGGCGCTCGGTAACAGAGGACAACTTAGGACGTGTCTCGCTGAACCCCCGCTCCACTCCATGCAGCACTGTTCCACCAATTATGTTGCTTAAATGGTAGCTCAGTAAGAAAGCATAGCTCATGATGCATCTAGCTGCCCTCCACCCCAATCTGCGTAGGACTGCTGTGCCCATTATTTTGTTTAGATGGCACTTTATAGCAAAGGATAGCTCAGGATGTGTCTCATTTACCTCACCTGCCCTGCTTCATGTAGCACCGCTACACCCGTTATGTTACTTAGATGGTGACTTGGTAACAGAGGATGGCTCAGGATGTGTCTCATTCACCTCACCTGCCCTGCTTCATGTAGCACCGCTACACCCGTTATGTTACTTAGATGGTGACTTGGTAACAGAGGATAGCTCAGGATGTGTCTCATTCACCTCACCTGCCCTGCTTCATGTAGCACCGCTACACTCGTTATGTTACTTACGTTGTGACTTGGTAACAGAGGATAGCTCAGGATGTGTCTCATTCACCTCACCTGCCCTGCTTCATGTAGCACCGCTACACCCGTTATGTTACTTAGATGGTGACTTGGTAACAGAGGATAGCTCAGGATGTGTCTCACTGACCCCCCTCCCCCAGCTCTGCACAGTGCTGCTCTGCCTTTACATTGCTTAGATGGCAGCTTGGTAACACTGAATGGCTCAGAAAGTGTCTTGCTGACCCCACTGCCCCACTCTGTGTAGTGCCACTCAGTCCATTACATGGAAATGATTGCAGTTCGGCAACAGAAGATGATGAGCTGCTTAGCTGTTAGTCAAAGAGGGAAATGAATATATAGAGATTTTATCTTAATTTAATTACAGTGAAAAAACTATTTGTGGAACATGATTGCGCACCACAGGATGCTATGGACTGGTGTGGTTGCAGGGGATCGACTGAAAATAGTACTGTTTTAGGCAAAAGCCACAGAGTTTATTTGGAGCTGTGGAGAAGTGCAATGTTTTATGTAAGTGGTGAGGAAACAGTTGGGAATGTGTACTAACTCTGGCATTGTAGTTTGTATTTGTATTGTGAACAATTTATGAAAAATGAGTTTTAATTATGGTAGTAGTAGAGGGCAAGAAATTCAAGATAGCAGGTACTGGCTTTTTTTCAGTTTTATTTAGTTTATTTTATTTTGTTTTTTAGTTTTATTTTAGACAGTGTAGTGATATGTGTTAGTAGTTTTTTTAGGAGAAAAATGAGATTCTGCATCTGACTGAGTGGTACTAGAAATTAAATGCATGCCAGGTGATGTCTCTTGGGCAATGAAATTTCTAGACTTTTTCTTGCCTTTTTATAATGAATATTTTACCATGGGAACTGTACAAGAAATGGAAAGTTTACTGGATTGCAGTATATAACTGAGCAATATTTGGTGAACTGTGTGATTATTTGTGTTATGAAATCTTAATATAAAAGATATGGGGAAAGAAACAAAATACTATTAAATCCGAAAAATCCTAATTAAAGGGGAATAATCAGCACCAAGGGCTCCACACTCTAAGTGTGGGGCAGGTCTCAGTTTGCAGTTTGTGTGTAAAAACATTTTTTTTGCTTACTATTTACTATATTATAATAGATTGGATCAAACAAATTTTGTTTACTTCTAGGCTGACAATTTCTGTAACTACGAATCCCAGAATCCCCTACAGTTGACATCAGAGCAGGACTGCAACAATGGGAGATTCAATAGCCTGCAGTGCATGTTAGAGCTTTTATAAGCTCCAATAATATGTTGTCCAGTCCTGCTTTTCTCCTGTATGTAGCCTCAGGAGGACAGTGAGTTCAGCAAACAACAGATCAGAGCTTATATAAACTCTGTTGCAGGTTTGGGGGGCTGTGTTAGTTTCAGGGCTGGTTGCTATTCTCAGCACCCGATGAAGGGACCTGGAACGTTTGCTTGTGTAAAAACTCTTTAGTTAGTGTAATAAACGTGCTATCATGAAAAAGAGTACTATATAAACTGTGACATGCACTGCAAGCTGCTGAATCTCCCACTGCTGCAGCCCTTCTCTGATGTCAGCCACAGGGATTTCTGGGATTTGAAGTTACAGAAAATGTTAGCCTGGAATTAAGCAAAATTACTCTGATACAATCTACTATGCTACAGTAAACAGTAAGTAAGAAAAATGCTGTTGCACACGAAGTGCAAACTGGGACCAGCCTACACTTGAGTGTGCAGCTTGTAGTGCATGCACACTGTTCCCCTTTAATGCAGATTTCATGGATGGGTTAGCAAACATTACATTGCATATTCTGAGGAAGACGAAATAAAATTATAAAGGTATTATCTGATCGACTGTGCTAGCCAAATAAATTATGCATACACGACTGTAAACTGAAGAAGAGGTCTGCTGTTAGGGAGCCAGTGCTGTATCCAGTAACTGTTAAAATCCCATCATCATGACATATTCACCATCATTCAAGAAAACTTTTTTTAATCTATACTTTCTGTGCCTTTATCCCTTGAGACCACCGGGTCCCCCACCCCATCACTGTCCCATCCGGTGGCATTACTAGTTATCCACCACTAAGGGTGGCCTGTCACTTGAGGTCTTACAGGCCTACAGGGGAAGATGAGTAGTATGGGTTTTTTCCCTTGCAGATTTTCTCCCTGGGATGTCTCCCGAGTGACCTAGGTCATTTCTCGAACCTGGATCACAAGTGTGGGAGGCAGTAAGGGGACCAGTGCCTCAGCCCACAGTGTCACCGGGAGGGCATTCAAGAAATCTTTTTATCCTTCTGTTACATTTTCTTACTCTGCTGCTTTGCACTGCAACCCTAACTGGCAGGATGTGCCAGTAACGAATTATATTTCCCTTACACCATGAGTGATTGGCTACTCCTTATTTGGAACTAAGTAATGAATAGTATCAACTATTTATGTTGTTGTAGTTAGGGAATTTTTTTTTTAAGTTAACAAAATTCTCTATTCATGCTATAAGCGGACAGATTGTGTGCAGTGTGTGTGTGTGTGTGGGGAGGAGGGGTTATAGGGATAGAGAGGTTTAGACTGTATTACGTTCAGTGATGCTAAGCAGATTGACCAGTGCTACTTACGTACTATCAGCAGACAGTATTAATTAAATGGTGATGGATGCACAGATTTTTATGTGGGCAAGTAGGTAGTCTAGGGATTGCCCAGGGAACTTAAGGGCATGGAATAACACTGATTCCTCTTTAGAAGTAGGAAGCAGCCTAGGCTGATTTTACCTCTCCCCTCCATCCAGGCAACACAAACAGGCAACATCCCATAAGCACTTGCTTCAGCAGTTTTGTGACTTTTTTTAAACTTTCCAAGGTCCTGAAACTGACTTCTAAGGCTTGCTGCACCCTAACTAGTTTCTCCTGTAACCTACATATTTAACCTATTGCTTACTTTGGGCATGGGGCCCAGAATTTAGAAAGTTGCCAAGGGGCTGTTGGTCTTTAAAAAACATTACCAAATGCACAGAAAACTATCAGCCCCTTGCAAACTTGTCTGTACTCAACAAGCTGCTTGAGAAGCTAGCAGCCGCTCAGGTTATGGAGCACCTCCAAAAACATAATTTATTATCTCTAGCTCAGTATGGCTTTAGACGAGCCCATAGCACAAGAACAGCCCTCATTCAGGGTACCATTGATGTCAGAGTAGCCATGGATAGGGATATGTACACAGGGGCAGTCTTCATTGACTTAAATGCTTTTGACCTTGTGGAACACACCATACGCAGACCTGAGTTATTATCCCCTGGCTTTTCATCTAACACTGCTACTTGGCTTTCCAGCTATCTTGGAGACAGATTGCAGTTTGTTAAAGTTAACCAATCCAAATCTGATCGAGCCTTCGTACTGGGTCCTTTACTCTTAACCATTTTTATTAATAACTTGTCTAAGTCCATATCTTCCTGTTCCTCTCTATTGTATTCCACAACATGTTACCATACAGTAGTTTCAAGAACATTACTGACATTAACACACAACTAAATGCTGTCTTTGGTGGTGTTCAGTCTTGGCTAACACAAAATAAGCTCCTTCTCAACCCCAGTGAGTCCTACTCTGTGCTCTTTGGGTCGACTCCTAAGCTGAGGGCTTGTTTTGATGACTTGGCTATTTTCTGTGCTGATGGCTCCCCCCCCCCCCACACCTCCGTGAACTCTTTCGAATACCTGGGCCTTACCCCGACCATTCTTTATAATTTACCTTACATGTATTTAATGCTTGCAAATCTGTGCATATGAAACTAGGTCTTGCTTACAAATAAGAATAAAAATAATCATATTTTTATTTGTATAGTGCAATTCTAGTGTCAAAGTGTTTCACATACAAACATCAACAAATCATTCATTAAAATCACATAAAAACAGATTCAATTCAAAATAAAGTCAGATACGCCTTGACTCCCACTGCCACGCTCACCATAGCTCAGGCAGTCCTGTTGCCAAGCCTTATATATGGGCTTATTCCTTTCTGACAGGTGAACAAAGGTACCTTGATCAAATGGAACACAACTTTATAATAACGTTTGCCACTTTGCTTTATCTGTGACCAGGCTGATTCACCTTGCTCCCCTTACTTGAGCCTAGGGAGGCTGTTCTCAATCTCACGTCAGCTATACCATAGGGTACACTATTGACAAAACTATCAGGTGAGCTTAACCTGCTGCCCTTGCCATCGTGTTAGTTCAACCAGATCAGGTATACCCTTGAGATCCAGTCACCTATCTCTCCTATCTGTTCCTAAGTGCTCTATAAATATGGGTGAGCAGCAGTGTTGGAATTACGGGGAGGGTTGCCAGGGTTTAGCCGCCTCCATCTGTGAAGTGAGCCTCAGTAGCTCACACATCACTGTCATTGACTCATAATGGGAAAGGGGCTCAGTTTAAATAAAACACTGTTATGGGCCCCCTTTGCTTCCAAGGCTCAAGTGTAATTCCAACACTGGTTGAGCAGTCCTTTTTCTTTTTCGCCCTGAAGTTCTGAAATCAACTTCCATCTAACCTCAGACTCTCTCCATCACATCTAAGTTTCAAGAGTGAGCTAGGCAAGTTCCTGTGCTCCTCGGATAGCTTCTCATGTACCTACTAAAGTACTTTATTTGTGCTGTACTTGTTCATATAATCACATATTGCTACATTCCTTTGTAATTAGGCTATGCTGTGTCTAGCTATCTTTTGCACTACTGACTTGTTTTGGCTACCGCCTGCATTCTGTATTTCTGTACAGTTATGGTTACTGTAACCTTTTTTCACCATGTTATTGTTGCTTGATGTTTTTACTTCCCCAGGTCCTGTCTGAATATAGGCATTGTATTTCCTAATGCACCTAGCTGGTAAATAAAAACTAAATAAAAAAATGAATGCACACTGTCCTGTCCTTTATAGTTTAAACAGAAAAAGCGGAAAGACACATCACAAACTCCGGAAACTAGCATTTTGTAGTCACAGGTCCTAAATCTATTTAGAAAGTTTTTTCTCTCTCACACACATCCTTATGCTATAATAACCGCTGCTAAAGCATTTTACATCTTAATAGTCTTGTGAGAATATGTTTTTGCAGTCCTTTGAGAACAGCTGCTTTATGGTCCTCTTTGTTTCCGGAATTTTATTTTCCGACCATCTCTCAACACGAGTCAGCATTCACAATACAAATACAACACACAGCCATTAACTAAAATGACAGGTCTACCTCTGTCTGGTCCCCGAGTTTTCCCAGAGACGTAAAAATGAAACCTCTCACAATGACTAGTATGCAGTCTCAATCACAGCAATAACAGCTCTTTGTAATCTACAGCTTACGTTCCCACACACAAACTGCCGACTATATATGTGAAAGACACAAGTATCCGATCGCTCACCTTGGGCTTGTCAAATGTGGGCACCTTGTTGTTGTTGGTGTTAACGTGGGCCATGTTACTGGGATCAGCGTCAGTCCGGGATTGGGGTTCGCTGTCTGAGATGTCAGTTTGAAACAATCTCTCCGTGCCTCTTCAGTGATACAAAAGCCCTTAAAGGCAGCCTCCCTTTTCCGTTCCCCATTTTAACCAGTAGCTGCCTAAGACACGCCTGGTTCTGCCCACCCGCCAGCCTTACGGTTACTGCTAGGTTCCTTTCTCTCGGCAAGTGCAGGAGAGGGCAGAAGCCACAACAGATTTCTGCATGCAAAACCAGAGCAAAGGAAAAACTAACACAGCAGATCTTAAACTTGCAAAGCCAGCCTAACTCTACAGAACTGTTTTTTCTTTGTTGATAATAAAGTTTATTATATTCGTACAGTAAAAGCTGGCTGGTAAGGATGCAGCCTCCAGTCTTCTTTGCTCAGAGAGTTTTCAGGGCAAGGTGAGAATGAGAAGATGGACTGGAGTTTTGTTGACCTCGGCCTTGGCTCGGTATTTGTTTTGGCTGAGCTGCCATTATTGAGGAACGTCATTTAAACCCTGAAATTATATTTCTTTGTGGTAAATTTGCAATGGTTAGGGGAGAAAATGCTCACCTGTAGATCTGTTAAGGTGGAGGAACTGTCATGTCTAATCAGGAGAACGTTCGTATTATACTATTCAACTGAGAAAGATGACAGAGGTGAAGAAACTTATACAATTTTGCAAGCAGTGGAGGAACAGAGTATTCGTGGGTTCCTGCTAGGGTCAGACTTGTGTGTGTGTGTGTGTGTGTGTGTGTGTGTGTGTGTGTGTGTGTGCGCGCTCAGGGCCGGCCTTAATCGTTCTGGGCCCCTGTGCAGCCCCCTGCCAGGGCCCCCACTCCATTTCCTGTGCCCCTCACACATCCATTATTTACACCGACCTAACTAACCCTCCTGTCCTGTATTAATAAAGCAGTAGCAGGTCTACTAGTTTAACCAGCATCTTTTAATTAGTGCCATTGACTGCAGTGAATCATTTGACTTCACCATTGGAAATGAATCTGACTGAGCCTGGAGCCAGAACTTAAGTAAGTATGGTACTACTGCCATATTCATTTCTGTAAGGACATGGACAGCATCACTGGACACTTACACCTCAGATACTCTGATTTGCAAACAAGTTAAACAATTTAACTTTTCTTTAGGTATGAGAGAATATAGAGAGGATTATCATAGGAGGCAGTATAGCACAGTGGTTTAAGGTTCTGAGCTGCAAACCTGGAGACATCGGTTTGAATCCCACAGCCCCCACTTGCATACTGTGTGACCCTAAGCAAGTCACTTAACTTTCTTATGCTTCCCAGATTTCACCTGTAAACAAGCTTTCAGCTTAGTGTGTCTCTCCTGCTAAAAAAATAAAATTACGGGACACCTGTAAGGTTGCCATCTGTCAGGTTTTTTACCTGGTGATCAGGTTTTCAGGGTCCCTATCAGGAAATCTGATTTTGATCTGTGCTGATTAGGTTTTTGAGCCACTGTGAGCAGGGGTCAACCTTAAATCTTTTTTTGCACTAACCAGCAAGGCAAGTTGATTCAAAATTGCACTAGCCCACAGATGGTAAATTTTGATCACTTATACAGGAAACAATGCAAGCCAAGAAATACTCTGATTGCACATTTATCCTGCTCCCACATTGCTTCCAGCTCCCCAGCAGAAAAAAATACTGCAATACCATCACACACAGTGAGCCCCCCCATTGTTTTGTACCACAGCCTCCTCTCTTCCTCTTCTCTTTCTACACCCCCCCCCAAACCAATGGATATCACAACAGCAAATGTTCAATCAAGCAGTCCTAGCTCTCTGCACGCGCACACACACACACACACACACTAGCTGACATCATCATGAACTTCACAACACTTTCACCACCACCCACAGGGCAATGAATAGAGTCAGGCAGAGAAAAACACTCTCAGCCCCCACCTTATAGTCAGCTAGAGACCTGCACTTGTGGACGTTTTTGTACTGTCTCAAGTGAGCCAGGAGTACATCTAAGATTTCTTTGGGGTGGGGCCTACACAAACCTAAGGGGCTTTAGAAATAGGAAACTATGATATTTTTATTTTTAAAAGCATTGATTTTAATATGCTCTGCACCAACAATAACAGATTTTTCTTTAACACTGTCCTTTCATCAGTGCAGGGGAAACAGTACACAGGCATAATGCTATACTATTTCTGTTTCTATTAGGATGATTTATGTACCCCAGGAATGCCTATTTTAAGCTTTCAAATTATGTATTTTATTAAAGTATATTTTTGTACCATAAATGGTCCAAAGTTTTGTTTTTAGGATGAAATGACATGATGGGTGGGATAAGGGTGGGATTGTATGGATAGTGATGGCTGGCAAGATCCATTTAGAAGAGTTGGGAACCCCCTACACTTGCCAGTAATGGCAGCTATGGATCTGTGGATGGTCATTTCAGAGTCTGGTCTGCAGTGGTGTCCAGGGAAAGAACAGAGTTAAGAGATTTGGAAAGGAGAGGGAAGTTATGGTGAGGCTGGGATAAAACCCACCACCTGAAGGGCCGACCCTGTATACCTCTTCACATTTTGCCACTGAAATATTGGATACTGACACTCAAAATGTAGGGAAATGAGAGGCACTGGTCTTAATAATATGGGACAAATTTTTAGACACAGACAAATTCAGAAAACTAGAAGCTAGTGACTTAACAGCACTCTACCCTTGATCACACCCTGGACACTAACTGAAAGTCCTAACAGTGGAGTGATAATGACTCACATTGAGTCTTTTGTGGGATCCACCTCTTGAACTGCCAGATAATTGCAGCTCTTAATGAGCTGTTAACCACACCAGGCCATCTGGAACATTGAGTGAGATTAGCATGAGGACTAGAGCCTGCTAAAGTAGACTTTTTTAACTTCATTAACGGCCATGAAAACCTGCACTAGTCAGGACGGACAAGTAGAAAGTTAGCTGCATTAGCCCTGGACAGTTTGCACTAATGTATGTGCTAGTAAAACAATAGGCGATTTTACACACAGGCTACTACAATGGAATGGCCATTACCTGTGTGCCACTGTTGTACTCTGTTCTGTCTGTGGTTCACTTTACACGCAGAAGGTATTCCGGCAACCCCCGTCTCCGTCTTCAATATTTCTGTTTCGGCTCCCCCCACAGAGTGTGGTGCTTTATGGCTGTTTTTTTACTGCCGCTGGAATGGCTGTTTTATGCAGCCAGATGAAACAGAACACAGAGACAAACCAAGGAATGAAGAGATTGTGGTTCGGCTGAATGTTCACCGGTGTAACGGAACAGATGCATTTTACACACAGGGGATGTAACGGTATACTGTTTCCGTAACAGTCATTCTGTTACAGAAACTTGTGTGTAAAAGCACCTCATGTTAAGTTTGACTCCTGACTTTGAGTGCTCACATACTTTTGAAACAGATTTTGTCATATCAGTCATTGTTTCAGCTACATGTCCAGGTTACAAACAAGTTCTCTTGTCAATATAGCCCTTTGTTGTGAAAGCAGTCAGCCTGGGAGGTGTAAAGTATGGCCATTAACACCATTAGCATTTACTTAACCTAATCTTTTCCACTGCAGCAAAGCTGCCCCCACCTTTTGTAACAGTAGCAGAGCCAGTTGTCTTCCACTTTGATTTGCTGGTAAACATTTTCATCTATAACAAAATGTTGGCATTTTTAAATGTTTTAAATGGATGCATGACAGGAGCTCGACAAAATTTTTGTCGAATGCCCCGTCAGTGACACTGGCAGGTTGATTGCATTCTGCAGTCGGCTGCCAGTTCGCACTGTCCGTCCTTGTTTTCTTCGAGGGCTTCACCCGCAACCCCCCACGCAGGGGCTGCCCCCTACTTGCCAAAGATTATCAACTCCAAGTCGGAGCTGATTGGGGGTGCAGGACCCCTGACAGCGCTTGGGTTCCAGCTGGTTTCCTGCAGTGGCATGGTGCTGTAGTCGCTGTGGGGGACCTCGCTGGCGAAATGTCACTGTCGGGGGGGGTAACCATTTTAAATTATTTTTGCTTCCTCAAGAAAAAAGTATAGGCCCCCAAGGTGCAGGGGCACAGTCTGCACCTAGCTAAGGTCAGCCCTGTGTGTGTATGTGGTGGGGTGGCACCTGGAAAAGTCATAAGGGGGCCAAGGAGTGACACACTCATAACATTACACTTCAGTATGGTACACAGGATTAGGTGTCAGTGTGTCACTTTCTATGGGAGCTACTGTATGTAAGGAGGCAGTATAGTACAGAGGTTTAGGGTTCTGAGCTGCAAACCTGGAGATCTGGGTTTGAATCTCACAGCTGCCTCTTGCAAACTGAGTGACCCTGAGCAAGTCACTTAACTTCCGTGTGCTCCCAGGTTATACCTGGAAACAAGCTTCCGCTTAGTGTGCCTTTCCTGGTTAAAATGATTTCTCCCGTGCACTATTGTGGTCCGTGTACACGTAGCTCCGTACAGGGACAGGAACAGGGTGCACCATATGCACAATTGCGTACCTCTGCAGGGTATCTGTCTGTGAAACTACCACCCGGCACACAGCAGTGTGGGGGGAGAATAATCAAGGGGCACAGGTGGGCATCCAATTGGATGCCCGTCCTGGGTCCCAAAGTGGATCCCCTGCTTTGCTTGAGCAGGGGATTCTGGGTAAGGCATGGGTCCACCATTGTTTTTAAAGTATAGGTGAGTGTCTGAATAGATGCCCCCAGCAATCCCTGTTAACCCAGTGAGCCGGGGCATCACAGTGGGGGGGGGGGGGATTCCCTGTCCTGCTGCAGCTGGCAGGTGTAATGGGAAGGGCATGCAAAGGATACAACAGGGTCCCCACTGCCATATCCTGTGCTTCTCCTTGCCTGGCACTCCGTGCTTTTATGAATGTTGTAGGGTGTGGGCACGCCCCTAGACAGGCCCCTGGACCAGTCGCGCACATACCTGCATGGTCGGCCAGGGTGATTGAGTGCACAAGGGGTGCACCCCTCTTCTGTGAATGCCACCGGGCATCCGCTGGACCCCCAGATCATGACATTCTGTCTTATGGTTTTCTATCTGTGCCACAGATCTTGGGCATGTAGGCAATTTGCCCCTTAATGCATAGGTGAAAATATGCACTTGTAGTAGTAGCACCTCCTCCATCAAACTGGAAAATAATTTATATATGAAAAGATATTTAGTGGTTGCAACATGGGGAGGAACCCAACTGAGGGGGCAACCTGGAAATTTCCATTTATACAGATGGGCCAGTCTGACACTGGTTCCTTCCCAATTTAACCCCTGATAACTATGTATCTGTATCACTGTATTTTCTGTGTGTCACTCCAACCACACCCTTGCACTTTAAAGCCTCAAACTCACTGCAAAGAATCATGGGTACTGTATTGAAATCTTTGTGTTTGTGTGGAAGAGGGGGAGCAAAGTTGCCTTTTAAACAGGCTTTTACATTTTTATCAAGTTTTGATGAAGAATGACTCTTCAATGAAGTGCAGTTGCTATATCAGCCCAATACTAGAGACCTGATTTTCAACTAGCTGGAAATGGGCCAAGAACTAAGTCAAGTGTTCAAGTCACCAGTACAGGACTCCAGGCCCAATCCACAAAGACAACCCAGATAAATGCAACTATCTGGAGGTTGTTGACCCACAGCTGTGGGTGCTGGTGTGCCTGCCGGCATGCACAACCCTTGTCAGCTGCAGTCCGCTGGTACAGATCTGCAAATGGGTGCAGAAGGTAGTGTTGGGGCGTGGAGCTGCACTGAATTACAGGATCCCTGCCATTGCAGGGAGGAGGTGATATCAGGTTATGGCAGTTCTCCAAAGAGTGCAGAATCCCAGACAAAATACTGTCAAAACTAAAATGTTGCTGTCTGGTGCCGGTACTGCCACCAGCTCACCATGGAGCCACTTGAGGCTGCAGGCTGGAGGTGGGGCAGATTGGTCCCTAGGACAACAGCTGTGCAGATGAATGGGGGTGTGTAGCTGCTATTGCAGCCCTTAGGGCTGCATAGCCTCTGACCCCTATGCCAGCCCTCAACACCCTGGTGCATGCCTGTCCTGCCCCCTGACCCATCCCTTCCTGGCTGCCTGGCTATCCAGGTGCGCAGTGTGGGATTGGGTGCAGAAGGGGCACATATCCCTCTATGTGAATGCCCTGGAGTGACCCAATGGTACGTATTCTGCATGAAGTCGGTACTCCCCAGCTTTTTGCAGCCTAATGCACGTGCAGATGGGTCAAGGAACCTTCTGAAGATCCAGCCTTTAAAGATCTGCACTGGGGACCTGCAGAGAAACTGTTAGTTTCAGCAGTTTCTCTGCAGGGTGCCCATTTCCCTTTTTGTGCAAATGCTATGACTCATACCAGGCATAACATGTGTGCCAAAAACTGTCCGTAAGCTGTGGAAAAGTGGGAGAAGGGTAATGAAAAGGCAACTATTTTGCAAATCAAGTGCATGTGGCAGAGAACAGTGTGACCCCTGTTGTGCACTGTTATCTGCCACAGTGGCGTGATTCTCATCCCGTGGAAAATATCACCCAGGAAATTAGGCATTCAGGATATTTAGTGGTAGCGCCAATTTCAATCTTATTATCAATAGCAATAATTAACACAGATAAATATGAATCAAGAAGTGTGGACAGTAGCACTCTAAAAAAGGGAAGTGTTAAATTTGACTCAAAAGTAGTTAATTTTTTAACACACCAGTTCATGTGGTTAGGGAAAACACAGTGTGCATTAAATTTCACACATCCAGTGTGTTACAAGACATGTACACAGTACTTTCAGCACACCTCAGCAACATTTTAAATAGAAAAATAGACAGTGACAGCAGAAAAAGACCAAAGGTTCATCAAGTCTGCCCATTAGAAATAGATTTTTTTCCATACTAGGAGCTGAACCCAGGCCACCTGCATGAAAAGAAGGAATCCTAACCATTAAACTGTACTTATACTGTACTTTAGTGTATAATATGCTAATATTGTTCTTTAGTTCTGTTGAATTTTCAACAGAAATGTGTGATGAATGTCACACATTAAGGTAATGAAAATACATAATGTGTGTGTTGTTTTAAAAACAGATGTATGTGAAATTGCAACTTTTTTTGCCTCTTCTTTTCTTCCCATGGACCTGGCCAGCTCTCTTCTCTCTCCCATCCCCCTAGCGCCATCATCCGAGCATCAGACCCCCTTCCCTCAGGCCCCCATGACTTACCCTTCCTGGTAGGATATTGGGGAGCAACTCAACCAACCTGAATCGATCCAGTTCCAGGGATGTGCCATCTCGGGGGGTGCCTGCGGGGGATGGTGTCATGCCACTTAGCTGGGATCCAATTTTCCACTTTTCTTTGCGGAGGGGGAGCATGCAATGCGGACAGTGGCACGCAGTACATGCATCCACACGCTGCACGTTGGTTGGCTGCTCCTCCTCCACGCCCCAACATGTGGGACTCGGCATGCCAACACCCAGCCTCCACTAGGTGTCAGGCAAATGCCAGTCCGTGGTCCCCACCCTCCCTGGGAAAGGAGAGCTACCCCCTGGACACTCGATCCTCTCCTTCCCCGGCCAACCCCTGGCGACCCACTCGCACTGCAAATATCGATCGTTGGCATGGCAGGAGGTAAGGCATCATGCCCCATCCCTTCACACCACTGGGCTGGCTGAAATTGCAATTTTTATGTGTCAAGTTGCAAGAGTGTAGTATGTAGAATTTCCAACACACTGATGTGTAGTTTTAGCACACCTCAGCAACATGTTTATTTGGTGTGTTGAATTTTCAACACGATTATGTGTCAAATGTCACACTTTAAGTTAATGAATATGCACAATGAATGTATTGTTTTGACACAGGTGTATGTTGAATTTATAACTTTTGTGTGTTAAATAGCAACAAAGCATTTGTAGTCATATGGCACAACTTTTTATTTTTATTTTATTTTTATTGGTTTTAAAAACATACAAAAAATATATTATACCCATTGCTTGGTACCAAGCAACAGATATACTCAATACATCATCAGGCAAACAACATTTGTTTAACTCTTCTCCCATTGTTACATCATTTAAATCTAAAATCAACATTGCTCCAACACTGGCCATGCTGCAGCAGTGACCACGGAATATTAAAACTAAAAATGTCTGAAAATTATAAAGCTTGTGGCTCTTGCACAGAAGTTCATCACTGAACTGTGGTGATAAAAGTCCATGCAGAAACCTGATTGTACCATATTTCGAGGTGCAATGGAGTTCTATCCCTTAGTTTCCAAAAACCTCAGCGGTGAACAAACCATGTCATAAAACCTTTGCACTAGTCATTGTCATAAAAAAAATGCAGTGCACCATAATAAAGGTACATACCTTTTCAGCAAAATGGACTACTTCCAAGTTATGTCCTTTAAACGGTATCTTTCTGTCAAAATCAGAAAACAGACTTATTTGCCCTCCCGGTAGCATGGCGAGAGTGCTTACTGCCTGCCATGCTGGTAGCCCAGTTGCGAGAGCAAACTCGAGTCACCAGGGGTTGGAGTGGGGGTGGGGCAGGACTGAGCATCTGGAGAACTGCTCTGCTCTCCCAGAGAGGGTGGGTTGCACTTCCTGCAGAAAGTTTGACATCCATCTTTCAGAAAAAGAGATGTGCAAGAACAAGGGGACACAATTTGAAAATAGAGGGGTGACGGCTCAGGGGCAATGTGAGGAAGTATTTTTTCACAGAGAGGGTGGTGGATGCATGGAACAGCCTTCCTGAGGAGGTTGTGGGGTCTAAAACTGTGGGAGAATTCAAGAATGCATGGGACAGACTTAAGGCAATTTTTGTGGGGGGTAGGAAGAAATAGGCTGTTGGTTAAATAGGATCTGCAACTTATCCTCTAGGTAGGGAAATGGGCAGACTAGGAGGGCCAAGCGGTTCTTATCTGCCATCAAAGTCTATGTTTCTATGTTTCTATCCAGTGGAGGCTGGGTGTCAGGCACTCAGGAAGGCCAGTAAGGTGAGGGAAAGTCCTCACAACACTGTGCACCATTGCACACTTCTAGAAAGGGAAAAAGACAAGGGAAAAGGACATCCTGCCTGGCCTACAACTCCCATAATGAATCATTCCCGTAGTTCTTTGCAGAGTGGTTTAGAGTTCTGGCTCCTCCTCCTGGAACATCCTCTTTTTTGTCTGTCATGGCAGATTCATGGGTGCTGTAACATGGGGAAAAGTTGGAGGGTGGGGCTGTAGTGATTATGAGACCATGATTCCTTCCCTTCTGACCTTGCGTGCATTAAAGAGGCATCTTGAATGCTCATGGGAAAAAGTGGGGGTGCTACTGCCCTTCTTCACCCATAGATTCTGGCACCTATGGGCAGATTCAACTTGCAACAAACAAGAACTTGAAACTTCCAAACTTCTGCGACTACAAAACCAGGATATCTGTTAGGCTTGCTTCCTTGCTTCAAGCAGCACATCAGTGATAAAAGTGAACAGGAACGCACAGAAACTCAGTTCCTGTACCTTTTTTGCAGCAGGAACGGAGTTCCTGTACTTCTTCCCACTGACACGTGAACTGAAATTCTTAAACCAGCAACATAATGACAGTTTCTTGGCCTGTGACCTGAAATCGGGGTTTCTATAACAACATTTGACTTGTACTACAATGCTGTTTTCCTAGAAATACTTCAATATCTCTAATTCAATCTACTAGCGTCTAAACAGATAGACGTGTCTTGACACAGCTATCCTTCAGATTGAGGATCTTCATTCTACATTTCATATTTGCTAATGCCTGAGTTCCTGTATTTCTTGTCTACCACTTGCACCACTGCAGCACCTAACCGCAAATATAAATGCAGGGAGGGTGAGGAGGTGACCATCATCTAACAAAACCATTTACAAAGAAAGTGCAACAGGATAAAAAAAGGCTGTGGTCAATATTGTGCATAAACAGTCCAGAAGTCTGAATGCTCTTCTCAAAGTAGCAGCATTTACACTTACACAGATTGATTAGTGGACCCCAGTTTTCATGTCTGAGGCTAGCGATGCAGAACTCTTGATTCAATTTTTAAATTTATTTTAGTCTTTGGTAACCGGGTATGGCCCACTAGGCACAAGTGCCTATTTTCAGGGGCGACCTGGGAGCACTGGGCGGTTAAGTGACTTGCTCAGAGTCACACATTATGCAAGTGGAGGTTGTGAGTATCAAACTCAGATCTGGTCTGCTGGATGTATCAAACTTGTTCACACCTCGTTCCTCTAACCTCTAGGTGGCTGGCTGGTACTAGTCTTTTGTACCTTTCTGCCACTCATGAGAGAGCAACTGCACTTTTTAATTCAATATTTTTTTTAAATCTTGGAGACATTCCTCGTCCCTCAGGTTAGAGAAAAACTACAGGATATTAATTAACACTTTTAGCAATAACAGAAGTCAGATAAGGGCAACACATCTTCTGAGTTATGCTGAAAGCCTGCATCATAAAAACTTCTCAAAATGACTTGCACAATCCCAGTTAACAAACTGAAAGCAGTTCTGCAGCTTCAACGCCATACTTGGGAGTCACATACGTGGAGGTAAGTGATGGAACATTTTAAAGCAGTAACAATTTGTTAGCAAAAAAATTCATTATACATTTTTTTTTAGCAAAAATGTAATGCTGACACCCTTAGGTTCATGTTCAGTGCATTTTTAGTTCTCTCATATATTGTTAAAAACAGCTTTTACAGTTAATTTTGTAATTAATGACTCATGTCATTAAAGATGGCCGCCACTTGTTTTTAAATATCTCTTCCATTTAGGTTATCTGCTGAATGTACCATTCTGAAGGTAAACAGGACAGCACTGTACCAGGAGATTTAATTTTGTCATGGCGGGCATGGCACAGGAGTTGGAGCATTTAAAAACTTTAGAATCCCGTCTTGGTTCAGGAATAAAAGAACACTAAAAATAGATATAACAATGGCCCCAATATTCAGATAGTTAATGCTGCACCAACCATATCAGCCCTGGGATTAGTGTACTCTTAAAGGGGTTATATTCTGTGGCCCTCGGCACTAACCCGAGAGCACAGAACACAGCACTGCACCCATGCAAATGAGGGATACCTTTTTGCATGCAGGATGCACTGGTATATTAGAGGTTCTGAAAACATTAAATAAGCTCTATTACAACACAGACTTTCAGAACACATCTCCAGTGCTGGAATTACAGAGAGGCTTGCCAGGGCTTAGCCCCCCCCCCCACCTCTGAAGTGAGCCCTGGTAGCTCATGCATCACAGCCATTGACTAATAATGGGAATGAGGGCTCAATTTAAAGACAGGGCCCTTATGGGTCCCCCTAGCTCCCAATGCTCATAAAGTTGCCTCACAGTGGCTTTATTCTGTGTCTCTGACATATGCCTACATTGCTGGGTATGCAGCATCAGGAAGGAATGTGTGTAACTCATGGGATTAGCCTGCTAATCACTGAGTCTCCCATAGTTCAGATGGTTAGAGTACTAGCACAGAATGCTAGGGGCCTGGGTTCAAGTCCCAGTGGAAGACACACTTTCATTTCACATTTCCATCTTGATTTGAAGCTCATAAAGTGTAATTTTAGCATTGCCCTACTCTTATCGCAGCACACAGTGGTGTACATACACCCATCCCACCCAACCCCAGACTGGAGCAGCCAGTCCCAATTAGTATCTTCTCCACCCTATCACCATTTGGGTGACCCCCCAAAGCTGTTTTTTAAACATTCCCTGACATCTAGTGGTCTCCCATGTGCCATTGCCATTCCTCACCCCAAAAACTGTTGATAAAAACAGATCTGTGGTGTCTGGTAGACCTACATCCTCTGGTCACATGTCAGAACCCTCTCTGCCTTGCCCATTGTGGTTTCCTCTCCCAGTGACCCTCCATTATCCCAACTGGCAGCCCCATCCCTGTGACCATGGCTGGCACAGTCCCTCCACTCATCACCTTGGCCAGTTGCCATCTGACTGACAGGGAGTGAATGAATTATTACTGCTCTTATTACTGTAGGTGCACGCATACTCTGTCACTCAGATGGTGGCCAGTAAAGATGGTGAGAGGAGGGGCTGTGCTAGCCGTGGTCACAGGGAGGGGACTGCAAGCTGGGGTAAATGGGGGCCACCAGGAGAGGGGGTGGAGGGATCAGTGTGGGTGAGACAGGAAGGGGGGTCATGCATGCAGTAGGGGTGTGGGGCTCGCTAGACACCAGCACTTGTTTAATACAGTTTCAGAAGTATCTGTGTGGCAAGGGGGGGATGGGGCCTCTGACACCGGGATCAGTTCAATTTGCAGTTTCTGGGACATTTGAATGGCCATCAGGAGGGACAACTAGATGCCAGGAATCAGTTAAAAACACATGTTCAGAGCCAGCCCACTAATGCAGAGGTTAGATTTATGTCTGTGATGCTGATACCTGGGGTTCAGATATGGACTCAGAGCATCGGAGAGCCATCTGGGGGCAGGATGACTGAGCGTCCTAGGGACTGCTCTCCTCCTCTGGTGGAGGGGGGGCAACTGGTGCATGATGCACTCCTGGCAGAGGCCAGGGGGAATACGTCGAGCATAGCGCATTACGTCATTGCATGCCTTCCCCCCAATCCCACTATTATCTAAAAATTGATGCCAGCTCTGTAGCTCTGTCCATTATGCCCTACCCCATTGACTCCATGTTGATGCTGTGATGCTTGGTCCTGCAGCCCCGCCCTGGGGGGGGAATAAGCCAGGAAGGCCCTCCCAGTGGTGTTTCCACCATGATCCTTGTTCATTAGAAACATAGACATTGATGGCAGATAAGGACCGCAAGGCCCATCCAGTCTGCCCATTTCTTTTTCTGCCTTTTTGTGCCATTGATCTTTGCTCTGTCAATGGCCTATATATTCATACTCATCTGTATTGCTCCCTTATGCCTATCCCATGCCTGTTTGAAGCCCTGCACTGTATTCATATCCACCACTTCCTGAGGTAGGCTGTTTCATGCATCTACCACCCTTTCTGTGAAAAAGAACTTCCTCACATTATCCCTTAATTGGCCTCCCTCTAATCTCATGCTGTGTCCTCTTGTCCTGCTATTTTTCTTATATTGAAACATGTTAGACTCTTTCATCTTGTTAATGCCCTTAAGGTGTCTGAATGTTTTGATCATATCACCTCTCTCCCTCCTTTGCTTGAGGGTATACATATTGAGCTCCGTTAATCTGTCCTCATATGTTTTCTGATGCAGTCCCTGCACCATTTTGGTTGCCCTTCTCTGGACTGCCTCAATTTGGTTAATGTCCTTGTGAAGGTATGGCCTCCAGTACTGCATGCAGTACTCCAGCTGGGGCCTAACCAGTGTCTTGTAAAAAGGGATTATTACCTCCCTCTTCCGACTTGTGATACCCGTACTGATACACCCCAACATCCCTCTAGCCTTACCTACTGCTTTAGTGGTCTGCTTGGATGATCTCAGGTCATCGGTGATGATGATGTCCATGTCTCTTTCTTCCCTTGTGACTGCCAGCAACTCCCCTTCCAGCCTATAGGTGGCTTCTGGGTTTCTCTTCCCTCTGTGCATGATCTTGCACTTCTTTGTGTTAAACTCCAGTTGCCACTCTTCTGACCATTTTGCTAGTTTATCCAGATCTCTTCTTATTCTGCCCACCCCATCTGGATCATCTGCTCTGTTGCAGATCTTGGTATCATCTGCAAACAGACAAACCTTGCCTTCCAGTCCATCTGCAATGTCACTGATGAAGATACTGAAGAGGACTGGCCCCAGGACTGATCCCTGAGGTACCCCACTTGTAACTTGCATCTCTTCTGACTGCATACTGTTTACCACCACTCTCTGTTTTCTGCCCGTCAGCCAGTTTGCCACCCAGTTGACCAACTTCTGACCCACCCCGCACCTACCCAGCTTATTAATCAATCTTTAATGTGGAACAGTATCGAAAGCTTTGCTGAAGTCAAGGTAGGCAACATCAACTGATCCCCCTTGGTCCACCACTCTGGTTACCCAGTCAAAGAAATCTATGAGATTACTTTGACAGGACCTTCCTTTTGTAAACCCATGCTGTCTTGGATCTTGTGCCCCTATGGATTCCAGGTGTTGCACTATCCTTTCCTTAAGGAGTGCCTCCATGATCTTGCCCACTACTGAGGTAAGACTGACTGGTCTGTAGTTCCCTACCTCTTTCTTGCTACCAATCTTGTGGAGCTGGATCACATGAGCTCTTCTCCAGTCTTCTGGGACCTCTCCTGTGCTCAGAGACTCACTAAACAGTTCTGATAATGCCTCTGCTAGTTCCACCCTTAGCTCCTTTAGTACCCTGGGATGAATGCCATCAGGTCCCATTGCCTTGTCCACCCTGAGCTTATTGAGCTCTTGTAGGACCCTTTCTTTTGTGAAGGGATTAGTGCACACCTCCCTCCCCCCGTGTCCATGGTGCTGAGCTGCGGGTCCTGCCCTACCTTCTTTTCAGCAAATACTGAGCAGAAGTATCTATTGAGGATAGATGCTTTTACATGGTCCTCCTCCTCACATGCCCCCTTATCCCCTTTGATCTTAGCAATACTCCCTCTGGACTTTCTCCTTTCACTAATGTATCTATAGAAAATCTTGCCACCTTTTTTTACTGTTTGTGCTAGTGTTTCCTCAATTTGGGCCTTTGCCTGCCTTACTGCCTTCCCTGCTTCCCTTAGGGAAGTTTGGTATGCCTCCCTATCTTCATTCTGCTGCGTTCTCTTATATTTCCTGAAGTCCAGCCTTTTAGCTCTGACCTTTTCTGCTACTGTTTTTTAGAACCAAAGTGGTTTCCTTCTTCTTTTGCACTTCCTTTTCTCTCTAACACAATGGGATGTTGCTTCAAGTATTGCATCTTTAATGCTTGCCCACTTTGCCTGTATCCCTCACCTATATTTCTTTTGCCAGGGCTAGCTTAACTCTGTTGGCCATCTTATCAATGTCAGCTCCTCTGAAGTCCCATATTTTGCCTTGAATGGGATGATTTAGTTCTAGTGGCCAAATTGAACCATACCATGTGATGGTCACTGGCCCTAGATGACCTTCTACCTGAGAGATCTGTGATCATTTCCTGTTAGTCAGTACTAGATCTAGGATAGCCCTGTCTCTTGTGGGTTGTTGTACCAGTTGTTTGAGGCCATCCCCTGCAGGGATCCACCATGTGCCTAGTTCTGGCAGATGTTCCTGCTGGTATTGACCAGTCTGTATCTGGCATGTTGAAGTCTCCCATTATCAGAACCTCCACTTTAGCTGTCATGTTTTGTATATCTTCTAACAGTAATGTGTCTATGTCCTCCCCCTGGTCTGGAGGCCTGTACACAACCCCAGTTCGTATGGCTGTCCTATTTCCTGTTTCCAGGATGACCCACAGTTCTTTTGACTCCTTATGTGCATTCTGAATTTCTGTAGCTTTGATATTTTCATTGACATAAAGGGCCACTCCACCCCCCCTTTTTGCACCTCAGCCTCTTCTGAACAGTACATAGCCAGGTACTGAAGTCTCCCAAGTGTGGTTACTGGTAAACCACATCTTGCTAATTGCTACTATGTCCAGTTTAGCCTCTGTCATTATTGCCTGCAGGTCTGGGATCTTGTTTCTTAGACTGCAAGCATTTGTGTACATGATTTTCCATTGGCCAGATTTTGGTGTGTTAATTGTTGGGTGAGGTCTGGCGTTTCCCCTGTGCGTCGTATGGGGAACCAGACCTTTTCCTTACCTGGTGATGCAAATGAACTACAAACATGCTGAACTCCTGTTTGACTATTCACAGCTGGGGGTTTCTTCCCATTTCACGATGGGTGCTGCACCCCTCCCCATTTGCTAGTTTAAATATTCTGCAAAGATGTCAAACTTCTGCCCTAATGCACTGACTCATTCCTTAGTCAGATGAAGTCCATCAGATTTAAAAAACTTTCACTCCAAAAACTGTTGCCAGTTCCCTACAAATTTGTGTCCTTTTTCCTGGCTCCAGCCCTTGAGCCACTTGTTTAGCTCCCTTATCTCCCCTTCTCTGACCTTCTGTCCATCTGCCCTCCTCTCCCAGACTGGCAGGATCTCAGAGAAGGAGATGCCAGACGAAATGGATGATAGTTTGTCACTCAGCCTGGTCAGGTGTTCCTTGGTCTCCACAACTGACTGGCTGGCGAGATCATTAGTCCCTATGTGTACCAGGATGTCAATCTTTTCTCCTGCTTCCTGAACAATTTTAGCAATGCGGTCAGTGTCTCTCCATGCTGATGTACCTGGGAGACATCTGACCATTACCCCTGGCTGAAGATATGTATCAACTCCCCGAATCATAGAATCTCCCATGATCAGAAGTTTTTTGAATTTCCTGTTTGCTTTTTTTGTTTTGGTTCCTGTTTTGGGCGAATTTTGTTGTTCTAGCACCTGTGCTGCAGTGTCCTGCTCTGCAGTATCCTCTGCCCCTTTGTTTGATTTTGGAGATAGAGGCAGATACCTGTTTGTAGTTTTTACATGATTTGTGGAGGTGATATGTTGGAGAGTACCGAGTGATGGGGTACCCGATTTGCCCCTCCTAACCACCTGCCAACCTCCCCGACTAACTACCCTCTGTGGTCGAGGTGCTTCTGTTGGATGTTGGGGAAATGGTGGGCAGTTCTTATAATATATTTCCTCTTGAATATGCAATTTGAGGTGCGCAGTCTTTGCCCATGCTGCCTGGAGCTGAGCCCTTAGATCGCCAGTGGCCCAACATGTAGGACAGTGTCCTAAATCCTGTAAAACTGCCCTTCTGAAAAGTGTTCCGCAGTACCTACAGTTAATGATATCCATTCCAGATAAGTTGCTGGGTTTATAACCTGGTCAGAGTAATTAGAAGGAAGAAAATGAAAGCAAAAGTTTGATTTTGTGTTTTGTTTGTTTGTTTTTGTATAACTTGTTATATCAAGTTAAATTACTAGTGCCCCTTTAAATGAGGTTACTGTGTGCATACCCCTCTGATCCGACCCTTCCTGCTTTGCTACAGGAAATGTCATGACTGTGCTACCCCATGAAAGGAGTGTAGTGTGGGGTGGTTGGGGATGGGGCTGGATGGCTGGGCCCTTCCTCTGCTGAAAAAGAAGAACCATGGATGAAAGAAACAAGGAGGTAAGAGCAGAAACAATCAGCCAGCAACAAATGCAGTAGCCCTGAAAGTTTATCCTAATGACAGATAAAACTGTAAAACCTGTAAAGTACCACCTGTAATAATTTCACAGAAGATATACACTGTAAGAAACACTTTGCTACAGAGAAAAATAAAGCAGTAACAGAAGATATACCTTTGCAAAAGACAATTTGAATCAGAAGATTACAGCAGTAATCTGTAAGCACACATCTGTAGGCACACCCTGTAATAATGCAGCAGAAGGTATACCCAGCAACAACAATTTGAATCGGAGAAAAATAAAGCAATAAAATGTTAGCAACAAACAGTAACAATCCCTGTGAGTACAAACTAAAAATAACAACCCACAGTAAATCTGCTTAGCCAAAAGAAGCCTTAATCCTTTTCCTTGCTCTGGTAATGTTATTTGCTCTCTCCTTTCAAGCAACCTAGAAGAAAAGAGCTCAGATGAAGCTAGATGCCTTGGCCAGCAAACCTAGTCTTCCACCTCCATCTGTGGGGGCCATGCCTGCCTGATGGACCAACCCAGCGGGGGTAAGCCTGAGTGCATCACCACTCCAGGTAAGTCCCAGGGGTGGGCAGAGGTCGGGGAGTCAGGGGCACAGCCTTTCAGAGGTCTTGCAAACCGAAAAAGCATAATAAATGAAACAAAAAAAATATACATTTTCAGGGGCATGGATCGACAGCACTGCCATGCCTGGTGGATTGTGTGGAGCTTCTAATATGCATACAATGGTATGCAAATTGCCACTTAGTGCTTTGCATTCCATATCTGCTAACCAGCATGCAGGTGGCTGAATATGTCTGACAGTAGCAATGGTTCTGTTCTGTTTGGGATGCACTATCTCTATCCACTCCTGTGGGCCATATTTCTGCAGTGGGATATATTAGCATGGCGCAAAGTCAACAAGCTAGTACAGCCCAATATTCAGACAAGCATCGTGCTATCTCACAGGCACCCCGATGAGTGGGGTGCAACCAGATGTTATTGAATATGGGCATGCTTATCCCATATAAAGTATTTTGCAAAGCTCCATAGTGAGAAGCTTTCACAAAATACTTTATATGGGATGGAGACCTGTTTTTTTTCTATTTTTGAAGAATGCATATAGAATACAAATGATTTATGAGATGTTGCCACAATATTGCCTTCAGTTTCCTAAAAAGGACACATCCTTGTGGAAGTCTGCACTCTTGTCACAAGATCTACTGCTATTATTTGAACCATATGTTTATGTTCTGATTGTCCAGGCTCCAGTTATGTTGTAGGATGTCCTGCAGCATAAACCTAATGGTCTATAAAAATCTCTGGCAACCTGAATCATTGTGCTAGCTTGAAAATAAAAGCATTTTTTTTTCATGTTACCCTAATGGAATTATGCTGGATAAACAAAAGTAAGAATTAAATAAAAAGGAAAGGTTCATGTAGAAATGTCTCTCACCTCAGTGTGGTGCAACCCCCCCAATTACCATTTTCACATGTAAATGTTATGTTAATGTTCACCCTTGCACTTGTGCAAAGTGAACATATTGCTGTGATGCTGGATTTCAGAGGTGTGCCACTGTCGGGTCCAATGCAGCTCAAGCGTCAGTGGGCTCGGCAGTGACAGTCCAATGAACACAGCAAGGCTGATCATGGTGCTGCTCTGCCAGATGATGGGCAGAAAGTTTGTGTAGTTAAAAATAGGTAGCTGTGCCTATCACACAGTGGCTGCCTTTGTTTATCTGCATGATGCCACCCACCAACCAGCTGAGCAGCGTTTCTGCAGATCACAGGAGAGACTCTCTCCCATGACCTGCAGAAATGCTGCTCAGCTGTAAAAATACACCCCCCACGAAACAGAGCTGATCAGCATCACGATCCTGCTGTGGTCCCTCCCCAATGTAAAAACAATCCCTCCCACCCTCTGCCAAGTATCCCTCCCACCTCCCACTGCTTCACTCTTTCTTCCTAATTTTCCAACACCAGACTGCCCAATCCTTGGTGCCAGCTAGTTCCCCCCAACCCACCCATTAACACTGTGCGACACTGGGGAGCCCACCCCCGGTGCCACCAAGCATAGGGCAAAATCACGGATGTCCCTGGAAATTGTATGAAGTGAGATGTTATACTGCAGGTTAAGTTAAATTTATGTACTATCTCTCTGACTATCGGTCAGCTGATCTACACAGACTGCTCCCTTTCTCTTGTCTCTGCAGGGCTGCCTGATGTGCAGGATGTCTAAATCCTCCACAAGAACCTCTTTTACAAGAAAAGTTCAAGAACATCTTAGCACAATAACATCCCACAAACAGCTTCTCTCACAAACCAACTTCTCATTCACACCCACTTTCCCAGACTGCAGTTTGCTAGACTTACTGGGCTGGATTTTCAAAGGCCTTAGATTGACGCAAGGTGCTTGCATCAAACAGGTCTGACGCAAGGGCACCTTGCGCCAAGGGCTGTGCCAAGTAGGAATTTGAAAGGCAGCCTGCATCATCCAGCAGGCTGCCTGCCCCAAAGTGTGCTAGAGCCATCCTTGCACCATGAAAGTGGCTGCGGCATGGCACTGGGGGCTTGCGGCAGACCCAATCTGCCACAGCCCTCAGATCCAGAATTGGAAAGAACCCCCAAGGAACCAAATGCCAAGTACCCTTAGACCAGTGTGGGGCAGGTCTAAGAGGACTTAGACAGCTCCTGGGGGGTTGTCCTGTAGGTGCCACCGTGTGGCCTGCCCCATCCATCCCCGGTGGGTGATCCCTGGTGGTCCGGTGGTCCCCCCTCACCCCCATCACAGTCCTCAACACCCACATCTGTGCATCCTGTCAACCCCCTCTACCATCTCAGCCCACTTCCTCCCGCATTCTCCTTACTCCATAGTTCTCCACACACTACCATGGTTAGCTGGCCGAATGAGCAGTCTGTGCATGTACTGTATACAGCATACACTACGCCATGGACTGCCCATTCGCGGTCGGCGGGATGGCGGTGGAGGGCTCTGCCAGCCGCTGGATCGGGTGCGGGAGGGGTGGGAGGTTGAGATGGATAGGGGCACTAGCCACCGTGGGTACCAGGGAGGTTTGTGGCGCTGGTGCCATTGGCGCGGTGGTGTTGGGGGCAGTGCCCAGTTGCCAGCCCTGTCCGTGGGTGCTCGGACTTCAGCCATTGTGGCATTCTGGGTGGGTGCACCATACATTGGGCACAGCACCCCTTTGCTGCATGCCGCTGGACTTAGGCCGGGACCCTGTTCAGTAGAATTCGCAGGGTCCCGGCGTTGCACCGCGCAAGCTGCCATTGTCACAGCTGTGCCGGGGCTTTGAAATTCTGGCCTCCAGTGTTCTGCCTGTGAGAACTGCTCACTGCAGATTGGTCAACTGTTCTACTAATCTGCAGATTATTTCTTGCTTTCTCCCTCAGCATTTGACAGCAGAAAAATGTTACCCTGGTAACGAGATGCCCCGGGCTGCAGTGGCCCTATGCATCACTTGGCCTGAGAATGCAGAGAGAAGAATTGGTGAATAACTTTATGAATTAATAGGATTTTGGTAAAACTACCCTGACTGTCAGCATGGTGGTGAGTCCATCAGCTTACTTTCAGATGGCTTCTTAATTCTAAAGTGGGACTTGGGAGAGACAAGCTTGGTGCAGCTGGTTGGGGATGGGGAGAGCTGGCTGCATAGAAGGAGGCCCTTTGCAGTTTTATAAAGCTTGAAAGCTATCAACAAGTCTTATGAACAATCAGTGCCACCGAGGGAGAAGCCAGTAAAAGGGTTTTTAACTTAGATGACGTGGATAGCACAGGGCAGATAATTATAACTTATGTAAGCAGTTTTTTATATGTTACAAATTAAAGTTTCTCTTATTTGGTTTGATGACAGAAATGCAACAGGGCCACTAACAGTTATGAATTGACACTCATACTCTACCTGAGGTACTTACTGTATATTTCGGAGAAGACACATTTGTTTTCAGTGACATGATTTTAAAAAGTGTAGTTCAAGTAAAGTATAACGTGTGACTCACTTGTTTACATTTTTGTACATGTTTCAGTCAAACATGCTCTCAACCATACCCCAGCAGAGGAGAGATCACCTGATTAGAGAAGGTTGGCTGCAGAATCTGTAAGTGCAGTACCCTTATACCTCAGCATACACTTTCCTAGGAATTTATTTTGCACACATGCTGTCACTTGTACTGTTGCTGTAAGTTTTAAATACTAGGCAGTACTTAAAGAAATTCCTGTAACTTCATACATGAAGTCTAGCCCTTTTTTGTGTTCACCCTTGTGCTTACGCAGAGTGAACATGTTGGTATGATAATGGATTTTGAGAGGCATGTCGCTGTTTGTCCAATGCAGGGCAGTATGCAAGGGGCTCGACAGTGTGAGGTCAATCATCAGCCAAGCTGATCATGACACTCGTCAGGGCTTGCTGGGTAGAAACTTTGTGATGTTCAAAGAAAACAGCCACCCAAATCATTGGGCAGCTCTTTCCTTTGATCTACATAATGTTGCCCGACAAGCAGAGCTGATCAGCATCATGATCAGCCTGTTGTGGTCCCCCCCCAACATAAAAAAGATATCTCACACTCTCTGCCAAGTATCCCTCCCACCTCCCACCGCCTCCCCCTTCCTTCTTAATTTTCCAGTACCGGGATTCCCAATTCCCAGTATTAGCTAGTACCCCCCCCACCCCATCTGTTTTCACTATGTTACACTGGGGAGCTGACTCCAGGTGCCACCAAACATAACACCAACACTGGGGTGCCCAATCCTCAGTGTCGGTACCTGAAATAAAGAAAACTGTCCCCCACAGTCTGTTTTTATTTTTTATTTTTTTAATTCCTGTACTCCCACCCTCTGCCAAGTATCCCTCCCATCTCCCTGTCCCTTCCTGTGCCTGTAGAGGTTAAACCGACACTAGGGTGCCCAATCCCCAGTGTCGGTACCTAAAATAAAGAAAACCACCCCTCATAGTCTTTCCTTTCATTTTTATACACCCTGTAAAAAACAAAATGGTCCATCGATGTCTGTAGTCGCTGCCACCTCCCGGCGCTGTTACCCTCCCACTGACTCCCCCCCCCCACTCAGCACTCACCAACCTGCACACCCTACTTACCTACCAGGGATCCAATGCTGTAATCCTGTCTGGACCAGAGATGCATTTTCACTCTTCAATGCTGGACTGGGAACTAAGAAAATTGGGTATGAAGTTCAATGTATTTTAATGCATTTTGGATTTGTGCACATAACTTGGTCATTTTATAAATATTTTCCCCCTAAATATTCAACATAACCTTTTTGGAACCCCACCTCATGAACAAGGGCAGTGAAATCCTTCAAATCCATCCCAAAAGATGTCTTCACAGTCACTCCACAAAATCACTTTCGGGTGGGATTTGAAAATTTTCACCTGCTGGGTTCATGAAGTGGGGTCATAAGATGACCATATTGGACATTTTGGGTCAAAATATTAAAAAAAAACAAAGTCATGAAGGTACGTTGACATTTTTTAAGCGCTTGCTCATAACTTAATTTTTAATATTTAGACCTCAAGTTTTCAACATAGCCATTGTTTCACACCACTTCATGAATGTGAAAGGTGTTGTTTTTCAAATCCTGTCCAAAATATGTTTTTGCACTTGTGGGGTGAAACGATGTTTTGGCCAGTATTTTATAAATGACATCTGCCACGTTCAGAAGGAGGGGTCATAAAAAGACAGCTGAAAATTTGGAGTCAAAAAGTAAAAAGACAGCTAAGTTATGAAGAAACATTAAACTGTTCCAACATTTACTCGTAACTTTATTTTTGAAGATTTTGGCCCCTAATGTTCAATATATCACTTGTGTTACCACATCTCTTGAACATGAGAGGTGTCAATTTTCAAATTCTCTCTGAAACATGGTTTTGCAGTTGCACTGCAAAATCACCTTTTAGATGGGATTTAAAAAATTCCACACACATTGATCATGTCAGGCCATAAGACCATTGAACATTTTGGGTCAAAATGTGGGAGCCCACTGAAAATTAAATACTGCCTCTCAGCTGGCCTGTCCTGGGTAAATACAATCTAAAATTGTTTAAATGCAGGACACAACTGAAAATGAGATATTGAATCTTATCTGATCTATCTTGGTTAAATATTTAGTGAAAATGTATAAAAGTAGGACCCCAGTACAACAGAGCCCTCACTGAATTGTGCATCTGTGCTGCTCTATCCTGGGAAACATACATATTGTAAAAACTGGACTCCACTGAAAATGTAACTTGCTTTTCATCTGGGCTATCCTGTGTAAATATATTATAAAAATGGGTAAAAGCAGGGCCCCATCGAAAACAAGATATTACATCTCAGCTGTGTATACTGGGTAAATACAAAGGAAAAAATGGGAAAAAGCAAGATCCCACTGAAAACAAGATAGCATCTGAGCTGTGCTATCCTGGGTAAATACAATACAAAATGGGTTACATAGAAACATAGACTTTGATAGCAGATAAGGACCACTTGGCCCACCTAGTCTGCCCATTTCCCTACCTATTGGATAAGCTGCAGATCCTAGTTAACCAACAGCCTATTTCTTCCTGCCCCCCCCACAAGAATTTCCTTGTGTCTTTCCCATGCATTCTTGAATTCTCCCACAGTTTTAGACCCCACAACCTTCTCAGCAAGGAGGTTCCATGTATCCACTGCCCTCTCTGTGAAAAAATACTTCCTCACATTGCCCCTGAGCTATCCCCCCCATTTTCAAATTGTGTCCCCTTGTTCTTGCACATTTCTTTTTCTGGAAGATGCTACCCTCTTGGACTTTATTGATTCCAGTGAGGTACTTAAAAGTTTCTATCATGTCCCTCTCTCCCTCCTTTCCTAAAGGGTATACATATTAAACTCCTTTAGTCTCTCCTCATATGGCTTCTCTTGCAGACCCTGCACCATTTTAGTTGCCCTCCTCTGGACTGCCTCCATCCTGTCTATGTCCTTGCGGAGATGGGGTCTCCAGAAAGGGTCTCACCAACTGTCTGTACAGAGGGATAACAACTTCCTGTTTTCTGCTGGTGATGCCTCTCCCTATACATCCCAGTATCCCCAGCCCTCCCTACTGCCTTTTCACATTGCTTGCCAACCTTAAGGTCATCTGATTACCCCAGGTCCCTTTCCATTTTTGTTGTTGTTACTACCTCACCCCCATTGTGTACTCTTCCCCTGGGTTTTTGTTTCCCAGGTGCATTATTTTGCACTTCTTTGCATTGAATCCAAGCTGCCATACTTCTGACCATTCCGCCAACCTTGCCAAGTCCCTTCTCATCCTTTCCATGCTCCCTTGTGTATCAAACCTGTTGCAGATCTTAGTGTCATCTGCAAAGAGGCATACTTTTCCTTCCAGTCCATCTGCAGCGTCCTACCAGGTTATAATGTCACATGCTTAATAGTGTACGTCATAATGGCTAAACCACTGCAGTGCAGTATGCAGGCACTAATGGTACAATACTGCGTATACTGCTGTATGCGGTATTGCACCATTAGTGTTTTCCCAGGCAGAGGATAAGACCTCTGGTGGGAGTGGGTTCCATTGAGCAGCTGCCATGTCTCACAGGACTGAGCCACAGCAGCAGGAATCCAGGTGCTGTGTCTGAGACCGGGTTTGATTCCTGGTCCCAGAAACTTTTATTTTATTTTTGACTTGTGTGCTCTCCGAGTTGAAACCCCCGCCCCCGGAGTTGAGAATCTTTGTTGAGGGGGTTCGGTGGTGCAGCCACCCCCATAACGGGAGGTGTAGTGGTGGAGCCCCCCATAGAAAAAAGACATGCCTCATGGCAGAAATCGTGCTGTATTGGCAGTGCGATTTTGCCATGTGGCATAATGTCTTGTGACATTATGACCCCATGCCCTACAATGTCACTTTTAAAGACATTAAAAAGGACTGGGTTAAAGAGTGACCCTGTAGAAAATGAGACATTGCATCTCAGCTAGGTTATCCTGGGTAAATATATTGCAAAACTGTGTAAAAACTGGACACTACAGCAGAACCCCACTGAAAGGAGATGTTGCATCTAAAATGATCTGTCCTAGAAAAATACGTTATAAAAGTAGGACCACACTAAAAATGAAATATTGCATCTCATCTGGGTAAATGCAGTATAGAACTTTGTACGCTCAGGACCCCATTGCAGATAACATATTACATCTCTTCTGGTCTATCATGGGTAAATATATAGTAAAAATGTGTACAAGCAAGACCCGGTACAACAGCAATGCAAGCGGTGAACATTTGGCATTGACAAATGCTTGTTTACTTACTGGTTTCTCAGTTCTTTTATATTTTATCTGGTTTATCCTACCGTCTCTCCCATTGGCATTTTTTGCTTTGAGCACCTCTAGTGGCACATCTCACCAGCTCCCGAGGCTATCCCAAAGTTGACACCAGTGACAGGGACCAACTAGGGAGTGTGTATGGCAGTCGACTATCAGACTGTACTTGGTCTCTGTATAGCACTGGGACTGGTAAATAGGAAGCCGGAGCTATTAATAGCTCAACCTAATAGTGCTTGCCATACAATCCCCCACCCTGGCTTTGACGTCAACCTTAGGACAGCTGCGGAAGCTTGTGGGATGCATGTCCCAGTCCCCCACAATACTGCATAACGGCTCCTGCTGCAACAACTGAACTTCTGTAGCAATGCATTGGCCCCATATTCAAATGGTTATTGTACCACTAACCATGTTAGCACCATACTAACTAAGAAAAGTGCAAGCAGACAGGACAGGTAACATATTCGGTAGCCTCTGATACACTGCACTGGACCAATAGCATGATCACACAGTATACAGCTACACCCATGCAAATGAGGGAACCCCCTTACATACAGGGTACAGCTGTATATTCAATGGTTTCAGCAGTGTTTAACAGCCTCCATTGCAGTGCTGTTTAATGCTGCCAAAACCCTACCCTTATCCCTGTGCAAAGGGGCACTCCTGAATGCCCTTCCAATACATCAGTATCCCAGCATGGTGGTGCAGTGGACCCCTATTACAGGTCACCATGGCCCGTCCATGCTCCTCCTCTCTCACCAGCTCCAGACCCTCCTGTACAATGGTGGACCTGTCACCCATAATGGCAAAGAGCACATTCCCCCCCTTTTTACTACTCTGGTTAGCCAGCATCTGAATGACTGGGAACGATTGTGCGCCTACTCCATGGTAGGCACATAATCGCTCCCTGTCATTAAGATGGCAGCCAAAAGAGGTATTGGGCAGAAGGGCTGTGCCAGTTGCCATTGTGGGCGAAAGGACCACCATGGTGCAAGGGGTTAGGTTGGGTAGGGGATGGAGGGTCTTGAGCAAGTGGGGTGGGAGAGGTGACGAAGGGCACAGCCCTTTCTCTTACCACCTTGGCCAGCCAGCACCTGAATGACAGGGAATGATTGCATATCTACTCCACAGAAGGCACACGATTGTTTTCTCTCATTCAGATGACAGTCGACCGAAGTGCTAAGTGGAGGGGCTATGCCCATTGCCATTGTGGGTGATAGACCTGCTATGGTGCAACTGGTTAGGGTGGGTTTGGGAATAGAGGGTCTCGAGAGGTGGGATGGGAGGGTCAGATATGCCATGGTTACCAGTGATGGGACCACTAGATCACCAAGCCAGTATACTGAATTACGGGATGGATAATCGTGGGTTCTGGGTGGCAACAAGCTCCAAACAATGCACGGTACCGTTGTGCGACATGCTGTTGAGCCGAAATGGCTCATTAGCCTATTAAGGCTGAATATGTCAGTTTGTGTTTCATAGAAACATAGAACTTGTTGGCAGAAAAGGACCACTTGGCCCACTTAGTCTGCTCAGGTGGTCTCTGCCTAGATTTTTTCTGCAGACCCTTTCTGGTCTCCTGCGACCCTCCCTCCTCCCTGTCTTTTTACTAATGTTCCCCTATGTTTATCCACAATTGCTTGAAGCCTCCTGCTGTTTTCCCCTCCACCACTTCCGCTGGCAGCTTGCAGCCTGTTTCAGGCATCTACAACTCTTTCGGTGAAGTAGTACTTCCTCACATTCCTCTTAAATCCCCCTTCCCTAGCTTCATTTCACGTCATCTGGTCCTGTTGCTCTTTCTCATTTGAAAGTCCCCTACTGCACTCTGTTTACCCTTGTGAGGTACTTGTAGGTCTCTATCATGGCCCCTTTCGCTCTCCTCTCTTCCATGTTATACATGCTGAGATCCCGCTGTCTCCCCATAGGGCTTTTGGTGCAATCCCTGCATCATTTTAGTTGCCCTCCTCTGAACTGCCTCCACCCTGTCTGTGTTCTTTCTGAGGTGCAGCCTTCAGAACTGGACACTGGGGCCTCAACAGCAAATGATATAGTGACAATACTACCTCCATCCTCCTGCTGGACATATCTCTCCCTATGTATCCCAGCATCCCACACTGGCTGTGCCTGGAGCTTTGTCACACTGCCCTGACACTTTGAGGCAATCAGCTATAATAACCCCAAGGTACCTTTCCTGCTTAGTGACTGTCTGTACCCCCCTCCCATCCTATACTCAGCTTCTGGGTTCCTATGCCCTGGGTGCATGATTTTGCACTTTTTGGCACTGAATCCCAACTGCCATGCTTTTGGCCATTCCTTGAGTTTCCCAAGATCTGTACACATTTTCTCCACCCCCTCCTGAATGTTCACCCTATTACAGATTTTGGTGCCATCTACAAAAAGGCATACATTCCCTTCCAAATCTTCTGCAATGTCACTTATGAAGACATTGAAGAGGACTGGTCCTAGTACTGAGCCCTTCGGCACCCTGTTGGTCACTCTCAAGCCTCATTTTCAGTCTACCACCAAGTAAGACCTAGGAGATATTTTACATCAGTGGGCCTGGATACCTTAAAATGTAAGAGGCAAAAGATGGGGTAATTACTTAGATAGTATTTGCACCATTATGAATTTTTTGTAGTCATCCAGAAGCAAAAAATCGTAAATCATTTGTTTCATTTATTTATTTGATAATTGGGTAAGTGCACTGACCCCACGGACCATTTTCAGGCACGATCTGGGCCATTTGGATGGCACATAGTACATGAGGTCACAATTACGATAGTGAATATAACATAGGTCACTTGTACATGACTTTATCAAATGTTTTTTACTATTTTTACATTCACTTTGATAATATAGAAGAAACTGTATACTTACCTGTTACAAGAAGAAAGTATGCTGTGTACTCTAAACCTCTTGGATACTACATAGAGAAGAAAATAAAACATATTCTGGAAAATGCTAAGGATATGGAGTATGGAATATGGGAAAGGAATACTTTTGAGCACTTAGATACATACCTGAGAGGTACTGTAAGTGTAGGTGTTCAAACAGCACCTCACCCAGCTAGTTGCCTGAGTACCCGCCTCCCGAGTCACTTACCAAGTTTAGGACACCAGCTTAACAGTGCAACTTGCTGCTGCCATGCCACTGGGTAACGTTCATTATTCAAACTTTTGAGACACCTTTAAAGTTATTAGTCTAATAAAGGTATCATCAGGGCCAAACATCTTACCTAAGTCAAAACCTTAGAAAGCGAGGGGCATCAATAGTCAAGTGACAACATGCCACACTGCTGTGCAGGGGACGAGGAATCGGGAGAAACTCAGGCCCCTGGTAATCAGAAAGGATTGATGGTGCATCTTGTAGCTAGAGCAACACCTGTTAATGGTCTGGAGTGGCACATTCCGGCATCGAGTCTGTGCATCACTATGGGGTTGATGCTGGGTCAGGAGCCATGAGAGGGCAGAAAGGAAAACCTGTTGGCCATCTACACGATTTCTACCAACATTCTTGGACCCCCCCCGACTTCTAAAATAAAAGTGGTCAGCGACATGTGAGCTTGAAGGTCAGACATCAAGCATGAGGACTGGAAGGATTCCAGGTAAGGACACAACGTTTGATAAAAAAAAATCTGAGAACAAATGTTATGAATGGTTGCGTTACTGTTGCACCAATGACTCAGCTTACTCTTAGTTTTAAGAAATGGGCCAAAAAACTCGGTTACCCCTTAAACAAGAAATATGGCCAGCAAAGTTTAATTAAGGAAGTATACACATTCCCCGTCCACCCTGTTCCCAAATATGCTCTATTCACAAGTCTGCATCACTGTCACTTATCAAAATGCTGCAAAGGTCAGCATAGGAACTAGAACTTAAGAGCAATTATTAGGAAGTTAAAATTTAGAAAAACATACTTGAAAAAATATTTACTGGACTCAATTAGACCGTCACAATGTCCTAATTTTATCAGGCATGATTGATAAGAAAGCTCTGAGTAGGCAGCAAAAGGAAGCACCAGCTAGGGGAGGAAGGGAGCAGCTAAAGCACATGGAGTTTAGGCCAAAATTAGGAATTTAAACTGACTTTTTTATTTAATTGCTGTTTAGTTTCTTTCCTAGGGTCACCCCATCTTGCTGAAAGCAACATGGTTAGAGGAGGAGACAGAACATATGATGACAGGGCAGGGTAGTGTCTGGTGGTAGAAGCAGGTGTTGAAGCACTTGCTTATCAGGAGCCCCTGTATAGTTGTACCAGGTAGCAGAAGTTGGGGTCAGGTCTGCTGTTTCTCAGGATCCCTAGATAGGCAGGCTCGGTGGCAGAAATTCATGTCCCAGTTTACACTATGTTTACCCAGGACAGGACAGTTGTTCTACAGCATCTAATTTCCAGTGAGATCCTGCTTCTAACTGCAGTTTGGACTACAGCAGTCCTTTTGATTTAACACTGACCACCAATACTTTCAACCCCAAAGTGAAAAATAGATTGATTATTGCAAAATTCAAACTTCTCTTTATGATTTTGGTTATGTTAACACTGACATTTGCTACATGTTCTTCAAGTGCTCAGTCAGCTACCAGTCTAATCAGTTGGCCTCTAACAAAAAAATAAAGCCAGTACTTTGGGTGGGCTCCCAGTGTCAGCAATCAAATGAAGGCAAGACCACTTGGGCTTCTAGTATAGACATTAAAAAAGTGAAAGCTGATACCAGGGATGTGCTAATGCTGTTGGTATTTTAAAACAGTGAAAGACGACACAGAGAATGGACTCCATGTATCAGCATTTAAAAACGTAAAAGCCAGTTCACTATAACAGGCATGGCTGCACGACTGCATTGCTTACCGCTACAGATTATAAGTAGAGGATCTCTTACCTGGGTCCTAGGGAGCCTGTCATGGAGTGTCTAGCAGTGTGCAGTCATACTTGTAAAATAAGGATAGAGATGCTGTCATAAAGGATCCATACTTCTTTATGGAGAAAGCAGGACCAATGGGGAAGGTTATACTTAGAACAATACTTATCTGAAAGGTAGGGACCTGGTATCCTGCTAAGACCTGTAAAAACAAATTCTAGTTAGATCCACCACGGCTGCATAAAGAAGTTAATGAAGTTGTGTGGAATTGTTAAGGAGGTATGGAGAAAAAACATGCAATGATTTGTAAGTAGTAAGATTTGTTTTAGTTTCTGTTTTAAAGAAGGCATACACATTAGTAGAAAAATATCGGGAGGTGTACATTTTAATGGAAGGAATAGGAAGCAACATATGTTTACAAAAGAACCCCAAAGCAAATGGGAGGTATTTGTTATCCCGGATAATATTGGCCGGTCAGCCAAATTTTAAAGAAAACACAATTGCACATACCCCAATAATGCAAAGCATCATGGGAAAGATATGCAAATCCCCATGATGGTACAGAAGGTGGCAGCACATAAAAAAGTAATGGCTGGCATATGTTCAGCCTTGGGATTATTTACACAGTTTTTTTTTTTTCAGAGAAACAGGGTTTTTATCAATGAGGTGATGTAAGTTATAGTTAAACAATGTGTTGATGTCAGGAAATCAGGTGTAATGATGGACTGTTATCAGAGAAAATGTGATAGTAACTTTCAGAGGAGGTTGCTTTTGATAAGGGTAAGGTAGTTATGCTTGTGATAATGAGAATATTAGGAAAGTATGAGGTCTATGCAGAAGTGGAGTACAAATATGCACAGTTTCATAAGTATGTGCTCAGCATGCATGCAAATGTGATATGCAGGTTTGTTTTAGAAATAGGTAAAAAAAAGTGATACATACAATTGATAGAAAGATACATAATTACATAGACATAGACAGAAGGGGAGAGAGAGAGACACACACACACACAGACAGGCAGAATACGAATGGCAGTGAAATGTTGAAGTGATGCTAATCCCACCCCCACCATTCAGAGATGGACAGGCATTAGGGTGTGCCTTTTGGTCGTTACCTATAATGCTCATGCCATTTCACCTCACCCTACCCTGCAGACATAGACAAGTGTAGACGTGTGCCTTGGGGTGTTCAAACTTTACACTCACCCCATTCCATAAGAAAATACGCTGAAATGGGTACAGTACTGTATAAGAAAATGGAGTGAACTTTGGGGCTGAAGAATCAAAGGCACACCTCGATACCTGTCACTGGCTGCAGGGTGGGGATGGGGGTGGAATGGTGTGAGCATTACTGTTGACAATCCCAAGTTACACCCCTGATGCCTGTCAATCCCTACAGGGCAGGGTATTATGGTCAGAAACCCTAATGCCCTGGGTGTTGTTATGTGACTTCTTAACCTAGCAACAGCATTTAATACATTACATTATAAGGACAAGTACATGTTTTTAATACATTTACAGACAGTTACATAAACTTAATTTTCTTCATAGAATAATTTAAATTTAGTAACAGTGGTAGTACAAAGCAATTACCCAGACAACTTGAAAACTATAACTACTTTATATTGTACATTGACACCACATAAACTACTTTATATTGTACATTGACACCACATAAGGACCTCCTTGAAATTGAGATGCAAATGTCACACATTTATCAGTTTTCTAGCAGGAATATTTTACTATCCTAAATACATTTCTTGCTTCAGTAACTGCTCGGCACATCTATTGCATGATCTACTTATTGACATTTTACACCTGCTATGCAGTGTACTGCTGCTTACTACACCAACATCATGAACCATAAAACAGATGACTGCCATAACTAGGGTGGCACTATCGCACAGTGGTTTAAGACTCTAAGCTACAAATCTGGAGATCTGGGTTTGAATCCCACAGTTCCCACTTGCATACTGGGTGACCCTGAGCAAGTCACTTAACTTCCATGTGCTCCCAGGTTGCCCCTGTAAACAAACTTTCAGCTTAGTGTGCCACTCCTGGTTAAACAATTGAAAGAAAAAAATCACAATATATTATTTTTCTTGCTTTATTTTGCTACTACAAGCTTTGACTAATTCATCCAGCCTTAAATGTACTTTTTATAGCTTATGTGTCTGTAACCTAGGCAGCACTACACTTAAAATCTTACACATACATAAATAAATGATCAGAATAACATTTATTTCAGTAGTATCTCCTTCCTTTTCAGGTGTCCATGACACTATGTATATATTTATATAGTTTAACTTCAAAGCACTAAACCTATTCAAATGCATAAAACACAAGACTTTATTCTCTTCACACATTACAGCTAAACTTCAGGTCCCAGAGAGATAAAAATGTAGAGCTTCTCCTAGCTATTTGGGTGGGTGCTTCAACTGAGTGTGTGTGGTGGTAGTGGTGGTGGGGGTGGGGGTAAAAAAAGCTTTTAAGAAACAGACACTCTACCATCCAATATAGGATAGTCTTCTTTGGGTGACGTATTTTACTCCTTTGTGGGCTTATATCTTAACTGTCATTCTTGTGTTGCAAGTGCTTGCTTTCCTCAAGTGCTGAAATTTCAGGATGCGGCTTCACAAGTGCTGTATAAGGATGCAGTTCCAGGCACTCCTTAATTACTTTTTCTATCCTTCTGAACCTTAAGCTCTGATGCCCCAGGTAGCTCTGATAGTCAGTTGTTCCAACATGCTAGATCCACCTCATGCCCCTCCCACATGAACCAAAATAAAAAGGTGGGGTGGATCTTTAGGAGCTTCTCAGGTGAAGGTGGGGTGGATCTTACCCCCTCAAAAGAACCTAATGCTGCCTCCCACTACTCAGGCTCCAGTTCTTGTACCTCCTATTTAAAAAATCAAACAGTGCCCTGCAACCATTGACTAACATGAAAGCGTAATTATTTGAGGTCGGAAAGCATTTCTTGGAGGAGGGTAAGGCAGAGGAGACTATTTACACCTTCAACCAGTTCCAGTGACAGAAAACATGACATCAGCCCTTTTATGCATGCAAAATGTATGCAAACTCCGCCCACTGCAGCCATGAAAAGGGAAAAAAGTTAATAAGGAGGAATGGGTTAATATCCCAAACCCCGGTCATTGATATGGGTTAACAGGAGGAGGACCTAGTGTCCCTGGAGATGCTTTCCTTCTCCTCTGTGAGTCCCAAAGACAAGCAGGCATTTTCCTCACTCACCTGGTCAACTGATATCCTATGCAACACATAATCGGTTGCACTTAGCACCACTGTCCAGATAGAGGAGTAACCAGCCTTTTAAAAAGTACACACACAGTTAAACACCATAACCAATAGGCCAGTGGTCTGGTGGCCACCTAGGACCCCAGAACATTTTTGGATTTTTGATGCATTTTGGTGTTTTGGGGGGGGGGTCAATTGTGGGGGTCTTCAGTACCCTGCTACCATAGCTTTTTTATGTACCAGTCTGAAGTACTGCACCCCCAAGGAGAGAGTGAAGTACTGCCACATCCCAAGGAGAGTATTCTCTTGGATACTAAAGTCCCCCCCCCGGCTGGTCCTTGATGATAAGGGTTTGGTGCAAACCCTGACTGTCAGCCCATGAGCAGTAGCTCTATTGCTGTGCCTAATACTCTGCACACATTTTGCATATCATATCTTTTGTTATCTTTCAGGAATTTATTAATACCACCTTGCTTTTTAGTGTTCAAGAACATGTATCCATTGTCGTTACTATATCTATTATTGCTGTATCATAGCCTGGGGTATCCCTTCCTCAGGTCACACCTGAAAACGAGTACCGCCTCAGTGTGCTCATCCCAGTCACTAAATTTTAAACAAATAAAATAAGGGGCATACATGAACAACAGGGAATGGGAAGGTTTAGGGGGTGTACACTAAAACACAACTGCCAGATAGTTTCAGTTTGATTTTATACTTGCATTTTTGACTAGTTCTGATTTATCACACTAATAAATCCCCTAGATTTTTGCGACAAATGTATTTACCCTTGCACACAGTTTATCAAGTCTAAGAACCGCTCTGCGCAAACACTGAGGCAAGGGTTACCCCAAAGGGCATTTGGCTGGGAAGCCAAGTTTCAAGAAAATACAAAATCACACATGCCCCCACAATGCAAAGCATCATGGGATGCATATGCAAATCACCACAGAATGTTATACTGGTCCAACTTTAAGCAGAATTGCATGGTGCTGAAAGGCCTCTCACACAGTTTGCAAAGGGTGCTAACAGAAGACATAAACACGTGTTTCGTCCTACCAGGACTCATCAGTATGCCTCGTCTGTTTGACACCCCAGTGGAATGGACCAGCTACCCTTAAGGCAGTGTGCCTTGGATATATTGTGGTGAACCCATTAAAATAAAAAACATTTAAAAGACAAAGAACCGCTATGTAAACACTGAGCCAAGGGTTACCCAAAGGGCATTTGGCTGGGAAGCCAATTAGGGGTAACAACACATGCTCATTGTGTAAAGACATGGATGCATATGCAACTCACCACAGTGGTGTGATTTATTATGCATCCCATGATGCTTTGCATTGTGGGGGCATGTGTGATTTTGTATTATCCAGTCTTCTCACTAGGCATCCCCAAGGAACTGTTTTTTTTCCATGGCAGTCTGCTTCTCGCCTCTGTTCACTGTCATACCAGCACTGGGCATGAATGTGAATCTTTTTTTTTCTTTTTTCCCTCTTCTTCTTTTTTTTTGTCATGTGCCCATTTCCCCATTGATGCACTACGTCTTCAGTATTTGCCATTCCTGTTTTATGCGTTGTTTGACCCCCCCCTTTGTTTGGTTTGGTTTGCTTCCCTTTCTAGGGCAGTGTCCACCGACGTTGTCCCTCACACTTCCCCCTTGGAGACCCCCCTCTGGCTGCCACAGCTGCAGTAATACAATTTTAGACATTTCCTGTGCAGTTAAATCCGATGAATGTGACTCAATGTGGAATTCCAAGAGTAGTGAAACTATTGCTTTTTTCTGTTGTTCATTGTTACCTGATACTTTTAGGATATATTTACACATCATTACTGGTTGTAAATATGGATATACTATGAAAAACCCTACATTCAAGAGCATGGGCTGCATTTTCAAAGGGGTAGCAGTGCTTACATCAAACCCTGCGTCAACCCTATTGTTTATTTGGTGCAGCTGTGCCAAACTCTTTTGACGCAACTGCACCCAAGTTTAGTATATCAGGTGCAGTTGCAACACTTTCCACAGCTTATGGCAGATTGTGTCAAATATTTGGCACAAGCCCCATAAAAATGGTCCATGGAATGCTACAAGTTAGACCTGGGGAGCTGGTCTAACTTGTGGCATTTGGTGCATGGAAGTGAAAATCCCAATCAGCGCCAGGAGAATTCCACAAGCCCCATGTCCCATGTGATCGGTGTACCAGGGGTTTGTGGCATTCTCATGGTTTTTGAAAATCAAACCCCATGTGTTTACTTCTATTAAACAGGCAAGTGGTTATTTACAAATTCTGTTTTAATGTGTAAGTAAACAATGTTATACATTTATAATCATTAATTTGTGCCATGAAAATTGTGAATTTTCACCTTTACTGTTTTGAGTTGTATTCAGTGGGTTACTTAAACCGTGGATTTGTTTTCTGCAAACCATGAAATGATATTCCGGGGGTTATATAATTTTCAGAATGCCATGGCATTCATAAAGAAATTCCAGTAAGCTTTTCAGTAGTGGAATTGCCATTCTACATGAAAGCCACTGGTGGGTTTCCCCATTCCACACAACTCATGGACATTCAAATCCCATCTCAAAACACAAACAGTATCCAGTGCCCCATGCTGCTGAATGAAGATTGAAAATAATTTCAAAGTTTTTTCTATTTTCTTACTAGCTTCCATTATTTCATGATTTTAAAAAAAGGTTCTTTGTTTCATGAATCAGCTGCATTGTGAATAAGCCTTACCACCAATGACAAAGTAAACCGCTCATAGATCAGGTACTTACTTTTATTTTTAACATGCAAATATGAGCTGTGATCTCACCACTTTCTGTATCTGTCTTGTATAACGATCACTCTCTGACTTGGTTTGCCAACAGCTTATTACCAGCAGAGCCAGGTTCTACTCCTAGTCTTCTTTTTTTCTGTATTGCATGCCTGTTTGCTCAGGGTAGTGATTAATGTAGCTGATTGTCAATTAGAGGCTTGAATTTAAAAAGCCTTCATATGAGTCTGTAGCATGGTGACCTGCGGGCCAAACGCTAAAAGCCCTCCAAGGGCTCTGACCCACTATGACCGGCATACTTATTGTTAAATGACCTCCGAGGCTGGAATTCAGTGCTACCAGCAGCATGAGTATTAAAATCATCAGAGAGTTTGAATGTTCTGCAACCAGTGTGACCTGCTTGCTAAGAGCCCTCTGAGGGCTGAAATCCGCCTTGATTGTTGGCCTGATTTTTAAAAGCCTCCAAGGGCTCAGATGAGCTGCAACAAATGATCCAACTGTTAAACGTCCTCATAGGTCTGGAATCTGCCATGAACAGTAGCCTCCTTGTCAAAAGCCCTCCAAAGGCCAAAATCTACCATGCCAAGCTCCTTGATTGTTAGAAGCCCTCCAAGGGCTGGAATCTGTGATGGCCAGGGGCCTGATAGTTAAAAGTTGTCTGAAGCCTGTAATCCACCCCAGCCAGTGCCTAATTGTTAAAAGACCTCCAAGGGTAAGAATCCACTGGGACCAGTGACTTGATTGTTAAAAGCCCTTCAAGGGCTGGACTCCACTGTGACCTGTGGCCTGATAGTTAAAAGCACTGTGAAAACTCATTTCTTAATGGAACTGTGCGCTGTGCTCCACTGTGATCTGTACCTTCCTTTTCCTAATAGATTTCTTTCCATTCTGTGATCTCTGGCACACTTCCTAAACGCATCAGGCACTTTGTTTTATACATATCTCATCATCTTGCCGTCTCAGCAATCAGTTTACAGTCCTGCAAAAATACTCCAACGTTATTACTTGAATAACCCCATTCCATCTCTAATCCTCCATGTGCAGTCCATTTCCAAATCACCAATGTTTGACACTCTTGTTTAGCAAAAAAAAAAACTCAGTTTTTGAGTCTTAGCCACTGGATATACTGTAAAATGTGGCACTTTGATTTTCACAGTCATCTCCCTTCAGTCTGTTAATATCATTCAGTCTTTACCAAATTTCACACAGATGATATTTTTATTTAATAAATAAGCCATCCTATTATCTTTGTTTCACTTACAGACTTTTCTGTTACCCAAAAGCTACATCTCCACTGCTTGCTATTTCTGCCCATTTTCACATTACAGTTACATCATTATTTTGCCCATTCAGTGATGTGATTAAATGTAGATTCGCCAAACTATAAAATATTTTTATAAAAAATAATTCCATTTGCAGAGCTCTGAACATGTTTGCCAAGTCGCAGCTGAGCACTCCCACCCCCCAAAAAAATATTGACACTATTGAATAAAGTGCAAGATGTTCACATAGAAAATGTTCTGAGAAAACCATGTATCCACTGCATGCCTCCTTTGCATAACAAGGTACTGGCCACCAGTAGCGATTAAGCACCCTCACCGGATTCGCCTTCCTGAGTTCCTTTCAGTCCCCGGCCTAGACAGCTCATCAGGACAACTGAAGTCAGATTGAACTATAAAGTGTTTAGCTTTAATCTGACTTCACTAGCGCAGCACACGGATGGTGGGCCTCAGCATTCAAGTTAAGCAGCACTGAACAAAGACACAAGAAAAGTCACCTGCTGGGCTGGGCCAGTACAGATTTACAGTACTACAGAAAGTCCTCCTCCAAGTGAAAGTCCCAGCTAAGCCAGCCTACACAACTGTTACAAAAAATTTAGATACCTGATCTCATCTTGGATGGTAAAGCTGCTGGTGTTCTGCTCACACTACTGGTGGCTGGCGGTAGCTTTCATTGCAGCACAGCAGCACCGAACCAGAATCCTCCTTTCATCCAGTACCCAACCCAGACAGCTCTCTAGAAGTTGATTTTGACTGCAATGCTCAGCTGAGTTGACCACCAACTCGCATCACCGAATTCTGACCTTACTAACTACCACTGACTCATCACAAGGCCCATGTAGAAAGAAAGACCGGTAGTGCATGAGCGTTGAGCGGTAGTGGGAAAATCTGAGGAACTGGTTGGTGGTGTAGGGAAACATGTGGACAGTAACTGTCCAAGCCACTCATCGTAGATGCCTTGGGGATGGGGTCTGTTTGTGTTGTGTGAGTCAGGGACTGGTGAGCATGATCTGTTTGCTTATCCTCTTTGGACAAGAGACCCCCCCACATTACTCCAAAGTGCCAGCTAGGCCAAGGACTTGGAGGACTGATCAATGATTGAGTCATTTTTCAAGCTAGTATGATTAATGAAGTTGTTGGTGCCACTCTGAATTTTCTGCAAGCACGTGCATATGGGAAGTATGCATGGTTATGCCACTTTCCCCAGATCTTAGCATACATATTGGGCTGCAGTTGTAGGCCTAAGACCTCTAGCAACCCAAAAAACAGTTTTCTACCCCACACTCACAGGGCAACAGGGACATGAACTACACTAGTTGTTATCCTACTGTGTCTCTTGTTGCAATATGAACAGTAACCTCCTGAGCTTGTGAGATAAGCATTTGCTCTTTGTTTTGTGGAGTAAATAATACTAGTCCCCTATGGTGCTTCATGTATAGCAGAAACCATTTCTTCCCATAAATCAGGGCTTGATAATGCATCGCAAGACTTCTTGGGTACCTGCCCTTAATCTCTGGATTCTAAGTCTTAATTCCTTACTTTTTTTTTCTGTAGTTCTGTAACCAGGCCTGTCCCCCAGCTGCTGCCTATTGTGGCTTGCTCGATATGTTGAGGAGGGAGACAGATGAAAAAAGAAAGTGTTGCATAGCCCCTTCTAGAGGACTGGCGGAACTGCTGCCAATCGTGGCTTGTTTCATGTGTTGGGGTGAAACTGGCATCTGCTGGCAGTATTGAGAGCGCACATGGTGAGCTGTGAGGTGAGCTGCTACTGGCAGCATCAAAAGCACACTCAGCGGACTGTGAAAGGAGCTGCCACTGGTGGCATTGAGAAAGCATGCTCAGTGGTCCGTAAGGTGAGCCACTGCCGGTGATTGCAAACCCTCTTGGTGGGCCGTAAGGGGAGCTGCCACTGGCAACAGCAAGAGATACCACTCAGAAGGCTGTAAGGTGACCCACCACTGACTTGCATATAGTAGTCTGGGTCACCTGATTTAATATTTTGGTACTTGTAACCCAGTGTTCCTCTTCTATTCCATATAGTACAATGCAAAGCAATTCTCTCCCCTCCTTGTCCATACCACATCTGGCAATGTTAATTATCCAGTATCAGACTTATAAAGGTCTTGTAAAGTTAATGGCAAAGTTCAAGTTCAGGTGCTCTAATAGTTCCACAACAGGGGCCACGTCCTCTCTTGTTTCACTCTCCAAATCCTAATCTGAGGCACGGGTAGGGAGGGAGGTGTGTGTGTGTGTGTGTGTGTGTGTGTGTGTGTGTGTGTGTGTGTAGGGGGGGTTGTTTTCTCTGTATGTATCATCTGTGGCGTCCGACTGGAAAGGGGGCAGGTGGCTCCCAAAATGCCTTAATGTTCATTGTTACTCCTAGGTTGGTTATTGTTCAGTCTATATTGAGCTTAAAGTATAAATGTCAGTTATAGAGAAAATCATGACATATCAAGCTGGCAATTCCCCTCTCCCCATTTCCCCACTCTTCCTGCAGAGCATTAGTACTACCTGTTACATATCACTGTCGTTGTCCTGGCCTGGGAGCACTACCCACATCAACCCCTCCCCATGTCATCCAATTCTGAGCCTCCCAACCATTCGGGTACCAGACAACAACAGTTAAGTCTCTGATGTTGGGGGGGGGTCCCATATTTTATCCCTCACTTTGAGCTCCAGGGGGATAAAGGCAAAATAAATAGGGGGGTGGTGGTGGGAGTGCAGAGGACCAGCACACTGCACCTTCTTTCCTTGAGTTCTCGGGGCAGACTAAGACGCCCCATGCTGCTGTTGTGCTGTTAGCTGGGCTATGCTGTTTTCCTCCTTCCCATTAGGGTAGTGGTGGGTGTGATATTCATTTCATGGACTGGTCAAACAGCTCAATCATGCGGTGTCTGATCCCCTTCCTGTGGTCCTCCCAGCCCCATGCAAGCAGGCAAGCAAGCAGTGTAGCAGTTTGAAGAGCTGCTTTAATCAGTCTTAACTCCATGCGGTTTATTAGTGTGGGTACATACCTTCTGAGTAGCCATAACTTATTTTTCCTTATCACCACTCCTCACTGTTTCAGCCTAGTCTCTCAATCTGGTGTCACCTGTCTGAAGGATTGCAGCAGGGTGCCGGTGTCCTCCTTCACTGGGGGGGCACTATGAAACTCCCTATCTCCATGATGTTGGTCTAGTTCTAGTCCATCCCACAGTCGGACACCTCTGTCCGCTCTGTCACTTTGCCTATTTCAAGGGCCTCCACCATCAGTCCTCTGCACAACATTTCTTCTTTTGTTTCTGCAGGGGTATTGTAGGTCATGGCTTCATCCTCATAGAGAATCCTAAGGCACGCTGGGTAAAGGGACTGGAATTTGAACTTCTCTGCCTTAAAAGCCCACTTCATATTAGTATAAATTTGCCATTTTTCTAAACTTTCGTGTGGGTAATTATGACTGAAGGTCAACCTATGATCTCTATAATAGATCTCCCTTTTTGCCATGCATGGAAAATTAAATTTAGTTTTGTTTGAAAATGGAGCACTCGGAACACAACTCAGTGGGTTCTTGCAGTTGGAGAGTTATGCTTAGGGATCATCACTCTATGAGCATATTCTATTTCTAGCTGATAGTGCCCAAACTTCTTGGAGTAATGATCCCATAAAAGTCACCATGCAAGGACCCTCCACACCCTCCAGGAGATGGCATATTCTTATGTTTTGCACTTTGATCTATTATCTAGGCCTGTGAATTTTTCTTGCAGTTTGCCATTTGTCTGTGAAATGTGGCCCAACAAGCACTCTGCCATCTCAGCTCAGTCCTCAGTGTCTCAGATCCATTGTTCCTCTCTGGTGACCCTCCTTTCCACAGTTGAAAGCTCCACTTTTACCTCCCAAATGCATTGCTTGGTTTAATTTCTGAACTCCCTCAGTTCATTCAAGACTGCTTTCATTTCCTCTGTATGTTGCGCGGGCCCCGCTGACAGTGACATTCCCGCCATCAGCTCTATACTATCATCAGGGGTTTCATTTCACCAAAACCATGAGGGCTGCAAGACCATCAGTAAAAGTTACTGATTAGATGTTGTCAACACCCTTCATTACGTAATGTATGTGAGCAGAAAAACATGCACTTACCACATTGCACACAGATGAGGGCACTTTACTGGATGCAAAAAAGTGTTTCTTCCATAATAATAGTTAACACAGTATTATAACAAACACCAACTCAATGTTTCACATGTGAACCACGCTTTATGAAGAGACCCCATTAATAAATCGTGGTTCATAAGTGAAACATTGAGACTGTGTTCTCCCCGATGTTTCTAGGCTTCTACAATGCTACGTTAACTACTGTCATGAAATAAACACTTTTTTGTATCCAGTAGAGTGTCCTCATCAGTGTGCAGTGCTGTGAGTGTATGTTTTTTGTTTTGTTCTCAGACTGACTGTTTACTAGCGGCACCACAATTCAGTGACATGGAGTGGCCATCTTTATCTCTTACTGTTACATAATGTACTTGAATCTCAGGGCATGGTTCTTTCCTGCATTAAAGAGCAGCTGACATTTTAGGGGCAGGTGGCTCATGGCAAGGAGCTGCCTGCCTCAGGACCTAAATTATCCCCCAAATTATGTGAAGAGTATGCGGCCATACTGCAGTAAATAAATAATCTTTCATTAACACACACACACACACACACACACACACACAAAACTGGAGCTCCTTTAGGTCCTGGGGCAGGCAACTCCTTGCAATAAGCTGCTTGCCCCAAGGAAAAAATATTTCAGCAGCTCTTTAAGACTCAGCACATATCCCATTAAGTTCAGTTTGCTTTTATTAGAGAGGTGATGGTGTCATGATCATCCACTTGTACTCTGCCTCATGTTTCTCCTTCTCCACACGACGCCCTATTAGGATGTGCTCCTGCATATAATTGGATGTTGGTGGACTGTAGGTGAGCAGAGACTCACCGTGTTCCATTCTGATTTCAATATCAACCATCCGAGGCAGACTGGGAGTAGTTTAGGCTCCAATCAGGGGTCAGAAGGAAAATGACAGACCACATCCTTATGGGGGACAGTGCAGAGGAGGGTGGAAAACAGAAATTGGAGGTGGAATACAGGTGGATGGTGCCACCATGCTCTCCCTAATGTTATTGCACTGTATGGACCTTTATGTAACCCCCCTCCAATCAAATGCTCTGTCTGACTAGATGCATGGGGGTACTTTTTGAAAGCTAGAGAGTGGGGTGGTTGGGCTAGTGATAACTGGAGGTAAGTCAATAGCTCCAGATTTGGTGGGAATATGTGGATGAGTGATGACTAGAAGGAGTAGCTGGCTCCCCATTAGAAGGAAAAATCTGAAGTATATAAAAAGTAAATAAAGCAGAATCAAAGAAGAATATATTAATATCCTTCTATAAGAAGGAATAAACAAAGACGATCTTTAACCAAACAAAAGGAGATACCTTCCATAAGAGAGGAAAAAGATAATCTTTAAATGAATAAAAGGATACCTGCAGACGACACAGACAGTGCGTGTAGTGTGTGAACACCCAACACCACTCAGCTGCTCGAAACTCCTGCTGGGCTTGTGCACTGTTTGCCTCCACACCCTTGATGTCTGTCTCTGTCAATCCTGAGTCTGGTTGTTGTTGACTTTGGTAGGCACACCTGGCCCATCTGGTCCTTCCACCCAGGAAAGATTCAGTATAGTGCTGCTGTGCCAGGGCTGCAGCTCACTCTTACCTCCTCTTCCTCTGGCTGTCCAGATCAAGGATGTGGCAAGGGCAATGGCTTGTTGTTGTTAGTGGCAGGCCAGGGTGGCAGCTGCAGGTTCTGCTTGGCTTTACTCCATCTTCTCTTTTCCTGTCTCACTCTCACTCACACCTCCTGGCTTGTCAGCCCTGACTGACAGTCATTCTACTCTGCAACTGAAATATTTTTTAGTATTTATGAATTATTTTAATTTAAAGGATGGCATCCAAGGATCCCGACCCTCTTCAGTCCCTCACAGGCTATACCACAGTATGCAGCACGTGCTAACTCACAGGCACGGCACTGCAATTTTTCATGGCCGGGAGGATGGCTTGTACATACGCTGATATGCTATGTTTGTGACTGGGAGTGGAGCGGGTTCTAGAGGGAGGGAGGATGGGTCAGGCAGGCTGACAGACTGGTGGGGGGGGGACACAGGAGACTGAGAAATTAGCCTGAAGGCCACACTAGAACAAGCAGACAGCAGTAAGGGGTGCAACAAATTCACAGGGGGTTGCAAATGCCACCCCTGCTGACTCCTAAATTGCCCCAGCTATCATTGCTGCTTACTTTGGTTGGGAGCATTTTACGTTTTCCATTTTCTTTTTTTTTTGAGGGGGGTCCTTTTTTGGATTAATCATGTACAAAACCCCTCTACCTGCCTGATGTAGCAGTTTCAAAACTGCACTAATTATCAGCCATTTTAGGGGTATAACATTTGTGACTGGATGGAGTTAAGTGTTTACACAACCTGCATAATGGATGATGTCACCAAAGTCTGCTCAGATTTGACACATGTATGTCACACACACTGTGTTAAACCATGACTGACATGCTTAAAGTGTAAATAATAACACTTCCTTTTTCAGAATGTAATATCTTTCCGAAATCATACATCTTTATGTTATGTGTTAATTTACACCCACTGTGTTATATAAAGATTTGTACACTGACAGTATTAAGAATCTAACATTTCCCTTTTTAGGGTGTGGTCTAGGTTTTTCATCCAGTGGTTTGTGTGTTTTGGCCAGATTGGTACAGGGCTTTTGGAGGTGAAAAAAGGGACTCATGGCTACTGCATATTCCAAACTGACTAATGACTAGATTTTTTTCAGTATAAATTTACATATTTTTCCTTGTATTCATTTCTTTTACTAGGCCAAATGCATTAGGCATAGTACATTTGCAAGGATGTCCTGGGAACCAAACAGTGCAGTATAATATATAAAATGCTATTTGGTATCAAATTCATACATAACAATGCATGACTAAACAGTGAGATATACTGTATGAGAGCATTACAATAAGCAACCATAGGCAACTCAGAAATAGTCAGCACTTACCATGGTGTGTAATGAAACTGACATACTGTACCTTGCAGTTGCGTGATAATCCTAATTGTGTACTAATCTGTGGATTATGGTCTGGAGATTAATTTAAACCAATTGCTTACACAACTATCACTTACACAACTATCAACCCTGTGATAGATTTTATTTATCATACATCAGACTCTGATGGATCTGGGTTTGCTGGCTGGAGAGTAATTTCAGTGTTTGGAACTTAGCAGGGTGAACAAAGGTCCTGGTTTAATTTCAATACAGTTTTTTTACATCTCATGGGGAGTTTTTGGCAAGCTTCCCCAGTTGTGCTATCACTTTCAATGACTTTAGCGGCTTTTTTTTCTATATGTGTCTGGACAAATTGTTTCACTATCCTCTCCTTCTTTCTTTTAGGTCATGCATTAAAAAACGAGGTGCTATCTGCCTGTACTGATGGTTGTTCAGGTGGGTGTTAAAGGTCCCATGGCACTGGTTAAAAAAGAGTAGGGGAATTTCCCAAATATCCATGCACCATTCATTAACCCACCAAAGTATTTAGCCCATGTATATTTCAGTCAGTTCACATTTCAGCTCGGAGAATAGAAAATGATTGCACAGTGTGCTGGCACAGTCTTGCTGCTGGGTTTCTCCCTAGAGTTGGCTGCACATTAATGACTGCTCAGAGGGTGAGCTCTTTGTTAATTACTCACTCTTGCCAGTATTCTGCTCATCTACACAGTGCAGAAAATACAAAATAATTAACCCTTAGGTGTCAAGGATGGGCTGAATCATAACAGAGTGTTTTTTGTGCCATCATGTGAGCTCACGAGTGAAGCCTAAGCACTCCGGATGTCACAGAACTGCACAAGGTGACTAACAGTCAGCCCATCCTTAAAATGTGGGGGTTATCTGTTTTTATAATACAAGGGTTACCTTGTTTTGCAACCTGAATTGGAGAGTAAAGAAAGCAAAATATTGTTTCCAAGAGTGGAGAAAATAATGGTGAAAAGCTACTGAAGTAAAAAAAAATTCAGTTGCGGTTGAAAACAACAGCTGAGTGTGCATGCACTGTAATCAGACTTCTGATTGACAGATTTATGGGGAAAATGTCAATCTTAATGACTTTGTTGAATTAAATGACATGTTTGGGTTTAAAAATCCGGTCTTAACAGGTGCTGAATGGGTTTAGAATGACTTTCTGAAACTGTCAACAAAACAAAGTAACCATGTATTATAAGTAGGGTTGCCTGAATTCGATTTTTTTTTGTTATAATTTCGATGGAATATAAAGATTTTTATTTTTCAACCTTTTTCCTGAGCTTTATGGATTTAAATTTTCACAGCCACACAGAATTATGGGTTTTCAAGCATTTATTTAGATTTATATAGATTTTATTTTCCCAGTTGCTGTTAATGACAGTAAACACTGAGGATTTATAAACTAATAAAAACACAAATTCTTATCATCGTGTCAAAATATAAATATATATTTTTTTTAACTCTCTTTCCTCCGGTCGTGATCCTGAGAGCCATCTCTCAGGCATCCAACCTGTTCCTGCCCAGCCTGAAGCCCCTCCCCATCCGAACCTTCTTCTCCCCCAACCCACCTCGCAGCTGGCACCCCCAACTTAACCCCTCCGAGGTAGGGCCACCCCTCCTACCTTGGGCACTCTTGAAGTTTAGACTCCAGTTGTGGATGTGGGCCCCGGGCAGGAGATCAACGAAGGCCAGTGGAGTCGGATCCGGCTGCAGGCACGGGGATTGGTGCCGTCGCTTACCCCCAGGACCAGGTTTTTCCAATTTCTGTGCCTCCCTCCCTCTCCATGCGTGAGCACATTCTGACGCAACTGGTGCATGGCCACCCTGCCTGCGTCACCCATGCTACTATGTGACGGCCCAGCTTGCTGCAGTACCCCTTGGTCTCCACCAGAGGTCACTGGCACGCCGGGCCATCCCATCCCCTTGGTCCAGGGAGGAGAGCACCACATGGGTGCTCAGATCTCAACCCATCCTCTGCCGACCCCTGGCGCCCAAGTCCATTCCCAAACACAGGTCGCCGGCGTGCCGCAAGGTGTGGCGTCCAGTACCTCAACCCTCAGCGCCACCAGGCCGGCCTCAAAAATAGCAATATAATTTGTTTTGCCTATCTGTAAATTTAGATTATCGATGGAAATATTTTTTCATCGATTTGTGTGTGGGTAGTGAAATGGACATTTGTCGACATTTACCGATTTAAATCTAATCCTGGCAAGCCTAATTATAAGCACATAAAGTACTCAATGGTGCAAAATACTGTAGAATTAATCAAAACTAAGCTTTTAAGGCACTACAACAATGCAAAAGTGGCAGAGAAATCAGATGAAAAGGCACAGAAGGCAAGGAACTGGACAGACTGGAAAGTTGTCCTGTTGCTCAGATATTTAAGTACTGTTTCACAGCATCCATTTTGCTTTGATGAAAATATCTAACCTGAGCACAAAAGAGTTGGTGTGAAACAAAGGCTAAATTAAGCTGTAAATGCTGAAAAATGATTTTGCAGAATTCAAGAATATATTGTGCAGAATTACAAAAACTATGGCACGGAAAACTGGCATGTGTGATTATGCATTGCATTTATTGTTGCTGGAATACTATATTACAAGTTACCGGGGCATCTGCTTGTTCTCTTACAGCATAGTAGACTTTGAGCATGAGGTTTGGGTGAGGCAGCTATAAAGAGACATCTAGTGGTGACCTTATTAACTTATTATAAATCACTTGAGTTAGCTAGAGTGATTTATCATAAGTTCCAAGTCTTATTTGCTTTTAATTTTAAAAGTTAAATAAAGCCCATTTTCTCCCTAGCTCTGAAGTGAAATGGGCCACTCCTAACATTCCCAGATAAGAGGTACTGTACAGTGCCTCTGATTTGTAATCAGGGCTTCCACTGTTCAATGTTTATTGTTATTTTTTTCTAATTCTGGTGCTTATTTGTCATTTTTTTTTAATTGCATATTTTTTGAAAAATTGCATTTTTTCCAGTGTGTATGAATAAAAGCAATAAAAATGTGATGAAAAAATTACGTTTATTTTGTTTTTATTGTGTTTCTTGGAATAAAGTTTAAAAGTCATGTTTAACGATTAAAATGCTTACGTTGCATTTTCAGAAAGTACTAGTACTATGACTGCAACACTGCTACAGAAGGTGCTGGGATTCACAGCTGAAACTGTTTGTAAAAAAATCTTGCAATACATTCTTAGTAAGTCCATTAGGATAAAGGGAAAAGGAAAATGGACATTGCTTAACCAAGAAAGGCACACTAAGCCAAAGCTTGTTTCCAGGGGCGACCCGGGAGCACAAGAAAGTTAAGTGACTTGCTCATGGTCCCACAGTATGCAAGTGGGGGCTGATGGGATTCAAACCCAGGTCTCCAGGTTTGCAACTCAGTGCCCATAACCACTACCCTATACTGCCTTAGTAGAGCCATCTTAATGAGGGGAACATTGTGGGCATCACAGAGTGAAGTGGAATTCTATCTTAGCCATCAGCATCACAGAGCAGTATTGAAATGGGTCAGTAATTAACCCGCAGTCTCAGTGCTTTCTGGTTTTAACCTAATGCCTGAAAAAGTGTCTGGTGGTGTTTTTTGGGGCATTGTCTGTTAAAACCTAAAACCAGACATGCTATTACCTACCTAGGTACTGTATGTATAGAATGTTGTGCAACGGTACATGCAGTGTTTTCTTCACCCCCGCTCCTTTCCATTGTGACTCTCCCCTCCACCTGGTATGTATACAATATTGTGCAACCCTGTATGCAGGGTCCTTTTTTCATTTAAACTCCCTTCCCACTGCTTTTCATTGTAACTCTCCCCTTCCCCACATATGGGTGCAATCATGGCTAAAAGGTTGGATAGGGGGACGTGGCTCTACCAAGCCTTTTGCACCAATACCAATGCAATTGTCCGTGTAGCACAGGGCTAGATATAAGACTGCATCATTTTTAAAATAAATGTGAGAGAGAATAGCAGGAGAAAAGTCTTGAGAGTCACAAGTTATTATTGTTTATTTTACAAAAATGACAATGTCCAGGTACAAAACAGCTCATATTCCACCAGTGCTCTGTATCCATCTCCTTCATCCCCACTACCAAGGACATTTGCATGAAAACAAGATTAGAGTCCTTCCAGGCTGCCCCCCGGACCTCCCACCTGTGGCATCACAATCATTTCCACAGCAACAGATGTTAATGTCACAAACTTAGCACCTTGAGGGAGAAGCAGGAGGATGGGGCAAAGCCTGGGGACCAAGACCCTCCAACGAATCTCCTCAGCAACAAAGAAACAAAAGACAGAACATCAGTGAAATCTAAGCTGTCCTCTGTCTAAGCATTCAACTTCAAAATGCTTTCTTGGATACTGGGAAAAAAAATCACCTTAAAGGGGAACAGAAAAACTGCAGCACTCATCTAGTTCATATCTGGCCACCCATCTCTCCCTTTCTGATTTCTGTCACCCTTGTCCCCAGAACCAGCCCTCAGTGTCATAGTTTTTTTTAAATCTCACATACAAATTTAGAATTGTGGAATGTGGCAGCACAAAGAGGTTCAGTGGCCCATCCCATCTGTCTGTGCAACCTACTCTCTTACATTTGCCCTACTGACACATATTACAGTTCCACTATTGACTTGAAACCTACACAGTTATGCACCGTAATACAAGACAAAGACCCCACCTTCACTTAACAGGACCATGAGAACTCCCCCCCCCACACACACACACAAACACACACCACCACAACCACGACTGCCAGTCAATAACATCAATGGCAAACAGATCATCCCTGTTTCTCGTAAACTTTTTTGTTGTTTTTCAGTTTTTTTTACAGTTTTTGGCTAGGAAAGACGCACCAAGCCAAGACTTGTATCTTGTATTCCATATAGTATGTTTCATGGCAAAATCAAAAACAGAAGGGAGTTTTTTTTCATGGGCAGGTGTAACATGGAGACACTGCTTCTGGTTGGCTTTGCGAAAAACAGCAAAAAATAGAGAACAGAGCTATATTCCTTTTTTTTTCACAAGACAAGCCAGAGTATCCTTTATATTATACCCATCCATAAAAAACACCTTTCTGCTTTTCACAAAATTCTAAGTACACAGAATATAAATATTCCTGACTGTCCTCTGCCCTCTGAGCTCTTGACAAAAGAACCCCCCCCCACACACACACTCACACACGCACACTTTCTTTTAATCAAGTAGCCAGAGTACAGCCTTGGTGACCTTCAATGAATTTATATATTTTAAATTTAATTGCAGGTCACGGTGGTACTCCTTAGTAGCAACCTGCTCACCAGAAGTGAACAAATTACAGCTTGAATGTTTCAATCCGTCTCTCTCTTCTGCAGGAACTGAATATGTGCTCCTTGGAACAGAGAAGAGAGAGAGAGGGGACATGATTGAAACATTCAAGTTCATAAAAGACATTAGCAAGGTAGAGGCATAGGAACTTTTTCACTTCAAGAAGAGCTCCACGACCAGAGGACATGACTTCAAGGCTACAAGGAGGGAGGTTCTCTACCAACACCAGGAAGTTTTTCTTCACAGAAAGAGTGGTGGATGCTTGGAAGAGCCTGTCCCAAGAGGTTGTGGGGGTCAGCACTGGGGGGGATTCAATAATGCATGTGATAGACACAAGGGAGCCCTGACTACAAAGGGCAACTGGAGTGTCAAAGTAGGTCTAAAACAAATGGGCAGACTAGATGGATCTAGCGGTCTCCTTCTGCCATCAACTTCTATGTTTCTATGTTTCAGCTCATCTTCCCTTGGCCATTTGTAACTTTATCTAGCTCATCCAAATCATGCAAGCTGCAAACAGTGAAGCAATTTTCCTTTAAAGCAGCAATGTTTGTTAGTCATTATGCAGTCATCATGTCATTTTTTTCAGCAATAATAATTTTTGGCAGAAAGTAAACATCAATATCCATTTATCTTTTGTTTTTTTCTGATTCCTCAAATATGGGATTTCAAAGTTTTAGAATGTTTTGGAAAGTTGCCGCTCCCATGCAATGCCAGCCTTGAAAAAAATTAAATAAGGTGTGGTGCTGTGCTGTTTACAGTTAGAAACGTGGAAACACTATTCAATTACACTCTCTGTCTGAGTCAAACTCAGTGTAAGATATTTTTAAAAATTGTGAGTGGTGGTCGTCGTTAATGACATGAGTTACATAATTAGCTACATGAAATGGTTTTATAAATATCTGAGACAATTATAAATAGAGGATAAATCACAGAATGTCAGATGGCAGGCCCAGAAATACATTTCTGCTAAAGAAACTATATAATGAAGTTTCTTGCAGACTAAGAAATACTGCTGCTTTAAGTTACAAAACAAAACCTATTGGCCCGGATATTCAGACTGCGCCGGGCAGTGGCGCAAGCCTGGGTACAGCACAACAGGGCTGCACCAGGGCATGGACCAGGTGATATTCAATGGTGCTGTGCCATGGCCCAGCACCATTGAATATGGCACAGAGGGTGCACACACGTTGCATGGTACAGTGGCACTGCACCAGCACAAGACACAGAAACAGAGCAGGGTGATGCACCAGCACAAGTGCAGTTGCGCTAGATGCATCACCACGATATTCAACCTGGGGTTTTCAGATGAGGCCATAATGCATGCAAGGCACAAATGGGGCCATTTGCATGTCAGTATGGCCCTATTTGCATGCGATGTGCTGATCTCCAGGGGAATTGCGCCTGGCACCCTACCGAGCTGCAGCCATCGGGGATCGACACCCTGATGTGCCAATGTAGTCCCCCACTCCCATACACCCAATCGTGGGCTTTTTTATTAATAAAGGTTCCCTGGTGGTCCAGTGGTAACCCCTTTCACCCGATAATGTATTCATTCACGTATTGGACGCAGCCAGCGAGTACAACATAATCTGCATTGCCCATTGTCCACACAGTGGACCAATAGGCATACAGATCATACTGTGCGCACTGTCATTTGGTGGGGCGGGATGGGAGGTGCGCCACCCACCGGATGACGGGGGTGCTGGGTGGTGGGGGACCTCTGGGTGGGTGGGTGGGAGGGGGGTACCACTGGACCACCAGGGATCCTTTAGTGCTACAAAAGCCCGCGATCGGGTGAGGGGGGGTTTACCACTGGACCACCAGGGATCCTTCATTATTACAAAGGCCTACGATCGGGTGAAGAGGGGCTGGGGTGTCCACTAGACCACCAGGGGGAGATGTGTGCCTGGCAATGGTGTTCTGGGTGGGTGGGTGGCCACCCATGGCTGGTGGCTGCTGTGTTGCGCTGTGCAATTTAGCAGTCCACCTGTGAGTTGCTGGGACTTGCTCCTGCTTTTTTGGGGCACAACTTTGAGCCCTCCTGTGTGGCGCAGTGCAGTCTTGCACCAGCATGTCGCCACTTCGGGCTGAATATTGGGATGTGCCGCGTTATGCATGGGCAACGCCTGCATCTGCGCCACTTAGGATACCATTGCGCCTGCATTGGGACTTGTACTGCGCTTGGGCCATTTGAATATCCTGCCAGGGCACAATGCGGGGTTGCTCCAGCGCAACTGAGTTGCGCCAGGCGCAACCCCTTTGAATATCCGGGCCATTGACTACAACAGGAACAGGATTACAGGAAACAACACTTTTAGCTTATTTTTTGGGGGGAGTCTTACATTTGGTCACAACTTTCCTCCACAAATAATCAACATGCAGTCTGGCTCTGATCCAGTTTGCTTCCTCCCTGTTTTTTCTCTTCAAAGACGATTTTCTCTGTGGCTTACTGGCTTGGGTCCTGTTTTCTCCATTCTCCACCACACCTATGCTACAGCCCTAGTTAACCCTCCATTTTATAGGCCACAGACAATAGGCCTTGGTGTCAGCTTGTCTGGAAACTTTTTGGCTCCAGCAGAAAGGAAACAAGTTGAAACAGAATTTTTCCAATTGGTCTGCGAACTTCAAATGGTCAGTGACATTACAATTGTGCTGGAAAAGACCATGGACCGCCCCCCCCCCCATGTAGCTTTGTTGGCCAGGTCAGGTCTATAAGTAGATGGTAACTGCTGGCATTGCAAATAATTAAGTTTAAAGATAAAGACCCCAGTCACAGCTGACAGCCCCCCCATACTCGCTGGCAGCTCCAATCCTGTCTCTCATTTATGTACAAAGTAAGTTACTTTACTAAAAATTTTTATTTTAGGGTTCAGATAGGGATCGACCCTCAAAATTACACTAGCTTTAAGGTTTGTGCTGCTGAAGCTTGGTCATATCCTGATGGGGCATTAGGCTGGGGGGGGGGGCATAGCTCTCCCCCTGTGAGTTTTTGGCTCTTGGCTGCTCAATGCATGCTTTTCAGAAATTGTATACCCCAGCTCAGGACAATGCCTGGCTGCTGGCTGGCTATGGCTCTGACAGATTTAAAATAATTTCTTCCGAGTCATTTTATTCTGGTGTATATTTTGCTTAACTATATATGTTGGAACAAGATTACCTAGAAGAAATCGGAGTAACAACACTGACTCAACACACAGGAATCTGACCTGCCAGTACCAACAGTAAAGATAGAACATGATCATCCATTCTAACTGGACTTGGTCCTGGTCTCAGTTTTCCGGAACCAGGATGGGCATTCCCTGACGAGGTGCACCTTGCTCCACACTGCACTCTGACTGTTGTACAGGGCTGCAGGGCTGAGGATGCTGCCGGTACTCTGGATGTAAAGTATTGTTGATAATAAACTCCCTGTCCTGACTGTTACTGTTGGAGGTTCTACTCTCTGTGCTAATCTGATCCTACTGCCTGTTCTCTGGAGAGAATGATACCTACGCTGGCAGAGTGCACCGTAACGTCTTAATATAATAAAGAGAAGATTTCCGTAACTGATAGAACTTAACTCCTTCAGCCAACTCTACCATCATGCCAGCTAAAGTCAGCTTACTTGCACCCCCACCTTGTCCCAAAAATTCATACACTGTCAGGCGATCATGCCTTTGCTGTTTGTGCCCCTAGACTTTGGAATACCCTACCTGCAACCATCAGATGTACCCCCACCCACCCCATCTTTAAGAGCTCCCTCTGGTTGCACCTGAAGTCTTCTTCAGCCTGTAACTGTTCCAAGTAAGCATTAACCCCGACGAAGAAGGCTTCTACTGGGGAATTAATGCATGGTTGGAGGTGGGGTGTTGTGGCATGAGGCCAAATGCTGAGCGCCTACAACCACCCAACCATGCATTAATTCCCCACTAGAAGCCTCCTTCATTGGGGATTATTGTGCTTGTAACATGACAGAATTCATGTTGGTGTGTGCTGCTGTGAAATGTAGGATGCCTTACAAGTCTGAACAGTTTTACAGAACTGTGTTTACTTAATGACAAACATCTGGTACAGATACAGTGAATGGCATTGTAGTGGTGAACAACACACTTAATTAAATAGTTGTGTGTATAGAAATTCGACACATTTCATACAGTGATTTTACTGCTGTTATCGTTGGCTGATTACCGTTCTGTTCGGTGGAAATCTTTGGTTTTCACTCGCGCCTATTGTTTCTGTTATTTCGGCAATGGCACATTTGTATGTAGTCCATTGCATTGTGGGAGTTATCCAGACTTACAGTTACATCGTTATAAGGTTTTGATTACATTTATCTCACAAAGACTATACAATATCACTTGAGCTTTTGATAACTAACATTTATTTTAACATTTGTAAGTATTTGGTGTCTTCTTTCACTGCTTCCGTTACATTCAGTGCTCTCAGTATTCTCGTTGATGCACTACTTATGCGACTGGTTCATTGCTGGGTGCTAGCGACTGTAAATTATGAAAGTGTACAGTCCCATGCACTGTGAATGTGCTAAACTTATATGGGGTGTTGTTCATTTGATGAGGTGTGGATATACTCGGGTATGATATCTCATCATTTTCGGCATAAAAGTGTTTACATTTGTGCTTTTGATTAGTATGTGGCTATGGTTGTTAATGGTGCTCTATATGACTTTTATGTGCTTGTAATGCGTGTTTTTGATAATGGCAAATATCGGTACTACTATCTGAGACGGTGATTAATATTTAGTTGGAGCGGGCATTACTAGTGATTAATCCCCACTCCAACTTTAGTCAGGTGTTCCACTTTGTCCAGTCACTTTCTGTTATTTTTGGTTTCTGCTTTCTGTCATGTTATAAGGCTGCTTGATATCCCCTACCCCCGTTCGGACCCTGGTGTGCACCCTCCACTTCCCTGATCACCTACCCCCTCTGAGCTCTAGCAAGGGGAATTATCTGCCCTGCATGCCCATCACCTCAGCACTTACCATCCTCAAAATTGGATAAATTGTGCTTGCATTATTTCCACAAAATGTAACTATTGTCTGCTTGTTCTTACCCTTGATGTAAATGCTTATCTGTTCATCCTGTACCTGTTTATTTGTATCACCCAGCTCATTGCTCATATTTCACATTGCTGTAATAGAAACATAGAAACATAGACTTTGATGGCAGATAAGGACCGCTTGGCCCACCTAGTCTGCCCATTTCCCCTACCTACAGTACATGATAAGCTGCAGATCCTAGTTAACCAACAGCCTATTTCTTCCTACCCCCCACAAAAATTGCCTTATGTCTGTCTCATGCATTCTTGAATTCTCCCACAGTTTTAGACCCACAACCTCCTCAGGAAGGCTGTTCCATGCGTCCACCACCCTCTCTGTGAAAAATACTTGCTCACATTACCCCTGAGCCATCCCCCTCTATCTTCAAATTGTGTCCCCTTGTTCCTGCACATCTCTTTTTCTGAAAGATGCTACCCTCTTGGATTTTGTTGATTCCACTGAGATACTTAAAAGTTTCTATCATGTCCTCCTCTCCCTCCTTTACTCAAGGGTGTACATATTAAGCTCCTTTGGTCTCTCTTCGTATGTCTTCTGGTACAGACCCTGCACCATTTTGGTTGCCCTCCTCTGGACAGCCTCCACCCTGTCTATGTCTTTGCAGGGATGGGGTCACCAGACCTGCATGCAGTACTCCAGATGGGGTCTCACCAACTGTCTGTACAGAGGGATAACAACTTCCTGTTTTCTACTGGTGATGCCTCTCCCTATGCATCCCAGTATCCCCCCAGCCCTCCTTACTGCCTTCTCACATTGCTTGCCCACCTTTAGGTTATCTGATATAACTACCCCCAGGTACCTTTCCATTTTTGTTGTTGTCAGTATCTCACCCCCCATTGTGTACTCTTCCCTGGGTTTTTGTTTCCCAGGTGTATTACCTTGCACTTCTTTGCATTGAATCTAAGCAGCCACACATTTGATCATTCCTCCGATCTTGTCAAGTCCCTTCTCATCCTTTCCACCCCACCTTGTGTATCAACCCTGTTGCAGATCTTTGTGTCATCTACAAAGAGACATACTTTTCCTTCCAGTCCCTCTGCAATGTCACTTATAAAGACATTAAAAAGGACCGGACCCAATACTGAAATCTGTCGTACCCCACTAGTAACCCCCCTTTCTTCACTGTGGACTCCATTTACTATTACCCTTTGAGTTCTTTTGTCCCGTGAAAGTTTTACCCAGGCTACCACCCTGGGACCCACTACCAGGCTGGCTAATTTGTTTATTAATCTTTTGTGCGGGACTGTGTCAAATGCTTTGCTAAAATCTAGGTAGGCCATGTCCACAGTCCCTCCCTGGTCTACTACTTTGGTCACCCAGCCAAAGAAATCTATTAGATTCATCTGACATGACCTTACCCACTTAAACCCCATCCCACCCCCATTTCTCCACTTGTATAGCCACTTGCGGGGGTGAGGGATTGGGTGTGGAGGTGACAAGTCCAATATTGTGGATGCTAGGGTGTGTCCCAGTGGTGCAAATCCTGCATGCAGGGGCACTCCTCAGATTTTCCTGGCCCTCTGCACATGTGGAAGGGACCAGGACATGTCTGATGATGAGGCAGGACCTGAGTGCATTGCAGATTCAAGGTACTTCACTTCTAGGGAGAGAGGACACGTGCTGCCCAGTATTGCGTTCCCCTTACCAGTCAATCACAGTGGGGCATTGGCTTCAGCTGCAAAGGCTATTGCCCTCCTACCCTCCCTGCCAAAGGAAGAAGGCAGCAATGGCTGCCCAGTTTGTAGGGGTGGCATGAAGGGAAACCAAAAGTAAAGCGGTAAATAAACGCACAAAAGAAAAATCAGTTTTAAAAACTACTGTACAGTATTAAAATAGGTTAGAGAATCTGAACTTGCAACCCCCCACCCTCTCTCTCTCTCTCTCTCTCTCTCTTAGAGGCTCTGGGAATCAGCCTAGAATTGGTATAAATAAAGGCCATCTGTATTAAGCCTTATTCATACCACCCAGCATATTGTTATACATCACAGCAGTTACAGCTCCACATTCCTGAATCTCTCCACATAGAAACCCGTTGAAGACCATACAGTATCCCCTTTCAATATAAGAATCAGTTCTTCTCGACCTATTGCCCCCATTCAGCTCACATTAAACATCATCTCAGCATGGTGTGTTATTTTTAAGAGTTAGAGCCTCTATTCAATATTGAAAACATATTTGCTCTCAGATATGTAGAATAATCCTCTGCTCAAACGCAATGCAAAACCACTATTTGAGCCAGGCTGGGTGACCTTAGGTATCAAACATGTTGGTAGTCTTTTTGAATAGTTGTTGAGTTCTCTCTTTCAGGGAACTGAAGGATACATTTCAGATCCTTGAAATCAAAACCACAGTTTAGTCATAGATTGAAGTGGTACTGAGGTTTTTTCTGAGTCCCACATTAGCAGTTAGCTGAGAACAGAAAATAAACTTAAAATTGACCATTTTCACCATATTCTTCAGGATAAGGAAGCAGATATGTGTACTTGTAAGTATGCTTTGTCCCTAACTCGGCTTATCCATTTTTAGAAAACTCCTATATAAGTCCTAAGGTCAGAATGTTGATTCTGACTTTTTATTTAATTTTTGACAGGCATTTCATCTAACTCTGTTTTATTTGCAGCCCACCCACTGGCACAGGGTTCTGTTTTTCATTCCTGATTAATAGTGTTATACTGTCTATACCTAATTCTGTAGCTTAAGCTGAGGAAACTCAAATACGAGCAGACTAGACAGACCAAATGCCCTTATTCTGCTGACTCTCTGTATGTTGATATGTACACCTCTTCCTACAGTTTTAAATAAGTCCATCATTATTTAAATCTTAGTTGACTTACTTGAATGTAATGAATGGATGTATTTATGTATGTATAGTACAACACCAATGATGATGATAAATTGTCTATCATAAATTTATCACACTATCAAACCTCCAGATAAACATTTATCTGGAGGTTAGATATGTCACAATCGCTTTCCTTGACGTTTACACAGAACAGAACCAATCAGAGGGCAGCTAACCCAATTCTAAGGACATCACAGTAGGCCTGTTCAACACCCAAGCTAGCACTTCAAATCACAGAAAATCAGTAACATTTGCACACAAAAAAAACTGATTTAAAAAGTTGTAACTGTTAAAGTGATGTAGCATAAATTGATTATGCAATGGTTTGACTGAAAATACACAGTTTATCTCCATAACTTATTGTACCCACTATGTGATTATGTGTCGTAATTGTGCCTGAAAATAGGCATATGTACACCTAGTGCTCCTCACCTAGTAAACAAAAGCTAAAAAAAAAATTGTTAGGGGACAAGACTTTCATAACTCACTTGTGGCTTTACAACTCATGAGTTATGGTTTTGCCCTTATACTTGGAGATAAATTGTATATTTTAGGACAGGCCATTGTGTATCCCATGACATATATATAGATATATCTATATATATAGTGTCAGACTGCTTAGCAAAAGAAAGAAGTAGCCACTGTGGTTCTCTAACTCAGTAGCCGAGAAAGTGAGAGAAAACAGTAAGGCATTCTGGAAATACAGAGACACAGAAAGAAGAAGACAGGTTGAAATATCTGGAGAAGCAGAGAGAAGCTGGGAACGCTGTCTGAGGGGCTAAGGCAAGAATGGAGGAAGGAATAGCACAAGCTATTAAGAAGGGAGACAAGACCTTCTTCTGTTATATTAGAGAGGAAGAAGAAGACCAGAAATTGTATTGTTAGGCTAAATAAAGGAGAGGGTGGGTGGATGGAGGATGACCTTGAGAAAGCTGAGATACTGAACAAGTATTTTTGTTCAGCATTTACCAAGTAAGAGGCAGGGGAGGGGCCAAGACTCACGAGGAAAGGTTTACAGAGTGGAGAGGTGGACACCAGCCCATTTACGGTGGATAGAGTCTTGGAGGAACTAGGGAATGTAAAGACAGATGAGGCAATGGGGCCAGATGGGATTCACCCTAGAGTTTTGAAGAAACTCAGGGAAGTCCTAGCAGGTCCGCTGGCAACCCTCTTCAACCAATCACTAGAGACGGGGGGAGGTATCTGGGAACTGGAGGAGGGCAGAGGTGGTCCCCCTGCACAAGAGTGGAAGTAAAGAGGGGGCAGACAATTACAGACCTGTAAGCCTGACCTCAGTGGCGGGGAAGCTGATGGAGTCCCTGCTTAAGGAGAGAGTAGTGAAGTTCCTGAATTCCAGCAGTACAAAAGACCCAAGGCAACATGGATTCATGGAGAGAATGTCCTGTCAGTCTAATCTTATCGATTTCTTTGACTGGGTGGCCATGATGGTGGATCAGGGAGGAGGGGCGGTGGATGTGACTTACTTGGATTTCAGCAAGGACTTTGACACTGTTCCACATAGAAAGTTGCTTAACAAATTGTGGAATCTGGGTGTGGGTTCTAAAGTGGCAACATGGGTTGGAAACTGGCTACAAGGCAGGACCCAGAGGGTGGTAGTAAATGGCATAAAATCCAAAGAGGGGGAGGTGACCAGCGGGGTGCCACAGGGATCGTTGCTGGGTCCAGTCCTATTCAATGTCTTCACAAGTGACATTGCAGAGGCGCTGAAGGGGAAAGTATGCCTGTTCGCAGATGACACCAAGTTCTGCAACAGAGTCGACACACAGCAGGGGCTAGATAAAATGAGAAACTACCTAAGACTACTTGAGAAATGATCAAGGATTTGGCAGTTGGATTTCAATGCTAAGAAGTACAAGATAATGCACTTGGGACACAGAAACCCAAGAGAGGAATACAGGATGGGGGGGGGCAAGTTCTAGCCACCACAAGTCAGGGAGAGACCTGGGCATTATCATATCTGATGACCTGAAGTCATCCAAACAATGCAACAAAGCAGCGGGGAAAGCAAACAGAATGTTGGGGTGCATAGGGAAGGGCATAACCAGTAGGAGGAGAGAAGTGGTGATGCCACTGTATAGATCACTGGTGTGGCCTCATCTGGAATACTGTGTCCAATTCTGGAGACCGCATCTCAGGAAGGATATAGACAGAATGGAAGCAGTCCAGGGAAAAGCAAAAAAAAAATGATACATGCACTGCACCACAAGCCTTATGAGGAAAGACTCAAGGAACTAAACATTTATTCATTGGAAGAGAGAAGGGAGAGGGGGGGATATGATAGAGACTTTCAAATACCTTAGAGGAATAAACAGGGTACAGGAGGGTAGCATATTTCAGAGAAGAAAGTGCGCAAGGACAAGGGGACATAACATGAGGTTGGAGGGAGGGATGTTTAGGGGGATGCTAGGAAGTATTTTTTCACAGAGAAGGTGGTGGATCCATGGAATAGCCTACCAGCGGAGGCGGTGGAAGCGAAAACAGTGTGAGGATTCAAACGTGCATGGGATAAGAATAAAGGCACCCTGCTGTACAGCAGAGCAGGGGAAAGGCAGTCCAGATATGAGTAGGAATTGCCAAACCAAGTAGGGAAATGGGTCTTTTTTTGCCTCGGTGGAGGTGGTCTGTATTTTTCTTGCATACCAGTAAACTGCTGTATTGCATATACAAAATGTTTTGGTGTGGCCAGCAGTTATTTGTTAGCTGAGGAGCAAGTTCTGTGACTGCTTGATAACTCTTTAGGGAAATGGGCAGACTAGGTGGACATGTTGGTCCTTATCTGCCATCATATTCTAAGGGGGAGAGAGAGAGAGAGGGAGAGGGAGAGGGAGAGAGAGAGAGAGAGAGGTGTGTGTGTGTATGCATGAAAGTACAGTGGAGCTCACCAGGATGCAATGCAATACTGCAGAATTCCTGCAGGAAACAATACTATTTCAGTGGTAGTTAATCCTTTTTGTCATGCAGTAACACAAGACACTGCACTGTATCCTGACAGGCTCCACTGTATATACAAAGTATGTATGTATGTATGCACACATGTGCATGTAACTATGTATGACTTTTTATTTTTTAATTCTTTGATAACCAGTTAAGGCCCATTAGGCACAAGTGCCTGTTTTCCAGGGTGACCCAGGAGCACTGGGGAGATTAAGTGACTTGTTCAAAGTCACACAGTATGCAAGTGGTGATTGAGGGAATCAAACCCGGTCTGCTGGATGTACCAAGCTCATTCACAGCTCATTACTCTGACCGTGAGGCTATACTGCCGGCCCATTGCAGTTCAGTTTAGTTGTATTTATTATATTATGGTTAGGGGTTGTTGTGTATGGAAATCCATACACCTAAGTTGCTGTCATACCATCACATACACACACACACACACACACACACACACACACACTCACTACATCTCCCCTCGAACAAAAACTATCGAACAGTAGCACTTACTGGGGACCATCACCGTGCATGGGACACTGATATGAAAACAAATACATTTAGCTAACTAACTGTAATTTTTCACCATGAAATGCATACTAAGCTTCTAAAGTGTGTTTTCAGGTGTGTCCTGAGGGTTGGGTTGCATGGACTGGTTTTATTGACAGGGAAAATGTTGAGCATCACAACGGGGAAACACCCCTGCTGTTCTTCAACAGGTGCCATGGGATCTTTTACTTCCACCTGAACAGTGACCAGAGATGGGCAGAAGGGATCTTGGTTTAACGTCTCTTCTAAAGGCTGGCACCTTACCAGTACAGCACCCTCTTGTACTGCACTACAGTATCAGTTATGGGTATTACCCAAGTACCGTACCGTGAAAATGAGGCAGTTTAACATAGTGGTTTAAGGCTCTGAGCTGCAAATCTGGTGACATCCAGGAGACCAGACCTGGGTTTGAATCCCTCAGCTTCCTCTTACAGACTGTGTGACCCTGAGCAAGTCACTTAACTTCCCTGTGCTCCCAGGTCGCACCTGTAAAAAAGCTTTCAGCTTAGTGTGCTAGTCCTGGTTAAACAACTAACAAAAAAAAAAAAAAAAAATAAGATACATTTTCAGTTTGTGGCTGCAAGTGGGCAGGTATTAAGCAGTTGGATGCGGGTGGGATTATGTTTTTAAAATGAGTGAAAATGGGAAGTTTTTTTGGGGGGCAACAATTTCTTTTCTAAAAACATGTTATGGTTAGGGGCAAGGACAAGGAAATGATAGAAGGTATCCTTAGAATGGCAGAAAAAGGGGAGATATTGTTGATGGGGGATCTGAATATGCCAGATGTTAACTGGAGTGCATTTGCTACAGCTACATCCAAGAGCAGGGTCATTCTAGATGCCCTGCAGGGGGCATGCCTTAGACAACTAGTATTGGAACCCGCTTGGGAGAGAGAAATCTTAGACCTGGTACTCTCAAATGGAGATGGAGAGAGGATCACAGATTTTGAAGTGGGTAGCCATCTGGGAACTAGCGACCATCGAACAGTATGGTTCATGATAAACACAGCAGTAGAGTCAAGCCATACAAAGGCAAATGTCCTGGACTTTAGGAGGACTGACTTTGCCAAAATTGGTGAGTGCCTAAGGAATGCACTAGCAAATGAGCAGGAAGGAGAGGTGGAAGAACAATGGGGAATAATCAAAACTGCCATCACTGAGGCAACAAGCCTTGCTGTGAAGCAAATAAAACAAAACAAAGTGAAAAACCACTATGGTTCTCAAAGGAGGTGACTGGGAAGGTTAGGGAGAAAAAGATAGCATTCAGAAAGTACAAGAAATCACAGAAGGAGCAGGGAAGGCAGTCAGAACAGCAAAGGCCCAAACCGAGGAAAAGATAGCCAACTCAGTTAAGAAGGGGGATAAAACCTTTTATAGGTACATCAGGGAGCGAAGGAAGACCATGAGGGATAGTGAGGCTTAATAAAGGGCGGGGGTGAAGATGGTGACTGTGAAAAGGCAGAGATACTAAAATATTTTTGCTCAGTATTCACAAATGAAGAAGGGGAGGTACCTAAACCAAACAACAGAAACACTCTGGATAGGGGGGTTGATACCAGCCCATTCACAGAAGAAAGAGGTCTGAAAGAACTCTTAAAACTGAAGGTGGACAAAGCAATGAGGCCTGATGGGATTCATCCCAGAATTCTAAAAGAACTAAGGGTAGAACTAGTGACACCACTGACTACCCTCTTTAACAAATCATGGAGGATGGGGTGGTATCTGAGGACTGGAGGAGGGCAGATGTTATCCCTTCACAAAAGTGGGAGCAGGCAGAGGCAGGAAACTACAGACCTGTTAGTTTGACCTCAGTGATAGGGAAAATAATGGAATCACTTGAAGGAAAGAATTGTTGAGTACCTAGAGGCCAGGAGCATAGAACCCAAGGCAGCATGGATTCACAGCGAAGGTCATGGCAGATGAATCTAATAGATTTATTTGACTGGGTGACCAAAGTAGTAGATCAGGGAGGGGCTGTGGACATGGCCTACCCAGACTTTACCAAGGCATTTGACACAGTCCCACACAAAAGATTAATATACAAGTTAGCCAGCCTTGGAGTGGGTCCCAAAATGGTAGCCTAGGTAAACAATTGGCTGGAGTACAGGACACAGAGGGTAACAGTAAACAAAGTCCACTGTAAAGAAAGGGGGATTACTGGTGGGATACTGCAGGGTTCAGTTCTATGACCGGTCCTCTTCAATGTCTTTATAAGTGACATTGTAGAGGGACTGGAAGGAAAAGTATGTCTCTTTGCAGACGACACAAAGATCTGCAACAGGGTTGATACACAAGGTGGGGTGGAAAGGATGAGAAGGGACGTGGCAAGGTTGGAGGAATGGTCAAATGTATGGCAGCTTAGATTCAGTGCTAAGAAGTGCAAAATAATGCACCTGGGAAACAAAAACCCAGGGGAAGAGTACACAATGGGGGGGGGAGGAGGAGTTACTAACAACAACAAAAATGGAAAGAGACCTGGGGGTAGTCATATCAAATGACCTAAAGGTGGGCAAGCAATGTGAAAGGGCAGTAAGGAGGGCTCGTAGGATACTGGGATGCATAGAGAGAGGCATCACCAGTAGAAAACAGGAAGTTGTTATCCCTCAGTACGGACAGCTGGTAAGACCCAATCTGGAGTACTGTGTGCAGTTCTGGAGACCCAGTCTCTTCAAGGACATAGACAGGATGGAGGCAGTCCAGAGGAGGGCAACTAAAATGGTGCAGGGTCTGCACCAGAAGACATGAAGTGAGACTTAAGGAGCTTAGTATGTATACCCTTGAGGAAAGGAGGGAGGGGGGGACATGATAGAAACTTGCAAGTTCCTCAAGGGAATCAACAAAGTCCAAGAGGGTAGCTTCTTTCAGAAAAAGAGATGTGCAAGAACAAGGGGGCACAATTAGAAGATAGAAGGGGGACGGATCAGAGGTAATGTGAGGAAGTATTTTTTCACAGAGAGGGTTGTGGGTGAATGGAACAGCCTTCCTGAGGAGGTTGTGGAGTCAAAAACAGTGGGGGAATTCAAGAATGCATGGGACAGACATAAGACAATTCTAGGGGGTGGAGGTAAAATGAAGTAGGCTGTTGGTTAACTAGGATCTGCAACTTATCCATTAGGTAGGGAAATGGGCAGACTGGGTTGGCCAAGCAGTCCTTATCTGCCATCAAATTCTATGTTTCTATGTTTAAAGAGCAGCTAACACCCTTGGCAAAACTGTGGAAAACATAGTCTTTAAACACAATTCAGCTTGTATTTCATTTATCTTGTATAGCTTTCTCCTATCCATTATTTGTTACTAAAGAAATTCCCATAAAAGCAATATATGTATCCCTTAGAGTTCATCTGCCTCTCTAGCTTATTCCCTACTTGAAATTATAATGCTCCATTGTATCATCACAGTCTGTTGCCATGGCAGTAACTTAATAATAATAAAATGTATTTGTTATAGCGCCTTTCGTATATCAAAGCGCTGTACATTCAAAATAAAAACAAATACAATAAATACAGTAAAATCAAGAAAATCCAGAGTAGGCTTTTCCCCCACAAAAAAGTCTCAAGAGCCTGCTTAAAACACCCCACCGTCCTGCACTCCTGAAGCTGACGTGGCAGAGAATTCCAGGAGGGTAGTGCCACAAAACCAAAAGCACATGCACCAGAAAACTTTAAACTTACTGAATTTCCGCAACCCTCACAGTCGAAAGCGGAGTCGCTGCAGATGGGTGTAAGGGACCAGGAGCTCTTTCAAGTAATCAGGGCCCTATCCGTGTAGGGCTTTGTAAGTCAGTAGGCCTACCTTAAAGGTGATCCGCCACTGAATAGGCAACCAGTGCAGGCCGTGCAGCACAGGGGTAATATGAGTTCTTCTAGATACCCTAGTCAACATGCGTGCTGCCGCATTCTGCACTAGCTGCAAGTGGCGGATATCAACCCTGGGAAGCCCTAAGTAAAGGGAGTTGCAGTAATCAAGGCGCGATGTCACAAAGGCGTGGACCAAAACAAGTAGGTCACTGGACGGAACAAGGTGCTTAATCCTAGCAATGTTCCTAAGATGGTAAAAGGCCAGCTTGATGACTGCTGACACCTGATGACGAAGGGTCAGACCATCATCAAGCACCACTCCTAGGTTATGCACCCGTTCAGAGGTGAGAATCTGGGACCCCCCCAGGACTCAACCGGAGGGGAGCTCAGTCCTCAACCCTCTGCCCTATGGCCCGGGCCCACAACCAAAGCCTCAGTCTTTCCTGGGTTCAACTTTAAACCGCTGGTGTTCATCCAGTCTTGGATTTCAATGAGGCAGCTGTTTATTACTGAGATAGCACTAACCTGGTTGGGGGCAAAAGACAGGTATAGCTGGTATCATCAGCATAACAGTGAAATCTCAGCCCATACCATCTTACAATGTCTCCGAAGGGCAGCATATATACTGCGAATAACATGGGGGACAGCACTGAGCCCTGAGGTACCCCACAAGGCAGAGAGAAAGTCCCAGAAGAAAAAATACCCAAGACAACTCTCTGCATTCTACCAGCAAGAAAAGATGTAAACCGTTTGAGAACTGTACCAGACAGCCCACAGATTTATTTATTTATTTATTTTATTGAAATTTCAGAATTACAATCCTTTGAGTCGATGACTCTTTTGCAAAAGTTCCACGTCAGTACAAAACAGAAACATAACTTAAAGACAAATTGCACATTGCTTACTAGGCAAAACATTACATTAAGACAAATTATACATGGTTACTCTGTACAGGTTAATTTACATGGCTCACATTACATTGCTTGGTTAGGATCTCTAGGGTTGTTTAAGGACCCTGGGCCATTGCAGAGGAGAGGGACTGGTTACCCATTCTGAGGCCATCTCCAATCTGGGAGTTTGGGTTTATCGGCACCATTAGTTATGTTGGCCTTGGTTTGGAGCTCTGGGAAATGCTAGCTTTCAGACACCTACCATGTTAGTGAGGGCTGGTTGCTATAGCCACATACCTACGAGTCAAGGAGAAATCTCTTGATACCATTTTTAAATAGGCCAAGGCTAGGGGCCAGGGAGATGGTGGAGGGAAGTTTATTTAGCCAGAGTGGAGCACAATACCAGAAAGACCTTTGCCCTATGGCAGTCCTACAGTGGGGGACTAGGACAGGGGTGTTCGCCAGATGGACCTCAGACGCTCAAGCAGGACCCCATGATCCACAGTATCAAAAGCTGATGAAAAATCAAGGAGAAACAAGATAGAACGGTGTCTTCAATCTCTCGTCATCAGGAGATCATTGAGCACCCGAACCAGAGCAGTCTCAGTACTATGCCTCTTATGAAAACCCGATTGGAGAAGTTCGTATAAATTATGGATGGTTATCCAGTTGAGCTGTCACAACCTTCTCAATAACCTTCCCCACAAAAGGGAGGTTAGAGATAGGCCTGTAGTTTGCTAGGTTCCCCGGGTCTAAAGAAGCTTTCTTCAGGAGGGGTATCACCACCCCCTCCTTCAGGGAGCTAGGGAACTCACCTGACTCCAGAGAGCACTGGACAATCCGAGCTAAGACCAGGCCAATGATGTCACTACAACCCAAGATCAGGGAAGTAGGACCTGGATCTAAACTACAGCAGGTGGGATGCATCGCCTGGACAATCCTCATAATATCTATGAACTCTGGCAGATCAAAGGAACTTCAGGAAACTCCGGGTTCTGCGACATGGCACCGATCAACAGCATCCCTCATAGAGAGAAATTGGAGGCATTCCTGCCTGATGTCAGCCACCTTATTGGCAAAGAAGTGAGCGGTCTCATCACAATCATTTTGTGAAAAAAATCGATGGAACTGCTGACAGGCTGGGTTGCACAGTCTGTCAACAGTTCTGAAGAGTTGAGCCGGTCGGTTCCGTGCAACAGCTATTTCCCTGGACAGGAATTCTGCCTTCTTATGGGAAATTTCTGTTTGATAGAATTTATAATGTTCTAACAAAATAAGGTGGTCAGCATCTAAGGCTGTCCTCCGCCAATGACGCTCCAACCTACGCCCCTGTCTCCACAACTCCCTTAGAGTCCCATCAAACCAAGGGGCCCCAGGGCAATGTGGGAGGGAGCACATGGACAGCAGCAACTCAGATCGCGAGCTGAAGAAACGCCCTATTATAGGCTGTAACTAACCGGGCCAGGATCTGTGCTTGTCTCAATTAATAACAAGAGGTCACCATCGCCATCAGGTCTTCAGGGACCACATCCCACGAAGGGCGATAACTGACCATCTCCACAGGGGCTGACCTACCCACGGGAGCTGAAAAATTTAACCCAACAGAGTAATGGTCAGACCAACCTACTGGTTCCACCACCAAGTCGGAGGCCTCGATCCCCGGGAGGAAGACCAAATCAAGAGAGTGACCACCCTTGTGAGTAGCTGAGGAAACAACCTGTGTGAAGCCCAGAGATGTCATCAACTGGAGGAAGTGTTGACCAAAAAGTGAGGATTCGTCGTCGACCCAGACATTGAAGTTGCCCAGAACCATCAGTCTGGGTGACTCCAATGCCATGTCGGCAGCAAGTCTGCTACTTCCTGCAGGAACAGCTTCTCATCACCTGATAGACGGTAGATGAGGGCTATCCTGCACCCGCCACCAGCTACCATGGTACACTCAAAAGACCTGGCTTCCTCAACTGGTACACTAGTTAGGCTCAATTTGGTCTTGAAACAGACTGCACCCCCACCCCCCCCATGGTCCAATCTCGGGCGATGTAAAACCGAGTACCCGGCGGGAACAGTTGCCTGTAAAATAGAGGCAGAGTTCCCATCCAATCAGGTCTCGGTAATGCAAACCAGATCTGCCCTACCAACAAAGTCTGCAATAAGACCAGTCTTGTTGCAGACAGATCTGGCATTGCATAACAGCGCCTGAGTTGGACGAGATTGACGAGCTGTCCCAGCTACTTACCCTCCCAAATTGGAGGTGCCCTTGGGTATGGGAACTAGAACTGAATCACCATGTTCCAGGTACCATTTTGCCCCGGCCCCGGCTTTCTGGTCCTAACCACCCCTGTGGGAGAGCAATCGATCATCTCGAACTCCGCTGTCTGTGACCCCACCCACCCTGACTCCTCCCCTGCAAGCAATCCCCAGTGCTCGGCAGTGCTGATAAATAGAAGCAGGCGGGGAGAAGTAAGGGTGGAGGGGCGGGAGAGCGGAGGTCGAATAGCACAGACGGGGCAAGCAATATTCTATTAATAGTTATAACGAAATAGTAGGGAAAGGACATAAAACACCAGATTCCTGGATTCAAAGTGAAACTGGAGACAGTTAAAAGCCCCAAAACAATAAAAACTTATACAATAATCCTTGCCCTAACAAAACATATTAAACTACCCTCCTCCCACTAAAAGATGACCTATAACCCCAGAATAGAATACCAATAATACAATCCCCTCTCACAGGATATAAAACAAAGACAAATATAGATTCTCCCTCTTCCACAGCCCTCCCACAGCTGAGGAAGAGAAAAAATAACAATAAAAACATGCAATAACACAATCCCCTCTCACAGTATTTAAAAAAAATATATATACAGAGATAAATTCCCCCCTCTCACAGCCCTCTCACAACCGAGGAAGAAAGGAAAAAATCAGACAACCACTAAAATAAACATAAACATCAAATAATATATATATAAAAAAATATATATAGACTCCCTGGTCCTCTCACCACCAGGAAACCAAACAAATTAAAAGATCCAGGAAAAAGTCATCAGTCAGTAGGAGGAGCTGTAGGAAAAATTCGAAATAATATAAAATCCAAATACAACCGAAAATTTGAAATAATCCAACATAGGCAAAAATCCAAAATAAAAATTCAGCAACAAAAATGTCATCAGTTCCAGATTCGGGCTTCCTGAAAATAGCAGCACACGGTTTCAATATAGATCCGAAGAAAACCCACAGAGTCTCCAAGAGAGCCAGAAAAATAACTATGGCAAGCGACTGAGAGTGGGGGCTCCCCCTTCCCACACCCCAAACTGCCTAATCAGGTATTTATTATACCCCCAGGACCTGCAACTACAGATATCCCAAGGCCACACCACTAGGACCGACCCTGAGATAACTTTGTTGCCGTAAGCAGAGTATTATGACATAAGGTTGGGAAGAAGCAATAGGAGATGACAAACTCTTAAGGAACAGCTATCTTGTTTTCAAGCATATGACCTCAGTAATAAATAATGGGGATAACAAATACAGAGCCAATGAGAAATATCAGCTGCTTTGTGTCCCAGTAGTAGGGTTTTCAAAGTTCTTCTTCAGACGAAGATGGCTCTTTAAAACCATGCACTATAGTAAGTAACCAATGAGCATTCATACCCGGCTCAGTATGTGCTTCCATCTCAAGGTTCAGGTGACATCAGGGACCTCTTGAACTTTGCTCTCAAGGTCTCTATGCTGTCATCTCAACCCCTTGAGGAAAACATAGCCTTTTTGTGTATAACTGCCCTTACATTATTCTCTATATTGTGTTTAATTATATAATGCAATGAGTGTCTGTTATAAGGGCACTACATAACAAGCATTTGCCGATGCCGAATGTTTGCTTGCTGGCATTGGCATTGGTAGTGTAGAGGTTAAAGAGCTGCATAATAGGAATGGCAGCGAAGTATTGAACTGAAGCTAACCCCACCACCACCCTGCAGAGAGTGACAGGCATTGGGGTGTGCCTTTGGGTCGTCAGGCATAATGACCCGCCATTTCCTACACCCTACCTGCAGACACCGACAAGTGTCACGGTGTGCCTTGGGGTCTTTGTTCTTATGTGCACCCCATTCCATCAGGAAATACGGTGAGATGGGTGCGAATAGAGAATGGGGTGAAGTTTGGGTCCGAAGAGTCCGAGGCACACCTTGATGCCTCTCACTGGCTGCAGGGTGTGGGTGGGGGTGGAATGGTATGAGCATGACAGGCAAGAATCCCAAGTCACACCACTGATGCCTGCTCATTCTCTACAGGAGTTAGGCGTTATGGTGGAAACCCTAACGCCTCAGGCGATTCGTTGGTATTTTCTACTCCAAATTTTCAACATGGTTTTTGTGACCCCACCTCATGAACAGTGGCAATATCAGTTTGTTAGCCGAAAACTGCTTTTGCACAGCGACTATGGCATTTGGCACCACAGGTGCAAAAACACATTCCGAACAGGTTGTGAAAAATGACAGCGGTGCTGTTCATGGGGAGGTACAAAAAATGGCAATGTTGAAAATCTGCTGTGAAAATCTTAAAAAAACTGGTGAAGTCACGAATGTGCGTAGAAACTGTGCAACACACACCTGTAATGTAACTAGTTTGGGGATTTTTTTACAGCAGATTGTTAACACAGGCATTTTGGGACCTCCGATCATGAACACTGTCACTGTGATTTTCTTTATCTGTCCCGAACAATGATTTCCCACAGCGACCACGCATTTCTGTACTGAAAGTGTGAAAACACATTTCGGCCATGTTGTGGAAAATGAGAACTATACTGTTCATAAGGAGGTGTGGAAAAATGCCACTGGTGAAAATCTGGACTGGAAATATTACAAATTCATGAACTTACGAGGGTGCGTGGAAACTGCGCAATGCTCACTCGTAACACAGTCATTTTATGGAGTTTTGTCACCAAATTTTCAACATAGCCATTTAAGACCTCTGCTCATGATCAGTGTCACTGTGATTTTCTTAATCTGTCCCAAACATTGTTTTACCGACTGTACCATTATGCGCGCTACATGTCGGAAACACATTTTAGGCGAGTGTGAAAAATGGTAGCTGTACTGCTCATAAGGAAGTGCGGTAAAATGGCAGTGTTGAAAATCTGTTGTGCAAATATTACAAATTCGCAAACTTGCCAGCGTGCGTAGGAACTGCGCAATGTGCGCTCCTAAAACAGTAATTTTTGGGAATTTTTTCACCAAATTTTCAACATAGCCATTTTAAGACCTCTGCTCATGACCAGTGTCACTTTGATTTTCTTAACGTGTCCCATACATTGATTTTGCACACCGACTGCGCCATTGTGCGCTACATGGGCAGAAATACATTGTGGGCGAGATGTGAAAAATGACAACTGTACCGCTCATAAGGAGTTGTGGTAAAATGGCAATGTTGAAAATCTGGAGTGAAAATATTGAACATTTGCAAACTTACGAGCGTGCGTAGGAACTCTGCAACGCACGCTCGTAAGACAGTCATTTTTAGAAATTTTTTCACCAAATTTTCAACATAGCCATTTTAAGACCTCTGCTCATGAACAGTGTCACTGTGATTTTCTTAATGTGTCCCGTACATTGATTTTGCACACCGACTGCACCATTGTGCACTACTTGGGCGGAAACATGTTTTGGGTGAGATGTGAAAAATGACAGCTGTACTGCTTATAAGGAGGTGTGGTAAAATGGCAATGTTGAAAATCTGGAGTGAAAATATTGAAATTTCACAAACTTATGAGCGTGTGTAGGAACTGCACAACGCACACTTGTAAAACAGTCATTTTTAGGAATTTTTTCACCAAATTTTCAACATAGCCATTTTAAGACCTCTGCTCATGAACAGTGTCACTGTGATTTTCTTAATGTGTCCTGTACATTGATTTAGCACACCAACTGTGCCATTGTGCGCTACATGGGTGGAAACACATTTTGGGTGAGATGTGAAAAATGACAGCTGTACTGCTCATAAGAAGGTGTGGTAAAATAGCAATGTTGAAAATCTGGAGTGAAAATATTGAAAATTCACGAACCTTACGAGTGTGCATAGGAACTGCGCAATGCACGCTCGTAAAACAGTCATTTTTAGGAATTTTTCCACCAAATTTTCAAAATAGGCTTTTTGAGAGCCCACCTTATGAACACTGGCAGTGTCGTTTCATTAATCATTCCAGAAAGATGATTTCACGCAGTGGCTGCAAAATCACCCTTCGGGCCCAAGTAACGTCATAACATTCCAAAAAATGCCTGAGATATGCAATAAAGTTGAAAAAACCCTATCTATCCCATTACACAGCTTACCGGCATTTCCTCAGTTCGCGGTCGGCTTTGAAGAATGCAGACATGTTCCTGGTCCGCCGAAGATCGTCGCGCCGAGCTACGGAGGTAAGTATGGGGTGGGGGTGTGTGGGGAGGCAGGGTGCGCAGTGGGTGGGTGCGGGTTGTGGAAGGGGGCAGGGAGAAGCGCCGAGGGACAGTTTTTGTATTTACAGGTTTTTATTTCCTAAGACGACGAGGGACGTTTGCCACGCTGGGGTGGGCTCCCAGCATGGCAGCTGGAAAGATGTTGGTGGGGGGCAGGAGCCGACGGGGGATTGGGCACCCCTGTCAGCCGTAACATCATTTTGCCATGCTGGGTGGGCTCCAGCATGGCACCTGAACTCTTGGGCGTGCAGCCCGGCCGGAGTTGGGCACCCCATCGGCCATAAACATTTTGCCACACTGGGGTGGGCTCCCAGCGTGGCACCTGGATGCTGTGGGGATGGAGCCGGCGGGATTGGGCACCCCATCGGCTGTACAGTGTGGGGAGGGGAGCTGATGAGCACGAGTGCGAGGCGCGCGACGGCTGTGTGTGTGGAGGGGGGAGCTCTGCTCACTGAAGCGGAGCTCTCCCTTTCAACTGTATGCCATTGCATTTTCAGCTGTCATAGACAGCTGGAGCAGTGATTGGCACACTGCGACCGCGCCTGCAAACACACTGACTGAATTGGAAGAGGCTGACACACCTCTGGAAAACTCAGATGATGGCACTATGTTTCTTGCACATGCGTGCAAGCAAACATAAAAATAGTCATTCATTCATTCAAGCTGAAACATGATATTATTTTCACAAGCAACCTAGGGAACAACTTACAAGTGAAGAGTACCTTTTAATTTTTGATTACCATGGGAAATATAGGGTACCCTGGTTAGAAAAGGGAATGTGGGTATTTCTGTAAAGCAGCATATGTTTGCACAGCTTACTTACTATCCCCTGGTTATAAGGCTGGGGAGGGGTACCTGCTGGACCATGAGTCCTTTCCAAACTCAAATGACTATGTTAATATGTTGCCAAATTATATGCGTATCTACATAATGCGGTTCATAATCTCTGTGATTAGATGTACTGTAATTAGAATTAGAATTAGAATATAGGATAACTGATAAGAAATATAGATGTGTTATAGTATTAAATGTGAAACCTCATATACTTGACTAACATTCATTTATCTTAAAGTTATATATAGAATGCATCTGTGTTGCTTACAGTAATTTTTCATTCTCATGTTGTCATCTTTCACAAATTGCTAGAAAGTACTAAATCTATAAAAGGGCCTGGTCCTAGGTGTCAATTTCTGCACTCTTTAAATAATTTGTGGAATTTAACTTAAATGTTTCTTCAGTTTTTGCATTTAAGGTTTCTCCATTTTACAAATGTCTTAGTATCTGCAGAGCATATTAATTATATGAAAGTAGCAAATATCAGTATTGTAATTTCTGTACCATCAGATTTATTTATTTTTTATTTATTTAGTTTTTGTTGACCGGGTAAGTGCACTAGATAAATTTTGCCTATTTTCAGGAATGACCCGGGGGAAGGGGGATACAGATGAATGCCAAGTGACCTTGAACCAGATTAAGCTGTTGGTGGTATAGCTTGAAAATGAATTCTGGGAAAATGGAAATGTTCTAATCTTCCATCAGTTATACATTAAGAAAACATTCCTTTGATACAGCCAAGTTAGAAACAATAAGACATATCACACTGGAGAAATATGCATGTGATAACACACAACAGGGTGTGCAGTCATGCAGAATAAATGCAAGTGGTTGTCTGGCATGCGGCACATTCAAGTTCCATTAAACTTCTCAAGAAGTGCATTTATTCTGCAATGACTGCACACCCTGGACTGTGTTACCACGCTTGATGTAACTTCTTTTTTTAATAAGGGAATGAGGTTGTGGTTCTCAGTGATGCAGTGGTGCAAAATAAAAACATGGGTCTTGGAATGTGGGTAACCCTCAGATTACTTGATTTTCCACAACCATTTTATAAGTTGGAATACAAATACCATACTTGGCAAGCTGCAATGCAACACTTTGGTTATTGTTTCTATTGTATTTTATCTCTATATTTGAGTCTTTAATTTATGTACGCTGACTAGTGATTGGACTACCCATCTTCCTGGTATAGGCTACACATTTTTTGCACTGCATTATGATTCCTATAATTATTTTGTGTAATGGTGGTATAATTAAAAGAGAGCATTTTAATGCTCAGGTAACTAGTTAGTAAAAATGCATTACAACTGCCCTGTTATAATTATGTGTTACAACCAGGTGGTTGTAATACTGTAAAATTATGATCAAATGTTCAATGTCAAAAGTCCTCGTAGGGCTGCTTTTTGAAAGCCTTCACAGGGTGGGGCTGGTTGAGAAGATGACAGTGGTACTACAGCAAAAGCTGATGTCCTACTGATCAGGACCAGATATCAGTGTTGGAATTACTGGGGGGGGGAAGGGGCTTGCCAGGGCTCGACTGCTCCTAGGTCTAAAGTGAGCCCCAGTAGCTCACACATTATTATCATTGACTTATAATGGGAAGAGGAACTCAGTTTAAAGACAGGGCCCTCATGACCTCCCAGTCTTACAAAGTGTAATTCCAACACTGGATACAGTGGTGCTCAGTGATAAATTCCATCATAACTGAAGATGTCCTAAAATTATTATCATGCTCCCCCTAGTCTTAGCTAGTTACAGCACTAGAAATTGCTATTGTTTAAAATGTTTCAAGCTGACTAAACTTTGTTAACTGGAGTAACTGAGGGTTACTGATAATTAAAATTCTAATTACCTTGTCATGAGACAAACTCATAAGCTTATTAGCTGCTCTGCTGGGTATTATTCTCTTAAAAAGGACAGGCACAGCTATCCAAACAGCTCACAAAATGTAAATGAAATAAAAGCATGGTCTGTCGGGGATGGATATTTTATTAATGGAGAGTGCAAAAATATCTCAGAAGAAAATTCTTTAATAAATCATGGTTCATTAAAAGAAAACAGCAAAATATTAAATGTCAAAACCGTGACACGTCAGTGTTATGTTTTATGCTGACATACACTGAGTATACATTGACCACTCTATGGCACGCTTTGATCTTATATTGACTTCTCCACACCATGCAGTGATTATACATTGACCGCACTACATCATGCAGTGATCATAAATTGACCACACTATACCACGCAGTGAGCGTACATTGATCGCACTACACCACACGATCATATATTGACTTCTGTACACCATGCAGTGATCATACATTGACCACACAACATCATGCAGTGATCATACATTGATCACACAATACAACACAATTATCATACATTGATCACACTACACAATGCAGTGATCATTTATTGACCACATTACATCATGCAGTGATCATACACTGACTACAGTACACCATGCAGTGATCTTACATTGATTGCACTATACCATGCAGTTATCATACATTGACCACACTGCACCATGGTGTTATCAGACAATCACTCTGTACCACATAGTGTTCATACACTGATCGCACTAAACCAAGCTGTGATCATACACTGACTGCACTACGTCATGCAGTGATCATACATTGATTGCACTATACTGTGCAGTGATCATACAGTGATCACACTACACTGCACAGTGATCATATGTCGACCACATTACATCATGTAGTGATCATGCACTGACCGCAGGTCACCACACAGTGATCATACATTGGCTGCACTACACCATCCAGTGATCATACATTGATTGCACTATACCACACAGTGATTGCATATTGAGCGCACTACACCATGCAGTGATCATACATTGATAGCACTATAACATGCAGTGATCATACATTGATCACACTACACCATACAGTGATCATAATTGACTGCAGTGCATCATGCAGTGATCATACACTGACCACAGCACACCACACAGTGATCATACACTGATCATACTGTACTACACAGTGATCATACATTAACCACACTACACCATGCAGCAATCATATATTGACTGCAGTACATCATACAGTGATCATACACTGACCACAGCACACCACACAGTGATCATACACTGATCATACTGTACTACACAGTGATCATACATTAACCACACTACACCATGCAGCAATCACATATTGACTGCAGTACATCATGCAGTGATCATACTCTAACCATAGTATACCATGCAGTGATCATACCTGACCATACTATACCACGCAGTGATCATATGTTGACCATGCTACATCATGCAGTGGTCATGTACTGATTGCACTATACCACAGAGTGATCATGCATTGACCACAGTACAACCAAGAGAGACATCATACAGTGACTGCACACCTTGCAGTGATCATACATTAACCGCACTACACCAAGCAGTGATCATACATTGATCACACTATACCATTTAGTGGTACCTGCAAGAGTTCCTGGTTCCTTCCCCCCCACTTCAATCCCTCTGTTCAGCCGATGAGGGATTGCTAGAGGTTCCCAGGGTCCAACTGAAAACTTCTGGTGCGAGAGCATTTATGTATGCAGCCCCGACTCTGTGGAATTCTCTACCTTGCCGGATTTGAGAGTGCCTGACCATGAAGAGCTTTAAGATGGCTTTAAAAACACACTTATTTAGCTGTGCTTAAAGGGATTGTTGAAGTTATATTATGATATTTTACTGGTTTTTAGCATTTAATGTTTATTGTGTTTTAATTGATTGTACATCGCTTTGATATATGTTTGAATTGTGCTATATAAATACATTTTTTTATTATTGTACATTGATCACACTACACCATGCAGTGATCATGTATTGACTGCACTACATCATGCAGTGATCATACACTGACCACTGTATACCACACAGTGATCATACATTAACCGCACTACACCATACAGTGATCATACATTGACCACACTACACCATGCAGTGATCATATATTGACCACACTACATAATGCAGTGATCATACATTGATCACACTATACCATGCAGTGATTATACATTGATCACACTACACCATGCAGTGATCATGTATTGACTGCACTTCATCATGCAGTGACCGTACACTGACCACAGTACACCACGCCAAGTGATCATACATTAACTGTACTTCACCACGCAGTGATCATATATTGACCACACTACATCATGCAGTGATCATACACTGATTGCACTATACCACACAGTGATCATACATTGACCACAGTACTACCCAGAGAGATCATACAGTAACTGCACAACATCACACTGTGATCATACATTGACTGCACTACACCATGTAGTGATCCTACATTGACTGCTTTACAGATTAGAGAGATCATACATTGACCACACAACACTACACTGTGATCATACATTGACAGAACTATACCATGCAGCGATCATACTCTGATCACATCACTTCACAGAGTGATCATACACTGACTGCACTTTACCACGCAGTGATCATTCATTTACCGTGTTACACCATGCAGTGATCATATATTGACTGCACTACACCACACAGTGATCATACATTGACTGTGCTACTCCACACAGTGATTATATACTAACCACGGTACACCACATAGTGATCATACATTGACAACACTACTCCATGCAGTGATCTTACGTTTACTGCATTACACCATGCAGTGATCATACATTGACTGCACTATACCACACAGTGATCATACATTAACCACAGTATACCACAATACATTAACCACAGTATACCACACAGTGATCTTACATTGACTGCACTACACCATGCAGTGATCATACATTGACTGCACTGCACCATGCAGTGATCATACATTGACTGCACTACACCATGCAGTGATCACGTTTACTGCACTATACCATGCAGCGATCGTACACTGACTGCACTACACCATGCAGTGATCGTACATTAACCACACTACACAATGCAGTGATCATACTTTGACAGTACTACTCCACGCAGTGATCATACACTAACCACAGTACACCACACTATGATCATACATTGGCTGCACTACGTCACACCTCACTGTGATCATACATTGACTGCACTACACCATGCAGTGATCATGCATTGACTGCACTACACCATGCAGTGATCGTGCATTGACTGCACTACACTACACCACACAGCACTAACATATAAAGACATGTTTCTCTGTGACGGACAGCCACATTTTAAATAAAGGAGTAAGTAGAAAAGTACTAACTCTGCCATTAGATGTTTAATCACATTAACAAACTCACAGCCTGTCATTTCTGGGGATTAAGAATCAGCTGGAGTAATGACCTGAGATGCAGTTGAGGCCGCAGCCCCCACCACAGTTGATCATTAATCTCCAGTAAATGATTGGCTGTTTGGTTGATATTGCTTAAACATGGCACAACCTACTGTATCACAGAACCCCACTTCAGCAATTTCCAGAGTAAGTCAGATTAGAGAATGACAGACAGTTCCTGAGCATTATTGGATTCTGTAGATAGGATAATACAGATTCTTCTGTTGACAGCAGATTTTTCATTTCATTTTGCTAAATTGAGCAGGTGCTACAATTGTCTTGGTTTTGCCTGCCCAGTAATTCTCTGATTTAAACAGAGTGATTAGATGATCCGATAGTTATTATACTACTTGGCCATTTCAAAGAATACGGTTAACTGCCAGTAAATGACTCAGTGTCAGGATTGATTCCCCCCTCTGTTATGTCTGATTGGAGTAATTTTCCCAAGCATATCTAACTCAGCTTTTATCTACTGCATGCTCCAAGCGTACTGTTTTTGCTTTGCATTATTTACAATTATTCTCCTTTTCATGTAGTTATTGCTTGTATAAATTATTATTTCCGTAAATCTCTTAATTACTACTTATTTGTTCTCTTTTTGTATAGAACATAGAAACATAGACTTTGACAGCAGATAAGGACCGCTTGGCCCACCTAGTCTGCCCATTTCCCTACCCATTAGATAAGCCGCAGATTCTAGTTAACCAGCAGCCTACTTCCTCCTTCCCCCCACCATAATTGCTTTATGTTGGTCCCATGCATTCTTGAATTCCCCCACTGTTTTTGATCCCATGACCTCCTCAGGAAGGCTGTTCCATGCTTCCACCACCCTCTCTATGAAAAAATACTTCCTCATGTTGCCCCTGAGCTGTCCGCCCTCTATCTTCAAATTGTGCCCCTTTGTCCTTGCACATCTCTTTTCTGAAATATGCTAACCTCTTGGACTTTGTTGATTCCCTTGAGGTACTTGAAAGTTTCTATCATGTCCCCCCCTTCCTCCTTTCCTCAAGGGTATACATATTAAGCTCTTTTAATCTCTCTTCGTATGGCTTCTGGTGCAGACCCTGCACCATTTTGATTGCCCTCCTCTGAACTGCCTCCATCCTGTCTATGTCCTTGCGGAGATGGGGTCTCCAGAGAACTGCAAGCAGTACTCCAGATGGGGTCTCACCAACTGTCTTTACAGAGGGATAACAAATTCCTGCTTTCTACTAGTGATGCATCTCCCTATGTATGATTCTTCCATACCTCTCACCCCCAGGACACAACTGGACATTAACTTTTATCAGCTCAGTATATCTTTCTTGGTAAAACATTTGAAATAAATAAATTGCAACAGGAGTGGATAATGTGATATCTGACCAGCTGTAGTAACATAGTGACACAGTAGTTTAGGTCGGAAGGGACTATAGATCCATCATATCTGCCCTCTGCTTCAAAGGTACTATCTTCATGTCCACTGCTAGAAGGCTGTTCTATAGGTTCACCACCCTCTGGGAGAAGAAGTGCTACTCTAACCTTACTCCTGCATTTACTGCTTCTGAGCTTCAAGGCACATTCCTATGTTGTGCTGCAGGACACCGGCTCAGGCATCTCTTTTTGACCTTGTTCTGAATATCATGGCAGACGAACCTTCTCCTACAGTTGTGGTCTCACCATAAGTAGGTGTTGAACATGACACTTGGATCCATCACTCAGTCTGTATGTTGCAAGGGCCTAGGACTGCGGTAATCTGCAGACATTGAGGCTATTCACTTGTCACCACTACGTGCTGTCACTAGAGCTCCATCATCATGTAAATGTTAGTGCAAAGACAGGAAGTGGTACAGTAATGCTGCAAGTCAGCTCACACACACACTACTGCCTGTCATCTTGCTAGCATTTACCTGATGACAGAGCCCTTGCTACAATGGTCAACACTGAAAGGTAAATGGCGTTACTGTCACCCGAGTGTCCTCAAGAAGCCTATTTACTCTAATATAATCATCCTTCTGCAGAAATGGGGTACATCAACATAGTAATATTAGAAATGAAGATAGAATCATGCTTTGGAGTCCATCGTACCTGTGCCATACATTTCTGTAGTTTGTAACCCAAAAGAGCACCTCCCTGATGTGCTTGTCTAATCTGGACTTGAAAGTGGGCATTGTTTCAGCTGCAACCCCCGACTGTAGTAGCTTGTTCCAGGTACCTACCCCCATTTGAGTATCAAAAGTTTTCCTTCCCTCCTCCCCCCTGTAGCTAACTCCTCTGATTTCATTGCTGTGGCTTCTGGTGCTTGTATAGGACTGAGTCACTTCTGCAGTCAGTAGCTGAAAGCATACCTCTATAGCTGGTTGGGTCATGGTATTTTTCTTGCCAAGTTTATAAAGTATTATAAAGCTACCCTATTCATTAGTGCATTTTCCTTTTTAACTATATGTATGCTGACTGGCTCAATATTCTAATGGATATTAAGTATGACATTGAGTAATGGAATTGTCAGGGATGATGTTTTCCAAACTATTAAACAGCAATTACACTGTATGGCTAGATGGACTGATAGACAGATGAATGTTAGTGAGGCTACATTGGCCCCTTCTATGAATGTCCATTGATAATGAGAACAGTATATTAATAAATATATACTGTAAAACTAGAAATTTTCACTGTCAAATAATTTTCACTAGTTTCACTGAGGTACTAATTAGCGTTAAAATCAGTTTGTGCTAATTAGCACTATTAGCACTTTTAGCATTATAATGAATGTGGTACTAATAACTTCATACTAAATTCAATTTACACAATTATGGTTGCACTTGTGTTTCCACTAAAATTACTTTACATGAAAATGACTAGTTTTATCATATTTATTTATTTACTTATTACATACTTTATTTATTTACAAATACAAGTTCCAAGTTGTATTTTGTGCAGACATGATAATCAGAAGATAGCCCTAAGTGACACCTGCAGTTTTGTAACTGGGAACTTTGTGTTTGTATTTAGGGTGGTAGACTACTGAACACTAATCTTGAATGCGCCTTTGATTAAATTCTCTAGTAAGCAAAGTTCTGCGTGAGAAACACACACAAAAACCTGATGCTGCAGCAGTTTGGGGGTCTGTGTGATAAAGAGCAACTACGTACATGGTGAACAGATAATAACTTGGTGACGCCTCTCAGTGTTGTCATCAGATTAGGGGCAAACTAGCAACACAAGTGAGAATAATCACATGCTCTAGTGTGCTTTGTGTTTGACCTTGGGTTAGAGCAATTAGGACAGACCAAGCAAATGCAAAGGCTGCATTTCTTGTGTTATCTCATTCATGCTTATCACTAAAGTTTCAAACAATAATAACTCACACTTTGCCCATCTGTATTAGGCTATCTTTGTATGTTTTTATGCAAGTACATGTTTTACATATTCTTGACAAAGAAATGTGCAAGCCAGACTTTTGTGATCCTTTTGCGATTGCAGGGCTGTGCTGTATCACCTTCTGGTTGGATCGGCTCCATCCCAGCTGATCAAGGCTGGGGGTGGCAGAACTGGCCCAGACCACAACAGGCATCATGAATGCTTCTCCGAGGGAGGGGTGCTATCCAACTGACTTGAAGAAGTTAGTTGTTAGACTCTTACTCAAAGCCTTCATTAGATCTCAGTGCCCTCATTAATTGCCACACCATCTCCAACCTGCCACATGTGGCTGAGGTTGTTGAGAAGGTGGCAGCATTCAGCCTGGTGAGCATCTTTCTAGAAAGATTTAATATCTTTGAGCCCCTCCAATTCAGCTTTCTCCAGTGCCACAGCACAGAGACAACTCTATTTTGGGTATGCAATGATATCTGGGTTCAAGGTGAGGTATCATTGGTGATCCTCCCTGTTCTCTCCTCTGATTATGGTATGGTGGATTCTGGGGTATTGACCAAGAGACTCCAAGAATATTAAAATGTGTCTTGGGCTGTGTCTGCATTACTCTGGTGAATCATTGATGATCAGAGACAGTCGCTGACCAGGGGTCTTTCGATATCAGGGCTATTAAGTAGGGATTCTGCCAAAATTTCTAGCATCAATAAATTCAGAATTTGGATCAGCATATCCCCTATCAGCATGATGCAAAAAAAATGAGCTCTCTAAGTTACTTTGTTAAAAAGTTACAAGTCATTTTGTAACCCTAAATTCACCGCCTATTCAAAACAACAGTTTCAGTGAAGAGCTACTAATGGTGTCATAACCTAAACTTGCAGCCTAGTCCTCCCTGCAAGCTACCTTACATAACTTAGTTCTCCCACATAATCCACATTATGTAAAACTGTAGTTGTGGTAAACCTCTGAAAAAGGAAAACTGACACTGAGTGGGTCACGTATGCATTTCCATAACGTGCAGACGCAAGGTATAGAACTTCACAATGTGTGTGTATATGTGTGTGTGTGTGTGGGGGGATGATGCAGTGTCAAACACGACTTTAGAATGACAAAATTGTGTGCAGTTTTTAGAATACTTCAGGTATGAGATTTAAAATGTCACCAGGTTGCAACTGTGGAATGCAGCAATGACACAGTCTCAGAAAATAGCTGGGACACATCATTTTGGAATGTACATGGAATGATAAAATTCATAATGTGGTGGTGTCATATTTTTTCAGAATGTGGCAGAGACACTCAGTTTTGAAATGTGGTCGACACATAGTTGTGGAAGGTGCCAATATATAATTTTGTAACGTGTCATGGATGCATATGTTTGGCATATGGTGGTGATGCACAATTTCAAAAATGTGGTTGGGATGTTTGATTTCAGATTGTGGTGGCAACATGCAATTTCACAATGCAGCATGGACACGGAATCTCAGAATGTAGCGGTGACACAGTTTCAGAATGTGGTAGTCATATACAATTTCAGAATGAGGCAGGGATGCATCATTTTAGAATGTGGCTGGGATACACAATGTTGGAATGCGGTGGGGCTGTGATGCACAATTTTGAAATGTGGTGGGTATGTGCAGTTCTGGAATGTGGCAGGGACAAGATGTTTCAGAATAAATGTTGTGTCCTGCCACATTCTGACAGTGTGCATCTCCACTGTACTTTGAAATTGCCAGTCCCTGCCAAATTCCTCAATGTGTGCTCCTGTTGCATTCTGAGAGTGAGTATCCCACCACATTGTTACACGAGGTCCCTGCACCCTTATTGGTACCCTCAGAGGTACACCGTAGACAGCTAGTGCTTAGGCATATGTTATACTAACATATAGAACTAAGGGCATCTACCGTATAAGAGTAGATGTCAGGATATGTACACATATTGTTGTAATACACTTTGCATGCTAATACATATATATTTTTCTATGTATTTTTTGTGTATTTCTTACTTATAAGTTGTTAGAACACCTGTGTCCTTGGAATAATTATGATATATAAGTTGGCATTGCCACCTTTTGGTGATTTGTACTGCTACACTGAGTTATGTAAGACTCTGTATAAGAACTCTTTTGTTTCACAAACTGATGACTACTACAAAATTGTATAATGTTATCTTGGACTGTGGAGCCTCCTCTAATTTAGCCAATAGGGCTCATCTCTGTAACTAGAAATGTTTCTATCTTTCAGTAACCATAGTAATTATCATAGGTATATAATGTGATACACTAAGTCTTGTACCTTGGAGATCCCAAGAGACACAAAGAAACCTCGAGGTATAGGGAATGCTTAGCACTGGCTCCCGGTTCGTATTGGTAAGAACTGCTTAGGGCAACTTTGATTTGATCCTTTTTGGTAGTAATAATCAAGTTTATTACTCTTATGCAACGTGTCTGTGATTACTTGCATTCCCAATATTGCCAAGAACCTGAAAGTGAGGTTTAGACCTCCTAATAATTGGCAACCGCGTGCAAGTGATATTCGGTGTTTATAAGTTTTCACTAGTTGCTATAACTTTTACCTTTCCCACGGGACAGTAGGTTACATTCCTGTATCACCTCTCCTGTTTTAAAACCAGTTTGTAGTCACTTGCAAAGTCTGGCTGTTTTCTTTTCGGGTGTGGTCGATGCTGACTAGACTCACTCCATAACAACTTTGAATTGTAAGCCTACAAATCTTACAGTAGCCCAACTGTGCTTAAATTGCTCCTGCTGTGGATCAATACATAGCACGGTGCCTTTTTCACCGTTAGATTTTTCATTCCCTCCCACACAGTGGCCACCGTATCAAATATCTGCGCAGAACTGAGACTTGATGTCTCAAACTTTCTTGTCTCCCATGGAGGATGGGCTGACTTCACGCGGGATGCAAGTCAATCCGACAACCCTATACTGGGGATTTCAACCCAGTACACAGAGATGAGACAATCAACCAATAAGTGTCAAGCTAAAGGGCTGATGGTCGCGACTCTCTATGCTGCTCTGGAAGCCTCCGAAGCGAGGTTTTGAACCCTTGATCTGCAAATTTTGTCTGTTAAGCAACAGATGGGTTTGCAGGAAACGGAATGTGTTAGACTGCAGCAGAATTTGGAGTCTGAACTTCAAACTCTGCAGAATGAAAAGGATTCACTTCTGCATTATTCAACTCAAGCTGGAGAACAGGAACTTTGTATGTTGAAGCAGGAGTGTGAAAGTTTGAGACAGGATAAGGAACAGGCATTGCATATGAATGACTTGTTAAGTACTGAGAATGCTCAGTTGAGTGAGGAGATGGGAGAGCTACAGGACGAGATAAAACAGGTACATAATGACTTAGAAGTGGCTACTAGGGACAGTCGTGAATTGAGCGCCATGTATAGTGGTGCAGAAGCAAATGCAGGATGAGGTTGATATGGATATTGCAACTGTGAGTCATGCTGGATGTAAAAGTAAGATGGCGAAACTGCGCCATCAGTGGAAGGTTCTGGCTGGATATGTTAAGGCGATGGGAGGCGTAGCACCTGCCTTACACATGTCATCTGAGGGGGAGATATCAGTTGATGACATCTCTCAATGCAACGCCCAGTCACACCCCTAATATGGTCCAGAAACCCCACCCAGCCATTCACAACATGGCGTGTCCCCACTCCACCCACACCATGTCATACGTCGTCGACGTTGTGACGCCCATCATGAAAGATGCCAACATGGTGGCCCCCATGATAGGGGGAGCAGGCCCAGGCCTGGTCCCGACGGCACCACTGATAGCCTTTATTAATGTGGAAGACAGGCAAGAGATAGAAACGATGATTGAAACTGCAATAGGTAATGTACCTCTTCCTGAGAGGAGTAAACGGGCCATTAAAACCCAAATTAGGCAGCTTCTACAAGAGGCTGGCACTCAGGATGGTATTGTTTGTACTGCGGCCGAGGCTGCAGCTCAGGCCGCCCTAGACAGTGCCCGAGACAATCTATCTCTGCCTGATTGATCCAATAATCCCCTACAAATGGCCTACTCTGTTCAGCAAATAGCTGACAGTATCGGTCGGATGAACTCATCCGACAATCTCAGCTGTCACTTAGAAAAGCTGCATTGTAAATGTGAGATGCTCAGCCTCGCTGCAGAATATCAGGTCCAGATACTATGCCAAACCATCAATCCTAGTTTGTGGGCCAAACTCCCCGATGCCATCCACCAGCATGGGAACGCCACCTTTGATGAGGTTGCAGCTGAGCTCATTTCTGCTCACAGCCCAGGTGTAGTAGGAGTGATGCTTGCATACCCTGTAAAACAGAATGTAAAGGAAAGTCCAGCAACTTACCACCAGAGACTTTGGATGGCCTACCGTGCAGGAAAGCACCTGGCACAAGAAGCTGCAGATGTAGATCTTATTGAGTATAAGAGCTTGTTCCTTAGGAACGTGATTCCTGCAGTACGAGAAAAGGTAGAGCCAACCACCTACCCCAACATGGACAGGTTTGCCGACATCCTTTGGAAAACCGAGAGAGTTTACCAACTCTACATCCGTGATCTGGGCTCCAGTTCCAAGAAAGTAGCCGCCATGGAGCCTATTTCAGAGGCCGTGATGCACTACACTGTGGAAGGGCAGGCCCAACACCAACAGGCCCTCCCAGCTGATAACCAACACCCCCAACAGGCCCAACACCAACAACAACAACAACCGCAACAGCAGCAGTGGGGGTGGGAACTGAAACTGGCATAAGAATAAAAAGCACAAGAATAAGGGCAAACAACAACAACAAAGAACAGGCCCTTCATATAGGGAGATAGCGGAGGAAAATCGGAAATTCCGAGAGCTCCTGGAGCAAGTGCGCTCTATGGCAGATGCTGTTCCCGCTCAGGCCCTTGCGGCTATACAACCAGTGACCCAGACCCCAACGGGCCATGGTGATACTGGAAGTACAGGCCTTCAGGCCCACACAGGCCTGAACCCAGAAGCTCCTCCCTATATAGCATCAGTGCAGCATGGTGAAGTGATTCAAAGAAGCCAGGTCCAACCTCTACATGCTCCCAGCAATACAGATTGACAATTACAGGCCCCAGTCTGGATTGTAAACAAGCTGGTCTTGGATGCAAATGGAATGCCCTGCACCGAGGCTGAGGTCGAGGACCGCCTACTTGTAGTCTTACTAGATACAGGTGCGGCTGTGTCTGTATTACATGATGAACACCCAGACACATCTCCTTGGTCCACCGGATGGAGGACCAACATGTCAGGAGTAGATGGTACTAGGTTACCTGCATACCGATCTCTACCCCTGCCGGTAGAGCTAGGCCATTTAAAGGCCTTACCCTCCTTCCAACTGATGGTAATGCATGATCATCCTAGTATCATAGGAATTGATTTCCTTGCACCACACAGCTGTGTGGTAGATCTAGCTAACGTGCTATTGATACAGATTCAGAGTCAATACCACACCATTTTGATCCCTGATTCACACGTTGTGGCGACAATTTCTGCTAACAACAAAGTGTATGATGTCATAGATTTGTTCAAAGACCACAAGCTTTTTCCAAAGCTTCTCCCCATTTTGCAGCAACATTTGGAAGTGTTTGCAATCAACAAACATGACTGTGGCAGAATGCACACTGTCATCGAAGTGCCAGGCCCAGCACATGAGAGGCAAAGCCAATACCCTTTTCCAACTGAGGCCTTGCCTTCTCTCAGAGAAACAATCAAGTCACTTCTCATGCAAGGAGTAATCAGAACTTGTGTTTCTACTGCTAACTCCCCAATGTGGCCCATGAAAAAACTCACAGGCACCTGGAGACTTACTATTGACTACAGAAAATTGAACCAGGTCATCCCCAGTTGTTCCCCAACTGTGGCATCAGCACCCGATGTGCTATGACTTTTGACCCCTGACCTGAAACGGTTCAGTGCCCTGGATATCTTCAATGGTTTTTGGTCATTACCATTGGCCCCCAAGAGTCAATATAAGTTTGCCTTCACCTTTGAAGGGAGACAGTATACGTGGACTTGCTTACCACAGAGATTCCATAACAGCCCGTCCCTGTTCCATCTGCATATGATGGATGCCCTTGAGGGTTCCTCTACTCCCCAATGTCTCTTGCAGTATGTGGATGACCTGTTGCTGGCAACTGCCACACAGGAACAACACCTGGATCTCTTGGACGAACTACTGACTCTCATTCAGAGAGCAGGCCTGAAATGCAATCCAGCAAAAGCACAATTATGTCAGAAAGAAGTACTCTTTCTGGGTCTAAAAATAACTGACCAAGGTTGAAGCCCTACCTGGAAGAAGATACAAGGATTGCAAGACTTGCCATTGCCCACCAGCGTGGCAACACTTCGACGGTTTCTAGGTATGTTAAATTATTTGAGAGATTTTATCTGTGATTTTGCTCAGAAAGCTGCTCCTCTGTATGAGCTACTGAAAAAGGGCATCCCATGGACTTGGGGCCCTATACATACCCAGGCTGTGATGTCACTGAAGCAGGCCTTGGCCTCCGCCCTAGCTCTGGTCAACCCCAATCCATCACTACCGTTCCATCTGGAATGTGCCACCTCTGACATTGCCATGTCAGCAGTACTGGCCCAGAAGGTTCATGGCACCCTGAGAACTATTGCATATGCATCACAGCTCTTGACCCCAGTGGAACAGAAGTACAGCCTTTGTGAAAAGAACCTTCTGGCCACCTACTGGGCTGTCAAGCACTTTCTGTATATCATTAGGTACTCTCCACTGATTATCAACACCAACCACACACCAACAACCTTTCTGCTTTCAGATAGAGTGAAGGATGGGTCAGTCTCTAACACCAGGCTGACACACTGGTCACTTCTTCTCCAGGACAGAGACATACAGGTACACCCAACAAAAATTCCATCTATGCTGGCTCATGGACTTCTTTTCCAAGGAGAGCCCCATGACTGTACACTGCAGTCACCTGATCTTCCAGATCCAGGTCCTTTCCTCCCTGCCATGCCACAAATACTTGCCAGCACCATTTTGTGTCGTATCTTTACTGATGGTTCAGCAGCTTACTATCAGGGAGAACAAATTGCAGGGATGGGTATTCTAGTGATTTACCCTTATGAGAATACCATTAAAATATCTAAGCATTGCAGTGTAGCATCATCACAGTATGCAGAGATGACAGCAGTGGCCTGTGTCCTCAAGTTCATCCAGCATGGGACTGAGGATACCATCATTTTTACAGACTCTAATTGGGTTTGTTGTTCTCTTACAGAATTTCTTCCTTTCTGGCAGAAGAACTCCTTCCTCTCTTCTGACGGCAGCCCAGTGAAGTACAAGGAATTAGTAATATACATACATTCATTGGCACAAAAATTTGCACACAAACTCTATGTACACAAAGTTAAAGCTCACTCTCTCCACGATTCCTATCATGCCTTCAATGATACAGCAGACACCCTTGCCAAGGAAGGGGCCCGAGGGCGGGACACCTGGATGATGGATCATCCAGAGGCCAATGCGGCCGTACATATTGCAGCACTCAGAAAAGAAATCTGAACCCTTTTCCCCCTTGGACCTGTCAGCAGCCCAACATATTGACACTGAACTCAAAGAAGTGTTCAGATTCCTTGACAAGAGTACCGAAGAAACACTTCCCACACACAGCCCTTACCGGAGGCATGACGGTAAGTTACACTTGTCACCAGATGACAAGCTCATCTGGTATCAGCCAGATGATTCCACCACTAAGTTGTGGGTGGTCCCCAGACACCTCAGGACTGAATTTTTGTACCAAGTGCATGATACGTGCACTGGTGGGCACCAGGGAGTGGAAAACACCCTCCAAAGGCTTAAGACCACCGCCTGGTGGCCTGGTGTCACCAAAGATGTTAAACAGTACATAGACAACTGCCTTGTTTGTGCACAAAACAACCCCATCCCTACCAAATGAAATGCCAAGCTCTTACCACAACGACACTCTGGCCCTTGGCGGGCCATACAGATTGATTTTATTGGTCCTTTGACCAACACCAGCAGAAATAACAAGTATGCTCTTGTGGTGACTGATCTCTTCTCTAAGTGGGTTGAAGCTTTCCCCACTAAAACATGCACTGCTAAAACCACTGCCAAAATCCTGGTAGAACAGATTTTCTCCAGGTGGGGCCTACCTCTTAAGGTAGACTCCGACAAAGGAACCAGTTTTACAGGTGAGTTAATGAAAGAATCTCTTGAACTCCTTGGAGTTCAACAAAAGTTCCACATACCCTACCACCCCCAATCTTCAGGTCAAGTAGAGAGAGTCAACAGACAGATTAAGCAAATGCTTTCCAAATTTATTGAGGACAATCCCAAAACCTGGGATTCCCTACTGCCGTTACTCCTTATGGTAATTAGGGGCATACCATCAGCCACTACCCAGCTCACACCCTCTGAGGTGATGACTGGAAAACAGATGAGATTACCTGAACTCCTGTTGTTTGACCTGCACTCTCCCACTGCAGACCATATGTCTGTAGATCAATATGTGGAAAAACTCAGAAAAGACCTCATACACACACACTTGCATGCTGCCAATTGCATGGGTAAGGCCCAGCAACAATCCAAAATACAGTTTGACAAGCACGCACAAAAAGTGGATTGGCAGGTTGGAGATCAGGTAATGGTACTCCGATTTGCACATCCCACCCATTCCTTCTCCAATAAATGGGAAGGCCCATACCCCATTGTCAACAAGCTCAGTCTGTCAGTCTATCAAGTTAGACTCCTGCACAGCAATAAACTGACTGACAAATGGTTACATGCAAACCAACTGAAACTGTTAAAGGAGCTTAATTACTTTTCCACACCCCATTGGGCTGAATAGTACTGACTTACTAATGCTTGATTTTGCTTTTCAGATACACTGACAAGATGGCTATCTTGTTCCATTATCTCCTCATCTCAGGAGTTATCCACTGCATCCAAGGCACGGTACCGAACCTCCTACCACACCTTGATCATCCAGCATCTCCTTCAAAGGGAGTATCCATCAATATACCCGATAGTCTGATTACTGTCCAGGAAGGTTCCGATGCTTACCTCACTGCCTCAGTTGTTGCTCCTGATAAATCTACCCTACAAATTGAGTGGCAAACCACATCGCAAGGACAAATCCTCCCTGTGGCCAAACTCTCCAAAGGAACTTTCGAGGGTTGGCCCAATGCTAAATTATCCCCAAATGGTTTTCTGTCCCTGCTACAAACTGCTCCCAGGCATTCTGGTTTGTATAACATTACTGCCTTAATTGATCCTTCATATTGTAATTCTTTGTCTAAGGATTCTGCTAGAAAATTTTATGCTGTACACCACATGACTTCTGCTGCCATCTATCTCTCTGTGTTACCACCCACTGATAAACAGCTTTTGGAATGTCCAAAGCATACCTCGGTTCCCGTAGTGGTCTAACAGCAACTGCCCTCCCTGGTTCATTGATTAGAAACTTACAAGTTATGCATATACCTGTTTTGTTTAATCTTACTTACTGGAATATGAAAGAATTTGGTATGTGTCACAATACTAATATGTCAGCATTTTATAGTACGTTATTGCTTGATAGTTTAGCTGCATTTCAGATACATACTCAAGACCCTATTGCCGGGGTCCATACTACTGAACATAGAGGCAACTTCAGGAGAAAAGCCAATCCTGATGATCAAAGTCATAAACGTAATACACGTGAAGTTGACAGTTCTGATGTCACAGGTGCAACAGGAACTGTCACAGGCCTTTTTGGTACGGCTATGTCTATTTGGAATAAAGCAGACATTGCCGCTATCAAATCTCATACTGCCAAATTTTCGACTGGTTTGGTTAATAATATACTACCCTCATTATTGCATGGTGTGAATGACCTTAGTTAGGAAGAAAGATACACTGTATACAACATGCACGACATTGCTAAGGCATTTGAAGACCCTAAAGATAACATTAACGCACTCATTGCACAGAACAACAAAGAAGCAGATAAACAATACATTGCTAGAGAAATCCTCTGCTCTGCCTATGGCTCATACATTATCACTACCATCAACAATCTTTTCCGTGATCTAGAATCTGGAAGAATCCCTGATATCATACATGATAGATGCATTTCCAAATGGTATTGTCCACGATGTAAAACCCCTAGCTGTATTGCTATGTGTATGCAACAATCTCTCACCATTCCTCTTCCTAAAGCTAGAAACCAGAGGTTTGTGACCAGACACCCTAACACTGGTCCTTGTTTCACTGCTAAGAAATGTTCCATAAGAGATACAATGTTTGTTTCTTTTAATGTCTCTTTACCATGCTTTGATCCCACTACAGCCTTGTTCGACAAGCTTGCACTGGTACATTCCATTGGGCACCTGGATGAAGACATCTACAGAGAATGCCTGGATCTACCGCCTCTACTGGTTTTCCATCCTTTCCTGGATGCCTGAGTGGATCCGCACATGGACTGCTGTGCGAAGAAGCAATATATTTACTTGTGTTGATGTGATGTATTTGATGCTATTCAACCTGTCTGTGGTTATTCTCCAGATAGCATTGATTGACTTTTACAATGGATGATGACATCACCACTAACGGCACGGATTTCTCAGATTCTACTTTGGCTCCAGATAAACTCTATCAATCATATCGTGAGGCGGTTCATCACCTATCAACACGGATTTCGAAGATGACCTACACCTGCCCAGTACAGTTGCAAAAGTGAAGACTCCCTACTGTTCGCTCTCAGTACAATTCTGATGGGGAGTACTGTGTGGTAACTAACTTTAAAAGCTATACTTATGGATCTGTGACATGTGTTATTGAAGCACCCAATTTCTGTTTTGTCCCACACCAGAAGACTGTCATTGGACATACCGTTATAACCCCCATCCCCCTTATGAATGCAGACATCATTGATGGTAACCCCAATTATCTGCTCACACTTTCTGAATATTTACCATATTTTAATGTGCACATAGACCCACTCACACCTACATTAAAATCATTTTAGACAGAAAAGACATACACCTCATCCACATCAGCAATAATATAACCAAGGCCAATGAAGCTATTCTTTTGTTGATTAATGATGGTGACATGAATGACGCATTGACTAACACCTGGTTAGAAATTACTTTTAAAGGTTTTGTTATTATACAAGCATTTTTGATATTTTTCTTGGTTATCATGCTATGCTGCCTATGGCGCACACTGCGCCAACACCGTGAGCAGCTCGAGTTCCTTTACAAAGCTCGTGTGTCAGGTTTGTAAACGACCACTGCTCCCTGACCTTTCCCTAGATTTGCCTGTGTTGCCCTTGGAAGCAACAAGGGGAAGGAATGTTACACGAGGTCACTGCACCCTTATTGGTACCCTCAGAGGTACACCGTAGACAGCTAGTACTTAGGCATATGTTATACTAACATATAGGGCTAAGGGCATCTACCGTATAAGAGTAGATGTCAGGGTATGTACACATATTGTTGTAATACACTTTGCTTGCTAATACATATATATTCTTCTATGTATTTTTTTTGTGTATTTCTTACTTATAAGATATTAGGACACCTGTGTCCTTGGAATAATTATGATATATAAGTCGGCATTGCCACCTTTTGGTGATTTGTACTATTACACTGAGTTATGTGAGACTCTGTATAAGAACTCTTTTGTTTCACAAACTGATGACTACTACAAAATTATTGTAATGTTATCTTGGACTGTGGAGCCTCCTCTAATCTAACCAATAGGGTTCATCTCTGTAACTAGAAGTGTTTCTATCTTACAGTAACCATAGTAATTATCATAGGTATATAATGTGATACACTAAGTCTTGTACCTTGGAGATCCCAAGAGACACAAAGAAACCTTGAGGTATAGGGAACGCTTAGCACTGGCTCCTGGTTCATATTGGTAAGAACTGCTTAGGGCAACTTTGATTTTATCCTTTTTGGTAGTAATAAACAAGTTTATTACTCTTTTGCAACGTGTCTGTGATTACTTGCATTCCCAATATTGCCAAGAATCTGAAAATGAGGTTTAGACCTCCTAGCAACATTTTAAGATGGCACATCCCTGCCACATTCTGAGATTGCATGTGCCCCCCCCCCAACATTTTAAAATTGTGCACTGTTTCAACATTCTATACCTTGGTTGCATTTCAAAACTACCCCCTGATGCGTTCTAAAGTATAGTGCCATGCATCTGAACATTCTGGAAATGCAAGCACTGCAGCCAACCCTATGTCAGTTTTTTTAATGATTACAGTGGCTTCAGTTTCTTAAACTCTGTAGAAACAGGTCCTATAAGATTGCTGACAGGAAGGACTAGACTGTGAGTTCAGGTTATGACACAAGTGGCTCTTTACTGAAACTAGTTTTTCAAACAGATGGTGAAATCAGTATTACAAAATAGCTCATAACTTTAAAATGAATTACCGTTGAAACCTAATTTTTGGTATGAGATTTATTGGGTGTATGCTTATTCTAATTCTGCAATGTAGCACTTTTGGCCAGACTCCCTCTTTAACCCTTGACTACTATGTTCCTCAGAAGTGATTTCTCTCTCCTGTGCTATTCATCATGTGTATTAGACCGCTGGGGCAGATCACAAGAAAGTACAGTATTTAAGTAATGAGGCATGATCAGCAGCTATGTTACTGGTCTGTTAATCACCCTGTAGAGGTATAATGTGGCACAGGGTGTAGCAAAGTGCCACATGTTCCTAATCGGTGATTAACTGACCTTTAGCACAAGCCCTAGTAGTGGCGTATTGCTATTCTATAAAAATATTTTTTTAATTGCATTATACCTTCTTCACCAGGCGATTAGGCTCTACATGTATGTTAAATAAAAAATTAACATAACGCCGACAGAATGCTTACAGTGAATCAGAATCTGTAGCTCTCAAACCCTTTTTATGATCAGAATCAATGTTATGCAGATGATACACAGCTGTACCTCTCCTTCGTACCTGACCAGGGTCGGGGTGTTTGCTCTGTGCAAGTATTAGAACAGTGTCTGAAGGCAGTGAAAAACTGGATGGTGTCCAGCTGGCTGGCCTTGAATCTCAGTAAGACCGAGCTATTGTCTCAGGTTGCATAAAAAAGTATTTGGCCATCTCCACCTAACCTCATATTGCCTTTGTCTATGACATCATAGTACTCACCATGATAACAGACTGTGATGTCATAAATAGCAATTGTATGGTCAGTTGGAGACAGAGTCCTTTTCAAAGGCACTGTGAATTACAATAAGTATGGTACTAAAATATCTGAAATATCCAGTAGGCCAACAACATGGAAAAGTAAAAATCAAATACAAAACATTAAAGTTAAACATAATGGTTACAAAAACTACAGTTGTAATCCTGCTACTTTAGCGGAGACTTGGAGTTAGAGATACAAAGGGGAAGACACAGGTGCAATTCTCAACTTTGCACCGTGCCTGCTATATTCCGAGATGCGTCAAAATATCTGAATGCTATTTTCAAACATTTTGACAAATGTGCATCTGTTATGGTGATTTATGGCAGTTTACATCCCCCCACCCCAAAAAATGATGCCTGCATCATGTTTACTGCCACAAACTGTGACAACCTCGCCTGAAGGATAGACCACATCTGAGGATGCCTAACTTTCAGGTGCAGTTCATATAAATGTGCCAGAGTCATGCCACAAAGCTGCCTGGGGGCATTCAAAATCAAGCCCATCCTCTTTAGGAGCTGAATCAGGCGTCTGGTCTTGAATGGGGTTAGCCGTTGGCAGAAAGTTTGGTAACAGCAGTGTGATAGTAGAAAAAAGGCATCTATTGTCAGTGCAGCAAAAGAACGGAACTGGCATTGTAATTTTTGTAATTGCTTATTAGACTTGATATCAGCCTGAAATGTGTTAACTCAAATGTCTCTAATACATGAGCATGAGATCACACTTTTGTATTATGGAGATCCTTCTCATGCTCACATTCTCCTGTCACTTCCAAAACAACAGGTTTCTGACACATTTATTTACAATTATTTCAGTGCAGGAACTGAGGCTGATTAAATACTCTTTATTTTTTGAATATATATACACACCTACACACACACACACACACACACACACACATATATATATATATATATATATATATATATATAGATAAGGGATATACAATGGTGAGCTGTCAGATAAATGATTTATCTATACAAGTGCTGTTTGAGCTTGGGTAACCTCACGAGTGGCGTAGGCGACTTGCAGATCTGCAGGTTACCCACAGTGGCAGGTATTCACGAAGGTGGAGCCGGATTACGACCGGCTCCACAATCTACGGCTGCCTGCGAGTGGTGTCATCAGGGAGATGGCCTCCACAACTGCTGCAGCTCAGTGAATCGGAACTGCCACAGCTGTAGGCGATTCTGGTCCGCAGCAGCAGTTGCAGACGGAAACTTACAAAAAAAGGCTTCATGAATCTTGCCCTGTGTGTATAAATGGTCACTGTATGTATAAATTTATTTATGCATACAGTGACTCAAATAAACGCATTTATCACACTGAATATATGTCCACCCCATTGCATAAATATAATATATATATAAATAGGGGATACATGATGGGCAGGAGTATGATATGGAAAATAGTCTCCTGCAGAGTGAGCTCTGAATATCTCATGAGTGAGATATCCAGAGCTCATGATGCAGGATTGAGAATATTTGCCATAGCACACGATCTGCACATCATGTGTGTGATTTATACAATAGGGGTGAGTGGTAAATGAGTGAGAGGGTTTTATGTATTTAGTTTGTGGATGGGTTTTTGGGCTGTGGAGTGCTCTTTCGTTATTGGGGCTCGGTGTATGGTTTTGTACTGTTCTGACTGGTTGATGTGTGTGTGTTGCTGATGTGTGCTTGGCTACATGTTGTCTATGTGTTATGTTTCATTGGATGTTGTGCCTTGGGGGTGGGACTTAGGTTGGCATCAGGGAATGGGGTTTCATCAAAACTTTCTTTTATTTTCTTAGATTTCTGTGTTTGTGAGCTTTTTTATTTAGTTTGTTTCTTATAGCTCTAGTGTACAGATTGTGCGACTGCTTTAACTTATTTTTGTCCTGTTCATGTCAGTTCCATTCAGCCAAACTGTGGATGTTTCACTTTCAAACTATAGAAGTGGTTTCACTTCTGCTGCTTAGTGTGTTTTGCAATGTATAATATTGGCAAATTAAAGAATAAAGTTCAGGGTTAGATGCCATTTGGATTAAAAAAAAGTAGACTTCTCCCGGCCATTGCAGGAACAAGGTGCCGGTTCTGTAGACAGTCCCTCTACTCCTCCCCTTTCGTCCCTCCTCACTAGTCTGCCGCAAGCTAATCAACAGTTGAAAACAAGAGGCTGAGTGAGATTTTCCAACCCTCACAGACAATTGCGCATACTACAAGAGATGCGGATTTTATCACTGCACAATCTTCCTCCGACTCTCTCCGCTGCTGCCTGCCTTAACCCTCCCAGCTACCTCAGTGCATAGCAAACAGTGTTGTCCTCCATTAGCACTGTGCCCTGGCTCACTCACTCCTCTGGCACCACTCTGCAGTCAACTGCCCATGACCCCACCAGTGTTCTCCCTTCTTCCCTCTTGGTCACTTTGCATGGGTCAAGGTTAGTGGTCACTGCTGCAGGACTAAGGGGCACAGGGCTTTGCGAAAAACAAATGTCCAGACTCCAATCTTGCTGTTCCTCCATGCCTTCACTCTCTAATGCAGCACCAAACTGGTCTCATGTGCAGAGCACAAAACTCCACCTAGTTCCTCCCTCTCTCCTACTCTAATGGAGGGGGATTGTCTCCAAGGCACCAGAGGCAGAATTTGGTTGGTAGCTGCAGAGACTGCACGAAAAAGACGATGCCACCAGTGCACGTGGCACTTACTTTTCCTCAGAGAGGGCTGTAGCAATAACTGAGGGCAAGGCTCCTAGTATGTCTCTGCAGGGGGCTGAGAAACGGGTGATGAATCCATGAGAAAGATAGTCTAAAACAGGGCGAAGCAAAACAGGACTCATGTCAATTAAGTCTGCAATCCAGAGCAATTACAACTAACTGCAACTGACCTCAATTGCAGCACTCGATTCTGACAGTGGCTTTGGGATCTAGCAAGAAGCAATTACAAGTTCACACATCCACTATTACTGAACAGATTAATAAATAAGCTGCTGTAGGTTTGAAATTTGGCTTAAAAAATCCTATGCTTTCCCTTGAGAAATGGGGATAGCGAACCAGTGGCAGCCATACTGCAGTGGCCAGATGAGGGTTAACAACAGAGAGCCCAAATAGCATGTCTTACCTCCTCAAAGGATCAAGCCAAACTAAATCTAGTCTTTGGAGGGTGGGAGGAGCTTCCATGTCACATGCAATTTCAGTATATAGTTTATTTGTTTCACTAGGCACTGTATCTGTTTCACTAGACAGTGTATGTGTTTCAGTATATAGTGTATGTGTTTCAGTATATAGTGTATGTATTTCAATAGATAGCATATATCTTTTAATATATAGTGTATTTGTTTTAGTATTTCGTGTATGTGGATTTTTTATGATATACTATATTGCAATAGATGGTCTATGTGTTTCAATATTTAGTGTATGTGTTTCAATACATAGTGTATGTATTTCAGTACATAGTGTATATGTTTCACTAGGTACTATATCTGTTTCACTAGGCAGTGTATGTGTTTCAGTATACAGTGTATATGTTTTAGTATATAGTGTATGTGGATTTTTCTGTGTATAGTGTATGCATTTCAATAGATAGTGTATATGTTTTACTGTATAGTGTATTTATTTCAGTATGTAGTGCATGTGGATGTTTCAATGTGTAGTATGCATTTCAATAGTGTGTGTGTTTTACTAGGTAGTGTATTTGTTTCAGTACATAGTGTATGCAGATTTTTCAAAATATAGTGTATTTGTTTCATTATATAGTGCAAATGTTTCAGTATGTAGTGTATTTGTTTCAGTGCATGCTGTAGGTGGATTTTTCAATCTGTAGTGTATGTATTTCAATAGACAGTGTATGTATTTCAATATGCAGTGTATTTGTTTCACTATATGGTATATGCAGATTGCTTTTCAATATGTAGTGTATGTATTACAATATACAGTTTATTAGTTTCAGTAGATAGCGTATGTTGAGTTTTCAGTCTGCAGTGTATGCATCTCACTACGTAGTGTATGCATTTCACTAAATAGTGTATTGGTTTCACTAGATAGTGTATGTGGATTTTCAGTACTCTGTGGATTTCAGTAGATGGTGTATGAATTTTACTATATAATGTAAGCATTTCAGTATACAATGTATGTGTTTCACTATATGAAATATGCGTTTCAGTATATAGTGGATGTATTTCACTATATGATGTATGTATTTTACTACATAGTGCATGCGGTTCAGGACATAGTGTATTTGTTTCACTACTTGACATATATATTTCACTATATGCTGTATTTATTTCAGTATATGATATATGTATTTTAGTATATAGTGTATGCATTTAACTATGTATCAGAGATTCTGAATTATGTCCCAAACGGCTTGCCATAATTAATATTTTCCTTTGTAACTTGTTACTTTGTGCCTATTTTGTGAAGGAGTCCTTGATGGAAAAACATGATTTCTTAGGAGCAGCAGCTGTGTTTCAGGTGAAAGCATTGTACTTCTGTATTTGTTTCTTTGGTAACAGCACAGGTTTTTGTTGCATGCTGAGGGGAAAGCTGCCTAGAGTGATGATATTAGTGACCTTTATGTGACCTGTGTGTGTAAATGGCTGATATCATCACAGTAGAGCAGAGGGTAAAAATATCACACTGTAGTGGATGATACACTGTTTTATCTCACTCATTTACCACTCACCCCATTGTGTATATATATATATATATATATATATATATATATTTGTATTTTTGTGTATATTATTGCTTATCCACCTTATCACCAAATGAGGCCAATGTTTCATGGCCACTCCCTCAGACCACTTTCTGGAGGCCCGTGGTGGTCATCTTGGTCTGTTGCTATAAGCTCACTCCATCTATGGGGTTTTTGTTCTTATTCATTTGATTTGCTTATAGGCTTGCATAGCTGTGTTGCTGTTCCTTTTTCTATTACTTACTTTTTTCCTCCCTTGTGGCTCCCGGTTGGCTTCTTCTTCCAGGCATCACCTTTCTCCAGCCACTGTCTGTTTGCACCCGTCTCCTAATTGGGCCACCTTGTTACCCTCACAGCTTACCTCTCATGGTGGGGAGCCCCCAACTCCCCACTAAGACCAGATCCAGTACAGGTGGCACCCTCAGAGACAGTGCATTAGGCAGATGGCCATCAAGCTGTTTAACCTGGCTGCTATTTCTGTTTTTCCTTGTTGGTGGAGCATTTAATGCCAACAATGGGAATGTCACACCTGCGTCCACCTGTAATGCGGCTGCCGGCTGCTCTGCCTCTGTGCCCCACTGTATTGGCCAGGTGTGCCAACACCCAGCCTCCACTAGGTGTCAGGCAAATGCTGGTCACTGCTCCCCACCACCCCCAGGAGAGGAGAGCAGTCCTCTGGATGCTTGATCCTCTTCCATCCCGGCCGACCCCCGATGACCTGATCGCACTGTGAACACAGGTCGCTGGTGTGGCAGGAGGTAAGGCATTGCTGCCTCAACCCTCCATGCCACCAGGCTGGCTTTCTATTCTCTTTTCACGGTATTCTTGGACATATCATCCTCATTATTTCTAGAGGCTTGCAATGGCCAGCTCACTACTATCCAAAATCATTTATTTGGAAACCAGTAATTATAACAAGTGAAGTATGGGCAGCATTCTTATCTCATATTTTTACACAACCTTAGTGTATGTGATACCTGTATGAACCATGTGAGATTTGTTCGTACAGTTTATGTGGTATCACACACCTTGGGAGTATAACAAAAGTCATTACACAGCTGCTCATCCATTATTCTAAGTATAGTATATGGTTATAGTATAGAGTAACAACAGTGATTGGGACCCCACAACACCAGGGTACTCACTGTTCAGAAGGGGTAGAGGAGAAGGTGGGTGGGGTGTAGCTTTTTATGTCAAGGAGGTTAGTGAAGTAGTGGAGGGTGGGAAGAAAAAATTACTCACCTTAGTAATGTTGTTTCTTCTAATGGAGTCTTGCTATATTATGACAGTAGCAGTTTGTCCCACCACTAGAACTGCTCCGGAGGTGAAATGGTTAATACCATTCCAAAATAGAACTTTGAGCACGAGCTCTAAGAAGCAGCTCTATCTGTGTAATTTCAAACCTGAACTGTCAGATCTTTATGAGCAAAACTCACTAAGGTCTGTGTGGAAGCTGTAACCTACACACTAGCCAAATGGCTACCTAAATATTAACAACCATTACTGATTACTTACCAAGACTCAAGTCAGGGGACCAGAACTACTAACACAATTCTAACAACATGAGAATAAAACAACAGTATAATAAAACACACACCCAAACTCCCAAAGGGAGAAAGCTAAAGGGCATAAAATAGTGCCCACAATGTTGCCCACACCCACCCAAGTAGAAGTTCTGATCGGGCAGGTTGGGGAGGTCATAATATAGCAAGACTCCATTAGAAGAAACAACATTACTAAGGTGAGTAATTTTCTTCCAAACAACATGAAGTCTTGCTATATTATGACAGTAACGAACTACACAGCAGTACCTCCATGGAGGAGGGGCAGAACCTACTTAGGGAATAGGCTCTGAAGAACAGCTGTGCCAAACCGAGCATCTCTCCTGGCCTGGACATCCAGGGAGTAATGCTTAGTAAAAGTGTGTACCGTTTTCCAAGTAGCAGCCTGGCATATCTCTAATATAGGGATGTCTCTGGCAGCAGCTAGAGACACAGCTGTACCCCTGGTAGAATGAGCCCTCAAGCCAGAGGGGGGATCTCTGCCCAGTTTCTGATAACAAATTGGATACAGAGACAATCCACCTGGCAATTGATCTCTTAGTGGCAGTTTGCCTTTCCCAACTTCACCATAGGTAAGGAAAAGTTGGAGGGATTGAACCTGTGACCTTTAGTACGCTCTATATAGTAACTAAGAGCTCTCTTAACATCCAGACTGTGCAACCTCCTCTCACCAGAAGAGGAGTGATCAGTGAAAAATACTGGAAGGAGATAGATTGGTTAAGATGGAAATCTGAAACCACCTTAGGTAAAACTTCCTATTAGTCCTAAGGACTACCTTATCCCTGTGGAAAGAAATAAAGTCAGTTTCCACTGACAAGGCTTTACAACTCACTTATGCATCTAGCAGAAGTGATAGCCACCAGAAAAGCAGTTTTCCAAGTTAGATACTTAAGCTCTGCAGAAAACAGAGGTTCAAAAGGGGGTGCATTAACTGGGCAATACAAACATTAAGGTCCCAGGCAGAGGCGGTTCCCGAAAGGGTGGATTAGTATGGAGTAATCCCTTAAAAACTTGGAAAACACAGGGTGAAATGAAAGAGGGGATGACTTTCCTGCTGACACAAAAGCAGATACAGCTGCCAAATGGACTCTCAGGGTAGCTGGTCTGAGACCAAGGAATTAAGATGGACCATGTAATCTAATACAATGGGCAAATCAGCAGATTCTGGGGAAATATTTTTCCCAGCACACCAAATGGAAAACCTTTTCCATTTAGAACTATAAGTAGCCCTAGTGGAAGGCTTTCTGGAAGCCTTTAGGATTTCAAGAACACCTTGAGAGGGGTGTAAATCCGCAAACTCCAACTCCTCAAGAGCCAGGCCTTGAGGTTGAGGGATTTTGAGGTCTGGATACCAAACCCTTCCCTGGGCACAAGTTAACAGGTTGTGAATCCTGGGGAGGCAAAGGGAAGATGGATTGTCAGTGACAGAAGGAGTGGTACCAGGGCTGCCTGGCCCAATCCGGGCAATCAGAATCACCCTGCAAGGCTGAGATCTGATTTTGACTAATACTTTGAATAGGAGAGGGAAGGGAGGGAAAGCATAAAGAAACTTCCCCTCCCAATCCAGGAGAAGGGCATCCAGGGGGACTGAGCCCAACACTGGAGGCCTGCAACAGAACAGAGGAAGTTTGTGATTGTCTGAGGCTGCAAAAAGATCTATCTGAGGGGTGCCCCATCTGGCAAAGACTATCCCCAGCAGTTGAGGATCCAGGGACTATTCGTGATGGCCCTGGGAAATCCTGCTGAGAGCATCCGCTAGGACATTGTCCTTCCCTGGAAGATGAACTGCTATGAGGGAAGTGTTCAGGGAATAGGCCAGAGACCACAACTTCATTGCCTCGGTGCACAAGGCCAAAGACCGAGTGCCCCCCGTTTGTTGATGTACCACGTTGTTGTGGTGTTGTCTGTTCTGACTTGTATCACCTTGTTGTGGACAGATGCAGAAAATACTTGAAGAGCTAAAAAAAACAGCTCTGAGTTCCAGCAAAGTGATGTGGAGCAGAGATTCCCGGGGGGACCACACTCCCTGAATGGAAAGGTCGCCATGATGGGCTCCCCAACCCAGAAGGGAAGCATCTGTAGTGAGAGTCAAATTGTGAGCAGGGGAATGAAGGGACCCCAATCTTAAGATTGCTCTGATCCTGCCACCACTGGAGGGCCTGGATCAAGGTTCGAGTCACTGGGACCAACTTGGAAAGGGGGTCTCTTCTCTGAGACCAATAGGTTCTCAAGTGAAACTGAATGTCTCTCATCTGAAATCTTGCTCCCTGCACAACAGCTGTGGATGCAGCCATGTGTCCCAGGAGCTGCAGAAAGTGTCTTGCTGGTCGAGAGACCTGCAGGGTGAAGGAGGAGGCCAGAGTCACTAAATTTGTCACCCTTTCTAAGGGAAGAAAAGCTCTGGCTAGCTTTGTGTCCAACTCTGCCCCTATAAAGGTGAGTACCTGGACTGGTTCCAGAACCGACTTTGGTAGATTTAGCAGAAAGCCCAGGGAGGTGAGAAGCTGCTGGGTAACTTGCAGGTGAGATTTTACCTGTTCTGGGGACTGGCCTACAATGAGCCAATCGTCTAGATAGGGAAAAACAGCAATCCTTTGCCTCCTTAAGTGAGCCACTGCCACTGTTAGACACTTTGTGAATACCCTTGGGGCAGAGGTAAGGCCGAAGGGCATTGCTCTGAACTGGTAATGACCTGAGGGTAGTTCGAATCTGAGGTACTTTCGATGGGAGCTTCTGATTAGGACGTGGAAATAGGCATCCTTGAGGTCCAGGGAGGCTAACCAGTCCCCTGGCCTTAGGGAGGGTAAAATCATTGCCAGAGTTACCATTTTGAACTTTGGTTTCAAAAGATGCTTGTTCAGATATCTGAGGTCTAATATGGGCCCATTCTCCTGTCTTTTTGGGGTAGTATCTGGAATACAGACCCTTGCCCTGGTGCAGGAGGAACCCTTTCCACTACTCTGAGAGCCAACAGGGTTGAGACCTCTGCTTCCAGAGCAAAGGTCTCTGAAGCACTTCAGGTAGAAAAGTCTGGTTCTCAACTTGGGAAACTTTTGAAGCTGAGAACCAGACCCTGGCTACTACTTCCAGAACCCACTTGTCTGAGGTTAAAGAAGCCCAGTTCTGACTGAAGTAAGCCAGCCTGCCCCTACCGTAAAGGAGAATCGCCCTGGGCACCCCATCAGGTGTCTGCTTAGCAGGAGCTTTAGGCTGAGGGGTGGGAGCAGGCCTGCCACCCCTCATCTGCCTCTGCCTCTGAAGAAGCCCCTCTGAGCATAGGCAGAAGGCCTGAGTCTGGTAAAAAGGCCTGTGAAAAGGCCTACCCCTACCCCTGGGGGTATGCCTCTGAGGAGTGGCTTGCCGCTCCTTAGCTTGGGCACTTTTGTAAGTAGTCCTATATTCATCCATCTTTTTCATGTAATTCTCTGTCTGCTCCCCAAACAGAGAATTTCCCACCACAGGAAAATCCATAGCCTTAGTCTGGGTATCCTGTGACAGACTAGTACACCTGAGCCAGGCCAACCTACGAAAAGCTACAGATGTGGCAATGACCCTAGAGGAAACATCATTAACATCCACAGCAGCATGAAACTGTGCCTTAGAAGCCTCAATGCCATCAGCAGCCACCTGTTCTAGTTCGCTAGCCAGCTGGCCATGGGCTTGCTTGGCTAATTCCATAACAGTATCCCATCTAGATTTCTGATACCTAGCTACATAAGCCATATAATTTGCTTGCCTGAGTCCCAGAGAGGCTGCCATATACTGTTTTTTCGCCATGGCATCAATCTTCCTGGAATCCTTGTCAGGAGGATGTGAGCCAGGGGATATTAGCTTATCACAGGCTGCAGCCTGAACTACTCCCAACATGACTGCATTGCTGAGAAAGGAATTCTGTATCAGGACCTGACAATGTGTACCTTCTGTCCATCTTTTATCAACAGGAGGCACAGAATTAGGAGCTTTAAAATTTTTATTGTTTGCTTCCTAAAAGACTTATGCAAAGGAATAGACAATCTCCTAGACTCTGGAATATCCATCATTTCTACAAAATCAGGCTCCTCTTGCTCATCCACAGCTTCTTCCAAGGGAAGCTGGAGGGTTTCAACAACTTTTGTAAAACATAAAATGAGATGGGGACTCAGATAGCATAGGGGAGATTCTAGAGGTCTGTCTGGGGAAATGTCCGTTCAATGGCACACCCAGACCTTCCCAGCCACATTCATACTGTTCATAATCATCCTCCTCCTCCTCTGGTTCATAAATTCCTCAACATCATATTCCTGAACCCCTGGAACCGGACGAACTGACCTTTGCCAGATAGTGGCGGTTCGACGTGAACCTGAGACAGTGACTGGACAATTTGTATGGCTTTTGCTATCTCTGCAGCAGTTGGAGAAGGGTTTTGGACTCCCAAACCTGCTGACTTTCTTGTTTTCTTTACTGGAATTGGTTCCTCAGAACCAGCTTTTCTTTTGCCGAGGAAGTCTCGCCCTGGTCAGAGGGCACTCCCTCGGTTCGGTTGGCACCGAACCGGGCTGGCCATCCGGGTCAGTGGACTTTTTGGCCTCTCGTTCCCTGAGCCTGCCCAATCTCTTTCCAGGGTGGCTGCGGGAAATTTACATATCTGGCAGTCTGACTGAGGTGGTCAACCCCAGACAATAGACATAGGTGTGTGGGTCAGCCTTGGCAAAGACTTCCCACAGACATCACAGTGTTGAAACCCAGTGGGCCCGGTTTTCTTTTGGGTTTCTCAGACATAATGCCAGCCTAACCAGAAAAACTTGCCCTTTAAACGGCAGTGCCAGGCAAGACACCCTTATCGTTTCCTAACCGTGTCACGGGTATTGGAAAAACGTAATAAAATCTGTTTTTTTTAGAACCGATAAGAACCGGGAGCCGCACTCTAAAATGTTAAACTTTAAAGTTAATAAGTTTTAAACCCAGCTGATCGGTTCAAAACTGAACTGATAAACTTACAAGTTCCACACAGACAAAACCTTTAATTTACTTACGATTACCACAGACAGAGCTTGAACCGAACATTTTGCGGTTAAAATAAAACTATTCTCGGTTGAATTGAACCGAGAAAACACTGTTTAAACCGAGAAATGAACCGAGCAGTAGGAGAAATCTCCGGAGCGACTGTTCACTGAGGCGCAGTAAAGAATCTGACAGTTCAGGTTTGAAATTACACAGATAGAGCTGCTTCTTAGAGCTTGTGCTCAAAGTTCTATTTTGGAATGGTATTAACCATTTCACCTCCGGAGCAGTTCTAGTGGTGGGACAAACTGCTACTGTCATAATATAGCAAGACTTCATGTTGTTTGAATATTAATTGTGGAATGGAGGAGACTGAGTCATTATGGGTGTAGATTTCAGTTGCATTGGGCAGGAAGCTACAACTGGGGGTGATATACAGTTCCCCAGTGCAAGGAGAAGAGGGCAACAGAGAGCTAGGAGATGAAGTGGTGGCAATAGGGGATTTTAACCTGCCAGTTGTAGATTGGGATGTGCCGGTAACAACGTGTTCTAGAAGCCAAGCTATGATGGATGCTTTTTTTCAGGACTGCCTGCTGGTCCAGCTGGTAAAAGAACTCTGGAGTTGGGAGTGGTGCCACTGGAGTGGAGAATGGCACATGTGGTGCCACTCCACAAGAGTGGACCCAAGTATGACCCAGGTAACTATAGGCCAGTCAGCCTGATCTCGATAGTATGCAAACTCTTGGAGACCATACTAAGGGAAAGGCTGGTGAGGTACATAGAGGAGAATGGTCTACAGGACAAAAGACAGCATGTGTTTGTGGCAGGCAGATCATGTCAAATGAACTTGATTTAGTTCTTCGACTGGGTCATGAGGGCAGTGGACAAAGGCGAGGTGGTGGACATCACATACCTAGACTTTAGCAAGGCCTTCAGTTCTGTACCACACAAAAGGTTGCTAATGAAACTGAGGGATCTAGGTGTGGGGAAGAATATGGTAAGATGGGTTGAAAACTGGTTGAGTGGTAGAACCCAGAGAGTAGTAGTTGGGGGGTGAGTTCTCCAGCACCAAAGAGGTCACCAGCAGGGTCCTGCAGGGATTGGTGCTGGGGCCAGTGTTGTTCAATGTCTTCACAAGTGACATCAGGGAAGGCATTAAAGGTGAAATGTGCCTGTTTGCGGATGACACTAAACTCTGTGGGAGAGTAGACACCAAGGAGGGCCTACAGGACCTGAGGGAGGACCTCGCCAGACTAAAAAAATGGTCAGGAATCTGGCAACTTCATTTCAATGCTAAAAAGTGCAAAGTGATGCACACGTGGGCCAAGAGTATTGCATAGGAGGGGTTCGGCTAACTGCTTCCAAAGAGGAAAAGGATCTAAGGGTAGTGACTATGAATGACCTGAAACACACCTCTCAGTGTAAAAAACAGTGAGGAATGCTAACAGGATGCTGGGTGTATTGCAAGAAGATTCAGTAGTAGGTGGAGCGAGGTTATTTTACCACTGTACAGGTCATTGGTGAGTCCACATTTAGAATATGGGGTGAGGTACTTGCATCCTTACCTTAAGAAGGACATCAGCATGCTGGAGGGGGTCCAGAGGAGAGCAACCAAGATGATGAGGGGCTACAGGATAGGTCCTACGAGGAGAGGCTGGGAGCCCTGGGGATGTACTCCCTGGAAGAGAGGAAGCAGTGGGATGATATGATAGAGACCTTCAAGTACATGAAGGAAATTAACAGAGTGAAAAGGGGATCTGTTTAAAATGAGTGCCAACAGCACCAATAGGGGGCATAGCCTAAAATTGATTGAGGGGGGATTCAGAAGGGATGTAAGGAAGCATTTCTATATGGAGAGGGTGGTGTCTGCCTAGAATGAGCTGCCAGAGGAGGTGGTATCAGCAAGTATGGTGGGAGCATTCAAGAGAGCTTGGGACAAACACAAAGGGAAACCTTGGGAACAAGGAAGGGGAAAAGGGGAGAGCGGGAGGGAGGGAAAGTTGGGAGCAGGGTAATTGGTATAAATTGTAAGGCTAGACCCTGCATCACTTACAGAGCAGATGCGATAGACCAGGTGGTCTTCTGCTGGCTCTTTTCATATGTTCATAATTAGTAGGAAAAGTAAGAGTAGGAGAACCACTAGCAAACAATGGCCATAATTCTATTTGGTTTGATTTGACTTGACCCTAGGGAAAAAAAAAAAACACACTCAAGAATGGAGGTCCTGGACTTTAAGGCTTTAAGGGCATAGATTTCATAAAACTGAGGAGGCTGGTGAGGGATAAATTAATCAGGGTGTGTGATACAGATAGTGTGGAAGTGATCTGGGGAGTAATAAAAGGGGGCAACCAGAAAGTGACACAAATTTGTGTGAGGACAGTAGTTAACATAAATAAGTTCAAGAGACCTATATGGTTCTTTGTGAGGATAAGGGAAGCAGTCAGAGCCAAAAGAAAGGCCTTCTGAAACAGGGGAGGAAGAATGGGAGGAACACATTCAGAAAGATAGAGAGGCAAAGACAGCAGTTAGGGAAGCTAAAGCAGACACAGCTGTGGAATGCAGAGGGAATCAAATCTGGAGAGAAACATTTCTTCTGATACTTTAGGGAAAAAGGAAAAAGTGAGGAGGAATCATTGGGTTGTCAGAGGGGACAGGGTAATAGAAGAGGATGGGCAAAATGCAGCCCTCCTAAACCACTATGCTTGCTCTGTTTTCACCAGAGAGGATACTGGTCCCCTACCTAAAAGTAGCATCCAACCGGCCACTAGAGGGATTCCAGAGATGGAAACACTGGTATTCACCAGCGATGGGGTCCAGAAAGGGTTGGCAGTGTTCAAGATAGAAAAGGCCGCAGGACCAGACAGGTTACATCCAAGAGTGCTAAGGGAATTGGCAGAGGAACTGTCTGACCCTCTGACAAAACTATTCAACAGCTTGCTGAAGACAGGGGTGGTTCCTACTGATTGGAGAAGGGCAGATGTGGTTCCACTATATAAGCGTGGGGGGAGATAAGAAACAGCCAGGGAACTACAGGTCAGTTAATCTCACATCTGTTATAGGAAAGTTAATGGAAACTCAGGTCAAGCAGCATCTTGTTGACTACCTGGAAAAAAAATGGCCTACAGGATAGTAAGCAGCATGGTTATGTAGCAATCTTCTTTGACTTGGTAACAAGGGAATTAGATGGGGCCATGCAGCTGATCTGTTATATTTCGACTTCAGCAAGGCTTTCTATTCGGTGCCTCTGGGGCACTTATTGAGGAAAATGGAGGATCTGGGGGCAGCAGGTGACTTAGTCAGATGGGTAGAAAATTGGTTTAAGAGTAGGCAGTACAGGGTTGTTGTCAATGGGGTTAAATCAGCTGAAGGGGAATCACTGGTAGGGTACCACAGAGATCGGTCCTAGGTCCTGTCCTTAATATGTTCATTAGTGACATTACTGTAGGAATTCAGGGCAAGATTGACCTCTTCACAGATGACATTAAACTCTGCGGTAGGGTAGATAGTGTAGAGGGAGTTAGGGATTTACAAAATGACCTCCATAGGCTGGAGAGATGGTCAAATGTGTGACAACTGAAATTCAGTGCTAAAAAGTGCAAAGTAATGCACCTGGGGAAAAAGAACCCCAGAACGGAGTACTGGCTAAATGGGGTTAAACTTAATGTAAGAACAGAGGAGAGGAACTTGGGAGTCATTATCAGTGGCACCCTAAAGTAGTCTAGCCAGTGCAACAAGGCTTACAGCAAAGCAAACTCAATGCTGGGGTGTATAGGAAGGGGCCTAGATAGTAGAAGGAAAGAAGTATTTATTCCTCTTTATAGGTCTTTGGTGAGGCCACACCTGGAGTACTGTGTCCATTTCTGGAACCCTCACCTCAAAAAGGATAAGGACCTACTGGAGGTGATACAGCGTAGGCAACCAAGATGATTCAGGGACTACAGGGGAGAATTCTATGAGAAACATCTAGGGGCATTAAACACATACTTGCCGGAAGACAGGAAGGAGGGGGTGATATGATGGAGACATTCAAGTTTTTGAAAGGGATTAATAAAATGAACTACACTGATTTAGTTAATAGGAACACCAGCTCTTTGACACTAGGCACAAATGTAAACTGAAAGGGGGCAACTTCAAGAGGGACTTGAGGAAGTATTATTTTACCAAAAGGGTGGTGAAGCCATGGAACAGCCTGCCTACCAAAGTGGTGAGTGCCACAGCTATGGAAGGCTTCAAGCATGGGTGGGACAGAGTAAGAGGAACAACAGAGAGCTCTCCAGTGTCTGCGGGGAGGGGGAAGAATGCACTAAAGGGAGGGGATAGGTCCCCAGAGAGACACTAGGTCCTGGACAATCCATGGGCAGACTGGATGGACCATTGGTCTTTTTCTGCCATCATTTTTCTATGTTTCTATGGTTAGAGCTTATTGTGTATGGAATTCAGCCAGTTCAAAAAGCTTGCTGTGCACAGTTGAAAAGTTGTTATGCACATTCTAAAGATGTTGTGCATGTTCTATAATCAGTGCACCTGACTTTCCTTTTCACACCAGCTGCCGCTGTTTCCCTGCTCCTGCTTTCACTGTCATTCTTTCACTCCACTCCTGTCACACACACAAAGTTACAGTCTCAAAACCATATACTATAAAAAAAAACAACATATGGGTGACCGTACAGAACTCGCCTTGTGCTTCCATCTCAGGGCTGAAGTAACAGCATGGAGCTCTCAAGCTTCGATCTCGAGGTCCATATGCTGTTATCTCTTCCCCTCGATGGAAACACAGACCTGTTGTGTGTTGTCGCCCATTCATTATTCCTTATATTATGTATACTAAGTTAGACGTGTAGTAACAATAAAAAATGGACATCAAAAAATCACGTTTTAAACCAGTATTGGTGATGGACTTCATGGCTTTGATAGCAGCAGGACAACTGAAAATAAAGATGAACCAATGTGCTAGTATCAGAGCTTGTAACTCTGCTGCCCACTGGTGGCAGAAAACTAGCATTGCATTTGTTTATTAAAAAATGTCACCACCTAGTAGTGAAGATTTTACAGCTTAGAAACAGCAAACAGGCACAGCCTTACTTTTTGGTTTCCTTATTTTTGATGATGTGAGGTTAATAAATCCTAATGCTTTTAAACTATTTTTCCTTTTTTTTATTTACATTTATTAGCTTTATACCCCATTTAAGCACGAATTCTCAACATAGCCTTTCCAGAATAACAGGTTAATAGCTATACCATGAGTACCTTTGTAGTGCAGTCTTCACTGGGAAAGAAAAGCTGAATCCCCATAATAGGTTACAGTAAATGTTTTAGAAAGTTTATTATTTTGAAATTACAAAATACATATACAGCCTACAAACAGAACACAGAATAACATTAGAGAATACATCATTTAATAATGTACAGTGAGGGCAATAGATGCTACATCAAGACAAAATTCATTCAGTTCACATTTACAGTATATACAGTTTTGGAGTCAGAATACAAAACGTGCATTACAATGACATCCTGTGCAATCTGATTAATATGCTGTTGCAGTGAGACCTATAAAACTTGGGCTGCACAACGACATAGTAAGGAACATAATTTAAAATGCAAACATTTACGAGATGCTTTCATGCATCTACATTGCATCATAATTATGAAGGGGGGAAGGGTTCAAAAGGGTTGGACATGGACTCAAATGCAAGTTGCGACTACATCCATTTTCTTGCATCCATGCAGTCCTGCTGCTGTTTTCAGAAGTTAAGTCCGTTTACAATAAAAAGTCTCAATTTGCAGCACAAAACAGACACTGTTGCATCCAAACTGGATGCACATGCACTTGTGTCTGTTTTAACATGCAGCTGCGTCCGTTTTTGGATGCCATCTTTGGATGCTGTTAGGCCATCTAATCGGTGGTCTGACTGTTTGAATTCATTTCTGCTTGAAAATAGCAGCAGATGTATTTTGGGCGGAGCGCTCTGGAAATCCACCCCTATACCTTTTTGCTCTGGGGCAACAATACGCATTCTTTATGTGATCTAATTAAAATGGCACCAACAATATAAACACCGACTGTACAATGAACACTTTAGCAGGAAGCTTGACCCCAACTACTTTTTCAATTATTTTTGGAAGGATGCATTTAAAGCAACAATATTTGTTAGTCACTGTGTAGTTGGTGGTTTTTTTTTTTTGTTAGTAAAATTATTTTTCTGGCAAAAACATCAATACACCTTTTGTTCTTTTTATTTTCTTTCCTTCCTGAACTCAGATACAGCCTTTTGAAATTTTTAAAAATTCCTGATGTTGTGCCATTCCTACTATTAAAAAATTAAATATACGGCTACAGTGTTGTGTTGATTATCATCAGAAACATAGAGTAACACCATCCTACAACATCCACAGTACAACTCTAGTATGTACAGTGCATTCAACAGCTAACCTCAACAGAAAAGATATTTAAAAAAAAAAACTGTGATTGGAGGCCATTGTGAATGACCTGAGTCATTATTTACAAAAGTAGCTATAAAAGCTATTTCAAAAACATCTGAGAAAATTTAAAATAGACTGAGGCGAAGGATGTCAGAAATAAAGTTTTGCTACAAACCTATATGATGCATTTTTTGCCCTCTACAACATACTGCCACTTTAAACTGCTTTAAGGGAAAACTTCAAAATACACAGCATCAGGTTCCGAGTTGCAACGCAAGAGACCGGTACAAAACTGACACAGTGTTGTATCCTGCAGAGGGAGGACATGGGCATAAGACCAAGGCATAAAGAGAGAGACACATGGGGGTACAGGACTTGTCAAGGGTGTTCACTAGAGGCCAGGGACTATTACTGTGCTCGGGCTGGGGCTGGGGGGGGGGAGCATGGGACCACAAGGAGGACAAGGGTACAGCTGATAAGACTGATGACTTTTCAGCCCAAAGGCAAGCCTAAAGGTGAGGATTGGGTGGGTAGGGGCATGATTGTGATGGTGGTACAACTGCCACAGACATTTGAACATGGCATACCACCATGTCACTGCTGCTATATCATGCACAGGACTCCATGGGTGTTGCCAATCAGGTGGTAGCAGTCACAAACATGACATGTGCCCTCTAACATCTGGCTACCTGAATTCACATTCTTGTTTAAAAATTCTTTATTTAACTCCTCTGGCCACAGCGGGGCAGGCTTCCTTCTGCTGGTGCCACCACAACCCCCATTGTTTACAGTCTCCCCCACTTACATGGCGACTCGGTGCCCCCACAGATCTTCTCCACATGGCAGAGTCAGGAGAGAGAGGGCCATCCTCTCCCCCAGAGCACAATCCAATCATTGCCACAGGCTCTGGTGATGTTCCAGCTGGTGGTGTGGTGTGCAGACATCATATCTCCCCTGCTGTGTCAAACCATTTTCCTCCGAGTTTTTCTCCTGAACCCGAGGTCACGGCAAGTCCTGAGCACATGTGCATAGAGGTGTGTATGCAGTCCCAGCCCACTTCCCCATCCACCCTCCTGACATTACGCCAGTCTCCCTGTGTCCATGCTCTGACACCCAGCTTCCAGTTGGTGTCAACCAAGTCAAGGACAGTAGTCCTCCCTCCTCCGGATAGGAGAGCTGCCTGGTGACTTGCTCAAGCCTGCTCCCACCCTCTCCCCCGGCTGACCCCGACCTTCCTTGTATAGTAGTCTTTAATGCTAAGGACATGCATCTCATCTCACCTCACCTCACCTCATCTTATCTCATCTCATCTCAGAAAAACTGAAATGTGTCTTTGCTTCTTTTCTAGGTGATTGAAGTAGTGATTGAAGTAAGCAATAATCCATGATAGGGTGTGATTTACAGGTTTTTAATGCAGACCCAATGGGTGTGAGGAATGAGGTCAAAGGCCAAGTGTCCTTACACCCCTGGGAAGTACATTCCTATCCTTTAGTACACACCCTGGAGTGGGTTATTGTGCTCATAATGGCTTGCTGTTTTTGTTTTGTATTATATGTACACTGAAAAATAAAACTATTTTTTTATATAAATAATTTATTTCAATACATTTTCCATAACAAAATATATACATGAAATAGTCCCTGGTTTTGCAGGTAATGAGGCTTTTTTGCCTTGCTAATGAGATCTGACACCTGACCGTGTGATGCTAGGAGTTTAATGCATGGTCTTTCACACTCCTAACTTGCATTTCAAATAGATGTCTACTGTACTTCTTGTAAATAAAACTGTAATTCTAATTTGAGTGGCTTCATGGGGGTATCTTGAGAGAGGACCAGTTGAGTGCCTTTGGGATTGCTAAATTTCCAGTTGCCCCGGCAGCACAGTTTGTGGTGCAGCAGAATTGTATCCTAAGAATGCCTGGGTTCAAATCTTGGCTGGTGCACTTCTTTATTTTCACTTCTAAATTGTATAACATATGCACGCTGCACACTTTGTAAATAAAAATGTAATGCTAATTTATGTGGTTGCGGGCTGTGCACTGAGGGAGGATGTGTGCCTTTGGGATCACCACATTTCCAGATGTTCTGGTAACATGGCTGGTAGTGCAGCAGAATAGTATTCCAAGCAGGACTTGGTTCAAATCCCAGCTAAGGCACTTATTTCTTTCTGACATATTCATTTACATTATGTACTCCTGCATGAAGTAGATGGCTATGTTTTTCAGCTGTTCTTGGATGACCACTGTATTCAGGAGTGCCCCTTTCACTGCTACTCTACAGTATCTCTGCCAGAAGAGAAGGGATTTCACGGAGCTACTGTACTGCGCTGGTAAATGACTAATGGAAGATGATTGATTCCACAATGTTTCCCTTACTCTGCCATTGACTCCCAACTAGGGGTGGGCCAATTTGTGGGATACTGCTCCCATACATTTCTGTGTATAAACATATACTTTCCCTTTTATTTCATTACATTCCACAGAAATTACCTGTGTAATCTGTGGGAATTTTTCTTTATATTTGCAAAAATTGTATAAATTTCCACACATTCATACAATGTTAATGGTATTGGGAGACTGCATTAGGTAACTTTACTGAATGGACTATGCATGCTGGCAAAAATAAAATTCCGCAGACTGGGGAAGGGGGAGAAGCTGCGTAATGATACTAGGAGGACCTGACATCATTTCAATAGAATTTTAAAGACAGTTGCACCTTCAGGAGACCTTTAACAAAACATAATAGGCCAGATTCAGAAAGCAAAATAGGACTAAGTCCCACTCCACAAATCCAGTTGTGGACTGAAATCTCTGCATTCACAGTCCCCGCTTCCATGGTAACACCACCTGCAAGCTGCCATAAATTGTGGAGCCGGTCGTAAACTGGCCCTACCTTTGTGAATACTGCAGCTGCAGGAAAAACTGCAGCTCTACAAGTGGCGACTCACTTGCACTGGGGCTTTCCCACATCTGCGGGAGTTTCAGGGGCTTTGTGAATCTGGCCCAATATTTAGACACAGTTCAGGCTGTATTTCACATTAGCTCTGTATTTTTCCTCTGCATTATTTATCACTGAAGACCTTTGCATGAAAATAGGATCTTTGCTGCTGAAGAACTCATCTGTTTCTGTTGCTTTCTCCCCACCTCAGGTCATAAAGCCCTGCTTTTGACATCACACTTACTGCCATGGCAACAGATTGTAACATCGCAACAGAGGACTATGACTTGAAGTAGGGGAGTGAGCTATAGGCAGATGAACTCAAAGGGGTAAAAATCATGTATTCATGCAGATTTCATCAGCAATAAATATTGGGGAGGAGAAATCTATTTGTGGAATGCAAGCTGAACTGTACGTAATAACGATGTTTTTCAAAGCTTTCTTTGATGTGTCAGCAGTTCTTTAAGTTAGTGCAATTTTGAATTTTTTTTTCCCCATAAGTACTTTTAGGTGCTTTTTTCATTTACTCCCCAGTCCTGATCCCTTGCATCCCCAATGTGATGTACGCATGTGGAGGCATGCACACGTCATGCCCTATGGGACCCCCCCAACCTACCAGTTGCTCCGTTACTATCTACACCTGCCACCGGACCTCCATCCAGTGATGGCAGGAATACAGACGGGTGACTCACTCACCCAGGAGAGGAGAGCCAATGCTCGATCCTGCTCCCCCCATGTCAGTACCCCAATGACCCGAGTCCATTTCTGAACCCAGGTTGCCAGCGTGGCACGAGGTGTGGTGTCCGGCACCTCAACCCTCAGCACCACTAGACTGCCCATTTCTGCAGGGGGAACATAAATTTGCATTGCCCAATTCCTAATATAAAAGTATAAAAGCAAAATATAGCAAAAGAAGTCAAACAGATATGGAACTAGACTATTGTTTTGGCTTGGACATTTTTGAAGGGGGAGCGCTGTTTATAGAGCAATCCTCTCCACCCATACCTCACCCCTGATTAGTGCTTTTTTCCATTTTTAAGTAGTCAGACCTGGTTAATCCGTGCCTTGTTAATCCATATGTCTGACTATCTGAATGAAAAACACTGCACATGGATTTTTTGTTGGGCTATTGATCTCTTTATTATCACTGTCTGGTTACTACGTAGATTTGTATTACGTAACAAAATTGGCAAACATAAATGTGTATGGATTAACCAGGTCTGACTGTACCTTAAAGTTGTTATCGTAATCATTTTCTTATTGTGCCATTATTTTCATTTCTAAAGGCTGCCTGCAGCCATTTCATGGGTAGCCGAATGCTTCCCTCATGTGTCCAATGCTAATTAGCCTTGTTGACCAATTGCTGAGCCAGCAAGGCTTATCAGCAAATGATGCAAAAGGGAAACTCATGGCAACCCATGACATGACTTCAGTATGCCTTTTGGAAGTGGAAATTGCAGCGCAATAAGACAATAACAATAAGGTTTTTAAAGAACTTAAAAAAACTTTCATTTTTGGATGAAAACACTAATTGGAGGGGTGAGGTATGGGTGGTGAAGGGCTTCTCTGCAAGTGGTGTGTTCCTTAACACTAGTCTTTATTTTCCAAGCTTTCATGTAATCTATTGTTTTCAAACAAATATTACCGCTGAAAGCAACTTTTCTTATGTTACAGTTCTCTTTTAGAAACAACATTATGCAGTTACCAATGCCTCAAATAAAACAACAACAAAACAAAAACAAAAGAAAACAAGAACGAGGGGGCATGATATGAAATTGGAAGGTGGCAGGCTGAGAGGAAATGTGAGGAAGTTTTTCTTCACAGAGAGGGTGGTGGACACATGGAATAGACTGCCACAGGAGGTGGTGGGGCAAGCACAGTGGAGGGTTTTAAACGTGCATGGGACAGGCATAAGGGTACCTTAGAAGTGGGAAGGTGAGGTGAAAAGTCATTGACCAGTTAGGGTCAGAGGCCACAAAATAGTGTAGGACTTTTGGGCAGAGTGGATGGACCTGGCAGTCCTTATCTGCTGACAATTTCTATGTTTCTATGTTACGCCTTTTAGAAACAGTTTAACATACTCTGCTTGTGCTTTCTGTATTTACCTTCTTTCCATTTTTTTGGTTTTTAAAATTATATGATGGAAAGCAGGATTTCTGTCTCTTGGATGTCACTTGCTCCTACAGCTCATCTCCATGCAAATTCACAATCCTCTTAATTATTTCCACAATAGATTGTGACGTCATGATCAGAATTATGATTCTGCAAGTAGACAAGCAGCAAAAGCAGATGAAGTTTGTTTCCCTGCATGTGTCCTCTTGAAATAGAGAACAATGGATGGGTAGCTGGTTATAATGAGGATTTTACTCCCTCCCGAGGGGTGGGATGCCACATAAACCTCGAGAGCAAAGCTTGAGGGGTTTATTAAGGCATCCCACCCCGAGTGTGTGTGTAAAATCTGAGTTTTAACTTGCTGCCCATGTTTTATTTTGTATAATTTCTGGTTTCTATTTTTTTGCTTGTGCAACTTACACTTTTACTTAGAAAAGACAATGTCATTATAACCAGCTAGTTTTAACAACAGAATTATAACCAGCTTTTCCTATATTAAAACATAGAAACCAGTTATTATTAGTAAATAATATGGGTAAGCAAAATTGCAGTTGTGTTGGAATGCTAAAAGTCACAAGGTTTTCTTAGATGCTTCAGTAAAACTTTAAAAATATGGTTGATAATCTAATCTGTTGTGCAAAACAAATAGAGCTCAATTCTTTGTAGTGAAAAACTCATATATAACTTTTATTATATTTATGTGCCAGAACTGTTATACATCAGAAAACTATATGTTTTCTCACTGTGAAAGTCACCACTTGATCAAGATGTTTCTGCAGTTCCCTAATGTTTGTCTGTTAGTGAAATGTATGCTTTTAGGTTGCTGTGACTTACTTAGTGTCTGTTTGGTTCATATGGTTCATACACTTCTCATCACAGATGTTTAGCGTGAAATTCTTGGCAGATCCAGAGGGAGGGAGCTCCAAACATTCTGCTGCTAAGGAGAACCAAACACCTAAATAAAGTGTTGAATTTTACAGCCCTGAAACATTGCTTTTTTGTTGAATAACAGTGGTGGCATGTAAATATAATAAAATTACTTATGAGTTTTTTACAACACGGCGCTGAGCTCTGTTTGTTTCGCACAACATGTCATGGATCGCATTGCTACTGGAGTCTTCTGTGATTACATACTTGGAAAATGCTTGGACAAGGATATGGGCATACAGCTTGCTAAACAATGATAGTCTGAGTATCTGTGAGAGCTGGATCCTCTGCTGTAGATGTCAGATCTAATGGCATGATTATCAATAGGTGACCTGCAACCCCACTGTAAGTGTATCTCCAGTACCGCTGAACCACTCTCCCCCAATCATACCTGCTTATGCAACACCCATGGGAGGAGCCCCCCTCCATCCACTGCACAAAGTTGCAAATGGCAAATGGAGTAATCCAGTTAGTCTTGCACATAACCACATATTTCACAGAAGCACCAGAGCCCACAAGTACCCCCTCCCTACACTGGCCCCAGTAATCCCTATGGATGATTGTATAAACTGTGTGATTGGGACCCTGTAGACCTACAGTACGATGGGTTTTACTTGCCTAGTGTATGCGAGGCTGGTGCATGTGCTAGTCATACCTCTCAACCTTTTGTCCTCCAAATGTGGAACATTGCCTGTCAAAATGTGGAACAAATGGGCAAAATGTGGAACACTTAATCAAATCTTTACCTAAGAAGCTCAAAACACTGTTAACATGTTGCATTTATGTTTAGAAAGTCTGGTATTAATTGAATGCTATATTTTTTGCATTATTTATTATGGATTTTTGCTTTAAAATGTTGACTTTGAATGTGGAATAAATCCTTACAATGTGGAACAGGGAGCTTTTGTGAAGTAAAATGAGGAACGTTCCTCATAATGTGGTACAGTTGAGAGGTATGGTACTAGTACTGGCCCAATCTTTAAGGCCTAAGCCTTGACAGTGGACTTTATAAATCTTAATCTCCTAAAGGGACTCTCCAACCCCACTTTACTGCTCCAGGTACATTTGCACATTTTTAATTTATCTCCCCAGTTTTCTGTTAAATAGTCACGTCCCTGTCAGTACAGTGGATACTTCTGTGGATCTATTATACTCACAACCATCCCCCGTCTTAGTGGCTGCACAGCACTTGTGGGATCATTTCCCCTTTTGTTACGGGGCAGGAATGTCCCCTTACCTGTCATGGGAGCAGCATGGGGTTGGGGTGGGGGGTGTGGAGCAATCCATTTTTAAATATGGGTTGTTCAAACAACTCAGCGTGTGACTTTTCAATATGAGGCCCATTAGAATGATTTAAGAATAATGTTGTAATAGACCACAAGTACCCCTAGAGGGCACTCAAACACTAAGAAAAGCAGGGCCTATGTACAGCGTGCTTTTACAGTAATGTGCTGCTGCTTAGCTAAACACACATACAAAACAATGTACTCAAGACAAATACTTCTCTATACGGAGAAAAGGTTAAGGCATCTAAGTCAGAAAATTTCAACTGAGTGAGCACATGGTAAACCCCGATGCTTTGCTTACAGAAACCTTTGTCTAGCAAAAAGCTTTTATGGGATTATATTGGGCTATATTTTTGGTATCATCAGAAAGTCTAAAGGAATTTTGGGAAGTTCTCTTTAATAATAACATTTTGCAAAAGAAAAATACATTTTTGACTTTGGATTCCACAATGTTTTGACCATCTCATGCCTGCACTTATAAAATGTAAAGGGAATGGCCAAAAGGTCTATATTTAACTGTACCTGAATAAAATTTACAATGTTAAACTGTTTTTCATTGTTCTGTTTATATGGACAACATTCTCTGCCATTCTCTTCATGGAACCAGGACTATGGAGTTTTGCCTGTGTCATTCGCTGGTGGATTCAAAACTCTGACCATGAGCTGTTGTTGGCTTATTAGAGCAGTGCTCAGAGTTCTGAGTCCATGCAGTGACATAGACAGAACTCCACAGAATGTTGCCCATAAAATGAAAACAATACAAACCATAGGTTTTCACAATAATGTTTGTTCTGATACAGTTAAATCTGGATCATTTTCGGGGGGTACATACAATTTCTGGAATAGGATCACTGTAAGCACCGACATATTTAAAACTTCCTGTCCCCTTTAATTCAGATTTTAACTGAAAAGAGCTGAGTGAATGAAAGCACAAAGTGAAATGAGTATGGTATCATGGCGCATTCCTTTACAGACAGTCATCTTCATAAACTTATAGTACAGTTAACATCTTCCACTCAACTAAGGCCCTGTCCAGACTAGCTAGCATAAAATGGTTTAAGTTGCTTAAACCATGTTAAAGCTGTGTAACACAGCTTGCATTGTTACCATGAGCAACTTTAAACACAGTTTCAAAAACCATGTTAAAGCCTTGATAGGATCTAGGCTTTAACACAGTGCTGGAAGTGGATTACAAAAAAGAACATGAGACTTGCAAATAACAGTATGAAGAGGTAAAAGGCCAATACTAATAGAGGAAGGGATGCGTTACAGCATTCACAATTCATATTGCATACCCCTGTTCTCTTTCTAGAGATAGTATATGTCTCTTTTTTGTTCTTTTCTGTTTTAGAAGCAGCTCTGTCTGTAACCCCCCCATCTCCCCCAACCCCCGTTGTGCTGTTGTTGATGCTCCAGCTACTGGTTGCCATCAGTCAGTGGCTCCATATGCGGATCATTAAACTGGTTGCTGTCCTTTCTCTCCCCAGCCCCAATTTCCACTCCCGCCACTGTCATGGCCAGTGGGGACCTCCACAAGATGGGGTTCAGGATTGCCAAATGATCATCACTTAGATGGCTTGAGGTACATAGGGTTTAACCCTGTGTGTTTGCCCCACTCAGCACCTATGTGATGCCCGGTGGGGCCCCCACAGGCATCGTATGCATACAAGGTTCCCATGCAGAAGAGCTGAGCTCCCTGACTCACCACAGGGGTTTCTGCAGTAGTGGAGCATGGTATTATCCCTCCTCCACTGGTGGAACAGGCCCATGACAGCATGGATGTAGGCAGGCATACTCCAAGCACTCCATGGTGTGCAGTTTTTTTTAAGGGGGATAGCAAATAGGCTCTGAACTGCTTCCTTTTTCCATGAAAATTAACAAAGAAAATACTGAACCTTTCTGTAATTTTATTCATAGGAGTCAAAACTAGAAGGACTGGTCATTAATACTCTCTTTACATCCCAAGGACAATGCAACTTTACAGGCTGTGGGCTGGTATGTGGGTGTCTTAGGGAACAAAGCATGGCATTTGTATTTACCCGTGCATGGCAACAACCATTGTCATGAGATACAAAAGTTGTATTTATTGAGCCAAATGAGGCGACAAACACGGTCCTGGTGTACATTTGTATATTGTCTGGCTACACCGGGGTGGGGGGTGGGGGTAGCTCACCCTAACAAGGTGGGTGGGGTAGCAGTGAGTCCACTTGGTGTGCAGATCTGAAATCCCTGGCTACACCCCTGCATGACAGTGCTACCCCATTCCCACCAGAGCTGCCAGGCTGTCTGCTGAGTCCACTCATGAACCTGGGTCACTGGCATGGGAGCACAATGCATGACCTACTAGGAAATTGGGTGGCCCAAGCTGCTCCATTTGTATTAATGTAGCAGCCTATGCAAGTAGCAATATCAGAATCTGAAGTCACAGACTGCAACTGATGATGTCATTGTCTGGAGACCCTATAATGGCACAACAGGAGTGCTACACACAGAGCTGGTTTTGCAGACCAGGGAGACAAGAAAAAAGAAAGAGATGGAGAAATACATAAATATAACTGTGTGTAAGCTAGCACAAATTTCAAATTTCACTAGAGCTGTTTGACCTTTAGCTAGCACTTTTTTCCTAGCCCTTTAATCCACTCTAGTAGCCAGTCCCTTTGGGCACTTTTTGCAACAATCTGGGAGGTGGCTATGTTTCCCACCTCACTCAGGAGAAATGGATATATGAAAAAAGTACAACATTCTGCTAAAGAATTTGCAGGGTTTACACAATATTTGGATTTTTCTAATCCAGTACATGCTGGAAAAGGAAGTAAGTAATGTCACACCAAAGTGGGCATTGTAGGGAATGGATGCTGCTCCCCTTGGTTTGGTATGAGGCAAAATGCACTGCTGAGTGCCTTGAACCATACGGTAGCACATTGATTTCCCCACACTGTCCACCCTGAAGGGGCTTATTTCACTTATAAAATGTTTTTATGACAATGTAAGAAAAAATATATATTTTTTAAATTCATTCAAAAAAAGAATTCAAATTTGTTGATGTTGCTATGATATGGTTACTTTGTTCACATTTCTAGAATGTAAATGGATTGTCACCAGAGTTCTACAGAACTCTATGATTATTACTGTTTGTGTTGCTAAGATGCAGAAGATTGTTTATATTTGGCCATATGTGGGGTTCAATGCATGGTCCTGTGGTGCATTTTGGCCAGTCACAGACCATGAGTTCCAAAGCCTATTACTGTATATAAACATAAATATCTTACCTTCTTTTTCAACATAGAATAAAACGTATTATGTTACAAATATGAAATGTTTACATTCTCCAAAATCTTCTGCCAGTTGTGCTCCACACAATTGTCACAAAACTGTGTTCGGTGTATTAGTGCAATTGTAATGGCAGGTGCAAGAGTCAATGAACATCATCTGTTTTTTCACAGCTTGTCCCCTCTTGCAGTTAAATTCAATTACTCCTGTTCTGGTTTTGAATGGTGTGCAACAGCGGCCGTCACTACAGGAACTACAATATTTCAATCTATGAGTCTTAGTGCTTGTACAGCCTTGGAACTCCAGTTGAATTGGGTTTGATGCTCTGACTCCTTGCTCACATCTCTTTCCCCTCTGCAAATGAAGTATAATGTCATTACTGCCAAACTCAACGCACACACACAAGCTGGGCGATTAATAATACAAAAATGATGTAAGGCATATTTGTAATGTATTTCAAGGCTGTGACTGTTAGTTGTTGATCAAACACAGTTAAAGTAGTTTACAAAAATATTTATTTTGCATTCTTGTCATTGCAGCAAAAACAGGCACCACTAGAGATACTGTAAAAGTGGTTATAAAATCTACTCAAAGCAAGAACTAGTAGGAACCGGTGAATGTGCTATATCAGATGGGAAAGATGACATACAGTAGTTTGGGCCTACAGAAGGATCCACTTGACAAAAAGTGGATGTTATGCATGGTACAGTACAAACTGCATTTAAGTAATTTACATTTGGCTGGTAATGAGCTGTGCCTTTAGCTGCAAAAGCATTAATTACAGCACCAGCATTTACTTTCAAGGGAGTTGTCATCAGTGAATTCTACACTCCACTTTACGGGCGTTTTGTTACTGCATCAGCAAAGTTCATTTAGAATGAAACTGAACATTCTAAGAAACCAGTCTGAAACAAGTTGTCTTGTCTGGCTGTTCACATATTGGTAAATGCATTGCAAAGTTACTTCAGTGCAGTCTGTGCTGTATTTAATATCCAGTGGATAATTAATTTTGTTTCTTCGAGAATCACCTTGGAATACATAAATGTTTGATGGAGATGTATAGAGCTAGAAGAGACATGGATAGTAAGAACAAGTTAAAATACTGCATATAAATACACTCAACTATAAGTCTAGTTTTTGGTTCTAAAAATATACAGCCAAGAAAAGGGACTTGACTTGTAGTATATGTGAAGTCAACCTGTCTGCTAGATTTACAAGGACTTGCTGTTTCTGTAACTGCAAAATCTGAATATGAGTGCAGTTCTGACCACAGAAGCTGATTTTTGTCCTTCGGACTGGCAAAATTACAGGTACTGTACCCAATATTGGCAAGAAGAACTGAGCCTGAGCCCAGTGTTGGACACAAAAACAGATGCTTGCATCCAGTTTGGGCCACAGAGTTGTGACATGCATTTCTTTAAAACTGTCAAGGTAGCGGGGGTCGATTTTTGTGAAAAGACAACATACTGTGCAATATACATTTCATTTAAGGTTAGCAATTGACAGTAATGTCTCATTTACAATTGTAACCTCATGAGAAGAACAATATATACATAAGGGATATGCAACAGGGACCTGTGGAATAAATTATTTATTTTCACTAGAGCTGTTTGACCTTGGGTAACCTCTTGAGTGGCGGACCCATGATCAAACAGCTCGAGTGGAAATAAATAATTTATTCCACAGGACCCCTGTTGCTTATTTCATTTATGTAACTGGGGTCCTTTAGTGTAGTGCAGGGATTTGTGTGTTAAACTGTTTATTTTTTATTGCAACTCTAAATGGACTTTTTGTGCTTTTTACATTTGCTTGCACAATAAACGTTTTGTTACCTTTAACAGCATTTGAAAATATGTCACTGCCGAGCCTATTGCAGCTCAAAGTGGAAGGGGCTTGCAAGTTCAGACCAATGACCATGCATGATGCTACTCACTGCTTCCTGGGTGAAAGCTTCATGTAGTTGAAAGGACCAAAGCTGCTCCAATCAGAAGGGGCTTTGGTCCTTTCATTTGCATGAAGCAGGTCAGCAAGCAGCTGATCAGCTTTCAGTATCAGGAGCCTGAGATTCAGCCAAATATCTATCTGTCTATCTATCTATCTATCTATAACTCTATTTCTTAATCTATTAAGCGGAGCGGGGTACCCACCCCCGCTACCACTTCTTTCTTCCCAGTCCCGTACATAGGTCACAGGGCGAAGATCCACTCTCTGACCGACAACACATCTTGCTACTGGAACCGCTGACTGCAATAAGAGAAACCAGGGCAAGTGTGGTTCAATGTATTCCAATGGGGTTTTGAACTTTGATGCATAACTTTGTCATTTTTTCATATTTTTGCCCCAAATTTTTGACAAAGCCTTTTGAGACTCCACCTCATGACCAGTGGTATTGGAATTTGGAATTATGCAAAAGTTGATTTCGCAGTCATGTTGTGAAATCTCCTTTTGGGAAGGATTTGTACATTTTCACCACCCTTGTTTATAAGGTGGAGTCATAAGAAGAATATGCTGAAACTTTGGGGTCAAAATATGTAAAAGTGGCAAAGTTATGTACATGCATTGACATTTTTCTATGCTTGCTTGTAACTTTGGTAATTTTAAATAATTTGACCATTTTCAACATAGCCATTTTTTTCACACCACCTCATGAATGTGACAGCTGTCATTTTGAAAAATCCTGGCCAAAATGTGTTTTCATACCTGTGGTGCGGAATGACTTTTCTGTGGGTTGGAATGACATTTTGGCAGGGATTTGAAAATTTTCACCTACTGGGCTTATTGGATGGGGTAATAAGAAGGCTATGCTGAAAAGTTGGTGTACAAATATGGTAAAATGCCCAGGTTTTGTCTGAATGTTACACTGTTTCAACGTTCACTCATAACTTCACTAATTTTCAATATTTTGATTCCAACCTTTCAACATAGCCATTTTTCCACACTACCTCATAAACATGACATGTATTTTTTTAAATCCTGGGCGAGATGTGTTTTTGCACATCTGGTGTGACATGGCATTTCGGCCAATATACTATAAATGTTGCAGGTCATGTTAATAAGGTGAGTCATAAAACAAGTATCTTGAAAAGTTGAGATCAAAATAAAAACAAAAATTATAATTAACAAGCTTTGTGTGTAGTGCCAATCTTCACCACAGTGGCCATAATTTGCGATCCTGTCCCTGTGAGCTGAGTTCAGGAGTGAGCTCAGTGACCCAGCTGGATAGGGGGAAGGTTGAGGAATGGTGCTGTTATGCGACACATACCCCAGCCAGGGAATAAAAAGGTGCCGGTTTGTCTGCATGAGCCTGGGTATCATATAGGGAAGACAACTGTCTTCTTGCCATAGGGCCCTCACCTCTGCACCTGTGAGTGAAGAGTGCCTTGTGCAGTGACTGACAGATGCACTCTTTGCCCTGTGCATCTGCATCTGCAGCCACATGGAAGTGCAGGGACCACAGGGCCCTCTGCTGCTACAGCCCACTCAACAGCCCCATGAATTCTTCACATCCGTCACAGCACTGAAGTGCTGGGCTCTTGGACAGAGTCTTCTTTCGGGGCAGGGCATCTGCATCCATGCATTATCAGTACCAAACACCTGCACAGCACATACATGCAAGCAAACATCTGCAGTTGGCAAATGCTTGTTCTAGTGTAGCTCCACTTAGCATACTGGTTGCTAAGCAGTTGCTAAGGATGCTCTGATGTCCTAATGTTCTGACTCTCCTAACACATCTTTTGATTGGTGGAGTGCAGAGAGCTGACTGAAATTTCAGGGAGAAAATGGATATCGCTGTTAGCAATGAAGAAGGGAGCTGGCAAAGGAAAGTCCTATGGTAGAGATCATTCTGAAATTTGTTTTCTTTTGAATCGGGCTCAGTTTCTTTTTTTATAGTTGTGGTTGGAGCAGGAGCATGTGAGAAATGTTGCCTGTGGGAGTGGTAGCGATGGGAGGCCGGCATGAAAAAAACAGACAAGCATGCTGAAATATACTGAACAGTGTGGGTGGCTGGAGAGGAGAAGGAGAAACGTGGATTGACTTTAAAGTTCATGTTATTTGAAAAGAAAAACAGTACGACTCATGATGACAATGTGAGAACTACTGTTCAATTCTGAAGTGAAGGGTGAGGGTTACAATGGCGGCATCAGTGACGGGGGCTTGTGCATCAGAAGGAAACAGATAGAGAGGGGTGGCTTTGAAAATGTAGTTAAGAAAAGAAACGTGTGTTTGATTTACACAGTGTTTGATAATAAACTTTTCTGTATGTTCCAAGAATTTTTTTTTTTTTTGTGAAAGTTGGCAGTTTGTGCAGTAATGTGTTTTGATAGTACAGCCAGTGAGAGGAAGCAAGTAGTGCTGGCCTGTTGGGGGTTGGATCTACTATGTACATAAACGCATCATGACATGTCTACTATGAACATAAATCCTGATGACATAGGTACTATGTACATATACAAAATTCATGTCCTTAGTAGCTCAGAAGTCAGGATTTATGTAAAGGATATTTTGTGCACATCTATTACATAAATAAAAAAGATAGCACATAAATAAATAAATAAAAAATAAATATACATACATACATACAGAAGATTACAGCACAATAAAATATATGCTGCTAAACTGGCTTGTACATATGTTCAAATACACTGGTTGATACAGTTAATCATCATTTCAGTCAATCTTTACTATAACTATTTTTCCTTTCAATAGAGTATAGAGTATATGGTAAGACCTAATGAACCAGATGAGGCAGAAAATATTGCCTGTATTCCGAAATGGGCACGTTAGACATGGGAATGGATCCCATTTACCACCACCCTCTGCCTTCTGTCTGGCTGACAGGCAGAAGGCAGAGGGTGGTGGTAAATGGAATCCAATCCAGGGAGAGAGGGGTGATCAGCAGAGTGCCACAAGGATCAGTACTGGGACCAGTCCTGTTCAATGTCTTCATTAGTGACATTGCAGAGGGTCTGGAAGGAAAGTGCTGCCTGTTTACAGATGACTCCAAGATCTGCAGTAGGGTGGATGCTCCAGAAGGGGTGCAGAAAATGAAGAGGGACCTGGAGAAGCTTGGAAAATGGCCAGATGTGTGGCAACTGAGATTCAGTGCAAAAAAGTGCAAGATAATGCACCTGGATGGGGGAACCCTGAGGAGAGCTACAGGATGGGGGGGGGTGTGCTGACCATCACCAAAGAGGAAAGGGACCTAGGGGTTATCATATCTGATGACCTTAAGGTATCAAAGCAGTGTGCAAAAGGCTGCAGGGAGGGCCAGTGACATGCTGGGGTGCATAGGCAGAGGTATTACTAGTAGGAGGGGGAAGTGGTGATGCCATTGTATAAAACACTGGTAAGGCCTCACCTGGAGTACTACATGCTGTACTGGAGACCACACATGCATAAGGACATAAACAGGGTGGAGATTGTCCAGAGAAAGAGCAACAAAGATGGTGCATGATTTGCACCACAAAACATATGAGGAGAGACTAAGAGACCTCAATATGTAGTCACTGGAGGAGAGGAGAGAAAGGGACAACATGATAGAAACCTTTAAGTACCTCAAGAGTTTAAAAAAGGTGCAGGTGGGGGATCTTTTCCAATGTAGAAAAGATACCAGAATGAGGGGCACAATATGAAATCGGTGGGGGGGTAGATTAAAGAGGTAATGCGAGGAAGTTTGTCTACACAGAGAGGGTGGTGAACACTTGGAATAGTCTGCCACAAGAGGTGGTAGGGGAAAGCACAGTGGAGGGGTTTAAACATGCCTGGGACAAGCACAGGGAAACCTTGGGTGGGAAGGGGGTGATGAAAAGCCTTTGACCACTTAGGGTGAATGGATGCATGCATGTATAGGGCCTATGGGCAGATCGGATGGGTCTAACGGTCCTTACCTGCTGACAATTTCTATGTTTCTATGTAAGGTGAATTAAAATCAGTGAGGAAAAGATATATGGTGAGATGTATCGATAAGAAGCATAAGTCCTTTGCTAGGGTAATGGAAGGATTCTGGGCAGAAATGTTGGAAGTTCAGAACTAGTAGCAAAGCTAGAGATGCAAGTCAAGGCAGCCTAGCAGAAGACTGTGCTACACATGTAACCAAGTCATTAAACACTCCATGGCACGGCAACACTAGGGGATCCCCTGAGGGAAAACTTTTGATTATACCTGTTGTTCTGATAACTGCAAAACTAAACTGTGTCCCGCATATGAAAATGACAGTGTAATTAGTGACAGCAAAGAAATTGGCAAGCAAACAACGAGATTATGGGATTGCTTCCAAAATGACAGATGCTGCACAGAAAGAAATGCGAGGTAGTGGAAATCGTGAGAATTATGTAGTGAATTTGTAAAGCGCCCGGAGCAGATGGATTGGGTGCCAGATAAATATGCCTTGCTTTTATTTCTCAAATACTTCGAACACAAAAGGGAAAAACATGCATTAGATTCATCACAAGCAATGTGACTGAAGTATAACAGAATTCATGTTTTTGTTTTTATACTTGGTGCTTTACATTACAAATGTAGTACTTCTGTCTTGCAGTGCCATACAAGTAAATGAATACATGAGTAAAATCAACCTTAGGTACTCGCAGAACCAGCAGTTGCTATGGGTCCCCTTCTTATAGGGTGCCCCCCCGGACAGAAACTGTATAGGTCATCAGTCTTTCAAATGTCATGTTTGTTTTAATGTGTGTATTTCATTTCCTGTGCATGATTGAAAACTCATAGAAGGGACATCACAGGGCTGGGTGAACCTCCTAATTATACATCATATTACCATAAGAATATTTGCTAGAATACACTTGAGGGCCCCAAATTACTAACCCTCCTAGACGTCCCCTGAAATACAAGGCTTTCTCTGTAAATGAGTTAAAAGAATTGAAGAAGCCTTCCTAAGTATTGATTAAACACATACAGTACTGTAAACGTAATGTCTGTGGGAAAATGAAAAAATATAGAAACATAGAATGTGTTGACAGGAAAGGAGTGGTAGGCCCTTCTAGTCTACCTTTGCATTTTTCTAGCATGTATACCTTGGATATTTGCCTATACATTGTATACTTTGTCTTGCCATTTCCTTTCTTCCAGGTCACCCCTTGAAATAAGCCTTGGCTCAGTGTGCCTTTTCCGATTACCAGTTGTCAGTCAATCAATCAATCAGTCAATCAGTCAATCAATCAATCAATCAATCAACTTTCTGGGTGCCCACAAAGCCATTTGTGAACACCCAGGAAATGGGACTGGGCCTGCAATGCAAATTGTCCACAGGGCCATATTCTCTCATAAGGTGAGGTGCCAACTGAAGAAGTTGCAACAGTCACCCTCGGGGAAAAGCAGGCATAACTCCTTGCAACTGCTCATAGCCATGGGAACCAGAGGGCATGAGGGCTGCATATGGGTTGAGTAGACAGGGAAGGGTAGTACTAGTGTACACCAATGAATTAGTCCAAGGGCCAAGGAAAGGATGCAGGACAGTACTCTGGATATTGGCTGTGGGAGTGTGTGTGTGTGTTTGTGCGTGTGGGGGGATAGTGTTTGATGTCAGGGAGAGGGAGACTGTGGGGAACAGGCTAGAGATGGGCTTGGGTGGGGGACACTATTTGGCACCAAAGATTAAAGAACTAGCTGAGACAGGATGGAAGTGGGGGGCCAAGCACTACAGATATGACACTATAGGATGTAGCACTGTGATACAATATGTGCCAGGTGCTTATCCCAATTCCACCTAGTGCTGTGTTTGTGATCGCCCTACATGATGTTAACAGGCATTACCCTCAGTAGTACCTGGTAACATCTGGAATTGCAGTTTACATTATTCTGCACTTGCAGGGGGTGGGCACCTTCTTCCTGTGATTTGAAGTGGTTCCTTGGTCTATTCTGAGTGTCGGCAATGCAAGGGTATGGATGCAAAGCAGTTGTTCTGCAGCTCCCCAAGAGCAACTTAGTATGGGGTCCCAGTTATTGAAAATACTGATTTCATCCTTTTGATGGTACATGAATCTTATGGTACTGTTTTCTTTACTCAATGAAAGCAACTAGGCCTAAAAGAGAAACTTAGCCACAAAGGTGTTTCAGGATCAATCTACCCAGGCAATCTACCCACCGGTCTGTGTGGCCCGAAAAAGACTAAACTTGAGAAATAATGCCATCAGTGTTTTGTAAGTTGGGCTGCTAGGAAAACATTGTCTGGCAGTTAACATTATCTGTTTATTTGGATTGTCTTGGATTTATTATTAATGTTGGAGACACTTATCTTGTTCCCAAAACTATAACAGTTTTCACTGTGTTTGGCAAACTGCAGTATTTTCTTTGGACCCAAACAGAGGCACTGATGACTACATACCAATCATTCTGTTGTATTCATGAAGAAGGAATTCTGTGTTTTCAAACTTCAGAGGCCACCTCTTTTACAGAAATGCGTATTTCCTGACAACCTAAGTGATATTAAGTGGGGCTAATGTTGCATGTTTGTTGTTTATTTAATTTAGAATGTATGTACACCAGGATAGCCTCAGTTAGGTGTCACAACTATTTTTTAAGGTGGTCCTGGGGGACACATTACAGCTGTAGGGCTATTATGCAAGTTACAGGCTTAGCCAAGCAAAGAAATAGGTTAGAAAAATTACAAAACAAATGATTACATATGTGTATATTAACAAAAGTGGGACAGTGGCACAATTCCACTGTGCAGGAATGAGGATGGAGAGACATACGTAATAAAGACAGCAAGACATACCTGAGTGACTGGGAGAGGAGTTAAGGAAGAGGTTAGCAGATACAAGGGCTTTGGAGGTACCATGACAGGACTTCTTTGACAATTTGGCAATTGATCATTTTAATAACATTTGTAAATAAATACTGCTAATTTAAAGTAACGCTAACATTTCTCAGACATCTCATTCCAACTGTGCAGATGAAGGCTTATTAAAAATGGAAGAGTTGATGACTCTATGGCATCAAGCACTCGTTACTCTGGTGATCAGGGTTCCTACCCCAAGCTTGGGATGAGTGGGATGACTTGCATGGAGGCCATCAGGAGGGTGGAAAGAACATTCAGGCTCAAGCGTACACTCTCCACTACGGACCGGGTTGGCACCACAAGCTTGAGACGACAGCCACGGAGGCCATTAGGAGTGCTGAAGAAGCATTCAAACAGACACTCTCCACTGTTGTATGGGTTCACACTTAAAGCTGGGGATGACCGGCACAGAGGATAACAGGAAGGCTGAAGAAATGTTCAAGCAGACACAATTCACTTGGGGTCTGGGTTTGCATCACAAGCTTGGAATGACTGGCATGGAGGCCATCAGGAGGGTTGAAGGAATGTTCAAGCAGACACTCTCCACTGGTGTCCAGGTTTGCACCACAAGCTCTAGATGACTGGAACAGAAGCCATTAGGATGGCTAAAGGAACATTCAAGCAGACATTCTTCATGAGGGGGGAGGATTAGCAGGGTTTGGTGTGCACCACTCCTAGAGTGCCTCCTTGTGGTGGCCTGGTGGACCTGGTGGAACGAGTGACTGCACACTGCTGCACTCCCTGCACCCCCAGAATGTCACAACATAACTCCCATATGGGAAGAAGTCAGAAGGAGAGGAGAAAATGGGAAACGCTACCCGCTCTGGTGTGGTGGCTGATGTCCCTAACATCCCCCCACACCACTAACACCTCAGCGTGTCAACTTCACTCACCCTGACTCTCGCCCCAACGTCTCCAAAGTGCTTCCTCCCTGGGACTGCAAGGTCCCTCTGGCAGGGTTAAGCCAGAATCCTGAGGGGCGTTGGAGCAATCACAGATCATGGAGTCGGAGATTGGAAGATGTAATTTCAATTATGTGGGCAGTGAGATGCTGAGTTGCCCAAAGGAGTGAGGTACCAGAGAGATCTGGGAAGAGAAAAAAAATGGAAGTTTCATCCCCCAGCACCAAACTCATTTGTAGCTCCCTCCGTATCCTCATCTTTTTAATTCTCTGATGGTCCAGGTTAGACGCTGGACTCGTTAAATAGTTTGGGGGGAGATGGTCAGATTTATTTTATTCCTTGATTAACCAGGGTGGGCATTAAACCTGTCAGGTAGTTTGGGGGAAGGAGACCAATTTGTTCTTATTTTATTCCCTGACAGGCTGGGTTAGGCTTGGGATTCATCAGGCTGTTGAGGGGAGAGAGGTAGATCTTTTTAATTGTCTGATGGTCCTGGTTTGGCCCTGATGGTCCTGTACTCATCAAGTAGTTGGATGGAAGAGGACGAGAGACAGATTTTTATTTTATTCTCTAACAGATCATGTTGGGCACTGGACTCGTTATGTAGTTCGGAGAGGGGGACAGATTTTTTTTTTATTCTTTACTGGGTTGGGCACTGGACCCATGGGAGGGGAACAGAATTCATTTTATTCCCTGATGGACCAGGTTGGATACTGGACCATTCTGCTGTGCAGCAGGGTGCACTAGTGTGTGCATGGCAGTGTGATCCCTATCTGTGTATTGGGAAGCGTGCAGAGCTGAGCTTGAGGTCTGAGAGAAGGAAAGAGCGAAAGGGAGAGAGAGAGTCTGGTGGGGGAGCCGGGAATACTGACAGTTGGGGTTACAGTCTTGGAAGTGTGCACAATTGGTCCCCCTTGGTCCAGTCTCCCATGCTAGTATGCTGCGGTGCAGAGGAGGTGGTGATGCCAGAACAGGCTGGTAGCAGCAGTACATACGAACATACGTATCTGCCAGCAGAATAAAAGCCATACTGTCTATTGAGTCTGCTCGAATGCGCAGCTAGCAGCCCCTATACTGCAGCTGCCCCTCCCGCCCCCTCCAGTGACCTTACTGCATCAGTAGTCCTAAGTCTCCTGTACATTGTTTGTGCCCCTTACCATGACCTGAGGGGATGGGCATGTGGAAAGCAGTGTTCTCCTATCCTGCCTATTCCATCTTCTGCTCCCTGCTTTGCTGCTGCTTCTCCTTATCTCAATTTGACTTAATATACAGGCCAGGTTGAGCACTGGACCCATCAGGTAGTTGGGGGGAGTGGGACAGATTTTTTCCCCCTGATTGCCATGTTGAGTACTGGACTGGTAAGAAAACGAGGGTGAAGATGGCCAGATTTTTTAAATTCCCTGCCAGGTGAGGTTGGGCACCAGACTTGTTAGGTTGTTTGGGGGATGGGTCAGATTTGTTTTAATTCCCTGATGGGCCTGGTTGAACATTGAACCTCTTGGGTTGTTGGGGAGGATTACATTTCTTTTATTCCCTGACTGGCTGGGTTGGGCATCAGATCTCTCAGGTTGCTGAGGGAGGGAGGCAGATTTCTTTATTCCCTGATGGGCCATGTTGGGAACTGGACCTGTCAGGCAGTTTGGGGAGGGGGACAGATGTTTTTATTCCACGATAGGTCGCATTGGGCACTGGATCATCAGGTTGTTGATGGGAAGGGGGACACATTTTTTTAAATTCCCTGAGAGGCTGGGTTGCATATCGGACCCATATGGTAGTTTGGGAGAGAGGGACATATTTTTTTATTCCCTAATGGGTCATGTTGGGCACTGGATCTATCAGGTTGTTGGTTGAGGGGGGCAAATTGCTTTATTCTGTGATGGGAAGTATTGGGCACTGAACCCATCAGGTATTTGGGAGAGGGGGCCAGATTTGTTTTTTATTCCCTGTCTGGCCATGTTGGGCACCAGAAATTCTGTTGTGTTCTACATTCCCCACACTACCAGTATGGGACTCATGTGCTTTGTAAAACACTTTGGGATACAGTATGAAATTCAAGTTGGCTAAGTGTTGTTTTGCAGATTGTCTCACCCTGGCCCCCTCTTGCTTCCACAACTGATCTCCCCCCACCCTTTAATTTTTCCAGTTCATGGCCAGGCTACTCGGACTGACTGGAAACCCAGCTGTTTTTTTCATTATACACAGAGGATGAGAGAGGTGCTTTCTAGTTCCTACAAGCTTCAAATGGTGCCATAGCTATTGTTATTCTTTGTTGTTTTGCTTTGCAATAATCCAGCAGCACGAAAACTCTCCATTTTATATAGGCCAATTTACTTTGTCTCAGAAAAAAGTAAAGGTTAGCTTTTCATTCATGAAGCTGTGCAGACAGTTTATTAGTACTTCCTCTTTGAGCTCATTCATTGTTATTCTTGCCATCACAGTGGGGATAGGGGGTGGAGGCTAGGGGCTGGGCTAAACAATCCAAGGACTTCAGTAGTGTATCCCCTAGGTCAGCTGCATGTCTACAAGAGTAGCACCACTTGCTCAACAGGTTCTCTTGCACTCTCCTCCTTGCAGCCTGAGCCAGCAGAAAGTTAGCAAAGCATTACAGACAGCTGCAAGGAGCAACATCATTACTGCACTCACTAACAGCCATAAAAAGGCGTATCCCAGTCCCCCAATACATTTAAATAGGGCAGCTACAAAACATTTCCTGACGTTGATCCCATTAGGAACTGGTCTGCTGTTTAGTAATAATGTATTTGTGCAAAGCAATAATGTATTTGTGCAAAACTGTCAACATAACCATTTTCATTGTATTTTTCTCCTGAACTGAGATAATGAGATTAAAAGTTTTCAGAAGTCCCAGTTCTCTGGCCACGCCCACAGTGAATAAGTTAAATATTTTGGTGTGGTTCTGTGCTGTTTACCATCTGAAATGTGTGTTAGCATCCTCCTAATAAATCCTCAGAAGGAATCCAAAAGTCATAAACTAACCTCGAGGGATGAGATTTTTAAAAATTTGCTATTGCCAGCCATTTTTAAAGACTTGAGTCACTAATTATAAAAGTAGTAATAAATAGAGAATAATGGATGGGGTATTGTACATTATGATTTTTTTTTTACACACCTGAGGTGTGTAATACCACATAAACCACAAGTACAAAGCATGAGTGGTTTGTAATGGTACTATGCCGAAGGTGTGTAAAAAATGAAAAATGTGACACCCATACTTTATTTTATACAATTGCTGCTTGGTTTTACTGCCATTGTCCTTTCTGTGTGGTATTTTATTTCTGTGAGTGCGTGACAGCAGCAGCTTTCAATTTCTATTTGACTGGCTGACAACCATGCTGTGATAACCAGACAGTCATTGTGGAATGAACCCGCCAGCCCAGTGGTAGCACTACTGCCTGTGATGCTGATGACCCAGGTTCAAGAATGAGCCTGGAGCATCAGAGAGCCAGCCAGGGTGAGGTTGGATGAGCAGCCCAGGGATTTCTCCCTACCTTTGGGTGGGGGTGGAGGGATCAGTGGAGCCCAGTGCTTGAGTGAGACCCAGCAGAGGATGGAGTACACCAGGCTGGGACCACTCTGCAGGGATGAAGACAGTGGTAGACATCTATGGGGCATGTGAAGGAGTTTGCTGGTCTGCATGCTGACATAATTGCATGTCCGCATCTTCTAGGGAAACTCACATGAAAAGCCCTAGGAGCAGCATTGCATGAAGCGCTCTCTCTCCAGCTGAATGACATGGCAGCTTAAGTCCCTGGTGGAATCAAAGTGGATTTCAATCTGTCCTTCGGGAGCCCCATTGTAGGGAGTAAGCAACAGGGCCTCCATTCAGGGCTGCTGGTGGGGGGTACTGGGTGGCGGGGTCCGGTGGTATGATATGGGGTAAATCCCTGCCTTTTACTAGTGAATAAATAGAACTGATAAAAAAAAAACACAAATTATGGAATGAAACCCATTTATTACAGTGTTCAAAAGTGGTGTCAGTCCAGTCAATAAATGGGTTCACTAGTGTTTTAGAAACTACTGAGAAAAATAAAATATACTCATGATGAGTTTAATCATGTCCGAAATATATTAATGCTAAAAAACTATACAATGACATTTTTTGCTGACTAACAAATACTGTTGCTTTAAATTGTGCTCCAGTATTGTATTTGTTAACGTATTCTTTATTTTTATAACAAATGTTATTTTGTTAAGTTTAAGATATCTGCATTCTGCTAAAGTAAACCCCACAAGAGGTTTGTAGGATGCTATTTTTTTAATTCATTCATAGATAGTGGGGGCAATTGCCACATTGCTGAAAAACATGTGACAGTGACCCTGTTAGAAATATGACAGAATGAAAAAGGCATTGCCATTACAGGTTATGGATTTAACCAATTGTAAGGTGCATGCAGGCAAGTGAGTATGGAGAACCTTCAATCTACAGTACAAATGCTTACCAAACTAATACTTGTTACGGGGTCGTGACATGGTCTGACAAAGCACAAGCGACTCTGGATCTCAAGCTTGCACTGTCGATTCTGGTTAGACACTCGGGTCGACACTCCCATTCCACAGTTTGCTGAGCATGCACTCCACTCCTCACTCCGCTCTGTGCAGCTCTGGGGTTGGACCAGTAAATCCACTCCAAGGGTAACATCTGCAGGTCTATGCACTGAAACAGAAAAAGGAGTTACATAGTGTTATGCTAAACTAATTTTTATGATTTAGGACTTTTTCTAAGTTCCTTTACCACTTCTCAATTCATTTTTTGTATGATTCTGTGGTTTGTGGGTGGAGGCGGTGGGGGGGGGTGGATTCAGTCCACTGTGTGTAACAACCTATTAAATAGACCTGACATGCTTGACACAAGGAGTTGGGGCATTTATAGTAACTAAACCACATGTCAGAGTGCAATGGTTGGGAGTCTAGAGATTTGATTCTTTCTGAAAGTGCTTGTTTCAGCTCTAACAAAAAAATATTTATATAAGGTAGCCGTACTTCTTGCTGTGAAATAGCAAGCTTAAAATTAAAAATGCTTTGTAAGTGGAAAATAAATCAGAAAGAGAAGGCCTTTAAATGATTCTAAATATATACATTCTTTGAATCTAAGACAATGTCTTTGCAAACTCGATTTTGTAAGACTAAAATGGCATTGCATGCCTTCTCTGTGGATGCTCCAACTTACTGGAACAAGCTACCTGTGACTGTTCGTAGGTCGTGTCTTTATGATGTATTTAAAAAATTCTAGCAACAATATTTGATCTCTCAAAATGTTTGTCATTGTGTATATGTTTTGTATTATAGTTATTGAAATTGTAGGTATTTTATGTTTGCTATGTTTTGGGCCTGAGTCAAGCCTTAAAAGTGACCTTTGCTTCAATTGCTTCTACCCAGTAATCACATTTTTTTTGTTATTACTTTTTTCTTCCTCTGCTGGCTATCCCCCGGTGGGCGCCCCCAGCCCTGTCCCCTGGTGCCCACCATCCGGCACTGACCAGAGCTCCCTGGGCTTGCCCCCCAGCAGGGTTGGCAGGGTTCTCCAACCCCCACTGAAGTCCCGATACAGTGGGCCAGCGCCATGGCTGGCCGGGAGTGGAGCCTGAGAGGAGCCCTTTACCATTGTGCTGCAGCTGTGCTTTTCCTGGTGTTCTTCCAGGAGCTGGGGGCATGCAATGACGCTAGCAGAGGGGAGCTTGCATGCATCTGCACGTGCTCCCTCCAAGCGTCTGCCCCAACTCCTTCCCATACTGTAACGTGCTGCCCTGTCCCCCAGCCTCTGCCAGGGGCCGAACGAGCACTAACCACTGAGGACCCCTACCCCAGAGAAGGAAAGCAGTCTGTCGGATGCTCAATCCTTCTCCTCCACTGCTGAGCCCCTGTGGCCTGTGCTCGTTCTCGAACATGGGTCACCAGCATAGCACAAGGTAAGGCGTCCAGTATCCAAATTTCAAATAAAAAAAAGAAATAAAAATGGTATATGGCTCCACTCTATTACAAAAACTATCTAAACAACCCTATTCTGATAATTACATATCTTGGTGGACCGACATTTCATCTGGTTTAAGTAGTAGAATATATAAAGATATTAGAGACAATCTACCCGAGTAATCAAATGTATCAAAAACTAAATGGAGTGCAGCCCTACAATATACTATAACTGACTGCCAATGGAAAAAATGTTGTACTTTGTGTCACAACACTTTTAAGGATGTACGCAGTATGCTTATCCAATTCAAACGTCTTCACCTTTGGTGCAGAATTCCAGCAATGTACCGCTTTGGCCTAACAAACTACTGTATTCTTTGGGTTAGGAGTTGCAACCGTTACAGCAAAACTTAACTAGCCCAGGGTAGGACTACAGAAAGTGTTTCCCTTCAGAAACCTCCCCTATTATCTAGCCAAGTAGTCAGAATTCTTTAGCAGGCGAGGCAGTGGCCCTTCCCTGGAGAAAATGTAACTATAACTGCTGCTAAAAGCTCTTCAAGAGCCAGGGACTGCTCCACAACTGACAACCAAGGCTAACAGGTGGGAGCTGAACCCCAGCAAAACCTAAAACCAGCTAGACTTGGAGCACCCTGCTCCAACTGACCCATATCGAGAGCATACAAGTATGCCTCACCAAACACATGCTTCCCCCCAGCACCCCGATGTGCACGAAACCTAAGCACCCCTCTCCCAAACAGGGGGGTACTTCTTGCTATACTCTACTCCCTGACCCTCCTTTGGGTGGACAGGCTCATCGACCCAGGTCACCTTGAAACATGGGGCCATCAGCATAACGACTCCCCACCCCAATGATTTCCACAACGGAAAGCCCATCTCAAGCACGTTTGCTCTCTCATCAGCTCATGAGATGGTAAAAAAGGGTATATGCTATGACCTGTTCTACTTTGTGAGCAGGATGCGTTGACAGAACCTTGTCACCTCACCCAGTCCCAAATTACTCTGCCTACAAGTAGCGCTACTACTCCTGGCAGGAGATATACAATCCAACCCCGGCCCTAATACCACCAATATCTTTGTGGCATCCCCTCAGGACCCTCGCTGGGTGACTGCAAAGGGTCTAAAGATAGCACATATGAATGTATGTAGCCTCAGATCCAAAATACATGAAGTCCAAGCCTGGCTGGACCTCTACAAGCCAAATGTCCTAGCCATCTCAGAAACCTGGTTAAAAGTCCACATCCTTGATTATGAGATACAGGCACTGCGTTATAGCACCTACCGTAAGGACAGAGAGTCCAAAAAAGGGGGCAGATTGCTAATCTATACAAAGGCAGACCTCATTGTGTCACTCCTAAGCCTGCAGCAAAGTCCCCCCTCTGAGGGTGAAGTTGTATTCATCCATATCACCCTTGAACAAACCAAGCAGCTAACTATAGGTTGTGTCTACCATCCTCCAAAGTCGGCCCTCCAATCCCTCAGAGCCATCACAAATACTCTGGCCCCAGAAGTATCTACAGAGCTACTCATTTTGGGTGACTTCAACCTCAACTGGGCCCAGGACCCTGGCCTTGCCTTGATGTCACTGACCCAAGAAGCAGGTCTGATGCAGGTTATCTTGGAACCAACCAGACTGAATTACAAAACTGGAATCACACCACCCTTGACTGAGCTCTGGTGTCCAACCCAGCCAACATCCAGAGTGCTGGCACGATGGCAGACTCCTTGAGTGACCATTCCCCGATATTCTGTATCTGGAAGAACAGAGCACCTAAGGTCCAGCCCAGAATCCTTACTGCTCGAGTCTATACCAACTTCTCGGGAGTGAAATTCAACGACTACCTAAGCAGCCGGGACTGGAGTCCCATAACACTCCTCCCTACTCTGACAGAGGCCTTGGAATACTTTCAGGACTTACTAAGTACAGCGGCCAACCTCTTTGCTCCTCTGAGTGAAAGGCAGCTGCTACTAGTGGATCTCTCCATCCCTCAAATCTCTAATGATTACTCAGGACAAAGCCTGGAAGAAGTTCAAGCTCTCCTCCCTTCTGGCAGACCCAGTGGTATACAAAGCCCTAAGAAACAAAGCCAAGAGTGCCATTAAACTCGCTAAAACAGAGTACATCACACACCTCCAGAAAACTAGCTTAGGCAACCCTAAGCAATTTTGGAATCATGTCAATGACCTGATCAAGGGCAACAAAAAGACTGAACCCAGCCCCATGGAGATCAACGGTCAGCTCATTAGTGACTCTTCTCTAATAGCAGCCGCCCTTAACAACCACTTCACAGACCTTGAGGCCTACAAGGCTGGCCAGTCCTCCCAGACTTCGCACCTAACACAAGTGAAGCAACACACTTTGAATGACCCTCTTTCCACCTGAGACTGGTAAAGCGTACTGAGGTCCTAACCCTCCTAAAGGTGCTGAAACCTAAAGGCTCAGGGGGACCAGATGGGATCAACCCTCTGCTACTCAAGGCTGGAGCCACCTCCTTATCCAGGCCCTTGACCTGGCTCCTTAACAGATCACTACAGGAAGGAACTGTTCCTAACCAGTGGAAACAGGCCAACATGGTCCCTATTCACAAAGATGGTCCCAGGGAAAACCTAACCAATTATAGGCCGATCTCCCTGCTCTGCACATTTGCCAAGCTGCAAGAAAGGCTAGTCTATGACCAACTTCAGGACTACCTGTAAGCTCATCAGCTCCTTGCTCCCTCTCAACATGGATTCAGACCAAACCATGGGACTGACACTGCCCTTATTAACTTCTCAGATGAAGTTCTCAGGGCAATGGACAAAGGGATACCCACAGGCGCAGTCTTTATAGACCTGTCCAAGGCATTTGACCTTGTTGAGCACAATCTTCTGCTACAGAAGCTGAAGAATGTGGGATTAGACCCCCATGCCCTCAAGTGGTTTGGGAGCTACTTATCAGGCCAGACACAGAGGGTCTCCTGGAAGGGGGCCATGTCAGGACCACTACCTCTAAAACAGGGTGTACCTCAGGGCTCAATCATCAGCCCCCTCCTATTCTCCCTATTTACCAAAAAACTAAGTACCTACTGTGGGGAAAGCTCAGTTGTACAGTATGCTGATGACACTGTCATCTACCGACCCTTGGGCGATGTGGCTGCTCTTGGTCCCCTCCTCCAAAAGGACCTCACATCCCTAGAGACACGGCTGTGTGAGAACAGAATGGTATTTAATGCAGACAAAACCAAGGCAATGCTATTCGGGCCAAGATCATTGGGCTTCGACAGGACTGCATCCCTGTAACTTACCACACTCTCTCTGGCAAAAGCATCAAAGTAGTTCCCTCCCTAAAATACTTAGGCCTAACTCTTGACCAGTCAGTCATCTTCAAGGACCACGTGGACCAGATCACCAAGACCCTACACCGCAAACTTGGAACCTTGTACCGACTCAAGGACCAGCTCATCCCTGAGGCCAGGCTCTCCATTGCAACAAGTGTCTGGCTCCCTACCCTGACCTATGCTGCTCCGATTATACAGGACATGGCAAAACAAGAGGTCTCCAGGATGCAAATCCTATACAACAAGATAGCTCAGTTTGCTACCCAAGACCACCCGCGATGCCACCACTGTGATACACTGGCCCAGCTCCGGTGGCCCTCATTGGCCGCCCGCCTTCAATACCCGTTGCTTGTCCAGGCCAACAAGCTACTCAAACCCCCCACTCCACCAAGCATAGCTGGAACAATAGCAATTAAACACAACCCCAGGAAACTATGGACATCTGAATGTACACTACTGAAAGTCCCCAGAGTAAGGACCAATGGTGGCAGCAGATCTTTCTCTTGCCTAGGCCCCAGCCTGTGGAACAAGCTCCGTCCTCTGGTCCAGGACACCTCCTCACTTAGAAACTTCTGCACCAGGCTTAAGTCCCATATGCTGGACATAAGCACATGCCACTGCCGCGGCTCATAAGGTATCCCCCTGTACTGCATCAAACCCTCCCAAAAGTGAGCCAACCTAGGTACCTCCACCTAGATTCAGGACACCTAGGGACCAATGCAACTTCATGTATAATACTATGCCATGTAGTACCAAGGCAAAACTGTGTCATGATGATAACCATGTCTGTAACCACCATATGCTTGTATAACCTTTGAGACCAAAAGTTTTTCTCCACTGCATCATACCATGTATTGTTATCCCGGGTCGCCACTGAAAAAGGGACCTTCGGGGCTCAGTGGGTCTGCCCAGTCACCAAAATTTAATAAATAAATAAATAACAACCAATGATCTCTGCTGGCACTTTAACTCTCCAGGTGGTGACTCACTACATGTTTTATGGCGACATAAGCCTATATATAAATTATGGCAAACCGTCTATCTTCTTGCATCAAAAATTGTAGGCCACAAAATCCCTTTTGATCTTGAATATTTTTTACTAGGTATTGTAAGTCCCAATGACAAAACAACTTCCAAATTTCAACACAGATGGTTAAACATATTTTTAATGCAAGTGAAACACCTTATTTTAATGCACTGGAAATCCCCCATAATACCCAGCATTGTGGATATCCTTAAAAACATAACCCAATCTGCTTCTCTGAAACGTCTTTCTTACCTTGCCACAGACCAACTGCATGAATACAAACTGTGTTGACAGGACTACCTAAACTATTTGGAATCTGGATAATTTAATCATGTACGTACTTTTTAACTTACTAGCTTATCAATCCATCACTCACTATCACTATTTAATAATTCCTATTGATGGTGTCTCTCTCTCTCTATAGGATTTTAATATAGTAAACTATTATTGTAAGTACTTAACCATTTTTCTTCTCCCCTTTTTCAGCATTATACAGCATGGGTTGTGGTTGTTGTCCTGTATATAATCACTTATGTTACATTCCCCTCTTTTTTATGTTGCTTGCACGCATGTGCAAGAAACATAGTGCCGTCATCTGAGTTTTCGGAGGTGTGTCAGCCCGTCTTCCAATGCAGTCAGTGTGTTTGCAGGCACTGCCCCAGTTCCCCAATCACTGCTGCAGCTGTCTATGACAAGCTGAAAATGCAGTGGCATACAGTTGAAAGGGAGACCCCCCCACACACATGCGTGCACACACGCACACTGCATGCTCATGCACCTTCCCCCTCACTGTATGGCTGATGGGGGTGCCCAATCCCCCGTCGGCTCCACGCCCCCAAGCATCCAGGTGCCATGCTGGAGCCCACCCCAGCGTGGCAAAATCAGTTACAGCGACGGGATGCCCCGCCGCTCCACTGTCTCCCCACTGCTGTCACCGACTGGAGGTGCCCAACCGCGCCGGCTCCACACTCTCCCCCAGTACAGGGTGCCACACTGGGAGCCCACCCAGCATGGCAACAGATGCCATGGCTGACGGGGTGCCCAACCTCGCCGACTCCACGCCCCCAGCCATCCTTCTGCCATGCTGGGAGCCCACCCAGCGCGGCAAACGCCCCATGCTATTGCTTAAAAAAACCTGTAAAGAAAAAACGATCCCACGCAGTCTCCCTGCCCCCCACAACCTGCATCCACCCACTGCGCACCCCTGCCTCCCACACCCCCTCACCCCATACTTACCTCCGGAGTCCGGTGCAATGATCTTCGTGGACCGGGAACACGTCTGCACTCTTCAAAGCCGACCGCGAACTGAGGAAATGCCGGTAAGCTGTATAATGGGATAGATAGATAGGGTTTTTTCAACTTTGTTGCATATCTTAGGCATTTTTTGGAATTTTTGCACCAAATTTTAACATGGGGTTTTTGGGATCCCTCCTCATGAATTCTTGCACTGTCATGGCATTACTGGAGCCTGAAGGTGATTTCGCAGCCACTGCGCAAAATCACCTTCCGGAATGATTAACGAAATGACACTGCCAGTGTTCATAAGGTGGGCTCAAAAAGCCTATTTTTGAAAATTTGTGGAAAAATCTTAAAATGACTCGTTTTAATGAGTGTGCGTTGTGCAGTTCCTATGCACTGTAAGTTCAAGGACTTTTCAATATTTTCACTCCAGATTTTCAAATATTGCCATTTTACCACACCTTCTTATGAGCAGTACAGCTGTCATTTTTCACATCTCACCCAAAATGTGTTTCCGCCCATGTAGCGCACAATGGCGCAGTCGGTGTGCGAAATCAATGTACAGAACACATTAAGAAAATCACAGTGACACTGCTCACGAGCAGAGGTCTTAAAATGGCTATGTTGAAAATTTGGTGAAAAATTCCTAAAAATGACTGTTTTACGAGCGTGCATTGTGCAGTTCCTACACACGCTCGTAAGTTTGCGAATTTTCAATATTTGCACTCCAATGACTTCCAAATTCCTAAACAGCACATAGAAGCAAGCAACATTCAGCATTGACAAATGCTTGTTACTTCTCTGTAAAGAATAATGCACAGTCTCTATACATACCTCACTTGTATCCTTTTGCTTTACTACTATCAATACAGAACACATCTTTGTATTGCTTACTCAATGTTATTGTACTACTTACTATGCTGTAATACTATGTAAGTGTTCTTTTTTTCTGTATATTTAAACTAATAAACAGATTAACTGCAAAAAAATTGTATATGGTATGGGAGACATTTTCTTTGTTTTTATTTCCCTGACCATGCCTGTCATTGGGATATACCCTGATCAGGCCTTTTGTCCATGGGCCTTCCCAACCTCTGCCTGGTGCTGGCTTCCCCAACTGCCTCACCCTCCATGGCAGGGGTTCCAGGGGAGGGACAACCCCCCCCCCCCGAGGCAGTCAGGATCTGGTGGTAGCCTGGTGGTTAGATATGGGCTTTGGGACTCAGGCAGCCATGAAGACAGTATATGGGGGTTCTCTTTCCTTTTCTCCCTTGTTCCTCCCTGCTCCCCTGGTGTGAGTGGAGCCTTCTGCTGGCCTAGGCCACATGAAGCAGCATCCTGAGAAGGGAGCAAGCTCCAGTGGCCCACCACAAGGGTCGCTATGGCACCAGTGGTCCAACACCAATCCTCCCTGATGGCAGCCCACTGCAGAGTAGCAGCTGCTGTGATCTGGTCGGCCTCCTTATGTGGCATTTCAAGGACAATTCTGAACTCAGATTGCCTGCAAGGCAGCACATTGCATTGTAGCTGGCCTATCTTGGGGTTATTATTTAATTAATTAATTAATTAGTTAATAATTAATTAATTAATTTATATACAGTATTTTATTTTACTATTTATTTACCCAGGATAGCCCAGTGGAGATGCAACATTATGTTTTCAGTGGGGTCTTGTCTCTTTCTAGCTGTTTCCACAGCTGGCTGACATGGAGTCCTGGGAAGTTAAATGACTTACCCAAGGTCACACAGTTAGCATTTGGCTCTAGTGGGGTCTGAACCTGTGATTGCCTGGTTCCCAAGCTGGTGATCTAACCATGAGTATGTAGCCTCATGTGGTCACAAAATGAACTCCTGTTGGCTGTATTCCAGCCAAGTGAAGCAGTCAGGCAACAGCTGTGTCCCACGATAATTTACCATATAATGTTCCTCACATTGTGGAGTTAAAGCCCATTAATGATGATGGGTTGCAGAGGGCCACTAGTTTCCAATTTCCCGTCAGCCCCCACTTGCATGCTGTGTGACCCTAAGCAACTCACTTAACTTCTTTGTGCTTCCAGGTTGCGCCTGGAAACAAGCTTTGGCTTAGTGTGCCTTTCCTGGTTAAACAATTTCCCCCTTTAAACCAGAAAACCTGGTAAAATTCCTCAACTTGGGCTGTTGATACTTTGGTAAAAACAAAGAATTTAACAGAAGTTGGCATTTTGAACCAGATCAGTACATCTGCAGAACTTGTAGTTTCTTAAAACTGCTTGATTCAGTATTTTCATTTTGCTTTATTTAAATTTGCTGTACATTAAGCCTTTGTTTATTCTTCTTATTTATATATACCAATATACTAAAAGATTGATAGAGGAATCCCATTAAACTCTGGAACTTAGACTTCCAATCAGCAGTGCAATCCCATAATTTCAAATCTTGAAAATGGAATTTCATTATTTCAGTCACCATGAATCAGTGGCCTGTAATTACATAACAATTCTGCTGATTTTTTTCTGCTGTGCCCTTCTGTTTAAAGGATGTCTATTCAATGGAATGATGAGTTTTGTTTACAATACATATCCCCCCAAAAAACTCTAGTGGGTGGGGGGATAGTGAACATAGCCAAAAAAGATACCTATTAAAAAGTTTTAGGAAAAGGACTTAAAGGGACACTGTCACCCCCCCCCCCCCGGCTTCAAAGCTTCCCTAGGTTAAAAAACACATACAGGTATGTTGATTGGCCACACTCTGTAGACACTGCTGATGTTGCTATAGTCGGATTCTGATTCCTTTTTATGTTAGCTGTGCTTGCATCCCAAACATTTTGTGACAAGTGAAAGTGCACTGAGTTTCTTTGTCTTTCAGCTTTTTTTTTTTTCCTTTGTCTCACCATGACCCAAACCCATAAGACCAATTTAGGGGCTGGTTCATTTCCCCTAGGGTGTCATACAGATGAGGCACACTGATAAGTCCTGGGTAAGATGAAACACGTGTCTGTGTCTTCTGTTTGCACCCTTTGCAGATTGTGTGAGAGGCCCTTTGGCACCATGCATTCTTGCTTAAAGCTGAACCAGCCTAAAATTTCATGGTGATTTGTATATACATCCCATGATGCTTTGCATTATCGGGGTATTGTGATTTTGTATTTCTGTGAAACTTGGCTTTATGGCCTATGCCCTTTGGGGTATAACCTTTGCCTTAGAGCTTTTGCACTGAGGTTCTTTGCCTCTCTCTCTCTCTCTCTCTCTCTCTCTCTCTCTTCTCTCTCTCTATATATATATATATCTATATATATATATATATATGGGTAAGTGTGGTATAGAAGGAAATATGCAATAAATAATGTGTTAAGTATTCAAGAAAATATATCCATCAAGAGGGCTAATCTGATAATAAAGAGACAAGCCTGCAGGGCAAGTTGCTTTTTTTGTGATTTGCCTTGGAGATGGGACTATTTCCTTGCACGTTACAATTACCCATCATTTGTTTTAGGTAATACAGCAGAATAGTGAAATTATATCTTTAGATTACATTTGACATCATTTCTGGGTTTGCCTTTTCTGTTTTTTGTCCCATTGTTTTTCTGTAGTATAGTGGTGTTGTTCATATGTTCAGTATTTTGGCCCTATTGTATTCTCATAATTTGGGGTTCCCCTATATAAGGGGTGTATCAGTTGTAATCCATCCTTTACTTCAGCATGGTTGGTGTGTGGTCAGGACTGGCACTGAGTCTGAAGTCAGGAGGGGCATGTTGTTTTGCGGTTTGGCACATTATAATGTGTGGTCAGGACTAGTGCCATTGGTGTACATGGCAGGGGCAGATGAAGTAGCACGAACTTGGCTGCTGCAGCATGGATAACCTTGAGGACCAGTGAAAGAGGTTGGAGATGTATGATGGTAAGAAATTCCGCAGTGCTTTAAAGGACCAATAATTTAGATGTCTGAGCCTTCTAATTTCTAGGGAAGCCCATCCCACTTCTTTATACAGTTGGCAGTGATTAGTTTTGGCCTGTAGATCGGAGATGAACTGGAGCACTCTGTGGTAGAGCACATCCAATCTGGCCAAATTAGAGGTGATGGCTTGTCTGTATATAATATCATCATAGCCTAGCAGGGGAAGAAACGTTGCCTGGATGAGCCTTTTTTTTAACTTCCAGGACGAAGCCAGATTTCTTTCTGTAATAAAATCCTAGCCTCTGATGTAGCTTTTTGCAGAGGTTTTTAATACGCACAATGAAGGACAGCTTCTTATCCAACCACTTACAAAGGTACTTATAGAAATCCACCTTTTCAGGTGTTTCACATGTTAGGGTTGTGATTCTTAATGTGGGGGAGTAGGTGACAGATTTAGGAGCAAAAATCATATACTTAGTTTTGGAAGCATTTAGGAGTAGCTTAGAGGTGCATAAATTAACTTGCAGTTGATCAGATGCCTCTTGTATTGATTTCACAGCCTCCTCAGGTGTAGGGCTTGCTGTATAAAGAACATTATAAGTCTAATTAATTATTAATGAGCTGAGCTAACTAACTGATTGGTTGCCATGCTGGTCTGAAATCTCTTAGAAATGACTGGCACAGCAGCAGCACTTGGCTCACGCGCTCTACTCCAAACAGCAGCGGCCTGTAAACAAAACTGTTTTCGGCGCTCAAATGCTGAAAAAAAAAAAAAGAATCATTATTGTGATTACACTTATAATCACAGTAATGACCTCAGAGCCAGTCATTTCCTTCCAATTAATGACTGGCTGGGTGGGGTGGCCCTCAGCTGCATCTTAGGCCACCCTTCCCCCCCAGCTGGTTGTTAATCTCTAGGAAATGTCCAGCTCTTTGGTCATTATTGCTTAGGTGTCATCTGCACAAAAGGACAGTTTTATGTTTGCTGTGTTAACACCTGGATCATTGGTATGCAACATAAATAACAAAGGTTTCAGTATGGAGCCTTGTGGCACTCTTTTGCACATTTGGACACAAGAGGAGGTCAAGCCTTCCACCTTCAACTGTTGGCGTCTCCCGGAGAGGTAACAAGTAAACCAAGTGACTGCATCAGGACTTATTCCAGCATTCCTGAGTTTATTCAGTAGGATACTGTGGTCCACAGCATCGAATGCTTTGCTAAGATCTAAGAATATTGTGACACTGGGGAGTTTTTGATCGAGAGCTGTGAGCCAATCATTCGTAACCATGGCTAGTGCTGAAGTAGTGCCATGCTTAGCTCGGAAGCCTGATTTATTTTGTAAATGATGTATTTTATGATGTGTACAGCAGAACCAAACAGGATGCAGCACAGTAACTTGCAATAAGTGGCATGTCACAAAATAGTGCATAACAAAAGGACGTAACTGGCATTGGATTACACTGTTCCTGGCAGCATACTGCAGCACTCTTCATTAATGCTGCAAGGTACTGCACTGCATACTGGCTGAGCCAATGTATATGTGCTGGTAGGGACCATCTCTTATGATGTAAGTGTGGAGAGATCAAGAATTGTGTAAGAGAACCAGGTGCTGGGGTCATCTTCATTCATGGGGACACTCAATACCATCCCACCACTCGACTGACTCTCAGCATTAATGGTGTGTCGCACTGAATGAAAGTAGGAGTGGTACTGAAGTTACCTGTACCAGTGATAATTGGAAATTACATTCCAAGCTTTGCTTAGTTAATCAAAGAGGGAGAAAAACCTGCAGTTTCAGCAGCTGTGATGACAAGAGCACAGGCAAATAAAAACTTGGATGATGAGGGCAGTTTTCCCTTGTAACGGGCATGTACGATGCTGCTTGTGGCACGCCCGGTCATTGTGGTGCAAAGTCCCAATGTCACGGCCCCCTCTGTTTGCAGGGGGCTGTGCCCCCCATGCCCCCCTTCTAAATATTCCAACTCTTGGGGAGTGGACCTCAGGGAGGGTGCGGCGAATTTGGACATGTGGCACCCTAATGACAGGCGCTGTGCCGTCGGCGCACACATGGCCGGAAGGGGTTTTCCCTTTGGTAGCTTTGAGCAAGACTTATTTCAGCCCAGCTCCAAGATCTGGAAATCCCAGCAGGAAAGAAGATGCCTGAAACAGCAGTGGCAACAAAAGACTGGTGGACATAAGGGGTTAATTTATGAAAATCCCCAAATCAGACTGATAACTAATTGTGATTTTGCTTCTGAATAAACTAATGATGTTTCTTTCCAAGGTTACTTTAGGTAGGTGGGGGTGAAACACAAAAAGGGGAAAACCTGTTTTTAGAAAGTGTAATTGGCTACTGTGCTGGGTTTGTGCTAATTCTCAGACGCAGGAACAGGCAGAACAATTGGTCATCCCAAAGAAGTATAGAAATGAGTTGTTACAGATAGCACATGATAGTTCTATGGCTGGTCACTCGGGGAGGGAACACACCCTTGCCAGGGCGCTGTACAGGTTTTTCTGGCCTGGGATCCATGATGATGTAGCTACTTATTGCAGACCTTGTCCTGAATGACAGAAAATAGCCCCAGTGTCTAAGAAAGAGAAGGAGCCCCTGCAGCCCCTACCTTTGATAGATGTACCATTTGAGCGGATTGCAATGAATGTAATTGACCCCTTAGACAGAAGTAAATGGGGTAACCGTTTAATTATGGTAGTATGTGATTATGCTACTAGATACCCAGAGGCAGACCTATGTACACTGTAACAGCCCCTAAAGTGGCTTTCGTCTCCTTCTTCAAATCCATCTCTCCACACACATCTTCTCAGTAAGGCAGGGGTTTTTGTAGTCGTTCATTGCTAGATACGACATTGTGATCCAGCTAGTAGCTGTCCAGAGCACTGTGACAGATTACATCAGTCTGAGATCGCACTCTGTCACAGCTGCTTCTGTGATCATTTCAGCTATCTCTATTTTATACATCAGGGATCCTAGTTTCCTACATATGCCTTACAAACATTCATAAACAAGGGAGAAATTAGGAAATTAGAAAGTACAGCGGGTAGAGGTAAGATTTGACTGCGTAGTCTAATAGAAAGTCAGAAAAGATAGAAACGGTAGTAGAATCCTTGCTTCAGATTCCCTCCCACTTAACACAAATGGGACAGGACCTAACTTAACCCTGTCACAATCATCCTGACCCGTTCTTTGCCGTGCGCTCCTCCCCCTGTGTCCCTGATAGTGATATGTATTGAATGCTGCCGAACTCGTCTATAAAAGAGTTTGGTGATTTTTGTGGCAATGGAACAAAATAGCTGGCAGTATCAACAGATCTGAACTGATTTGGGCAATACCTGTACTTTGGCAAACCGAGGGGTATTTTAGAAAGAAATTGCAGCTTGAAAATTAAAAGCGTAACTCTGCCCTTGTGCTGGTGTGCATGTGCTGAGTCCCGCTTTTACTTTTCAAGCTGCAATTTTGTTTTTGAAATACCCAGTGGTTAAATTGGAATTTCTGAGAAGGTGGCACTCTAGTTCCTGGGCAAAAACCCAACTCATGCGTCACATGTTGTGCAGTGATATACAGTAAGTAGCCAATAAAGAAAAAAACAGGGTGTATATCACAAACAGGACCCAATGAAGCACTGCACTACAGGAGCAGTAAGCCAGCCTGCTTGCCATCCCCCATCTTCTTTGCTCTCCCCTGTCACAAACCATAAACAGGACCCACTGGAGCACAGTACTACAGGTACAGCAGTCAGCCTGCCTGCTGCCCAACTGCCCTCACCACAGACCCCAACCAGGAATCACTGGAGCACAGCACTACAGGTGCAGCAGTCAGCCAGCTTGCCTGCCTGCCACTGTACCCCCCCACAAACCAAAAGCAGAACCCAGTGGAGCACAGCACTACAGGCACAGCCAGACAGCCTGGCTGCTGCCCAACTGCCCTCACCACAGATCCCAAGTAGGACCCACCGGAGCACAGCACTATAGATACAGTGAACCTGCTGCCTCCCCACCACAAACTGCAAGCAGGACCTACTGGAGCACAGCACTACAGGAACAGTCAGCCTGCTGCCCCCCCCGCCCCCCCACCAACAAGCAGGACCCACTGTCTGGATCACAGCAATAAGGTACAGCCAGCCTATTGCCCCCCCCCCAAAGAGACTGAAAAAAACCCCACGATTTTAAATGTTTTGCTAAGTAAAGTAACAAAAACAGCCACAGCTCTGTAGTCTAGTTTAAAAAAAGATTAACAAGCATATTTCAAGAGCTTATTTCAAGAGCGCTTTTACAGCTGGTTCACTCACTAAGTCTCGTTGGTGGTGGTGGCTCTGAAATATAGAAACATAGAATTTGATGGCAGATAAGGACCGCTTGGCCCACCTGCCCATTTTCCTACCTAACAGATAAGCTGCAGATCCTAGTTAACCAACAACTTACTTCCTCCTACCCCCAACTAGGACTGTCTTATGTCTGTCCCATGCATTCTTGAATTCCCCCACTGTTCTTGACTCCACGACCTCCTCAGGGAGGCTGTTTCATGCATCCACAACCCTCTCCATGAAAAAATACTTCCTCACATTACCTCTGAGCCGTCCCCCCTCTATCTTCAAATTGTGCCCTCTTGTTCTTGCACATCTCTTTTTTGAAAGATACTACTCTCTTGACTTTGTTGATTCCCTTGAGGTACTTGAAAGTTTCTATCATGTCCCTCTCCCTTCTTTCCTCAAGGGTATACATATTAAGCTTCTTTAGTCTTCTTCTAGTCTTCTGGTGCAGACCCTGCACCATTTTGGTTGCCCTCCTCTGGACAGCCTCCACTCTGTCTATGTCTTTGCAGAGATAGGGTCTCCAGAACTGCACACAGTACTCCAGAAGGGGTCTCACTAACTGTCTGTACAGAGGGATAACAACTTCCTGTTTTCTACTTATGATGCCTCTCCCTATGCATCCCAGTATCCCCCCAGCCTTCCTTACTGCCTTCTCACATTGCTTGCCCACCTTTAGGTCATCTGATATAATTACCCCCAGGTCCCTTTCCTCAGCTCTGCTGAACTCTCTGCAAATAGGGGAAAAGAAGACTTACTTAACAGCACACAATATGGTTGCATCACGGTTTGGTGGCAGACGGAGTCTCTCTCTGGACTTGGTTTGGGTGGCAGGTGTCTTGTAGCTCACTCAGGTTGGACTTGATACAGGAGTACAGAAGAGAACTTGCAGAATGAGTTTTTCTGCGTTCACAGAAAGCAAAGCACTAGTTAATGGACAGTGCCGGTAGTGAGGATCGTGGTCCGATGGTTGTGGGCAGAGCAGCACTCTGTTGGGGGAGTCGGGTTGGGTGGTGGGTCCAGGTCACTGCCTCTGCAGCGAGGGGTTAGTTTTTCAGCAGCTGGCTCACTCAACTGAAAGGGAAACAGCAGAGCATGTATGCTAAATTTAAAGGGACCGCTGAATGCCGCCAATATATGTGACCCGCCTACAATGCCGTGATTGGTGAATTTAAGTTTAAGAGCAAATGATGACACATATTGGCTGTCTGACATAGTGGGGGATGTATATCTACTATGTCAGATGCCAATTTGATTAAAATCACCATCTTGGGCCTTGTGGTGGCAGGCAGGGGAGTCCTTATTGAAGTAAAAGTGCTGGCTGGCTGAGGAGGTGAAATGGCGTTCCAGCCTGTTCCACCTCAGTTTAACCTCTGGTTTGCCGAAGTACAGGTACTGCAGAAATCAGCTCAGATCTATTTATGATACTGCCATTTATTTTGTTCAGTTGCCTCAAACATCGCCAAACTCGTTCATGGATGAGTTCAGCAGCATTCCACCCATATCTGTATTGGGAGGAGCATGTGGCACAGAATCAATCGGTCAATCAAGTTTTATTTAATATAGCGCTGGTCTCATTATGAATCAATGCACTTCACAAAGTATAAAACATTACACTAAAAATATACATATGGCACAAGACATATAAATAAAACATGTGAATTCATCAGCATAAAACATTAATCTATATCAGAAAAAGCTTTTCTAAATAAATGTTTAGCTCCCGTTTCAAAACATCTACTGTCGGACTGTCTCAAATATAACAGGGGACAGAGTTCCAGAGGGTTGGTGCTGCACAAGAAAATGCACAAGCACCTGATTTCTTTGAAGAAAACCTTGGAAGTTCTAACAGCCCCTCATCTGCGGAGCAAAGAGAGCAAATGGGGAGATAGGGACACAGGAGGTCTTGCAGGTAGTCAGGCCTCTGAATTGGTCAGGATGACAGAAAATCTTTTTTGTAAAAATTACTGTTTTCATCAACTTACAACAAGTACAACTGGAAGCTCAGGTAAGACATTGCTATCAAAATACTATACTATTTATAGGCCCAAACAATAGAGGGGTCATAATAAATGCTTAAAACCCTGGCAGCATGCCTTTAAAGTACATTTGAGTTGGATAAAATGATTTTAGAGAAGGTTTGGGTTTGTAACGTTTGATTTGTATTTCGTTGAACAGTTTTGTGCTACAAGTTCTTATTTTGCGGACTGAACATGCAGTCTCTTTGTTGTCATAGTTTTCCCTATGCTAGCTAACAAACAAGGCTGATGGTCTGCACAAGACAAAAACACAGAGACTGCAGAGGACATCAAAAGCACTGACTGACACAGTGGAACTGCAGACTTTAGCCCTAAAGCATCATCAAATCCCATGATGCCGGGCACGAACTGGGTCACAACATTTGTAATGGTGTCAAGCAGATTTTGATACCAGACTTAAGTAACTTCATTTTCATTTAAACCCTGATAAAATTAAGAAGGTGCAGTAGAGGCAATCATTGTTCATGCCTGCAAACTGCACAAGTAAACAGAAAAGAGCCTGAGGGACCTTCCCTTTAACAAGCATTTGCCTCCTCCTCCTCAGTGTGGATTGCAAGCCACCACCTGCCAACAACCCACTATATATCAAAAGGACTTGGAGCACTGGAGCCACCTGCCAAAACAAAGTGAGGAGACTCCACTCATGGTAGCTGCCACAGGCTCAAAGGATAGGGCTCCACAGAGGCTTGATCTCTCTTGGGCGGGGGAGATTTCTGGGTCTGGCTGTGGGTGGGTATGCATGTTTCCTTCTGGTCTTCTTTTTTCTTCCTCTCTTCTCAGCACTGCACATAAGAGAGAGCTGTGCCTGAAAGCGAAAGTAAGCTGCTCTGAACCAGTAAACTTTTGCTCTGCTGGGAGGAAAGCCACAGAGAGCGCGTGTTTCATTGCTGAACCAGGGGGTGGGAGGGAGGGAGCCGAGGGAGTTACATTTCACTGCTGAACTGGGTTAATGGGAGGGTGGGAGATGTGAGCAGTGTTTCAGTTCTAAATCAGGTGGGGGGGAGGGAAGACACAGGAGCAGCGTTTCACTGCTGAACCAGGCAGGTGGGTGGTAGGAGGGAGCGCAGGAGGGGCATTTCACTGCCGAACTGGATGGGTTGGAGGAGGGAGGAGCCACAGGAGCAGCATTTCTGCTGAACCAGGGAGTGGGAGGGAGGGACCCACATGGAGTGGTGTTTCACTGTTGAACTGGGTGGTGGGAGGGTGGGAAGGAAGGAGCCACAGGGTGCAGCATTTCACTGCTGAACTGGGTGGGTGAGAGGGAGGAGATCCACAGGGAGTGGCATTTCACTGCTGAACCGGGTGGAGGAAGGGAAGCCACAGAAACTGGCATTTCAGTCTTGAACCGGGCAGGTGGGAAGGAGAGAAGCAAACCAAGCAGGTGGAAGGGAAGCCATGGGGTTAAGTGATCAGACACACACTGACTACAATAAAGGCACACAGCATGAAAATAGACCATAACAAATTATGACGTTCTGTTCTCATGCTGTGTGTCTTTTCTGTAGTTGAAAGCCACTCAGCTGCTTGCTGGACGACTTCATGCAAATGAAAGGACTGAAGCGTGTCAGTCCTTTCAGCTACATAAAATTTCTGCCCAGCAAACAGTGACCAGTGTCATAAGCAGCTTACTTGGTCATTGGTCTGTCAGTGCTGAGCCCACTGCAGTTTGAGCTGCATTATACCCAACAGTGACACACCTCTGAAATATGGCTCATCGTAACAAAATGTTTGCTTTGCACACATGCACAAGCAAACATACACACATTCTAAAGAGTAAAAGAAGCCAGTCCTGGTTTAGTTGCTTAATAATAAATCAAATGTGTGTCCGCTTGTGTGAATTAAAAAGTGCAAAGCTATACCAGTGTTCCCCACTGGGTTGTTAGCACAACCCCTGCAATTCATAAGAATGGAAAATATAAGGGGACCTATGCCTTTACTGTCATCCCCCCCCCCCCGATGACTGGGGTTCAGAGACTGCTTATGAACACTGAGTGTGTAGAGACAGTGAGAAACTGCAGCTTGCCCCATGGGGGTAGATAGTGCTCAGGAGCTCCTTGTTAATAAAAAGGATCTTGTTTTGAGGTTTTTCCTGCCGTATGGACATAACCCTTTTGGTGGACAGTTGTTCTGTGCTCTAACCCCCTTTAATTGCAACCTGAATGCGGTAACATGTTCCTGATGGCTGACGGTCACTAGGTGCTGGGATGTCAAGTAATTGGACTGAATTCTCTGTATACTTTCCTCCCTATTAATAACATGGATTCATACCCCCTGAATGCTAGGAAGAGGGCTATATATGCTGAAAATGTTATAATTGCTTCCTATCATAGTTCCAAGACAAACACAGAACACATACCTGTTCCTATTTATCTGTTACATCTATCATATTGCTAACACTATCCTAACCTTACACTTGCATCAGACATATCTTGTTTTTCTAAACCAATGTGTTCATATCACTGCTGAAACTGCGCATCTACCATTTTTATATTGTATTGGAATTTATACTTATGCTTGCTTTATATGACTTATATACTGATGAAATGCCATTTCTGTCAATATCGCATAACTTTAAGCTGCTGTTTAGGGTAAAGTAGAGCTACTCAAGATATCTATGGTGGGTAGCATTGTTGGCAGATTGGTCTGGTAGGGCCAATGATGTGTTGCAGGGGAAAACACAGAAAGGTGAAGCTTGTTTCCAGGTGTTACCCAGTGGATGTGGAGCACTACAGAAAGGGGGAGACACAGTAATACACACAGTCAAAAATAAAGCAGATGTCAATGTATGTACAAGTCAGTCAAAAGGAAAGCTCCACTGAGTGTGGGGGGGCACCACAGTAGCCCCACCCCCAGTGCTGACATGCAAAGTCCCTGCCTGTGAAGGTTGCAGCACGGCACCAAGAGACAACAAAGATAAACTGACTCTTTGTGGGATGTGGACCACCACCTGTCAGGGTAGGCATGGTACGGGGTCTGCGGCTATGAGCTAGGCCAGAGGCTTCATGGGGTTGCGTGTTATGTGCTTGAGAAGTATTTTTGGGGGGCATGGAGAGTCACTCTGTCAGCTACCCAGGTCCTGTGGCCATAGCCTACACTAATCTTCTGGACCCACATACATCAGAGAAGCACTTTTGAATGCCAGAGTTGGGTTTCTCAACCCCAAAGCATAGGGTACTGCATGCAATGTAAGCAGTATAGCACAAGGGGCATCTATGCAGAGAGGGGAAACAGTTGAGAATGGGGCTCTACAGATCGCAATGCTGCCACCATGTGGTTTGGGGGGGTACATAGGCATCTTAACATTGCAATCCCAGACTCGGGCATGAAAGTTGACATATCCTTTTAGTGCAAGCCCTTATGTACAGAAAGTTGGCATATATTAACTGTACATTAGAATACTACACAACTTAGTCCCGTTACGATCTGCTGTTCCTTCCAGCCTTCTCATATCTCATTATAGAGGCATATGCAAAATCAGAACAAGCACCACTCTTGAACCCAGCCTTTAGAAGCAGTTTTGGTCCCTCTGAAATCCAGCTTTATAAAGGAGTTCATTTACAATCAGTGCATCACAGTACCTGCCATGGCATTACTGAAGACTCTGTTTCCTTGTCTCTCACATATCCACTCCATACAGCATTTTCCAGGGATCTTCACTCGCCTTGGATATGGACAGTCTGGACTGGGAAGGCGGACATCCTCTGTGCAGAGAGGGATACATGTGATTCCTCCATCTAAGCACCGGCACTGAAACTTACAACTGGGCTGGAAAATGTCGCCTTCTTTATAAGTCTTCCCATCCAGCTCACAGCCTCCATCATCTGCGACTGCAAGAATAACATAATTCAGTATTTAACGTTTCAACTATAATTAAGTTATCAACTGAAGATGTAATCTGAGTGAGTCAACTGATGGACAAGTCATATTAGGAAATGGCTTACTCTCACATTTTGAAATTAAAATATTGATTTCTATGTATAGTTTAGTTTTCTGGGACAATTTTATGTTTGCATCTATGAAGTTCACTTACAGTATGAGCCTCTCGTTTAATACTTGGTTTTGTGACATAGTACTAACAATAATTGGTGAACACATAAAATGAGGTGCACTTATTGAAATACTGGTCTTTTGTAGCCTTACTTGAATCTTGCTTCCTCAGGACATTTGTTATTCTTTGGTAACTGGGTAAGGCCCACTGGGCATAGGTGCCTCTTTTCAGGGACGAAATAGGAGGTTAAGTGACTTGCTCAGAGTCACATGGTATGCAAGTGGAGGTTGTGGGAATCAAACCCAGGTCTCTCTGTTGGATGTACTAAGCCCATTCAAAGCTCATTACTCCAACCTCTAGGTTATACTGCAAGCCCCATAACCACTGGAAACAAGATGAGGCCCTAGTGACAATGGTGGCTTGTTCCTTGATACTAATATTTGTTACAGGGTTGCATCGGAATGCTTTTTTAATAGTCCATTTCTATCAACCACTACTATAAATTTGGATGGATATTTTCAAGGACACTAGTTTTTGTTTTTTACTGGAAAACCTGGTAAAATTCTGGAATTTAGACTGCCTGTGCACTGGTAAAAACAAAGAATTTCACAGAATTTGGCATTTTATACTAGACCAGTAAAACTACAGAATTTATATTTGGCCCCCTGTAGTATTTTTAATTTGCTTCATTTGATGCTCCGTACAGTAAGCCTTTTTTTATTCTGATTATTTATACACATACTAAAAGAATGAGAGTAGAATCCTGGTAAAATTTTGAAATTAGACTAATAATCACTGGTGCACTTTCTGGAATTTCAAGTCTTGAGAATGGAATTGCATTACTTTAATCACCATAAATCAGTGGCCTTGGTTATTTTGGACGTGTTATTATTTGAATAAAGATATGCTTTTTTTCTTCTGCTTTTTAGTTGTATACCCTTTTATCATAATTAGAGTTGACTGCATCAACATCTCTTTTGGATTTTATAAAACTTTCATTTAGATGTGCCACTTGCCCTCCCTGTTACTTTTCCGGACCTGGCGGGGTTTGGGTCTGAGGGGAGGTGAACCCATTGAAGTGGGGTTTGGCCAGAGAGGCCCATTTAAGTAGTTAGTATAAGTTGAAGGTCTTGTGTTAAAGACTGCAAAGAGGTGTAAGGCAGGTTAAAGGTAGCCTTCTCTACCTCCTTCTTCCTATTGCACCTTGCACTTTAATTGTTCCTCCCCCTTGGGGTCTAATCACCTTCTCACCCTTGCATAAATTGCCCAAGAGATTGCACAAATATTGTATAAATGCTTATATGTTTATATTTTATATACTTATATATTTGTAGCTAAAGCCATGTATACACAGCGGCATTTACACACGCAGCTTGAGCATTTGGTTTGCTGCTTAATTTCACTGTGGACGCTACCAAATAATGGTAAGCTGCTCCCTGCTCCACTCCAATGCCCCCGAAAGTCTGGGGATGTGTTTGGGAGTGAGCGGATTAAGCAGCCATGTTGACAGGCTGCATTTCTCGCTCCCACATGAAACACCTTCCGGGCGCTTCCATCAGCCAACTGCCCCGACTCCCAGCCCCTCTCCAGCGTATCTTACATCGGCGCTGAGGGGGGGCTATGTTGACGTATGAGACAAGCATATTTTGGGTTGTGGTAGCTCTGCAATGCTCCACTGAAGGAGTGAGGTCAGCCATGTAAACATGGCTTTAGTGTTGCTTGTTAGTCCTTGTACCTGCCATGTAATTATCGATTGTTTATATCACTCTTCTCCTCCCCTATCCCCCAGGATGCATCTGCTGTTTGCAGCTCAGTATGCCTTTCCTGGTGAAACTTTTGAAATAAATAAATAAATAACTAAAATTTATTAATAGGGGTCAGCTGGATTGAAACAGCAGGTCAAGAGGGGTGCCTCAGTCCAAGAAAAGAGAAACCTGGAACTGGGGATGATAGGATTCCAATTTTTGGATTTGGATACATTGGGTCTGGTCCAAAAGTTAAGGATTTAGGATTTTCAGATTTAGTTGCCAAAAATTTTAAATCCTATTCAATAGAATTCCAGTTGGATTCTGATCCAAACTCCGATTCTGAAATCTGAAATTTGAAAGCGAAATTGGAAGTTGAAGTACTTGTACTGGAATCAGATTTCGGACTATGATGCTCCGAAAATCTGAATATGGGCAGACTGACTGGATTTTGAGATGTCTAATCACCCCTACCTGGAACCTGCTGTGGAGAAGGAAGTCAGACATGGGGCGAGCTCTGAAAAGGGGAAAGTCAGAGTTCCATGTGGGAGCGCTGTCGGCTGAGAGTAAGTCTGAATTGCTGTGTGAGGAAACCCTGCACTTGGGTACTGAGAGAGAAACAGAGTGTCATGGACTTCAACACATGTCCTGAGCTCCTCTACATTCTAAATCTGATTCTAAATCGACTGCCTGCTTTAGTGCCTGATCCTCAGTGGCACCTCAGATCCGTGTGACTTCGATGTATCTGCAATACGAGCAGACTTGATAGACCAAATGGCCTTCTTCTGCTGGCTTCTTCATATGTTCGTATGTGTGTTGCCCTGTGGCAGTAGGTGCCTGCACATCTACCAGCATACACAGCCCCTGCCAGCTGCAGTCCACTGGTGTGGTGCTGTGCATTGTGACACGGGTTGACAGCAGTGCACAGAGCTTGTCCAGGCCACAGAAATCCAATGGGATGCCTGTACCAGATGAAGACTGAATCCCTATCTGCACAGGGGGTGCAGGGCTTGTTGGGATACACAGTCATCCTGGAGTGCTGTATCCTGATGGAAAATAAAGCAAAAGTGAGACAACACCAGCTGGTGCCAGCGATGCCCTCAGCCTGCTGCGGAGGCTCCTAGGACAGGGGGCTGGAAGTGAGTGAGCCAGTCAGGCTCATTGCTGGTTTGTGGCTGGGCAGAGGGGAGAGCATAGTTGCTACTGCTGCCCCTAGACAGGTGTAGCTGTGACCTCCACCCACCCTCAGAAACTCGGATGTCCTTTTGGGATTGGGTGAAGCCTAGTCCCAGTAAGGAAATACGCTGACGTGGGTGCAGTATAGGAGCGTGGGGTGAACTTTGTGGCGGAACAGCGCAAGACACACCATGATGCCTGTCAGTGGCTGCAGGGTGGGGGTTGGGTGGTGGAATGGTGTAAGCATTACATCCGATGATCCCAAGTCACACCCCGGATGCCTGTCAGTCTGTACTGGCTGGGGTACTACAGTTGGAAACCCAAACACCGTAGGCGTGTGTTGGTAGTTTCACTCCACATTTTCAACATGGGCTGCTTGTCAGGCCACCTCATGAAAAGCGGCACAATCACTTTGTTAGCTGAAAGTGGTCTTGCACAGCGGCTGTGCCATTTGCCTATAGATGGATGAAAACACATTTTTGGATAGGATGTGGAGAATGACAACTGTATTGTTCATGAGGAGGCGTAACAAAATGGCAACGTTGAAAATCTGGAGTGACACTATGAAATATTGGTGAAGCAATGAGCATGCATACAAACTGTGCAACATACGTCCATTACCCAATTATTTTGGGGAGTTTGGTAGCCACATTTGTAACATAGGCATTTTGGGACCTCCTCTTATCAACAGTGGCACTGCGATTTTGTTAATCTGTCCCAAAAGTTGATTTCCCACAGCGGCCACGCCATTGTGCGCCACAGGTGTGGAAACACATTTTGGGCAGCATGTGAAAAATGACAGCTGTACTGTTCATAAGGTGGTGTGAAAAAATGCCAGTGTTGAAAATCTGGCATGGAAATATTGCAAATGTGCAAAGTTACAAGGGTGCATGGAAACTGTGCAATGCACGCTTGCAACACAGTCATTTTATGGACTTTCGGCACCAAATTTTCAACATAGGCATTTTAGGACCTCTGCTCATGAACGGTGTCACCATCATTTCCTCAAACTGTCCTGAAAAGTGATTTTGCACAGTGACTGCGCTATTCTGCGCCGGACATGCAAAAACACATTTTGGGCAGGATAAGTAAAATGACAGCTATACTGTTCATCAGGAGGTGTTGAAAAATGCCAAGTTTGAAAATCTGGAGCGAAAATATTACAAATTCATGATGTTATGAGCGTGCATAGAAACAGCGCAACGCACGCTTGTAAAACAGCCATTTTTGGGAGTTTTGTCATGAAATTTGCAACATAGGCTTTTTGAGAGCTCCTCTCATGAACAGTGGCACTGTCATTTTGTTACTCGGTCCCGAAAGGTGATTCCGCACAGTGACAGCAAAATCACCTTTTGGGACCGAATAATGCCACGGTAGTGCAAGAATTCATTAGGAGGGGTCCCAAAAACCCCATTTTGAAAATTTGGTGCCAAAATTCCAAAAAATGCCTGAGATATGCATCAAAGTTGCAAAAACCCTATTTATTCCATTATACAGCTTACTGGCATTTCCTCAGTTCGTGGTTGGCTTTGAAGAGTGCAGATGTGTTCCCGGTCCACCGAAGATCGTCACGCCAGACTCTGGAGGTAAGTATGGGGTGAGGGGGGGTGTGGGGAGGTAGGGTGCACAGTGGGTGGGTGCGAGTTGTGAGGGGGGCCAGGGAGATGGCGAGGGACCGTTTCTTTGTTTACAGGGACAAAAAAATAAAAATAAAAAACATTGCGGGACCATTTTTATGTTTAAAGGGGCATGTGACATGCTGGGGTGGGCTCCCAGCATGCCAGAGGAGCCTTGTTTTTTTTGAGGGGCAGCTGTAGCTGACAGGGATTGGGCACCCAGTCGGCACAACAAAGGGGTTAGTTTATGCCAATTGGGGATTGGGCACCCTCATTGCACACAAGGAAACTGGGAGAGGGGCAAGAGCCAAGGGATTGGGCACCCCTGGTGCTATAACAAATGGGGCTCTTATGCTGATGGGGAGTGGCCCCCATCGGCAATATCATTGGGGCAGGATAAGCCAACAGGGGGATTGGGCATCCCTGAAGTTGGCAGTTTGGCGAGTAGTGTGCCGCCGTGTTTGTGTCAGGTATGGACATCGGGAGGTCCGCTGTGTGTGACGAGCTTTGCTCGCGATGCAGCAGACCTTTCCTTAGATGTGCTCGCCCGGGTGGTGTGGCACTGGCATGCAGGCTGATTGGGGAATGAGGGACGCACCTACTGATGCATGCCCTGCATTCACCCAACAGTGACCACGCCTCCAAATCTGCACTACTACAAGATGTTGGCTGCGCAAGCGTGCCAACATAAAAAACAAGCTGAAAACTGCAGTTTGGAGCCTGTTAAAAAGCTCCCTGGAAGGAATGTACAGTGGCGTGAAAAAGTATTTGCCCCCTTCCTGATTTTCTCTATTATTGCATATTTGTCACACTGGATGTTTTCAGGTCTTTAGACAAAATATAATATTAGATCAAGGGAACCTGAGTGGACAAATAACACTTTTTTTTTTACTTATTTCATTTATTTAATGAAAAAAGTTAACCAACACCAACCGGCACTGTGTGAAAAAATAATTGCCCCCTAGTTAAATCAGCCCAATTAAAGGGATAATTAGAGTCAGCTGATTGAACACAGCCAGGCTTGATTACATCCAGCCCTGCTCAATATAAACCTCACTTATTTTGGCCCTTACTATCAGAGTCACATTGCCAGCACAAAGATTCAACAAGCACATTATGCCATGATCAAAGGAAATTCCTGAAAAGATCAGAAAAACATTTTGTTGCCCTCTATCAGTCTGGAAAGGGTTACACAGCTATTTCTAAGGCTCTGGGACTCCATCGAACCACAGTGAGAGCCATAATCTCCAAATGGAGAACACTTGGAACAGTAGTGACCCTTCCCAGGAGTGGGCGGCTCACAAAATTACTCCAAGGATGCAGTGTAAAATCATCCAAGAAGTCTCAAAGGATCCTAAAACAACATCAAAAGAACTGCAGGCTTCTCTTGCCTCAGCTAAGGTCAGTGTTCATGACTCCACAATCAGAAAGAGACTGGGCAAAATGGGCTTATGAGAGTAGCAAGGTGAAACCACTGCTAACCAAGAAGAACATAAATGCTCATCTCTCATTTGCCAAGAAGCATCTGGATGATCCACAGCCTTTTGGGGAAAATGTTCTATGGACAGATGAGTCCAAAGGGAACTTTTGGACAACATGGATCCCATAATGTCTCGCAGAAGCAAACACAGCATTCCACAGTAAGAACACCATACCAACAGTCAAACACGGTGGTGGTAGTGTGATGGTGTGGGACGCTTTGCTGCCTAAGGACCTGGATGACTTGCCATAATTAAAGCGAACCATGAATTCTGCTCTGTACCAGAAAATTCTTAAGGAGAATGTCCAATCATCCTTCCGTCAGCTGAAGCTGAAGCGTAGTTGGTCATGCAGCAAGACAATGATCCAAAACACAAAAGCAAGTCCACATCAGAATGGCTAAAAAGAAGTAAAATTAAAGTTTTAGAGTGGCTCTAGTCAAAGTCCAGACTTAAACCCAATAGAGATGCTGTGGTAGGACCTGAAACGAGCAGTTCGTGCTCGAAAACCTACCAAATGTTACTGAATTAAAGCAGTTCTATGAGGAAGAGGGTTAAAATTCTCCACAGTGATGTGAAAGACTGATATTGAATTATAGGAAGTGTTTGGTTGCAGTCATTGCAGCTAAATGTGTAACCAGTTATTAAGTGTAAGGGGGCAATTACTTTTTTCACACAGTGCCAATTGGTGTTGATTAACTTTTTTTCATTAAATAAGTGAAATAAAAAAAAAAAACAAGTGTTATTTGTTCACTCAGGTTCCCTTTATCTAATATTACATTCTGTCTAAAGACCTGAAAACATCCAGTGTGACAAATATGCAATAATAGAGAAAATCAGGAAGGGGGCAAATACTTTTTCACGCCACTGTATTTTATGTGAAGCTGAAGTACAACAGAGAGTATTTGGCACTGTGAGTTGAATAAAAGCCATTGGTGATTTGAACTCTTAAAAACACGCTGAGCTGGCAACAGTATTATATGTTCTCAGCCTAGCTGCCCTAGTCCACATTACCTTGCTGCAGCCTGTTTTTAAAGTTATTAGAGTAGGTGTGCAAAACGTGTCAAATAATTGATGCAATGAAGAAGTATCAGTGTAGGGATAGACAATGTGTCTATCTTCTCTTTTGAGAAAGGATACTGGCTGGGGCATGACCTTATATTACATGTTGGTACAGTAGAAGCCTCTTAAAGGGACACTGTCAACCCTCTTGCATTATATTACTTTTGGATGAAAACCCACATTTTCTGATTGCGTACCTCCTCTAAAATTAATTGATGATGCTTGTTGTTTTATTGGCCTCCTTTATTAGTAGAACTGAAATGCATGCTAATAGTGTAATTATATCCAACCTTGTATTGTTTTAAATCCTTGACCATATTTTATTGCACACTCCCTGCACATTAGGAACAACTCCACACAGTGCGGCCACTCATAATGCAATAGTCTCCTCTTCTCCCACTGTATCATGAATGTCTAGACTGCATTGGAGGTGTTCCCGAGTCCAGGAAAGATGCAGTGGGAGTTGATCAAGGAATGTAAACAAACATGTTTTGGTGTGTTTTTTAAACTAGGGACACTTTGAGCCCTGTGGGGGTTGACAGTGTCCCTTCAATGGGGACAACTGTGTGGGCACCTTTTTACCCTCACTAAGCATCTATCCCAATTATCAAAAGCCGAACTTCCACCGTACATTACCTCTGAACATCTACCCACACTTACACACCCTGTTCTTCCTCTGTCATGTGCAAGATTCATATTTGCTTCTCCACTGTACTCTTTAAAAGAGGATGCTGCTTTCTGTGCCTGAAAACAGCAGTAGACTTCCTGGTCACTCACTGCTTCACAGTGTCAATTTGATTACCCCCAAAGACAGCTGTACCAAGAGCAAGATAGCTGAATGGCCTGGAGCTTAAACAATGGGTGGAAGGTGTCTTGAATGTAGAAAGGTATGGGAGAGATGTAGGAATAGTAGATGGTGTACCATCATTAAGGTATGAGCCCAATCCCCGTGTGGGACTAGAACCCACGACCTTCTGGCCCAGAGGTGGATGTTCTACCACCTAAGCCATGCTGGCACACATTCATAGAGGCAGCATGCAGGGGACATAATACATTGTGTTTGGAATATGTCTCCCTGACTGCCATGTGCTATTTCATGCATGGTGCTATGTTTTGTGTGGCATAGACAGCCATGTCGGAATGCAGGGGCCTCGATCTCTAGTGCATGTTTATTATGAGGTTTCGGTGTTTGGCACACATGACTGGAAACTCTCAAATGTTGTGAGTGTTTTTCAAAAACAAAAGCTAATGAGCATAATGGCTAACACACTGGCAGAAAATGAAGCCAAGGCACCAAGATGATTACTGAACATCATCTTGCCCTTTAGGTGTATCAGTTATCTAACTTTGCATTCTTTTTTCATTGTGTCAAAGCAATTGTGCTTTCCACTGGAACTAAATTTTATTTGGAGAAAAGCACTTAATAAAAGTGAACTGGGCTCCGGAGATGTCTCTTGGCTTATTGGGAGCATCCCACTCTAACTTCTTAGGGTTTCAGTACTCCTCAGCTTCACGTCCTGGGTCTCAAACCCTACAAAGTCACAAGGGAACACACTTTAGTACCCAAGAGACATCTCCTGAGCTCTATTCACAGTACTTACATTATAAAGCAAGTCAAATGTACTTTATTTCTACTACACAAATATCTTCCTTTGGGCTCTGTCAGTATCTTTGGTACTTTGAAGTAAATTTTGTTGAGATTATTGCTACCTTTTGTGTGAGTGAGTTGGCAGTGCATCAGTTGTGCGATCTGCGTAGTTGAACTGTAGTACTGTTCATACCTTTCTCTTATACAGTTGTACAGCAGGGCACCAGCACTTGTGCAACACGCGCCTGGACAGGAGTGTGTGTGAGTATGCGCATGCACACGCAAGTACTTGTGTGAGTGTATGTGTGTTTATGGATGTATACTGTCATTCAAATCTTAGCACCACCTAGTAGCTCTGGTACTTTGATGACTCATATACAGGCAGTGGCAGGAACATTCTGACTGACCTTAATCACGGGATTCCAAGTAGTTCCTGAAACGCCAAACTATTTTAACCATCAACACATGCTTTATGTAATCTATTAGCTCAAATCTTTCATGCTCACAATTGCAAATTCCCCATCCTCCTCTCCAGGGGTAGCTATTGCTGAAGTCACAGGTGAGGCCGTCAGTGTGGTCACACACATGCACATGATTGCAGAGCTCTCCTATCCGTCGGGCACAAACCATGCAACAGCCACATCCATCAATCACCAGAGGCACTCGGGGTGGGCAGCGGGGAGTGGACCATGGACAGTAGCAGGGTCTGGGACAGAGCTGACCATAGATCTATAAAGAGAAGATTAAAAAAGTTACCAAACAGATTTGACCTTTATACCTCATCTAGATTGTAGTATTTGGGATAAGGAAAGATTAGTTAGCAAGCAGATCTGATCTCCATACCTCAATCGCCTTGTACTATTTGTGTGTGCAATAAATGTATCTCAGCTTTTACTGAGAAAGCTGTACTATTTAAAACTGATATCAAATAAATGCCTGCAGCAGTATAGTATGGAATATTTATCATAGTTATATTATTTATCTAAAATTGGAAATCTAATTTCACATTCATAAGCCTAGCGAGGCTCCTGATTGGTTACTGGATAGGTCATTAATGACACAGATATTACTGACCCAGCCACAAAGTGATGCAATGTGGCACACATCACCTTAAAGGTAAGACATACCCATACCACACTGCTGGCGCCAAACCACTCAAACAGCAAAGGTAAGTGAAAAAATTGTAAAAATGAAAATTTTTGTTGTGATTAGATGTATAACCACAATAACAAGATTGAAGTCAGCTATTTCCTTGGATTAATGACCAGCCGGAGGAAGGTGGATCTTGGATAAGCTTTGGGCCACCTGTCCCCCAAATGGCCATTAAAACCTCAGAAATTACCAGCTTCTCTGTTGTTATTGCTTAAGTTGACTATAAAAGTCACACTGACATGTTGCTAATTTCAAGAGGAAGCCAGAGGAGGTTACAATGAGGAAAAAATACAGCTCTTACTTTTATTTGTTTTGTAACTCATTTTTTTTAAATCTGATGTTTATGCTCCCACTCTGGACCTGGCCCTCTTTTCCTGGGTCGGGCCAACCTACCCCCCAAGCATCCCTATCACTTGCCCCAGAAAAAACATCTAACCATACAGGCCCTCCCCCCACATCTGTGGCAAGGTTGGACCCTATTGGATCCAACCTCCTACCTCCTCAAGCTATCAGAGGCAGTAGATCCCGGGGTGTTGCTGAGTGGGCTGTGCCAGGGTCAGGTTCTGAGCATGCCTGGGACCATTTTAAGGGGGTCAAACTTGTTTCCTTTTTCAGTCCCAACCTCCTGAAGATGTCATGCTAGGAGACCCAAGGCCGATGCAAGCTAAGTGTGCCTCACAAAGGGCCTGACCATCATCTCCCCTCCCACTCGTGCTGTCCCTGCACTACAACCTGTATTCCCCCAGGTGGCAGTGTGGTAGCAGCAGTCACAGCCCTCCTTCCCCTGAGGAAGAGATATCTGCTGGGTTTCTTGCCATTCCTCCCTGTGGCAAGACCCCCTACTTTTCCAACTCATTCCTGAACTTGGGTTGCCAGTGTCACGTGCTGTAGCTGTACCGCTTGTTGATGGGCCAGCATTTTGTACTTATTTACTAATGAATTTATGCTTGACATGGGTGTAACATCTTGTTTTCAGAGAGGTCCCACCTCCACCACCTTTGTTGTATAACTGGGTGGACAAATTGCTGGGAGGTCAAGTTACATGCTCAGGGTCGCACAATGAGCCAATGTATGTGCTGTTATTTAAACCTGAGATTTGCTGTTAAGCAGTCCTCTAACACATACAATGCTGCCTTGGTTATCCAAGAAGTAATGGTGGCATTTGTCAGTACATTATCAATACACTGCGATTTTTTAACTCAGCAACAATAAAATGTAAAAATCTGGAATACATCAGAAGTTAGTAAGCTTTTTTGGCCTGACATAGAAATCTGGACAATGAAAGATTTATATTGTTTAAAAAAGGATTGCCAAATCTTAATGCCAATTGTTGTGAATACATGTTATTGTTATTACAGTGCCTATGATTACATAGAGAATAATGCATAGGTAGGTGTGTGTTATGAGTTTTTTTTTTTACACCCCCGAGGTGTGTGGTGACCCATAAATCTTGCGAGTAAAGCTCAAGAGGTTTATGTGGTCATCACTCACCATGGGTGTGTACATAAACCTCATAGACACACACCTGTCAATATTTTACTTTCTATAATAACTGGTGCATGGTGGTTTTATGCACCGGCCGTAACAAAGCACACTGGATTAAATCAGCAGCTTATTGCCCACCTGTTGGCCCACCTGTTTCACAGTTTTTACTCTGACTAAGGTACTACACTTTACTTGTGTTTCTCCAGCCACATACCCAAAAGTTTGCTATTCAACATGCCATGGTTGGTTGCCTTGCCACCTACCCAGTTTTGGAGCTGGAGGACCCTAGCCATCATTGTATCCTCCTGCTTGTTTTCAGCAGCAGTCCGCTGGCTCACCCCAAGAGTCAGTCCTCCCTGTGGCATCTTTGCTTTATTTTATTATGTTTTTCAAAAATAGTGCAGGCAGAGCTGGCCCGGTGGTGTAGAGGGCTGGGGCACTGGTTCCTTGCTTTTCCACATGCCGGCGACCCAAGTTACAGAATGATCTTGGATTGCCAGGGGTTGGCCGGGAGAGGGGCTGGGAAAAGAGTGAGCAGCCAGCTGGCAGCTCTCCTATCTCAAATTAGGGTGGAAAGGCATCACAGCTTGCCCGCTGCCCCAAAGGACATCTGGAGAAAGGAGTGGAGAGAGGCAGTGGGCCGGCCAATGGCAGCCGGGACAGGGCTGAACAAGCCACCCAATCAAGCCCAGGAGCATAAGAGCCTTTATAAAAACAAATAACAATTCCGTGCATGACCCACCACCTCCTTTCTTTGCTACCACACCCATAGACCAGCAGCACATTTATATATTAAATGAATGGGTGAATGCTATGCTAGTGGCAGTGCTGACTCTAGTCTCCAGAGAGCAGGAAAACGCGAGCTGACAAACGTCATACTAACTGGATGTGACATCATTCCCAGTGATTACAGCATTTGATCACACTGATAATCAATGTGATGAAGGGGGTCAGCGTTTATAATTATAAAACAAAGCATTAGTAATTTGCTAAGCAGTGAAGCCTATGAAATTGGAAGCTTGAGGATACTGTGCCAGCTGAAACATGGGACTAAATCCAACTCCCCAAATGACATCATTAATAACTGTAACAATTCATCATGAGATGCGACTGGGTAAGGAGGTTCAGAAGTTTACACTAGGTAGACTCACTACTAACCTGGTTAGTAACATGCAGATTACATTGCTCCTAAGAGGAGAGGTATATAAACTTAATAGATACATTCAAAAGAGCTTGGACAGCACAGAATATTGGGAAACATGTTTCTGTGGTTTCCATAGAAATCAGGATAAAATGCATAACGTTTCCTAGGGCATCCTGAGACTGGTTTTCAATTTGAGAGGATGGAATGCATGACATAAAGTAACATGCAGTAGTATTTTACGGAAAGGCACAGTTTCCATGACTAGCATGCAAATAAGCCATCACAGAATTTATACATGGAAATCTTGGAAAATATGTGCCAGAAGCAAAATACAGTTGCAGCCACTGACGTGCCTGGATATTTTCTGAAATGTCTGTGATAACTATAGAAATTGCCTTCCAACCTGCAGTACTACGGTATGGCCAACAGGGGGGCGTTCCAGTAGCAATATCACAACATGTCTAGCCAGGCAACTTGATAGCTACAGCTGAACACTATGGCATCAGTTGTTTTCCCTGACGAAGTCCATGCAAAGCATATACGATCAGTGGATGTGAGAATGTGAAAATAAAAATCATTATCACTAAAAAACAGGATGAAACATATTTAATAATAAGCACTGATTTCAGTGCCTGTCTTGTAATAGTATGGCAGGTCAGTGTCCATTCCATCATGTTACTTGCAAACACATCAGGAAAAATGTACTTAAACCTTGAAAATTACAACAGCAAAAAGAAAGACTCAGGAGTCATGTTTTTATTAAAAATTCTGTATCATATAGTTACTTGAAAAACAGATCTTAGAATAAGCCATAGAAAAGGAATGGTGCATCCTTATTAACATATACACTGCACCCTTTTCTAAGCAGATAATCAATTTCAGGCAAAGGTGTGTGCTTACCTCAGGTAGTATGCAAAGAAGACAGAAAAAAGGAAACACTTGGTATCCAGGCTTCATTTTCCTGTTGGGATGTGATTTATGAGACAGCTCTGTCCCACCGTACGAGATTTCAGACAGCAGTGTATTCACGGTTTGCAAACTCTCTGAATGAGAGCTCTCAGCTGTTTATAATGTCAGTACTGTGATGTCATTCACAGACTGCCATACAAACATGAATAGACTGGACAAGGATCAAGATTTTTCTGATTCCACATTCCAGCTGACATTTCCACTAACTTAAAGGTGAGAGAGTATGTCAGTTCTGTGAAAATGCAGAGGGAAAATATTCTTGCAGCTACCACAGGCCTGGCAGATAGGGGGTCAGGAAATAGTACCATACTGCACCTGGAACGACATTAATCTTTTGTAAACTTGTGGTCTCTGAAAATGGAAAAACAGTTATACTGTGGTCTCTAGTCTTGAAAGGGAGAGTGCTGTAAATAAATAAGCCAATATCTGTTATCCAAAAGCAATGAATAGAACCCTGAGTTACTCAGCCCCTAACATTCACAGCAGGTTCATCTAGCTGCAGTATTTATCAGTAAACCTTTGAGGCTTTGTATACATAAAGCCACTGTTTTGCAAACACATTGAAATACCTTTAACTACCGTACTAGACTCAACATTAAAGGAGAACTGCTTCATTTGTTTATGTTTGCTTGAGCACATGTGCAAGAAACATTATGCGGCAGCTTGTGAGAGAAGCGGGTTGTGGAGGTGCGGCACTGTTGCAGCCAACGGCAGCACTGCATTTGGGGGCTTGGCACTGGTGGACCAATGTAGGCACACTGTGCTGATGACATTGGTTTCCAAAAGTGCCACCAAGTTAAAACGATTTCGCCGATGCAATGAGGGGCTGCCTTGTCATTGCAGCATCAGCCATTCTGCTGCAATGAGGGAGCGACCCGTCATTGCAGGGCAGTATCTTGCCTAGTGTAACATTTTCTGTAAACATGGCGGAGCTTGCCGTCACCTCACAGCCCCATGAAAGCCAACGGAGATGGTCAATCCCACTATCGGCATGCCCCCAACCCAGTTCATTTGCTGAAAGGGGAGCCCACTCCCTGTCAGCATAATGCTCCCCCAATTATTGTGTGCCGAGGGGGTGCCCAATCCCCCTCAGCATCATGCACCCCACAAAAACAGTCTTTCTTTGCCAATGGGGGGGCCCAATCCCCGTTGACTTCAATCCCTCCTTCCCAGTTTAATTTGCTGATGGGGGAGCCCAATCCCCATCAGCATAATGGCTCCTCAGTCATCTTTTGCCTGTGCTGAGGTGGTGCCCAATCCCCCTTAGCATCATGCACCCCCCGCCTGTTTCTGTGCCGACGGGTGGTCCTCCTCCCCACAAATGCCAGTGGCACACTGGGAGTCCACCCCAGTGTGCCAAACCTGTAAAAAAAAAACTGATCCGGATTGTCTGTTTCTTTTTTTTACCTGTAAAACAAGAAAACGGTCCCTCAAGTCTCCAATGCCCCTCCCCAACCTGCCGCCCAACCTCTGTGTGTACTCTACCTCCCACACCCCCCATCACCTCATATACTTACCTCTGGAGCCTGGCGCAATGATCTTCGTGGACCGGGAACACGTCTGCACTCTTCAAAACCGACCGCAAACTGAAGAAATGCCGGTAAGCTGTAAAATGGCATAAATAGGGTTTTTTCAACTTTGGTGCATATCTCGGGCATATTGGGGAATTGTGGCACCAAATTTTCAACATGGGGTTATTGGGTCCCCTCCTCATGAATTCAGTCACTGTCATAGCGTCATTCAGTCCCGAAAGCTGATTTCATGGTCACTGTGTGGAATTACCTTTCGGGAACGATTAATGAAACGACAGTACCACTGTTCACAAGGTGGGCTCTCAAAAAGCCTATGTTGCAAATTTGGTGAAAAAAATCCAAACAATGACTGTTTTATGAACGTGCATTGCTCAGTTGCCATGCACGCTCATAACTTAGCGAATCTGCAATATTTTCAGTCCAGATTTTCAACATTGGCATTTTCCACACCTCCTTATGAACAGCACAGCTGTCATTTTACACATCCTGGCCAAAATGTGTTTTCGCACTTCCAGCGCAGTCATTGTGGGAAATCAGTTTTCAGGACACGTTAAGAAAATGACAGTGACACTGTTCATGTGCAGAGGTCCTAAAATGCCTATGTTGAAAATTTGGTGATGAAAGTCCATAAAATGACTGCGTTGCGCAGTTTCCGTGCACCCTTGTAACTTCGCAAATTTGTAATATTTTCACACCAGATTTTCAACACTGACATTTTTTTACACCTCCTTATGAACAGTACAGCTGACATTTTTCACATCCTGGCCGAAATGTGTTTTCGCACTTCCGGCGCGGAATAGCACGGTCGCTGTGGGAAATCAGTGTTTGGGACAGATTAAGATTGAGCGAGTGAGAGGAGGAGTGAGCAACCTCAACGGAGCTCTGTCGGGACAGCTGTGAACTTCCTTGTGGGCAGAAAAGGCACTATTGCAGGCAGGAGCCTAGTACAAAAGGGCAGCCTGCAGCACCGGGAGAAACAGAATGAGCAAGTGAGAGAGGGGGAGTGAGCAAGCTCAACGGAGCTGTGTCGGGACTGCTGCAGATTTCTTTGTGGGCAGAAAAAGGTGCCAATGTAGGCAGAAGCCCAGGACAAGAGGGAAGCCTGCAGCTCCGGGAGAAACAGAACGAGAGAATGAGAGAGGGGGAGTGAGCGAGCTCAATGGAGCTCTGTCGGGACTGCTGTGGATTTCTTTGTGGGTAGAAAAAGGTGCCAATGCAAGCAGAAGCCCAGTACAATAGGGCAGCCTGCAGCGTCAGGAGAAATAGAATGAGCGAGTGAGAAAGGGGGAATGAGCGAGCTCAACGGAGCTCTGCCAGGACTTTAGAGTTGCCCACCTTCCCACTCTGTGTCCTCTGTGGTCCTATATTACAGCAGGGTATCTGGAGTGGAGACAAAGCAATGATTGGATACTTTTAGGATTGCTGTAATAATACAGATTTAGTTGTTCTGTTTATTTCTCTAACTGAGCTGAGTAATACTTGGAGTGCAATAGGATTTCTAACTGGGCTAAGTGAAACTATATGAGAGCTGAGAGCAAAAAGTATGGTAGCTGAGGGGTGAAAAACAGACAAGGAGGCTTTAGGATTGCTACAGTAATACGATATCTAATGGATGAGATTTGAGACTGAATTAACCTGGTTGGCAAGAGGGCAGTAGGGGGCTAGTGTGGGGGAGAACAGGAACTTGAGTAAATAGGGGCCTAACAGTTATAGTAGGGTACAGAAACCAGGAGTAAGAGCCTGTAACATAACATGGGGGCCAAAATGGGGCAGGTGCCACATGTCAATAGGGCGGGCATCTTTGGAAGGGTGGTGGGGTGTACAGGGTGTGGGTCTGCCATGATTCTGGACTGTGTTTGGAGGATGGGGGGGGTGTATGGTCTGTAGATGACTGGCTAGTTTGAGGGAGGAACTGTGGAGGTGAGGAAGGAGTCTAAGGGGCAGGGTGGATGAGTATGGTAGGCATCCGGGGAGATAGGGATGGCAAAGGGGATGGAGGAAGAACAACTAGGGAGTGAAACCGACCCCAGTATCAGAGGCACTAACAGAAAAGACAGGAGAAGGGAGGGGGTGCCCAAGGTGGGGGGGGGGCGGAGGACTGCTCTCCTATCCCGGGGCAGTATCCAGGGATCCACCGCTCCAGCAGAAGTGCTGGAAGCTAAAATGGTAGGTGGCATGAAGCATGCATGGGATAAACATAGGGGTATGTTAGAAAAGGGGAAGGAGGGGGTCAACGGAGATCAATAGGGCTATGGAAGTGGAGTAGGTTCAGGTTCATTGCAGGAAAAATCCATTATGCAAGCTCATTCACAAGGAGGTCCTGATGGGCGTAAGGAGAATAAGACATGCAGTAACATATACAGGCAGGAGTTACAAGTAGGTAGAGAACACTTGGGCAGACTGGGTGGGCTTACAGATTTATAAGAACAAAAGAATATCACACAGAAGCTGGCACATGTGTCTACTGCAGCTGTCTCCTGCTTCTCAGTAGTTATACTTACACCCTTGAGGTACTTGAATGTTTCCATCATATTCCCTCTTCTCTTCCAGTGAGTACATATTGAGGTCCTTTAATTTCTCCTCATAAGTCTTGTGTTGCAAGCTCTGTACCATCTCATTCACCCTTCTCTGGACCATCTCCAGCCTGTTAAAATCCTTATGAAGGTACGACCTCCAGGACTGCACACAGTACTCCATGTGAAGCCTGACCATAGTTTTATATCATGGCATCACTACCTCTCTCCTTATGTTGGTGATATCCCTGCCTATGCACCCCAGCATGTCACTGGCCCTCCCAGCTGCCTTACCACTTTGACATTTTCAGGTAATCTGAAAAAAGAACCCCCAGGTCCCTTTCCTTCCCTGTGACTGTCAGCAACTCTCCCCCCCCCCCCAATCCTGTACCTTTCCCCAGGGTTTCTGTGTCCCAGGTGCATAATTTTGCACTTTTTTGAATTACACTTCACTTACCAGTCCTCAGACCACTTTTCAAGCTTCCCCAGGTCCCTCCTCATTTTCTCTGCCCCCTCTGGGTTATCCACTGTGTTACAGATCTTGGTGTCATCTGCAAACAGGCAGACCTTTCCCTTCAGCCCTTCTGCAATGTCACTAATGAAGACATTGAACAGGACTGGCCCCAGGACCAATCACTGCAGCACTCCACTGGTCACCCTCTCTCCGCAGACTGCACCCCATTTACCACCACTCTCTGCCTCCTGTCTGTTAGCCAGTTTCTAACCCAGTTTGCCACCCTTTCCCCCATACCCAGCCTACTTAGCTAGTTTATCAGCCTCCTATGTGGGACAGTCTCAAAGGCTTTGCTTACATCAAGGTAAGCATTGTCCACTGCCCCACCCTGATTTACCTCCTTTGTCACCCTCTCAAAGAGATCAACCAGATTTGTTTGACATGACCTCCCCACTGTGAATCCATGTTGCTTATGGTCCTGGGCTCCGATGGCTTCTACATGCCCCACTATCCTTTCTTTAAGCGATGTCTCCATGATCTTCTCCACTACTGAGGTGAGGCTGACCAGCTTATAGTTCCCTGCCTTCTTCCTACTGCTGGATTTGTATAGAGGGACCACATGTGCCCTCCTCCAATTCTCTGGTACCACCCCTGTGTTGAATGACTCAGTGAACATAGCTGCCAGAGGTACTGCCATCTCCCTTCACAGTTCTTTTAATATCCTTGGGTGTATGCCATCTGTGACCAGCACCCTCTTGGACTGGATCCTTACCAGCCTCCCCACCCGGATTTCAAACACCACTGCCCTCCCTGACTCACCCAGTGACCACTCCCCTGTCAGCTGCTTCTGGTCAAACAAATTCACTAAACCTCCCCCTAAAACCATCACCAGTAGAGTACTACCCTGTGGTCAGTTAACTCATCTCTAATCTCACCTCCTCCAGCAGGACTGGTCACCAGTCTTCATAGCAACTAATATGAACACTGCCCTGGACCATTTCATCAAAATCTTTAACGAGGCCTGCAACAAATTTGCACCGCTTAAAAAGCGAAAAATAAAAGCCCTCTATAACCCCTGGCTCTCAGAAGACCTCCTAAGGCAACTAAAGACAAGTGACCACCTCTGGGAGCTCGCTAGAACCACTGGGAAGCAAACTGACATCACAAACTACAAATGTGCATGGAATGTCTGCACCAAATCTATTCGGCAAATGAAATCAGCCTATTTCAAGAACGCCGATACTAACTCCTGGGGCAATGGAAGAGACTTCTGGAACAACATAAAATAAGTCACTGGGAAACCGTCTAAATTCCCCCTATCCATGTACTCAGCATAAATGGTGTCACTATACTCGACCTGAAAATCATTGTGGACACCTTCGACACTGCCTTCACTGAGCTTAGTTCTGTACGTCCCCCTGATTTTTTTTAAAGAAGAGGATGCTCCTATGTCCCCAATCTCTTCTGCCTCCACTAGTCACCCTCCCTTCTACTTTAAAGCAGTCAAGATGTACCAGGTTTGCAATTATGTTACCAAAGCCATTAGCAAGTCCAGATCCAGCAATGACTCACTCGACCTCAAACTGCTATCCCTCACCCTTGAAGAACTACTCAGGCCATTGACCAGGATTTTTAAACTCTCCCTCAGCCTCAGCCAGTTCCCTGACAAATGGAAATCTGCCACTGTAACCCCTATACACAAAAGTGGTGCCAAAACTGCCCATGAAAATTTCCGTCCAATCTCCATCCTATCTCCCCTCTCCAAGGCCCTGGAACTTATTGTCGCAGACCAGCTTACTGCCTTCCTGGACAAGCAGAACATCCTGTGCAGGCAGCAACATGGTTTTAGAAAGGGTCATAGCACTTCCACAGCACTACTTGAATTCATCGGCGCCATCCACCACTCACTGGATAACGGTCATCAAACTGGTTCCACCTTCATCGATTTAACTAAGGCCTTTGATACCATCCACCACCGTCTCTTGCTTCTCTAGCTCCGGAATGTGGGGCTCTCACTCAACTCCATAAACTGGTTCACAAGCTACCCAGACAACTGGTCTCAAAGAGTGAAAATTGCTGATACACTCTCTGATGCCAGACTGGTCCGCTCTGGTGTTCCCCAGGGTTCTATTTTGGGCCCCCTCCTATTTAGCCTGTTCCTGAACTCACTACTGGATTCCTGTCCAGAAAAAATCATACTCTACGCAGATGATGCAGTAATCCTAGCCTCCCACCATGATCCAAAACAACTGCAAGAAAACCTCCAGCGGAGCTTTACATCAGTCAAAAACTGGTTTTTAAAGCACAAACTGATCCTAAACCAGAAAAAAACAAAGACCATGACTTTCTGCAGCTCTCACAACAAAAATAAGCAGTATCACCTCTCCATCAAAACCAAGCAAGGAGTCACTCTTGAACAAGTAACCTTCAAATACCATGGCGTCACCCTTGACTCCCAGCTCTCCTATGCTGCCCATATTAATAATGTGGCTAAAGCTGCAAACAGCAGGCTGGGCCTACTGTACCGTCACAGGAAACATCTAACCCCAGAAGCCTTATCAGTCGCCATCCAGAGCTCCATTGTTAGCATTATTGACTACGGACTCATCATTTATGGCTCCGTCACTGCCTACTCTCTCAAATGTGTTTCTACCTCCCTCAATAAAGCCTGTCGACTCGTCACCGGATCTCACCGTCTCACCCATACCTGCGACCTCTACTGTCTAACTGGGTGGCTGCAACTCAACAGCTGAATAAAATATCAAACCTGCATCACAGCAAAGAAAATAATGATGGGCAGTGCTCCTCCTGGAGTCTGCTCTCTCCTTAAATTCAGAAACAACAACTGCAGCACCAGGAGGTCTAAACCTCAACTCCTGCACATCCCCCACTGTCGCACATCCCAAGGCAAAAGGTCCTTTGCATACAGGGCACCTAGCTGGCTAAATAGTCTCAGTAGTGACAAGGGGGCAGTAGCTTTCAAGTCCAAGCTTTGCCTCTCTCTTCTTGCCTCCAGCTCCCGCGACTGCCCTGACTAAGCAATAATCCCACCTAGCTGCCCTTTGTTACTGCAGCCTGTTGTTGCCCCTACACCAAGCACTTTATCTTTCACCACTACCCATCTGATGCACTTACCCCTGTCTGTCCTTGACAAAGCCCCCCTAGGCTGCCATACCCACACCCCTGTTTCACCCCCGCCCTCTCTGTTCCCCACATCCCTCCCTACTCCTCCCTCCCTCCTGCTTCTGCCCCCCATCTTTTTTCCCTCACCATCCTCAGACCCTGTGATCATCTATTCCACCGACCCCTTCTTCTGTCCTACCTCTATTAATCACCCCATTTCCTTTGTTGTGTACACTTCCTTATGTTTCATGTAGTTACCTTGTAATAACATGTTACTTATGACCATTGGTGTTACTGATTGTTTTATACTGTAAGTTGAAGCTGTATGCCTGTACTCACTGACGTGGAACCTTTGTAAAAGAGCCTCGGCTCAAAGGTACTTTGTAATCCTAGACGCAAATAAATAAATAAAATAAATAAATCTGGTCCCATCGCTTTGTCCATCTTCAATTTAGTCACCTTCTGCAGGATTCTTCTGCCTCTGACTGGACTATTGTCCACCTCTTCATGCCTTCGCAACTGCAGTACTGCTGTGGCCCTTGCCCCCTTCTGTGACTACTGAACAGAAAGACACAGTGGATGTCTTGGGGCGGGGGAGGGGCAAATGACAGTTCTTAGGCATGGTACTTTCACTTCCAAATACCTAAACAGCACATTTAAGCAAGCAACATTCGGCATTGACAAATGCTTGTTTTCATTATGTAGCTACAGGGCATGGTCAAGTCCAGGTCAAAGGTCGAATTGTAGGTCCTCATTTTCTATAGCGGGATATGGAAACTAAAGAGCAGCAAGGAATGTGAGTAATTAAAAGTGTAGAAAATGGGCCAGCTTATAGATCTGCACACTTAATGGTAGTTTACTCACCTGGTAAAGGTGATTGTGTTACAGTATATCCATGGCACCTCCGATCCATTACCTTCGGGTTATGTACGCCTGATAGGACATGTGACCAAAGTTTCGGATTTCGGTCTCCACCAAGCCCCTTCCCCTCCTGGGTGTTTTCAGTTTCGATGCTTCCATAGCTGTAAAAAAAAATGATTATGTATATGCAACGACAGCAATCATAATCTCGGAATCATGGTTAGTTTCTAATACTACTTTATTCCATTATCATAATATATTTATAATGCTTGTATGTCTTGTGCCACTTAAATGTTAGATGTTACTAGTTGCTCTATCATTCTCCCTCGGGTGGGTTGAGGTGCCATGGATATACAGTAACACAATCACCTTTACCAGGTGAGTAAACTACCATTATGTTGTCTGTATATCCATGGCACTTCCGATCCATTACCTTAGGGTGATTCAAAAGTAGTGCCTTAGTAATACGAGAGGGAAGAGCATGATGTGTTATCATATTTGTATCGTGTACCAATGCTTAAGAGTCTCTTAAATGTCCCTCACTGTGGCAGTCATTAGGACTTTATGTCCAAAGGAATTTTTGGTTGTAATGTCTGTGTCCAATCTATAGTCTTTTGTGAAAGTATGTATAGTGGACCAGGTTGCTGCTGCACATATCTGCTGTGCTGTAGCTGTGTTTCTCTCTGCCAAAGAGGTTGCTACTGCCCTGGTTTAGTGTGCTTTTATTCCCATGGGTGGTACCTTGTGTTTTGCCTTGTATGCTTCTGTGATGTCTTTCTTTATCCAAGTAGCGATAGTGCTCCTTGCCGCGGGTAGGCCCTTTTTGTTACCTGATGATATGATGAACAGCCTCTCGGAATGCCTGGGTGGTGCTGTCCTTTCAATGTATGCTTGTAGTGGTCTTTTGACGTCCAGTTTGTGAAGGGCCCTGGTCCGGTCATCAGCCGTCTCCGTGAAAAAAGTCAGGAGCTCAATGATCTGGTCTGTATGGAACGTGGTGTTGACCTTCGGTATGAATGACGGGGCCGTTTTTAGTATGGCACCCTGATCCGTGAATGTGGTGAATGGTTTCTTGCAGGATAGGGCTGTTAATTCTCCGACTCTGTGGGCAGAGCATACTGCTACCAGCAGGGCTGTTTTCATTCCTAACCAGTACAGTTCAGTGTTCGAGATTGGTTTGAAGGGAGACTCTGTCAAGGCATTTAGTACTAAGATAAGATCCCATGGGGGAAGGGTCGATTTTAGTCTGGGGCGCAGGTTGCCTGCTGCCTTGAGGAAACGGATAATGTCAGGGTGAGATCCCGGAGAGGTTCCTTCAATGGGTCCTGTTGCTGCACTTATTGCTGACACCTGCACTCTCAGTGTTGCAGCTGCTATCCCTTTGTCCATGCCCTGTTGCAGATACATCATTATGTCGGGTATCGATGGTGACTGAGGGCAGATGTTCCTCAGTTTGCACCAGGATGAAAATATTGACCATTGTCTGGAGTAGGTTGAACTGGTGGAGCTTCAGCGCGAATGTATCATGGTGTCTATAACTGAGTCATGGTAGCCTGCCCTTAGTGGAGGGCTTGGGATTGCAGATGGCATATCTGTTTGTGCCTTGTCTTTTGTGTTTTCATTGGTGTCCTCCCCAGCTTCCTCCTGGTCAGATGGCATGGGTGCATCTTCTGCATCTGATGCACACAGTATACTTTGTTGTTGTGAGGCTAGCAGCACATTGTGTTGGCTGCCGCTCTTTGTTTTGCCCATTGTAGTAAGTTGAGAAACGATACATAGAAAGAGTGGTGTTGGTGGGGGGATTAGATATATTGTTTTATTTATTTATTATTTCCCTTAATTTTTTCTTTTCTTTTCTTTTTCCCCCTGCACAGTAATCAATAATGTTCTGCACCGTACAGGCTATTGTTGTGCCTGTCCATTAAAGTGTGCACTGTCCGTATAAATGTGGCTAGAGTGAGTGAGGGACTCAGTGTTATGCTGTTTTGCCCACCGCTGTGGTAACAGTGCTGCCCCCAATGTATTTTTCCCATTATTAATTGTTTTTCAAATCATTGCCTGTATATTTAAATATTCGCATTGTGGTCTGCAGTTGCAGATCGGTTGGTGCTGTTAACCAATGCCCTCTGTGCTGGTTGGACATTTGTGAGCATAGTTGTACTCTCCACAAGATGGCGGCAGTGACTGTCAGTCAATCTACACTGTCTGGCAGCTGCCTGTACCCTTAATCCTGCATAGATAAGGTGGGGAGTGGAGAGCTTATCCGAGATCACAGCAGCAAGTCTCGTGATGATATTTGTCACGGCTTCCAATCTGGATAGGAAAGTTAGGTTAGTTCCTCAATTGTTCCTCCTCCTCATGAGACCTACTTTGTTTGTGGTGTTCGAGTCGGGTAGATGATAGAGGAGTTTCCTCTACCTTTTGATAGAAGAAGGTGGTGAGTTTAAAATACATAATGTGCCATAAAAACCTATTGAGAGCACATCATTTTGAGGTAAGGCACAGAGGGACTGAGAAAATGATTCAGAAACTGTTGTGTAGTTATGTCTTGAGTGAGCACTTCAGGTGCTACTATCCTTGTAATGGGGGACTGTGGCACATACTTAGTATTTTAGCAGTCCGGGATGCTGGCAGGGTACTCCTGATGTTCTAAGGTGGCCACTTGCTCATTTAATAGTGGATAGAATCTGGAATGTGTAGTACGGTATGGGCTGCATGCCCATTGGCTCATGCTGTGAACCAATGGGTGTGCAGCCCTACGAAGGTGTCAGTCGGTGGGTGGTGGGGAGGCAGGTGGGTGGGTTGCTGCCGCCCCCCGGCTGACGGGGAGAGCAGGGCGGTGGAGCTCAGTGGGCGGGGGGGTACCCTAGACCACCAGGGTAATAGGATGTTTTCTGTTTTACAGATGCCCGCGATCGGGCAGCAATCGGTCCACTGGACCGCCAGGGATATTGGCCAGGGGGCGTTATTTAAACAGATGCCTGCGATCGGGTGGCAATTGGTCCACTGGACCACCAGGGATATTGGACGGGGGGGTTATTATAACAGATGCCTGCGATTGGGCAGAGTGCGGTAGGGTTACCACCTGTCAGGTTTTTTACCTGGTGATCAGGTTTTCAGGGTCCCTATCAGGTAATCCGGTTTTGCTCTGTGCTGGTCAGGTTTTTGAGCCATTTTGAGGGCTCACACACTTTTGTAACAAATTTTGTCATATCATTCATTGTTTCAGCTACATGTCCAGGTTACAGACAAGTTCTGTTGTCAGTGTAGCCTTTTGTTTGTGAATGCAGTCACCCTGGGAGGTGTAAAGTATGGCCATTAACACCATTAGCACTTACTTAACCTAATCTTTCCACTGCATCTTAAAGTGGCATAGCTGCACAGCTGCCCCCACCTTTTGTAACAGTAACAGAGCCAGTTGTCCTCCATTTTCATTTGCTGGTAAACATTTTCATCTCTAACAGAATTTAGACATTTTAAATGTTTTAAATTTGTTGGTTTTTTCAAGAAAAAGTATGGTCACTTCTTTGGCTTTGAAATAGCACTGTGGACAAGAACAGGAAATGGAGCCAGAAAAGACATAAAGTATGTATACTATTGTATGTTGTTTAAGTATTTCCTTGTCTCCCCCAGATCATATATATGCAAATGAGATTTCTTTTATCTCTGTATGTTTAGCTGGTTAACCAATGTCAATAAATAAATAAATTCTTAAATAAATAATTAGGAAGAACCTAGGAAAGTAACTTTAACAGGCACAGTACAGTTTTATTTAACTGCTGCATTGTGTTGTTTTTTAATGATATAACAAATGGACTTCCAGGAGGAACAATGCATGATGAGTCATGAAAAGGGGTGGGGCTAGGGGTGGAGCTTAGTATCCGGTTTTTGTCTCATCCAAAGGTGGCAACCCTAGAGTGCGGTCCACTGGACCACCAAGGATATTGGACTTTTTTTTTTTTATTTAAACAGATGCCCACAATTGGGCTGCAGGGGGCATCGGTCCCGACGGCTGCTGCCTGGCAAGGCGCCAGGTGCAAGTCGTCGGGGATTGGTGCACCCTGCATGCAAATGGTGCCATAATGACATGCAAATGGCACCATGTGCGCCTTGCATAAATTATGGCCCCATTTGCATGTCACCTTTTGAATATCGCGGGTGCTGTGAATGGCGCAATGGCACTTGCGCTAGCGCATCTCCATGCTCCAGTCTGGCCACTTGCGCTGGTGCAGTGCCACTGCGCCATGCACACTGGGGGTGGCCAGGGTGCGATATTCAAAGCTGCTGAGCCATGGTGCAGCTCCTTTCAATATCGCCCAGGCCACACCCCTGCGCAGCCAAGTTGAGCTACGCCCAAGCTTGCACCACAGCCTGACGCAGTTTGAATATCTGGGCCAATATGTTTTTTTTCCCTATTGGTTTTGCTCACTTGTTTGATGCAGAGGTTTGTTGCCTATATTATTCTCCCTTTTATCTTGGCCCACTGTTCCTCCACCGCACCCAGGTCATCACCCCCGCCAGGTCATCCCTGAGGCATTCACCCACCCTACAGAGGGGAAAACAGAACTGCACATGCTCACTGCAATTGGAAGAGGGTGCTGCCACTGGGAGTAGCACTCTCCGTAACAAAACACAGTGTCTTGCTGCACAGAGATAGCAGAGCCAATAATGTAGTTTAAGGTAGGATTTGTTTTTGCAACATGATACAGACATACTGTGAGGACACTGTGTGCAAGCTATTCCCCCATACACAAGGAACAGGTATACTGGTGCTTTGCTCAGTACAGCTTTGTCAGGGGGTGGTTGCCTGGCAATGACACCCTCCAATCAGTTTTGTGATTGAACTTCTACAGAAAAAAATAGAGTGGTGGTTACATAGTACGTGGGGATTCGAACCTGATCACCTCAAGTGCAAATCAGTGACTCCAACACATGCATTTCATGAACAGCATAAAGTTTTCAAGCGGTCTTACAGCATTGTTAGCCTTTCTTAATTTTGATATCCAAATAAACTATTATGCATACAAAGAAACAGCTAAGGCATATCAATTTAAAGCATTCTGCCTATACAATGGGATTGTAAACCATTTTTGGCATCCTAAAATTGGCCAATTTGTCTTACCATTTTTCTATTACTTCATTGGGAGTCCCCAGCCTCCCCCACATACACACATACACATACACATACACTCTATTTACACATAGGGGTCTCTGAGAATTTTGCCTGCTTTCTATAATCTGTTCATGTTTGTTTATTTATATTTAATTTAAAAACATAAGAATTCAAAAAACAGCTTTCTTTTTAGACACAAGCCTGTCTTTTTTTATTTTTGTGCCTCCAAAGGCATACTTGAGCAGCAGCGAGAACAAAATGACTGTTCCACACCATTGGTTTTTTCCTTTTCCCTTAGTGAGCTCCCAGCCTGTATGCCTTGGATATTCTTGCCCTCTGTCTTTTAGAGCAGAAGTACTGTATTTCATTATTTTGTTAAAGAAAACATATAAAAAGGACTTGTACAGGCAGAATGCTTTACATTGAGATGCCTTAGCTGTTTGTATACATAATAGTTTTCTTCGTTAACAGGGACTTCCAGTTCTCTGCTCCCAGGCTATGGAATGCTCTTCCACTCAATCTCCGGCTGTCTCAGTCTCACTTTGGATTTAAAAGTGAATATCGTCACTATCTATCCTTAGCTGATGCTTGTACATGCTTTGACCCAACCTGAAGCTCCTGAGACTTACCAGTAATGTCACCCCTGCTCTAATCCAGCTCCAAGACTGTCTCCTCTTCCCCTCCCCATATTTTCCTTCTCTTGTAAATAACTTTGACTACTAGCTCTCTTCCTTCTCGAATCTTGTTGCTGACCATCCACTGTTGTTTTGCCAATTACCACCCCTGACCTTCCGTCAGTCTTTCTTGTTATGTTTGAACATTCCTCACATTTCTCTCTATATAACCTTACTATCTTATTAACCCTTTCACTCCACAGGTCGGGTTCATGGTTTCTGCACTTATTATATATCTTACTGCCATTATCTGTATAATGCTTGTCATTATTTTTGGTTGTTTCTACCCATTGTATTTTTGTAGCACTGCTGTACTGTTCCTCTATTTGTATTATTGTACCCATGTTGCTGTTGTTCAACTGTTCTCTTTTTGTTGTACTATCCTGGGTCGTGCCTGAAAATAGTCATTTTATGGCTAGTGCACCTACCTGGTTAACAAAAACTAAATAAATAAATAAATATCAAAATTAAAGTGATGTTGCAAGTTTGCCATAGCAAATGGGAGTAGTAACCTGTAGGAACTGTGAATCAGTCTCCTACCATTCAAACTGCCAAATAGTGCTGTTTTCCATGAAAAAATCCTTTTATTTTGGTGCTGTGCTTCATTTGCATAAACCACCCCTTTTCTTCTCAGTGCTGCAATCCCCAACTGTGACATCATACTGTACTAGGGAAACAAAGTTTATAAAGGGACACTGTCAATATTTAGCTGCCTCTTTATATTGCTTGCAAGTAGCTGTATCTAGCATTATGAAATGGGTAGAAAGAATGCTGAATTCTGATTGGCTGAGAGCTGCTTTCAGCTGGGCCCTTATCCCAGCACAACAGCCTAGCTGAAAGTATTATGTTTAAGAATGCATAAAATGTACTAAAAATTACCCATTTCATAATCGCAATAAGGCACTCCAGGGGGTATGTTATGGTGGGCTAACGGCCTTTCTCAGGTGGTGGAAGCCCTCGGCTATGCCTCGTGCTTCAACCCACCACCGAGGTGGGCCGTTATCCCACCATAACACACTCCCTGTCATGCCTTATTGCTTAATTATAATGTGTAGAAAATGTCTAGTGATTTGATTGGCTGAAAGCAGCTCAGAGCTGTGACCTATTATTACACTCCCAAACTACGTACAGCCATTCAAGCCAAGCCCTATAACATAAACATAGAAAAGTATCATCACACTCTCACATTCTGACTGGAGATGTCACTTCAGACCTGTCACTGCACCAGCAGGCAGTAAAAGTGAAACATCTGCAGAGAATGGCAGCTAAGCTTTGTGGCCTGCCCGTATCACAAAACCATTTTCCAGAAGCTTTGCTGCAGATTGTACTGCTGTAAACACTACCAAAATACGAGACTACACTCTGATTGGGAAGATAGACACATCAGGTATTTACTGTACCCACAATGCCTCACTATGTAAATCAGTATACAGGCTATTATAATTATGTGCTCACTACAGAAATGGGAGACTACATCTCTCAGTAAAGAAGTCTTGCAGCCAGATACGGTATGATCAATGCTTTGTTTTGAAAATAAACATACAAGAGCTTATATTGTTGATACCACTATAGAAATACGAGAAAGCACCTCACAGTAAGGAACCTGAAAATCAGCTTCTTATTGTATCCACAATGCCTTGCTATGGACATTTACATATTGGGTGCTCACCACTACCAACATACAAGACTGTGCTTCTGAGTAAGGCACATTTAAGTCAACATTATAAATTACCCAGAATTCCTTGTTGCTATATGTAAAACAGTGACAGCTCCCTTGTATGACATCATTCTGGGGGTGTGGCCACACAGAGAAACTGGATGGCAGCTAGAAACAAACCACTGATAAAACATAACAATAAAATGACTATGACATATTTTTTTACAAAACAAATTGCAGCTTCAACATCTGAAGCATGGCTGGCAATGACATACTGTGTGAAAAAGGCATTTGGGAACCTTCAACTATCATGTTAAGAAATACTAACAGTGCTGTATGGCCTCTTGTACTCTTTATGTTGCTTGTGAAATGTGTTTGTTGGAGTCATTGGTTTGCACTAGAAGCGTTCAGGTTTGAATCCCCACTGTACTACTTAACCACCACTCTGTTTTTTTTCCCTGTAAACGCCCTGTCACAAAATTGATTGACGGGCTTTTCGAGTGGCTAAGTACTTAAGGGCCATTCTGTTACCAGGTACCCGCCCCCTGATGAAGTTCCACTGAGGTGAAGTGCTGGGGTGCCTGGTACATGTGTATGGGGGAATCGTTTGCACACAGTATCCTCAGGGTATGTCTGTATCATGTTGCAAAAAAAAAAATCATACCTTAAACTAGGCTCTGCCATCTCAGTGCAGCAAGACACTGCACTCCGTACAGTGTGCTACCAGTTCCTGGTTTGTTGTCCCACTATGGAGGGGAAGCTATGGTCTGTGAACCAGTAGTCTGGCGTTAAAGCCCAGAACTGCAGAGTCTTGCCACAGAAGCATATTAGTGACAATGGAATGAGGTTCGGAGGGGGGGGGAGAAAAATAGTAGGAGAGAAAAATGAAAAGTAATGAAAAATCTGTTACTTTTTTATCTCGGGTGTTTTACATAAACGTAGAACTCAGCTCTGTGAGCAAAGTCTAGCCACTGCCCTTGTCTGACCTTAACAAATACAGGAACAATTTGATTTTGAGCCACAGACTACAGGGTCATGGATTTTTCAACTGCACTCCAGAATGTAAGGAATCCAACGGAAGCCATTCAGTTAGCAGTAATTCACATATGAAGGAAAGTGTTAGACTGGTATTCTGTACTTGACCAAACCATTGCAATGGAAATGTTTCTAGAAGCTTCATGGTTTTACATTTTATATTTTTACAGCATTTCATGGAATGCAGGAAAACTTCTGATACTTAGCTGCAGTTCAGATTATGCAGTATTTCATTAATTTGCAGCATTTCTTAGGGCATTTGCATGAACATAGTATTTTTGTCCCCCGGTCCTCCTGTTTTAACCTCTGATGAATTTGCAATAATCTGTTTGCGCCATCACATTAACCTCTGATAAAGTCACAATCCTTTGTGACAGCAGTACACTGTGATATCACAAACAGGGAATTGTGACTTCATTAGTGGTAAAAGCAGGAGAGACAGAAGAAGTCGGGGGGAACTACGATCCTGTTTTTTTTTTTTTTTTTTTTACAAATATCCACAGTAGTACAGAAAGAGGGAAGAGAAATACAGAAACTATATTAAGGACAAGCTGAATTGTGCTATAAGTGTTGCCTTGCATGTTCTTAGGATGAGAGGACTGCAAACAGAAGTAGAGCAATTCTGGTGTCCTAAGGATGCAAGAGGCAACACTCTTAGATCCATAAGAGGCATGACAACTGGACCCAAAAAATTAGTATAGATCATGTAACTCTTTTTTCAAAATTACTTTTTTTCATTTCAGTGCTGACAGTGCGAGTGGTCAGTGAAAAGCCCATTACAGTGGCTCAATGTGTGAGATATTCTTTTTTTTTTTATCTATTTATGCACCTCCCCTCTGGCATGCCAGCCGGCCACTCCTTTGGAGCACCAAGGCCCATCCACAATGCCACCCTGACCTGCACCACCATCTCCTGATCATGTCTCACAACCTACCGGAGGAACCTGACATTTCCCTATGTCAGGAGGGTCCCTCTCCTTTGAAAGGGAAGCACCGGCAGGCGTAACTACATATCCCACCACCACCAGGTCAGACTGGGCTGTCTGGAGCTTTGTGATGATGTGAGCCAAGTGCTTATCATGCAGTCAGCAAGGGGCCCATTTTCATGTTTTTTTGGCCCACCCCACACAGGAGCCTGTGTAACGATGGCATCCTGGGGTGGGGATGTATGATGGGGTGTGTCGAGGCTTCACGCCCCCCAAACTCATCCCCAATCTACCTCCAGGATCCCAGGCTCAAACCCCCGGAAGGGAAGTGTCCAATGCACACTTGAGACTTCCCTCCCTGCCAGTCTCTGCTCCTGGTACCCGGGCTCGGGGCAGGAACCCGGGTCGTCAGTGTACCGGTGTGAGATATTTTGATGGAAATAAAAGTACCTCATGCATTACTGAACAAAACGCTGCAACAGGCCAGGAGCATCACAAGTTGCTCTCATGATCTATAATGATTATTATAATCCCTATTAATTTCTTCTGGTTGCTAGAAAACTGCTGTCATGCATTACTGAAGAAACAGTTGTGATTGGTCAGGAGCATCACATGACACTCCCATGATCTATAATGATTATTATAATCCCTATTAATTTCTTATGGATACTAGAAAACTGCTTCAAATAAAAAAAGTAAAATAAAATCTGTTCATTTACAAGTATTAAGTTAAGCATTTTTGTTAAGCAATAAGGCACTCGAGGGTGCCCTTACGATACTCATCACTGTGAAATGTATGCCAGATTAAAATGGGATTCACTGTCAGTTAGAAGATAGAGAATGAATGCAGCATTTTAAAAAACTTAAAGGCTTACTGCCTGAGAAAACAATCCAGGTCTGTAATTCCCCAACATAAATGTACAACCTCAGAGAGGTAAAAAATAAAAAGGTCTAACCATCTCAATGATTCAGAACAACTATGGCAAAATGGAATCATGCTACTACGTAGCAAAGGTATGGAATACCATTAAATCTGAAACCAGGAATACTAAATCCCTGATGGATTTTAAGCAAGCCCCAAGTGTGGAAATTACAGCTGAGTGCAACTGCTTTCCCTAGATGTTGCACCCTTCGTGAACCTCGACTACACCAAGAACACAGAGCTGTGTATGCAAGATACAAACTCTCCCTGGTATCCCACTTAATGTGATAATGTAACAAGAATAATCTGACAACTGTATCGTAAGAATCAAGGTATAGCGTTGTTTACATGCAACTAACACCGTGCATTCAATCCTATGTATGTATCTATGCACAATGTTACCACTCTGACATGGTATACTCTGCCTTCTGCCTAAGTACAATTGCCTTTGGTACTGTATGCAACGTTACTTATGTTTCCTTACAGGTTAACTTTGTAAATAGGGCACACCTTCCTTAAAGGGACACTGTCAACCTTTTTTTGCATCATATTATTTGTAGGGAAACACCCACATTTTATGATTTTTACCTTCCCTAAAATTCACTGATGTTGCTGGTGGTTTTATCTGCCTCCTTTGCTTTTTAGAACTAAAATACATGGGAATGTTTAGCTATATCCAGCCGTGTTTTAATATCCAAAAATACTAACATACTAGATGCCAGCAGAGTAGGACTATTGGTCTATCAAGTCTGCTCATGCTTCAGCACCCTGATTGAGTACCATGAGACCATCTGTCTCCTTCCACTGTTACTCCATCCCCTAGTCCTGCCCCTCTGGACAAACCAGCCTCTGCTTCTCCCCTTGCCTATACCTGTCCCACACTCTCTTGAATCCCTCCACCATAGCTGCCTGTACCAGCTCCCCGGGCAGTGCATTCCACGGTTCCACCACTCTCTCGGTGAAGTAACTCCTCCACCTTTCCCCCCTAATCCTACCATCCTCAATCTTCCAACTGTGTCCTCTGGTGATTCCACCCTCCTTCAGTCGAAAGATCCTATCTCGGCTTACCTTATTTACTCCCCTGAGGTACTTGAAGACCTCAATTATGTCCCCTCAGTCCCTGCTGTCCTCCAGAGAGAACAGGTTGAGCTCCCCTAGTCTTTCCTCATATGTTAAATCCCCCAGACCCTGGTTCATTCTGGTTGCTCTCCTCTGAACCCTCTCCAGGAGTTGGAGTGCGGCCTCCAGAATTGCACAGTATTCAATATGTGGTCTAACCACACTGTTGTACAGTGGCAAAATCACCTCCCTATTCCTTGAGGTAATTCCACTAGCGATGCATCGCAGCATCCTATTTGCCCTGACCGCAGCCCTCTTGCTCTGCTCTGAATTATTCATGTTAACATCCACCAAGACTCCTAAGTCTCTTTCCTAGCAGTGGCCTGCAACTCATCCCCTCCCCGGGTGTACACATAGTTGGGGGTTTCCCACCCTAGGTGTAGCACCTTGCATTTGGAGGAGTTAAATTTAAATTTCCAGGTGCAGGACCATCTATCCAGAGTATCCAGGTCCTCTTGCAGGGCCAGTCTCCCCTCTTCCCCCTCCACCACTGCCCCCAGCTTAGAGTCATCCGCAAAGAGACCCATTTCACATCTGATACCCTCCCTGATATCAGAGATGCAGACGTTAAACAGGAGTGGCCCCAGGACTGATCCTTGTGGGACCCCACTTATGACCTCCCTAGGAGACAAGACCTCCCCTCCGACCACTAGCCACTGAGTGCGACCTGCTGAGTGCTTCAAATCATTGAACTGCTCTTATTGCATACTTTCTGAAGGTTAGAAATACTCTTGAACAGTGCAGCCAGTCATGATACAAGAGTCTCCTCTATTCCCACAGCACAATGCGTGGCTAGATTGTGTTGGGGGTGTTCTTGAGTTCAGGAAAGATGCAGTGGGGGTTGGTCAAGAAATGTAAACCAACGTGCTTTGGTGTGGTGTAACACCAGCATGGTGGGCAGTCAGTTTTTCACTTTTTAAAAGAAAAAAGGGATTGGAATGAAACTACCAGCTGCACCAACAGTCTCTATAGAATGTTAACGTCATAAAATGTGTTTTTTAAACATGGGACACCTTGAGGCCTAAGGGGCTTGACAGCATCCTTTTAAAGTCCTTATTCTGTATAAAAATAAAGGCTTTTACTACTAGTACTACTTGTGCTTGGATAACAGCATGCCTTGGGTGGGTTGAAGTATAAGGCTAAAAGTAGGGTGCTTCTACCACCCAAGAAGTGCCCTTAATCCAGCACAAAGTCCACCCAGGAGTGCCTTATGGTGATTATAAAGTAGGCCCATTTTTTAAATTTTAATTTAAAAATGTAACAAGCATTTGTCAATACTGAAGGTTTGCTTTTGGTATTGCTGTTGTACATGCCTCCCATATTTTTATGTGTTTATTCCTCTACCTTGCATTTTAAAGCATCACTCTCAACACAAATTTCTTATGTTCTTCCAGCACTGGTTCACTTCATTAGAAAAGCAAGCATTTGTCAATGCCGAATGTTTGCTTGCTGGTATTGGCATTGGTAATGCAGGAGTTTGAGAGATGTATAATAGGAATGGCAGTGAAGTACTGAAGTAATGCCAGCCCTCATCACCATCCTGCAGAGACTGAAAGGCATTGGGGGTGTGCCTTTGGTTCATCAGCCATAACACTCATGCCATTCGACTTCAGCCCACCCTACAGACATCAACCGGTGTTATAGTGTGCCTTGAGGTCTTCTGCCCTTACGCTCACCCCATTCCATAAGGAAATAAGCTGAGATGGGTACAGTATAGGAGAATGGGGTGAACATTAGGGCTGAAGACCCCATGACACACCTTGATGCCTGTCAGTGGCTGCAGGGTGGGGGTGGAATGGGGTGAGCATTATGGCCGATGACCCCAAATCACCCCCCTGACACCTGTCATTCTGTACAGGGTGGGCATTATGGTTGGAAACCCTAATGCCCTGGGTGTTTGTTGGTATTTTTGCTCCAAATTTTCAGCATAGGCTTTTTGGGACCCCACCTCATGAACAGTGGCAGTGACTTTTCATTACTCCATCCCAAACGGTGATTTTGCACAGCGAGTGTGCCATTCGGCATTACAGGTGCACAAACACATTTCAGGCAGGATGTGAAAAAGGACAGCTATACTGTTCAAGAGGAGGTGTGAAGAAATGGCAATGTTGAAAATCTGGAGTGAAAATACGAAAAAGTAGCGAAGCTACGAGTGTGCGTAGAAACTGTGCAATGCACGCTTGTAACGCAGTCATTTTTTTGGAATGTTTTCACCAAATATTTAACATGACCTTTTTGGGACCTCCCCTCATGAACAGTGGCACTGGGATTTTATTAATGTGTCCTGAAAGTTGATTTTGTACAGTGACCATGCCATTCTATGCCACAGGTGCGAAAACACATCTGGGAAGGATGCAAAACATGACAGTTGTACTGTTCATAAGGGGGTGTGAAAAAATGGCAATGTTGGAAATTTGGAGTGATCAGTCTGCCTACCTTGATGAGCTAAAATACTCGCTGCGCTGGCAGGATTTTTATCTAGCTAATTCGGTCAACTTGGCATATGATATCTTTTCTGAAATTGTGTCTGGGGCCTTAAACAAGTATGCCCCTCTTGTAAAAGTCAGGGTTAGGAGTAGAACCTGTTGTTGGTTCTCCTCAGAACTCAAAACAGCACTGTTGGGCAGGGACGAGCTCTGGAAAAAAGCACGAAAAACTAAGGCCCCTATGGACTGGTGTCACTTTAGGAGAGCTCGGAATACATGTACTACGATGATGAGAGAAGCTAAGGCCTCCTTTTACCACTTGGAACTGGACTCTGCCGCCAGGAGCTCATCTAAATTCTGGAAATCTATTAAGGACATGTCAGGCCATACTCCGGGAAACACTCTCTGCCTGCAAAGATCACCTCTGGCAGTGTCACCATCTGTGACAAAATGGAGATCCTGGATGCATTTAACAACTACTTTGCCACTGCAGGGCTAGCATTTGACAACTCCCCTGCATGTTCTTTATGTTCCCTGATTGGTGCACAAAATACTGAACCTCTTCTTACCAACTCAATCTTTTCCCTCCAGCCTGCTTTGCTGAAGAGATTGAAGAACTGCTATTACAGTTGGATATAAAAAAAAAGCGCTGGTGCTGACTCCCTTGACCCATACTTTCTAAAGGTTGCCTACCATGTTTTAGCTGTGCCAGTCACCCATCTATTCAATCTCTCACTGTCTCGGGGAATCCTCCCACCTTTATGGAAAACAGCCCATGTTATCCCCCCTGTTTAAATCAGGGAACCCCTGTGATCTTAACAATTACAGGCCGATTTCTGTACTCCTATACTGTCCAAATTGTTGAAAAAAATTGTAAGCAAACAGTTAAGAACCTATGTTGAAACTATGAACCTACTAAACCCAATACACTATGGCTTCAGAGCAGAGCATAGCACCATTACGGCCCTAGCCAAAGTGGTCAACGATTGGCAGCGAGACCTGGAGAATAGGAACTTCATCTGTGCAGTGTTCTTAGACTTAATCAAGGCCTTCGACACTGTCAACCATGGCCTGCTCCTCTCCTCCCTGAGGGCGATAGGCCTGGACTCACCATACTTGTATTGGTTTGCTGACTACCTCTCTGGCCAGTGGCAGCAAGTTAAGGCAGAAGGTGAACTTTCTCCCCTTAAACTCCTGCAAAGAGGGATGCACCAGGGATCGATCCTTGGTCCCCTACTGTTTGCAATTTACATAAACAACATCGATGTCAACATAACTAAGGCCAATATTCATCTGTTTGCTGATGACACGGTACTTTATCTAAGTCGCCTGTCACCAGAAGCTGCCTATGGAGACCTACAAGCCGAATTCAATCTACTTCAAAGCCAACTTCTAAATAGAAAAGTTCTTACTAAACATTAAAAAAACAAAGGCAATGCTTTTTTCACCACTACTCCATTTAGCAAACCCAGCCAATGCTGGCTCTATTCCACAGATCACCACACTTCTGGGAGAAAACCTAGAATTTGTCAATAAATTCAAGTATTTGGGAGTGTGGCTCGACCACAGACTCTCCTTTATGGACCGTATTGAGGATCTGCTAAAAAACTGAGGCAGAGGCTTGGACTCTTTTTCAGGATTAATAACTTCATTACTAGAGGTGCCAAGCTGTGACTGGTACAAACAATGTTTCTCTCCTTGGTTGACTATGCTGACTTTCTTTATAGTCACTGCCCTGCTTCTTAGCTTGCTAAATTGGATACGTTATATCACAGGGCTCTGAGATTTATTACTGGTCTACCTTTTTCCACTCACCATTGTGCCCTTTACACTGCCGTGGGGTGGCCCTCCCTTCAGTATAGGAGAAATAGAAATCTTGTACTCTGGACATTCAGAACTATTATCAAAAAACTTCCCTGATATATCTCTGATTGTCTTCTGCTATGCGAGTTAGGAAATTATGCACTAAGAAACTTCTCCTTTATTTCTTTAATGGTACCTAAGCTTAAAACACGCTTTGGAAGAACGGCTATAAGCTAGGAGCTGCCATCTCTATGGAACAAAATACAAAAAACACTAAAGCTGAGTACTTTGGTCAGTCTATCCTCCTTCAAGACACTATATGCCTATTTGGTTAAGGAATTTTGCGACTGCTTCCTTCGATCCTAGACTTCCCTTGCACCTGTGGCGCATCTTGATGGCGTCTGTCTTCTTCGCTATGCCTGGCCTAGTGGCTTCTCCTTCACACTTCTACTTGTATTTTACCGCTCTGTTGTCTACTTGTGCTCTCCGTCCCCCTGTCCTGTGTCCCCTCTGCAGCTCTTATCTCTTCCCCTTGGTACCTTCAATCATTCCACCTGTACTCCCCTTCCCCACTGCCTGCCACACCCCCCTTCTACCCTGATTACATTGACGGGGAACACACTGACTGTCTTGTCTCACAAGGCAATGTATGTAATATACCATTACCCTATTGTCCTTGCATAGTTCACCCAGCTACTGTTGTACACACATTTCAACATTATGAAGGAACTGAACCACTGTTCTCCAACTCTTCTCTATTTGTGTCACCGTTAAACTATTGTGTCACTGTTATTGTATAGTATCATTCAGATGTTATGTTGTGACTGTCTATAAATTGTATATCCTTTGTTCCTGTGCTAACCAGGTCCATCTTGTAAATGAGCTATGCTCAATGGTGTTCACCTGGATAAATAATGATTTTGATTGATTGATTGATTGAATATTAAAAATTGATGAAGTTAAGAGCGTGTGCAGAAACTGCGCAATGGACACTCATAACGCAGACATTTTTGGGATTTTTTTCACCAAATTTACAACAAGGGCTTTTTGGGACCCCACCTCATGAACAGTGGTACTGTCATTTTGTTAATTGGTCCTGAAAGGTGATTCTGCGCAGCAGCCCAAAATCACCTTTTGGGACTGAGAAATGAAATGACAGTGACAGTGTTCATGAGGTGGGGTCCCAAGAACCCCATGTTGAGAATTTGGACCAAAACCCCAAAAAGTGGCTGAGATAGCAACCTAAGTTGAAACCCCCCATTGATTGCCATTATAGGGCTCAACGTGATTTTCTTCAGTTTGCGGTCAGCTTTTGAAGAGTGCAGACCTGTTCCCGGTCCACATAAGATTGCTGCTCATGATCTCCGGAGGAGGTATGGGTAGAGGGGGGGGAGGTGGGGTGCACAGAGGAGGATCGGTTGAGGGAGAGGAGCCGGCGAAAACAACGAGGGACCGTTTTCTTTCTTTTTATTTTTTTTCAGGTTAAAAAAAAAAAAGACCTTGTGGGAATGTTTTCTTTTTTAGAGGTAAAATATTAATAACACAGATTCTGGCACACTGGGGTAGGCTTCCAGTGTACCAGAGTACTGGGGGGGATCAATGCCGACCCAGGGATTGGGCATCCTGAGGTCGTCTGAGAATATAGGGGTGTGCAGCACATCCGACACTGGAAGTGGGCATCCTGGTGTTGGAAACATCAGAGGTAGTTTTTTAACAGACCAGGGAGGGCTCCCAGTGTGCCACATTAAAGGGGGAGGGAGGATATATGCTGACATGGAGATTGAGTACCCTGATGTCGGCAGGCAGGGGGGGATCTGCTAGCACGATCACACTTAAAGTGAAAGTGCCTTTGAGCACTGTATACTCCCAGCCCATATGGAGCTTAGGCTGTGGCCTACTCTGCCTGGGTGGGAGAAGAGGAGCAAAAGGAGTCAGTGGGAAGTGGAGGAGGCAGGGGAAGAAAGCGCTTCCTCCCACCTTCCAGGAAGGGACCGGTGGGATGGTGAGGGGGGGGCGGAGACGTCAGCCAGGCTGATCAGGATGCAAACAGCTGTTTGCTGTGCAGTGACCTACAGATGTAAGGAAAAAGCTGCCACATGATTGGTGTGGCTTTTTCTTTTCAAGTGCAGACCACTTCAGGCAAAACAGCATCATGATCAGCCTGGCTGATGATTGGTGTGATACTGTTGAGCCCCTTGCAGAGCACTCTGCATTGGACAGACAGTGTCACATCCCTCAAAAGCCACTCAGCTCAAGAAGTTCGAAGCGTATGCGAAAACTTAAAAATGAGAAAAAAAGGAAAACAAAAGGAGAAAAGAGACAAAGTAGTTCTATTAAGAGACATTGTAAGTTTTACTTTTTGGCTGGTAGATGGCAGATGCAGCATTGTTTTTAAATACAACTAAGCACATTGATCTGGATAGATACAGTTATGCCAGCTTAATGTAAACAGTTCTGTGAGGTCACAGATCTTAGCACCGGATTCCAAGCTCTTCAGCCAATCAGGTTTCTTAATTTTTCCTACCAATTTCATAATTAAGCAATAATATACACAGGATGTGTTTTATCTTGGGATATCAGCGTACCTCGGATTTCTTTGACTGGGTGACCAAAGTAGTAGATCAGGGAAGGGCTGTGGACATGGCCTTCCTAGACTTTAGCAAAGCATTTGACACAGTCCCACACAAAAGATTAATAGTCAAATTAACCAGCCTGGGAGTGGTTCCCAGGGTGGTAGCCTGGGTAAACATTGGCTGGACAACAGGACACAGAAGGTAATTGTAAATGGAGTCCACTCCGAAGAAAGAGGGGTTACTAGTGGGGTACCGCAGGGTTCAGTATTGGGTCCAGTCCTTTTTAATGTCTTCATAAGTGACATTGCAGAGGGACTGGAAGGAAAAGTATGCCTCTTTGCAGATGACACAAAGATCTGCAGCAGGGTTGATACACAAGGAGGCGTGGAAAGGATGAGAAGGGACTCATGGGTGTAGGCAGGCATACTCCAAGCACTCCATGCAGTACAATTTTATTTAAGGGAGGGGTAGCAAATAGGCTCTGAACTGCTTCCTTTTTTCATGAAAACTAACAAAGAAATTACTGACTCTCTCTGTAATTTTATTCATAGGAGTCAAAACTAGAAGGACTGGTCACTAATACTCTCTTTGCATCCCAAGGACAATACAACTTTACAGACTCTGGGCTGGTATGTGGGTGTCTTAGGGAACAATACATGGTATTTGTATTTACCCTTGCATGGCAACAACCATTTTCATGAGATACAAAAGTTGTGTTTATTATGACAAATGAGGCAACAAACACAGTCCTGGTGTACATTTGTATGTTATCTGGCTACACCGGGGGGGGAAGGGCGCAGTGTAGCAGTCAGTCAACTTGGTGTGCAGATCTGAAATCCCTGGCTACACCCCTGAAGGGACTTGGCAAGGTTGGAGGAATGGTCAGAAGTATGGCAGCTAGGATTCAATGCAAAGAAGTGCAAAATAATGCACCTGGGAAACAAGAACCCAGGGGAAGAATACACAATTGGGGGGGAGGTAGTAACAACAACAAAAAAGGAAAGGGACCTGGGGGTAATCATATCAGATGACCTTAAGGTTAGCAAGCAATGTGAGAAGGCAGTGTGTGTGTGTGTGTGTGTGGGGGGGGGTATACTGGGATGCATAGGGAGAGGCATCAGCAGCAGAAAACAGGAAGTTGTTATCCCTCTGTACAGACAGTTGGTGAGACCCCATCAGGAGTACTGCGTCCAGTTCTGGAGACCCCATCTCTGCAAGGACATAGACAGGATAGAGGCAGTCCAGAGGAGGGCAACTAAAATGGTGCAGGGTCTGCAAGAGAAGCCATATGAGGAGAGACTAAAGGAGCTTAATATGTATACCCTTGAGGAAAGAAGGGAGAGGGGGACATGATAGAAACTTTTAAGTACCTCAGTGGAATCAACAAAGTCCAAGAGGGTAGCATCTTTCAGAAAAGAGATATGCAAGAACAAGGGGACACAATTTAAAGATGGGGGCAGTTCAGGGCAATGTGAGGAAGTATTATTTCACAGAGAGGAGTGGATGCATGGAACAGCCTTCTTGAGGAGGTTGTGGGGTCTAAAACTGTGGGAGAATTCAAGAATGCAATGGACAGACATAAGGCAATTCTTGTGGGGGGTAGGAAGAAATAGGCTGTTAGTTAACTAGGATCTGCGGCCTATCCTGTAGGTAGGGAAATGGGCAGACTAGATGGGCCAAGCGGTCCTTATCTGCCATCAAAGTCTATGTTTCTATGTTTCTATGTGTAGTGAGGCACAAGGTGAAACTGAGTGCCTTGCACACCCAGGAAGTGACAATATGCTATAATAAAACATGCACTGGGGTGTACTGTTGTGCTTATGTACTGGATCCATTTGTCTATTAATAAAAAATGGAAAAAATAAAACATTTTGAAAATATTTAATAGTTTTTTTTTTAAAGTTCAGGATACATCTTAAAAAAGATCTGTAATTTCATGTTGTGGTCCATAGATGATGCTGTCATAGGAGTGCTGAGCTGGTAAAGGGTATTTAGGGTGGAGTACTATGAAGTTAAGTACAAAACAAACAAAAAAAACACAACAAAAAAACCATAACAACAAAGAAAAAACTGTCAGCAGGATTTTTTTCTTCCTGTATTTTTGTGGTCCAATATCAGCACGATTAGAGAATGCTCTCAACCAATGAGCTTCCAGGATTTCTCCTATCTAGTTCATAACTGTATTTATACACTCTGTTGTCAAATAGTTTATCAGCGTACTGTACTTGAATTGCAGAATAAATGACTGTTTTATACCACAAAATGACTTTATGAACCCAGTGAATTTGTTGAATATGTGATGCCTTTTACTGGACCAACAAATAAATTATACTTTATGTCAGTGTTACAGTACACAAGCTTTCGGAGCCACACAGGGACCTTTGTCAGTGTACTAGCAGTACAAAAAAAGGAAACTTGTTTTATGTCTAAAGATGTAAAGTACAGACCCAGGTCGTTAACTTGTTAATGGTGGTGCTTACCCTATTAGGTGATTAGGTGACCAAATAATAAAGGCTTCTGACTATTTGTGAAGGCATACGCCAAATGCAGAATTCTGCTGTCAGAACTGCTATAGAATGGCAATTCTGCTTCTCAGATGGTTTTCAGAATTGCTTTTTAAATTCTGTGGAGTGGTAAACCATGGAATAATTTTCCATGGATCACGTAAACCAAAGAATAATTTTCTGCGAATTGTGGGAAAAGGATCTGTGGTTCTAAACTGCAGATTATTGATCTGCAAAAAACATTCTGCATGTGGAATGTCGGAATTCTGCTACTGATGGAATTCTGTGGAAAGTTCAGAAATTCCACAGAATTCTGTTGCATTGGAATTTCAACATTCCTCGTCGCCCATCATTTTTTCAGCCCCATATGAACTTTAATTACATTTTAAAGAACTCCTGTGTAGTGAAACTTTCCCTCCCCCCCAACCCTCATCCCTGGTTGGGCTTTTTGCAATGAATAAAAAATCGTAAGTGTTTACACTTACTTCATTTTATGCTTGTAAAGTCCGCTGTCAGTCAACATGGAGGGTGCTGTGTGGTGCAATCTTGTGTCACAGCATGGTGCTGCATCACTTGCTTATATGCTTCTCAATACAAGTGTGCAGTGCAGTGCCATGCTGTAACATGAGATGGCACCGTGCAACCATGGTTGGCGCCTTCTTTATCACATCCTGATTTTTTTTCTTGTTCTCTTTCTACTTAGTTGCTCTGTAGCATAGATTGATTGTAACATATTCGCCTCTTCCATTAGAAACTTATAGCTGGGCTATTGCAACATCCTCTGATTCAAGGTACTATATTTCAGTCACTTGAGACTTGCTTCTGATGTGTAGTGATAGCCCTCCTTCCTTCTTACTTGGTGTAATAGTTCTGTATAGGTTGTAGTAGGCTATTTTCAATTCCTCAGGCCAGTGTTCTCCCACAATGTCTCAGTCATTGCTATTATGGTATATGGGTAGGGCTTACTGAGTATGGAATTCAGTGGCTCTCATGCAGTTGTCATGCACAGTTGAAATGTGCACCTTCTATCATTAAGTGCACCTGTGTCACTGCTTGCATTGACTCTCACCTAGTAGCCTGCTTTCATTTTCAGTGAGTGCTCCCTGCTCACGGTGACTTCCACCAGGTGACCCACTTTCACTTTCATTGAGTGCGTTCTTCCTCTCTCTCTGCCTGTGCGCGGTGCAGCTCACTGCTTCCATTCATTAGTTCCCTCTACAAAATCACATACTATAAAAATAAAATATGGGTGACCATACACAATTCGACTTGTATTTCCATCTCAGAGTTGAGATAACAGCATGGACCTCTCTTCGCTGTCAAGGTCCATATGCTGTTATCTCTATGCCTCGATGGAAACACAGGCTTGTTGTGCATGGTCACTAATACAATATGCCTTATAGGACCACTTTCTCTATCGTGATCTGTGAATCAAGTTCACTCAACTCATTCCTTAGGCTGCAAGCATTTGTATATAGGGAGACCAGCACCTGCTGTATAGTTGTACAGTAAGTTCTCACTGGGAGCAATGTTTTATATAAAATGCAACTATACAGCAGGTGCCAGTCTTCCTATGTCTTTGCCCTGTATGTTTCTTTGACCAAAGCATGGCATTTTCCTGGATGCAGTCCATATTCTGTGTGTGAAATGCATTTGTATATGCACATTTCGAGTTACTGTTCTATTTGTTTTCCTGCCTCTTCCAAGCTTCTACTGTTGCATCGTTTGTCTGGTGTTTCACATTTTTCTCCAAATTAACTTGTCCCGAAAACTCTCTTCCATTAGTTCCCCCTTCCCTTTCCCTTTTGGCTTTGTTAGCCTCCTACATTAATCATTGCCTTCCCTGGATGACTATTGAATATGGTTCTCAATATTTATTTAGTTTAGTTTTTGTTGACCGGGTAAGTGCACTAGACAAATCCTGCCTATTTTCAGGCACGATCCAGGGGAGGGGGATACAGATGAATGCCAACTGATCTTGAACCAGATTAAGCTGTTGGTGGTATTTTTTATTGAATGAGGGAAATTTGGGCAGGACACCGGGGAAATTCCCCTACTCTTTTCGAGAAGTGCCATGGGATCTTTAACATCCACCTGAACTACCACCAATCCAGGCAGATGGGACCTCGGTTTAACGTCTCATCTGAAAGACGGAACCTCAGAAGTGCAGCACCCCTCTCATGCTGCCCTACAGTGTCAGTACTGGGATATTAACCCAAGTGCCAGATGTGGAAACTGAACCCACAGCCCTCTGATCTCCCAGCCTCAGAGGCGAGTGTGCTACCTACTGAGCCACTGACACTGTCACACACCTGTGTGACAATGCACACACCTTTGCAATTTAGGTGCAGTCCATCCTGTCTAAGGAGATCTTCCCTTCCATTAAACATTGCTTAGTTTCCAAGAAAGATCAAGTTTTCCTCCTTACATGAGCACCTGATAAGAACATTTGTTCTCCAGATCCTGGCTTTTTATCTTTCATGTTCACACAGGATAATCAGCATTTCTAATACATTTTATGTGTTTAATCTTCTTTACAAAGTTCATGATGTGTTTTTATATTCACTTGCAGAACATGCAAATGTATTGGTATCACTCTGAACTGTGAGAGGGTTTTGGTGGCATGCCCCCTCCTCTTCAGAATACTGAATCTCCTAATTCCTCCGACTCTCCACCTTTCTCTTTCTTTTCCCTTTGATCTGTTTATGCTGTCATTGTTTATGTTTCTATGATTCAAAGTCCTTGCCCAATCACAAAGCTAGAAAATGCAAGATAAAGGGTTTCTTGTGCAACTCTTAATCCCGGCTTGAAATCTTACCCATGCTTTTTGTTTCACATTCTGTATGTTCTACTGTTTACTTATGTATGTAACTGTTTAGTACTTTGTTTCTCACTGAATGACAGAGAAGTTATACAACCTACATTTATTTATTTATTTATTTAGCTTTTGTTAACCAGGTAAGTACACTAGACAAGACAATTTGCCTATTTTCAGGTACGACATAATTTGCATACCCTTGATTGTGTGCTTGCAATTCATGGAATTAATGTATTTTCATACTGTTGTAAAAAGCAAGCAAAATGGGTGTTCTAACATGTCCCTACACTCATTCATCAGTTTAGGTAAAGAGCTGTGTTTCTCTGCTTACCTAAGTTTCAAACACTAAAAGTAAAGCATTTTGATCATTACAACATAAATAAACAAAGCTCAACACAACTACCACAGGTTACTATGTGCTTGGAATAGAGCAGCTTATGTTCCTATGTAAAGCATGTGCATAAATTAGTAACAGTCTAAACTGTGAGAGGGCTTTAGAGGTGTGCCTCTTTTTCAACTATCACAGCATCAGAATAATGTATTACCTTTTCAATGCTTCCCAACTGCTGCCTTTCCCTTCTGTTTCCCTTTGAAGTCCTTGCACAGTCACAGTGTTATGAGTAAACATCTTCATTTCATAATCATACCAATTCCACTATTATAACGTGTGTGTGTGTTCCTTTCAGCTCCTCTGCTTTCTATGCCTAATAACTACAAGGCAAATATAAACACGCAAACATTTGGTGTTGGCCATTGCTTGTTTTAATTTACTCTTCTTTGTTGCTGCTTGTATCAGTTGTCTTAACATGAAGCATTACCAGGGATTAATACTATACATAGCTGTAGGCTATTTATGATAATTGTTTCAACAGATAATGATGGTGAAGGCACTGACACAAAAGGTACATATGTTTTGAAAGCTACTGAAGACAAAACAATAACTAGAGACCTTTTTATGTTGATTGCGTGCATGTGCAAGAAATATATTGTGGCAGCTTTCCTCCAGAAACAGGTTGTGGAGGTGCAGCACTGCTGTGGCCAATGCCCCCACAGCCTTTAAAGGCTTGGCCACCTTTCCCCAATGCCGTGGCACGCTGCTGCTGACACTAGTTCAGCCAGCGTGCCACCAACTTAAAACATTTTAGCCACTGCAATCAGGGCCGCCTCGTCATTGCAGCGTCATCCACTGCAACGAGGAAGCGACCCCTCATTGCAGGGCTGTTGCTGGCTGGTAGCCCAGTCCCCGTCAGCATGTCTCCCCCCCTCAATTTCTGTGTTTGCCGATGGGGGTGCCCAGTCCCCGTCGGCATATTCCCCCCCATTTCTTGTGTGTGATGGGGTGCCCAGTCCCCGCCAGCATTATGTGCTCCCCTTTAGTTGTGTGCCGCCAGGGGTGCCCAATGCCCCGTTGGCTGCAGCTACCCCCCAAAAGAGTCTGTTTGCACACTGGAAGCCCACCCCAGCATGCCACATTCCCTGAAAGGCAAAAATGGTCCTGCGATGTCTTTTATTTTTTTTTTATCCCTGTAAACAAAAAACAGTCCCTCGCTGTCTCCCTGCCTCCCCCACAACCTGCACTCACCCACTGCGCACCCTGACCCCCACACCCCCACCTTACCCCATACTTACCTCCGGAGCTTGGCGCGATGATCTTTGGTGGACCAGGAACACGTCTGCACTCTTCAAAGTCGACCGCGAACTGAGGAAATGCCGGTAAGCTGTATAATGGAATAAATAGGATTTTTTCAACTTTGATGCATATTTCGGGCATTTTTCAGAATTTTGACACCAAATTTTCAACATGGGATTTTTGGGACACCTCCTCATGAATTCTGTCACTGTCATGGCATTAATCAGTCCCGAAAGGTGATGTCGCGGTCACTGCACTGAATCACCTTTTGGGATCGATTAATGAAATGACAGTGCCTGTGTTCATGAGGTGACCTCTCAAAAAGCCTATGTTGCAAATTTGGTGGAAAAAAATCCCCAAAATGGCTGTTTTATCGCGCGCCGCTATGCAGTTGCTACACACGTCAGAATTTTGTGGAATTTGCAACATTTTCACACCAGATTTTCAACACTGGCATTTTTCCACACCTTCTATGAACAGTACAGCTGTCATTTTTCACATCATGGCATAGGTGTGCTTTCGCACTTCCGATGCAGAATAGGGTGGTCGCTGTGGGAAATCAGTGTTCAGGACAGATAATGAAAATGACAGTGACACTGTTCATGAGCAGAGGTCCTAAAATGCCTATGTTGAAAATTTGTTGCTGATACTCCATAAAATGACTGTGTTATGAGTGTGCATTGCGCAGTTTTCATGCACACTCATACCTTCGAAACTTTGCAATATTTTCACTCCAGATTTTCAACATTGCCATTTTTACACACCTTCTTATGAACAGTGCAGCTGTCATTTTTCACATCCTGGCTGAAATGTGTTTTCGCTCTTCCGGCGCACAATAGCGCGGTCGCTGTGGGAAATCAGTGTCCGGGACACATTAAGAAAATCACACTGACACTGTTCATGAGCACAGGTCCTAAAATGGCAATTTTGAAAATTTTCTGATGAAACTCCATAAAATGACTGTTACGAGCATGCGTAGTGCAGTTTCCACGCACCCTTGTAACTTCACAAATTAGTAATATTTTCGTGCCACATTCTCAACAGTGGCATTTTCCCACATCTCCTCATGAAAAGTACAGCTTTCATTTTTCACATCCTGGCCGAAATGTGTTTTCATGTTTCTGGCACAGAATACCATAGTCACTGTCGGAAATCGCTGTTTGGGGCAATTTAGGTTTGAGATGGTGGGGGAGTGACCAAGCTCAGCTGAGCTCTGTCAGAACTGCTGCAGATTTCTTTGTTGGCAGGAAAAGGCACCAACGAAGGCAGGAGCCCAGTACAGAAGGGCAGCCTGCAGCACTGGGAGACGCAAAACCAGTGAGTGAGGGAGCGGGAGTGCGTGAGGTCAGCAGAGCTCTGTTGGGACTGCTGTGGATTTCTTTGTGGGCAGGAAAAGGCAGCAATGCATGCAGGGGCCCAGTACAAAAGGCCAGCCTGCAGCAGCGGGAGAAACAGAATGAGTGACTGACAGAGAGAGGGGGAGTGAATGAGCTCAATGGAGCTGTATCGTGACTGCTGTGGATTTCTTTGTGGGCAGAAAAGGGCAGCAATGCAGGCAGGAGACAAATACAAAAGGGCAGGCTGCAGCACTGGCAGAAATGGAACGAGCAAGTGAGTGAGAGAGGGGAGTGAGTAAGGTCAACGGAGCTCTGTTGGGACTGCTGCAGATTTCTTTGTGGCTAGAAAAAGGTGCCAACAGAGGCAGGAACCCAGTACAAAAGGGCAGCCTGCAGCACCAGGACAAACAGAATGAGCGCGTAAGACAGGAGGAGTGAGCAACCTCAATGGAGCTTTGTCGGGACAGCTGCGGAATTCTTTGTGGGCAGAAAAAAGTGCCAATGCAGGCAGGAGCCCCGTACAAAAGGGCAGGCTGCAGCGCCGGCAGAAACGGGACGAGCAAGTGAGAGAGGGGGAGTGAGCAAACTCAACGGAGGTCTATTGTGACTGCTGAAGATTTCTTTGTGGGCAGAAAAATGCAGCAGTTCACGCAGATGCCCAGTACAAAAGGCCAGCCTGCAGCAGTGGGAGGAACAGAATGAGCAAGTGAGAGAGGGGGAGTGAGTGAGCTCAGCGGAACTGTATCATGACTGCTGCAGATTTCTTTGTGGGCAGAAGAAGGCTGCAACACAGGCAGAAGCCCAGTTCAAAAGGGCAGGCTGCAGCAGCGGGAGACGAGCCCAGTAATAAAGGGCAGGCTGCAGCAGTGGGAGACACAGAACGAGTGAATGAGGGAGGGGGAGGGGGGAGTGAGTGAGCTCAATGGAGCTCTGCTGGGACTGCTGCAGATTTCTTTGTGGGTAGAAAAAGGCAGCAATGCATGCAGGGGCCCAGTACAAAAGGGCAGCCTGCAGTGGCGGGAAAAACAGAATGAACGACTGAGAGAGAGGGGGAGCGAGCAAGCTCAACAGAGCTCTATCAGGACTGGCAGCTGATTTCTTTGTGGGCAGAAAGGGCAGCAAACAGGCAGGAGCCTGTGACAAAAGGGCAGGCTTGCAGCCCAGCTGAAAATGGATGAGCGAAAAGGAGGGGGGAGGAGCAAACTCAATGGAGATTTATCGTGACTGCTGGGGTAGACTTTGTGGGCAGAAGGCGGCAACACAGGCAGGAGCCCAGTTCAAAGGCCAACATGCAGCGCCGGCAGAAACGGAACGAGCGAGTGAGAGGGGGGAGTGAGCGAGCTCAATGGAACTGTGTCAGGACTGCGGCAGATTTCTTTGTGGGCAGAAAAGGAAGCAATGCACACAGGGGCCCAGTACAAAAGGGCAGCCTGCAACAGCGGGAGAAACAGAATGACAGAGTGAGAGAAGGGGAGTGAGCGAGCTCAACGGAGCTCTATCATGACTGGTGCAGATTTCTTTGTGGGCCGAAAAAGTCTCCAACACAGGCAGGAATGCAGTACATAAGGCCAGCTCTGCAGCGCCAGGAGAAACAGAATGAGCGAAAGTGACACAGGGAGAGTAAGCCACCTCAACGGACCTCTGTTGGAACAGCTGTGGATTTCTTTCTGGACAGAAAATGGTGCCAATGCAGGCAGGAGCCCAGTACAAAACAGCAGTCTGCAGCACCGGGAGAAACAAAACAAGCGAGTGACAGAGGGGCAGTGAGCTAATTCAACGGACCAACGCAATCAACATTCGGCATTGACAAATGTTTGTTTCCATTGTTGTGATAGACAGTACAAATGAAAGTATTTATGTGTCGGAGAGGACTGTCACAGCTGTGGCCGCCTTTGTAGCTTTAGACATAATAATCAAAGTGGTTACATTGATTTCACAGTGCAATTACTGTCAATTGTTCCAATATTGTTTATACAAGAGTGCCTAAGACTGCACAGAACTGATGAGATCCAGATGTGCTTGCACCATGTGATTTCAATTGCCACGCAACTTCAGATCTCTATCATAAATTATAGTTTGGTCTGCTGATCATCGGCTATTGTTTTAACTAGAGCCTCTGCCTTTTATCTTAAAGATAAAACTGTGACAACATGTTTTCATTTCTTACCCTGTAAGTCCGGCCACTGTTTAAAATGCAGCATAAAGGAAACACATGAATGCTGTTCTAAAATATGCAGTAACATGATTTTAGTAAATGTATTGGGCAGTGTGACAGCTCTGCTTTTTGATGTCAAAAATTCCTTGGAATGTAATAGTTGCCCATTAGTTTTACAGAATGGAATAAAGACAATAATTTATGATGGTTAAGGATGAAAGAGAACAATGTGCATATCTTATTTTATGAAGGTACTTTTGTAAAAATGTATTTAAACAATAGGATTTCACAAAGTCAGCAAACTCAGAGACTATATGATGATTCATTTCTTTGGAAAGATTAGGTATAGCATCCAGTGAGACTGAGTTCTGATTTTCAGTCAGAAGACATTAGCCTTCATTCACTGAATTCAATATATTTCATGAGAAATATTTTTCAAAACTCCTATGTTGCAAATATATGAGGGCTAAATACTGTACGGCCTGGGACCTGGCTACCTGTGTGACCTACTGGTTCCTTAATGGACCTCTCGCCCTCTCCACTCCTCTGAGGTGGGCCTCTTAGTCATTCCAAATGTAAGATTGAAAACTTCCAGTGATGGGACCTTTTCTTTTGCCAGTCTAGCCCTTTGGAGAAGGGTTCCCAGGGCACTGAGAGAGTCCCCCTCATTGGATGCTTTTAAGAGAGGCCTAAAATCCTTTCTGTTTTAAGAGGCATACGGCACTTAACAATTTCTGAAATGTATTGGTCCTGCCAGAATTTCACCTACCGACTAGTTTGTACTTTTATTTTATCTTGTTTATTCTTTGTTAAGCGCTCAGTGCCCATGGGATTGGGTGCTATATAAATAAAGTTTACTACTACTGCTAACGATTTTCCAGAACATACAGGCACTATACCAGTGTTTCCTCAATGTGAGTCCTTTAGAAATTGTTGGAGTATGTCTAGATGGTGGGCAGGTAATCTGTCCCAAGTTATGATTTCATCTTTTAAAGTTAAACTTTATATAGAAATATTAAATGTTTCACTTCCCGGTGGACCATGACCCTTCCCTGACATCTTTCATGCTTTCTTTTATTAAAGTAACCAGTAAATAATGATAGAGAAACACCTGCTAAAAATGTTCTCCTTACTGGCGACCATGGGTGGGATTCTCAAATGGAATTATCTTGGTTGAGACTGTTTAACCCCATTCATTTGCAGGACCCACTTTAGAAAAACTTGCACTGAAAGTAATTTACAGTCAATTCCTCATATATGCACATGCTTGGGAAAGCCCATTTTTGCACATACGTCGAAACTGCGTATATCTAAAATTACATGAACTCAATGGAGCCACTCAATAAAGCACACTTTCTCACTTTCTACTCAGTTTCACCTTTATTGAATGTATCAGACTTATTTAAAATATACCAGTTTGTCAAATGTTGCACACTTCAGTTATTTAAAGGAAAACACTGGAAAAGACACAGCTTTCCCCAGACACTACAGAAACTCTTGATTAATGCGTTCAGACAGTAACAACTGTTTTTTTTAATGATTTAAAACAGCTCCCCACAACTTCCACTTTCTGTTGCTGGCAGCCACCATCTCATGAGCAGCAGTGAGATTCCTGAGCTCACTGTATGCTAATATGTCGGTTTGACCTCTGCCATTGGTTGGCAGGACATATTAGCATAAAGTGGGGTCTGGAAGCTCTCTGCTGTTCAAGAGATGGTGGCTGCCAGCAATAGAAAATGAAAGCTGAGGGTCACTTTTTAAATCATTAGAAAAACATTTAGAGGTAATTTAAAAAAAAAGTTACTATCTGAAAACACTAATCAGGTATTTTTGTAGTGACTGGGGAAAGTTTTACCTTTTCCAATGTTTCCCTTTAAGCCATTTGTTTTCCCTTTGCTGCTGGCTCTAATAAACTGACAGACTGAAACTGACTAAAACTTATATATATAACCACTGGAAGTACAGATAGACTTGTTTAACTGACAATATTAATGTCAGTGGAACCCCTCTCTGGAGGAAAAAGTGTGCATACAACCAAAATTTGGTGTACATACAAACAGACTTTTTTTATCATTAAATACAAAGAATTGGGACTGGGACATGCTATTTTTATGCATATAACTAAAATGGTCACGCAGTATATCCCATGCACATACAAGTGGAATGCACTGTAGTTATCTATTAAAACATTTGTTAGTCACTTTTCACACGTTATGCGTAGAGGTAGGTAAGCCAGAACAAACTTGAGCCTGGCTCGTGCTCAGTGCCTGGCACAGCTCAGCTCAACCTCTATAAGCAATTTAAAGCCAAGATCAAGTAAAGCCAGTTATGCTCAAAGTAAGCATTTTTGTCAGCCTGAGCAGCAAGTGTAGTGTTGTGACATGTTAACTCCTATGTAGAGAACAGCTTGCAGTAGCCAGGGCTCCGCTTGTGTTTGGGCTCAAAGAGTCAAGCCAGACCCCTAGCTTGGCTGTAAGTGAAAAATTCCTGGCTTGCCCACCTCTAGTTATACAGAGAATAATGCATAGGTGATGGTGTGTTATGGATTTTATTACACGCTCTACGCACCCAAATTGTGTGATGACCCATAAACCTCGAGAGCAAAGCTTGAAAGGTTTATGAAGTCATCACAGACAGGGTGTGTAAAAAAGTTCAAGTTCGAGTTTATTGGCAGGAAAATCTCCATTGAGCAGGTTCATTTGCAAGGAGGTCCTGCTACAGTCAAAATTACACACAATACAAGTAACAGAATACACAAGATTACAGATGTTACATCGAAAATGTGGAAACAATACAGTCAGATATCACAGTTGGCAAAATACATAGAAGATACTACACTGACTTGATGGATGGGTAGCTATACTACTCCTATACACAAGTGCTTGACTTCTATCTTAACTACACATGGTTGTTAGTTAGATTAAGGCTTGGTAAAAGTTAAGGTTGGTGAGGATTCGGGTATAGACAAGGACGCAAAGGGTTTGCCCAGAATGGTTAAGTATACAAAAGAGTGCAAACTGAGAGGGTGGGTGTTTGAGGAGGGGATGAGGGAGGAGCTGACTGTAGAAGGAAGGTAGGGGATAAGAGGAGATGGTGAGAGGGGTAGGTGGATAGAGGTGGAAGTGGAGAGTGAGGGTGGGGGTAGGATGGTAGGGGATGAACAAGGGAGTGGGAGGGGTTAGGTGGATAGAGGTGGGGGAGGAGTGAAGGGGATGATTTCTGACTGGTGGATTAGAGGTGAAGGTGAGGAGTGGGACAGTGAGGTAAGTGATAGGCGAATAAAGGTGGAGTTGATGCAAATGGAGGCAGGGGTGGGTAGAGGTATGAGGGAATAAAGTGGGCAGAACAGGAAGGGGATGGGGTGAAAGCATGAGTGAATGTGGTGGTGGGGAAGACTGATTGGAAGAGGGTGATTCAATGCTTAAATAAGGGATGGGGGGTTGACTCTTACTGGCAAGAACAGGAATAGTTAAATTTGCTGACGGCCAGTTTCTTGAAACTGTTTAGGGGAATTAGATTTTGAAGTTTAAGGATGGCTTGGGCTTTGTTCCAAGAAGCCAGGAGGGCATGGCTTATAGCCATATCCCTGAAGTAGGAGCGGGAGCCTGGAACCTCTAGCATAGTAAAGGCATTTTTATGCAATGGGTACAGGCAGGTCATTCGCTGAAAGAGAACTGATATATAAGGGGGGAGTTTGGACAAAAGAGCTTTGTATGTCCAGGTAAGGGAGTGTACGAGATGCCTGGTTGTCAAGGAAGTCCAACCCGTAGAGGCATATAAGACACGATGGTGTGTACGATGGTGAGCATTAGAAATTAAACAAATTGCCCTGTGATAGAGTATGTCCAGTTGGCGTAGCAGGGAGTTGGAGCAGCAACCATACAGTATGTCTGCATAGTCGAGGAGTGGGATGAAGGTCATCTGAACCAGGCATAGCGTGGCATCTATTGTAAAGAGAGATTTGTTCCTGTAGAAGAAGCCAATTCTTTGTCGTAGTTTTGTTGTTAGGGCAGTGATATGTGCGGAGAATGATACTGTAGGTGTTGGTCTAACTCACAACCTAAGTATTTGAATGATTGGACTACCATGAGATCGTCATCAAGGAGAGTTATGATAGGGGGCAGGCAAGTTCAAGTTCAAGTTCAAGTTTATTGCAGGAAAACTCCATTGAGCAAGCTCATTCACAAGGAGGTCCTGTGACATAAACACTTAAAGTACAAACACAGATAGGTAATAACAGTATATACATGAAATGCACGTTACATGATACAGGCTGGATATACATACAAGGGTACCACATAGGGTGACCGCAAGTTGTAAACATTGATATGAAACAGGAAGTTGCATTTCTACAGGTTATGCATTGATAAATGAAACATGATGACTGGTGTGTGCAATACATATATTTTGGCAGCTAGAACAAACAGACTACAACTGATATGGGGAGGAATGATTTGATAGAGTAGCAGTGGAGCATAACCATAGATAAAGCCAGGAGTAGAAGGGAAGGAAAGCAGTTAATATGACAAATCAATTATACCTTACCAGTGGATAAATATGGCACAATGGGAAGGAAGAGACTTAATGACAGTTACAGGTGTCTTTTATTTTGGCTGAACTTAGCGATTTGTAGAAGTTTATTGAAACTGTGCTAGTTAGTTTCAGTACGGTTTGTAATTGGTTCCAAATGGAGGGAAGGGCATATGCAATAGCACGCTTACCAAAGGAAGTCCGCATCCTTGGTATGTCAAGCATAATAAAGTCAGATTTTCTTAACGAGTATGCACTATGTAGATACTAATAAGGAAGAGAGATAGCTTAGCAATTTCTGCAGGAGCAGTTTAAGAGTCCATAGCCCAACATGGAGCAGGCGCCTAGTAGTAAGGGATGTCCAACCAACAGCTGTATATAAGTCACAGTGGTGCGAACGGTAAGGGAGTTGGTAATGAACCGTAATGCATGGTGATAAAGGATGTCCAGTTTACTTAGATTTGCAAGAGTGGTGGAGGAATAGATTACATCGCCATAGTCGAGAAGGGGAGAAAAGTGGCCTGTACAAGCTTGTTTCGAAGTTTCAAGGTGTAAAGGGGCCTATTTCTGCAGAAGAAACCTAACCTTGCTTTTAACCTTCTAGAGACATCTTCGACGCGGGGTCATTGAAAGATAATTTATTGTCAACCAGATACCCAGATATTTAAATTTGGTTACAACTTCCAGAGGCTCGTTTTGCGTGGTGACAATGAAGTCTTGGGTAAGGGTATTGGGGGGGCCTGTGACAGCACTGTGAGAATATCATCGCTTTAGTCTTCTTAGCATTGAGCAGAAGCTTTGCCTTTATTAGATTATGCTCAAGTTGTGCGAAGTCCACTTGAAGCACTCCCTTGACTTCAGATAACGATGAGCCAGAAGTATACAACACAGTATCATCTGCAAAAAAGTGCAGATTGGACGAGATATGTTAGCATGTAAGTCATTAATGTACAAAGAAAACAAGATAGGCCTAAGATGGATCCTTGGGGACCTCTTGCAACTGGCAAGGCAGCAGAAAAAAGCCTTCCTTTACTTTTGGAATCTTCCAGTTAGGTAGCTAGAGAACCACTGGGTGGTATGGTATGTGGCACCCAACTTTGCAAGGCAATTGACTAATAGTTTGTGATCAACAGTATCAAAAGCTTTGCTGAGGTCCAAAAAGACTGCACCAGTTACCTTCTTAGCATCTATAGCAGAGATCCAATCATTGGTTACTTTTGCTAGTGCAGTGATTGTGCTGTGATTAGCCCGGAAGCCAGATTGAGCTGGGTTAATGAGAGAGAAGGTTTCCAAGTGAGATTTTAACTGAATATGGATCAGTTTTTCGAGAACTTTAGAAAGGATAGGCAATATGGAGATAGGCCTATAGTTGTTTACATCGCATGGGTCACCAGATTTAAATAGAGGAGGATATGCTGATTTCCAACAGGACGACACAGTAGCAGATGTAATGGAAAGATTGAAGATGTGGAGAATTGGGGCAGTGAGATGGGCGTAGCCTGACCTTAGGAAAAGGGTTCAAGCCATCGTCCCCTGCGCTTTTTGGTGTCTAAGTTAAGAGAATCTTCTACTTCTTATAAGTTATCTCGCATAGTTGAAAGGCTGGGTGCAGGACCAGATGTGGCGGGAGGGGTATGCTGGCTCACCGCAGCACCAGCATAAGGTGACGAGTCAAAAGCTAATCCAGCTGTGGCAAAGTGGGAGTTAAGTTCCTCCAGGATTAGGGACTTGTTTTCCACAATCTTGCCACTTGCAACTATCTTTGTTGGGACAGAGGGGGCCATGGGCCGTCCTTCTATAGCTTTGATAGTCTTCCATATTTTATGAGGGTTACCTTTAGCTTGTTCGAGAGTAGAAATATAATAGTTAGCTTTAGCAGAGCGAAGTTTTTTCACACAGTTATTCCTGGCTGTTCGAAAGGCCTGCCAATCCGAAGATTCTTTGGAATGTCTAGCTTTAGCCCAGAGCTTATCTCGAGCTATAAGGGCTGCCTTGAGATCCGAGGTGAACCAGGGGTTGGAATTGTTCCGTACCCTTACTTTGATGAAAGGGGCATGCTTATTTATTATTGTAGTGAGTTTGTCGTTAAGGATGTAAGCTGCCTTGTTGACATCTTTGGCTAGGTAGAGATCTTGCCATCTGATCATGCTCAGGTCAGATAGGAAGTTTACTGCACTGAATTTGCGAAAGGATCTTTTTGTTATAAAGATGGGTTGCGGCCGGGCCTTAATTTGAGATCTTATGCAAGCAACAATTCCATGATCGCTCATGTCGTTGTGAAACACTGCCGAATGAGATATTTTGTGTGGATGGGTGGTTAGTACCACATCTAGAATGGAACTGTTGGCAGTATTTAGAGTGTTGTTCCTAGTAGGTTCACTGACTAATTGCCCAAGACCTAGTTCGTCACAAAGGGATTTGAGGCCGTGTGATTTAGGCGACAGCCAGTCCATATTTAGATCTCCTAGAAATATTGTTTCAGTTTTTGTATCTACGAACATGGATTTCAAAAGATTAAGGACTTCATCACCACCAGACGGGGGTCTATAGCCACCTAGGATAGTGATACATTCCGAGGAGGGGAGATGAAGGCTCAGCGAAACTAACTCAAATTCCTTGGCTAGAGATTTGCAACTAATATTGGTGACCAAGTACTTAGATTTGGCGAGATAACCACACTTCGCCTCTAGACTCTCTATCTGCACTAAATAAATTGTAGCCCTGCAGTGATATTTGTTGATCAGTGTTCGTCCTTTTTAACCACGACTCAGTAATTATGATAAGGTCAGGGATAACGTGTGCAGGCCAGGCTTGCAGCTGCAGAAGTTTTTTAGGCAGGCTTAAAATGTTGACCATCATCATTTTGAGACCTGTAGCCTCAGCAAAATTGATAGGCGAGGTTAGTTGTAGGGGGGACCAGGGTTGAGCTCCACATTTCCTGAGCAGAGAAGAAGCAGAAGTATAACTTTCTTTAAGGAGCTTATAAGAATGGAGACTGCTTTTTTATTTCTTCGCGGCAACCCATATCGTGCTGCGCAAGAGGCGGCACCACTGTAATGACAGTTGATCGTGATTAATGTAAGTGCTTGAGTAGACATAGGTGAGGACAGTAGCAAGGGCGTGTAGGCTAACTGGAGGGAATAGGCTAAAAGGGGAGAGGAGAATGACATAGTGTCTGCACGGTAGACCTTTATAACATTAGGTATTGATAAGGTACATTGGAGAACTGAATTGCATTGAGGTACTTTGAATTGCACTGTATTGCTGGAAAACTCTGCACCTTAGGAGCAATAAAACACAATAAGGAGAGCCATGGTCCCAGATTGAGTGGTCTCTGATTTGTATTAGTGCAATATTTTCTAGGCAAGTAATTTGCCCACCTAGGTACTCACTTACAACCTAGATGAGAAAATACAGCAGAAAGGGGAACAAGGAGAGCAGGAGCAGCTTAGTTAGTGGCGGGGCTCAAGAGATATTCACACAGGGCAGTCTCATTGGCCACACTCAGATACCAATCATAGGTTAGCAGCAGTCGAAACTAGGCCAATGAAGCAGTAATATGATATAGGAGGCGGATCATGAGTGTATTTAAAGGAGGCCTGGGAGAGGGGGGTGGGGTGGGAGAAAATTTCAGGTCAGAGCGAGAGCTGAGAAGTCAGAATTAAGAAGGGAACACTGTAACAGGCTATAGAGAAGGTGCCCCAATCAGAGCAAAGCAGGCAAGCGGGCATCAATCACAATCCCCTATGGCAGTGCAGCACCAATTAAGGGTACCCAGGCGCAAGGCTCTCTGCAGAGGATTCTATCAAGGATAGTGCAGCGAGGGTAATAATAGAGTGCTCAGCGTGCTCATCTGACTTGAGTCTGAAGGTGGATGGCAGACACTGAGGGCTTCCTGTTTTCAGCTGCAGAGCAGTCGCACAGGCAGTTTTAAGGAAGTTGTCAGCCTGTTGAGTGACGCTTAGGGGAACCTCAACTACAACCACCCCTTGTAGCAGCACCCGGAAAAGAAGTAGAATGATAATGCAGGCCATATTACCCACGAATGAGTACAGGGAGTTATGTAGAGGACCAAGAATCCCTCTAGTGGCAGGTCTGTATAACTTGCTAATGGAAAACTAGCCACTTAAAAGTGTAGGTGAGTGCATTTGTGACGACAGTTTGATGGTTGAAGTGGAAGTACATTACTTTGTTTTTTTTTAACGTTTCAGAGTAGTTTGGATTGTGCAAGGTTATGCTGTAGCAGATCGAATTCAGATTGGAGATCTACATGGGCTTCAGTTGCTGAAGGTCTGGATAGGTATATTACCATGTCATCTACGAACAGGTGTAATTTTGCTTTTAGAGATATTATCTCCAATGGTATTTATATAAATTATGAAGAGGAGAGGTCCAGGGATAGAGCTTTGTGGGGAAAGAGAGCCATCTGCTTTCACCTGTTGTAATCTAGCTGTCAGTTTGAGGCAGTATAGCACAGTGGTTTAAGGCTCTGAGCTGCAAATCTGGAGACCTAGGTTTGAATCCCACAGCGCCCACTTGCATACTGTGTGACCCTGAGCAAGTCACTTAACTTCCCTGTGCTCCCAGGTCGCATCTGTAAACAAGCTTTCAGCTTAGTGTGCCACTCCTGGTTAAACAATTGGAAAGGTAGCTATTAAACCATGACAATGCCGGACCAGAAATGCCATGCCATTGCAGCGTATCCAGGAGCAATGTATGGTCAACAGTGTTGAATGCTTTGCTCAAGTCCAGGAAGACAACACCTGTGATTTGTCTCTTGTCCATTGCAAGAAGCCAGTCATTTGTGACAGAAGCTAAGGCCAAGGTGGTACTATGTGCAGGTCTAAAACCAGCTTGGGCAGGGTTTACTAGGTTGTTTTTTCTGAGATAGTCTCTTTTTTGGGCGTTCATGAGTTTCTCGAGGAGTTTAGCTAGGAGTGGCAGGATGGAGATAGGGCGATAAATGTTTAGGTCTGTAAGGTCACCTGATTTGAAAAGTGGGAGCACCTGCGCTGTTTTCCAAATGTCAGGTACTGTGCTGGAGCTGTAGGACAAGTTAAATAGGTGCCACATAGGGGCTGTTAGAAACTGGGAACCAACTTTAAGGAAATATGGGCCTATGCCATCAGCACTGGCACCTTTTTTAACATCTAGGTGGAGTAGGAGGTCTTCTACCTCTTTGCATTGAAAAGGGGTGAAAGAGAAGCAGTTATTGTAAGAGGGCGGGGGGTGTTTAGGTAGTTCAGAGGTGAGGGTGGCAGCTTTAGAAGAACTGAACACAAGACCTGCAGTGAAAAAATGGAGGGTAAAGCTATTTAGAATTTTGGATGGGTCAGAAAGTGACTTTCATTTGAAGGAGACCTTCCCAGGTAGGGAGGAGGGTGGCTTGTTGCCCCAACCTGCTTAATGGTTTGCCAGAATTTGCAGGTGGTACCCTTTGCAGATGCAAAAGCAGATAGCAGTTAGCTTTTTCGGCCCTGATCATTTTTGTGCAGTTGCAGTGGCAGGCTGTGAAGGCAGCCCAGTCTGAGAGGGTTTTATTTTGTCTGGCAGTGGCCCAAAGACCATCTCTTGCTTTTAGGGAAGCCTTGAGCTCAGCAGTGAACCATGGGTTGGATAGCTGCCGGGTTCTGAAATTTTGAAAGATGGGCATGTTTGTTGATGATGTTGCATAGTGTGTTGTTAAAGAGAGCTGCCGCAACATTGATGCTCTTGGCCAGATAAAAGTCGGTCCAGTTAATATTACTGAGGTCAGTTAGGTAGTGTGATAAGTTGAAATTAATGAAGCTCCTTCTCCATATGTACCTATTAGTTGGTTTGGGTGGGGACTGCCCTCTAATGCAGCCCATGGTGCAGTGATCACTGACATCATTGTCAAAAACTGCTGTATAGGTGATCTTATGTGGTCTGTTTGTGAGGATTAGGTCAATCATGGACCCTCTAGAGGGATTAGGATGGGTGGTATCTGTTGTTAATTGGGTGAAGCTGGCTTCATCACAGAATTCTTTGATTTAAGCGTTTGTTGGTTGTTGATTGCCAACCAATATTTAAGTCACCAAATATGACGATTTCATTCTGTCTTATGTCAGATATATTGCACAAGTAATTTAGGAGCTCCATGTTTCCAATAGGCGGCCTGTAGCAGCCCAAACACAGCGACTCTTTCTGTAGGTGACAGGGTTATATTTAGTAACAGAGATTCAAATTATTTTGGAGAGCTGGCAGGAATGATCTCAGATACTGTAAATCTGTCTTTGATGTAAAAGGCTACATCTTCTCTCCTGGTTATCCTATCACATCTGAAGAGGTTATAGGAGGGGAGGGGAGGATATAGCGGAGTCAGGGATAGATTTTTTTTAACCATGTTTTGCAAACTGCTAGGATGTCTGGGTTTGTATGGGAGACCCAGGCATGGACTAAATCTATTTTTTTCAATAAGCTGCACACGTTCATGTGCAAGCATTTTAGCCCTTTAGTGGCTGCGAAGACACTTGGCGATGCTAGTGGCTGTGGCGGGCCAGGGTTTAGTTCAACATCGCCAGCACAAATAAGTAGCAGGAAGATCACATATTTGATCCATCTACAGAGTAATTTAAATTTGTTGGAATAAGAGCATCTCTGTACACAGTGGGTGTGCGGTACATTTGTGCTGGTGTAACAGAGGAGTGTTGGGTATAAGGGGTAGAGTATTAGGGATGCATGGAGTCGCCATGGGTAGGAGGTAGTAAGGCGTATAGCTAATAGACTTGTGGGAAAATTCCAGATGTGATTCATAAAGATGCATGTAGCCCAGTTAGGAGGGGGAGGGAGAGGGTGGTACCCAAACATGGAAGTTGTAAGGTTAAGGTTGGAAGGAGATTGGGGAGGGGAGTAGAGGAGGGGGCTGTGTGCATGCGGGAGTATGGAAAAAAGGAGGAGTAAACCAGGGGCGACGACATGAGCAGGCAGAGAATTTGATCCATCATGATATTAGTAAGAGAGTTAGTTCACTTATGAACGCTATGTGGGCACGCAAGCCAGAGCACATAAGATTCAGGCTGTGGCAAGAAGCGAGGCATGATGAGAGCAATAAACAGAATAGTTTAAGCTGCCGTGTTTGGTGTTAAATGGGCTTCCAGAGACTGGAATTAATAGAGTACTGTGTAAGATAAGCCATAGTATAGATGTGGAGACTGGTGGGTGAATAGATAAGAGTGGTGGACAAATACAGGAAGGAGGGATCGGGGATAGACTGCAGGCAGTCCCACCGAAGCAATCCTTAGCACTTGCTTAATGTGTAGCAGCTCTGGGTGTGCTGCTACTATTAACAGAGAGCTCTTGCTGTTGTCAAATAGAAACTAATAACAGACAGCTCTACTGTAGGCCAATAGCTAAGGGGGTAGGTGAAAGAGGGAGGAGCTTTTGTGTATTTAATAGAGGTCGGGGTCAGGACAAAATATGTGATAAGGGTAAAGTAAATCGGCTATTTCTGGCTAAATGGAAGCAGGGCCCGTGCTTTTGAAAGTCGCGGGGACCTAGCTAATGTCCAGGTGATGGTTTGAGCAGCGAGCCAGTAGCAGCACCAGCGCTCACGAGTGGACGAATAGGGAGCCTTGCAGGTCTGGGTTGCAGCCAATGTCAGAGGAATCCGACGCTGGAGCTCAAGCCATGCTGTGAATCTGGCAGCGGATGTACCTTGGTTGTGGAGGCTGGCAGCAGAGCGTGGGTGGCTGCAGGGGAAGCCACTGTGACCCAGTGAACGAGAGCATAGCCGCTTCTGGCTGTAGTGCCCCTGAATGGCAGAGGGGGTCCTCCTGGAAGAGAGCAGAGGGGAGAAGTTTTCAGAGCAGAGAAAGGCAGTGAGCTGGGGGGGAGCGGGGGACCAAATAGTAACTGCTGATCAGTTAGAGTCAGTTATTGGTGGGCGGGGGACAGACAGGGTGTGCAGACAGGCTAACAGCAGGGGGTTGAGAGGGAACAAAAGAGGAGAGATTATTGTAGGGGGGAGGGCCTCAGGAAGCAAGGAGGGGGTGAATGGTGTGGTTAAAGAGAGAGACAGAGAGACAGAGGGAGGAAAGGAAGGGAAAAGAAAATTATCAGGGGGCACAACAGATGCTGGTTTTTACAATAAATTCTTAGTGCTGAAGCAGTTCCTGAGCTAAACACTAGAAAGCCATAACACTGGTGGTAAAACAAAAAGTAAAAAAATCTACCTTTCAAATAAATACAATTACTAACCACAAAAGCCTGTATCACTGGTGTTAAAAGAGTCCATCTTTCAGATAAATGCAATTACATTTGCTTGAGAGATCACTGTATTAGTCACAAAGAAGCTGGTATCACTTGTGTTAATGTAACTCCCTTGCAAATAGGGTTCTAAGAAATGCCTGCTTAGGCTTACCTTAACCCTTTTGTCTGTTCTCCTCCTGCTGTCTCTTGGGCTTCTCCCATTTTGGCCTCCTAGTTTTTCTGACTTCCCAGGTCCTGTTTGCCCTCCTGAGTGCCCCAGCCTTTAGCCCGCTCGAAATTTGGCCCCTCGGTGCTTACAACGCTCACTGCGAGCTCCTGCTGAAAGTGCTTCCTCCAGAGCAGCAGGAGTGCATGGTGAAAAAACGATTTGATGTGAAAGCTTGTTTTATGGTCGCCTCGGGGACTGTGCCATGGGTCTTGGGATCCCTTCCACCTAATTGGGACCCGGTGACCATGGACAGCCCTCAGGGGGGCCGCTCTGATGAAAACTGAAGGATTTTTGACTGGGGCTCATTTAAGTATGCTTGAGCAGGGCCCTGGTCATCTAAATAACGCATAACAGTGTCTGGCTGCCTCCAGGGTAGCCCTAAATGGCTTCGGCCAAAAAAGGGAGAAAATAAATGTTTTAAATGTAGTAACCTGTTGCTGCTTGTTGGGAATATACTGTACATATGGGGGGGGGGTTGTTTAAAGTTAAAAATTAATACTGTTTCCCTGGCAATTCCAATATTTGGTACTCTTATGTGTCAGCCTGTCAGCTGCTGCTGGAGGAAGTCTACTAAGTGCAGAAGCAATAGGAAAACTGGGGGGGCACCCCTTTAATCTGTGCAGCGACTGCAAGTACAGCCTTTAAGCTACAGAACTGTGGGGCACTTGGGGCAAATAATTACTTCTTTCTAGCTGCACCAGGACATTATTCAGGACTGTATCTAATCTTCTATAAGGGACAGTGGGTTAAGCAGCCATTGCCAGCAGCAGAGCCAGTTGGAAAGCCAGAAATAAAATGCCAGGATTTGTGGGACATTCGCTGCACCTCATGGGTAAACACCCAAGTGCTCATTGGGACTTACAGGGACATTATTTTAGGCGCCAAGTCTACAATCCAATTGTGCCTCGAGTGTTCTGATTGACAGGTCCCTCAGCCACTTGGAGACATGTCACCCCATCTCTGCTGCCAATCAGGAGTCGAGCTAGGAGCTCTATAAAGAGACAGTGTTGCCAGTTTGTCTGGATATTCAGAGATTAGAGAGAGAGCAGCCAGGGCAGGCTCCAGCCTGCTGGGAGCCCCCACAGGGGTGGGGGCTCAGGCTCCAGCCATGCCACCAGGCCTGGGTCACATAATTCAAGCCCCTTCAGTCTTCAGGGGGCATTTATTATTTTCTTAAGTTTAAAGTTTACCAGTTACAGTAATTGCACTTTCTGCAACAGACAGCTAGTCTGGAGGTTGCCAGTACTGTCCTCCAGAGGCAAGCCCTCCCTTCCACATCGGGGAAAGATGTGTACTGAAGATTAGATGTCCAGCAGCGGTGAGAGTGCTGACCAGACCAGACCAGATGACATCAAGCAGCTGTGAGAGTGCTGACCTAGTACCTCAGCGGTGAGAGAGCTGAAGAAGTCATTAGGATGCCTTCGATTGCGAAAGAAACTTGTGGAGGACCTGAGTGAGTACGCTCGTACACCCTCTGGTGCGAGGGAGAAGCTGAGCAAGGGATCTTGGGGGCCTCATGCCCCGCTAAGAAATATGTGCTGTTAAGTCTGAAGTATTGAAGTTATCAGTCTGGGCTACTAACCCCATAAGAGACTGTTTAGTTCAAGTAATAGATGCATCTTGTCTGTGGCCCAAATGGCTAAGTCACAGGTACAGCAAGATGCCTGGCTAGTGAATCATATAAATGTGTTGCAAGTTGTGTAGCTATGGGTTAGAGTCCTGCCATCGTGGAGCTGACTGCCAAGCCACATTTGCCACTTCATGAGACAGGAGGCCCTAGAGCATAATATGTCTAAGTTACCCTGAAGAGAGTGTACCTGTGTCTGACCAGAATTTCATCTGAGAGCGCTTGGGATAAGTGTACAATGTCTAGACGTGCTGGACAAGACTGCTTGTGAATAATGTTCCTGGTATATAGAATGTACTGGATGTGACTGGCTGTATCTAAAGTATGGAATGCTTGATGAAAGTGTCGCTGTCTGTCTATACTGAATGGATGCCTTCTTGGTATATAAAGTAGTGGATGTGATATTGTTTAAATTGAATATAGGATGCTTGACAAAAGTATCACCCTCATTGCATTGGATGGGACTTTCAAATATTGTGCTGAATGTTCTGGATGTAAGATCCACATAGCGTGTCCTGGAATGTTCGGAAGTCTGCAAGTGCAGGGCAATCCCTGCTTTGTCTGCTAGAGTGCAGGGCAGTCCCTGCTGTGATTGTAAATAGTACTCCGTAGTTTTACCAGAATACATTTCCAAGTTGCTCCCACCCTCAAATCAATAGCCAGCCACCTCGACCAGCTGCAACATCTTTCAAGCCTGCAACATCTTGGACTGTGGTGTCTGGAATTCCAGTATGGTATGAGATTGCAGGGTTTCTGCTGTATCTGGGACTGGTACCAGTGTGGGAAAATTCATAATTATATTTAACATCTGATTTGTTCAGCAGCTAGATAGCCAGGGAGCTGGATGTCTTAAGTCAAATGGTAAAATGTGATTCATGTATGCTATTAATGTGTAGCCACCCAGCTGGAGGGTTCATCAGCAAAACCAAATAACTTTGTACATTTTGTAAATAGGATAAGATAACCTATTCTCCTCCTCCTGTTTCCCCTTCCTAGCTCCTATACTACTCCCCTAAATAAATATCTTGTTATTCATTGTTTGAAATTCTGGCGTGAGCATGCTATTAGAGAGTGCCTTTAAATTAAAATGTGGAAATGTGGGGAACTGTGTAGTGGGGCATGTCTGGGGAAGGTAAATGGTCACTGTGGGTGGTGTAGAAGCTCAGGGGGCTACACCCAGTACCATCTCACCCACGTAAAGCACCTTGAGTGGAGGCACTGTGCAAAGGTTTTCAGAAATGTTATTAGCTAGCGAACCCAGCCCCTTTAGCCTGTGTCCAGGGTAGTGCTGCAGGAGTATAACACTGGGGGTAGCGCCACCCAGGGGTTACATTAAGTAAAGTCTACCTTTCAAATAAATATAATTATGATTTCTTGGGGCTAAGCCTACAACTTTATATCAGGATATGCATTAATATCTACACCAGTCAACAGTACTGTAAGCCGTTTAAAATTAAATCAACAGGCATGGCAAGTTAGACAAAATATGTGATAAGGGTAAAGTAAATCAGGTATTTCTGGCTAAATGGAAGCAGGGCCCATGCTTTTGAAAGCCGCGGGGACCTAGCTAATGTCCAGGTGCTGGTTTGAGCAGCACTGATGCTTGCGAGCAGACCAATAGAGAGTCTTGCAGGTCTGGGTGCAAGAAGAAAGTACATACATAGTCATCTATGTTTTAATTTTTATAATTGCTGGTACAGGGAGTTTATAGCATCTACAATGATAAAAGAGAGCCTGTGAATAAAGAAAACATTGTTATGAATTGTGTCTGAATCTGCGTCATTTATGCAGACTACATTAATGAGTAGCTTTAACACTCAGCTGTTCAAAAGATGCATACCCGACACCCTCTCACTTTTTCTTTCCCTCTTGCTCTCCTCCCCCCCACCCTACCTGCACGTATACTACCTCTTATAGACTAGCTCTTAAAAAGGGTGACTGGATCCTAATTGTTCACCCTTCTGCATCTGTATCAATAGTGTTCTGCCTGTAATGTATGCGTTGTCAACCTTGCATCCTATGCTTGGTCTCTGTACTGATACTATATGTACACTACTCCTTTGAACTGCCATCACAGTAAATGTTGCATCAGCCTATTATTGTACTCATTTGCCATGAACCTGTTTTGCAACTGTATGTATATATTCACCATCTGTCACGTATGTATCTGAACTTGCACTCTGTACATCCCTCTCCCCATTCTCCCAGGACGTACCGTGAGATGAGCATTAAGTTGCTCAATGTATCTTTCCTGGTGAAACAATTCAATAAATAAATAAAACTTGACTTCTTCAAAGGCAGAAACATCTGGCGATCTGTTACTCGGGGGTCAGGTCTGGTTTTATGCCCGGGATTTCTGCATACTCTTTACATTACAACGTAGGTCAGGAGATGAAATAAAAGCAGGGATGGGACATGTTAAAATGGTCTATTTTCTTTTTTCCTTACAAGTTCATGAAATGGCAATGACGGACAACTTCAAAGGTTAGTATAAGACTTTTTTGTGTAGTCTAGCTCATGAGTGAACTTTCCCACTACTACTAGTGAAGCGTGAGCACTTCAAACACTGCTGAGAAAGGAGCCTGAAGCAACAGTTGCCAGAAAACGCCATAATAACTGGGTGTGATGTCATAACCAGTTATTATGGCATTTAAACAGAGCTATGTAACAGTGTATTAAAGGGGGTCACCAGTAATTATAAAGTAATAATACACAAGCACAAGACAAAAGCTAAACATTATATAGTAAATAAAAGTCTTCAACCTTAGTCTAAAATGTCCCAGAGAATCTGCTGTGCTAAAATCCAGAGGCAACATATAGAGGGGCCAAGATGCACGAACTCGCAGTGCTTAACGCTATAAGATCCAACATTAGGTAGGTACTGGAAGAAAATGGGCATAGACAGAATGTAAGATGTGGAGTGGCACATATAGATATGTAATAATGGGACATTAACCTCCCTATGCTCAGCCTCCTCTCCCACTAGATGCAGATGTAAGCTTGCTGTTGAGAATAGGGGAAGGCAGATCTGGGATGGATCCCTTTGGAACTCCTGCCCTCTGTACACATCTTCTGGCTGCTTGCAGTTGTTCATGGATGTAGAGCACTTTGGAATACAGTGTACATGAAAGGCCTTTCCTCTTTTCAGTGCACTTTGATGGTGGCAGATATCCATGGGGCATGTCAGTAGTTTACACCTAATATGGCCATGTGTGGAAGCATTTTGCCATAAGCAGAAATGAATGGAAGCAGTGCTACAAGCAATAGTTATTTTGCACTATGCATTAATACATTGAAGGTTGTTCTAAAATCGGACCTTGTATGGTGAAAAAAATCACTCAGCCAAAAATACACCCTTTTAAAAATACCAACCACGAAGAGCAGATATCCACTAAAAATAAGAAAAAATGAAAGCTCGTTGAAATTTAAACAAGTGATGTTTAATAAACAGTAATGATCAAATACTGTAGAATATGTTTAAGAAATGCAATTATATATTGAAGTGGATGCTGCTGTTTAACATTAGAAATTACATGGGAATACTTTTATTTGTGAATATTTTCATGTCTTAGTCATACTACACTGGGAGGCATTGCACTGCAATTGGGGTTGAGGGTTATATTGCATTCCACTGTCTGGCCAGTGATGCCGCAGTAGTTGCTAAGTCCCTTTGGGAACAGCAGGGGAAGCTGCTTGTTAATTCAATAATTATGTGTAATGTTTGACCAGGAAAAGCACACTAAGCTGTGATAGTTTGTCTCCAGGTGCGCCTGGGGGATGGGTTTCATGGACCTGTTTTATGGGAATGCTGGCCGTGACGCCGGGGAAAACTCCCTTACTCTTCTTCGACAAGTGCCATAGGATCTTTAATTTCCATCTGGACAGCAACCAGGGATGGACACAAAGGACCTTGGTTTAAGATCTCATCCGAAGGACGGCACCTCAAAGTGCAGCACTCCTTTGTACTGCACTATAGTGTCAGTTATGGCCACTTCCCCAAGTACCTGGTTTGGGGCTAGAACCCAGCACCTTCTGATCTTCCAGCCCCAGACGTGAGCATGCAACCTACTGAGCACGTTGTTTCAAAAGCTAGCCTTCCACCTGTAAAACAAATATACTGACAACATAAAACTTCACATTTTACTTTTTTTTAATTTTTTAGTGCATATGTTAGTGTATGTAAAGTTACATTTTAGATTATAAACTAGGTAAACAACTTAAGTCAGACATTCATAATGCTTAAAATACTCTGCATATTTACAAGACAGGATTTATCCGTTATGCTATAAACTATCATCCAGAGAATAAGAATTCATTTCAACACATTGTAATAACAAAGAGGAAAGGAGGTAATGGCACCAGTCTGTTGTCTGGCTACCATAAAGTAAAACGTTGCCACAGTTCTGTTTATTTCAAACACTGTGCATATTGAGTTCCCTTCAGACTTGGCACACATAGTTGGTAAGTAATGGTCAAAAGTTAAGTTTATCTTTTCTGAAATGTACCAAGTAATGTTCTTCACTTCTCCAAAACATAACTGTTATGTGTGCTAGCATGTGGACAATGAATGACTATGCCTTTGACTTGGAAGCAGAGGCTTAAGGTTAATCTTGTAGATTTCTCCAGCACTCTTTGGGTACTCTCCTTTCACTATGGCATGTTTATGTCACGTAACAGGGGAAATAACTTAATTACTGTTGCGTATGTGAATGTGTGTGTGTGTGTGTGTGTGTGTGTGCATGCATGAAGTGCCCTGTAGATGTGATATGATGTGGAAAAAATATTAGGAAATGGGTATAAGAAATCCTGAACCCTGACTGGCTGTGAAGCTAGGAACCCAGTGCTGATATCCCAGTGCTGGAAAAGATCTGCAGCTTCACTGTTGTTAAAATGACCCGATTGCATTAAGCTGGCACAGCTGTGTCAATGCACCTGCATTCATATATCTGCATAAACAAGCATTTGTCAATGCTGAATGTTCATCGTGTGCACTGGTGTCATTCTGGGAGGGGGGTGTTACGAGCCGGCGTTGGCAGATTTCAATATGGGTTCGTAACTTCATTGTTTTTTAATATTTTTACACCACATTTTCAAAGAAGAGTACAATTTCAACTCCTGTCCAAAAGGTGCTTTCACACAGTGGCTGCGAAATCACCTTTTGGGATGCAAAAAAAACATTTTGGCCAGGATCTGAAAAATGGCAGCTGTCACATTCATGAGGTATAGTAAAGAAATGGCTATGTTGAAAATTTGGTGTCAAACTATTGAAAAGTACCAAAGGTATGAGCCTGTATTTGCTAATTTAAGTGCAGACTCGTAACTTTGTTGCTTGCTAGTGTTTTCACACCAAATTTCCAGCATGGCCTTTTTGGCACCCCACCTCATGAACAGTGCCACTGTCATTTTGTTCACTCATGCCGAAAGGTGATTTTGCAGAGCAACTGTGCCATTTTGCGCCACAGGTGCGAAAACAAGTTTCTGGCAGGATATGAAAAATGACAGCTATACTGTTCATAAGGAGGTGTAAAATAATGGCAATGTTGAAAATCTGGAGTGAAAATATAAAAATTGGCAAAGTTAGGTGCCTGCGTATAAACTGCTAGCCTTGCGCTAAATAGCATGATCATTTTGGATTTTTCACAAATTTGCAACATGGGCTCTGGGACTCAACCTCATGAATAGTGACACTGTTGTTTCATAAATCAGTCCCAAAAGGTGATTCCGTGCAGCGACCCGAAATCACCTTTCAGGACGAATAAAATATTGTTGACGGTGTTCAGGAAGTGGGAATTGCCAAGAACTCATGTTGAAAATTTAGGGTCAAAATTCTAAAAATGGCTGAGATATCAACCTAAGTTGAACCCCCATTGACTCCCATTATTTGGCTTACTTGAAATCTTCAGTTTGCCGGTTGGCTTTGAAGAGTGCAGACATGTCCTGGTCCACAGAAGATCGCTGCTCCTGACCTCTGGAGGTAAGTATGGGTAAGGGAGGGATGCAGGGAGGGGTGCACAATGGAGAAGGGGAACAGGGAGACAACCAGGGACCATTTTCTTTTTTGTAGGTTTAAAAAAAGACATTGGAGACAGTCTTCTTTTTTTAACAGGGAACAATGTTTTTTTACATTTCTGGACTCTGGGAGTTGGCTCCCCAGTGTCCAAGGGGATGGAGAACAGAGGGTGCTGGGAGGACAGCAGCAGTGGGAGGGAGTGGGAGGGATTGATTTGCTGTGGGGCTCGAACGGGAACAGAGGGAGCTGGGAGGACAGCAGCAGTGGAAGGGATTAAAGCAGCAGTGCATTTATGGTGAAGTACATAGACATATAATGATATTATATCAATAACACCTGACGCCAGTGTATTGAGTTCACCTTTTATTTTTAGTTGAATACTTGTCTGTGCTTTATCGCGGATGTTTAATTTGCTACTGTTTCAACATAGATGTACCTCGCTCTGTGCTTGTTCATGTACACTGTGAATGATGATTACATGAACAAGCTCATACGTCTCGAGACAATTTGCGCCTGTTCACACAAATCAGCATCATGATACAAATCAACAGGAGGCTAGTGAACAAGAGAGAAAATGAGATTACTGAGATTAAAAGTGGCTCATCTTTTTAAAAGCATTTTAGTAAAAAAGTAAAGAAAAAAACATGGACGGAGCAGATGAAAAAAACAGCTGACTATATCAGGTGTCTCCAATAGGATTGTTGAGCAGGCATATTATGGTACCATAGTTTTTTTTTTTTTTTTATGTGATTGTTGCACTGCAGCTACTGAAACAGTGCTACACATAGAGCGAGCTGCAGCATGTTCACATGTCAGCTTGAGCAGGCTGGTACTTGGCAAGCTCGTTCATGACAGCAACTGCCACTGTCACTGTAAGTGCAACAGCAGTGTGAACATGCAACCAGGAAGTAAATGTAATCCCTTGCATGGCTGTTTACGCATCAAAGGATTGAGCCGCGCCACTATTGGTTCAGCTCTGTCCTTTGAAAACCTTGCCAACTCCGGCCACAAAACAGAAAGTGAGTCATCAGCAGTCTGCCTACTGATTCGCCTGCCACAGACCTTCCCCTTGAACAGAGCTCTCCAGTGGGTGCACCCACCCACACCCCTCTATAACAACTCTCATATCAACATGTTTGTCTGTGGTTGTGCACACAACAAACATAAACAAGCATTTGTCAATGCCGAACGTTTGCTTGCAGGTATTTGCAGTGGTGTTTGGCACGTATGGTGCTTTACCCTAATGCCCTGTGCGATTGCTGGTATTTGCACAATAAATTTTCAGCATGACCTTTTTGTTACCCCCATTGTGTGCTACATAGGCGGAAACAGTTTTGGGCAGGATGTGAAAAGTGACAGCTGTACTGCTCATAAGGAGGTGTGGTAAAATGGCAATGTTAAAAATCTGGAGTGGAAATATTGAAAATTCGCAAACTTACGAGCGTGCATGGGAACTGTGCAACGCATGCTCGTAAACAGTGATTGTTAGAAATTTTTTCACCAAATTTTCAACATTGGCATTTTAAAACCTCTGCTAATGAACAGTGTCACTGTAATTTTCTTACTGTGTCCCATACATTGATTTCAGATCCGATCAGCGCCCATAGCACTACACAAGGCAGAAACACGCTTTGGGCAGGATGTGAAAAATGACAGCTGTACTGCTCATAAGGAGGTGTGGTAAAATGGCAATGTTGAAAATCTGGAGTGAAAATATTGAAAATTGGCAAACTTACGAGCATGCGTAGGAACTGCACAACGCACACTCGTAAAACAGTTATTTTTAAGAATTTATTCACCAGATTTTCAACATAGCCATTTTAAGATCTCTGCTCATGAACAGTGACACTGTGATTTTCTTAATGTGTCCCATACACTCAGTTCGCACAGCGACTGTGCTGTTGTGCGCTACATGGGTGGAAACACGTTTTGGGCAAGATGTGAAAAATGACAGCTGCACTGCTCACAAGGAGGTGTGGTAAAATGGCAATGTTGAAAATCTGGAGCAAGAAATATTGAAAATTTGCAAGACTTACGGTCAAGTAGGAACTGCATAGCGCACACTAAATAAAACAGTCATTTTAGGAATTTTTCACCAAATTTTCAACACAGCCATTTTAAGACTTCTCTGCTCATGATCAGTGTCACTGTGATTTTCTTAATGTGTCCCATACATTGAGTTCGCACACCGACTGTGCCATTGTGCGCTACATGGGTGGAAACACGTTTTGGGCAGGATGTGAAAAATGACAGCTGTACTTCTCATGAGGAGGTGTGGTAAAATGGCAATGTTGAAAATCTGGAGTGCAAATATTGAAAATTCGCAAACGTATGAGCGTGCGTAGGAACTGCGCAATGCACGCTCGTAAAACAGTCATTTTTAGGAATTTTTGCACCAAATTTTCAACATGGGGTTTTTGGGACCCCTTCTCATGAATGATGTCACTGTCATGGCGTTATTCGGGCCGAAGGGTGATTTCACGCAGTGACTGCGAAATCACCTTTGAGCCCGAATAACGCTCATAACAGTGACATCATTCATGAAAGGGTCCACAATGCCATGTTGAAAATTTGATACCAAATAACAAAATGCCTGAGATATGCAATAAAGTTGAAAACCCATATCTAGCCCATTATACAGCTTACCGGCATTTCCTCAGTTAGCGGTCGGCTTTGAAGAGTGCAGGCGTGTTCCCGGTCCAGTGATGATCGTCGCGCCGAGCTCCGGAGGTAAGTATGGGGTGGGGGGTGTGGGAGGTGGGGTGTGCAGTGGGTGGGTGCGGGTTGGGGAGGGGCTGGGAGACTACGTGGGACCATTTTGCTTTTCAGGTTGAACAAAAAAAAGACAATGCGGGATGTTTGCCATGCTGGGGTGGGCTCCCAGCATGGCATCAGCTTTGGGGGGCATTTGGGGACGTGGAGCCGATGGGGGATTGGGCACCCCGTCGGCAGATGATGCGGGGCGTTTGCCACGCTGGGGTGGGCTCCCAGTGTGGCACCAAAGCTTTGAGGAGGAGGCCTTTGGGGGACGATGGAGCCGATGGGGATTGGGCACCCCCATCGGCAGAGGACGCAGGACGTTTGCCACGCTGGGGTGGGCTCCCAGCGTGGCACCAAAGCTTTGGGGGCGTGAGGCCTACCAGTGCTGTGTATGACAGCGGTGGTTTTCTTTGAAGTGAAGACCACCGCTGTCATACACAGCTCCCGCACCCATTGGTGCAGGACTGCCACGCCTGCTCAACGGAGCAGTGGATTGAACAGGAGAGGCACACCTCGAAAGTGTGCTACTCTCCCAAAACGTTCCTTGCGCATGTGCACAAGTGAACGTAAAAAGGTGGCATCTGCCATCTGCTGGTCAAACAGCAAAGTTACAATTGCTCAATAAGACTACTCCTTTTTTCCATTTTTCCTTTTTATGTTGGCTTGCCGTGCTTGCGTGGCAGTCAACATATTGAGAGAGTGGAGATTTGGAGGCGTGGCTGCTGTTGGACGAATGCAGGGCACGCCTCAGTAGATGCATCCCTCATTCCCCAATCAGCCTGCATGGCACCGCCACACCATGTGTACATAATGGGGCGAACACGTCAAAGCAATGTACTGCTGCAATAAATCATCATAGCGGTCCTTTGTAGCGTGCTACCTCATTTAACCATGGTTGGTGAGCTAGGCAAACCCGCCCCGTGTTTGTGTGCCAATGGGGAGCCCCTCCCCATCGGCATCCCCGCAAATGTGGAATGCCGAGGGGGCACCTAATCCTCAGCTTGCGCCCCCTCATATTGCCGCTGATGGGGAGCCCTTCCCGTCGGCATCAGCCCCCAACTGTTGAATGCTGAGTGGGTGCCCAATCCCCTCGGCTAGTGCTCCCTGCTTTGTTTTCTTCCTCGCGGGTGCCTAACCTCAGCTGGCATTACCTCACCCGTGTTGTGTGCTGGACGAGGGGTGTCCAATCCCCATCGGGCTACTGACCCCCAACTCCACTTAGCTGGCATGCTGGGAGCCCACCCCAGCGTGCGAAATTATCAGACGTTTTCTTTCTTTCCTTAGAATCTGAAACCGTCCCTTGTAGTGTAGGTCCGCCCTCCCCCACCCACCCACCCACTGCGCACCCTGCCTCCCTCACCCCCCATACTTACCTCCAGACTCCGGCGGATGATCTTCAGTGGACCGGGAACACATCTGCATTCTTCAAAGCCGACCACGATCTGAGGAAATGCCGGTAAGCTGTATAATGGAGTGAATAGGGTTTTTTCAACTTTGTTGCATATCTCAGGCATTTCTTGGAATTTCTGCACCAAATTTTCAACATGGGGTTTTGGGAGCCCCTCCTCATGAATTCTGTCACTGTCATGGCGTTAATTGGCCTCCAAAGGTGATTTTGCAGTCACTGCGCAAAATCACCTTTCGGGGCCCATTAACAAAATGACAGCAGCGGTGTTCATGAGGTGCCCTCTTAAAAAGCCTAAGTTCCAAATTTGGTGGAAAAAATCCAACAAATGCCTGTTTTACGAGCGTGCATTGCGCAGTTGCTACGCAGGCTCATAACTTCACGCATTCACAATATTTTATGGCCGGATTTTCAGCATTGTCATTTTTGTACACCTTCTTGTGAACAGTACAGCTGTCATTTTCCACATCCTGCCCGAAATGTGTTTCTGCACTTCCGGCGCACAATAGCACAGTCGCTGTGGGAAATCAGTGTTTGGGCCAGATTATGAAAATGACAGTGACACAGTTCATGAGCAGAGGACCTAAAATGCCTATGTTGAAAATTTGGTGATGATACTCCATAAAATAACTGTGTTACGAGCGTGTGTTGGCAGATTGCCTTGCGCTCATACGTCATGCATTTCTGATATTTTCAGTCTGGATTGTCACCATTGCCATTTTCCACACCTCTTGATGAACAGTACAGCCGTCATTTGACATATCCTGCCCAAAATGTGTTTGACTTCCAGCGCAGAATAGCGTGGTCATATGCGGAAATAACATCTGGGACACTTTGAGGAAATAACAGTGACACTGTACATGAGCAGAGGTGCTAAAATGCCTATGTTGAAAATTTGGTGCCGAACGCCCATAAATGGCAGTGTTGCAAGCGCAGCATTTCCATATTTCCCACGCGACCCTAGTAGCTTCGCAATTTGGTATATTTACATGCCACATTTTCAACACTGGCATTTTTTACACCTCCTTATGAACTGTACAGCTGTCATTTCTCACGTCCTGCCGACATGTTTTCCCGCACTGCACTACCAAACACCCAAAGGGACACCCTAATGCTTGTCACTCTCTGCAGGGTGGGGGTGGGTTGGCATCAGTTCAATACTTCACTGCCATTCCTATGATGCATCTGTCTAACTCCTGCACTACCAATGCCAATGCCAGCAAGCCAACATTCGGCATTGACAAATGCTTGTTTCAAATGTGTCTTTTATTATTTTTCTTTCAGATACAACAGAAGACAGTCAGATTCACATATTAGACAACAAGGAACATTGAGGCCTACTTAGAGGAAGTGCATACATCAGGCATATGTAGCGTACTAGTACAGACAATAAAGACAGATTACCATATGTATGTCCAAGGCAGAGTATAATATAATAAATGAAAAAACTCTTATGGGACAAAGTCTGTGTTTTTGTCATAGTGTAGAATATTCATTTTCTCCATCTTAAGTCACATGTAGGGAATTTGTTATTCAGGTTGGCAGTCAGCTTCTCCATCTGTCCACATATCAATTGTGGGCACAGATTGTGTAGGCCAAAATTTATTAGTAACATTTTTAACTGTTACTGTAACTATTTTTAAAAATCTCCCGGTACTAGGGGACCAGAATCTCTCTGGGATGTCCAGGAAAATAAATAATGCTGCTGTAAGGTTCACCTCCATGTCCCAAATCTCCTGCAAAGCCTATTGGATAGTTCAGAAAAAGGGGGCTAGTTGTGGGCAAGACCAAAGTATATACCTATATGTTGCAATGGGGGTCCCACACTTCCTCCTATATTGTGCCCCAAGATAAGAAAGGTATTTCACTTGTTTACAATGAATCTCACAATAGTTATCCATGAATACTCCTTCCATATGTGGGGAGGAGGTGACATTATATATATTCTTAAGACAGAACTCCCATTGTTGGGCTGTTATCACTGTACTGAGATCCCTTTCCCAGGCTCTCTGTATATGTACAGTGGAAATTTCCTGCAGCGATAATAGAACTTAATATATATGAGAAATAAGATGTCTAGTAAAACCACCCCCTTTCAGGGTTTTTTCCAGCATTTGGATAAAGAGAGGCAACCTCTGCTGTGATATCTTATGCTGGAGTAATGGACACAGGTAGTCTTTGGCCTCTAAATATCTAAAGAAGTAGGTACAAGTTATACCAAACTAATTTGCTATAGCATCAAATGGCTTCACTGCATTGTTCTGTACCAATTGAAACCCATACTTAAGACCCAACTGTGCCCATCTGGTAAAACTGTTATCTAGCTTAGCCAGTAAAAAATTTGCAGTACTTGCCAGAGACAGAATAAACCATCTAAATGGGAGTACTTGCTTCAGGTGTATAGTTTTAAACTAAATCGAGATAGGGTTTGTAGTTCATGGATTATCTGTATGCTGGAAATCATCTCCAGAGAAGAAAGTTAGTCAGACTTTTCAGGTATCAAGGAGGTCCCCTGCTATCATTTCTATGCTCTTCCAATCTGCTCTGTAACTGTCACTTAATCAGTAAACACAGTACGTAGCTGAGAGGCTGCACAGTATAAAGATACATTAGGAAGAGCTTCCACTTTGTGTTTTAGGGAGTCACAAAGCCGTAAATCTAATCCTGGGATTTTCCCCTGCCATGTAAACCTTGTGATCAATTTATTCCATTTTTGGAAGTAACTGTGCGAGGACATTACTGGTAATGTTTGTGTCATATATAAAAGTGTGGACTACAGGTTCATGTGCACACTATTTACTCTTTGTTAGGTGGAGGGGGGGAGATGAGACCAGGGGCCTGATTTTCAAACGTTGATGCAGGGCTTGTATCAAGCCTTGCATCAGCCCTGATGTTTGGCGCAATTCTGCCAAACTCCTTTGACGCAACTGCACCCAATTCTAACACATTGGATGCAGTTGTGACAGTTACACACCGTACGGCAGCTTGTACTAAATAATTGGCAAAAGCCCCATAATAAGGGTCCCCCAAATGCTAGATGTCAGACCGGGAGATGCTGGTCTAACTTGTGGCATTTGGCACACAGGACTGAAAATCCCAATCAGCGCCAAAAGAATGCCGCAATCCCCCTGTGCCGTATGTTCGGTGCACAGCGGATTGTGGCATTCTCAGGGCTTTTGAAAATCGGGCCCGAAGTTTCAATATCTCTGGTTATACACTGAGCGGAGTGTATTATAATTAAGAATACAAAGAGTGGTAGCATCCCTGGAGAGGAGTACCCCCAAGTATTTGAAATGAGATAAGCCCCATCAGAGGTGGAACTGTTATTTGTTCCTGTAGGCAAATAGTTCACTTGGAGGACTTCTGTTTTTGCAGTACTGAGGCTATAGCCAGCTGTCTGTCCAAACTGAGAGAGAGCAAGTCACAGGTGCAGCAGAGATTGGTTCGGATTTGTAAGGCAAATTAACAAATAATTGGCATTCAAGGCCAATATTTGTTCTCTGTTTCCCAAGTGCATGTCTGTGATATCCTGGTTTTGTCGTAGGGTGTGGGCTAGGAGTTCTAAACACAGGGCAAGCAAAAGTGGTGACAAGGGGAAGCCTTGCTGTGTGCCCCTTTCCAGAGTGAAATTGAAAGAGATATGGCCTCTACTTTCACATATGCTACATGATGGTCATACGGGGCCTCCAGCATTGCGACAGATTGTTAAGGGGTGCCCAGATGGCATAAGGTCTAAAACAAGAAAGGCTATGCCACCCAGTCAAATGCTTTCTCTGCATCTAGGCTTAATAACAGAAGTGGGCTGTTTGGCCCGGACTGCTGGTGCAGAGGTTGGATTTCCATCTGCAACACCGGCGACTTGGGTTTAAGACCAGACTTGGATCGTCGGAGGGCTGGCAAGGGAGGAGGATTGAGCATCCTTGAGACTGCTCTCCTCCTCTGGGGGTGGGGTGGGGGAGTGACTGACGCACGATTGACCCCTAGTGGTGGCCAGGGGGAGCACAGCTGCTGGAACTGAGCTGTCAGGGAGGTGAGCTGGACGTTCATGCTTTGTGCACTACCTCATTGCACACCATGCCTCCCTGGGAGCCCATTATCAGAAAAAATTGCTGCCAGCTCCGTTCATGACACCCCATCTCTCCAACTCCCATGCTACTCTCTGTCACACTTGGCCAGTGACTGAGCGAGAGTCTCTATCAGTGCAGCCCGGTCCTGCAGCCCCACCTTAGGGGGTAAGCCAGAGAGGCCTCCCAGTGGTTCTTCCACCAAGAACCTTCTATGGTCATCCATGGGGTCTGTGCCTGCCCAATGGCCCCACCCAGAGGGAGCAAGGCTGGGTGGATTACTGCTCCAAGTAAGTCTGGGGGAGGTGGATGGAGGATGGAGGAGTTGGTGGTTGAGCTCTCAGAGGATTGTCACCCAAAAAGCATACTAAATAGAAAAAAAAATTGACTGTTTGACCGGGTGGCATGTTGGAGAACATGAATGGTTCTTTTAATATTATCCTGAGTTCAGTATGATGTCACAAAACTGGTCTGATCTTTATTGATCATGAGAGGGAGAGGGAGCAGGGCTTCCAGACATTTAGCCATAATTGTGGTGAATAACATGTAGTCAATGCTAAGGGCTGAAAACAGTCTGTATGAACCACAGAGGGTTCTTTCCCTTTAAGTGGGATGGCAGAAATAGTTATCAGTTTCCATGTTGCTGGGACAAGACCTTCTTGTAGGACCCCTTCACAGGCACAGATCAGTGTTGAGCCAACAGTGTCCTGGAAGAACTTGTAAAATGCTGCTGTATAGCTACCAGGCCCTGGACCTTAATTGTTCTTAAGTTTTATGATAGCTGCATTCAGTTCCCCTGCTGGGGGATGGGCAAAGTAGGGAGACATAAAGGCTGAAAGTACTGGGCTATGATTTCAGAAGAGGGCTGTATGTCTGCTTGATACAAACAGGCATAATAGGCTTGAAATGCTTGCCCTGTAATATGCACTTGGTATCAGTAACCAGTGATTGTATGGAAGGGTGTCTCATCTGAGTGACTGCAGACTGTGCTATTTTCTGTCTAAGCCTGTAGACCAAGACTATGGTGGCTCTGGCAGTGCACCCCTTCATAGTACTTGTGCTACAGGAATCGGAGGCTCATTTCTGTTTTTAGGTTGAGAATCTCTTGACTTTTATGTTTAATCTGAGTAACATCAGTTGTGACTGATCTGTCTCCTTGCATATTGAGTTCCTGAAGAACTTTTAACTTCTCTTGTAACTCCTGCAGTTGAGCTTCTCTGTATTTCTGTAATTGTGATGCATATTTAATAATATCCCCCTGTAGTACCACCTTGACAGTGTCCCACAGTATAGAGGCAGACACCCCTTCGGTATTGTTGTTTCTTAGTATCTATTTTATCCATCATCTTGATTTTAAAACTCAGGCATGTTTAAGAGGGAGTTATTGAATCTCTACAGTGGTGGGTCTTTGGGCCTTTTTTATTGCCTAATGCCAATTCCATCCATAAGGGGACATGGTCTGATAATATAAGAAGTGCTACACATTTTGCTGCCTTATAAGCATGCTCTTGAGACACCAGACACCAGTGTATACTGGTATATACAGTATATCATGAGGGCTGAATAGTGAGTGTATGACCTAGTGTTCTGGTGGAGGTTGTACCAATTGCCTATCCAGTCCATCTCCCTGAAATAGAAGACAGTGGCTCTTTGTGCTGGTGTGAACCATGAGGGCCATGGACTGATAGTGTCCCTATTATCCAGGCTCATATTAAAATCACCCCCACTTACCAATACCCCAGACTGGAAAGCTATGATTTTCCTGTACAAGTGTCTAATAAAGTTAGGTGTTGATCCAAGGACTACTTGCTGAGCTCATGCAGCCTCTCCTCATATGGTTTCCCAGTACAACCCCCGCATCATTTTGGTAGCCCTTCTTTAGACTGCCTGCACCCTATCAATGTTCTTGTGGAGGTGTGGCCTGCAGAACTGGACGTAGTACTCCAGGTGGGGTTTTACCACTGAGCAATACAGTGACAACACCATCTCCCTTTTCCTGCTAGAAATCCATCCCATGCACCCCAGCATCTCACTAGCCTTGCCTACTGCCTTGTTGCACTGCTTTGCCACTTTAAGATCATCAGATATGATTATTCCAAGGTCCCTTACTTGTTTTTTGACTGTAAGTACTTCCCCCATCTTATTCGCAGCCCCCAGATTTCCCCACCCCAGCTGCATAACTTTGCACTTTTTTGGCATTGAAACCCAGCTTCCACACCCTAGACCACTACTCTAGTTCCTCAGATCCCTTTGGATTCTCTCCATCTCTTCCTGGGTGTCCACCCTGTTGCAAATTTTTGTGAAATCCACAAATACACACACCCTTCCCTCCAGTTCATTAACAGCGTCACTTATGAAGATATTGAAGAGGACAGTATCAGTACCAATCTCTGTGGTACTCCACTGGTCACTTTCCTGTCCCCTGAGTGACTGCCATTTACTGCCACCCTCTGCCTCCTACCTTTCAAGCAGTTAGACAGCTAGCTTACCACCTTCTCCCCCACCCCCAGGTTGCTATGTTTCTTAAGCAGCCTCCTGTGTGGCACAGTGTCAAAGGCCTTATACTGCTCTCGCCTGATCCACCTCCCTAGTTACTCAGTCAATGAAATCTATGTCATTTTTTTGACATGACCTGCCTCCATGAAACTGTGCTGCTGGTGGTCCTGCAGTCCATTTGCCTTCAGGTACTCCATCGGTCTCTCCTTCAGCAAGGTTTCCATTAATGTCCCCACCACTGATGTGAGACTGACTGGTCTGTAATTACTAGCCTCCTCCCTGCTGCCGCTCTTGTGCAAAGGGAACATATTGGCCCTCTTCCAGTCCTCTGGAACTACCCCATCTCCAGTCAGGTGCTAAATAGTGTTGCCAGAGGGGTGGCTAGCACTATGTGTAACTCTTTTAGTATCCTTGGGTGGATTCCATTTTGCCCCATCACCTTGTTTTCCTTTAAGTCTTCTAATCCCTGGCAGGCTGTCTCTTCTGTAAATGGACTCGTGTTCACTCGCTGGGATTGGACTTGCACCTCAAAATCGCTGGCATCCGAGTGCAGTATTTGGAGGTGCTGTACTGCTGGGGGTGCTGTCCTTCAGATGAGACGTTAAACCGAGGTCCCTTCTGCCCATCCTGGTGTTGTCCTGGTGGGTGTCCGGGTAGAAGTAAAAGAACCCAGGGCACTCTTCGCAAAGAGCATGGAAAATTCCTGGTGTCCAATCAACATTCCCCTTCCCATAAACTGGTTCATGCAATTATCCAGGCTGTGTGTGGGTGATGATGTGCGATATCGCCACCACCACACATTCAGTCACTTCACTACCAGTCTAGCATTGCATGTAAAGCGCTTTGGGATACTGTGTATGAAAAGCGCTATATAAATGCTGATTCTTCTTCTTCTTCATTCCCCCCTTCCCATGGTTCTTGCTGATATATGTTGGTCCATCACCTCACCCTTCCACTGTGAAGATGGAGCAGACCTCTGCACAGTCTCTCCCCTCTCCACCGGTCTCCTAATCTTCACTATACCACCCCTTGCCTTCTCTTCACTCATGTACCTGAAGAAGTCTTACCCCCTTTTTTGACTATGTGTGAGCCTTTGCTGCCCTTACCCTCCTTCCTGCCTCCATTTGTTTATCTAGATATACCTCCCTGTACTTCTCTGGCTCTCCTTGTACTTTTAAAAAGCTGTTTTTCCTCTCTTAACACCTTAGCTACCTCCTTCGGCACCCATAGTTGCCTTTTCTCCTCTTACCTTTGCCTTTTTCCTTCAAACTGCTTGCTGTCACCTTAGTTATTCCCTCCTCTATCCTTTTCAGTTGTCCATGTCACAAGCTGGCATTCCCTGCCTTAACAGGCAAATTCTTAGTTCTACTCTTGCAGCAGCAGTTAACATGGTAGCACAAATAGGAAGGCCCCAAGGAGTGAATGTTTACCTTTGTGCATGTCTTACACAGTCCAACATGTGAGTAGCAGCATAAAAAACAGTAACAAGAAGAATACTATCAAACAGTACAAACAGTAGAAAAATGACCTGTGACATTGCATGACAAATACCCATACCATGCTCAACAGGAGCTTGTGAGCATAGGAATGAAGGGATGAGCTTTCAAGGGAGGTGGTCTCATGGAGAGAACCCTTGAGTGATCAAGAGGACTGAACATGAGTTATGCAATGCTAAATCTGTGGAAAAGGGCCCTTCTAAACCCCCTGGTTCAGATCAATAGATCTGGACCATCCTGCTTGATGTTGCTGTCCATATTGGGACAGGGGTTCATGATGTCTGGTGGGCCTACATTAGATAACCTTGTGGGTACTAACACAGACATTTAGCAGAGCATCTAGTGGCTTCAGTTGTTCCTGCTGTATCACTATGCTAAATGGTAATATAGGAGACCTAATAAATATAAGGGTGCCCATAAGCATGTTACATATGTGGCATCAGCCTCTGCTAACCAATCACCTGAAAGAGCATTAGGTTATTGTAACATGATTCAATTGCTGGACACTTTAGTGAACAGGCTGGCTGTAGAAGTCAAGGCTTTATGAAAAGTCTCTCTGGGAGTGGTGGCCCCATGTCCACATTACAGAGTGATAAATGAGCCCCTATAGTATGTTCTAAAAGGTAGTTCAAGGAAGGTAATTGGAAATATGCTGATCCCACATTAATTGGGCCCATGTAATTGCTGGGCTGTTAAGTTCACCAAGTCTATCTCTAAAAAGTCAGTACAAATTCTGACAAAGTCTGAAAAAATGGAGGGGAGAAGAGAAAGTCCCAGTCTGAAGATTACCTTGGACAGCTCATTCGCCACTTGAAGGCAGATATCCAGACTTTCTGCTCCCCAGGACACTGGGCAGGAATATCCTTCTGCATAAGTGTTTAAAATACAAATGCCAGAAAAAGAAGATGGTGCAAGTGAGGGCTCTGAGGCAGAGAAAATACATGTAAGGATTAGGCCCAGCCTTGCACGTTGTATTGGAAGAAAGCAGCAACTCCTTGGCATGGCTGGGAAAACTGAGATTAACGGAGAGAGCAACTGTCTGCAGCGCCATGACCCAGAGGCCAGAGGCTGAGACAGCCACTTGGAGTGACAACCAGTAGCTGTCTGAGGCCCAAGAATGCAACTACCACCACACTGGACTCCTCCACTTGACTACAGATCAAGTGGCTAGTTCGATTCAACTCATGGTAGTATTATTTGTTTCTAGCTGCCCTAGTCCACAAGGTACAGCTGGGTAGCAAACAAACAGCACTTGAGGCTTAACAACACTCAGACACTATTTAAATTCTCCATTCAAATTCCCCCTATCCTTCTCATGCCAGATGTCCCTCTCTTTACTGACGCTAGGGCTCTATCCACCATGATATTACAAGGAAATGGTCAGTCCATAGATTACCAGAAGACTAGCTGTGGTGTTTAAAATATCGATAGAGAAAGGGAAAGAAGACTCATGTCACCAGTATATGTAAGAACAATGTACCTGCCCAGTGATAGAAGAGCTGTTAAATCTGCCAGGGTTGTGAAGTGTCTGTGTAAACAGAGTAACTCCTGTCTGATGCATAATGACAGAATTGCAGACTATTGTATGGTAACTCTAAAGTACAGTGGGTGGATTTAGTAACTATATACAGAGCCAGAAGCATTGTACAGTTTTTTCAAGTCAGCTGGGTCATGGGTAAAAGCAGGTCATGACCCTTTACTAGTGTAACCCCTGGGCGGCACCACCCCCCAGTGTTACACCCTGCCTACTACCCCGGACATAGGCTAAGGGGGTTGGGTTTGCTAACTTATAACATTTTTTAAAACCTTTGGGCAGTGCCTCCACTCAGGGTGCTTTATGTGGGTGAGATGGTGCTGGGTGTAGCCCCTTGAGCTGCTACACCACCACGGTGACCAGTTACCTTCCCCAGACATGCCCCAAGATACAGCTCCCAACATTTCAACATTTTTAATTAAAGGCGCGCTCTAATAATATGCTCACACAGGATTTTAAACAACAACAAGATATTTATTTCGGGGGGGAAATAAAGGAGCTAGGAAAGGGAAACAGGAAAAGTAGAGGTTATCTTACCGTATTTACACATGTACAGAGATCATTTTGGATTTTTGCTGGTAAACCCTCCAGCTGGGTGGCTACATATTAACAGGCAGACATAAATCACATTTTACCATTCGACTTAAGACATCCAGAGCCCTGGCTATCTAGCTGCTGATAAATCAGATGTTAAACATAATTAATACTATTACCCACACTGGTACCAGTCCCAGATACAGCAGAAACCCCACAATCTCATACCATACTGGTTAAACAGATACCACAGTCCAAGATGTTGCAGGCCTGATGGAGTTGCAGCTGGTCGAGGTGGCTATTAATTTGAGGGTTGGGGCAACTTGGAAACAAATTTTTGTAAAGCAGCAAATTACTATTAACAACCAGAGCAGGGATTGCCCTGCACTTTAGCAGACAAAGCAGGGATTGCCCTGCACTTGCAGATTTCTGAACATTCCAGAATAAACTATGTGGATCTTACATCCAGAACATTCAGCACAATATTTGAAAGTCCCATCCAATGCAATGAGAGTGATGCTTCTGTCAAGCATCCTAAACGCAGTTTAAACATGGTCACATCCAGTACTTTATATACACCAAAAGGCATCCATCCAGAGTAAGTTGGCAATGACACTTTTATCAAGCATCCCATACTTTAGATAAAGGCAGTCACATCCAGTACATTCTACATACCAAGAACAATATCCACAAGTGGAATCCTATCCAGCACGTCTAGCCATTTAACACTTATACCAAGCGCTCTTAGACGAAATTCTGTGCAGACACAGGTACATTCTCTTTAACGTATCTTAGACATTAATATGCTCTAGGGCCTCCTGTCTCATGAAATGGCAAGCACGTCTTGGCAGACAGCTCCACATTGGCAGGACTCTAACCCATAGCTACACATTTATATGATTCACTAAGACCAGCATCTTGCTGCACCTGCAACTTAGCCATTTGGGCCACAGACAAGATGTATCCATTACTTGAACTAGGCAGTCTCTTATGGGGTTAATAGCCCAGACTGATGACTTCAATACGTCACACTTAACAGCACATATTTCTCAATGGGGCATGGAGCACCCAAGATTACTTGCTTAGCTTCTCCCTTGCACCAGGGGGTACAAGGGTACTCACACAGGTCCTCCACGGGTCTCATTCGCAATCGAAGGCATCCTGAAGACTTCTTCAGCTCTCTCACCGCTGAGGTACTTGGTCAGTGCTCTCACCACTGCATGATGTTATCTGGTCTGGTCAGCACTCTCACCACTGCATGATGTTATCTGGTCTGGTCTGGTCTGGTCAGTGCTCTCACCTCTGCTGGACATCTGATTCTTCAGTCCACATCTTTCCCTGACGTGGGAGGGAAGCCTAGCCTCTGGAAGACAGTACTGGCAACCTCCAGACTAACTGTTGCAGAAAGCACAATTATTGTAACTAGTTAACTGAAGAAAATAACAAATGCCCTCTGAAGACTGAAAGGGACTGAATTAAGTGGACCAGGCCTGATGGCATGGCTGGAGCCTGAGCCCCTCCCCGATGGGGGCTCCCAGCAGGCTGGAGCCTGCTCTGCTGCGCTCTCTCTCTCTCTCTCTCTCAGCTCTGCATCTCCGGTTGAATCTCTAGACAAACTGGCAACACAGTCTCTTTATAGGGCTCCTAGCTCAACTACTGATTGGTAGCAGGGATGGGGTGACACGTCTCCAAGTTGCTGAAGGACCTGTCAATCAGAACACTCGAGGCACAATTGGGTTGTGGAATTTGCACCTAAAATAATGTCCTTGTAAGCCCCCATTAAGCATTTGGGTGCTTAACCATAAGTTGCAGTGAATGTCCCACACGTCCTGGCTATCTATTGCTGTAATTCCAATTGGCTGTACTGCTGGCAATGGCTGCTTAACCCACTGTCCCTTATAGCAGATTAGATACAGTCCTGAATAATGTCCTGGTGCAGCCAGAAAGAAGTAATTATTTACCTCAAATGCACCACAGTTCTATAGCTTAAAGGCTGTACTTGCAGTTGCTGCACAGATGAAAAACATGGCTCTTTTACTTTTCCTGTCACTACTGCACTTACGCAAGCTTCCCTTGCAGCAGCTGACAGGCTGACACACAGAGTCCCAGATACTGGAATTGCCAGGGAAACAATACTCATTTTAACTTTAAGCACTTTTCCCCACATGCACAGCATATTCCCAACAAGCAACAACAGTTCCATTATGTAAAACATTTTAATTCTTTACTTTTCGGCTGGAGCTGAACATAGCTACCCTGGAGGCAGCCAGATACACTGTTATGCATTATTCAGATGACCGGGGCCCTGCACAGGCATACTCAAATGAGCCCCGGTCAGACCTCCTTTAATTCCCATCTGAGTGGTCCCCCAGCAGGCTGTCCATGGTCACCGGGTCCCAAATAGGTGGAAGGGATCCTGGGACCCATGGCACAGTCCCTGAGGTGACTGCAAAACAAGCGGCTCCACACCAAAGGCGCTTTGCGCACCAATGTGACTCCCGCTGCCCTGGAGGTAGCACTTTTGCAGCAGGAGCTCGCGGTCAGCAGTTTAAGCCCCGAGGGGCTGGATTTTCATTTGACTGCAAGTTGGGGCACATACGAGGGCAAACAGGACCTGGGAAGCCAGAAAAATTAGAGGCCAAGTCAGGAGAAGCCCGAGAGACAGCGGAAGAAGGACAGAACAAACCGGGCTAAGGTAAACCCAGACTGGCATTTCTAGGAACCCCCATTTGCAAGGGGGTTACACTAGCAAAGGCCTGTAGAATCTCCTGGACCTACTGCAAGGCAGCCTGCACTTCCTACTATCCTTCGGTTCTCTGCCTTTGTTTTTTTTTTTTACAGTCTGCCAGTCAAGGGTGGGGGTGTGAGAGTCACTTCAAGGATGGGTAGGTCTATTATGATCTAACCTTTTTCAGATAGTATTTTGAGAACATGACATCCTCTGGTGTATTATACAGCTGGGTCTCTGTTTCCCAAAATACTCGGAGGTGGGCTGGGTATGGTGTTTGAAAACACATCTGGTGCTCACTGTGGTTTTTGAGGATACATGTGTAAGCCAGTCTCTTCTGCAATAATTCGGCAGGATAGTCCTGATCAAAATACAGTTTTGCAGAGTTGTAAGTAATAGTTTTAAGTTGCCAGGCTTTTTTTTTTTTAATGTCCTCTTTATCATGATAAGAAATGAATTTCTTGATCATTGACTTCGGCTTTTATTGGGGTTGGTAGGTCTGGGGAGGAGAGCATGATATAAGCTTATTCTACCCTGAAGTGCACAGGCCAGTAGGTCCAGAACACCAGGTGGCAAATCTTCCAGAAACTCAATCACTTTACCATTTTCTGAACATTCCTGTAAGCCATTGTGTCTCCCAATTATCATGCCAGGATCTGTTCTGCAGATCAAGGCACATATTTTGTAAGGAAAGGTTTTGTGTCGCTAAGCTCTCCGTTGCTCTATGAAGTTGAAGAGTCCCCTCCTACACGTGGTGCACTCCTTTATCAGCCATACGCAGCATGGACTCTAGGTTTTGCAATTTGGAGTTCTGCTGTTTAAATTTGGATCTGTTTTTCTCCCTGAAGCCTTTTAGCTGTTGCAAAACAGTCTCATAATGGTTTCATGTCAGCTGTTCAGTTTCTATGTCAGTCTTGTACCCCAGGCCTACTGTGCTGGCCAGGGGTGAGCATCTCCTGCGATCAGGGAGTCATTGGCTGTATCCCTCAGCATTCGCCGAATTCAAGGGACTCAAAGACCTTGATTGGGTAAGGTGCTCACCCTATTCTCTTTAGGAAGGCATCCGGATGGGTATTTAGTGAAACTACACCAGTTGTAGGGTTTTTATTGCTTAGTGAAGATCAGAGCTCTGATCCTAAGGTATTATCTTGGATCCTGTGTCACTGGAAGTCGCCTTTTTACCCTTTTTTCTAGTTTTTATTTATTTAAATTCAATTTTTCTAATTGTTTATTTACTAATCCTTTTGGACCCATTTCCTAATTGTCATAAGGCACTCCATGATGTGCTTTGTGCCAGGATACTGGCACCTCTCGGGCAGTAGAAGATTAGTCATTGGGCCCCATGATCCAACCTACCCAAGGCATGCATTTATCCCAGCACACAACGCACCCTGTCATGCCTTGTTGCTTAAGTAATAATCATAATTATAACAATAACAGAGTCATATTGTGTTGAGGAATGGTAACAATTGTGTACAGAAACATAGACTTTGACGGCAGATAAGGATCGCTTGGTCCACCCAGTCTGCCCATTTCTCTACCGATTGGATAAGCTGCAGATCCTAGTTGAAACATAAACATTGAAACATAGATGTTGACAGCAGATAAGGACCACAAGGCCCATCCAGTCTGCCCATTTTTTCTACCTTATGAATGTGCCATAGGCCTTTACTCTGTCATTGGCCTATCTAGCCATACTCATCTGTATTGCTCCCTTATGCCTATCCTATGCCTGTTTGAAGCCCTGCACTGTATTCATATCCACCACTTTCTAAGGTAGGCCGTTCCATGCAGCCACCACCCTTTCTGTGAAAAAGAACTTCCTCACATTACCCCTTAATCGGCCTCCCTCTAATCTCACGCTGTGTCCTCTTGTCCTGCGATTTTTCTTATAGTGAAACATGTTAGACTCTTTCACCTTGACCTTTAGTTGTTAGTTTTTGACAGTAATGGAAAATTAAAAGCAAAGTCCAACCCCACTCCCACCCCACATTTAATTGGAATTGCAATTTGGCTAAATGGTTAGAGCTGCCGACTGGAGGACTCAAGGGGGAATCTGCCCAATTGAAGGGACAGTCGCAGCACTTTCCTAAGCAGCATTAGATGAGAAATGTCATTTTGAATTGGATAACTAAATTTAGCAAATAAACTAAAAAAGTCTTTCTCAATGAATATATGTCCTTTTACAAAATAGCTTTCAGTATGGTTAGAATTTATTAAAATAGGAAATAGCATTAAAACTGTAGATAAGGGAACTGAATACATACTGCAGTACATTTGATGCTTAATTGCATATTACATACTTATGCAAGACTTTTTACCCCTTTATTTTGGAGTTAATGTCATTCCCTCTTGAATGTAATACAGTACTAACTAGATTTTGTCATATGGTATCTGTTAGAGCATAAGCTTGTTTGGGGAGGCAAAACTTTGGGCTGAAGAGAGGACAAAGAGATTGCAAAAAACATTTGCTACTGTTGCAATTTGTCATCACTGTTTTGCTGTGACCATCAAGTCTGTTATTACAAAACAATGCTTGGAAATGGAACATTCTGATTAGCTGACACAATTATAACACAGTTAGAATAACAGCTGGAAACCCTCATGCACAAATGAACAAGTAAAATGTACAACTTTTAAAACATTCCTTTAAAAAATAAAATAGTTTTAGCTTAAAAAGCCACTGACACGTCTCGGTAGAGATGTGCCAGTACTGCCCTACTCTGCCTACAGTACCTCCTGGTACAGAGAGTACCGCACACGGAGGTACTGTGAGGAAGTATTTTATAGTGCTTCAGATTTAGGTCCCCGTCCCGATCCTATCCTGAGGATGACGTCAGGTCAGGATGGGGACCTGGCGAAATTCCATTTCGCCGGCGAAAGTGCTGTGAATATGGCATTTCGCCAGTGTAAAGGGCATTCATTACAGAATTGCGAAATGCCAATTTTGTGTCATTTCTGCTGCCAAAATGAATTTTGCCAGATCCCCATCCTGACCTGACATCATCCTCAGGACTGGATTAGGAAGGGGACCTGAGGCTGCGGAGGGGGGCACGCATTGCACCCCACCGCATCTGTACTGTAAAATACTGCCTTACAGTACCTCCATTTGCAGTACTCTCTGTACCAGGAGGTACTGTAGGCAGGGAAGGGCACCACTGGCATGTATTTTTAGACATGTCAGTTGCTCTTTAATAATATTATTATGGCCATCCAAGGGTTGAGTTAACCCTAGGGGCCTAAGATACCTGACTACGCTGCATGACTAACGAACCCCCTACTGTTAGATTAATGGATGGTAACCCAACTTTTGGTCATGACTTAATGCTTAAAAAGGAAAACTGAAACGGAGACTGCTATTTCAAATAAACACCATGTTGAGACTGGGTAGGCTATCATTTCTGTTTTTCATATTCATAAAAGATCTTGTTTCCATAGTTTGTAAGTTCTGCAATATATATCTGTATGCTTATGGCATAGTTGTGTATCAGGGTGCCAAAACCATAAATGAACTGCATAAGAACTTTATTGCTTGTTTTAACAACAGATAGACATAGTTTGACCATAGTCGTGCCCTAAATTAACATGAACATAAATCTCCTTCTGCTGTCACCGCTCCTGGGTAGTCAGCTATTGTAAATTCTGACTGATTCTAAATATTTTGGTCTCTGGTTGGATCCTAACATGAACATTAAATACTAGGGCTATACAGATAGCAGTTTTACAAAAATGGGTTGCCCCGAAATAAGCAGTGCATTTGGGTTAATATATCAAATCAGATCCAGCAAAGAAAAAGATTCCACACCTGCTCTCACCACCAAAAACTCACATCGCTCCATTTATAGAGAGAAAAACTCAAAGTTTATTTGTAACATTATTTAAAAAGTGCATATCTATGCAGGACTACATAAAATCCCCACTGGGACCACAAAAGAACTCCCCGATGCCATTTCACACCCCTGCTGGTGCTTTATCAAGGGTTTAATGTAGTCCTACATAGACATGCACTTTTTATGTAATGTTACAAATAAATGTTGAGCTTGTATCTCCATAAGTGGCGTGAAGCAAATTTTTGGTGGTGAGAGCAGGTGCAGGGTCTTTTTCTTTGCTTGATCTATACAGATAACATCTTATCTACTCTGGCAGGCTATATGAAGGCTGGAACAGTGCACTATCTTAGTATAGTTACTGGTCATTTCAAATGCTGTATTAAGTGGGTTCTAGCCATATTAACCAGCTGGTTAATATGGCATGAGAGTCAATCAAGTCAAATGCATTCCATTTCTTTGTTTTGTTTCTTAGTGATGGAGTGTATGTCTGTCATGCTCCTTTCACCCATAAACCACTTCACAACCCGGCAACACAGGTATTGACAGGGGGCTGCAGTGGGATTTGTACCAAACCTCTTTTGCTTTACGTTGGCCCTTTAAGTCCTCAATGCAGTGCCTTTTCTGGGATTTTGATGTTTCTCAGGGGGATGGGTGTTAACAAGCAACACCTGGGCCAAAGAGAGAGGGAGAGGTTTCTGTTTCAATAACATAGAAGCATAGAACGTAACGACAGAAGGGGGCCGCACTGTCCATCTAGTCTGCCCATAAGCTTAGATTGGACTGATAGAAAATTATGTGGAGACAGCAAGAGGCTGTACTGCAAGAAGTTTCTTTTAAGCTGCATACAAGCTCTATGTTTCTTTTTCTGTTGCTGGAAAAGCAAAGCAGATATAATTTGATTTAAACTGGTGTCTGGAGTGTTCTTTTTGAGAACATTGCCTGAGAAGCCACCTGGTTCAATACCCTGTCACACATGGTTGGCTTTAACAGTGGGATCAAATTTCCCCTTGTCTGAATAGGGGTAAGATGGACTCAGACAAGGTACTGAAATGTCTGGTAGAACAAGTGCAACAAGCCCAGATGCTGGAACAACAGCAAGCACAACAGGCCCAGATCCAAAGGGACTGGATGGCCCAGCAAGCACAACAGGTGCAGAGAGATCAGCAACAGCAGGAGTCTACGAAGCAAGTGCTGCAAGTACAGAAAGAGACTGTACCTGAGATCCTGATCACAGGGAGTCCAGTCACTGTAGAACCTCACCCCATGCTAACAAAATGGGCCCTGAGGATGACCCCAAGGCCTACCTTATGACTACTGAGAGATTTGACAGTACCACTGCCTGGCCACAAAGTTGGGCCACTTGCATTGCACTGTACCTGACTGGAGATGCCCAGGCTGCATACAGAGGCCTAACTGACACTGCCGCCAGAGACTATAATAAGGTAAAAGTGGCTATCTTACACCGGGCCAGAATAACCAAAGAGAGTTACCAACAAAACTTTCACACCTTGGGTTTCAAGGCTGGAACATGACCTACAGTGCTGGCACAAAAGTTACAAGACTTGGCTACTCAGTGGTTAAAAACCAGTGGTACACACTAAAGAGGATATTATGGATTTTATTGCACTGGAGCAGTACTGAAACATTTTGCCAAATTGAGTCCATGACTGGGTAAGCTGACATGAACAGATCATTTTGGCTGCAGCAGTGAAAATCATGGAACATTACCTGGAAGCTGAAAGACCAGAGGTTGCTAAGAAGAGTAGAACCCATGATGTACCTGGGGCAGTGACCAAAGAAGATCCTTGTACAAGAGGGGAGAAATGACTTTGAGGGGATGGGAACTAATAATGTATGTTTTCATTGTGGTAAAATGGGGCATATCAGTAAGTTTTGTGACTGCATGGACTGTGATTTTGCAGGATGTATAGCTACCGTCTACACTCATGAGTCCAAAATGCTGTATACAATACCAGTGCGGGGGACAAAATAGTTCCAGATCTGGTGGATTCAGGCTGTGGGCAGACATTGGTTAAAGAATCTGTGGTAGGACCCAACTCAGGTCAGTGGGGAGATCCCATAAATATTGCACGCATGCATGGAAATACCCCTAAATACCCTATGGCCCTAGTATGGTTACAATTAGGCAACTGGGCAGGAATAATAAAGGAGGGAATTTCCAAAACCTTACCTTGGTCATTAGTCTTGGGCTGAGATTGGGAAGGGTTTCAAACCCTTCTGTAGAGCAATACTAAATGTTTGTGCCCACAGGAGGTCACACGGACAGAGGGACTAGAAGTAGTGCTGCCCTTTACTGACTGAAATATTTAGCCCAGAAGAAAAGGCTAGGAAGTCCTGGGGTCAGAAATAAAGAGAGAAAAAAGAAAGAGTCCCTCTGTCTTAGACTACAGTGGTTAGTGACTGCAAGGACCTGGGTTCAAGGATGGTCACAGGTGACTCAGATGAGAACATGGGATCCATACCTACAGGAGGTTACAATTCTGGAAGTCAGACCAGATATTTTTCAAAACCTGGTCAACATAATGTCTCAACAAAGGGCTGATGAGGTGCTCAGGAAAGCCTACCAGAACTTAACTGTGGTAAATGCAAAAAAAAAATACACAACAAACAAACAAAAAAAACAATGTTTTCCAAGGTTTGAACTGAAAGATGATATCTTGTACTGTGTAGAACCCAAGAAGCAAACTGGTACTTTATGTTAGCAGTTGGTGATTCCCAGGTCTGCAAGAATGAAGGGACTGAGCTGGCCCATACTATACCTACTGTGGGTCATTTGGGAGGGAGAAAACTGAGGCATACAGATTGGTCCAGTTCCTCTGGCCAGGTGTATGGAAGAAAGTAGCAGACTTTTGTGCTTCCTGCCCTGAGTGTCAGTTGGAGGCCCCCAGAAGTATAACAAGCATTTGTCAATGCCGAATGTTTACTTGCTATTATTAGCATTGGAAATACAGGAGTTAGAGAGATGCACAATAGGAATGGCAGTGAAGTACTGAACTTCACGCCAACCCCACCTTCACCCTGCAGAGATGGACAGGCATTGGGGTATGCATTTGGGTTGTCACCCATAACGTTCATGCCATTTCACTTCACCCCATCCAGCAGACACCGACACGTGTTAAGGTGTGCCTTGGGGTGTTCGGCTTTACAGTCACCCCAGTTCATAAGGACATACTCTGAAATGGGTGCAGTATAGGGAGAATGGGGTGAACTCTGGGGATAAAGAAGCCAAGGCACACCTCGATGCCTGTCACTGACTGCAGGGTGGTGCGGTGGGGGTGGAATGGCATGAGCATTACAGTCGGTAATCCAAAGGCACACACCTGATGCCTGTCAGTCTGTACAGGGTGGGACGTTATGGTTAGATACCCTAATGCCCCGGGCATTTGTTGGTATTTGCACTACAATTTTTCAACATGGCCATTTTGTGACCCCCACCTCATGAATGCATTTGGGACCTCTTCTCATGAACAGTGGCACTGTGAGTTTGTCAGTCTGTCCCAAACTTTGAGTTCCCACAGGACCGTGCCATTGTGCGCCCAGATGTATGAAAACACAGATTGGCCAGCATGTGAAGAATGACAGCTGTACCATTCATAGGGAGGTGTGAGGAGAATGCCAATGTTGAAAATCTGTAGTGAAAATATTAAAAATGCTCAAACGTGTACGTGGAAACTGCACAACGCATGCGTGTAACAGTCATTTAGTGGAATTATTTCACCAAATTTTCAACATAGGCATTTTGTGACCTTTGCTCATGAAGACTGTCATTATGATTTTCTTAATCCATCCTGAACATTGATTTCCTGCAGCAACCACGCTATTCTGTGCCAGATGTGTAAATGCATATTTGGGGCATGATGTGAAAAAATGACAGCTGTACTGTTCATAAGGAGGTCTGAAAATATGCCAATGTTGAAAATCTGGAGTGAAAATACTACAAATTTGTGAAGTTACAAGGGTGTGTGGAAACTGCACAATGCACATTTGTAACACAGTCATTTTATGGACATTTGTCACCAAATTTTCAACATAGGCATTTTAGGACCTCTGCTCATGAACAGAGTCACTGTGATTTTACATACGAACATATGAACTTACGAATCTGCCAGCAGAACACACAATCAGTCTATGTAAGTCTGCCCGAGTGTGCAACTAGCACCCTAGATTGCAGCTGTCCCAGCCTCCTCCCCCTCAGTTCCTCCCCCGCTTGTTCCAGCCCCTGCCCCTGACTCTTCCTCTTGCTTTATCTCACTCCTTAAAGCTATTGACTGTCCTCCATGTTACCACCCCCTCTGGCAGCGCATTCCAACTAGACACCACCCTCTCAGAGAAGTAGTGGCTCCTCATTTCCCTCTTGAAATGTCCCCCTTCCAACCTTAGTCTGTGCCCCCTTGTCTCTCTTCCACTCCTCAGTTTAAACACCCCCTTGGTGCTAGGTTTATTTACCCCTTCAGGTATTTAAATGCTTCAATCATAACCCCCCATCCCTTCTCTCCTCCAGCGTGTACATGTTCACCTCCTTCAGCCTTACTTCATATTCCTTTCCTTCCATCCTCTTTAACATTTTTGTTGCCTTCCTTTGTACCTCCTCCAGTAACTTTATATCTCTCCTCAGGTATGGCCTCCAGTATTGCACACAGTACTCTAGGTGCAGTCAGACCAATGATCTGTAGAGAGGTAGGATCACATCCCTGTGTCTGGATGAGAACCCCCTTGCGATGTAACCCAGGATCCTGTTTGCCTTCGCTGCTGCTCTCCTGCACTGGTCTGAGTTGTTCATGCTCCTAGTTACCAACACCCCTAGGTCCTTCTCCTCCTCATGATCCCCAACCAATAGTCCCTCTTCTGGTTTTTAGCCCTGAAGTGTATCACCTTATACTTCTTTACGTTGGATCCTAGCTGACACTCCACTGACCATGTCTCTAGTTTGGTTAGGTCCCCCTGCAGTTTTTCCCATCCATCCTTCCTTCCTCTTTGTCCACCACCGCACCCAATTTGGTATAATCTGCGAACAGACTATGCTTGCTCCCCACTCCATGTGCTATGTCAGAAATAGAGCCCAAGTAGCACCGGGCCCAGCACTGACCCCTGCGACACCCCGCTTGTCACTGTTCTGGGTGCCGAGAGCTCCCTCACCACCACCATCCTCTGCACCCTCCCCTGTAACCAGTTCTCTATCCATTTAGTCAACTTTTTTCCCCACCCCCCACTGCCATCAGCTTCCTCCCAGTCTCCCATGAGGCACTGTATTGAAGGCCTTACTGAAGTCCAAGTACAGGACATGTACCGCATGGCCCCTATCCAACTCCCTTGTCATCCAGTCATAATACTCTATTAGGTTGGTTTGACAAGACCTCCCTGAGATGAACCTGTGTTGCTGCCCATCTTGGAGGCCATTACTCTCTAGGAATGCCACCAGCCTCTCCTTCAGTATTGCCTCCATAAGCTTACCCACTATAGACATGAGACTTACCAGCTGATAATTTCCTGGCTCCTCCCTAGGCCCACTCTTGTGTATGGGCACCACATGGGCCACCCTCCAGTCCTGGGCACACACCCCATTTGCAGGGAGGTGTTGAACAGATCTGCCAGTGGCTAAGCCAACAGCTCCATCTCCCTCAGCATTCTGGGGTGGATGCCATTGGGACTTGGTGCCTTGTCCATCCTTACTACCCTCAGCCACTCTAGCACCCTGCTCCCAGTGATCACTTTGTCCATCACCCCCCCCCTTTCCCCAGCCCCCCAGCTGATTCTGGTAGTGGACCATCCCTCTCCTTAGTGAAAATGGAGCAGAGGTACTCATTTAGAATTTCCACTTGCTCCTCCCCCTTTTCCACCCAATCCCCTCTCCGCTTTATCCTCATAATATGTTCCTTGCACTTCTTCTTTTCCCTTGACATACCTAAAAAAGTCCTTTTCCCCTCCCTGTATGCCCTGTGTGGACCTTACATAGAAACATAGAAGTTGACGGCAGATAAGGACCGCAAGGCCCATCCAGTCTGCCCATTTCTTTTTCTACCTTATAAATGTACCATCGGCCTTTGCTCTGTCAGTGACCTATCTATTCATAGTCATTTGTATTGCTCCCTTATGCCTATCCCATGCCTGTTTGAAGCCCTGCACTGTATTCATAGCCATCACTTCTTGTGGTAAGCCATTCCATGCATCTACCACCCTTTCTGTGAAAAAGAATTTCCTCACATTCCCCTTAATCGGCCTCCCTCTAATCTCATGCTGTGTCCTCTTGTCCTGCTATTTTCTTATATTTAAACATGTTAGACTCTTTCACCTTGTTTATGCCCTTAAGGTGTTTAAATGTCTCGATCATATCACCTCTCCCTCCTTTGCTCAAGGGTATACATATTGAGCTCTGCTAATCTGTCCTTATATGTCTTCTGATGCAGTCCCTGCACCATTTTGTTGCCTCTTCTGGACTGCCTCAATTTGTTAATGTCCTTGTGAAGGTGTGGCTCCAATACTGCACGCAGTACTCAGATGGGGCCTAACCAATGTCTTGTACAGAGGGATTATTACCTCCTCTTACGACTTGTGATACCCCTACTAATACACCCTAACACCCCCTAGCCTTACCTACTGCTTTAGAGGTCTGCTTGATGATTTTAGGTCATCAGTGATGATGATGCCCAAGTCTCTTTCTTCCTTTGTGACTGCTAGCAACTCCCTCCCAGCCTATAAGTGGCTTCAGGGTTTCTCTTCCTATGTGCATGATTTTGCACTTCTTTGCATTAAATCCCAGTTGCCACTCTTCTGACCATTCTGCTAGTTTATCCAGATCTCTTCTCATTCTGCCCACCCCATCTGGATCATCTACTCTGTTGCAGATCTTGGTGTCATCTGCAAACAGACAAGCCTTACCCTAGTCCATCTCAGAGGTCACTAATGAAGATGTTGAATAGGACTGGCCCCAGGACTGATCCCTGAGGTACCCCACTTGTGACTTGCATCTCTTCTGACTGTATACCATTTACCACCACTCTCTGTTTTCTGCCAGTCAACCAGTTTGCCACCCAGTTGACCAACTTCTGACCCACCCCAGCCTACCTAGCTTATTTATCAATCTTCTATGTGGAACAGTGTCAAAAGCTTTGCTGAAGTCAAGGTAGGCGACATCAACTGCTCCCCTGGTCCACCACTCTGGTTACCCAGTCAAAGAAATCTATGAGATTAGTTTGACAGGACCTTCCTTTGTAAACCCATGCTGTCTTGGATCCTGTGCCCTATGGATTCCAGGTGTTGCACTATCCTTTCCTTAAGGAGTGCCTCCATAATCTTGCCCACTACTGAGGTAAGACTGACGGTCTGTAGTTCCCGCCTCCTCCCTGCTACCACTCTTGTGGAGGGATCACATGAGCCTTTCTCCAGTCTTCTGGGACCTCTCCTGTGCTCAGAGACTCACTAAACAATTCTGCTAATGGCTCTGCTAGTTCCTCCTTTAGCTCCTAGTACCCTGGGATGTGCCATCAGGTCCCATTGCCTTATCCACCCTGAGCTTAGCAAGCTCTTGTAGGACCCTTTCTTTGTGAAGGAGTAGTGCTCACCTCCTCCCCTGTGTCCATGATGCTGAGCTGTGGGCCCTGCCCTACCTTCTCTTCAGTAAATACTGAGCAAAAGTATCTATTTAGGATAGATGCCTTTACAGGGTCCTCCTCCTCACATGCTCCCTTTTCTCCATTAAGCTTAGCAATACCCCTCTGGACTTTCTCCTTTCACTAATGTATCTATAGAAAGTCTTGTCACCTTCTTTTACTGTTCGTGCTAGTGTTTCCTCAGTTTGGGACTTTGCCTGCCTTACTGCCTTACCTGCTTCCCTTAGGCAGTTTGGTATGCCTCCTATCTTCATCCCGCTGTGTTCCCTTATATTTTCTGAAGGCCAGCCTTTTGGCTCTGACCTTTTCTGCTACTATATTTGAGAACCAAAGTGGTTTCCTTCTTCTTTGCACTTCCTTTCTGTCTAACACAATGGGATGTTGCTTCAAGTATTGTATCCTTATGCTTGCCCACTTTGCCTGTACCTCCTCACCTGTGTTCTTTTGCCAGGGCTAGCTTAACTCTGTTGGCCATCTTATCAAAGTCAGCTCCTCTGAAGTCCCATATTTTTGCCTTGAATGGGATGATTTAGATGTAGTAGCAAATTGAACCATACCATGTGATGGTCACTGGCCCCAGGTGACCTTCTACCTGGAGATCTGTGATCCCTCTTTGTTAGTCAGTACTAGATCTAGGATAGCCCTGTCTCTTGTGGGTTGCTGTACCAGTTGTTTGAGGCCCTCCCCTGCAGGAATCCATTATGAGTCTAGTTCTGGCAGATGTTCCTGCTGGTATTGACCAATCTGTATCTGGCATGTTGAAGTCTCCCATTATCAGAACCTCCCCTTTAGCTGTCATGTTTTGTATATCTTCTAACAGTAATGTGTCTATGTCCTCCCTCTGGTCTGGGGGCCTGTAGACAACCCCAGTTCTTATGGCTGTCCCATTACCTGTTTCCAGGTAATGGGACAGCCTGGAGGCCTTAGCTTTTTTCACCCTGCTGGCAACCTTCTTTGACTACTTCCAGAAAGCCTTCTTATCCTCTCCCTTCCCTGTTCTTCTGTACTTCCGGTATGCAGCCGTCCTTGCCCTCACCCCTTGCAGCACTTCCTTGTTCAGCCAGCATGGTTTCTTGCCTCTGCTGTTCTTACTCCTGGCCCTGGTGCAGGCTACTGTGGCCTCTGTTTGCCAAGTCTTTATGACTCCCCACTTTTGTTCTGCATCCATCCCCAGCCTTATATCCTTGAGTCTCCCTTGCAGTATTGCTCCCATCCCCCCAAAGTCCACCCTAATAAAGTCCACCACCTTAGTGCCCATGTCTCCTGTCTCGCTGCCCAGCACGACAATGAGCCACACTGTTTGGTGGTCGCTACCTGCTAGTGGGTCCTCCAACCTTACCTCCCTCACCACCTCCCCATTTGTCAGTACTAGCTCTAGAGTGCTACCAAGCCTTGTAGGCCAACTTACCAATTGAGTCAGAAGGCCGTCCTGGAATGCAGCAAGGAGCACCTGCTCCCTGGTACTGCTAGTGGCCGGGGTGCTCCAGTCAACCTGTGGTAGCTTAAAATCCCCCACTATCATCACACTCCCTCTTTTACACACCATCCTTATCTGCTCTGCCAACGCCCCATCCAGTTCCCCGGTTTGGGCTGGAGGTCTGTACGCCACTCCCAGCCTCAGCTTTCTGCCCTTGGAGTCCAGGAGCTGCACCCAAAGTGCTTCTGTCCTCTCCTCTTCTCCCTCATCCCTTATGCATTTAATCCCTTCCCTCACATAGAGTGCAACCCCCCCCCCAACCACCCGATCCCTCCTGTATTCCCAAATTGCCAAGTACTAATCATGGTACTTTGTGGCCCAAGTCTCTGTCACTGCAGCAATGTCCACCTTCCGCTCTGAAAGAAGTGCCTGAAGCTCTGCAATTTTGTTCCCCAGGCTTCTTGCATTGAGAGAGACCACCTTTCACCCATACCCCTCCTTCTCCTCACTCTTCTCCTCCTCCTCCTTGGTCTGTGTCCCTCCTCCCGGTAGTCCATACCCTTTCTCCTCCTTATTCTTATTGGGTGGTGGTGCCTTCTGTATTACACTCAGACCACTCTGCCCGCCGTCTCACCGGGTTACTACACCTCCGTCTTTACCTATATCTAAGGGGGTGAGCTCATTAGGCTCCCCTGTTCGGACTGTTCTACTAAACTCAGTCTTTTGGAGATCCCCCCACTAGTTTAAATCCACCTTTGTAGAGATATGGCCCTCTAAGCCTGCCTTTAATACTCCCTTCCCTTCCTACTCAAGTGTAGCCTGTCCCGTGCATACAAGTCACTATTCCCCCAGACCCTACCCCAGTTAGTTACTAACCCATCATTTTTGGTGTGGCACCAATCCCTGAGCCACTTGTTGAACTCCTCAATCCTACCCTTCCTCCCCATGCTTGCACATGGTACTGGGAGTACCTCCGAGAATGCCACCGACTCCCCCAACCCCTCACACTGCCTGCCCAACTACTCGAACCTCCCCCTCACTACTTCCACAGTCTCCCCTGCCAAGTCATTTGTACCTGCATGCAACACTAAATGAGGTTTTTTCCTCCCCCTTGCTGCACACTTGAGCAGTGCCTGCCCTGCCCCTCCTGCAGTCAACCTGGGGATAGTTCAACCCAAATATGGCTGTGCCTTCCCCCTTCCACCCCATCTCACCCTTTTCAGTATAGAATCCCCAGGATGAGTACCCCCATCCTTACCCCCTTTCCCTTCTAATGCCCCTGCCACCACCCCAGTATTTTTTCTTCCCTGCCTCTTACCCCCACCAGATGCACCCTCTGTGACTTCTGTATCAGTACCACCTACTTCCACCTCACCCCTTTTCTCTGCCTTATTCCTCCCATCCCCTTTGAACCTCTTGCCAGCCTGACTACTTCCTGCTGGGCTTCCCATGTTGACCTCCCCATCTCCCCTGCTGATTTCCAACCCTTCTCCTATCCCGCTGTTGTCGATTTACAGCCCCCATACCGTTCTACCCTGATAGTGATGCCCCTTCCATCCTTCCTCCTTCCCGTAGCCTTCTCTCCTCCAGTCACCACCCCCTCCTTCCTTCCTTACTAATACCCCTTCTATCCTTTCATCCTCGCTATCTCTTCCCCTACCTGTTACCATCCCTCTCATGCCCTGCTTGTCCTTCCCCCTTCAGTATGTTCCTGCTCCCCCCCTCTCTCCCATAGCAGAGGCTTGAATCTATTCCTAGTCAATACCCCTCCTACATCTCTTCCCCCTATCGGTTCCCCCTCCTACTTGTTCCCCTCCGTGCCACCCCTGGTCCCACCCCTGCTCCCTCCCTACCTGCAGCCATCTGCTCTCTCCCCTTGTACTCCTCGTGGTCTCTTTCTCCTCCATCAGGAGGCCCCCCTCACCTCGGCACCCCTCCTTCTTCTCTCTTTTCTGCTAGTGCCTCTGATACTGGGGTCGGTTTCAGTCCCTAGTTGTTCTTTCTCTGTCCCCCCTTGCCATCCCCTATCCCCCCCAGACAGGATGCCTACCATACTCATCTGCCCTGCCACTTAGACTCGTCCCTAACCTCCACAGTTCCTCCCTCAAACTAGCCAGTTGTGTACAGACCATACACCCCCACCGTCCTCCAAGCTCAGTCCAGGATAATGGCGGACCCACACCATGTACACCCCACCACCCTTCCAAAGATGCCCACCCTATTGACATGTGGCACCTGCCCCATTTTGGCCCCCATGTTATGTTATGGGCTCTTACTCCCAGTTTCTGTACCCTACTTCAACTGTTAGGCCCCTATTTACTCAAATTCATAGCCCTCCCACTCTAGTCCTCCTACTGCCCCCTTGCCAACTGGGTTAATTCAGTCTCAAATCTTATCCATTAGATACTGTATTACTGTAGCAATCCTAAAGCCTCCTTGTCAGTTTTTCACCCCTCAGCTACCATACCTTTTGTTCTCAGCTCATATATAGTTTCACTTAGCCCAGGCAGAAATACTGTTGCACTCCAAATATTACTTAGCTCTGTTAGAGAAATAAACAGAACAAATAAATGTGTATTATTACAGCAATCCTAACAATATCGCTCAGTACTTAGCTCAGTTAGAGAAATAAACAGAACAACTCAATCTGTATTATTACAGCACTCCTCAAAGTATCCAATCATTGCTTTGTCTCCACTCCAGAGACCCTGCTGTAATATAGGACCACATAGGACACTCAGCGGGAGGGTGGGCAACTCTAAAGTCCTGGCAGAGCTCCATTGAGCTCACTCACTCCCCCTCTCTCAGTCACTCGTTCTGTTTTTCCTGGTGCTGCAGGCTGCCCTTTTGTACTGGGCTCCTGCCTGCATTGGCACCTTTTTCTGCCCACAAAGAAATCTGCAGCAGTCCTGACAGAGCTATGTTGAGCTCACTCACTCCCTCTCTCACTCGCCCATTCTGTTTCTCCTGGTGCTGCAGGCTGCTATTTTGTACTGGGCTTCCGCATGCATTGACACCTTTTTCTGTCCATAAAGAAATCTGCAGCAGTCCCGGCAGAACTCAGTTGAGCTCGCTCACTCCGCCTCTCTCACTCGCTCGCTCTGTTTCTCCCCGGCGCTGCAGGCTGCCCTTTGTACTGGGCCCCTGCCTGCATTGGCACCTTTTTCTGCCCACAAAGAAATCTGCAGCAGTCCCGACAGAGCTCATTTGAGCTTGCTCACTCCCCCCTCTCTCACTTGGTCAATCTTAATCTGTCCCAAATACTGATTTCCCATAACGACCGCGCTATTCTGCGCCGGAAGTATGACAACACATTTTGGCCAGGATATAAAATATGACAGCTGTACTGTTCATAAGGTGGTGTGAAAAAATGCAGTGTTGAAAATCTGGCATGAAAATATTACAAATTTGCGAAGTTACAAGGGTGCGTGGAAACTGCGCAATGCACACTCGTAACACAGTCATTTTATGGACTTTCATCACCAAATTTTCAACAAAGGCATTTTAGGACCTCCACTTCATGAACAGTGTCACTGTCATTTTCTTAATCTGTCCTGAAAACTAATTTCCCACAGTGACCACGCTATTTTGCGCTGGAAGTGCGAAAATGCATTTCGGCCAGGATGTGTAAAATGACAGCTGTACTGTTCAAAAGGAGGTGTGGAAAAATGTCAATGTTGAAAATCTGGAGTGAAAGTATCACATATTTGCGAAGTTATGAGCGTGCGTGGAAACTGCGCAACACACGCTCATAAAATTGTAATTTTGTGGATTTCTTTCACCAAATTTGCAACATAGGCTTTTTTTTAGAGCCCACCTCATGAACAGTGGCACTGTCATTTTATTTATCAGACCCAAAAGGTGATTCTGTGCGTTAACCGTGAAATCACCTTTCGGGATCGAATAATGCCATGACAGTGACTGAATTCATGAGGAGGGGTTCCAGTAACCCCAAGTTGAAAATGTGGTGCCAAAATTCCCAAAAATGCCAGAGATATGCACCAAAGTTGAAAAAAAACCCCTGTTTATGCCATTATACAGCTTGCCGGCATTTATTCAGTTTGCGGTCAGCTTTGAAGAGTGTAGACATGTTCCCGGTCCTCCGAAGATCATCGCGCCAGGCTCTGGAGGTAGGTATGGGGTGAGGGGAAGTGTGGGGATGCAGGGTGCTCAGAAGTTGGGTATGGGTTTGCGGGAGGGGCAGGAGAGACCGCAAGGGACTGTTTTCTTGTTTTACAGGAAAAAAGAAGAAAGACGAGGGTCGGTTTTCTTTTTTTGCAAGTGTTGTTTGGTACACTGGGATGGGCTCCCAGTGTACCACCTGCATTTGTGGGGAGGGGGACCGAAGTTGACAAGGATTGGGTCCCCCGTCGGCACAGAAATGATTTGGGAGGGGTGCATGATGCCGAGGGGGATTGGGCACCCCCTTGGCAAGTGGAAGTGGGAAGGGGGACTGAAGCCAATGGGGATTGGGCCCCTGTCAGCACAGAAATGAATGGGGGGTGCATGATGTCGAGGGGGATTGGGCACCCCCTCAGCACAGGCAAACATGACAGTGGGGTCATTATCCTCACAGGGATTGGGCTCCCCCATCTGCAAATTAAACTGGGAAGGGGGGACTGAAGCCGATGGGGATTGGGGCCCCCATTGGCAAAGAAAGACTGTCTTGGTGGGCGCTTGATGTCGAGGGGGATTGGTTACCCCCTTGGCACAACAAATTGGGGGGCATTATGCCAATGGAGTGGGCTCCCTGTTGGCAAATGTTACACTAGTCAAGGCACCGCCCTGCAATGACGGGTCATTTCCTCATAGCAGCGGAATGGCTGACGCTGCATTGACGAGGCAGTCCCTCATTGCAGTGGTGAAATCATTTCAACTTGTTGGCACTTTTAGAAACCAATGTCATCAGCACAGTGTGCCTGCATTGGTCCACCAGTGCCAAACCTCCAAATGCAGTGCCGCCATTGGCTGCCACAGTGCCGCACCTCCACAATCAGCTTCTCTCCTAAACTGCTGCATAACATTGCTTTTGCATGCGCACAAGTAAACATAAAAAGGTCCCCATTGACCCTATGCCCATAATAGACACCACGTTTGAAAGAACTGAGGTTCATACGATGGGATCCTTGATAAAAAGTACATCTGCGTATCAGTATATACTGGTTATATTGGATTATGCCACCTGTTACCCCGAGGCTATATTCCTACATTCCCCTACAGCCTGATCAGTGGCAAAGGAACTGATAAAAGTATTTTCCTGATTTGGACTGCCGAAGGAGACGCTAACAGATCAAGGCACCAACTTGATGTCAAAATGCATGAGGAAGGTGTGTGCTTTACTGAAGGTTAAGTCCATCTGGACATCAGTGTATCACCTACAGACCGATGGCTTAATGGAACACTTTAATAAATCATTAAAAGGTATGCTGTCTAAATTCTTGTCAACTAAGGTGAAAAACCGTGATGATTTATTACCCTATTTAATGTTTGCCATTTGGAAGGTGCCACAGTAGTCCACTGGGTTTTCACCCTTTGTACTGTTGTATGGGCACCAACCTTGAGGGATACTGCATCTCATAAGAGAGCAAGGCACCAGGACCAAGGGGGCCAGGCTACAGGAGTTCAGGTGTTGTGACAGAGCACTCCTGCTGTTGTCTAGCTCTGAGAGTAAACTCCTAGCTGAATGGCAGGGAGTATATGAGGTCCTCAACAAGGTGGGGCCAGTTGACTACGAAGTCTTACAACTGGACAGAAAAAAAGGAAAACAAATTCACTATGTCAGTTTGTTGAAACCCTGGAAAGACAGGGAGGTATTGCTCATTGACCCAAAATATCCTAAAGGGTCTTCAAGTTCAGTTATGGAAGAGGACATTGATGATGGAACCCTGGAACCAGGACCTAAGATTGTAAACAAACTGAGTGCCATCCCACTGGATGACCAGCTTAACCAGATGCAAAAGCAAGAAGCCCAGGTGCTGGTAGAGGATTTTTGGGATGTATTCTCCCCAAAGCCAGGAGGAACCCATGAGATTCAGCACCACATAGATACAGACCTAACTGTCTGGATCTGCTGTCAACTGTAGAGACTACTGGAAAGAATCCAAGAGACATTACTGGAGGTAATCCAGTCTATACTAGAGCTGGGAGTCACTGAGGATTCCCAGAGTGAATTGTCTAGCCGTACCTTGCTAGTTCCAAAACCAGACAGGAACATCTGGTTTTATATAGATTTCTGTAAAATTAATGCTGCCTCCAAGTTCAGTGCATACCCTATACCAAGGGAAGACACATTTTTGAACTGACTGGGGAAAGCTCATTACATTATTACATCATTACATTATTACACTGGACCTGACCAAATGGTATTGGCAAATAGCGTTAACCCCTGAGTCCAGTGGGAAAACGGCCTCTGTAACCCTATTTTGTTTGGCCCCTTATAAGGTTCATTGGTCACCTAAGTATCTCAGGGCATTTCAGGCCATCAAAAATGTGCAGTGTGTATTGATAAACCTCATGTATTCCAAGAAATTTGGCAGAGTTAGGTGACATATAAACTAGACATCAACACCACCATTGTGCCTTAAAGAGCAGCTGACACCTTCAGGCCAACTTTAACAAAACACAATATTTAGACACAGTTCAAATTATTTTTCACATTAGTTTTGCATTTTCTTGCCACATTATTTATTATTGAAGTCATTTGCATGAAAACAGAATCTTTGCTTCTGAAGTGTTCATCTAGTTTTATTACTTTCTTCCTACCTGAGGTCATAATGCACTGCTTGTGACATCACAGTTACTCCCATGGGAACAGATTGTGATGTCACAACAGAGCACTATAACTTGAAGTAGGGAGTAAGCTATAGAAGCAGGTGAACACTGAGAGATAAAGATCATGTATTCATAAAAATTTCCTCAATACACAACGGGGAGGAGAAATCTATAGAATACATATGGAATGCAAGAAAAATTGTACTGAATTATTATGTTCTTCAAAGTTTTCATTGAGGTGTCAGCAGCTCTTTGGAGACACCATGAACTCTGTTGGCCTGACATTTTGATTAGTGGAAAATGTAAACCTATCGGATAACACAGGACAACCTAAAGGAAAGTTTTAGTACTGAACTGGAAAAATAAGATGCAGTAAATGAATGTTATTGCTCTTGAAAATGAGAGATGTATTAGCAGGGAAACGTAAAAATACAACACTGTTCAGTGCCTGAGGAAGTGGCAATAGCCACTGTAACTCCCCCTGCAAATGGGGGTTCCCAAAAGACTTCCAGGAGCTTGCTTGAATGCTCTGAGCCTGAATGGTGTTTGGCGTTTAAGCCATTTATCTGTGAGTGTTTTTAGAGCCTCTGGTACTGTCTCTTTAAGAGCTGTCTGCTTGCAGACATAATTAGTTTGTATAGGGGGGACTGTGTGTTTCTCTGCTTGAATTCCACTTGAGCTGAAGCCAATTCACTCCATTTTTGCAGTCACTAGGAGTGCAAAGGGAACCTATCTGAAAGATGTAACTGTTTGCCAGAAATCATAAGAGTAATAATGAAAATACAGTTTGTCTAACCTGCTTTTCTTTGCAATCAGAACTGTGTTTGCCTAGTTCCCCATTCTAGTTTTGAACTGCTGAACTGGACCAATCAGTGTGGGTTAAGGGAGCTCTAAAATGGTGCCTGTGGACGAATCAGAACTTGACTGTAATCTGAGCCAGCCACAAGAGGATTGTATGGGCAGTGACTCTGGGAAATGTAGTTTGGACTTCGTGCCTTTTGGACCAACAGGGGAGTCTATTGTGAGTGACAGCCAATCCAGCCAAGAACTGGGAGGAACTCAAAGGAAGTGCCCGGTTTTGTCTGCTGGAGTTTCAGTTTAGCTCTGGCAGTGAAGAGGAAGGAGCCCTGTGTTCTTCGGTGCGCAGTTTTAGCCGGGAAACGAAGGTAAGGCCCCAGTTTCGGTCTGCAGCTTGTGCAGCTGCTTGTTCGGACTGAACCGTCCTGTGAAGAGAATCAAAGGAGATCTGAAGAGTAGAAACCAGGCTCACCCTGTAGAAGACTGGAGAAATTGCTGAATCGCATTCGGTCTGTCAGAAACTGAATCTGCTGTGTGTTCTCCCGGGTATTGTGCAGTAATTGCGATCGGGATAGAGAAGCAGCCTGCCTGGTATAGTACTTTCTTTTTCCATATAAATGTGTGTAGTGCTTGTGGGGACTCGCGTTTCAAATCCCCAGTACAGTGAATTGAGTGCATGAAGCTGCAAGTAAACCCCAGCTTAATCCAGACTACATCCATTTGCTCTGAAATGCCGTGGGGTCCAGTCACAAGGACCTTGTCCACATGGTCTGCTCCTTCTGGCAATCCAGGACAATCTGCCTTCCATTCAGTTTCAGCATTGAATTTGTGAGTACAAATCAGGGTAGCTCCCTGCCATCATCTAATTGCAAGTGTTCCATCTGATTACTTTTCCTTTCTTTCTCCACGAACTGAGCCTACCGGCTCCGGATTACAATTTGGGCATTGTGCATGCATTTTCCATCTTCAGGGCCTCAACCAGCTGCACCAAATAGGCTAGCCTCTTATTGCCTGGGTACCCAGTAAGAGTGACATTGGGACATTTGGGATTCTGAAATATGTGCACAGTACTGTGATTATTATTGCGTTTAAACTAATTAACCTGATTTCCCCCTGTCCTTGTTATATCCCCCTAAATAAATCAGATCTGTTTGTTTCAGCAAAGTTACACTGCCTGAGGTATTTGTTTATGTTAACATATTGTACTGTGATTTTTGCACTGTATCATCTTGTTTTACAGGAGGTCCCCAGAGTCACACTGATTGAACCAATCCTGGGGGTAAGTGTATATTGCAAGGGTACTGTGATTGATTTGTGTGGGCCACTAGTGGGAAGAAAGGGGGGTTGCAGTGACCCAGAGGGCTGTGACCAAGTCATATCAGACTGCCTTAACCCCGACCTCTGGGTGGAGGCATCTGCCATTGGATCCAGGCCCCTCAACCTGTTAGTGGCAAATCAGACAGGGGTAGTAGCCCTTGGGATGGTGCCTCCTGTGGGGTCACATCTTGGAGGCACCGCTGGGATTAGTGTCCTTTAGTGATCACATTTATGAATTACTGTTAAAATATAAATGGATACCCCAACAGAAGTGGCTGTACACCAGCTGGTGAAGTGGTGCACTGGGGAGGAGATCTACTCCCAAAATGCTATACTTATCTTGGATATCCCGCTGGGTACCAGTACGGACACTGTAGAGGGAGTACTTTCCAAGGTTGAATGTTTACGAGACCCTGTGGTAGAGGGGCGACAGGCTGATCTGCTCACCCAAACTTTCATTGCCCTAATAGAGTGTAAGGACCCTGTAGACAGTTCTAAAGTGCCACAGACTGTTACCCCTGTGGGAAACCCTCACTGTCTGGAGAGTGATAACCAAAGACTGTAAAGACCCCAAGGAGAACAAGCCTCCCCCATATCTGAAACTTTTGAGGAGAAATTTGCTAAATTGTTGTTGGGGAAAGGGAAAACTGTGGAGGATTTAAAGAAACTATTATTGCCACCTGAGAATGTTCCTCCACCAACACCCTCTTCCTCTCCAGCACCTGTTATTGCCTCTCCTTCTGTGCCAGTGCAAGCCCCCATGTCTGTACCTGCCAATAGTTATGACTCTTACCACAGGTTGAGAATTTTCTCTGGCACCCTCCCCACCCCACAAGAGGAGGATAATTGGGAGACCTGGATAGACTGTGTTGCCTCTTTGGTATCTGAGTGGCGGTGTGCAGAGGCTGAGAAATGAAAAAGAATCCTGGAGAGCTTGAGAGATCCCGCTCTGGAAGCCATTAAGTCTTTGAGGTCCACAAACCCTGAGGCATCTGCCCCAAAGTATCTAACTGCACTTGAATGCAATTTTGGGAGTATTGAGTCAGGTGAGAGCTTGATGTGGAAGTTTCAAGGTACAAAACAATGGCCAGGGGAAAGTTTATCTGCATATGTTACTCGCCTGGAAGGAGCGCTACAGAGGAGGACCTACGGAAAGGGGTGGCCGCCAGTGACTTAAACGTGTGAGGTTGGGGCACATATTGCAACATGCAAAGCACTCAAAATTGCAGCTCCTTCAGTTGAGGCTTCTATGACAGGAGAGGTAACCCACCGGATCATTGTGATTTGATGAAAGAAATCCGGGAAGTTGAGGAGGAGGAGGATTTCTCAGAGCCCTGCGTAGTTGTAGCTGCTACAACCTCTGCTCCAAGGGTGGGGTCGGCTGCTGACGGCCAGGGATCACTGAAAACCCATGATGAAAGTCAAGGATTAAGTGCCTGCCAAACAGGGATGGTTGTAAACACCTCGCACTGGGAGGAGTTGCTGAGGGAGATTAGGAAAGTAATAGACAGTCTCATCATGAAGGATACTCCTATGAGCATGGGCACTGACACTTGCCCGACTGCTTCTGTTATGGGGGTTGGGGTGCCCACCCAGGCACCTCATGTTGACCACAGTTCAAAGCTTGATGCATTGACTATGGAAGTGAGGGAATTGAAGAGATGTCTCCAAATGTCCAACCCACCACCGGCTGAGGTGGCACCAAGGTTTTCTATCGATAGTACCAATGCTGCAGCCCCCACAGTGATGCCTCAGTCACCCCAAACTTCAGCATATATATTTTGCCATAATTGTGAGAAGGATGGGCACATGAAGAGGAAATGCCGGTCTCAGAAAGACTTAGAGAGAGTGGTGAGCCGGCTACAAGGAGAACTTCGGAGAACAAGTCAGTGGTTAGGAGGTGCACGAAATGGTCCCAGTGAGGGTCCCAAAAATGCTAACTCATGTCCCTCTGTGGCAAGGTCAGTTGCCCAGGCCCCGCTACCACCTCCTCCAGACTGGTTCAGAATAGTGGGTCCCTCCATGGAGACCACTGTAAAGGTGAATGGAGTGTCTACAAGAGCTGTATTAGACAGTGGCTCCTAAGTGACAATTATGTTCCAGGATTGGTATCAGAAGCATTTGTCAGATGTACCCTACAACCATTAGAAGAACTGCATGTATGGGGGTTAAGGAGAAGGCCTACCTCACTCCGGTATATATAGAATTTGGCTGTCTTTCCCACCCTCTGTGGTTGGAATGGCAGAGCAAGTAGAGACCCTGGCCTTAGTGGGTCCCCCTACTGGACTGTATGATGGGGTTCCTTTACTAATTGGGACTAATGCACATATGTTTGGACGGCTGGCACAGTTGTGTTATGAAAAACAGGGGTCAAGGACTAGTAGAGCTTTAAGAATTCCGGTCTTGATCAAGAAGGCCTATGAGGCACAGAGAGATGCTGACAAAGTGGAACCAGAGGAACCGGTTGGAGTTGTCTGGAAAAAGGATCCTGAGTCTCTGATCCTGGTGCCAAATGCCCAGTGTACCCTCCAGGGGAAAGTCCGTATCAGAAAGGATGTCAAGAATAAAATATTAATGTTGGACGCACCAGGCGATGGAAAATTGCCGGAGGGACTGCTGGTCAAGCCTAGTATTTTGCCTGCTAGAGCCCATGCTTATGCCAGAAGGGTAATGGTTCAAGTTCATAATGGCGTCTGACAGAGAGATTCGAGTAAATAGAGGTTGCACCCTGGCTAATGTGCATTGTGCAGACACTGCAGTGCTACCCAGCAGCAAGAGTTCGGGGAAGAATGACAGAGTAACGCCTGACTTGTTTTATTTCGGTGACTCCCCGTTGCCAGCTGAATGGAAAGTGAGGATCAGTGAGAAGCTTGCCCAGAAAGGCCAGGTGTTTTCTTTAAAGTAATGGGATGTAGGATGCATGCAGGGAGCTGAGCACCATATCCGGCTGCATGACAAAAGACCATTTCGTGAGAGGTCTCGACGCCTGGCACCTGCTGACATAGATGATGTGAGACGGCATCTGCAAGAGATGTTAGCTGCTGGTGTAATACAAGAATTCAGAAGCCCCTATGCTTCACCCATTGTGGTAGTGAGGAAAAAGAATGGGACAGTAAGGATGTGGGTGGATTATCGCACCTTAAACCGGCGGACTATCCCTGATCAGTACACAATGCCCCACATTCAGGATGCTTTGAACTGCCTAAACGGGAGCAAGTGGTTCTCTGTACTGGATCTCCGCAGTGGGTACTACCAGATCCCGATGGCCCCAGAGGACCGTGAGAAGACAGCCTTTATCTGTCCGCTTGGCTTCTATGAATTCATGAGGATGCCTCAAGGATTTTAGGTGCCCCAGCCACTTTTCAACAATTGATGGAGCGTGTAGTGGGGGACATGAACTTACCAGAGTGCCTGGTATACCTAGATGATGTTATTGTGTTTGGCAGCTCACTGGAGGAACATGAGAGCTGATTATTTAAGGTATTGGACTGACTGGAAGACTTTGGCCTTAAACTGTCCATTGATAAGTGTCAATTCTTTCAAACATCAGTAAAGTATGTGGGACACATAGTATCCACCGAGGAATAGAGATCGACCCAAGTAAGTTGAGGCCTTGACCACCTGGCCACAGCCCAAAATCTAAAAAGAACTGCAAAGATTCCTGGGATTCTGTGGTTATTATCGGTGTTTCATCAAGGACTATTCAAGAGTGATCCGCCCTTTACTTAACCTTACTCAAGGGTATCCCCAGCCCACAAAGAATACAAAAAGTCAGCGTCCCTCAAGACTGAAAGAGTGTATTTTCATCCGAGTGAAGTATTTGGGGCCCGCTGGACTCCTGATTGTGAGACTGCTTTTCATGAGATCATATATCAACTTACCCACGCTCCAGTGCTGGCCTATGCCAATCCAAGAAAACCTTATGTCCTGCACACTGATGCTAGCTTGCAAGGGTTGGGGGCTGTGTTGTACCAAGAGCATGAGAATGGCCTGAGACCAGTGGCCTTTGCTAGTAGAAGCCTGACCCCATCCGAAAAGAACTATCCTGTACATAAGTTAGAGTTCCTAGCTTTGAAGTGGGCTATTGTTGACCAATTCCATGAGTACTTGTATGGGGCTAAAATACCAGTAAAAACTGACAATAATCCTTTGACCTATGAGCAGACCTCAGCTAAGATGGATGCCACTGGCCATTAGTGGCTTTCTGCATTATCTACATACGACTATGCTGTTGAATACCGAGCAGGCCTGAACCACATAGATGCTGATGCTCTCTCCTGGAGGCCTGTTTCCCAGAATGACTGGGTCAGATTGGCAGAACCTGATATTCGGGCACTCTGCCAGAAGTTTGACAGGGAGGTACAAATGTCCACGGATGCAGTGGACTGCATGGTGGATTGCTTGGGACCCTCTGAGAATTGCATACCTGCTGCTTATTGCCACTTTTCTGCAATAGACATTGGTGTACTGCCTCAGCTGGACAATGACAGTATTCAGAGGGCTCAATCCCGTGATCCCATGATCAAATCAGCTTTAGAAGCCCTCTATGCAGGAAAAGATGTGTCCAAATTATGCTCCACTGATTTGAGAACTGCATTGTTATACAAAAGGAAGGTCCTAAGTTGAAACTGATCAATAGACTGTTATACAGAGAAACAGTAGACAGAGGGGGACAAGTAGACAAACAACAACTAGTGCTGCCCACTGCCTTTCGAGACTCAGTACTGAGGTCCTTGCACAACCACATGGGGCACCTTGGTATAGACAGAACACTTGACTTGGTGAGATCCAGATTCTATTGGCCTAAGATGGGGGCTGATGTGGAGCAACACATTTGAACTTGTAGTCACTGCTTACAGAGGAAAGCTTTGCCCCAGAGGGCTGCCCCCCTTGTTAACATCACCACCAGTGCACCCAAAGAAATATCAGTAATGTGCAGGTGGTCGCTGACCATTTTACGAGATATGCCCAAGCTTTCCCCACCAAAGACAAGAAAGCATCCACTGTGGCCAAAGTACTTGTAGAAAACTTTTTTGTTCACTATGGGGCTCCACAAAGAATCCATTCTGATCAAAGGAGAGACTTTGAGAGTCGTCTGATCAAAGAGATGCTTTCTCTGTGGGGAGTGCGAAAGTCTAGAACCACTCCTTACCACCCTCAGGGGACCCACAGCCTGAACGTTTCAACTGCACTTTGCTATATATGCTAGGCACCCTACACCCAAAGGACAAGCCTAGATGGAGCCAACAAATTAGCACCCTGTTACATGCTTATAACTGCACCAAAGTGATGCCACTGGGTTCTACCCTACCACCTGATGTTTGGAAGAGAAGCTCGACTGCCAGTAGATGTGTGTTTTGGGGTCTCTCCTGATGGGGTTCAAGCTGACAACTATTTTACAGTATGTGCAAAGTTAAAGGCCCAGCTAACTCATGCGTACCAACTGGCTCAAACCATGGCTGCCAAAAGAAATCTGGCCAACAAAGAAAGGTATGATAAAAAGGTGAAAGCACAGGAACTCCAGGAGGGAGATCGGGTACTGCTAAGAAATCTGGGACTGCATGGCAAAGACAAGATTGCTGACAGATGGCACCATCTCCCTCACACTGTAATGGGCAAACTAGATGATCTGCCAGTGTACAAAGTAAGACCTGAGAATAATTCAAAAGATGTAAAAACAATGCATAGAAATCATTTACTGCCCATTGGACAAATCTTGATTGAGTCTTAGCCCCCAAGAGATGTCCCCTCTGGACCAGTGACTAGAGCTGCTGCTAAGAAAAGATCAAGAAAGTCTGCACCTACAGAAGCTGAGTTAAAGTGTTCCCCTCCACAAGTCCCAGTTGAGCATGACTGTCAGTCCATATCAGAAGAAAGTGAGTGTGACTTTGAATACTACCCTTCTTATGAACTGAGTCAATTGTTTCGGGGCAATCCCCTAGTCAATACTGGAGACGAAGCTGGGCCTTCTGGACTGTCTAAGCCCCCAGCTTCGTCCCTGGAGCCAGTGCTCCCGGAAAGTGAAGTGCAAAGCATCAGGTCAGATGAAATGGAATCATTGTGTATGGTTGAACTGTTTGAGCTTTCAGGGGAGGAAAATGATGGAGTGGGACAGACTGGTGATACACCAGAACAAGAAGAGTATTTTGAGTACCCTGATGGTCTACTGCCAGTGTCCAAAAGCTCTCTATGTGAGCCAAATGTTGTGGACTCAGAGACTGTAACTCCTGGAGCTGAAAGTGCCCCAAGTTCTAGCCTCTCTACCCCCTTGGAGACTCCCCTGACAAGTGAGGACAATACTGAAAATGAGGCTCAGAGTGTAGAGACTGTAACAGTTCCCCCTAGAAAGACTGGTAGAGCTGTAAAGCCTGTGGTGCATCTCAGTTATGATTCTCTTGGGAGGCCTGTGGACTTGCCTCTCAATGTTGTCCATAAAGGAGTGTATGTGTCCCCGAGCTCATTGCCCAAACTGAGCGTCAGTGCTAACTCCAAGTTACTTGTGTTACCCTCTAGGTATTGTGCCCTTGCCCCGTCCAGCCCCAAGGTAACTGATAGGAAAGGGCCCCCCTCTCTTCAGGTTTCATGTACAAGAGGTAATAACCTGAGTTATGGTACAATGTGTGTGTAATACTGTGTAAAGAGTGATGTACGGCAACGTTTCAGAAATATGTTCCTGGTAAAGTGATATATTGACTGATGATTACATGTGTGAGCCTAATGCAAATGTATATGGTTGCAATTGAAACTTATAGGGGTACTTGCTTGACACGATGTCAAGCTTTCCCAGGCCAGGAAGGGTGTAACCCCCTGCAAATGGGGGTTCCCAAAAGACTTCCAGGAGCTTGCTTGAATGCTCCGAGCCTGAATGGTGTTTGGCGTTTAAGCCATTTATCTGTGAGTGTTTTTAGAGCCTCTGGTACTGTCTCTTTAAGAGCTGTCTGCTTGCAGACATAATTAGTTTGTATGGGGGGGACTGTGTGTTTCTCTGCTTGAGTCCCACTCGAGCTGCTGCCAATTCACTCCGTTGTCACTAGGAGTGCAAAGGGAACCTATCTTAAAGATGTAACTGTTTGCCAGAAATCATTTAGAGTAATAATGAAAATACAGTTTGCCTGACCTGCTTTTCTTTGCAATCAGAACTGTGTTTGCCTAGTTCCCCATTCTAGTTTTGAACTGCTGAACTGGACCAATCAGTGTGGGTTAAGGGAGCTCTAAAATGGTGCCTGTGGACGAATCAGAACTTGGACTCGTAATCTGAGCCAGCCACAAGAGGATTGTATAGGCAGTGACTCTGGGAAACGTAGTTTAGACTTCGGCGCCTTTTTGGACCAACAGGGGGAGTCTATTGTGAGTGACAGCCAATCCAGCCAAGAACTGGGAGGAACTCAAAGAAAGTGCCCGGTTTTGTCTACTGGAGTTTCAGTTTAGCTCTGGCAGTAAAGAGGAAAGGAGCCCTGTGCTCCTTCGGTGCGCAGTTTTAGTCGGGAAACGCGTGTAAGGCCCCAAGTTTCGGTCTGCAGCTTGTGCAGCTGCTTGTTCAGACTAATCCGTCCTGTGAAGAGAATCAAAGGAGATCTGAAGAGTAGAAACCAGGCTCACCCTGTAGAAGACTGGAGAAATTGCTGAATCGCGCTCGGTCTGCCAGGAACTGAATCTGCTGTGTGTTCTCCCGGGTATTGTGCAGTAATTGTGATCGGGATAGAGAAGCAGCCTGCCTGGTATAGTACTTTCTTTTTCCATATAAATGTGTGTAGTGCTTGTGGGGACTCACATTTCAAATCCCTGTACAGTGAATTGAGTGCATGAAGCTGCAAGTAAACCCCATCTTAATCCAGACTACATCCATTTGCTCTGAACTGTCGGGGTCCAGTCACAAGGACCTTGTCCACGTGGTCTGCTCCTCCTGGCAATCCAGGATAATCTGCCTTCCATTCAGTTTCAGCATTGAATTTGTGAGTACAAATCAGGGTAGCTCCCTGCCATCATCTAATTGCAAGTGTTTCATCTGATTACTTTTCCTTTCTCCATGAACTGAGCCTACCGGCTCTGGATTACAATTTGGGTATTGTGCATGCATTTTCCATCTTCAGGGCCCCAACCAGCTGCACCAAATAGGCTAGCCTTTTATTGCCTGGGTACCCAGTAAAAGTGACATTGGGACATTTGGGATTCTGAAATATGTGCACAGTATTGTGATTATTAATGCGTTTAAACTAATTAACCTGATTTCCCCCTGTCCTTGTTATATCCCCCTAAATAAATCAGATCTGTTTGTTTCAGCAAAGTTACACTGTCTGAGGTATTTGTTTATGTTAACGTATTGTACTGTGATTTTTGCACTGTATCATCTTGTTTTACAGGGAGTCCCCAGAGTCACGCTGATTGAACCAATCCTGGGGGTAAGTGTATATTGTAAGGGTACTGTGACTGATTTGTGTGGGCCACTAGTGGGAAGAAAGGGGGGTTGCAGTGACCCAGAGGGCTGTGACCAAGTCATATCAGACTGCCTTAACCCCGACCTCTGAGTGGAGGCACCCACCATCGGATCCAGGCCCCTCAACCTGTTAGTGGCAAATCAGACAGGGGTAGTAGCCCATGGGATAGTGCCTCCTGGGGGTTACACCACTAAACTGTCGCCCTTCAAGAAAAGTGTGGACTGAATCATAATAAAAATATTTTTTCTGGTTCAGTGCAGTTCATCCTTATACACAGCGTAAGTTCCAATGTTTTGCCTATTCTTAAGGATGACCCAACCATACAGATTTTGAATCACGAGAGCAAGAGCATCCTAAACCATTAACTTTCTGAATGGGCTGTACTATCTGTCTCAGCACACAGAGCTCTCTGTACATGGCAGTACTGCATCTCTCACTCAGCTAGCTTTTTTCCTCAAATGGGGGGGGTCCTCTTCAGCAGTCTGATGCTCTGTCAGGCAGTTGAGCCAGTCTCTGTGGTGGTAGGGACTTTGCATAGGAAAGGGAAGTGAATTTAAAGAGCAACTGACACATTCAAAAAGACGTGCAAGTAGTTCCCTACCTTGCCTACAGTACCTCCTGGTACAGAGAGTACTGCAAATGGAGGTACTGTAAGGTAGTATTTTACAGTACAGATGTGGTGAAGTGCATTGCGCAACCCCTGCTGCAGCCTCAGGTCCCCTTCCCAGTCCAGTCCTGAGAATGACATCAGGTTGGGATGGGGACCTGGCAAAATTCCATTCTGCCAGCAAAAGTGCCACGAATTTGGCATTCTGCAGCAATTTTGCTGGAGAAATGCCACTTTCACTGGTGAAATGCCAATTCCGTGGCCCTTTTGCCGTCGGAATGGAATTTCGCCAGGTCCCCATCCCGACCTGACATCATCCTCAGGATTGGATCAGGAAGGGGACCTGAAGGTGTAGCAGGGGGTGCACATTGCGCTTTGCTGCATCTGTACTGTAAAACACTGCCTTGAAGTACTTCTGTTTGCAGTACTCTCTGTCCTGGCAGGTTCTGTAGGCAGGGTAGGGCACTACTAGCATGCCTCTATTGAGATGTGTCAGTGGCTCTTTCAGCTAAAGGCATTTTTTGTATGGCTTAGATACTGCATAAAAAGGCAAAAGTGACATCAGATTTGGGGACAGGCAACATAGAAACGTAGAATTCGCTGACTGACAGGGACCGCTTGGCCCACCTATTCTGCTCATTTTTCGCTGCCTATAGTATCACTACAGATCCTACTTAATCTCTGGTCTGTTATCCCTGCCCCCTTTCCTTTCCTGTAAGATTCCCTTGTGCTTATCCCATGCATTACTGAACCTCACCACTGTTTTTGCCACCACCACCACCTCCTCCACTGGAAGGTTGTTCCAGGAATCCACCACTCTTTCTGGAAGAACAGACTTTGCTGACAGAGAGGAATGAAAGCACCTAGCTTTACCTTCAAGATATATTTATTTATATTTCTCATCATACTAAAAGTGGCAGGGTAATTGGGTAGAAAAAAGAGATTTGTAGGCAGCCTTTGAGGAATATTGAAACTTGTCTTTGAAATTGTAATAGGTGACGTGGGGGAAGCTAGCTCAGGAGATTAATCTTGGGCTGAGTAGATTCAGGAAGCCCTGTGAATGGGTGTTTGCTCGCCTGGTAAAGGTGATTGTGTTGGTTGACATCCATGGCACTCCAGGCAATTACTTCATGGGTTTTAGTCTACCTGATAGGCTAATGATGCACATGACCTAGGATCAAATTTCTAGATCCCCAGTCCCAGCAGCCCCTGCTCTCCAGTTTGAATCTTCTATAGCTGAAAGTTAAGGTTAGTGACACCAGAAAATACTTTGAGAATAACACACTGAGACGCTAATGAGCCTTAAGAACTAGGCCAGAGGCCCATTTTATTTCCTATTAATACAATACTAGAATTCTGCCTACTAAAAAGAAAGAAGGCAGACGGAGGCATCCTAGATGCTTGTACTTCTTTTAAGGATAGCTTTCCCTCCCCTTTTTTTTCTATAATATTCTATAAAAATTCCCAGTCCAGGGGCGTAGCCAGGATTTGGTGGTGGGGTTCTCAGACAATTTAGGGGGTCTGGGCATGCCCCAGAAAATTTTGAAAATGTAGGTGTTAAATGGTGCATTTTTCTTGCATTTTAGGCAATTGTTGAGTCACAAATGTTCAAAATTTGAATCATCATTCTCATCCTTCCTGCAATCTCAAGTATTTCAGCCAGGTGTTCTTATAAACTTTTTTTTTTGGGGGGAAGAGTAATTTTCATTTCCCCAAATTTAATTTATTTGTTCAACTATTGCCTTGTCCTTTATGTTCCACCTTTTCCACTGCATGTATTCCCCTTTGAAAAACTGCCCGCAGTTTGTATGGTTTCTGTTAATTGTTTTCCTCCCTTTGCCTCTTTTACATGCATGACTCCCTACTCTCAAGTAAAACAAATAATACTCAGGTACTTTTTATTTTATTTATTGTTTATTGTTTGTGTGCAGCTCACATATTAAACAGTAATGCATTAAAAATATTTAAAACATATATAAAGTGCCTGTCTATAATGTACGCCGCATATTGATACACATGGGATACACAGCTTTTCCCATTAAAGTAGTATGTAACCAGTGAATGACACATTTGACAACTGGTGTTAAGAGTGTTTAAATGTTAACTACAAACATTAAATTAACTACTTTTCACATCAAACACATATAGTTATTTTCCTAGAACTCGTTTGTTTATCAGGTTATCTTCTGTACTCATGTTGAGTTTTTTTCAGTCTGTGAATGACACAAAATAAGGAGTCCCAGCTTCAAAATAACAACATGTAGTATGGAAATAAACAGAAAAATCATGCTGGGTTGGAAGAAATTAGTGGATCACAGGCTGCTTTCTTACTCTAGTTCTAATTTTCTTACTGCCATCACAGAACCACCACTGCTTTGGATGTTTTGTTGCAAACCTTTCAACTTCCTCAATTTACACTTTTTCTGCACATGAATGTGCATTAGGACAAGGCTGGCTTTCTGTAATTATCAATGTGATTAAAATTACCAAACCAGTAGAACAGATACAGATGGTAGATTGAATTATTTGACAACTGGTGTAATCAGAGTGTAAGAATAACAAGTAACATGCACACTACAACTAACCCACAACTTCACATAGTTATTTGCCAGGCTCTCTTGTTTCTTTATCAGATTTATGTTCTCTAATCTAGTTCTGTATTTAAAGTCTGGATTGATGCAAAATAAGATTCCCAGCTTCAAATGGCAAATATACTAAAGTATTTTAAGATGCCTGGTAGGAAGAAATTACTTAAATGGACCCCCTGCTTTCTTACTCTAATTCTCATTTTGTTGCTGTGCCATCACATTCACAAGCAACATCCGTCTTGGATGTTTTGCTGCAAACCTTTCAATCACTTTATCAGTGTCTACTTTAGCTCCATAATGAATCTGCATTAAGGCAAGGCCTGACATTCTCTCATTTCCCATTGTGCTTCTCACATAAGTTTTGAGCCTGCGAAGAGCACTGAAAGAACGCTCACAATGTGCACTACTGACTGGAATTACGCATAGTATCTTGAGTAAAGTGTATATATTTGGGAAAAAGGATGCATCACAGGCTCTGAATGCTTCTACAGCAGTATCAGGTGGGTTTTGATTGTTTTGCCATTTAGTTTTCCATGTTAGCAGTTCCACATCTATAACCTGAGGAGAAGGAATATCTTTTATAGAAATCGATAACTTATCTAGGTTGATGTTTCCACCATTGCATTTAATCACTGATGGAATAAGGCCCATTAGCTAGCTTAACAACTTGCTGTGTTCTTGAAAATTTCACAGCCAGTGCCTCAAGGAAATAATCAAGCATTGGAATTGCAATCACCCTCCTGTAATACTCTTCAGGATCACTTGCAGGAGTATTGCTTCGGTGAGTCTGTCTCCCAACAGTACGTGGTACTTCAGGTTGAACGTTGACCTTTTCTGAAACACTACATGCCTCAGTGTACCAGCTGTGGAAGAGAGTCTCAATTTCTTGTCAAGCTACCTTTATACTGTCCTCTACTGTGGTAATCATGTTGTAAGCATTAATTATATCAATTGAGCTGTTTTGCAGTTTTACACTCAGTGGTTGCACAAACTTCAGTACCTTCATGACTGTGATGAAGCAAATAATGTAACGGAAATTCTACATAGAATAAAGGATCCCATTTGCTAATGTCTTAGTCTCAGCATCCCAATTCCATTCTCCATACTCATCAGTAGATTGCTGTCCATTACTGATGACATGTAGTGCAATGAGAATACATGAAAAAAGATCATAAAATATCTCATATGCTGTATGCCTCATTGCCCACCTTGTTCTGCAAAGAGATTGCAATGTCACTCGTTTAGCTTCAGGATAATTACGCCTACTACTTTCAACAGAAGCTCATTTCTTTTGGGTGAGAAATTGAAGAAGTTACAACACTGGTTAAGCACATCATGCATGTTCGATTTCAGGGTGTTGACAAGAGCTCACTATACACAATTGAGGCAATGCACATTACAGTGCACGTAAACAGCGGATTCATTCTGCTGGCAAATTAAACCTTGTGTGCCTCGAACGTTTGAGGACATGTTTGAGGCCCCATCATATCCTTGGCCTCGGCATGCTTGAATGTCAAGACTCCATTGTACCAATTTATGTAATATGTTCTTTGCAAGTGCCTCACCAGTTATTCTCTCACAAGGTACAAAGTCTAGGAAGTCCTCTCTTATATTCTGAGTTTTGTCAATATATCGCAGTACCAGAGACAAAACTTCTCTGTTACTTACATCTGTAACTTCATCACCAAGAATAGAGTAGTACTCAGCATCTTTTATGTCTTTAATTATATTGTCTCGAATCTGATCCCCAATAATGTCTATCAACTCATTTTGAATATCTGGCGAGTGATATTGTGCATTTCTCCCACCGAACTGTAAATGTTCAGCTAAACTTATCTCAGCATTTACCCTGAATTTTAACAGGAGATAAAGTTTCCTGGATTGTGGGTATCATCATCTATTTTCTCAATATGGCCCACGTAAAGCTATATTCTGCGACCACAGACAAGTATAGTTTCTATTATTGATCCTAATATTTTCCTGTTTTGTTCAATTCTTGCAGCACACCTAGCATCAAGTTTGCTCCTCACTGATTTTCTGGGGTTTCCATAGTTATTTTAAAATTCTGAGCCTTTTCAATGCATTCATGTGATATTGTTTCTTGCAGTGTTCTTTTAGACTCTTCTTTGCTTTGTCCAGTTAATTAATGGTTTAGTGACAAGAGTGCCAAGCTATCACTGTAGCCAAACAAGCTACAAAACTTACACAAGCCACCCTCAACGATTCACTGTAAACTAGCTAAGGGTATTCAACACACCATTTGTGTTGAAGGACTGTGTTACCATGCATCACTGTCTTTGGAAACATATAAGTAGCTGATGGACTGAAGTGCTGAGTGAGGTATTTATACTTCTCAGAATCATTGAGTGAGGTGCCAATGATTCTACCAATATCATAGGTCCCTCCTCTGGCATACTGCTACTCTCATTTTGCACATTTTGCACTAGTATGCTATTATTGCTGTTTTCATTGGAGAATCTTTCTTGAACAGTGCTTCTGTTGTCACTGCCTGCTGCAATGCCTGAATCTAAAATACAAAAGGCATTGTTAAGTTCTTCATGCATATGGGAAAATGAAAGCAGAGATGAGACAAGTGTTTTTTTATGTGTTGCTCAAATGCTGTTTCCCAAATAACAGTATTGCAAAACTGCTGGGGAGTTGAGACAATGGGGACATGCAAAGCGGTGAAGTGTAGGTGGTAATGGGAATATTTTAGTGAGAAAGATCATATGACCAGCAGGATTAAGTCTGTGCAGAAACATGAACCTTTCATTTCCTGCCATGAAATAATTGTAGCAGTAAGTGCATTCAATAATGTATTTATTGCTGAGACTAATGTTATTAATGAGAAGTGCAAACTACCTATGATAATATGAAAACATGGAGTGGTGGGAGGCACAACACAAGATAGAAAGACAACCATTCTTATGCAAATAAGAATCATGAGTCTGTTTTCTGACTATAATTCAGTTGTTTTACAAAAGACTGATAATAAAGATTCAACAGTGCGTTTCCAATATACAAGAGACACACATTGAGAGCTCCCACTTTCTGATGGGCTTAATGGTCATTTTGTTCCAAATCCAATGAAGAAAGAGTTGCCTGTTTGTAAATCCGCTCTTAGTAGCTGCCATCTCAGAGACTGATCCAAGTCAATGTCCCTTTTGAAATGGAGGAGCAGAGTTTTACTAATGCATGGTTTCAATATCAAGTCACATTACTTTAAATGTATTTGCCTTGCAAACAGAACAAACTTCACAATATTAACTGTAACCCCTGCCAAAGGCCCCAGCCAAGTCCAATCATCTATGCCTGGGCTGTCAACTGATGGCAAGACAAGATAAGAACTTAGGTAAGAAAGCAGGGTGTTGTAATAAGACATCCGTAACCCATCTTAGGATTTTCTCTATTTATATTCATGTGCTCAGTAACTGACAGCATATGTTGATAAGCATGGAGACAACTGGATGCTGAGACTAAGGCAATGGGAAGGGTATCCTTTATTCTACGGAGAAGTACTGTTCCATTATTTAGTGTTCGTACTTTTAAAACTGATGGCAAGAACGAGATAAGAACTTAAGTAAGAAAGCAGGGTGTTGTAATACAGTTAAAGACATCCAGTAACCCAGCAACTGACAGCAATATGTTCAAGCATGGAGACAACTGGATGCTGAGACTAAGGCAATGGGAAAGGTAAGGAGACCAGGGGGATCTTGAGATAGTGTCTTCACCAATAAAAAACAGGAAGTTGTTATCCATGTACAGAAAGCTGGTGAGACCCATCCTGAGTACTACATGCAGTTTTGGGGATATCTCTGCAAGGACATAAAGACAGGATGGAGGCAGCCCAGATGGCAACTAATATGGTGCATGGTTTGCAGCAAAATATGAAGAGAGAGACTTTGGGACCGAATATACCCTCTAGGTGTGAGAAGCCTGACTGGGAAACATGAGAGAAAATTTCGGTGCTTAAAAGGAACAAAGTCCAACAGGGTAGCATCTTTCTGAACAAAATGTGAAAAAGGGTCACAATTTCGAGATAGAGGAGGGTGACTGAGGGCAACATGAGGAAGTATTTTTTCATAGAGGGAGTGGTGGATGCATGGAATGGCCTTCCTGAGGTTCAGGTGTGAAAATGAATGTAGGGACACAGGCGCAAGACAGTTCTAGTACGGAGGGAAAGTGTATGCTGTTAGAACTGATCTGCCAGCTTAGCCACTGGGAAATGGTGGGCGGACCAAGTGGTCTTTATCTGCCAGAATAAAGTATTGTGAAATTATAATCTTTGTGTGCTGTTTTACTACTCTCACATCCAGCATGTTGTGGAATAATTTAATTCAAATCACCATTAATCTTATGGGCCTGTGTAATTTTAATCAGTGCTCCATGAATGAGATGGTGGATTACACAGGCAGCTCACAGATCAGCCCACCACCCTGACTGTATTTTAATATGCAGTCTCATGAGAGTAATACACACAGCTCACAGATAGAACCGCTTTATGTTTTTTGACTCGTGTGTGACTGTGACCAGATATAAGTAACCTCATTGCATTCTGTGTCCAGTTAGCTGTGCTAATTCATAAGCCAGCCACACGTTTATTTCCTATTCACCCAGTCCCTCAATCACAGACATTGCAGATGGACTGGCGGGCAAAGTTTGTCCGTTAGATTGCAGATGACACCTGCAACACAGTATGATCCAGATGGGGTGGGCAGAATGAACAGAGATAAGGATAAACTAGTAAAATGGTTTGAAGAATGGCAACTGGGGTTTAATGCAGATGTGCAAGATCATGCACATAGGGAAGAGGGGAGTTGATATGCACAAGTCTTTTCTTCCTTGTGACTGCCTGGCTTGTGCATCATCATCACAGATGACCTGAAATCATCCAAGCAGTCCACTAAATCAGTAGGTAAGGCTAGGGGTGTTAGGACGTGTATCAGTAGGGGTATCAAGTCAGAAGAGGAGGTAATAATCCTCTTTACAAGACACTGGTCCATCTGGAGTACTGCAGCTCACACCTTCACAAGGACATTAATCAAACTGAGGCAGTCCAGAGAAGAGCAACCAAAATGGTGTAGGGTCGTCTGCATCAGAAAACATATGAGGGGGCAGATTACCCTACAGCAAAGGAGAGGAGAGAGGTGACATGATTGAAACATTCAAACACCTAAAGGGTATTAACAAGGTGAAAGAGTGTAACATGTTTCAATATAAGAAAAATTGCAGGACAGGACACAGCATGACATCAGATGGAGGCCGATTAAGGGGTAATGTGATGAAGTTCTTTTTCACAGAAAGGGTGGTGGATGCATGGAACAGCCTACCACAATTTCACCTCAGTCACGGAGTTGGACATGCTACCTGAAATATCCACCTTAATTCCTATGTCAGTCTTTCCTTAAGTTTTCCCCTGAATCCGTTTATTTACCCCATTTCTCCTCACTCACAAAACTGCTTGCAGTGCATGAAATATCTCTCTGGCTGAGGTAATTTTTACCTTCAGTTCCTAGCTATTTTATTCCCCTGTTTATTTGATCCATTTCACTTCAGTAACAGAGCTGCAGTCATGGATATCTTCCCTGGCTGACGGAGGTATTTTTTTTCCTTAATTCCTGGCCCATGTCAGTTTACTTATGTCTTCTGAATCTGTTTGTCCCATCCCATTTCACCTCACAGGACCTGCAGCACTGCCAAGATGTTACATCACAAATATCCTCCTGAGCAGGGGTCCAGCCAGGGATTTCAGATCTGCACACCAAGTGGATCAATGCTACCCTACCCCCTTGTTAGGGTGAGCTACCCTCCCGGGGTGTAGCCACACAATATCAAATGTACACCAGGACTGTGTTTGTTGCCTCATTTGCACAATAAATACAACTTATCTCATGATAGTGGTTGTTGCCATGCATGGGTAAATACAAATGCCATGCATTGTTCCCTAGACACTCACATACCAGCCCAGAACCTGCAAAGCTGTATTGTCCTTGGGATGCAAAGAGTATTAGTGACCAGTCCTTCTAGTTTTGACTCCTTTGAATAAAATTACAAAAGGTTCAGTATTTCCACCTTTGTTAGTTTTCATGGAAAAAGGAAGGCAGTTCAGAGCCTATTTGCTACCCCCCTTAAATAAAATAATTGCACACCATGGAGTGCTTGGAGTATGCCTGAACACCCATTGCTCCTGGGTACAACTTTTCTCCGGCCACTTCACCTCAGCTGAGGGCACTAGTTGTTACCTGAAAGATCCTGGTTACCTTCCAATCCTAACCTGCCATGTTACTAATAGTGTATCCCTCAATTTTACCCCTTACCATTTCAAAAATTCACTGGTCACAGCAGCTGCTGCACTAGACCTGATGGCATGTGTCTCGCTAATTATTTTTTCATCAGACACCCCTAGTTCCAATCCCCATTGATTTGTTTAGTGCCCAGATGGTAACTTGCAGCAGCAAACATCATACTTTCAATATTTATTTAATATTTGTCCTCCGAGTAGTCCCTGACTTCACCGTGTGCACCTGGTCCTTTTCTGCCGCCCCTCCACGATGCTAGGCCGCCCTAAGCAGCTCCAAATACAAAATGTGAAATTCCGCTCCTCCGATCAAGATCCTGACCCCCTCAGTGCCCAGTCAAGTGGCGTATTCACACTGGGATTAAACACTGTGCAGTGAGTGTTGTGTGAAAATTTTTTTTATCAGCAGAATGACGGCGCTCCGGGAATGCTGTCTCGCAGACTGTACCCTCATGGTCGACTCCCAAGTTGAGCTCAAAGTCGCGCTCTGGCGCTTCTACGCCTGGCTCTGCATCATGTGACTGCAAGCTGCACTCACCACGGATGCAGAGCCGAGGCTAGCCGAGACCTGACGCCTACAAGGCGAGCTTCCACGACTGAGGGTGCCCGATTTCCCCGCATGCCTTGCGCCAGTTAAAGGGGCTTAACTGTTTCGTGCCAGTGACTCTGACACCTGCTGCGGTCCACAGTCGCTCCCCCAGAAAAGAGATCTTGCCGGTGAGTCCCTCAGGATCGAGGGAGAGGAGGAGGAACAAGATGATCTGACGGCTCGCTGCGGGCAATTGGGGGGCGCCGGGTTGCACAGTGGGGAAGCGGGGGGGTGCACGGTCGCGGGGGGGTTCTGAGCACCCAGGAAACCCCCCTAGCTACGCCCCTGCAGTCACTCTGACCACTCTGTAGGGTGGGCCGTGGAGTGCCATGGAGGTCAACCAACACAATCACTTTTACCAGGTGAGTAAACACCCATTGTGCTTGGTTGACCATCCTTGGCACTCCAGGCAGTTGCATCATGGGTAGTTAATCAGCAGTAGAGAGTCCCACGGGTGGGACAGAGCGGTCTGAGAGTGAGGGGAGGGAATGTGAGCTGGCTGCCGAGAGGATGTGAGTAGCGAAAGGAGCCTGGACCTTGTACAGGTGGTCCAATCTGTAGTGCCTGGCAAAGGTGTGGACAGACGTCCAAGTGGCCGCCCTGCAGATGTCATCTGTGGCCACGTTGGCTCTTTCTGCCCAGGACGTAGACATTGCCCTGGTAGAGTGGGCCCTGATGCCCTCAGGAAGCGTTGTCTCTTGCCTTGTAAGCCTCTTGGATGGTTCTCTTGAGCTAGCCCACTATAGTAGTCTTGGATGCTGTTCTACCCTGGTGTTGTCCTTTTAAAACTATGAATAACCATTCTGTTTTGCATATTACCCATGCTCTGGCTATGTATTTGGCTAAGGTGCCCCCACGTCCAGATGATGGGGAACTGGGATCTCGCCTGCTCATGAAAAAGCAGGGAAGGTGGGTAGTTCAATGGGTTGGTCTCTGTGGAAGGGTGAAGCAACCTTCGGCCTGAAGGCTGGGACCGTGTGTAATTGGACACCTTGGGAGGTGAATATGGTGTAGGGCTCTGTGCATGACAGTGCCACGAGCTCGCTGATTCTTCTAGCGGAGCAAATGGCCACCAAGAAGCAGGTCTTCAGCCCTGCCCAGTATAGGTCAACGTCCTGAAATGGTTCCAATGGGGCTGTGCTAAGGGCATCTAACACCAGAGTTAGGTCCCAGGGAGCGATAAGGGGTCTGGTCCTTGGACAGAGTACTTCTACTGCCCTGAGGAAGCGTATTGCATCTGGGTGCGCTCTGGGAGTGTGATGTCCTATGGGGCCGATGACAGCCCCAATGGCCAAGAGCTGGACTCTAAGAGAGGAATGGGAGAGTTCTTTTTCTACCCCTTGTTGCAAGTGGAGTAGGATGGTGGAGATGTCCGCCTGCTCTGGAACCTTATTCCTGTTTCTGCACCTGGTGTCAAACAGTGACCATTATCTGCCGTAGGTAGTGTTGGTCGACTGTCGCCTGGACTGAAGTAGGGTGGCTATGACTGAAGTATCATATCCCATCTTCAGCAGTCTCTGCCTTTCAGGAGCTAAGCCATTAGTTTTAGAGTCCCTGGCGCAGGGTGTACTAGCAGTCCCTGGGTTAGCATGTCGGGTCTGCATGGGAGCCTGTATTTGTCCAGTGCCATGGCTATGACTGAGGTGAACCAGGCTCTCCTCGGCCAATATGGTGCCACCAGGATGATGGTCCTCTGTGACTGGCGTATCTTCACCAGGACCTGCGGTAGCATTGGAATGGGAGGAAACACATATGATCGGTCGAGGGACCAGGTTTGTGTTAGTGTGTCGACCCTCTGCGATTGGCGCTCCCTGTACCTGGAGAAGAACCCCTGTACTTGGGTGTTGTCTGCCATCACCATGAGGTCCATCAGGATAGGTCCCCAAGACTCCTGAATCAGTCTGAAGATGTCGGCGTGTAGTTACCACTCTCCTGGGTGTACCTGCTGGTGGCTGAGCCAGTCCGCGTGAATGTTGAGCTTGTCGGCTAGGTGGATCACCTCAATGTGGACGAGGTGGGTCTGGGCCCAGTCCAGCACCCTCATCACCTCTCTCTGCATGGCTCTGCTCTTGGTTCCCCCCTGTTTGGTGATGTAGGCCACGGTTACCTGGTTGTCGGAGCGAATCAACACTGATTGTCCGGTGATGACCATCTGGAAAGCCATGAGGGCATGATAGACCACCCTCATTTCCAGTACATTTATGGACAGTTTGGCCTCTGAAATTGTCCAGCTGCCCTGGGCTGACTGGGGGCCCAAGCATGCTCCCCACCCAAGAAGGCTTGCATCGGTTTCGATGGCGACATCATGGGTAGCTTCTAGCAGGACCCCGAGCAAGAGGGATCGTCGGTTTGTCCACCAGATCAGAGAACATCTCACCCTGGGGGGATAGTGGTATTCTGACGTTTAGGTTCTGCTCTTTGGGAAAATCATGTGATAGCATGTAATTCTGTAGGGGCCTCATATGCCACCTGGCCCAGGGGACCAGATCGATGCAGGAAGCCATGCAGCCTAGCATGTGGGCTATCTGGCCGATAGATGGCATTTTGCTGTCCCTTAGTTGATGTGCCAGTGACATCACTGTTTGCATCCTGTTCCGAGATGGTCTGGCCCATCCCTGGGCTGTGCTTATCTGTGCTCCAAGGTTTTCTAGCTGCTGCATTAGCACAAGGTAACTCTTGGCTTGGTTCACGACCCAGCCATGGTGTTCCAGTGCCCTTAATGCCGTCATGGTGTCAGTATGGGATTGCTTCCTGGATTGTGCCTGAATCAGCCAGTCATCTAGATAGGGGACTATGCCGATTCTCTGTTCTCTCAGCTTGGCTATGAGGACTTTGGACACCTTGGTAAAGACCCTTGGTGCTGAGGTAAGACCGAAGGGTAGGGCCTGGTACTGAAAATGCTGGCCTAGGATGTGAAAATGCAGGTACCTTCTGTGGCAGTGATGGATGGGAATGTGTAGGTATGTGTCTTTTAGATCTATGGCGGTGAGGTAGTCGCCTCTGCAGATGCTGCGGAGGGTTGACCTCAGAGTCTCCATCTTGAATCTCTGATTGGCCACAAGCTTGTTGAGGTATTTGAGGTCTAGAATGGGGCAAAGTTCCCCAGTCTTTTTGGGGACAAGGAAGAAAATGGAGTAAATTCCTTGCTCCTGCTTGGATAGGGGAACTGGTTGAATCGCTTTGTTGTGCACCAGGTCCAACAGGATCTGCTGCACCTGGTAGGGGGAGGCCCTTCTCTTCACTATGGGGGAGATCACAAACCTGTCTGGTAATTGAGGGCTGGACAGTTCTATGGAGTACCCCTTTGTGACTACCTCTAAGACCCATCTGTCTGTGGTTGAGTGGCACCACCGGTGAAGAAATAGCTGAAATCTTTTCCCCACTGGTGGGTAGAAACCCTGTGAAGGTGTCATTCCGAAGGAAGAGGGTGGTCTGTAGTCATTGCTATTTGTTTCTACTTCCTCTTCCTCCAAACTTTGAGCCATGGGCCCTGAAGTTTGAGGTTTGGTAGGTAGGGGTGAATGAGGAGCGGTGTTCTCCTTGGATTCCTCTCCCTTGAAATGAATTACTTTGGTAGTATGTCTCTCTGTGTGCCTGATGCTTGTAACTCCCCCAAAACTTTCTTCGTCCAGTGGGCAGATAAGTTGGTCTATGCTTGTTCTTGAGTAGGTCCTTTCCCTCTTCCTTTTGCTCTAGGTAGTCTTGAAGGCCTTCACTGAAGACACGTTTCCCCTTCATGGGCAGATTCTGGAGTAACATCTTGGATTCATTGTCTGCTTCCCATAGTTTTAGCCATAATTCCCTTCTTGCTCGGTTGGTGAGGGCCGTGGCCCTTGTGTTCAGTTTTAGGGAGTCAACTGCCATATCTGCCACATATCTGGCAGAGTCTAGTGTGCATGCTAAGAGTTCGGCCTCTCTGGTTTTGGAAACTGCTTTTTCCAGCCAGTGAATTTGGGTGCGTGTATTATATATGGCGGTTGTAGAGGCCTTTGCGGCCGTACCCTCGATATCGAATAACTTTAACATGTCCTCTACCTTTTTGTCTGCTGGGTCCTTCAGTGATATGGCCCCACATAGTAAGACCGTCTTTTTGCTTAGTGCGGCTACCTGTGTGTCAATTGTGGGGGTGGTGCACCATAAGCCTTGTCTTCCTGGACCGGGTACATGCGGTCTAAGTTCCTCTTGTCCGACATCCTTCCTGGTTCTGTAGATCCCCATTCCTTACTGAATATGTCATCAATCACGGGGCAGATTGGGAAGGTTTCCGTGGAGGCTTTTCTTTGTTGAATCAGGGGGTCGAGCTTCGATTCGGGGGAATCCTCCTAGAGTTCAAACCCCATAGTGGACTTAATTATTTGCATGAGCCATGGAATTAATTCAAAGGAGCACAATTTTGATGTGAGAGATGGAGCTGATTGTGTTTCCATCTCCTCCTCGTCAGATGGTGCAGGTTCCTCTTCATCGAGGTGTTCCTTGTCTCCGGTGTCATCCCCTTTGGTGGGTGTAGCTGGGCTCAGGGGTGGGGCAGGCAGTTCTGAGTGGGCCCCGGAAGTCCCACCATGGTTGGTTCCGGCAGGGGACTCGGGGTTGGCACCAACCTGGACTGTGTCATAGCCTCTAATTTCTCCATGATCTTCAGCATAAAGTTTTGTTGACTCTCCATCATGGCCACTGCTGCTTGCTGTTTTTTTTGGAGAAGCACCCCTTGGTTCATCCAGGAGTTACCGCTTGGTCCTATGGCCTCCGACCCCAACACTGGGGAGGGCTTCCAGGGAAGAGTCCTCCTCATCGTGAATACAAGCAGGGCATAAGGGGCCTGAGTTGTGGGGCATTAGGTTGATGCTGTATGTCGCACATTTTCTCGACTTGACCATCTGGGGAGAGGGAGAGAGAAGAACGTTGCTATTAAGGACAGGAAGAGATGGGTCATATTAGATTCTGGATGGCCCCAAGACAACAACCTCTGTACTACAGAGGGGTACAAATTCAGGAGGAGTAGGGCTTGGTTGGTCCTAGGTATCTGTTTCCTGTGCCCCGCGCAGCAATGCTTAGCAGAGGAGGGGTGAGTGTTGAATGAGGGCTGACTTCTGGCTGTTTCCCCTAATAAGAGAAGGGGGAAAAGCATGTGCCTGTATGGTAATGTCTCTAATGGAGGGCTCCTATGGAGAGGTGCCCTCCTAAGAGGATGGAGAGAATCTTTTCAATTGGTGCCCCGCCCTGAGTCGTGGTGGTAGGGGCAGGCAAATCTTCGCTTGAGAGGGGAAAAGAACTGGCTCCCGATGGGCCACTTTTGGCCCTCTTGTGTGTCCCCAGGACTCAGGGGACCAGAATGGTAATACAAAACTTGTCACGATAGGACTAGGCCGGCCACTGTGGGAGGGGCCTAGGCCTGGTAGATAGGGACCACAAGGGACTTTTATGTGTGTGTTGTTTTCTCAAGGCCACCACTTGGGAGGGGATCCCCCGAGGTCTGAAAACCTCCGATGCCGATGTGCGAGTCTTTTAATTAATTAATTAATTAATTAATTAATTAATTGATTAACTAATGCCCAGCGAGAATAGCGCATTGTACTTCCTCCTCCCGCTACCCAAGATGCACCTTGGGTGGAATACATGAAGAGCCTTTCGGCCTGTAGAGTAAGACCTAGACTCCTGGCTCCTGAAGAACTGTCTCTCTCTCTCAGGGCCAGGGACAGAAATGGCCTTAGCTTGTAGGCGCTCCCATGGAGAGCGAGCGAAGAGAAGAGATAGAGATGAGAGAAACAGCCATCACGCTGGGGAACTGCCTACTCTGTGGCCAAAAGCCATTGAACTATGCAGAGAGCAGCTGTGTGGTAGACCGTGCCGCCAAGTGGGGTGGTGAGAGGAATAATGGGTCCTGTGTGATTAAACGCGTGGTAGCCGATAGACGCGAGTAGCAGGAGGAGCGGGCATCTCAGGAGTAGTGGAAGTCTTGAGAGAGGGAGGGGGTTGGGGTGCACTCTAAACCATGCTGTGCAGCAGGAAGGGACAGCATTTGGGGCACAAAAAACAAAACGCTGACTCTGAAAAGAGCTCTCCATTCCCCACACACATACATACACAGCTAAACAGGGGAATTAAACAGCAACAATTAAAGATGCCAGATGGGTCGAAGGAGTGCTTGACTCTCTGGTGTGTACCAGGCCACGTGGGCCCCCTGTTTTCAATTTTAAGTTCACAATTTGAGAGGCATGAAGATGAAATTAGCGATTATGATCTTTTCTAACTAACGACAACAACTAGCAGTCTAGCGATCAGTTAGGAGTAAAACAAAACCAGTTCAACAATGTTTGGCCAGTTGGGGCCTGGATGAGGCAAAACCACAAAAGCTCATAAGCTCCTGAAACAAGAATAAAGTTCTAAAACAGATATTTTAAATGGATATTTAAACATCACAGATGTAGGTAGGCTCAGCAGTTATTCTAGCCAGTGATAAAGATATAATTTTCTGTGGAATCCACAGCCTACCTTCCTTGCACAGTACAGGGACTCCTGGACTGCTTGTTGCCTTATCAGATGCACATTCAGAACTGGAGAGCAGGGGCTGCTGGGACTGGGGATCTAGAAATTTGATCCTAGGTCATGTGCATCGTTAGCCTATCAGGTGGGCTAAAACTCATAATGTAATTGCCTGGCGTGCCATGGATGGCCAACCAATCATAATCAGGTGTGTAACTGGTAGGTGGAGCTGACAGAGGCTTGGAGCCTTCTAACAAAAGGCAGCAGATTTAAAAGGTCATGTAAGTTGAGGTCCGAGCTGGAAGAACAGACTTTGCTGACAAAGAGGAGTGAAAGCGCCTAGCTTTACCCTAAAGGTATATTTATTCATATTTCTCTTCATAATGAAACTAGCAGGGTAAGTGGGTGAAAAAAGAGATTCATAGGCAGTCTTTGGAGAACTTTAAAACTTGTCTTTAAAATTGTAACAGGTGAACTCAAGCTCAAAAGATTAATCTTGGGCTGAGTAGATTTAGGACGCCCTGTGAATCAGGTGTGTAATTGGTGAGTTGAACTGCTTGAGGCTTAGTGACTTCTTACAAGAGCACTATAAAAGTACTTCCTCTCTAGTGTGTCCAGCATGGTCATGTCCCAGTAAGTGAGTGGAGCAGCAAAGGAGCGGAACAGGTGACTGGTGATCTAGGCATTGGCAGGCATCACAAGAAGGAAGCAAGGGTGGGGGTTGCCGCTAAACACCAGGGATGACCTGAAACTATACAGGGTGGGTGACTGGGGGTGGGGGGTGCCACTACACAACAGTAATGACCTGCGGCTATATGAGTTGGGTGCTTGGAGGGTGGGGGGGTACCACTGGACACCAGTGATAGCCCACATATATACCAGACAGATGAACAGGGGGATTGCCACTAGATAACAAGGACTAAATCTGCTGTACTGGGATGGGGATCTGAGGTTGGGGGGTGCCACTGGCCACCAGGAACTACAGAAGTGTGTATGGGTTAGGGGATTGGAGGGTGGAGAGAGTCCCACTAGACACCAGGGACTATGATACTGACATCAGGATAGGGAATGGAGGGTGGGAGGTGCAACTAGACACCAGGGACTACATTATCATAGAGGAGATAGGCATTTGGAGGGTGGGGGGGAAGTCACCGCAAGGAATGATGTGGCAGGCCACCACAGGACAGGTCCAAACCTGCCACTGCTTGCATTTACTGAGTACAGTAGCAAGATTTCTATATGTGATGGGGTGGAATGGTGGCTCACATTTTCCTGCAATCCTGCTATTTCCTTTACCCCTTCCAGATGTCATGCCTCTGCAATCAATCATCACCAGCTATCAGCTATCCATGTCATTATTCCACTCAGTGTATGTCTGCAGCTCCTGCTTTGCCATTCTTTTAGCTCCTTCCTAATGCACCTTTAGCTTGAAGGAAATATGTTCCCGTGGCACCTCTGGGGGAGGAACCCTCCTCAAGAGGATCCCTTTATCTTCTATGCCCATTGAATGAAAACGTTTTAAAGCAGCAAATAGTTCTTCTCAAAAAAAGTTGTAATAATGGGAAGTGTGTGTCACAACCCCACTCAGCAGGTCAGGCCCTCTGCTCCCACAGTGCCAACCTCCGAGCACAGTATTGTGAACAGTTAACAGAACAGAGTAACCCTCCTGTCTGTTTTGTGGGTTCGAATCAAACTTTGGTCTCAAGTTCTTGGAGGGATTCAAACTGTGAACCTCTTGCTAGCATACCCAATGTACAGGCTCAGATAATTCTGCTCTTCGGAGGATGCCAGAGATCTTTCACCTACGGGCACCTAACCAAGCGTACAGAATGAACCCTTAAAAACTATATTAAAGACCGTACAATAAACCCTTACCTTTTTCTAGTTTGGTAAAACCCGTAAGTTTTGCTCAGTGTCAGCTTTAACCATATATGCTTCACTTGTCAAAGAAAGAATTTCAGAGGCACACCAAGTAGTCTCTAAAATGAAATGTTTACTTAAAAATAGATAAAAATGTAAAATGTAAATACAGAACAATATATCACAAAACCATACAATCTTTTAAAAGAATAAGGTTAAAAGTGCAAATTTCTACCAATAATACACTTAGACTTGCCTAGTTAATGTATTCTTATATTCTTACAGTGCTGAAAGATGTTGTAGTTTCAGAGTCCAAACGCGTGTGTCTAAAGGTCAGTTACAGCATAATTAAAAAACTGTCTGGACCCTGCCTTCTCCATGATGTCACCCAGCTCCTCCTCTGTTTATTAAAAATTATACAATTAGGATGTCTTGTGTCAGGAGGTAAATTAATAGGTGACATCAGCAAAAAAAAACGTGTTTCCCCATATGACTTCCCAATTAAGTCTGTAATTTTCCAAGTTCTTTCTTTCATCCATGAGCAGCATCCTGCTCTTTCACAGACATCAAAGAGCATTTATGATGTAGCACTTATGTGACATAACCTGTATTCTTCTTCTAAACGCCATACAAGTTTATGATTTCCAGCCTAGCAGCTGGCAGCTACAACTAAGCCAGATAAACAGGAGATCCTTAATTTAAGTCTCTTCTAGCCTTTAATTGTCTCCTGGCTTTTATCTTTTAGCTGAAACAGCATGTCTCATGAGAGACACTCAATAACACATTTTTATATTACAAAAAGCATAGATTAATCAGAACCAGCTGTACAAGTGTCACAGTGTGTATTTTCCTACATAAGCAGACTATTTCAAGATTAAAGCACATGGTAGTGAAAAACAAATCAACTTATGGATATACACATCATCAAAGATTTCTAGAGGAGATGGAAAGGTACAAAACAGTATCTACCACTTTTCAAAGAAATGCAAGAGCACACATACCCATCCCATACACACCCCATGATGCTTTGCCTTATGGGGGTATTTGTCATTTTGTATTTCTTTGAGTAACCCATGCCTTGGTGCTTTTGTCCTGAGGTTCTTTGTCTTTTTAGTTCGCTTTCTTATTCTGGGCCCACCATGACCCAAACCATTAAGACCACATATGGGCTGGTTCAATTTTCCCCTTGGGTGAGTTACAAATAGGGCACACTGATGAGTCATGTATAGAACAAAGCATTTGTCTGTATCTTCTGTTCTCAGCTTTTGCAGATTGTGTGAGAGGCCATTTGGCACCATGCATTCATGTTTAAATCAGGACCAGCCTAAATTTGATGGTGATTTGCATATATATCCAATGATGCTTTGCATTATGGGGGTATGTGTGATTTTTTTTTATTTCTTTGAAACTTGGATTTGTTGCCAATGCCATTTTAGGTTAACCCTTTCCTCAGTGCTTTTGTGCAGAGGTTCTTTATCTTTTTAACTTACCTACCACTTTGTTGCAGATGAAAGAAAGTACAGTATAGGATGCATGTGAATGTTACTTTACTTGTATTAGTACTGTCCTGCTGCAACCCTATGCTGTATGTTATAACAATGTTGTTATTGCCATTGTTTTTGGTGTCATATGATTAAACTTTCTTTGTTTCTTCTCTTGTGAACTCAACTGTATGTGATTAATTCCCGGGTCCCTCCTTAAACAAAAAGACATCTTGTCTCAGTGAGCCTACCCGATTAACAAAATCCAATAAATAAAAAAAAATAATTCTCAGGTATGAAAAGAATAGTATGTTATGTTATGTGTTTTTGAATGTTTTGTAATATATTTGGAAAGAGCAGAGTACCCCTTTGCAGTCTTATTATTAGAACTTTCAATGATGATCCAAAAGTGATTGCTCCAAATATCCCCGTTTAATAAAAGGAACTTGAAAACACATCACCTGTACAGCAAACTAAGAACATTTATCTACATGATTTGCATAATAATTGCGGACCATAAATATCAACAATACTTGTAAATCTGTTTATAACCAAATACAGTTTTTGAGTTCTGCAACAGACATGTGGCTGTACTACTTTCTATGCCAACATAAATATTATAAAGGGGTACAATTAGGCACTTCTCAACAGAAATAGTCCCATGAGTAAGAGAGTATCTTTACAAGTTTTTAAGTTAGTTTTAAATGCATCTGAAGCATTATGTTTAAGCATGCCAGAATTAAACTTAGACCAAGACAAAACTGGGCAGTCTTTTTTCCTGGAACCAGATTTAAGAAGGAATCATACATTTTTTCCTTCACTTTCATTGCTTCCCATCCCTGTCATCTTAAAATACGATTTTGGAATTACTTATGTTTTATTTGGTGTTTGGGCACTATAGCTCTCCATGTCAATTTTTTTAGTATGAAGAATTTCATTATATAATTTAAACAATTAAAATGTATTTCTAGTTACTCTAAATTTACAAAAAAAATTATTTATTTCCTCCCTCCTCTTCTTTCTCTCTCACTATAAAAATAATAATGATACTTCTACATGCACCACAACATAAAGACCTTTGGCTCATTGAGTTCTTGACCAAAAAAAAAAAAATTCTGGGCATCAGCTTTCCATTTTTTTTTTCTTTTATATGTCAAGAAGCATTAGTTTCAAGTTTCAGGAGCAAGTTTATTTAACCATGTGGCATACATGTGTAGAACTATTATTCAGAAAAAAAAGTACTGGCTAAGCAGTGGAATGCTGCAAAGTGTGAAATGTTACTGCAGGTCAAATGGTCTGTTGTCTCTGTAGGTCAGAGCTGACTGACTAACCAAGTTTTAAGAGTGGAGAGGACTCAGAGACAGGGCATGAAGGGATACCATGGGTCACATCAGAGAACTTCATGCACTGCCTTAATTTATGTGAGAGGGACCCTTTTTATGTTTGTTTGTGCGCATGCACAAGAAACGTTATGTGGCAGCTTAGGAGAGAAGTGGGTTGTGGAGGTGCGGCAGTGTGGTGGCCAATGCCAGCACCACATTTGTGGGCATGGCGCTGTGCACCCAATGCATGCCCAGTGTCCTGATGACACTGGTTCTGCAGAAGTGACACCAACTTGAAATGATTTGGCTGCTGCAATGAGGGACCACCTGGTCATTGCAGTGTCAGCAATTCTGCTGCAATGAGGGAGCAATCCGTCATTGCAGGGTGGTACCTCACCTGGTGTAACAGAACGAGGAACATGGCAGCTCTATGTGGCCCCCTCAGAGCCGATGGGGGTGGGTTCCCAATCCCCCTGGTGGCATGCCCCTGACCCCCTTCATTTGCTGATGGTGAGCCCAGTCCCCATTGGCATAATGTCCCCACCCCCAAGTTTCTGTTGTGTGCTAAGGGGTGCCCAATCCCCCTCGGCATCATGCACCCCCCAACAGTCTTTCTTTGCCAATGGAGGGCCCAATCCCCATTGACATCAGTCCCCTCATCCCAGTTCAATTTGCCAATGAGGGCCCTCCCCCATTGGCAATATCCCCACCCCGATTTCTGCTGTGCGAGGGGTGCCCAATCCCCTCGGCATGATGCCCCCACCCGTTTCTGTGTCAGCGGGGCCCAATCCCCATTGGCTTCAGTCCCCCTCCCTACAAATGCAGGTGGTACACTGGGAGCCCACCCAGTGTACCAAACAACACATGCGAAAGAAGAAAACCGACCTGTGTAGTCTTTTTTTTTTTTTAACCTGTAAAACAAGAAATGGTCCCTCGAGGTCTCTCCTGCCCCCTGCCCCAACCCACGCCCACCCTCTGCTTACCCTGTCTCCCCACACCCCTCACCCCATACTTACCTCTGGACCCTGGCGCAATGATCTTCGGTGGACCAGGAACACGTTTGCACTCTTCAAAGCTGACCGCCAACTGAAGAAATGCCGGTAAGCTGTATAATGGCATAAATAGGGTTTTTTCAACTTTGGTGCATATCTTGGGCATTTTGGGGAATTTGGCACCAAATTTTCAACATGGAGTTATTGGGACCCCTCCTCATGAATTCAGTCACTGTTATGGAGTTATTCAGTCCCAAAAGCTGATTTCATGGTCACTGTGTGGAATCACCTTTCTGGACTGATCAATGAAATGACAGTGCCACTGTTCATGAGATGGGCTCTCAAAAAGCCTGTGCTGCAAATTTGGTGAAAAAAATCCAAAAAATGACTATTTTACGAGCATGCATTGCGCAGTTTTCACGCATGCTCATAACTCCGTATATTTGTAATATTTTCACTCCAGATTTTCAACATTGGCATTTTCCACACCTCCTTATGAATAGTACAGCTGTCATTTTACATATCCTGGCGAAATGTGTTTTGCACTTCCGACACAGAATACACGGTCACTGTGGGAAATCAGTTTAGGGACAGATTAAGAAAATGATAGTGATACTGTTCATGAGCAGAGGTCCCAAAATGCCTATGTTGAAAATTTGGTGGTGAAAGTCCATAAAATGACTGTGTTACAAGCATGCATTGCGCAGTTTCCACACACCCTTGTAACTTCGCAAATTTGCAATATTTTCATGCCAGATTTTCAACATTGGCATTTTTTCACACCTCCTTATGGACAGTACAGCTGTCATTTTTGACATCCTGGCCAAAATGTATTTTCGCACTTCTGGAGCAGAATAGCGTGGTTGCAGTGGGAAATCAGTGTTTGGGACAGATTAACAACAAGCGAGTGAGAGAGGGGGAGTGAGTGAGCTCAACAGAGCTCTGTCAGGACTGCTGTGTATTTCTTTGTGGGCAGAAAAAGGCACCAATGCAGGCAGGAGCCCAGTACAAAGGGCAGTCTGCAGCACCATAAGAAACAGAACGAGCGAGTGTGAGAAGGGAGTGAGCGAGCTCAACGGAGCTGTGTCGGGACTTTATAGTTGCCCACCCACCTGCCCAGGGTCCTATGTGGTTCTATATTACAGCAGGGTCTCTAGAGTGGAGACAAAGCAATGACTGGACACTTTTACGATTGTGATTTAACAAAGTCCAGGAGGGTAGCATCTTTCAGAAAAAAGATGTGTAAGAACAAGGGGTCACAATTTAAAGATAGAGGGGGGACGGCTCAGGGGTAAGCTGCGGACATTTTTTTTCACAGAGGGAGTGGTGGATGCATGGAACTGCCTTCCTGTGGAGGTTGTTGGGTCTAAAACAGTGGGGGAATTCAAACATATATGGGACAGACATAAGGCAATTGTAGTGGGGGTTTGCAGGAAGTAGGCTGTTGGTTAACTAGAATCTGCAGCTTATCCAATAGGAAGGGAAATGGGCAGACTGGGTGGGCCAAGTGGTCCTTATCTGCCGTCAAAGTCTATGTTTCTATGCTGTAATGATACAGATTTAATTGTTCTGTTTGTTTCTCTAACTGAGCTAAGTACTGAGCTATACTATTAGGATTGCTGTAATAATACATAAAGGATAATGTATGGTCCTCTATCGTTAGCAGGTTTGTTAACCATTGAAAGGTTACCAGGGTGACCATGTAAACCTCAAGAGCGAAGCACGAGAGGTTTACTTCACCATGGCAACCTCGAAACGTTACACAAAGTGGTTCACAATAGAGGGACCATACATTATATTTTATAGTGTATGGTCCCCATAAACTGGCAAAACAAATGAATGTGGCTTACTTTTGGCACCACCGTGGACGTTCTGGTTCATTTTCTCGCTGCTGCACTACTTTTGGGAAGGCCATCAGTTGCGCGAGATAAAAGGTACATGCATGCGCAGATGGGCTCCATTTGTAATCCCATCGCTATGACATACTCGAGAGGTTTATAACCACTTACATCATAGCGATGGGATTATCAAGAAATAATTTTGCCATTTTTTAGCAGTAATAAGGGCTCATCTTATATTATATATTTATTTGTTCTGTTTATTTCTCTGAGTTGAGTAATACTTAAAGTGCAATATGATTTCTAACTGGGCTAAGTGAAACTATGAGGGCTAAGAACAAAAGTATGGTAGCTGAGGGGTGAAAAATGGACAAAGAGACTTTAGGATTGCTACAGAAAAAAATCTAATCATAGCACCCACCAAAAACAGAAGGATATCAATGGTTATATATTTTAACCATTTATTTAAAAAGGAGTACAAAATATACATTTTAGATATGAAAAAGGGACTAACGTTTGGCAAGGACATGCCCTGCTTCATCAACTCTGATGAAGCAGAATTGTCCATTAAGAACGTTAGTTCATCTTTTCATATCTAAAATGTATATTTTGAACTGTTAAAAATAAATGGTTAAACTATATGGACCATTGATAGCCATCTGTTTTGGTGGTGCCAGATTAGAAATGTTTTGTTCCAAGTTGGAATTAACACCACCAATCTGTCCTGGTGCTTTATTTTACATTGCTGAATAGGCTTGCTACGGTAATACAGTATCTAATGGATGAAATTTGAGACTGAATTAACCTGGTTGGCAAGGGGGCAGTAGGGGGACTAGTGCTGGGGGAAATGGGAATTTGAGTTAATAGGGTCCTATCAGTTATAGTAGGGTACAGAAACCGGAAGTAAGAGCCCGTAACATAAGATGGGGGCCAAAATGGGGCAGGTGCCACATGTCAATAGGGCGGGCATCTTTGAAAGGGTGGTGGGGTGTACAGGGTATGGGTCTGCCATGATCCAGGACTGGGCTTGGAGGATGGGGGGGTGTATGGTCTGTAGACAATTGGCTAGTTTGAGGGAGGAAGTGTGGAGGTTAGAAAGGAGTCTAAGTGGCAGGGCAGATGGTATGGTAGGCATCCTGGCTTGAGGGGACAGGGGATGGCAGGGGGCGGGGAGAACAACTAGGGACTGAAATTGACCTCAGTATCAGAGACACTAGCAGAAAGAGAGAGGAAGGAAGGGTGCCGAGATGAGAGAGGGGGGCCTCCTGATGGGGGAGGAAAGACCACGAGGAGTACGGGGAGAGACAGATGGTGGGGTAGGGAGGGACCAGGGGTGGAACCAGGGGGGGCATGGATGGGAACAAGTAGGAGGGGGGAACCAATAGGGGGAAGAGATGTAGGAGGGGTATCGACTAGGAATAGATTTGAGCCTCTGCTATGGGAGAGAGGGGTGGAGCAGGAACATACTGAAGGGGGGAGGACAAGCTGGGCATGAGAGGGATGGCAACAGGTAGTGGAAGACATAGTGAGGATGCAATGGTAGAAGGGGGGCTAGTAAGGAAGGAGGGGGTGACTGGAGGAGAGAAGGCTATGGGAAGGGGAAGGATGAGGAGCATCACTGTCGGGGTCGAAGGGAATGGGGACTCTAAATTGACAATGGTGATAGGAGAGGGGTTGGAAATTAGCAGGGGAGGAGGGGAGGTCAACATGGGAAGCTCAGTAGGAAGTAGTCAGGCTGGAAAGCAGTTCAAGGGGGATTGGAGGAATAATGCAGAGAAAAGGGGTGAGGCAGAAGTAGGGGGTGCAGATACAGAAGTCACAGAGGGTGCAGCTGGTGGGAGTAAGGGGCAGGGAAGAACGAATACTGGGGTGGTAGAAGGGGCATTAGAATGGAAAGGGGTAAGGGATGGGGGTACTTGTCCTGGGGGATTCTTTACTGAAAGGGGTGAGATGGGACAGAAAGGGGAAAAGCACAGCCATATTTGGGTTGAAGCTATCTCTGGGTTGACTGCAGGAGGGGCAGGCACTGCTCAAATGCCCAGCGGGCGGGAGGAAGAAACCTCAAATATTGTTGCATGTGGGTACAATTGACTTGGCTGGGGAGATTGTGGAGGTAGTGAGGGGAGGTTCTAGGAGTTGGGCAGGCAGTGTGAGAGCATGGGTGAGTCGGTGGCATTCCCGGAGGTACTCCCAGAACCATGTGCAAGCATGGGGAGGAAAGGTAGGATCGAGGACTTCAACGAGTGGGTGAGGGATTGGTGCCACACCAAAAATTATGGGTTAGTGACTAACTGGGGTGAGGGTCTGGGGAATAGTGACTTGTACACGGAGGACAGGCTACTCTCGAGCATGGAGGGGACGGGAGTATTAAAGGAGGGATTAGAGAGGTACATCTCTACTAAGGTGGATTTAAACTAGTGGGGGGGGGGCCAAAGACTGAGGCTGGTAGAAAGGTCTGGAAAGGGGAGCTTAATGAGCTCACCTCCCCCTAGATATAGGTAAAGGCAGAGGCGTAGTAACCCTGGGAGGGGGCAGGTAGAGTAGTCTGAATATAATACAGAAGGCACAACCACCCAATAAGAATAATGAGGAGAAAGGGTGTGGACTACGGAAGGAGGGACACAGGCCAAGGAGAAGGAGAGGTACAGATGGAAGGTGGTCTCTCTCAATGCAAGAAGCCTGGAGAACAAAATTGCAGAGTTTCAGGCACTCCTTTCAGAGGGGAAGGTGGACACTGCTGCAGTGACAGAGACTTGGGCCACAGAGTACCATGATTGGGACTCTGCAATCCCGGGATACAGGATATACAGCAGGGACCGGGGGGTTGTACTCTGTGTGAGGGAGGGGATCAAATGCATAATGGATGAGGGGAGGCTCGGAGTGGTGTACAGACCACCAGCCCAATCTGGGGAACTGGATGGGGAGTTGGCAGAGCAGATACGGAGGGTCTGTAGAAGGGAGAGTGTGATGATAGTGGGGGATTTTAACCTACTAGGGGTTGACTGGAGCACCCCGGCCACTTGCAATGCGAGGGAGCAGGTGCTCAATGATGCATTCCAGGATGGCCTTCTGATGCAACTGGTGAGTGGGCCTACAAGGCTTGGTAGCACTCTGGACCTAGTACTGGCAAATGGGGAGGCGGTGAGAGAGGCAAGGGTGGAGGACTCACTAGCGGGTAGTGACTACCAAACAGTGTGGCTCAGTCTCGCACTGGGCAGGGAGTCAGGAGACACAGGCACTAAGGTGGTGGACTTTAGCAGGGTGGACTTTGGAAGGATGGGAGCAATACTGTGAGGGAGACTCCAGGATATAAGACCGGGGATGGATGCAGAACAAAAGTGGGGAATCATAAAGACTGGGCTAACAGAGGCTACAGTAGCCTGCAGCAGGACCAGGAGTAAGAAGAGCAGAGCCAAGAAGCCATGCTGGCTGAACAAAGAAGTGCTGCAAGGAGTGAGGGCATAGAGGGCTGCATACTGGAAGTACAGAACAGGGAAGGGGAGGATAAGGAGGCTTAAGGGAGTTGGTCTGGGGAGGTGGCCAGCAGGGTGAAAAAAGCTAAGGCCTCCAGGGAATTAAGGTTAGCACAGGGCATAAAGGGAGGGGAAAAGGAATTTTTAAGGTATGTCAGGGAAAAGAGGACGTACAAGGTACATATTGTGAGGATAAAGTGAGGAGTGGATTGGGTGGAAAAGGGGGAGGAGCAAGTGGAAATTCTAAATAAGTACTTCTACTCCATTTTCACTAAGGAGAGGGCTTGTCCACTACCAGCATGGGCTGGGGTGGGGTGGGGAAAGGGGGAGGAGGTGACGGACAAAGTAATCACAGGGACTAGGGTACTAGAGGGGCTGAGGGCAGTAACAGTGGACAAGGCACCAGGTCCCGGAGGCATCCACCCCAGGGTGCTGAGGGAGATGGTGGAGCTGTTGGCTAAGCCACTGGCAGATCTGTTCAACACCTCCCTGGAAATGGGGTGTGTGCCTGAGGACTAGAGGGTGGCCCATGTGGTGCCCATACACAAGAGTGGGCCTAGGGAGGAGACAGGAAATTATTGGACGGTCAGTCTCACGTCCATAGTAGGTAAACTTATGGAAGCGATACTGAAATAGAAGCAGATGGCATTCCTAGAGAGTAATGACCTCCAAGATGGGCGGCAACACAGGTTCGTCTCAGGGAGGTCTTGTCAAGCCAGCCTAATAGAGTATTATGACTGGGTGATAAAGGAGTTGGACAGGGGCCATGTTGTACATGTCCTGTACTTGGACTTCAGTAAGGCCTTTGATACAGTGCCTCATGGGAGACTGGGGGGAAGGTGACAGTGGTGGGGGTGGGGAAAAAAGCTGACTAAATGGATAGAGAACTGATTACAGGGGAGGGTGCAGAGGGTGGTGATGGTGGTGGTGTGGGAGCTCTTGGCACCTAGAGCAGTGACAAGCGGGGTGCTGCAGGGGTCAGTGCTGGACCCGGTGCTGTTTGTGCTCTTTATCTCTGATATAGCACACGGAGTGGGGAGCAGGGTTTGTCTGTTCACAGATTATTCCAAATTGGGGGCAAAGGTGGACAAAGAGGACGAATGGGAAAAACTGCAGGAGGACATAACCAAACTAGAGACGTGGTCAGAGGAGTGGCAGCTAGGATTCATTGCAAACGAATGTAAGGTGATGCACTTCAGGCCTAAGAACCAGAAGAGGGACTACTTGTTGGGGCGGGTGAGGTTGGGGATCACAGAGGAAGAGAAGGGCCTAGGGGTGTCGGTGACTGGGAGCATGAACAACTCGGCCCAGTGCAGGAGAGCAGCAACAAAGGCAAACAGGATGTGGGGTGCATCACAAGGGACTCTCATCCAGACACAGGGATGTGATCCTATCTCTCTACAGATTATTGGTCAGACTGCACCTGGAGTACTGTGTGCAATACTGGAGGCCATACCTTAGGAGAGATATAAAGTTACTGGAGGGGGTGCAAAGGAGGGCAACAAAAATGTTTAAGGGGATGGAAGGAAAGGAATACGAAGTTAGACTGAATGAGCTGAACATGTACACACTGGAGGAGAGGAGGGATTGGGGGATATAATTCAAACATTTAAATACCTGAGGGTGTAAATAAACCTAGCACCGAGGGGGTGTTTAAACTGATGAGTGGAAGAGAGACGAGGGGGCATGGACTAAGGTTGGAAGGGGAACGTTTCAAGAGGGAAATGAGGAGGCACTACTTCACTGAGAGGGTGGTGTCTAGTTGGAATGCGCTGCCAGAGGTGGTGGTAACATGTAGGACAGTCAATAGCTTTAAGAAGGACTGGGATAACACAAGAGGAAGAGTCGGGGGGGAAGAGGCTGGGACAAGCGGGGGAGGAACTGAGTGGGAGGAGGATGGGGCAGCTGAAATCTAGGGTGCTAGCTGCACACTTGGACATATTTAGATAGACCGATTGGTCTGTTCTGCTGGCAGATTTGTATGTTCATATGTAAAATCACAGTGACTCTGTTCATGAGCAGAGGTCCTAAAATGCCTGTGTTGAAAATTTGGTGACAAACGTCCATAAAATAACTGTGTTACAAGCATGCGTTGTGCAGTTTCCGTGTACCCTCATAACTCCGCAAATGTGTAGTACTTTCACTCCAGATTTCCAACATTGGCAATTTTTTAAGACCTCCTTATGAACAGTACAGCTGTCATTTTTCACATACTGCCCGAAATATGCGTTTACACATCTGGCGCAGAATAGCGCGGCTGCTGTGGAAAATCAATGTTCGGGACAGATTAAGAAAATCATACTGACAGTGTTCATGAGCAGAGTCCACTAAATGACTGTGTTATGCATATGCATTGCAGTTTCCACGTACACTGGGAAGTTCTAGCATTTTTAATATTTTCACTACCGATTTTTAACATTGACATCTCTTCACACCTCCCTATGAATGGTGCAGCTGTCATTCTTCACATCCTGCCCGATCTGTGTTTTCACACATCTTCCGCACAATAGCATGGTCGCTGTGAGAACTCAAAGTTCGGGACATATTGACAGACATATAGTGCCACTGTTCATGAGAAGAGATCCCAAATGCTTTCATAAGGTGGGAGTCACAAAAAGGCCATGTTGAAAAGTTTTAGTGCAAATACCAACAAACACCCAGGGCATTAGGGTTTCTAACCATAACGTCCCACCCTGTACAAACTGACAGGCATCAAGGGTGTGCCTTTGGACTGCCAACTGTAATGCTCATGCCATTCCACCCCCCCCCCACCCTGCAGCCAGTGACAGGCATTGAGGTGTGCCTTGGACTCTTTGGCCCCAGAGTTCACCCCATTCTCTTATATTGCACCCATTTCAGTGTATGTCCTCATGGAGTGGGGTGACTGTAAAGCCAAACACCCCAAGGCACACCTCAACAATTGTCAGTGTCTGCAGGATAGGGTGAGGTGAAACGGCATGAATGTTATGGGCGACAACCTAAACACATATCCCAATGCCTGTCTGTCTCTGTAGGTTGGAGGTGGGGTTGGCGTGAAGTTCAATACTTCACTGCCATTCCTACTCTGCATCTGTCTAACTTCTGCATTTCCAATGCTAATACCAGCAAGCAAACATTCGGCATTGACAAATGCTTGTTTGATCTCTGAAAATATAAGGGGTCTATCAGGGACAGAGAGGTAGAGAGGGGAGTGGAACTGAAGCATTAGATAGCTCATTCTGTCAGGGAATACAGAACTATAAGTCATGCAGTACTGATATTATAAGACTGTCTGGTGGGGTGTGGACAGAGAGAAAAGGTCTCTGTTGGGTAAGAACTGGTGACCTATTTCCTATTGGGCTCATGTAACATTTCTACCGCTATGTCTGAACCGAAATCAGTCTAAATTTATGTACTTGCATTTACTGTTTAAAATCTTATTTTTTGGTGTTTTTCTTGACAGCACTGTTTGTTTACTTTGAAGCATATCTTCTAAATAAACAGCCTTGTTTATTAAGATATAGGTGACTGGTGGCACATTGTGCTTCTGCCAGAGAACAGGCAGAGAACACCAAGAAGAAGGGGCAGCTGTTATAACTATACTTCTCTACTGGGACTATATTGCCCTCCTTCCCTAAGCCAGTTCTACTTTTATAGGCACAGGATTTGAGTGACAACAGGAACTTCCTGTTTGGGAGCAGGAAGTGAGTGATCACAGAGCCACAAAAGACTCACCATCCTAGAAGGAAAAGAGTAACTCTTCGTCCCCCACTAGCTGCTGGAGGTCTGACTTTAAGCAAGTAAGGAGACTACTGGGAAATACAGGAACTTCTTGTCTCAGAACAGGAAGATCAGGAGCTTAAAGGGCACAGAGGCAGCAGGTAAGTAGGGAGAAAAAAAAACAGAGGAAAGAGTAAATATTCCAAACAACAGTTAAGGGGCCAGAAATAAGACATGATGGGAGTGGTGCAGTTCAGTGGCTGTGGAGCAGCAGTCTTCCGGGAGATGTCCTGGAGGATGCGGTGTTGTCCCATCTGCAGGTACCTCTCTGGGCTGATGGAGGAGGTGGCTCATCACCAGGCTGAGTTGGCCAGGTTTTGGGGGACCTCTTCTCCCACCCAGGGACCACCAGGGCCACTGCCACTGCCTCAGAGGTTGCCAAGAAAGAGGAGCGGTTGGACCACAGGGGCTCAGGAAGGGTGAGGGTGGTGGAACAGAGGCGCATCCCTCCAGTTGTACCTCTCCACAATTCATATGCCGTTCTGACAAAGTGTGGTTCATCTATTGAGGCACCCACAGTGGAGACCAAGGAGGATGCTGGGAACCTCCACAAAGGAGACCCACAGGAGGGTGACATGGGAACCCACAGGGGAAGGAAACAACTCCTGGTGGGGGACTCCATTGTTAGGAGGGTAGAACTGGGGGAGGAAGGGGAGAGGGAGGTAAGGTGCCTGCCTGGCACCATGGCTTGGAGGGAAGGTGCAAACCCTCAGGATCGCTGCAGCAGCTGCATGGGGGAGGGAGATGGATGCCATTGTCCACATAGGGACAAATGACCTGGCTGAGAAAGGAATCAGAGCAGTGCAGGAAGAGTTTGTGGAGTTGGGGAGGGGCCTTAGACAAATAGCACGCACGGTAACCTTCTCTGAGGTGCTGCCTGTCTATGGCATGAATGAGGCTAGGGTGCTCCACACCATGGGATTCAATCAGTGGTTGAAAAACTGGTACAGAGCTCAGGGGTTTGGCTTCACTGGGGACTGGGGGTCCACCTGGAGTGATGCAGACCTATACTGGTGTGATGGTCTGCATCGGTCTAGGAGGGGAACCAGGATCCTAGGTGATAGGTTTAAATGCTTTGTTGGCAAGCATTTAAACTAGCCAAGAGGGGAGGCACTGGAAAGGAACAGGGAAATCCTAGCTCCCCTCCAAAAATCAGGGTAATAAGTGAGGTAAACACCAAGATAGAGATGTCGATAGGGAGAAGGGCTGGGGTAAATGGAGAAAATGACAAAGGCAATAAAGACAGGGATCGGGCAGAAAGGGGTAAGGCCATCAAGAAATTGAGGGTAATGAGTACTGATGCCTGTAGTCTGGGCAACAAGCCCCCTGAACTTGTAGCCTTGATGGAAGAGGGATGTCTGGATATCGTAGCAGTCACAGAAACATGGTACACAGAGAACCATGACTGGGATGTTAACATACCAGTGTGCACAACCTACAGGAGAGACAGGGAGGGTAGAAGAGGAGGAGGAGTAGCTCTCTATGTAAGGTAAGGGTTAAAAGTAACAGAACAAAAAAGTAAACAGAGGAGAGGAGGCACTGTGGGTCACCTTAGAGATGGGAAATGGCACCACAATCCACACAGGGGTTGTATACAGACTCCCATGTCAGGAAGAGGGAATAGACAAGGATATGATAGAAGGCATCCTTAGGATGGCAGAGAAAGGGTAGATACTGTTGATGGGGAACCTGAATATGCCAGATGTTAACTGGAGCACATTTGCTGCTGCCACATCCAAGAGCAGGGCCATTCTTGATGCCCTACAGGTGGCATGCTTCAGACAGCTGGTTTTGGAACCCACTCATGAGGGAACAATCTTAGACCTTGTGCTCTCAAATGGGGACAGTGAGAAGATCTCAGATCTAGAAGTGGGTAGCCATCTGGGAACAAGTGACCACCAAACATTGTGGTTCATGATAAACTCAGCTACAGAGTCAAGTCATACAAATGTGAGGGTACTGGACTTCAGGGTGGGCTGACTTTGTCAAGATGGGAGAGTGCCTTAGAAAAGCACTAGCAAACAGGTAGAGCAATAATGGGGAAACATTAAAACTGCCATCACAGAGGCAACAAGCCTTTGTGTGAAGCAAATAGACAAATCAAAATGAAAGAAAAAAACACTATGGTTCTCAAAAGAGGTGGCGGGGAAAGTTAGGGAGAAAAATATAGCATTTAGGAAGTATAAGTTAAGGCAGAAGGAAGCAGGGAGGGAAGTCAGAATAGCAAAGGTCCAAACTGAGGAAAAGATAGCCAACTTGGTTAGAAGGGGGATAAAACCTTTTATAGGTACATCATGGAGTATAGAAAGACAAAGGGAGTGATAGTGAGGCTGAATAGAAAGGATGGTGGGTGGGCAGAGAGGGACAGTGAAAAAGCAGAGATACTGAACGAATACTCCTGGTCACTATTCACAAAAGAGGAGGAAGGAGAGGTGCCTAATCCAATTAACAGAAGCACTGGATGGAGGGGGGGTCAATTCCAGTCCTTTCACAGAAGAAAAGGTTCTGAAAGAACTCCCAAAACTGAAGGTGGACAAAGCAATGAGGTCTGATGGAATTCACCCCAGAATTCTAAAAGAATTAAGGGGAGAACTAGTGACACCACTGACTATCTTTTTTAACAAATCATGGGAGGATGGTGTCGTACCTGAGGACTGGAGGAAGGCGGATGTGATTCCCCTTCATAAAAGTGAGAGCAAGACAGAGGCAGAAAACTACAGACCTGTCAGTTTGACCTCTGTGGTAGGGAAAGAGATGGAATCACTTCTGAAGGAAAGAATTGTTGAGTACCTAGAGATGTGGGGCACAGGAACCAAGGCAGCATGGGTTCACAGCGGGAAGGTCATGTCAGACGAATCTAATAGATTTCTTTGACTGGGTGACCAAAGTAGTAGACCAGGGAGGGGCTGTGGACATAGCCTACCTAGACTTTAGCAAGGCATTTGACAGAGTCCCACACAAAAGATTAATAATCAAATTAACCAGCCTGGGAGTGGGTCCCAGTGTACCTGTAGGTAGGGAAATGGGCAGACTAGGTGGGCCATGCGGTCCTTATCTGCTGTCAAAGTCTATGTTTCTATGAGAAAAGGGTATTCTTGTATATCTCTGTGGCATCCATCTTATTGAAAAGATATACGCTATCAGAGTTGATCAGAACTAAGTGATCCTTCCTAATACTGGTACAAAATAAGGAAAAGAGTGGTAAACGAGACTGTACTGCTCCCGAGGTTTACGCAGTTGGCCTTGTCTTGATCTAAGGGGACTGGCAACAGTGCTTACAGGTCCAAGTGTCTACATAAAGGGGTAAGTGTGGGCGTAGGATACAGAGTGGGGTAAACTAGGGTGGAGGTCTCTGCCAAGTTGGTACAAGAGGGGTGGTATGAGAGCAGACATGTATTTTGCCACAAACCAATATACAGTAAGCAACTCATGAAATACAGCATACCCTCCATCTTATTTGCGAGGAGGGCCTGGCAATAGAGCAGCAGATAATTACAAAGATTTGTGGGACATATAGGACTGTCTTGTTTGAGAGGGACTCAGTTCCTCTTTTTATTTGCAAAAAATGTTTTCATTTTTGTCAATTTATAAATATAAAAGCCACCAAAATCAACTGAAGCTAGCCACTGCTTTGTGACTCTGAGACCACTTCCTCAGGGCCAATGGTGGTCCTACAACAATATGATGAGCTTTAGTAGGCTGTATACATATTTGAACAAGCTTGCATCCCACAAGATAACCTTTTGTACATCTCTGAGATGGATGTCTCTGAAAAATATCTATTATATCTGAGTCTCCTACTTGAGAATCATCAGCACGGTGTAACTGCTGCCTTAGCCAGACATCATACCTGTCCCGAACAGCAAGGGCACATGGTACAATCAGAGTACACCTACAAGAAGAAATTATCAAGAAAGGAAATTAGCATTGCACTACATCATTAGTAGCAGTGTGCCACCGATAGGGCAAAAATTGACACAGTTTCAGTTTATTAATATGCAAAGAATGGACAGTTATAGTTAGAAATAAAAACACATGGTACCTATGCAATACATGGCCGATAGTTGCCACATTTTAATCAGTCTTCCTAAAGGCAGGCCCATTGGCACAGAGGGCAAAGGCATCTATGCCTCACCTGCTACCATGCCAGTGGCCCACTGGTTCACTGGGTGGCCAGGGAGAGGAGGCTTGAGTGTCCGAAGGATGGCTGTCTTTCTCTGGGGAGGGAGGGTTGTGGGTCCTAGCACTCATCTAGCCCCTAGCAGAGGCTGGGGGACAGGCAGTTAGTGCTGGGACATCAGGGCTGGGGGGGGGTGGTGGTCATCGACACCCCATGCACGTTAGCATGTGTGATATAACTGAACAGGTTCCATATCATAATAGCGATTGCAAAACAGCGATTGCTATTATAGTGAGTGCATATCACCAAAAAGCAAATCAGCGATATGCACTTCTCTGCAACCACATTTCCGGAAATTACCAGCTCCGGGGGGGGGGGTGCATGTTGAGGAGGGGACAACACTCTGGCATGGGAATAGGAAAGAAAAGCTGCAAGCAGTGACAAATATCTTCCCCCTGCTCTATCCTGAACCCAGTGCCTACTGTACTGGAGCCAGCCACCCTCACCACCACACCACAGGGCTGGCACAGTTGCAGCAGGCACACACCCCTACCTAAACCATCTTCCATATCCCTCCCTTCCTCCTCCCTATCCCTCCCCTTCCAGTTGCTGTCCTTGCTATTGCATCACTACCCTTGCAGGGACGCCCAAAATGATGCGCTGAAAATTAGTCACTATTTTTGTAGTTGCTCATTTTTGGTTGCTATCATCACTGGATACCGTCTGAATAGCATTGCACGTCTGTCCCTCTGTACCAAAAACACAGGAAAAAATGGCCAGGTGCAGCATAGATGACACTGCCCCCTCGCAAGCTCTGCACTGGCTATAGGGCCCTCTCCCACAGCTGGATCCATGTCATCATTGGTAAGGCACCAACTGTTGACCCTCGCCATGGAGAGTAAGCTATGGAGGAAGCACTGGGAAGAAGTAATTGGGGGTGGGATGCTAGCCTGCACATGATGCAGAAAAAGATTAATAAAAAAAAAAGAGTCCTCTTAAAGGCAAAGTAGAAATTAGAAAAGAAAAAGTTCCAAAATGGCTATAAATCCCCATAACTTGCAGAAACTCTTATCTAAGATTTAAATTTACTTTTCTAAGTGTACTTTTCTACTGCAAGTTCTACATATAAAGCTGTTCCACAGTCGTATGCTGTTACCTATTAGCTTAAAAATCAAGTAACAGCACTGGAAAAATGTTAACTGTGGCTTTAGCCCCATTCCATAAATGTTTTAGCTACTTGGTTTGGAATTGTTTACCCGTAAATGTTGGAAGTCACTCATCTCTGTTTGTTAGAGATGATTTATCTGTGGAAGGTTCTTTATTGAATTAAAATTGTCTGCATATCTCCTGTTCAGCTGTTTGAATTTTATGTTACCCTAGTCTTTATAAAATGTTAAAAACTCTTTGCTTTTTCAAAAGGCATGCCTCTAAAATCCATTCAGGCCAGGTTTTAGGTACCTTGGCCAAATACATGCTGCCAGTATTTATTAAAGCCTTTCCCGTAAAATGTTTTTAATAATGGAAAGTAAATGGAAAATATTAACACTTATTTTTTGATTTTGAAATCATAACCTGATGTTTTACAATATGAGTCGAGGGATAGATATGCTAAATGTCTGTACTGATATGACTTTTATGTCTTTAGAAGAGGTAATTTTTAATACTATGTGATTACTGTCTGAGCTTGTATTTTGTCCATCTGGTTCACAAGCTCATTAAATAGAAGAGCCCTCTTAGCCAATCAAATCTGAATTAAAGCAGTAGTACAGTCAGAATTTACAAAAACATATGTTGTGCAGAGTGTTTTGATTTATGTGTGTAATCCTAGTGTGTCCTTCCCTTTGTCTGCTATTGGGAGTTTTCTTCTGAATTAGCCTACTAGTTTCATGGTAGTTTTACGGCCTTTGGGGATCTCCATCCTAGATAAATTATTGTTCTTTTTCCTACAATGCCTCCTATCCCATGTCACAATGATGTATCTGGGACCATAGGTTCAGCATGTACTGGTTTGGAGTCCATTTTACAACAGGAGAGCAGTGATTTTTAGCAAGTTTCCTTATCCAGTGAGCACTAAAGGTTATATTTATAGTTTAGCAAATGCTCACAGAGTTACTGAGTGGGTTATTATGTAAGAAAACAGCTAGATCCTTTACTGATTATAGGACTGATGATCTGGAGTGATTTGCGAGCCTTTTTTGTCTGTGTGTGGTTTGATAAAATGAAAAGTTTTAAAAGCATAACATTTACTCCTTCTGACTAAACCTGCCACACATGCATAGAAAATAGCACGGGATAGCATTCTTAGGCTGTGAGAAACACACACAAGTAGACATATTAATATATTATGAAGCAGTATAACTGCTTCGAATTGAAAGAAAGTCAGAGAAGCATTTTAAAAAGAAGTTTATTTTCTTTATTTTCTACTCTCCCAGTTACTGTGAGAAATGGTATGGCCCATCCCAGAGAGTGGAGGGCATGCTGACTCCACTCATTACAAACCATCTGCAGCTGCTCCAGACTCTTGGACATCAGTTACTTCATATTATAGTACAGTATACAAAACGGCACTGTGCAAAAATATGAAAAATGTTACCAAATCTGATTGCTTGGCATCTAAGTTACAGAGTTAGATACCTCAGATTTCAAGCCTTTTCAGAACTGGATTTTTGGAGTTGGAGGCCAAAATTCCTAAATCTGAAAAAAGGGGCTTGGAATCCCAGAGAGTGAATTATATTGATTATAGATCAGAAGTTTCTCCTTGCCAGTGTCCTGGACCCTTTGATCATGTTGCATTCACTGTCTCCTTCAGAAACAGAATCTCATGAAAAGTACTGAGACATACTGATCACACCTATGTTGGAAAAAGAAGATTCGTTTTTGGATCCAAGTCATGATGATGATGATGATAATGATACTGTACCCTTTCACTAGACAGCACTGACTTTTAGTTACTGTATATCCACCATATTTTTCCTTTGCTTCGCAGTTCCATATTGTCTTGATGGAACTCACAGGAGCCACTTGACAATACCAAATGTTTTTAGATGAAACAGCTTGACAGTGAAGCTCCTCCTCCTGTACATGTTGTGGAATGACCACCTTTGCAGTCTCTGCCTGAAATAATAGATATCTATTTCTGAGAGCCACTCATTAGATTCAGTGCTGATCTCTTGTTTTTCTCCATACAGGTCTTTACTCCTTGGGCAATGCTTCTGCACCTATCTCTACCTCCCCTCGGCCAGCACTCACCTCCCCCAGACCTACCTGCTGTGAGTCCTCCACAGATGTCCCAAGTGGCAGGCCATGGAGGCAGGGGCATCCTCCCCCAAGTCCAAACCCTGAATGCTACAGGCATATGGATGGTGGTGGTACAGTTCTGGAGAGATGTGCAGGGCATCATTAAGCTCTTGGATACATTTTAACTTTTCTTCCTAAGACCCTGACATGGTGGTATATCAGTTTTTACATGTAGAGAAGCACACATCCTGCAGAACTATTGTTGCTCACTTTCAGCCCTCACAACCTGCACTATGACTGGGCCTCCACCCAGTCACAGAGTACAAGAAAAGTGACCACCCCCTCCCTGGGAGAGGAGAGTTGCCACCTGGATGCTCAATTCTCTCCCACCCCGCTGACCATGGGCAACCCTTGCTTGTTCCGAACACGAGTTTACTGGTGTAGCAGATGGTAAGACATTCAATGCTTTAACCCTTCACACCACCGAACCAGCCCCAGTGCTGATCACTTTGAGTACTGGAGGGATACAAAAAAGATCAGGGGCCCAATTTTTAAAGGACCTGGCATGGTTCAGGAGAGACCAAGTCTCCAAGCACAACTTGCTGGTGTGGGGAAAAAAAATCTTCACACCAGCAAAATTGCCACAGTATTTTTAGCATTCTTTGTGAATGGGTGGCATTTTTCTTTTTTGTGTAGGTGTGCTAAAAAATCTATGCCCGGTAAAACAGGACATAGGAATTTTGTGCAGCTGTACAAACAAAATCTGTACACACTGCCATAAAATGAAATGGTCACAAAAGGCCAACGTTTGCGAGTATCGTGCTCATGCAGAAAAATTGTGCTTGTGCAATGGCACCAGATCTTCACAACTTTTTTTTGCTGCATGCTTGCAATTTTTCCACTTTTGAAAATCTGTCCATCACCTGCTTCCCATGGCATCACATTTCTTAGCGGTTCGTCAGTGTCAGTGGCGAGCGCTTATTAAGGGCTTTTAGAAATGTGGTCCCTGATAGCAGATTAATGCTGAGTTCTGAAAATATACCATGCTTTACTTTACTAGAGGTCAGCCTAAATTGATTTACTTATAAATCCCAGGAACCCATTCCAAACCCATTCTGACTCAGTACAGTGCAGAAAACTGCACTGTGCAAAAATATAGAAGCAATTCTTCTTTGGTGGTGTTTGAAGATGATGATTACTGGTTCAGATCATGGAACTTTGGAGGTATATATGTACACGCTTTCCATCAGTATTGTATTGTGTGTCACTGCGCACTGGTGCTGCTCATCAAATTGACTGGAAATACACCTGTATCTGAGGATCCAAGATGGTGATTTGAAAAGACATGCAATGAGGAGCTCTTGCAGTCCCATAAGCTTTTTCTCTACTGACTGATGCAAAAAACTCATTTATGTGAAAAAAAAAAAGAAAGAAAGAAGAAATACATCTTCTTCTTCTTCAAGTGGTACTGACTCTTTAGTAGAAAGGGCTTCAAAGGACTAATACATACATTTTTAAGCCAAGGTGGGAATAAGGTGGGCTAGCCTGAAACGCTGCCCGGGGTAGGCCGGCGCCGCAGCTAGTTGGGGCCCTGTGATGGAAGAAAGAAACCTGCACAACCACACACAATTTGTAATCTGGAGCCAGATGGCTCAATTCATGACAGGAGAGCAACAAGTGAATTAGATGACAACACTTTTGATTTAGCTGATGTTGCAGGGAGCCATCCTGGTGTTAACTCATGATACCCAATACAGGACACAGGAGGGACGAAAGTGAGACTGCAGGTTGGTGAGCTGGAGTGCCAGGAGAAGCAGGGCCCACACGAATCACCGAGGCATCATTCCTGTTCAAGGCATTGAGCAGGGGGCTGATCTCCAGGTGGGTCTCTCATCGATGGTTTTCTCTGTGGTGTGAGTAATCTGGTTGGGACAGTGTGGCAAGGCCCAGACCGAGGAACAGTTCGGATGTGAGTCCAAGAAAGCTGGATGCAGCCACTAACAAGCAAGGCTCAGTTAAACACACAGTGGGGGACCAAATCACAACCCACTAGCAGCACACAGCACATTTATAGTAAATCAATCAACACTATACCAGATGGATGACAGTCCAGCCGCAATCACAGAGTCTCTGCGCAAAACCGGGAGATTAGTGGTAAATGAAGGTCCTGACAGGCCGATCGCGTTCACCAAATCTTCGGTCTTCTTCAGATTTCAAGCCTAGTCACCAATTCAGTGGCTTAAATCTCTCACAAACTTTGGATGCAGTCTGATTCTTTAAAGAGCTCCCTCACAAGGGACAGCAGCAGCAGACAGGCTAAAACTCAACCCTTCCACCATTCTCCTGCGTGAACTACGATGAAGCTATTGCTCAAATATCTTGAGCTGTTCACTGTTTCGATTCCCAGCTCAGACTGCTCAGACTGAGAGTCTGCTGCAAGCAGCCTGGGACTTTCCCCAGGATCCAAAAGGTTCGGTTGGCTGATCCATCTGTCTGTCAATACAGGGGCTCCCCCTTCAGGTCCATTTGGGTGCCAAAGTCTCAAAATTACAATTCCTACAGAATTTTGCTCCCACAAGACCCCCGGGGACAGACACCATTTTAGGGTCCCCAAAGGTACTGTTTGGTCCACAATAGCAGCCCAGAGCCAAGATTATGGTACAATATTGAAATGTCCATGCTACAAAAAAGGCAGGTTAGACAAACTTCCATAACATTACTATTCTAATAGATAATCAACAAATAAGTACAGCTTCTAGCAGAGCTCCCTCTGCACAAATAGCGATGGCAGAACGGAGTGATTATCTGGCAGCCCGGCCATGACTCGAGCATAGAAACACTCAGCCCCCTCCCAGATTAAATAAACACCACATTATAGGCAACTCTTAAAGAGACAGAGCACAGAGGCATTAAGGCACTCTCATACAATACATTTAAACGCTAAGACACAAGATACCAGCCTGGTCGTGGGCATTTAGGCACACCCAAGGAAGACTTTTTGGGAACCCCCATTTGTAGGGGGGTTACACTAACCTTGTTGTTCTGTTTCACTGCTGTAGTGTCATTTTGTTACTGTTATACTGCAGTACACAGGCCCACCTTGTAAATAAGCTTGCTGATCTAGTATTTTTTTTTTTAATGGGGGTGGGAGTGGGGTGGTGGAACACCTGCTGGTGAGGGGTGGGGCACTAGACTACCAGAGATTTTGGACTGGGGATCGGGATAGGGAGGGGTTAAAATAAAAAATAAAATACTAGACCACCAGGGATTTTTAAAACAGTAATACTGAGACAGGGATGGGGGGCTTACTGTACACTTTGGGGCGGGCTGGTTATTGGGTGGAGGGAGGGACCACTAGCCACCAGGGAAATCTTTTACATGGGGGTGGGTGGGGAGGACCACTAGCAACCAGGGCTTTTGGGGGCAAATGGGTTGGAACTTGGGTGGCGATGCTGGTGGGATTTCTGTGGAAGTTTGGAGAAATAATTTCTGAACTTCCGCGAAAGCGAAAGTCAGACTTTCGCTTGAATTCCACCTGCGGAAGATTTTTTTCACCCATGCCTAGCCACAATTCACATACAAAGTCCTCAGTGACGACCAGATCATGGGCCAGTACAGGCTCAAGAGGTCCATGCCCAGGTAGCTGCGTGAGTTGCTGCATGACCAGCTCTGGGCAGACACTCAGCACAGCCATGTGATGCCTGTAGAGCTTAAGGTGATGGCTGCATTGTGTTTCCTAAATCTGAATGGAAAAGCTGGCATGCACAGTGCATATGTGCAGGTGCTGCCACTGGGGGTGCCTAACCCCCACAACGCTCACAAAGACAGGATGCGTCACTCTCTCGATAGTATATTAGGCTGAAACAGCCAAAGTAAGGTGTTCACTACATTAAAAGGCCAACACCAAAGCTACTCCTGCGCTTTGCTATTTAAAGCTTTGCTAGGGGGTTGGGCACTGAGCTGCTGAACTGCAATTTAAAGGTCCCAGGCTACTGTATCATGGCGTCTCATGCTCTTGATATTTACAGGCTGTACCAGTATGTAACCATGGAAACCAGGCTCAAAGATCCCCCTGCACCTGAACATAATCAATCAGTATTTCAAAGGGAGATGCAAAACAAAAAAATTAAACAGTAGAAAACGAAAGTCACAGCACTCACCATGCGCACACAAAGAAAACGACAGAGACTGATGTTATACTTGTTCTCTGCTTCTTACCTGCGCCCCCTGGCTCCCCGTCATCACTGCCTCCTTTGTGTGCTACTATGCCCTTCCTCCCCTTCATCCCCATATTCTTTCCTATATATACTCCCTCTGGTCCACCATCTTCACCTCCTCCTCCTCCTCCGTGTGCTTCCTCTCCCCCTTCCTCCTTTGCTTTCCCCCATGCTGTTCTATGTATATACAATCTACTTATTTTTACTGTAAAACCTTGTTTTGTTTCTGTGTTTTATGTAATTCTGCTCTGTAACCTCCAGGGTGTGCCTGAAAATAGTCAATCCTATGGCTAGTGCACCTACCCGGTAAACAAAAACTAAATAAATAAATAATAAATGTTTTTTTGAGTTAATTGCTATGCTGTTTATATTGTATATTCTGTATTAAATGGTGTCTAGTGTACTGTTCCCCCACCCTACTGGTGATATGTTATCATTATTTTGAACCATTTTTTCCTGCTGTACTGACCATATGTAACTGACCAGGGTCATCTTGTAAATGAGCATTCTCAACGATGTTTCACCTGGTGAAATAAAGATTGATTGATTGATTAAATTCAAAAATGTCTCTTGTCTTTACTTCAGCCAGTAAAAAATAGGAAACAGGGTACAACAAACTTCCTATGTATCACTTAATCTTGGGCTTTCTCAAGGATCAGGGGGCGGGGTGCTGAGCTGCTGAACTGCAATTTAAAGGTTCTAGACTACTACAGCATGGCGTCTCATGCTTATGACATTTACAAGCTGTATCAGCATGTAGCCATGGAAACCAAGCTCAAAGGTCCCCCTGCACCTGAAAATAGTCAATCAGTATTTCAAAGGCATATGCAATGCAAAAAATTAAATGGTGCAGAGAAAACTGCATATTTGTTTTTACAATTACAGTTAAAAGCATTCATAATGGAATATAGTATTAACTCATAAATCAGATTTCCATCATTATGAATAAATATATCACACATTTGTAATTTGTTGTATCAAAAAGACAAGCAAGTGATAGAGAAAAATACATTTGCTTAGTATATAAATACTTATTAATGAAAAGGCTGAAACAGGCAGACTGCCTTGGTAGCAAAAACTTTGTGTTTCTGATCACCCCTATTTGAATAGCACAACCTGCACTCGTAGGGGATCTGCTGGATTTGAAGCATATTCACCAGGTATAGCAATGCAAGAGAAGAGAGAAGAGAGAAAAGAGAGAAGAAACACCTCTAGTAACGGAGCTCAAAGTTTAATTTTAGCAAATTACACTTCAATGTTCCATACATTTACATAGCAAAGTGCCAGGGTACCTTTGGTGTTGGTCTTTTAATGCAGTGATCACCCTGCTTTGGCTGTTTTAGCCTAATAAATGTTCAAGTCACAGCAGTCCAGCTGGGTTTGCATTAGGCTGTGCAAGGGCCGAATATTAATTTCCAAATACCATGAAAATTAGGGCTTCCCAATATACGGGAGCCCTTCCCGAATAGAGGACTATTCGGGAGTTATTCGTATTCGGCATTGTCACCACTGCAGAGCACTAAAAAATTAAAATCTCTTCCTCAGCCCCAAGTAAAATGTACAGTCTTCCCCCCACCCTCTAGCAGTCACCAGATCCCACCCTCCTGTCCACCCAGCATCTGCGATTTGGCAGTTTTTGTCAGAACATTTTTTTAATGGGGACCAGCACAACCCAACCATCTCCACGTCCGGCCCCCATTTTATAAACTAAGTGACAGGTCAGACCTCGAGAAGAATTAAAAGAATAATCCGCCCTTCCCCGTCTGCAGCACAATGTCAGCATGAGCACCCTCCATGACCCTGCTCCGTCCCCTCCGCAAGCACCCAATCACCACCGCCAGTCCGACACAATCCCTCCCTCCTCCACTGTCAAGTGGCTTCTTCTTATGAATGAATGTGCACGTGCTACTTGTTGCTATAGTAAAACTAGCAGATCACATGATCTGCTAGTTTATTATAACAAACAACTACCACATTCATTCATAAGAAAGAAAACATAGCATGATGAAATAAAGTTAATAAATGATCACATTCTTTAAATGAGGAGAATTGGGTGCTTGCAGGGGAGCAGGGTCACGAAGAGATGCTGATACTGACATTGAGTTGCAGACGGGGATGAAGATTATTCTTTAATTCTTCTTAGGTCTGACTACACTAGTTTATAAATGGGGCCAGCCATGGAAGGGGTGGGTTGTGCCAGTCCCATTAAAAACATTTTCTGAAGACAAATTACCAAATTGCAGGTGCCGGGTGAAGGAGAGTGAGACGTAGCTGCTAGAAGAGGGTGGAAAGATAGTACTGTTTTTTGGGGGGCTGCGGAGGACATTTTTCTTTATTTAAGGCGGTACCAAATATGAATATTCATCCGAATAATGAATATTTGCAACTGAATACCAAATATTCGTCTGAATATTCAAAAAAGGTATTCACATAGCCCTAGTTTGCATGATGTTTTGCTTCTCTTTAGAGTGTGCCACATCCAGTCCTTGCAATGTGTTTCCTGGCCACTAGAACAGTGGAGGACACCATCAGTATCTCACAGTCAGCCACCTCATGCCTGTTGGGCCAGTTCCTAGATACTCTGCTGGCCCATTCCCCAGCACACCAGCCAAGTGAACAGCAACCATGCAGCAGTTCCATTGGGTTGCACACTTACCATTTATACTCGCTACCATTGACTACACCCATGTTGCAGACTGGACACCCAACAGTGATGGAGTGGAGGCCTATCTCAATAGTAAGGGGTACCACTCTATCAATTGCCAGGTGGTGTTCAATGCAAGAAGGTGCATCATCAGTGTCCTTGCATGGTACCCCAGCAGTGCCCATGACTCCTTCATATGGCACAACTTCATCCTGTGCCAGTGGTTTGAAGGTGGGGACATCCCTAGTTACCACCTTGCTGGTGAGTATATTCCACAGGACCCACCTCCTGCCCTTTATTGAGCATGGTGACACTAACCTTTGCTGTTTACTTACATAGGAGACAATGCCTATCCCCTACCTCCCTGGCTCCTCACACCTGTCTTACGTCTGCATCAATTGCAAAGGACTGGTACAGTGTGGCACACACTGCCACACACAGCATCATCAAGCATGAGTTTGGAATGCTCAAGATGTGGTTCCGATGCCTGGATCATTCTGGTTGTGTCCTACAGTGCACTCCTCAGAAGGCTTGTGTCATATTCCTTGCCTGTTGTATACTACACAACATGGCACTCAATCATGGCCAATGCATGCCAGCACCAGTGAAAAAACCTCCATTGGATTTGGAGCCAGAGGACCAGGGGTACCAGAGCAGCTCAACAGGCATGATCTCAAAATGACCAGTAGGGCCCAGGAATACAGATCCTGACTCATAAGAGACATCTTTAGACATGGCTGGTGAGCACAGACCACACAGGAGACTGTAATATCTTTAACTGATGTATTATCAAACATCAAGAACAGTACATACAAAGCATCATGCCAGGCTGGGGGGAGTTAACAAAAGGTGGGATACAGACACGCATTGCAACCAGGTGAGGGGGGGGTAGCAAATAGAGCACACACACAAATAAGTCCATGTTAGCAGGAGGTCCTAAAGGGGTGTCAACAGAGATGCATGCCATCCAGGTGGGGGGATGGAGGTGCATGTAATTACATGCCTGCCAGGCAGGGGGTAACAAGTGGGGTATGTATGAAGACAGGCCATGTTGGGGAGGCCAAAGGGCTGTACACATAGATACCCACCAGCCAGGTGGGAGGGGGAAGCTCTAGTACAGACCATCCATGCTGTTGTTAGGACTGCCTGGGATAGGTCATAGAAGCAGATGGAGGTGTCACAGTGATACTGCAAGAGGAAGGTGAAGCATGTTGGTGAGGGATGGCCATGTGAAACCTACGTGTGTCCCCTACCACCTCCCCGTGTATGTAGAGTATATCTGTGCTGCACCTGGTATGGTTGGGGGGACTTCATCCACAGTATGGGGGATGAGTGTGGGGATGATGTTACCAATCCCCTGCTGTGGCCCTGTGGGGTACTACCCCTGGGGAAGAGAAGCTGGGAACCTGGTGTGCATGGTGTCCTTGGTGACCTGGGAGTCCTAAATGTGCCGGGTATTCTTGTCCCAGCAATGTGTGGCATATACATATGCTGTGGTGTCCATCGTGGGGTGGCACTACCCCTCTGGACAGGCTGGGGCTATGTCCAGCCCTCGCAGTGTCTGCCACCATGACTGCAGCCTTCAACACAGTGGCACACAGATGATTATGCAGGTGGTCATGCCAGAGCCCAGATCCTGGTGCAGGTCACATAGGACCACCATGAGTCCTGTGTGGCGTGCCTCTGCCCGCTCCTAGGCATGCTGCATGTCCTCGTGCAGCATGTGGTGGAGGCATATCAGTTCCTATTGTGTGACACTCTGTGCCTCTATGATGGACCACAGCAAGTGCCAGTTGTCGGCCGCATCCCACTGTTGCTGGGACTGTCCCTGGGACAGGGTTAGGCTACACTCTTGGCCGTTATTGGGCTGGGGCTGCACCGTGTTAGGTGCTGCAGTCCATTTTGGGCACTCTGGGTTGGCTGTGACTGGCCTGGTGGGATGGGTCTGGTGCAGCAGGGCTGTAGCTGGGCCGGAGATTGCATCATGGGGAGATGCAGCAGTGGCTGGCCTTGCGGTATCAGCCAGGTATGGTAGGGCAATGGCCGTGCCACAGTTGGAGTTCTGGAGTGAGAGGCTGTGGTGGGCTGTACCTCTGTGACTGCTGGGCCACATGGGGACAGCATCTGGACCCCACTGGTATGGGGGCTAGAGGGGAGGACAAATTCTCCTGGGGTGGGCGGACCCCGCCTGTCCCCAGCTCCCAATGTAGGTCTTGTCATTATCTTCTTCCATATCCTCTTCACTACTGTCTGCCGGCTGGTACAGATGGATGGGTGGCAGGGACAGCTGCCACCAAGATGGTCCTGGGGCATCCTCTGCTGTGTCCAGTCCTATTCGGTGTGCTGTTGGGAGAGGAGAGAAGAGGGGAGTTATATAGCATTGTACTTTACAGAGCAGTGTGCCAATCGAAGCAGCATGCATGCCCTGCGTACAGTGACACTTCACCCATGCTATGTGTGTGGTGCATTGCCTATAATCCCCCTCCCCAGGCAACCTACACGACCCACATCCCTACAATGGTGAGCTCACACCTTGTCACCATGGGGCACACAACCCAGCACCAGAGAGTAAAAATCCCAACACCTATGTAATACACCCAGTACTAGTGGGCACACACCCCACAACCAATGTACAGACACCCAGCACCAGGGGGCACACACCCCACCACTAGTAAACACACACTCTCAGCACCAGTGGGCACACTCCCCAGCAGCAGTGAACACACATCCCATCCTCAGGGAGCACACATTCCAGAACCGGTGAGCACATGGGCAACAACACATGGGGCACAGTCATGGATCTATGCACAGATGACTACACACTGGGTGACAAAGAAACAGTAGTTAGGCCTATACCCAATGTTGCATCCAGCAGTGGCATATGCATGCACCCATAGCTATATACATCCACATATACACACAATGCAGATGGAACATCACATTGGCAGTCACTCACATGCCTGGGCAGATCCCAGCTGACTCTCGTAGCTGCTATCTGGCACTCCCATCTCCTCCATGGGCCATTGGGTGGATGCTGTGGCCTTCTGTGCGGGATCCAGTGTACATGCAGTCATCAATGCCCATGGGCCCCCACCTGTGGCATGCAACTACCTGCATTGTGTTGCCACGATGTGCTTCACCTGCCTCCTCACGTTCCTGAAGTGTTTTCTTACCGCTTTCATTGCCTGTTGTGGCCACCAACAGCACTGACCTCATCAATTATCTCCTCCCAGACCTGCCTTACCTAGGCATTCATGCTCTTGCTCCAGACCACCATTGAGTTAGCCAGTGTGGTCGACCTGGTGGTGGCCTGAGAGGACCAGATGATTGGGGAGGTGGCAGAGGTAGACGGATCCCAAAATGAGGAGCAGGCATCTGTGGGGCAGTGCCCCTGATGAGATGAACTGGGGTCACCCGCACTAGGGACCAGTGCAGACATAGGTACAATGACCTCCAGAGGAGGGAGGCACACTGCCTGCAGAAACTGTGGGTGATGGTGGACGGGGGCAGAATGCCAAGGCCAGGTGAGTACAGATGGCTGTATGTATTATGTGTGCATTGACCTGTATGCAGGCCTGTCTCATGGCAGTCTGCGATAGGGCTACTGTTCCCCAGGCACTGTGCACATCACCTGTGTGCCCTCATTGTTCCCCTGTGTGCTCTGGACCATGCCCCACTGCATGGACTACCAGTATGTAAGCAGGTGTCTGTGCCCCCTGTCCCATGGGATGTTCTTGTGCCCTGTACATGACAGGACTTGACATGGTTGACTGAGGTGTGCTTCTGCCTGGGCTGTATGGTAGTGGGCCACCACGGTGACATAGCGCTACTGTCCAGATGTATGACGGGCCCGTGTACAGTGTAATGGCATGTTATGCAGAGTTCATTTACTAGCTATGGTGAGCCCAACATGTCACAGTCTGTTGCCAGGTATGACCTGGAATGGGGTCATGTGTGTCCTACATGTAGCTGTGCTGGTAGGCCTCTCCATCAGGATGTTGATGCAGCCACCGTCTGTCATGCACGCTGTCCATACTACGTCACATGGCCACTGGTATACATCTGCCAGGTACAGCATGGGGTACTACATTACTGCACATGGGGTTCTGGACATGTACTGGCCACTGTGCAGGTCCACAACTTCTGTACCCTGGCCCTCCAGCAATTGCATCGGTATGCTGTGCCCGCCCTTGTCATCTGTGACCTGGTGCACCAAGCAAACCCATGCATACTATGCCTGGACAGAATCTGGGGCCAATTTGTGTGGTTCTGTTGTACAGGAGTTGAGGTGTTGGCAGGATGTGGGCACTACACAGACCAGTATACATTGTGCAAGGCCATATGTACCACAGGGGGAAGTATCATACCATCTGTGGCTGGGCCATGGAATGCTTGTGTGTGGTGCCACAGGTGGTCCCATGGGTATGTTGCAGACCTACTCAGACCTGTCTGTCCACATCATACATATGTGGTGGCTGGTACAAGGTACAGGTGTATGGGTATTAATATTGCGTCATTTGTACCGACCAGTGCACTATGTTCCATTGTAGAATGCTGATCACACCTTCCTCTTCCTCCTCTACAGACCTCAGTGCATAGCTGACCCCAGCCAGGGGCACAGCTCATGAGGACTAGCCTTGCCAAATTAAAGAACATTCCAGGTCACAAAACCATGACGAGGCCCAAAGCAGTGGCTCACGAGAGGGGTGTCCATGTAAGTACCCTGCATTGTGTGTCGCACTTAGGGTTCCATGTGTACACTTATATGTGGCAGAGCAAGTGTCGCTGCTATGTAGTAGTAGTAAATTTCTTTATTTATATACAGGATAAGTTGGTACAAACACATCATTAGGTCCCAAAGGTCCCATTTACAAGATGGCCCTGATTATATAAAATATTTAAAACATAAAACATATAGGTTTCACAACAAGGCACAAAAGATACATGTTATCAGGCCATAGACCTACCACTTTCATAGGTGTTAGGGCCTGGCTCTATCCATTGTTGCAGTCATGCAAGCGATAATACCCAACAGGGTGGGCAGTACTGGGCTATACCCGACTGCCCAGGGGCATAATGAGGTCTGATGCTACAGGTGGAGGGACTTATAGCCCCTGGAAGGGCAGGTATAGCCCACTACTGTCCACCCTGTCGGGTATTATTGCACTTTGAAAATGGGTCACTGTATTATACATACTTAAAAAAAATAATTTTGTGTTTAAATGTTAAAATTCTTAGCTGTTTCGTTTATTTTGTCATAAAATAGTTCTTCTGCTTGCTTTAGAATGCTTTTTTTTTTTCACCTAGAGGCTTTTGCCCTACTGGAGCTTCTGTACTTTTGTCTTTTGAGCTGGTTGTCATGGTTACCCCCACCCCCACACACACACACACACACACACACACACACACACACACACACGGCTTGTGTTTTAGCATTTTATTGTTTCTTTTTTAATTAATTCAATGCTTTTTTGTTTATGAATGCATCGGAAATCTGGCTGAGCTGCGGTGGTGGCAGGCGGATGAGCTGGGAGGAAAAAACAAGACTAAGAGTGGTAAATGCAGAGGTATATATCGTGCTTCCTTGTTTTCATGATATTTGGTTTACAACTGGGGTATTGAGTAGGGCTACAATTTTAAAAGGCAGTGTATCGAGGAATCGGTGCGGAGTGGTGGTAGTGGGCGGGGGGGCACACTATGGAACTGATGAGTATGGATGGAAGGTCTGTAGGTTTGGCACAAGGGAAGTCGAGCGAGCTGGGAAGAAAACAAAATGTAACCTGCATTTCTATGCTTTTGTTTGGTTTTGCCATTCGGACTTCCACTGGGGTACTGAGCAGGGCTATGATTTACAAATTGGATAGATCAGGAGAATCGGCTCGAGGATCATTGCTGGCACTACGGAGGTGGGGGGAGAGTGCTGCAGGCGTCTTGTACTGCACAAAGTGTTTTAAGAAAATTGGCTTTTTAATGCAACTTAAAATTAGTTTTTTTTTTAAAGTTATGTGAAATTATGTCTTCCAGTTGACTACTTTTCCTGTCAGCCACTCCGTCTCTCACCTGCTAAGCAAGAGAAAAAAAATGGTTGTTTTGAAGTTTCATTTTGGAGGTGGCGCAGGGATTTCAGTGGGTCATGGGGCAGCTGGCAGAGGGACTTGTTTTAGGTGGGCATAGTTGTCTCATCAGTGCCCACCTAGACAAGTCTCTCAGCCAGTTAGAAGCATCCAACTGTTCTACCCATTTTTAAGGCTACATATTACACTGGTGGAGTGTGCCTTGACACTGCAGTATGTGATTTTCTTAGTAATAAATAGCACCCGCTGAGTGGCGTGCATGGTGTCAGTGGAATTGGTGACAGTGAAGGCCTTGGTTTTATGGGGGGGGGGAGATCAAGCAGGGGTCATGGCCTGCTGGGTTATAGCACAGTGAGCAAACTTTATTAATATCAATGCCGAGCCAGGCCAGGGAGGTGGGCGGACAAGGAACAGAGGGACACCAATATTTTAAACTTACTCGAGGCAGCAATAAGGAGGTGGGTGACTCAGTCAAGGAAGGGGGAATTCATCCTTTTCATTCTTGGCCCTGCCACTGTGTAGACTCTTCCTCCACCCATGTCTACACTATACTGCATGTTTCTGTGACCACCAACAGATGTCCCTGAGTGGCCCACCATTCAGGACACATGCTTGTTGGAGCTCTGGAATTGTGGTGGGGGACACTCACTCACTCTGCACATGGGTCTTTGGCCCACTAGTGCTGCTGTGGTGTGTCATGGTCTGTGTAATCCACTTCTGTACATCTATGTGCTCCTGGCATGGTGCCCTATGTCTTTCTACCATGCCATGGCATGCCTTCCACTGTGTGGTGGCGTGTCCCTTGTACTGCCTACCAGGTGCCACAGGGGCTGGTGGTATTGCTCACAGCCCTGTTTGTGACTCTGTCAGTGTTGGTCAGGTCTGTACTGCCATATGCTTGGAACTGTGTATGCATGGCAGTCAGCAGGTATTTGGCATTGGCCACTGTAGTAGCAGCACACCACAGTGTCCAGCCATGTGCATCATACTGCCACCGTGGTTGCCCACCTGCACTGGTGCTATACCAGGTGCCATATGCATTGTGTCACACCTTTGTGACTCACCAGAGTCCCACATATTTGGCATTGGGCCAGCAGAAGGTAGGGCCACTAGTGGGTGGTACACGTAGGGTACCATATGTGATTGACATTGTTACCGAAGGACTGTTAAGCATTCATGAATGCTGCTAAGAGAACAACTCCTTAGGATCACCTTCCTGTTACTTCTTCTATCAGGCAACATCCACCCTAATCCAGGACCAGCAGGTTTATCTGCAAATGGTGTTCACCGCAAGCAGGATACTCTAAATTTGGCCACAATCAACATCTGTAGCCTACTGTGCAAAACTGACTCCCTTAAATCTTGGATTTCACAGCGCAGCCCAGACATACTCTCTGTTGTGGAAACATGGTTGTCCCCCAAAATACCTGACACAGCGGTTGTCCTACCTGGTTATACAATATTCAAACTGGATAGGTCATCCAAGTGTGGTGGTGGTTGCATTATAGAAACATAGAATTTGATGGCAGATAAGGACTGCTTGGCCCACCCAGTCTGCCCATTTCCCTACCTAATGAATAAGCTTCAGATTCTAGTTAATCAACACTCTACTTCTTCCTACCCCCACACCCTAGAACTGCCTTATGCCTGTTCCATGCTTTCTTGAAATCCACCACTGTTTTTGACTCCACAACCTCCTCAGGAAGGCTGTTCCATGCATCCACAACCCTCTCCGTGAAAAAATACTTCTTTACGTTGCCTCTGAGCCGTCCCCCTTCAATCTTCAAATTGTGTGCCCTTGTTTTTGCACACCTCTTTTTCTAAAAGATGCTACTGTCTTGGACTTTGTTGATTCCCTTGAGGTACTTGAAAGTTTCTATCATGTCTCCCCTCTCCCTCCTTTCCTCGAGGCTATACATATTGAGCTCCTTAAGTCTCTCTTCATATGTCTTCTGGTGCAGACCCTGCACCATTTTAGTTGTCCTCCTCTGGACTACCTCCATCCTGTCTGTTTTTTTCGGAGATTGGGTCTCCAGAACTTCATGCAGTACTCCAGATGGGGTTTCACCAGCTGTCTGTACAGAGGGATAACAACTTCCTGTTTTCTACTGGTGATGCCTCTCCCTATGCATCCCAGTATCCCCCAGTCCTCCTTACTGCCGTCTCACATTGCTTGCCCACCTTTAAGTCATCTTATATGACTACCCCCAGGTCCCTTTCCATTTTTGTTGTTGACAGTATCTCACCCCCCAATGTGTACTCTTCCCCTGGGTTTTTGTTTTCCAGGTGCATTACTTTGCACTTCTTAGCATTGAATCTAAGCTGCCATACATTTGACCATTCCTCCAGCCTTGCCAAGTCCCTTCTCATCCTTTCCACCCCACCTTGTGTATCAACTCTGTTGCAGATCCTTGTGTCGTCTGCAAAGAGACATACTTTTCCTTCCAGTCCCTCTGCAATGTCGCTTATAAAGACATTAAAGATGACCGGTCCTAGTACTGAACCCTGAGGTACCCAACTGGTAATCTCACTTTCTTCAGAGTGGACTCCGTTTACTATTACCCTCTGTGTCCTATTCTCCAGTCAATTCTTTACCCAGGCTACCATCTTGGGACCCACTCCCAGGCTGTCCAGCTTGTATATTAATCTTTTGTGTGGGACTGTGTCAAATGCCTTGCTAAAGTCTAGGTAAGCCATGTCCACAGCCCCTCCTTGATCTATTACTTTGGTCACCCAGTCAAGGAAACCTATTAGATTTGTCTGACATGACCTTCCTGCTGTGAATCCATGCTGCCTTGGGTCCTGTGCTCCTCTGGCCTCTAGGTACTCAACAATTCTTTCCTTCAGAAGTGATTCTCTCATCTTCCCAATCACTGAGGTTAAACTAACAGGTCTGTAGTTTCCTGCATCTGCCCTGCTCGCACTTCTGTGAAGTGGAATAACATCTGCCCTCCTCCAGTCCTCAGGTACCACCCATCCTCCCATGATTTGTTAAAGAGGGTAGTCAGTGGTGTCACTAGTTCTACCCTTAGTTCTTTTAGAATTCTGGGATGAATCCCATCAGGCCCCATTGCTGTGTCCACCTTCTATTTTAAGAGTTCTTTCACAACCCTTTCTTCTATGAATGGGCTGGTATCAACCCCCCGTATCTAGAGTGTTTCTATTGTTTGGTTTCGGTACTTCTCCATCTTCATTTGTGAATACTGAGCAAAAATATTTGTTTAGTATTTCTGACTTTTCACAGTCACCCTCTGTCCACCCCCCCTTCCCTTTATTCAGCCTCACTAGCCCTCCCTTGGTCTTTCTTCGCTCCCTGATGTACCTATAAAAGGTTTTATCCACCTTCTTAACTGAGCTGGCTATCTTTTCCTCGATTTGAGCCTTACTGTTCTGACTGCCTTCCCTGCTTCCTTTTGCTTTAATTGATACAATTCTCTGTCCTACTCCTTCTGTGATTCCTTGTACTTCCTGAATGCTTTTTTTTCTCCCTAATCTTCCCTGCCACCTCCTTTGAGAACCATAGTGGTTTCTTACGTAGTTTTGTTTTGGTTATTTGCTTCACACATAGGCTTGTTGCCTCTGTGATGGCAGTTTTGATTATTCCCCATTGTTCTTCCACCCCTCCTTCCTGCCCATTTGCTAGTGCATTTCTTAGGCACTCATCCACTCTGGCAAAGTCAGCCCTCCTGAAGTCCAGTACCTTTGCCTTTGTATGGCTTGATTCTACTGCTGTGTTTATCATGAACCATACTGTTCGATGGTCACTAGTTCCTAGATGGCTACCCACCTTCTAAATCTGTGATCCTCTCGCCATCTCCATTGGAGAGTACCAGGTTTAAGATTGCTCCCCCTCTAGTGGGTTCCAATACTAGTTGTCTAAGGCATCTATCTAAAAAACTCACTAAAGGATCTGACCTTGCCTGAGGCTGACCTAGGCTGCCCCACTGAGGTCCTGGTGATTAAAGTACTTCTGGGGGATCACCACAAGACACTCACAGTAGTATCTGTATACATACCCCCAGAGACCCAACCACAGATCTCTACAAAGTTCTGTATCATCTCCAAGCCCCAAATCACCTCACTGAGGCAATAATTCTAGGTGATTTCAATACAAACTGACTGTCAGCTCCCCTACCAGAATTAACTATAAGACTGGGACAAACAACACTCTTGACTGGATACTCGCAAATAACACTGCTCATATCTCTAATGTAACTGTACACCCTGACTCTCTTAGTGACCACTCACCCATTACCTGCAGCTAGTCCAACAAATTCCTACCCCCCCACCTCAAACTCTTTTCAAAAGAGTGCTAAAGCGAGGCCATCTGAAACTCATAAAACAACAACTGCGCTATCAGGACTGGACTCTGGCTGACTCCACTGATGACATTAACGTAGCACTTGAGCATTTTATCAAGGCCTTCAATGCCGCCTGTGACATTCATGCACCTCTTAAAAAGATGAAGATTCATGGCACAATGCATCCCTGGATCACTCCTGAGCTAATAGATAACATGAAACAATGGGACCATCTCTGGCACCATGCCAAAGCATCTGGTAAACTGCAGGATCTGCAAGCCTACAAAGATGCAAGAAATGCCTGCATTAAGGCTTTTCTATTTATTTAGTTGTTTAACCAGGAGTAGCACACTAAGCTAAAAGCTTTTTTACAGGTGCGACCTGGGAGCACAGGGAAGTTAAGTGACTTGTTCAGGGTCACACAGTGTGTAAGTGGAAGCTGTGGGATTCAAACTCCCAGGTCTGGTCTGCTGGATGTTACCAGATTTGCATCTCAGAGTCTTAAACCACTGCGCTATACTGCCTATTCGTCAGGCAAAAAGTAAACACCATAGGGAGTGACTGACCGATAGATGGGGAGACAGCAGAAAATTTTGGTCAAATATCAAAGATATCATTGGTAAAGATCCAAAGATGTCACCTGCTATGCTAAACCTAGATGGAACCCCAATCCTTGACTCGCTTAGAATTGCAAATACTTTTAACGATGCTTTCACCAACCTGGGCAGTGTCCTTCCACAAGAGTTCTTTGATGATATCCCTGAAATGTCAGCGTGCCACCCTGAGCAGAAGAACCCTGAGCACCCCATCTTCTATTTTAAGAAGGTCTCAATGACCCAAGTTAGGAAATGTCTGAATAAGGTGCTGGGTAAATCCCGACATAGTGGTGATTCTCCAGACCTCAAACTTATTGTGCTCACCATAGAGGAAGTTCTCCCACCCATTACCAAAATACTTAACCTCTCTCTTATCCTGTCACAATTCCTGCAGGTATGGAAAACAGCCCTTGTGACACCAGTTCATAAATCTGGTGATTGAGCCTTACATAATAACTACAGGCCTAGATCAATCCTCCCTCCACTTTCAAAAGTACTGGAATGAATTGTTACCAACCAACTTGTAGATTTCCTCAAAAAATACTCCATCCCATGTCTGCAGCAACATGGATTTAGGAAAGGACACAGCACCACCAAAGCACTACTAGAATTTGCCAGCTTCATTCAGCAATCAATTGACCAAGGCAATTGGGTCTATGACAATTCGCTTCCGACTACTTGCCTACTTACAGACTCGCTTCTGTGTATACGCTCCGCTGACAATTCATCCCTGCACGAACACGCACCTGAACAATTCACTCCCCAATCCTTCAGATACTCGCTCCTGAACTTATACCCAAACTGATGGCTAAAAACAAATAAACAGTGTAAATGACAATTTTTTGTTTACCTTCGAGTGGAAATACTTATCAGGGGGTCGTGACGGTAGCTGGAAGTAATGTAATGAGTCTGAAGCAAGAGCTGATTTGATTGATGCTCCTGAATGCCCGAAGCTAGCTGGCAGCAATGTAAACAGGGATTGTCTTGATGTGTAGTGCCACAAGACAGAAATAATTTAAAGGGTGAGTCTCAAGCAAGAATAGATTTTGATAGGGGCTACTGAATGCCTGAAGGTAGAATACATTCAATTGGATTGGTGGAGCGTGATTGCATGAGTGATTCTATTGGTAGAAGTGATTTGATTTGGGGAGCAGTGCTTGTGCAAAGTACAGTGCTTGTGGACTTTTTTCATAATCTTTATTAGTTTAAAACATTAAAAGCAGTTAAAAGCAGTCGAATAATTGAAAGTGTAAGCTACACCTCGCAGGAATTCTTCAGTAGTTCTCTCACTGCACTTTTCAGTGACGTAGGCAAGTTACTCCACATTGGCAAGGTAAGCTGTCTTGTGTCCAGCAGGATCATTGCCAGTGATCAGTTGCTCAATGCAGGAGTCTCTCTTTTTTTGGATGCTTCGCAAGCCATCAATAAATTTCCATAATGTAGGGTGGGCCACGCAGAGCACACTCTGCATACCTCTGTGGAATGCCTCAACTACGTTACTAGTTTTGGCTTACCTTTCTTGTACAGTGTCTGAATGGTTCCACATAGCAATTTGATACTGAGGTTGCCGGCGACCAATCCCCCTCCGATTTCTCCTGCCAATCCAAACATCTTCAAAATAGTCGACTATAGGCTCAATTTTGGGGGGGGGGGGACTTGTAGGGACTCCTCTGTTATATCTTCAAAGTGTGTCACAACCTCCCCTGGTGGATAAAAAGCAAGGGCTGGCAAGTATTTACACTTTAGAGTGAATTCTGCATCCTGGCTGTACTTAACTGACAGCCTCTCTGTCTGTATTTTTCAATATATGCACTGGGTAAAATGAAAAAAAAAATCCCAGTTGTCATGCTTGAGAGAACACTGTTTTAAAAGCATTTATTGTTGACAATTCGAAGACAATCATATTCACTTGTGGTGCAAAAAAAGGGTTAAGCTGCTTTAAAACTGTCAGCATATTATGCTCATAAGATTCTCTTAGCTTGTTTGACAGAAAAGCATATATAGCAAGCTGTGCATTGCGAAATCTCTCACTCAAGATGACAGACATCTTGTGGAATAATGGTGGAGCCACACTAAATGTACCATCTCCGTACCAATTTTTGCAGTGTTCTAGAAAACGTAGATTGGTCTCAGTGCCAAAAATTTAAATTCTTTTTGGACCAGCACTGCTATCATACAACAGGAAATTGACTGAAGAAACTCCCCGGTCTGGAGTGTATGTAGTGTATGATTCTGGGATCACAAGGTCTGACAAGTCCTTTGGGTTGGGAGGTGCACCATGCACCTGCACTCTATGTACGGTGCGTTTAATATTTTTGTCCAGCAGAGTACCTTGTGTGGCCATAGAAATTTGTTCTCTAGCTTGAATGACTATTTGTGCTGTAGTGTCCTGTGTTGTTAGAGCTCTCTGCTTTGCGATATTGACAGCCTCAGCTTTTTCAACAGCACTAACGCTGGGAGCATGAGTGTGCTGTGAGAACCTGTAGATTATTGTTGGGTCTGCATCGCTTATTGTGTGTACCCTGACACTACAGTCTTTTGGCTTTCTGACAGCTCGTTTGCATTGCCATATTGCCTTTCCTTCGTGTCCCGTCTTGTGCATTGTGTATATAAAATTTTCTTCATCCGCAAGCTTTCGCCTACCTCTCTCTGACATTATAAATCGTCCAGTCATTTTGACAACTTGGCAACTTGCAAATCGCAACAGTAGCAGCAATGAGGAATACAGAATGAAACAGAGGATGCAATACACTTAGATATGATTGGGAGCTTTGTGTAGCAACTCGCAATGAGGAATGATATGGAAGCTTTATGCAACATAGTTAGATGTGATTGGCATATTTTTTGTAAGCTTGTCCTGGGAGCAAATTGGTCCGGAGCGAATTATCAAGAGGTAGAATTGATGCAGGAGTAAAAACATGGGAGCGGGTTTGTAGGGAGCGAGTATTTGGGAGTGAATTTGTTGTGCTCCCAAGGCAATCTTGTAGGAGCAGCCTTTATAGATTTAAAGAAGACATTCGACACTGTTGATCACCTACTTCTCCTTGGACAACTTTCTAAAACTGGTCTCTCCCCTGATGCACTGCAGTGGTTTAGAAGCTATCTAGGTGATAGAGCTCAGCATGTGAAGATATCTAATGTTGTCTCAGAACAGAAGTCAATTCTATCTGGAATACTACAAGGATCAATTCTAGGTCCACTCCTTTTCAGCATCTTCCTGAACAACTTGCCATCTGCACATCATCTATGAACCTTGCTCTATGCAGATGATGCTGTCATCTTTGCAAGCCACTTGGACTCTAACCTGCTTGAAAGCAATCTGCAGCTTGGATTCATGGAAGATGAGCAATGGTTTAGTAAGCATAAGCTGATACTAAACTACAAGAAGACAAAAGTCCTGATGTTTTCGTCTTCCTGCAAAAAAAAAAAGGTGCATGCTCTTACTATCAGAAATGACCAAGAATCCCACCTTAAGCAAATCCAGTACTTTAAGTACCTAGGTGTAACCTTGGATAGCCATCTTACCTATGTGCATCGCATCGAGAATGTCGCCAGGGCCATCAACATTAAGATTGGGCTCCACTATCAACACAGAAGGAGTCTGAACTCCTGAAGCTCTCAAACTTGCAATTCACAGTTCCGTGCTATCGATAATCGATTATGGCCTAGTCATATACTGAGCTGCTTCCACCACCGCACTCAAAAGGCTAACTGTTGCCCTGAACAAGGCCTGTATGCTTCTAACGGGTGCTGCCCATTCTGCCCACACTTGTGAGCTCTATGCTCAGTCTAGTGGCTCCAGTTAAGTGGGAGGATTAAATACAAAATGTGCCTTCTTACAGAAAAGCTGCTCCTTGGGCTCATGTCACCGGGTGTGGGATGCCTAATTAACAAATCTCTCAAGACCTAAAACACTTGCACCTCAACAACTGAACTCCTTCTTGTCTTGAGGTGTCAGACTACTCAATGCCAATGCTCTTTTCTCTTTAGAGCTCCTTTCTGGTTCAATGGGCTGTGCAGTGAACTGGCTAACCTGACTAAACTCGGCCAGCTCAAACACATGCTCCGACATCATCTCTTAGCTGAAAGCTCCTGCGATTGCATCTTTTAACTTCCAGGTACACAGTTCCTTGATTTCTCCCTCCCTCTGCTGTACCCCCTCACCTTCTGACACCTCCTCTTGCTTAGCATCTACTAGCCTCCCAGCTGCCACCCCTTCCAAAGCCATGCTCCCTCTCCCTTCAACTCTGTTTACCTTCTGCTCCCTGCCTACCATAAATGGAACATTGACAATGCCTCTGGCTGCTACCTTGCTCCCTTGGAGTAGTAACTTTACTATCCTCCCTTCCCCACTTTATCCCCCTCACTACCTGTCTACCTTAATGTTGCTGTATATACATGATGTACTTTAAAAATGAAAATTGTTGTATATGTTGTTTTTTTAATACTTGTTCTATTAGTTCCTCCTATGTCTATATGTTACCCCTCCCCACTGACGTGGAACCTTTGTAAACGAGCTGCTTGGCACTCAAAGGTACTTTGTAATCCTAGATTGAATAGCTAAATAAATAAATGCAGCTGTGATGGTGACTAGTTGATGCAGTGATGACTAGGATATGATTACTCCACTGTACACGGATAGGGCCAGCCATACATTAGGACATGACAGGGCTGTGCAGGGCCGGTGATCTGCACATGCTCTGCATTGGGGAACACCCTTTACTTAGGTGGTACCAGCATCTGCTGAGATGGTGCGTGCCTCCAGGTAGCACTGCATCATACACCAGTGTTGTAGTGACTGGGGAACAGTGTGAGGCACCCATCCAAGTACACCATGCTGTACTTGTGTGTTGTAATGCCTGCTGCATGTGGTGCTGCTTGATGGTCCCAGCCATGTATAGCTGTGTTGTGTGCATCACGTGTGTGTGCCTGAGCCCCTCCAGCCACCACTTGGGGTGGCTCCTGGATGTCTGTGACCTTCATGCTTGCATTGCCCTGTGTGCCGGATGCCTGATCAGTGCCTGTGGGGTGTGTGTTTGTGTGACTCCATGACACTCGGGTCATGACCCTGCCTACTGGACTCCAGCATGGTGTTGCTGTTGCATGTGCTGCGTTGATTCCTCTGGCATGCCTGCTAATAGCATCTGTCCATTACATGGGTCAGGCATGCTCTAGTGCAGCAAGGCATTTCCACTGCATGTGCAATCCTCTACAGTAAGGTTCCCGATACTGTCTCTGGTATACCAAAACCAGTCTATTGTGGCTGTTTGACTCTTATCATCAATGCCAAGAAATGCAAAGTTATGCATATCGGAGCCAAGAATTCCAGGACAGAGTACTACCTGGGTGGAGTCCGAGTATCTGCATCAGAGGAGGAGAAGGACCTGGGAATGATGATCACTAGTGACCTGAAGCACTTCACACAGTGGAAGAAAGCAGCAGCAAAGGCAAACAAGATGCTGGGATGCATATCTAGGGGGATCAGTAGTAGGAGAGAGGAGGTTATACTGCCCTTGTGCAGGTCACTGGTAAGGCCACATCTAGAGTATGGAGTTCAATACTGGTGCCCACATCTCAAAAAAGGACATTAACCTGCTGGAGAAGGTCCGGGGAGAGAGGGAGAGAGAGAGAGAGGGAGAGGGAGAGAGACAGAGAGAGAGAGACAGACAGAGACAGAGACAGAGACAGAGACAGAGACAGAGACAGAGACAGAGAGAGAGAGAGAACATGATTGGGACCTTCAAATACTTGAAAGGGATAAATAAGGTTGATAAGAGTCTCTTTAAGCTGAGTGGCAACCATAACACGGGGTGCACAGACTTAAGCCGGAGGATGGGAGGTTTAGGAGGGAGGTCAGGAAGCACTTGCTCACAGAGAGGGTGGTGGACACTTGGAATGCACTGCCAGAAGAGGTCATCTTGTTGAAGACAGTGGGCAGCTTTAAGAGAGGCCAGGATAGGCATAGGGGAAAGGTAAGTATCACGGGTAGGGAGGGAGGATGGGCGGAGTGGGGAGGGAAGGCAGGGACATTTTTTATTTTATTTTATTTATTTATTTATTTATTTTATTTTATTTTATTTATTTATTAGGTCTAGGATTACAATACCTTTGAGCCAGGGTTCTTTTTCAAAGGTTCCACGGCAGGTTACAATTCAAAACACAAGACATGTAAGTCAGATTACAAATTCAATACATAGGACAAGGTTACAAAAGTGTAAGCTAAACAGAGTTACAAAGCATCTGAGAAACAAAACAAGTTTTGGAGGCTAGGTTACAAGGAGATAGTGGATGAGGTGCAGAGAGGATAGAGGACAAGCGAGGGGAAGAGTAGAGGGGGGCGGAGAGCTATGAGAGGAGCACAGCCAGAGGCATTGTCGTAGACATAACATGGGGAAGTGCATGCTAAGGGGTAACCAAGTGCTAATAGGAAAGAGAACTGCATAAGGTTAGGGAAATATTCATGGGGTCAGCTAGTGGAGGCAGTCACAGGTGCTAGAGACAGTGAGAGAGAGAGAGAGAGAGAGAGAGAGAGGCATAGCCTTAATTTAAATGCACCAAGAGTGGGAGTGGAGGAGATGTAACTGTTTAGCCCATTTAGCCAGTTGGGCACCCTGTAGGCAAAAGGTCTTTGACTTTGTGATGTACGACAACATGGAACCTGCAGGAGCTGTGATTCAGACCCCCTGGTTGAGCAGGGGTTACTGCTAGTGTGCAGGAGTGCACACAATCCAGGGCACGTGAGACCCATAGTTATTTTCTTTGCCATGGTGCAGGTTAGATACTTTATCCAATTGGTGAGTTGCAGTCATCCAGTTTGTGCATAGAGGTCACATGTATGTGTGAGGTGGTGGGATCCAGTGAGAAGTCAGCAGGCCTTACTGAGGGAGGTGGATATGTGTCTAAGAGCGGTAGCGGGGGCAGAGCCATAGATGATAAACCCATAATCAATAATGGAGAACAGAGCTCTGAACAGCGACAGTCAGGGCTTCGGGGGTAAGATATTGCTTATGCCGGAAGAGAAGGCCAGGGTGAGTATTTGCTGCTTTGGCTACAGAGTCAGTGTGAGCACTGTAAGTTAGATGAGGGTCTGGAGTGATCCCAAGATACTTAAAGGCTTGAACCTGTTCTAAGGTGACTCCATGACTGGTTTTGATGGATAGAGGGTGCAGCTTATGCTTGTTATGAGAGCTGCTGTACATCATAGACTTTGTTTTCTTATTATTGAGGCCCAGATTGTGATTTGAGAACCAGTTTTCAACAGATGTGAAGCCAAGCTGAAGGTTGTCTTGTAGAGGCTTAGGATCCTTGTGGGAGGCAAGAATTACAGCATCATCTGCATAGAGGATGATTGTTTTGGAGCAAGAAGTTGGAAGGGAGTTCAGGAACAAGTTGAATAGTTGGGGGCCCAGAATGGATCCCTGGGGGACACCTGAGTGAACAGACCTGGTATCAGAGAGGACATCTGCCATTTTTACTCTTTGAGACCAGTTCTCCAAGTAACTTTTGAACCAGGCAATGGAGTCGGGAGACAGCCCAGCTTTCCGAAGTTGCACAAGCAATAGGCGGTGATGGACAGTGTTGAACACCTTAGTCAGATCGATAAAGACGGAACCAATTAACTGACCATTGTCCAGTGAGCTGTGAAAAATGCTAGAGAATTCCAGTAGGGCAGATGAGGTGCTATGTCCTTTCCTGAAGCCATGTTGTTGTGAGCACAGGATATTGTATTTGTCCAGGAAATCTGTGTGCTGATCTGCTGCAATACGTTCAAGGGCCTTGGAGAGGGGTGGCAATATAGAGATTGGATGGTAGTTTCCTTGAGTGGCCCTGTCACCACTTTTATGGACGGGGTAACAGTGGCAGATTTCCATTTGTCAGGGAACTGGCTGAGCCTAAGTGAGAGGTTGAAAATATATGTCAGTGGTTGTAATACCTCATCAAGGGCAAGGAACAACAGTTTAAGGACAAGTGTATCACTGCTGGATCTGGATTTGGTGATGGCTTTGGTAATACATTTGTGGGCATCATGCATCTTGACTGCTTTGTAATAAAAGGGCCGGTGGCTAGAGGAGGAGGAGGAGGCATTGGGGGGAGGAGATGGAGAGTCATAGTCCTTGAAAAAATTAGAAGGGAGAACACTGCTGAGATTGGTGAATGCAGTGTTGAAGGTATTTCCTATGATTTTAGGGTCAAGCGTAGTAGACCATTTATGTTGAGCAAGGTAAGGGAGGTTTTTGGCTGCTTCCCAGTGACCTCTTTAATACTGTACCAAAATGCCTTCCTGTTACCCCAGGTATCAGTGAAAGCATTCTTGAAGTAGGTAGATTTCTTTTGCCGGATAGATTTGGTACAGTCATTCAGTGCGCATTTGTAGTTTTGGAAGTCAGTTTCTTTACCAGTAGTTCTGGCCAGATCCCAGAGGTGATCTCTAGATTTTAGTTGTCGCAAGAGATTGTCCGAGAACCAAGGATTGCAAAGGGCTTTGACTTTGCACTTTTTAAAATGAGCATAGGAGTCACAGGCTGCATTGAAAGTGTTGATGAAGTAATCTAGCGCAGTATTTACATCTGTTGCTTTGTAGATAGGGGACCAGTCTTGGAGGTTGAGGCATGTTTTGAGGTGTAACAACAGCCCACGTGGTAGGACTCTACTTGTGATATTAGGAGGGGGGCTTGTGGAATTTGTTTGACCATTCACAGATGACAGGGGAATGGTCACTAAGCGAGTCAGGGAGGACTGAGGTATTTGTGATATGAGTTGGGTGGCGGGTAAGAATCCAATCCAGGAGGGTGCTGGTGCCAGATTCTTAGTTTTTCCTAGTCAGAGAGATGACCATCTGGGTGAGATTTGCTGATGAGATGGCACCCTAATGGACCCCTGCATCAGACGTGATCCAGTTTATGTTAAAGTCTCCAAGCAGAATCATTTCAGAGTCAGGAGGTTGGGACCTGGTGAGTTCCAAAACTGTGTTAAGGCCAATCCCTTTGGTCTTTCAGGGGGATAAACACTGAGGCAACTGTGAGGGATTTGTTATGGGCACCTAATAAGATTCTGATAGGGAGAATCTGCGCAGCAGTGGCTGGGAGGGGGGTAGTGATGGGGTGTCCCAGTAATGAATCTTTAAGGTAAATTGCACATCCATCACCTCTTTTGCACTTCTGGTCCAGCCTGAAAACATTGTAGCCTGGAAGAGTGATAGCCAGGTTGGGGATTTTGGGTGTAAGCCAGGTTTCTACAACTGCCAGAATACCTGGGCTGTGCTGATTGGTAAAGATTTGTAGGGCATCCAGCTTGGGGAGTAGACTACAGATGTTGAGAGATGCGATGGAGAGTGCTCCTGAGGGTTTTTCCTGGTACATAGAGCTGGAGGTGATTGGGTCAGGGTTAGGATGGATGTTTCCTGACAGCAGCAGGAGGAGGAGCACAAGCTTCAGGGTGCACCAGCGTAAGTCCCTGAGCGTGAGTCTACATGCCTGTTTTTTGCAGGGACTTACATTAGGTTGGTGGCAATGATCCCAGAGTGATGGCACGTGAGAGAGTGATGAGAGTGTCCAGGGCCTGTGTACAGTGGTAGGTGGGGACTGCCATCCATTTGCAGAGGGGAGCACCTGGGGGAGAGGGGGGCAAGCTCATGATGGAGAGTGCCCCTGAGTGATGATAGGCAGTGCCAAGTAGAATGCTGGGAGGGGGGAGAGGGGAAGAGGGGAAGCAAGCTCCAGGGAGGAAGAAAAGTGGAAAGAGGAATGAGAGTAAGAGAAGCAGAAACTGCAGTGCATGGAGGGACAACATGATGTGACAAGTCAGGAGGATTGCATTGTATTGTATTGGGTAAATGTGCTTATAACTGAGCCCTCTAGTGGCTAAAAGATATGATCTGTTAATAGAAAACAAAAAAACTTTAAACTTCATTAGCTCAAGCTGTGGACCCTGTAATCTGAACAGACTTGGTAGACCAAATGGCCTTCTTCTGCTTGCCTCTTCATATGTTTGTATGTAATGTATGGCATGATGGCCCATGTCGACTGGTTATTCCTTGGCTACGTCCACTTGACTACACCTGTGTTACATGTCCTGCGTGCACATTTGGCTGAGTTCATTGCATTTCTGTCCGTAGTGCCCAGAGGACTGACAGTCATGGGGGGGCAAATAGAGGATGATGAGGAACAGGATGATCTGCTGCACAGGGTGATCCATTTGCAGTGGCTACTGATCAGGGGGGAGGTGGAGGACACCAACCAAACTGTCCAGGATCTGGCTGCAGATCTCTGGCAGCACTGTCAGCCACCACCACCAGCTCCAGCAGTGGAGCCATGATGTGGGGCCAGCATCGGTGGGGGAAAAGGTATCCCTATGTGATTCCACCCCCCATTTTGGGGCAGTTGCCCAGTACTGTATTCCCCACCCCCATTGTATATAATCAAGGCCCCATATTTTCTGTGATTCCATGGCTGTGGAAATTGCTGTGAAACAACAGGGAGGGTTTGGAAGGGGAGGACAGGGAAGAGGGGGTTATGTGGTGGAGGGAATTAGTAGCAAACAACAGGAGCTTGGGGAATAAAATAGGGGAATTGGAGGTCACTGTGGTGGAAGAGGATCTCGACATAGTAGCAGTAAGTGAGACTTGGTGGACTGAGCATTATGCCTGGGAGACAGTCATACCTGGTTACTTACTGTTTAGGAAAGACAGGGCAGAGAAGAGCGGGTAGCATTATACGTCAGATAAGAAACTGAGGCCACAGAGGGTCTGGAAGAGGAAGAGGAAGGGGAGACTGAGATAATGTGGGTCACTTTAGACGAAAGGAATGAGGAATCATTGAGGGTGGAGGTGGTCTACAGACCACCTACGCAGGGGGAAGAGGGGGAGAAGCAACTTATACAGTCAGTGACAAAAATGGCACAAAAAGGGGAGATTCTGCTAGTAGGGGACCTAAGCCTCCCTGACATCGACTGGAAGATACCAGCAGTGGTATCAGCTAGGAGCAGGGGGATCTTAGAGGCACTACAAGGGGTATTCCTGCAACAACTGGTAAGGGAGCCTACTAGGGGAGAAAACCTGTTGGACTTGGTCCTCACAAATGGGGACAATGTGGAGGAGGTGGGGGAGGAGGATTAGGCACAAGTGACCACAGGGCTGTAAGATTCAGGGTAAAAATGGGGAGGGAAGTAAACAGGACAAGAACTAGGATAATGAACTTCAAGAAAGTAGATTTTAACAGAATGAAGAGGAAAGCTGGGTAAGAAGTGTTAGGGATGGGGAATATAAAGGATGTGGAGGAATTATGGGTAGCTATTAAGGGAGGGGTACTGAAAGCCACTGAAATTTGTGTCAAGAAGGTTAGGAAGAACAGAAGAAGGAGGAGACCTCTATGGTTTACAAGGGAGGTGGTAGGGGTGGTCAGGGAGAGGAAAAAGGCATTCAGGAGGTATAAGATGACACAAAGGGAGAAGGATAGGGAGGCATATAGAGAGAAGAGAATGGAGGCAGGGCAAAAGATAAGGAGGGTTACAGAGGTCACTGAGGAGAAAACAGCAAAGCAGGCCAAGAGGGGAGAGAAAACCTTTTTTAGGTATGTGGGAGGAGAAAGAAGGAAGGCACGGCAGGGAATAGTGAGATTGAGGGGGGAGGAGGGAATAAAGCTGGAGGGGGACTTCGGAAAAGCAGAGGTATTAAATAGCTACTTCGGTTCGATCTTCATGAAAGAGGATGAGGGTAGAGGACCAGAGTTGGAGGGGAATGCAGGGGAATGCAGGGGAATAGATTCTAGAATGTTCACAATTGATAAAGTAAGGAAGGAATTGGGCAGGTTAAAGGTGGATAAAGCAATGGGGCCGGGCGGCTTGCATCCAAGGGTACTCCGCAAGCTGAGGGAGGAGCTGGCAGCACCTTTGACAAGACTGTTTAACTTGTCCATGGATACAGGGTGCATGTCTGAGAACTGGAAAAGGGTGGTGGTGGTTGCACTACACAAGGGGGGATGCAAGGAGGTGACCAAAAACTACCACCCTGTCAGTCTCACCTCAGTGGTGGGAAAGTTAATAGAGGTGTTAATAAAAGAAAGGGTGGTAGACTACCTGGTGGCCAGTGGTATGCAGGATAAAAGGCAGCATGGCTTCACGACTGGGAAGTCATGTCAGACCAACCTGATAGAGTTTTTCGATTGGGTGACACAGGTAGTGGACCAGGGAGGGAGAATGGATGTGGCCTATCTGGACTTCAGTAAGGCCTTTGGCACCATCCCGAACAGAAGGCTAGTAAATAAGCTGAAGAGCTTAGGGGTGGGCCAAAAGGTAATTAGATGGGTGGAAAACAGATTGACGGGAAGGAGCCAAACAGTGGTGGTAAATGGGGGACATTCCAGTGTAAAGGGGGTAATGAGTGGGGTGCCTCAGGTGTCGTACTAGGACCCCTATTTTTTAACATTTATAGCAGTGATCTAGTGGAAGGACTAGAGGTTAGGGTGTGCCTATTCATGGACGATATGAAGATCTGCAATAGAGTGGACACCCAAGGTGAATTGGAGGCCGTGAGGCAAGACCTGGAGAAGCTGGAGAGGTGGTTGGAAACCTGGCAACTAAAATTCAATGCGAAAAAGTGTGCGGTGATGCACCTGGGGCAGAAAAACATTCAAGCAGCTTATACCCTTGGGGGGGGGAGGAAATCAAGGAAACTGAGCAGGAGAGGGATCTGGGGATTATTATGTTTAGCAATCTTATGGTGGAGAACCAGTGCAGCAAGGTGGTGGGAAAGGCAAATGGTATGTTGGCCTGCACTGGAAGGGGCATAGCTAGCAGAAGGAGGGAGGTACTAATGCCACTGTACAAAACAATGGTAAGGCTGCACCTGGAGTACGGGGTACAGTTCTGGAGACCGCACCTACGTAGAGACATTGAGGGGATGGAGAGGGTTCAGAGAAGAGCAACCAAGATGGTGCATGGGATGTGGGGAAAACATATGAACAGAGGTGTAGGGAGCTGAATCTATACCCACTAGAGGCTAGAAGGAAGAGGGGGTACATGATTGAAATTTTAAAGTATTTGAAGGGGATCAATAAGGTGAAGGAAGGGAGCTTGTTCAAAAGGAAGGAGGGAGCTAGAACAAGGGGTATAGCCTCAGATTGGAAGGAGGGAAATACAGAGGCAATGTGAGGGGGAAGTTCTTCATGAAATAGGTAGTGGAGGCCTGGAACAGGCTACGAGAGGAGGTGGTGGGATCTGAAACATTGGGTGGATTCAAGAGCGCATGGGACAGACATATGGGGTTGGGAGGAGGAGGGAAGTTCTGAGCCAGTAAAAGAAGGAGGGGTGAATGGGTGGCTATAAGGGTAGACTAGATGGGCTGGTGTGGTCCTTTTCTGCCATCAAATTTCTGTGAATCTGTTAATTTAATGTAAACTGTGGAAAAAACTCAGAGTATTGCTACAAATGCTACAAGTCTTGATGGCTGAGAGGGACCTGGGGGTTGTGGTGGATGTCAAGATGAAGAAATCCTAGACTTGTAGGAGGGCAGCAGCCAAGGCCAACAGGATGCTGGGATGCATCGCTAGGGGGATCACCTCCAGAAGGAGGGAAGTGATACTCCCTCTGTATAACTGCTTGGTGAGGCCACACCTCGAGTACTGCGTGCAGTTTTGGAAGTCACACTTAAAGAGGGACATTAAACTCCTGGAGAGGGTCCAGAGGAGGGCAACCAAAATGATTTGGGGCTTGGGGGACAGGACTTATGGGGAGAGGCTCGAAGAGCTTAATATGTACACATTGGAAGAGAGAAGGGACCAGGGCATGATAGAGGTCTTTAGGTACATGAAGGGGGTAAATAGGGGAGGAGCAGTCAGGGTGTTTCAAAGGAAGGAGGAGGAGGCAACTAGAGGGCATGGGTGGAAGCTGGAGGGGGGAAGATTCAGGGGAGAAAGGAGGAGGTGCTACTTCACTGAGAGGGTGGTGGAGCCATGGAATGTGCTGCCCAGGGGGCTGGTGGAGGCAGAGACGGTGGAGGGGTTCAAGATGGGGTGGGACAGGTACAGGAGAAGGGTTCTGGAAGCAAAATCCAGTGCAGTGAGAATATCCGGAACTGGGAAGGGAGAAGCCAGAAAAGGCGAGGGGGGCAGCAAGGTCAGCTCCCAGGGTGGGGGCTGACCAAACAAGCAGACACAAAAGACCGTTAGGCTTATTCTGCTGGCATTTTAGTATGTTAGTATTATTCCATGGTTTATGTGAACTGTGGAATAATATTCCATGGTTTACATGAACTGCAGAAAATTATTCTGCGGTTTACATGAACTGTGGAAAATTATTCCGCAGTTTACATTAAATGCAGAATGTTATTCCGCAGTTTGTAGTGAAGAGTCAGTATTTAGCCAGCTTGCCGGAACTACGGTACTGCTACTGCTTGCGACTCTGATGACCCGAGTTCAGGAATGAACCTGGGAAGTTGGGAGGACTGTCCTAGGAAAGGAGGATCAAGCATCCTTTTGACTACTCTCCTCCTCCAGGGGGGAGGGTGGGTAAGTCTCTAGAGTTGGGGAATCTCTTGTGGTAAGCTGAGGTGCAATGGCTGGGACTGACTGTGTTTGGAAGGTGTGTCAGATATTCAGAGTGCCACCCTAACATCATTGCATGACATGCCTCCTGGGGAAGAAACAGAAAATGGAGGTTCTGCCACCACACAATGACATCTGCCCTCATGTTGCAGACCCCATGCCACCGACCGGGCTCTCACTGCCATTCCACCTTTCAGTCTCCATTGGTGGAAGGGCCCCCCCCAGCAGTCCTACCTCTGGGGGGTAAGCTGGGGGTGTTTGGGAGTGAGGCATCTCTCGGGGCATGTGGCATGGTTGAGCATGTGTATAGGTCGGACAAACGTGGGCCAGCAGATGAGGATGTCACAAACCCACTCAGCAGGTCAGACCCTCTACTCCCAAAGTGCCAACCTCCGAGCGCAGTCTTGTGAATAGTTAACAGAAACAGGATAACCCTCCTGTGTTGTTTTGTGAGTTCGAATCAAACATTGGTTTCAGTTCTGGAGGGATTCAAACTATGAACCTCTTGCTAGTGTACCCAGTGCACAGGCTCAGACAATTCTGTCTTCGGGGGGCCAGATATCTTTGCCTATGGGCACCTAACCAGGTGTACAAAATGAACCCTTAAAAACTCTAATAAAGACCTCAGATTAAACTGTCATCTTTTCCAGCTTGGTATCACCATTCAAGCTTATGCACAGTGTCTGCTTTAATCATATATACTTCACTTGTTAAAGAAAAGAAATTCAAAGACAGACCAAGTAAGCTCTAAAAATAGAGTTTTACTAAAATATATAAAAAATATGTAAAACATAAAATACAGAACTATATATCACAAGAACCATACGATCTTTTAAAAGAACAAGGTTTTAATAGTGCAGTTCCTACTACAGTACTTAGATTTGTCTCTCTTTCTAAATTACCTGTTTTTTTCCATTTAAAATGTATTAATTATTTTACCATATATGACAGATCTTCCAGTTCAGATACATTATACATTGGCAATATACAGCAAATTAAATCTGTCACCTCCCCTCCCCTTCCACATCGATATTCCCCACCCCCTTTAATACAGCATTTATCTGACCCTACTCCCTACCAACCCCAGAGCACAGACATCGCAATGATAATAGAATACACTAGATACAAAGGTCCTCACTCTGAGAAACTTTACATCGAAAATAAAGTATATAAGGGGTCCCATATCTTCTTAAACCTTCCTAATCTATTATTCAAGCTTGCAATAGCCTTTTCTGTTCTGAGATTCGCAAGGAGCTCAGATAACCATTCACCATACGTGATTTTAGATTGGTCCTTCCAATGTCTTAAAACTACTTTCTTGAGTGACATGGATATCAAGGCCATGTAATATTTCCTGTTGGGAAATCTGATGCTAGAAAAATCACCTAAGATGCATATTTCAGGTTTAAACAAATCCTCTAGTCCCAAGATGGAATCAGTCTTATTTTGAATAGTGGTCCAGAGAGGTACTATTTTGGGACAGGTCCAAAAAATATGATATAAAGTGCCCTCATGTTCAGAACATCTCACACATTGGGAAGAAGATGTTAGGCCATATTTTAATATTTTTTCAGGGGATAAATATACATTATGTAGAATATACATTTGCATCAGCCTTAATCTATCTTGCGTTATGCATTTATGACAATTAAACCAGAGGTCAGCCCAACTGATGTTATAACCAGGAAAGTGGAAGGACCAGTAACGAGTCGGACCATAACATTCTGGATATAATCGATCAAACAGAATACCGTAAATTTTGGAGACAGTTTTCTGCTGGCCCACCAATTGTATTGAATCTAGCAATAGGGGAGGGTCTGTGTATGGGCCTATCTTTTGCCCAAACACTTTAATTAATAGGTGTCTGACTTGAATGATTCTAAAAAAATGTTTAGTTGGGACCTTAAACTTTTGCATTATACTTCGGCCGGATAATCAGTTGTCATCTTCCCCTATTAAGGAGTTCACTGGGGTGCCCTTCAGTTGGGGTAACCAGTTAGAGGGGATACATTTATCATTGATCTTGAAATTGGGATTTCTGAACAGGGGTTGATTTGTGTCTCTTTTATTATCATATTTGAGAGATCGACATATTTGAGAGTGAACTCTAAGTGATATTGCTATGGGGTATTTTTTAATCTGCTGGGGAGGAGATTCTCCTTGATATGCAGGAGGGCTTCTGGATCTAAACCACACTCATAGATCTGGGCCCATTCTATTTTGAGCCATAGTGGAGTGTAACTCATTGATATGGCCAGTGTCCATCTCGGATATTTATTAATGTGACTTGCCCAGAAATAGAGTCCTAGATGAGGCAAACGTAAGCCCCTTTGCCACTTAGGTGCACCTAGTTTATGCAACGCAATCCTAGGAGTCCTATATGCCCAGACAAACTCTACAAACATGCTATTTACCTTCTTAAACCACAATACCGGAAGCCAGATATTCAGCATTGACAGGGGATAGAAAAGCCATGGAAATACATTCATTTTGAGCAGGTTAACTCTTCCCCAAATGGAAATTGGGAGGGAGACCCGCCTATTAAGATCTTGTGTTATCACATGAAGCAGAGAGTCCAAATTCAATTTTATAGTACTTCCCGTAAGTCTGGACAGCTCGATACCCAGATATCGAAGGGAGTCCTGTTTCCAGACTAGTCCCAACTCAAGGATATCTGTTTTGTGAAATTTGTGGTTAAGAGGGAAGACAATTGTTTTGTTTACATTTAATTTGTAATTAGAGACTAGGCTAAATGATTGAATGATATTTAACATTGGGGGATGGAGGAGACGGGATTGGCAACTTGGAGAAGAAGGTCGTCTGCATAAGCGGAGACTTTGACCTCACATGGGTAGATCGGAATTCCTTGCACCTCTTGACAGGCCTGTAGTCTACTGATTAGAGGCTCTAAATATATGTTGAACAATAAAGGGGAAAGGGGGCAACCTTGCCTAGTTCCAGAGTAAAGGGTAAAGGGATCTGAAATGACTCCGTTGCCCAATATTCTCGCAATGGGAGAATGATAAAGGGATTTAATCCAAGTCTGGAATGTATTGGGAAATTTAAAGGCCTTTAACGTCTGAAATAGGTATTGCCAGTTAACTCTGTCAAATGCCTTCTCGGCGTCCAGAGAGATTAGAGCCGTGGGATATGGAGCATCTCTGGACGCCGAGAAGACATGAGCCAGGGTGCGGAGGTGGTCCGAGGAGGATCTGCCCTTCATGAATCCCACCTGCTCAGGACCAGTAATGGAGGGGAGAATCAGGTTAAGGCGGCAAGCTATTAATTTAGCCAGTATCTTAACGGCCTGGTTCAAAAGGGAGATCGGATGGTAGTTGGTGACTAATTCAGGTGCCTTACCCAGCTTAGGAATAAGTACAATTAATGCTTCAAAAAGAGAAGCATCTATTTTGGCTCCTGAAAGAATATACTGGAATAAAGGAAGCAACAAAGGGATAATGGAGGTTTTAAACCTTTGATAAAAGTAGGCTGAGAAACCGTCTATCCCTGGGGTTTTATTTAAGGGTAAAGCACTTATAACATTACATATCTCATTACTTGTAATAGGTAAAATTAATGCCTTCTGCTGATCTTCAGTAAGACTCGGCAAGGCGGTCTCTTTTAAATAGTTTTCTAGATAAGTCTGGGTTGGGGGGTCGGGCATAGGACTGTATAGGCCAGTGTAATAGTTAAGGAATTCCGATACAATATCATTCAGGGCGGTCTTCAGAAGTCCGTCTGTTTGAGATAGGATGGATGCAATATACCTAGAGGATTCTATTTGTTTAATTCTATGAGCCAGAAGGCATCCCGCTTTCTCCCCTTGATCAGTGAATGACGCCTGCGTTTTTAAGATAGCGTGCTCCGCTTTTTCCCGGAGCAATTCGAGATAGGCCGCCCTTAATTTAATGAGCTTCTGAAGTGTGGGTTCTGGTGTGGCGGAAGACAGGTCCTTTTCTATGGACCTTATTTGGAACAGCAGCTGGGATATCTCCTGCTCTCTTGCTTTTTTCCTATTAGAAGCTAAGCTAATGAATACTCCTCTTAAGTAAGCTTTAAAAGCACATCATAGGATGTCCGGCCTTTGGGTTGTACCCTGATTAAACTGAATGAGCTGGTCTATATGGTCCTGAACTGTGCGAACCAGTTTAGGGTCTTTAAGGAGTTGATCATTAAGTTTCCATCTTCCTCCACCACTAAGCGGAGGCTCTATAGTCAATTGACAGCATACGAGGGAGTGATCTGATGGGGGTCCCAGTTGTATGGAAGAATCAATAACTTGCAGAATATATGCCCTTGAAATAAGCACATAATCTATTCTGGACGAGGTTTTGTGGACCGGAGAAATAAAGGTATATTCCCTGTCACCGGGGTGTAATACCCTCCAAATATCACACAATCCGACCTGATCTATTAAATCTCTAAACGCACGTTGGGCCGGAGATAGTCCCCTCCTGCCGTGCCCAGTCTTATCCACCATCGGGTCATACACCAGGTTAAGGTCCCCACCCAGTATCATCAGTATCGAGGGGAAAGGAAGTAAAGTGGTAATAATTTGTGTAAAAAATCTAGGGGAATCCTAGTTTGGTCCATAAATACTCCCCAGGAGTATTTCTTTCACAAATAGGTTACCTATAACGAAGATAAATCTACCCTTAGGATCTTTAATTAATTTTGTCGAGGTAAAGGGGAATTTCCTATGGACCAAGATCATGGCGCCACCACTGTTCGTGGAGCACTCGGCTGAAAAGACCTGTCCCACTTGTTGTAAATTACCTGTTTAAAGTGCTCAAAGATGTTTCTTTGTCAGAGTGTAGATAAAAGTGTCTCTGATGGAAAAAAGAATATTGTTTAAAAAAAATGTCTTTAACAACCCCTTTGTGTGAGGTCACCTAGCTCCTTCTCTGTTTATTAAACATCATACACCCAGGAAGTTTTATCATTTTAGAAGGAAAGTTAATTAAGGTTACATCAGCAGAAACTCATTTCCCCATGTGACTTCCCCAATCAAGTCTGTAAATTTCCTTTCATCTATGAGCAGTATCTCCTCTCACACAGACATCAAAGCATTTATGATCTCGCACCAGTGTGCTAAACCTGGTTTCCTCCTTGAAACATCATAAAAGGGATACTGAGTTCCCTCTTAACAGTTAAAGCTATATTTAATTTTGAAAAAAACAGGAGATTCTTGATTAAGGCCTGTTCTAGTCTATAATTAGCTTCTGGCCTTCCAGGTAACACCTTGTATCTAAAACCTGTGTGAGTGTGTGTGTGTGTGTGTGTGATCTCACATGCTGCTTCAGCATCTCTCATGAGAGACAGTCCATAACACATTTTTATATTACAAAAAATCATAGTGTACTCAGAACTGGCTGTCCACGTGTCACAGAGGACATAAAGCATAATGAATGAAAAAAAAAATTAAAAATAGAGTCACTATAAACTGCAAGTAAAACAAATCTGCAGTTTACAGTGACTCTAACCAAGGAAAAGTATTCCATGGATCATATAAACTGTGGTTATTCCATGGATCATATAACCCCCAGAAAACTATTTGTATTAAATTCTGCATGATGTTTTTGGAAATTCTGTAGAATTTAAAAACAAAATGTTTTACTTTCTAATACTAAGAACTCATAAGTTATTTGACAGCCTTCTCTGATTTGTAGGTCCCAGACCCAAAACTAACATTTTTCCCCTACCTGGGTGCTGGGGGAAGTGGGGGGATTGCTGACTGCTACTGAAGCCCCCAACTGCTGCCGCAGAATTTTCACAGAAATAGGAAACTAATGCCGCAGAAGTTCTATGGCAACAGGGGGAGTTGTTGCAGAATCTAGACCCAAATTGCCACAGAAAAATTGGGGCCTTGTATATAATGTTGCAGTTCTATGTTTGATTTTGTATAGCTTGTTGTCGGTTTGTTCTGTTAACGTTTACTTTTGATACCTATGCTGCTGTGTCGTGTTCTTCTTCACTCACGAAGCCACCATGCCAGTTCTGCCTCACACACTGCCCTTCCTCCATGACAGCTCTGCCCCACAAACTACCTCTCTGCCAGTTCTGCCCCAATACAATGACACTCCATCTTGACACCCCAAAGACTATACCTATAAGCCTTCTGTAATATCCCCAAAGCTTCAGTAATCCCCAGAAAGCAAATCTATATCCATAAGACATCTATAGTAAAATACCTCAATGGTCCCTAGTAAAGATGCCCGGATACCTTAAAATCCAATCCAGTTTAGTATAGTCGGATATTAGGATAATCTGTATCCAAATAAGTGTCTGATCTGACCTTAAGATACTGTATCATCAGATGTCACTGGATTCTGTTTAGGATTGTAGGATATTCAGATTTAGTATTTTGGAATATCCTAACATCCGAGTTACTATCAAAGCTTTTTAGGATATTGGATTTTGAGGAGAAATATCTGAAAATCCTAAAAACTACCTGTTGTCTTAACTATTCATTTTTGTCTATTTTCTTTTTTTTTTCCCCATACATAGTTTATGGAGTTTTTTTCTTATTTTCTTCCCAGTCTCGTCTGTGACGCTTGGGCAGCTGGTTATGATTGTTCCATGATATTTGTAATATAAAAATGTAGTGTGTGATTGTCACAGTGCTTCCATGAGTGCCCCCCCACCAGGTTTCACTAAAACTACAGGATGTATAACTAAACAGGAGGTCTCTGTAATGTAATTAACTTCCAGGATAAATTGCATTTCATGACCTGTTGCTTCTTTGAAGTGGAAACAAAATGGGACTTTATGAGTCTGCCAGAGGATGAAAATCATAAACATTTATGACATCTTAGAGGAAAAAACATGTTATCCCACTGTGGTGTTAAAAAGCTGCAAAACCCCTTTGATGTCCTTGGAAACAGGAAGCCACACAAGATTAAAGACAGTCATAATTTGGGAAATTAGTTTTTGCTGATGTCACCTTATTTGATATATCTCCTGATGGGACATCCTGTTTGTATATTTTTTATATTCTAAAAGGAGGAGCTAGATGACACAGAAGAGGGGTGGAGTCACAGAGTTTAACTGTATTCTGTGTTTCAACTTAGGCACTTCTTTTTTTGGACTCTTAAGAAACAACATCTAACTTTAAGCACTGTGTAGCGGTATACGTTAGACAGAAAAAGTCTAACTGTATGTTGGTTGGAGTTTGCATGTAATTTTCTTTGTTTTCTTTTAAGAGAGTGTATGCTTTGTGATATATTGCTCTGTGTTAACATTTTACCTATTTTTATCCATTTTTTAAGTAAACCTCTTATTTTAAACAGACTGCCTGGTGTATCTTCCAAGTTCTTTCTTTTGCATGTGATGTATGGAGGGTTAAGATTGACAAAACTGTTCATAAGCTTAATGGTGTTACCAAATTGGGAAAAGGTAGGAATATACCTAAGGTCATTTATAGAGTTTTAAGGGTTCATTTTGGATACTTGGTTAGGTGCCCTTAGGTGAAAGATATCTGGCATCTCCCTCAAAGAGCAGATTATCTGAGCCTGTAAAGTTGAGTACGCTAGCATAAGGTTCACAGTTTGAATCCCCCCAGAACTTGAAACCAAAGGTGATTCAGGCCCACAAGCAGACAGCAGGGTTACCCTGCTCTGTTACCTGTTCACAATACTGTGCTTGGAGGTTGGCACTGTGGGAGCAGAGGGCCTGACCTGCTGAATGCATTTGTGACACTGTCCACCGCCTCAGCATGAATGCATGTGTATGGAGGCATCCACATGTTGTGCTATGAGACACCCTCCCTTCCCATCACCCCTACCCACCTGTGCCACCACCGGACCTCCACCCAACATCGGTGGAACTACAGAGGGGTGACCACCTCCCCGGGAGAGGAGAGAAGAGCTGCCATTAGGCTGCTCAGTCCTGGTTCCTCCCTCCTCTCCTGCTGGCTCCCCAACAACCCAGGGTTGTTCCTGAACCTGGATCGCTGGCTTGAAGTAAGGCATCCAGCGCCTCAACCCTCAGTGCCACTGAGCTGGCAGTAACTGTCCATTTTTTTAAAATGGTTATCTGAGCATCTGTAGTCCCTAATAAATTCCACCCAAGCCTCCTGTGGAACTTACTAGCATACTAATTGCCAGCAGATTAGGCCTTATGGTCTATCAAGTCTGCTTGAACCTCAGATCCCTAGTTGGGTACAGAGGCCCTCCCCTCCTTGTGTTCCAGAAACCCCTATCATCCATCCCCACCCCCCGGGACAGGCCATCATCTGATGCATCCACTTTCTGTGTCTGTCCCACCCTGTCTTGAAGCCCTCCACTGTGGATCTATGAACCAGCTTGCCAGGCAGTGCATTCCAAGGGTCCACCACCATCTCAGTGAAAAACCTCCTCCTCTTTTCCCCCCTCACCCTTCCACCTTCCAACTTCAAACCATGACCTCTGGTGATACCTCCCTGCTTTAGTCTAAAGATCCCCTCCATGTTTACCCTATTTATTCACTTGAGGTACTTGAAGACCTCAATCATGTCCCCCCTGTCTCTCCTCTCCTCCAATGAAAACAGACAGAGCTCCTCAAGTCTGTCTTCATACGTCAAATCCCCTAGTCCTCATATCATCTTACTTGCCCTCCTCTGTACCCTCTCCAGGAGCTGTATGTGCCTCTTCAAGTGTGGTCTCCTGTACTGTATACAGTACTCAAGGTGTGGTCTAACCAGTCCATTGTACAGTGGCAGAATCACTTCCTTGTTCCTAGAGGTGATCCCCCTTTATGATGCATCCCAACATCCTGTTTGCCTTGCTAGCTGCTGTTCTGCACTGCTCAGAGTTATTCATACATGCATCCACCATGATCCCTAGGTCTTTTTCCCCTATTGAGGCCTCCAGCACCTCCCCTCCCAGGGTGTACCTGTGTTTAGGGTTTCCCCACCCAAGATGCAACACCTTGCACTTGGTGATATTGAAATTTAATTTCCATGTGTGTGCTCAGCTTTCCAGGGTGTCCAGGTCCCCTTGCAGGGCCAACCTCCCCTCTTCTTCCTCAACTACTGCTCTCATCTTGGAGTCATCAACGAAGAGACTCATTTCACACCCTATACTCTCCCTGATGTCCGATATGTATGCATTAAACTAGGATTGGACCCAGGACTGAGCCCTGCGGTACCCACTACCAACCTCTCTAGGGTTGAGAGCTCCCCACCGACCACTACTCTCTGGGTGCGTCCAGCTAGCCAGTTTTCAATCCATCTGACCATCAAAGGGCCTACTCCCAACCCCATCAGTTTCTCCACCAGACCATTGTGGGGGACAGAGTCAAACGCCTTGCTGAAGTCCAAGAATAATACATCCACAGGCTTTCCCTTGTCCAGTTCTGATGTTACCCATTCGTAGAACTCCGCATGATTGGTTTGACATGATCTATCTGGCACAAACCCATGTTGCCGACTATCCAGATCTCCCACCTCCTCCAAGTACACCCCCAGTCGTTCCTTTAGTATACTCTCCATTAATGTTCCCACCACTGAGGTCAAACTGATGGGTCTATAGTTACCTGGTACTTCCCACGACCCCCCTTTATGGATTGGCACCACATGTGCCTCTCGCCAATCCCTAGGTACCCTCCCTGTCTCCTCCAGTAATTCTCCTCCATGCCTGTTTTGATACCTTCAAAGGGCTTCCAGCGATTCCCCACTGAGATCAGTAACCCCCTGATCTCCAGTGCCCCTCTCCATTGGGACAGACTTTTGTATGGTCATCCAGAATGCCCATACCTGCTCCATGATCTACCATAGGAAGGGCTGAAGTGTCAAGGTGGACAGCATCCTCCTCTGTGGTCTTGGCACGCTGCCTCCACAGTGCTCTTCCAACTCCTCTAACCTGGAGATGGGAGTCAGATCTGTAGTGCAGACCCAGACCACTTTAATGATAACTGTAGTGCTGTAGGGGCAGGATGTCACCTTGTTTTTTTAATTCAATATACCTTATTAAGATTTTCAAACAAATAACAGCAAAAACATGGCAGATAAGGATACAGGAATAGGAGTGTAGTGCGAGGTTTCATATTACATACATATCATTAACCAAACAAAAAATTAATAAAGCAAAAAACAGATCCTCTCACTCCCAATCCCCCCTCCCCCCACTCAAGTAATCTCTTGTGCCAGTGCCCCATGAGTTAGGACAGCCTCGGAGTTAATGGAAAAAAAAAATAGAAAAGGGAAAAATGGAAAAGAAAAGGGGGAAGAAGGGAGAAAAAAGAAAAAGGAGATGAGAATGAAAAAGGGGAAAAAGCAATTTAAGGTCTCCATAGGGATAAAAGAGTGCGTAGTGGCTCCCATACCCTTTGGTAGACTTGAGGTCTATGGTTCATATGGGCTACATGTTGTTCCAATTGCAGTGCAACAAGGATTCATGATACCATTCCTTTACCTCTGGAAGAGATTTATCTTTCCAGTGTTGCAACATAGTTAACTTTGCGACAGCAGCTACTAATGTTAAGTGGGCCCTTTGAATTTTGGGTGTGCCTTGTGGGAAGACATTTACAATACAGCTTTCCGGGGTAAATAGTGGATCCAACCCTAACAATGGATCAAATGTTCATTTGATGGAGGCCCAGAACTCCTGGGTTTTGGGACAGCTCCATAGAATGTGGTACAGTATTCCATCAGCTTCTTCACATTTAGGGCAAGTAGGGGAGAGGGTTTTACTCATCTTATATAATTTGACTGGGGTATAATATAAATTATGTAAGATATTAAACCGGGTGAGCTGAAGTCGGTCTTGCTTAATAAATTTATACACAGAACACCACACTTTCTGCCAAAATATTGCTTCTGAGGGAAGGGATAACTCCTGTACCCAATAATAGAATGTTCCTTGAGGGAGATGTGAATCTAGGGTAGTAAGAGGTTGGTCATGCACTTGATCTGCTTTTTCAAGAAATTAGTCCAAAGTATCTATTGGAGGTGAAGGCCAAGGCTTGGGGCCCAGAAAAGAGAGAATGTCTGCTCTGACTTGCAGAAATTTAAGAAGGTCTGAACCAGGTAGTTGTAAATGAGATTGAAGCAATGGAAATGGAGTGAAAGAGCCGTTAACCAGAAATGTAGAGAGGGTACACCTATTGGGGCAGAAGGAGACAGTGATTGGCCGATTGTTTACCTGAAAATGGGGCTTATTCAAAATAGGTTGATCCTGGGACCACTGCCAATCCAGTGAGAAGGATTTCTGAACTTGGTAAAAAGCTTTAAGTGACCATCCAGCAAGGGAATTTTTTAGGGATTTTGGGAGTTAATTATAAGATACATATACCAGTGCACCAAGGGAGTAGTTGTCTCTACTTGCCAGTGATTTTTCAATTTCAAGCCAAAGGGAAGAGTACCCCAGGGATTGAGGCAGGGCCGATCTGGTGGCCCAAAGTGCAATTTTACTGATATGATGGGCTCCATAGTATTTAAAAAAGGAAGGAAGGGCTAGTCCACCTTTCATTTTAGGAGAGGTCAGTTTATCGTAGGCTCTGCAAACTCTCTTCTCCTTCCAAAGGAAGGTATTTAAGATTTGTTGAAGGCGAGTAAACCATTTTTTTTGGGAAGTAAAACCCTAACATGCTCAGCGGGTATAATATACAAGGGAGTACATTCATTTTGATTATACTACCCTACAAGGACAACAGAAGAACACCCCACCTGTCCAAGTCTAGACTCAAAGTATGAAGAAGTTCAATAAAATTCTTCTTAACCATAGTAGGCATACTTCTGGATATCTTAACACCCACATATGTTAATAAAGTGGGTTCCCAAGATAATCCCGTGTTTTCAAATTCAGCTCGGGTCACGTGGACATTTAGGGGGAAGATTTTGGACTTTGAGAGGTTTAATTTATAACAAGATACATCTGAGAAATTGTTTATTTCTGTCAGAAGAGCTGGGATGGAAGTGAAAGGGTATTCCAAATGCAACAACAAATCATCTGCATATGCTGAAAGGGAGTACTGTTTAGTTCCTATGCAGATACCTGTTAAAGCCTATGAGTTAAGTGATTTATGAATGAAGGGTTCCAAATAAATATTGAAAAGTAAGGGCAAGAGAGGACATCCCTGTTGAGTACCACGCTGGCGGTAAAGGGTTGGACGAACATCCATTACACCAAATATGCGCTGTAGGAGACATATACAAAATTCGAACTTATTTGGTAAAGTCTTGGAGAAAGCCAAATTGTTGGAGGGAAGTGAAAAGAAAATCCCAGGAGACCCAGTCAAATACCTTCTCTGCGTCTATAATGAAACCAGGGCCATGGGTATATCTGACATCGAAGCAGCCTTCATTAGGTGTAAGAGTTTCCTTGTGTGATCTCCTGAAAGGTGCCCTGCCATGAAACCCACTTGTTCATGACTGATAATGATTCCCAGAAGTGGGAAGAGACAGTTGGCCAGTATTTTTGCTAAAATCTTGACATCCGTGTTGAGGAGGGAAATGGGGCAATAATTATCAGGAAGTAAGGGATCTTTGACGGACTTAGGAATGAGAATAATAAGAGCTTCCCAAAAGGATGCATCTGTTACTCCTTCAAACCAGCAATTAAAAATGTCTACTAAAAATTGGGACAAGCTGTGTAGAACAGAACTTGTAAAGATTATTGGAGAAACTGTCTGGGCTTGGGGATTTGTCCAGGGGTAGTTGCTGGATTGCCAGTTGGACTTCCTGTAGTGAGATTTTTGTTGCTAGGAGAGCGGTGTCAGAAGCTGATACTCTGGGAAGGTTAGCTGAAGCTAAGTAATCATGAATTGTTGTAAACTGGGGAACAATGTTATTGTGGGTGGAGTACAGTCTAGTATAATGCCTTCTGAAGACAGCAGAAATTTTGTTGGGGTCCGTGATGACAGCGTCATCAGACAGGGGTTGGAGAAAAGTCACAAATATATTTGATTCTGCATGTCTTAGTCGAAGGGCCAGAAGTTTGCCAGCCCTTTCCCCGTTTTTAAGTACTTAAGCTTGGTGCGACGTAAAGCAAGTTCTGATTTCTGTGTCAAAAAAGCCGTACTATTGCATTTGTAGTTTATGTAGATGTGTCTGGTCCGACACATTGGAAGAACGGTTCAGTGAGTGTTCTAATTGGGATATTTCAGCTAATAGGGAAGTCATGTGTTCCCTAGTTTTATGGGCTTTGATTGTAGCAAAATATATACATTCTCCTCTCAGAGGACATTTAAGGGCTGTCCAGATTATATCGTATCTATCTATTGACCCAAGATATGCCTCCAGGAAATGTTTGATAAAATCTTGACTTGAGTAAGTGTTTGGGAGGATGCCAAAAGTTGGGTGTTTAGTCTCCATATGGACTCTCTGCAGATTCCAGGCCCAAGTAAGTAAGAAAAACTTACTGGTGAGTGGTCCGAGATAACTCCGGGATTTATAGTAGTCTCCAGGACTCCCGGTAGTCCAAAAGAGCTTAATAAGAAATAATCTATACGGGAAAGGGTGCGGTGTACCGGGGAATAGTATGAGTATTGTCTATCATTGGGGTTAAGAACCCTCCTGAAGTCCACTGTTCCATTTCCCTTCAGAAAGTCTCGAAGGGCCTGTTGGGCTAGAGTTAGTCCCTTCTTAGCACTATCTGATCTGTCCAGTTCTGTCTGAAATACTATATTCCAGTCCCCCCCCCATAATTACCAACTTGGGTGGGTTTTGAGACAGCTAAAGTTGTCAGGTGGGAGAAAAATTGTGGGTAGTCTACATTTGGTTCATAAATAGAACCGGTTAATACCGGATGGGATTCCAGCAGACCGTGAAGAATGAAATATCGCCCATCTGGGTCACAGACCTCATGTGTCAATTCAAAGGGAACACTTTTGGCCATAAGTATTGCAACTCCTCCCCTTCTCGAGGAAGACCCAGTACCAAATACTTGACCCACTCAAAGCCTTTTGAAGAGAGTCACTTTTTCTGTTTCGAGATGTGACTCTTGTAGGCATACTATACTAGGTTTAAGGAGGGAGAGGCGATGAAGAATTATAAACCTTTTGTTTTTGTCGCTGGCTCCTTTTACATTCCATGTTACAAACATGTAAGTACCTCCCATTTAGTTTTTATAGAAACACAGCATTTGTAAAGAGAGGTCTTTTACTGCTTCTTAAATCCACTTTATAATGGTAAAAAACTGTTGTACTGGCACAGATCCCCCTTCCCCATCAGTCAGTAAACAAAAATAAAGACCTTTGAAGTAGTAAATCCCCCCATCCTATCCAAAACGCCATCTTCCCCTTTCCCAATATCACACACACAAAAAAAAAACCATTTACAACATACTGTAAATCATTCCCTGGTTCTACCTCCCGCTACCCCTTCCCCACAAAAAAAACCTTTGTTTAAACATTGAAACATTATATTAATAGGAACATAGCAAGGTAACATTAAACATTTCCAAGAGACAGTCTAAAACTCTAAGTGTAGTTAACTAGGCAGGTCTACAATGATATAGTAAGTAATCATAAACAAAACACCAAGACTTACTTATCCCTCTAGCCATTATGTCTAAGGAGCATCACTTCATATGTTGGAGAAGGAGAAAACCAAAGTAGAGGAAAAGAAGCAGAGAACAGAAATAAGAGCGAGTGAGAAGTTAGGTGCCAGAAGGGCAGGAATAAGTATATTTTACCCTTTTAGCCGCCTGTAAAAAAGTACTTTCCTAGATAGTTTAAATGGTAACGAGGAGGAGCATCATCAGCAATAGGAATAGGGCGGTGAAAAAAAAGAAACAGAGGGGGGCATGTCACTGCTTTCCTCCCTGAGAGGCAAGAAGCAGGAAAACCACCAGAGTCTCTTCTCCAGCTATGCAATGCAGCGATGTGTCCTCCCATCAAACCGACCCAAGTCCAGTCTCAGCCACAGCATAAAACTGCAGTTCAGTCTCCATGGGAACAAGGTCACAATAACAGTCAATACGCCAGCTACTTGCCACCATCTCAGGGAACAGCACACCCAGTTTCTATGACTCTGATTTCCCCTCGCTGAAATCACTTAAACAGGTCCAGAAAGAGTGTTTTCAATTCTTTTGTGGCTTGATCTGGAGTCTCGAAAATTAGCCACTTTTCTTCATGCTGGACATGTAAAATAGCTGGGTAGCGCACTCTGTACCTTTTGTCTGCCGCAATGAACTTAGAAACTGTGGAGTGGAGCTCCTGACACCTGGCTCACACTGATTGTGGCAAATCTTGGGCTAGGTGAATTTTATGCCCTTCCCAGAGCAAGCGCTGTATTTTTTTTGTCTTCACCAGAATATGTTGCTTGTATCGAAAGTTCAGCAACTTAATAATCAGTGGTCATGGAGGGGAGCTCGGTAGCGGTGGGGGGGGGTGCAAAAATCGATGCGCTGTCTCGATCACATACTCCTCACCACTTGGGGAGGGCCCAGCAATTTTGCAACAGAACTTCTGGAGGAATACTCTGAGATTAGTTCCCTCTTCTTTTTCAGGGAGTCCAATAATCAGGAGGTTGTTGCACCGGCTGAGCCCCTCCAGATCCTCCAATTTTTCTTCTATTTTTTTAAGGCAATGATGCATAATTGCAGTCTCCTGGTTGCTTTTGTCTTGTCTAGTTTCTACTGAGGTAATACGAGCTTCTGAGTCACTGGCCCTCGTGGTAAGGGTGTCCACCGACACTTTAAGCTGCTGGAGATCCGTTGCTATAACGGAGATGGTCTCCTGACGTGGCTTCATGAGTTTGATAAAGTGCTCTTCTGTGAGAGCTGTGTTTCCACTGCCAGTATGAGAGAAGCTGGAGCCCTGTTGTTTAGGCCGTTTGACGGCCTTCTCCTTTTCAGGTGTGAGAAGAGGTGAGTGTATCGGAGCAGATTTCTTCATCTCTGTCTCCATAAAGTGAAGTCTTTTGTCATTTAGCTTGTGCTCCTGTGTATTGGAAATAGATTGAGCCAGATGAAGATCAAATTCGCTGCATTGTTTGATGGCTTATTTGTGAGGAAAACAGGCGCGGTAAAAAGACGTTACTCTTCCTCAGCCAGCCATCACGTGACCGTCACCATTTTATTTAACAATATCATTTCTAAACTGCTCAGAACATATATCAATACATGCATAGAAATGAAAAAGACTAAATAAATAAAATGTTATCATTAAAATATAATTTTAAATCACTGAAAAGATAAAAATATGCAGTTTTAGTTTTTACATCAGTACTATGAAGAAATGTGGAATACAAATCCTGTCATAGCCTTTTTTCACTGTTAAGGAGAAATCAAAATGCTGTCACAATAAACCTTTGCTTTATTTTCAGTTCTTTTCCAATGGTACTAATTTATTGGAACAGCTGCCTACCAGATGCTTGAAGCTATGTACACTGGCATTTTACAAATGGGCAGCAAACTCGACTAGCTAAATATTTTTATGAACGGGAAATCACACTCAGATTCCTTGCATATTATAAGAGATGCGTGAAACTTCTCAAGGTTAGTCCCAGGCAGCCCACAGAGAGACTATTCCTAACTTGTGTTTGTGACTTGCTTCCAAGCCTGGTTCTTGTAAGGTAGTAGTTAATCAGGCAAGCGATAACACAGGGCAGCGTGTGAGTGATTATGCTACATTATACTACATGTAGGACCCTCTCCTCCAGTCACAAGCCAGAATTACAAACAGTTTACTCCACAGCAATCTCACAACTGTAATTTTACTCTCAATAAAATGACTGCTGAGAGCTCAGAACAGTCATTTTATTGTCAATAAAATAATAGTGACATCATCATTCTACCTTATTTTATGATTAGTCTGCACCCACAGCAGAAAATGTAAACAATTGCAGTGTATGGAGGGGGGGAGGAATGGCATTATGACAAACTACCTATGGACAAAAAATTGTACTACTATCTGTTTTCAGTACAAAAAAGGAGGTCATGATTCCACTATACAAGACACTAGTGAGGCCCCACCTGGAGTACAGTGTACGGTTCTGGAGACCTTACCTATGTAAGGACATAGACAAGGTAGAGAAGATTCAGAGGAGGGCAACAAAGATGGTACATGGATTGCACCACAAGTCCTATGAAGACAGGTTGAAGGAACTGAACACGTACTCCCTGGAGGAGAGGAGGGAGAGAGGGTACACGATAGAGACATACAAGTATCTTACAGGGAGGAACAGGATGCAAGAATACACTATATTTAAGCGAAAAATATGTTCCAGGACTAGAGGGCATGGGATGAAGTTGGAGGGAGGATGATTCAGAGGAAATGTGAGGAAGAATTTTTTCACAGAATGGATGGTGGACAAGTGGAACACCTGCCTGAGGAAGTGGTGGGGGGGCTGAAACAATCACAAGATTTAAGAATGCATGGGATAGACATAAAGGAATTCTGGAGGTCAGGGGTAAGGGGCAACAGAGTTCTAGGAAAACATAAACGGAAGTTACAAACTCAAATGGGCAGACTAGGTGGGCCATAGGCCCTTATCTGCCAATAGTGTCTATGTATCTATGTACATGAAGTATAATGATTATAATGTGCTAGTTGCCTCACTATCCTTGGCAATAATGTAATTGTCCTGTGAAAGTACTCAAGTTCGGGTTCAAGTTCAAGTTTACTGCAGGAAAACTCTGTTGAACAAGCTCATTCACAAGGAGGTCCTTCAGCCTTGTACTTTATTCACTTGACAATCACATTATTGCCTTCTAGGGTGAGTCAACTAAGACATCATCACTTAAATAGCTGCAGGGAGGGTGCAAATATCTTCTCATGAAATCTCAATGAATAGTGTTCATACTCTGAGCAGTCAAATACACAGACATTCAGTATTCATCCCCAAATCGCTAAAAAGAAGTACAAAAACCTTGTCACACACCCCAGATGACTGGTACCATAGCTACCCTCATCCCCGAATCATCTTGTGTCCTTCACACCCATCATCATGGGCAAAGAAAAATAATATATTATCTGACATCTGTCGGCCCTTCTCCTGCTGACTAAAGGAACTGAAGTTGGAGCTGGCTGAACCCCTAGCAGGGCTAGGTATCAGAAGGTGGTGGTAAATGGGGTTCACTTTGAGGAAGGGATGGTGACCAGTGGGGTGCCTCAGGGATCAATGCTTGGACTGGTCCTCTTTAAAAGAGAACTGAACTGAATTTGTAAGTCATTTTTCCCTGTATAAGTTGATTTTTAAGTACTAGTTCACAGTTTGTCACTGTTCCATCTTTACAGGCTTTTTAGTTATCCTAGTAGGTGTTTCTGATTTCCACACAGATAATAAATGCCATTTTAGAACTGTATGATGTGGTTTATGTCCCTTGCTCCAAATCTTCCGTTGTTGAAACAATGCATCCATGTTCTACTATAGAACTTTGTGGTTGGAGAGGAACATAAACTATAGCATACAATTCTAAAATGGCACTCAACACCAGTCTGTTAATCAGAAACAACCACCAAGGTCATTAATAGGCAAGTACAGATTGAACAATAACAGAATTAGAACCAATTAAAAAAAAAAAAAACTGCTTCTACTGGGTCAAATTACCTTCAGGTTCAGCGCAGTTCTCTTTTAATGTCTTTCTAAATGGCATTGCAGAACAGCTGGAAGGGAAGGTCTGCCTCTCTGTGGATGACAACAAAATCTGAAATAAGGTGGTCCTTCCGGGTGGTGGCGGTGGGGTGAACAGGATAAACAGAAACCTGAGAAAACTGGAGGAGTGGTCAAAGGTATGGCAACTGGGTTTCAGTGTGAAAAAGTTCAACAAACTTATGCACTTGGGGCACAGATACCCTGGGGAGGTGTACAAAATGAGTGGAGTGGTATTGACGACCACCAAGTAGGAAATAGACCTGAGGTAATCACGTCTAATAACCTAAGCTGGCCAGCCAGTGTGACAAGGCAGTAGGGAGAGCTAGTTGGATGCTGGGGTACATAGGGAGGGGTATCATCATCAGAAAGAGGGAGGTGGTGTTGCCCCTGTATAGATCACTGGTAAGACCTCACCTAGAGTATTGTGTCCATTTGAGAAGACCAGGAAGGACATAAACAGATTAGAGGTGGTCCAGAGGAGGGCAACTAAAATAGTGCAGGGTCTGCTTCAAATGTTCTACAAGGAGGGACTAAATGATCTCAATATGTACACCCTGGAGAAATGAGCAAGAGGGGGATATGACAGAGACTTTAAATACCTCACAGGGATAAATAAGGAATAGGAGGGAAGTATTTTTCAGAAAAAAAATGCTCAATAACGAGGGGACATGCTATGGAGCAGGATGGGTAGTAGATTCGGGGCGATGTGAGGGAGTACTTTACAGAAAGTATGGGAACTTCCTGGAACAGCCTCCAGTGGAGGTGGTAGCCTTCGGGGGCAAAACCAATAGTAGGGCTCAAGAATGCATGGAATAGGCATAATAGAAACTAAGGGCAGCAGATGTGGGGGAGGAAGAAGGGGCCAGAGATCAAATAGGGTCTGTGGTGATACTGTAGGTAGGGAAAAATGGGCAGACTGGGTGGGCCAAGCGGTTCTTATCTGCTATGAAATTCTGTGTTCCGTGTTTCTGTGTTTCTATATTCTTTTCCAAAAATGCATTACGTGTGTGGACAGAGATACATACAGAGTGCAGTGACAATAGCCTCTAAGGACATAGCTACCTGTAATAGTCTGATACATATGGAGCAGAGTGTCTGTGGGACAACATTGGGCAGCCTGGCCATAAGTGAGTAATTAAACAGATAGAATCACAGTAAGGAAGCATACAGTATGTGTAACAAGCCAGAAAGAACAAGCACTTATGCTGGCTTCTTGGTAATGGTCCCTGTGGTGGCAGTGAAATCAAATGCAATAGACATTCAAGCAAGCACCAATGTGTCACTCTGCATACTCATTTTGGGAAAGAAAACTGAACACTGGTCTGTCAAATTCTTTACCCCCTCCGCCCAGCAGCTCAAAGTAACAAAATCTGGCCAGAGCCAATATGGCTGCAGCAGAGCTCACTGAACTCATGGTGGAACACGGCCATCTACCATGTTCAAGATGGCCACTGGAGGTCATTGCACATGCGTGAGTCATCTCACATGAGCAACTGCACCACAACTGCAGATGTGAAGTCATGCATGCGCAGTGACTGTCGCATGTGTACTGAGCTCAGGTGGCCATCTTGGACATGGCAGACTGTGCCGTGTTCCACCATGTGTTCAGCGAGCTCGGTGAGTGACAGCAGAAAAAGTAGTGCGCCTGCAAGGGGTATAAGCGCACTGATTTGGAGTTGCGGAAGGAACTACTGCAACTGCAAATTTGTGCTTTAGTGTGCATTTTTCCAGCTACAGCAAAATGGCTGCAGGCTGTGCCCACTGGAGCCATAAAAATGCTTGTATAGCTTCTCCTTCATAGTGAAATGTAGCTTTCAGCAGAAAATCACTAAGTTGTTGTAAACTCTTGAAAATCTTTTTCTTCCAAAATTAAAATATTGTTATCAAGCCTTCAGAACAATAGAGTGGGCCAGATATTCAGACTGCGCCAGGCAGTGGCGCAAGCCTGGGCGCAGTGCAACTGGGATATGCCAGGGCATGGTCTGGGCGATATTCAATGGTGTTGTGCCATGGCTCAGCACCGTTGAATATGGCATTGTGGCCACCCACATTGCGCATGGCACAGTGGTACTGCACTGGTGCAAGGGGCAAGAGAGGAGCAGGGGGATGCGCCAGTGCAAGTGTGGTTGTGCTAGGTGCAGAAACCACAATATTCAGCAGTGGGCATGCAAATGGAGCCATTATGCATGCAAGGTACAAATTGGGCCATTTGCATGTCATTATGGCCCCATTTGCATGCAGGTGCGGCGCTCCCTGGTGACTTGTGCCTGGCACCCTGCCAGGCTGCAGCCATCGGGGACCGACACCCCCTGCCTATCGGAGGCAATGCTCCCCAATTCCCAATCGCGGGCTTTGTAAAAATTTAAAATCCCTGGTGGTCCAGTGGACCTGTTCCCCTGCCCGATCACGGGCTTAGTAAAAATAACTGTATCCCTGGTGGTCCAGTCGACCAAATCCCAGCCTGATCGTGGGCTTAGTAAATAAAAGCAGAATCTCTGGTGGTCCAGTGGACTGAATCCCAGCCCGATCATGGGCTTCGTAAATGAAGATAAATCCCTGGTGGTCCAGCGGTGCCTCCCCACCTGCCCTCAGACCCACCACCTGCCCCCAGTCAGCGGTGGTGGCAGCTCCCACCTGCAAGCTGCCTGGCCGCCCGCTGACTGACAATGCTAATCTGGCTGTCGCCCATTAGTCCACTCGTGAACCAATGGGCATGCAGACTCATGCTGTACTACAATCCCGATATGTGAATGGAATTCATTTCCATATCGGGACTGTGTAATCTAATATGGTCTGCACAGCCGATGTACGTGGTGGACAATGGGCATACAGCCATATTATGCGCTGTCAGTAGGCGGGTAGCTGGGCGGCTTGCGGGTGAGGCTGCCTCCTGCCACTGACCGGGGGCAGGGTGGTGGGTCTAAGTGTCTGAGTGGGCGGGTGGGGAGGGGGCACCGCTGGACCACCAGGGATTTATCTTCATTTACAAAGCCCATGATCGGGCTGGGATATGGTCCACTGGACCACCAGGGATGTATTTATTTTTACTAAGCCCTCAATCAGGCTGGGGAGCAGGTCCACTGGACCACCAGGGTTACAGTTATTTATAATAAGCCCGTGATTGGGCTGGGGAGCAGGTCTACTGGACCACCAGAGATACAGTTATTTATACTAAGCCTGTGATCAGGCTGGGGAGCAGGTCCACTGGACCACCGGGGATACAGTTATTTTTACTAAGCCCATGTTCGGGCAGGGTAGCAGGTCCACTGGTCCACCAGGGGATTTCAATATTTACAGAGCCTGCGATCGGGCGTGGGGGAGGGCGACACCCAGCCTGTGACTCAGGAGGTCAGGTGGCCCCCACAGCAGGCGGGTGCCGTGTTGCACCCAGCAATACGGTGGCTAGCCTGTGGGTGTCCCCTGACTTGTTCCTTTTTTTCCGGTACATCTTTGTGCCCCCCTGTGTGGCACAAGGTGGGTGTGTGCCTGCATATGCACCGCATATCCCAGGCTGAATATTGGGATATGCTGAATATGCATGGGCATGCCCCCCTGCACTTGTGCTGCATACATTACTGGTGCGACCTGGTGCATTGGGATTTGCACTGCACAACATCCCCTTTTGAATTTCATGCCTGGGCACATCAGTGGGTTGCGCATGGTGCAACGATGTTGCGCCATGCGCAACCCTTTTGAATATCCTGGCCAGTATGTCTAAAACTATAAGCATAGTGAGAAGAACAAGTGAAATGTGAAAGAGACTTCAGTTAAAGTGCAGCATTTAGAAAGCAGCATGTGGGGTCATTTTCTGAAAGAACTGCTCTAATGTATATATTATACTAAAACAAACTCTGATAGCACTGAAGAAAATGCAGCCAACTCTTATAAAAGCAAAACATCTTAGTTTGGCATAACATACTGAGACAAATAACAGAGAGCATTGGAATCCAATAAGCCTTACAACTGGTAGATCCATAAACGAAGTCAAATAAACGGTGGTAAAAATATGAAGCAGTTCCTTAAACATCACTGTGGAAAATGCCCTATACAGACAAAATAAATAAGAAGGTAGAAGACATTCTGGCTGTGTTTATCTTTTCTACAAATACAATCTGGAAAAATATGGTCAAATGAATGAAGGTACAGGACAACATGTTCAGATGTTTCCAAGTGCTTTTAATCTTTTGTTTCTTGGTCAGCTGCATTTAAAACTGTACCAAAGTACATAGGGCAACGGATAAAGTTACATACCCGTCACATTATTTGAATCCTCCATTGTATCACCATGGTTGCCCCAGTTCTTTTGTAATTGTTTCACTCTGGGCTTCACAAATGTAGGGAATACTGCATACGATTAGTGTTGTCAAGTAAAAAGGAGTCACTTGTTTTAATAGTAAAATAGCAGAATATTTTCTTTAAATAAACCTGCGGTTCCAATTCAACAGCAGTTCATGTCACAGTGAAAATGTGGTTCCTATATTCAAGGCCCCTGGAATTCTGTGTTTCCAAGGCCATGAAATTTTCCAAAGAACGCACATCATGCCACAGATGCATGTAGATTAGTGCTACAGAATTCTTTACTCATGGTGACTTTTCATTCAAATATCAGTTCTTCATGGTAGCTGTCTCCATTCCCCTTCCTCCTTGTTTATCCTGAAGCGCCGCCTCCATGATCAGGCTGTGATGTCATCACTTGCATCACATTGTATTTTAGCCAATGGCAGGGCTGCGTTCTCTCACAGAAATGCATAATTCATGACACAGGAATGTACAAATGCTGCCAGAGAAGCCTTGAAGCCCTGCTGCAGAAAGAAGAACAGAAGTGCCATGGAGTACTGTGGGTCCTACTCATACCTTTTTATTCCATTAAAGATTGTCCTTTTCCTTCTATTTTGTAACATGCCCATCCCCACATTTTTTATTTCGATTTAGGACTTTTTTTTAGATTTTAAATAATTAATGGTGAGCATTATTAAATATGGCACCCACAACGGCTTCATCAAAATTTTCAGCTGCATTTGACACCTAGGTCTGTCAGCAGAATTAGAACATATTGGAATTATGAACTGATATAACAGTTCGTGGCACAGCAAGGCTTTTAACATAATTTTTGCTCTGAATGAGATGAACTAGCAAGCAACAAACACTGCTCACTGACCTTGTGGGACACTGGCAACGTCTGGGCTAACTCCAGGCCAAAAGATGTTAGCTGTAATGGGGTGAAGATAAAATAAAAGATGGCACTATGTAACTGGAGTGGAAATAAAAATGAACAGTAGGTATCAGCACTGAAGGCAGGCTGCAGAGGAGTGCGAAATAAAGTATATCAAACCATTTTTACATGAACTGCCTCATCAATGAAAATATTTTGCAGATTATATGTTGCATATTATGTGTATCTTTATTTTGTATTTGTTTTACCAGGATAAAACTGCATTGAACAAAGTTCATTTTCAAGGAGGTGCTGAATAGGACAGACCTAGTGTAACATTTTCAGTGCAAGCAAATAATGTCTAGGTTGGTAGCTGAGTGCTGGAGGTACTGCGGAGGTGTGTTTTATTGGGGTGGTCAGGTCCAGGAGGCACCCTGGAGTGAAATGGTGCCTTGAGAGAGTCCAGAAGTGGTTGGTCCCCATTCCCAAGGTTCCCACTGGATTGAGTGGGCAGGCCGCCGATGGGCCAGCTGTCTCCACCGGTCCCCTTTGAGGGGTGCTATACAATGCCAGTTTGATGGGGAACAAGACCGCAATTAGGGCGAACTTGATTTCAGTTGATCTGAATTGCTTCATGGAGACCTGGCTGGGAGACGATGCAGGCCCAGTTTTGGAGGCTTCAATCCTGGCCAGGTATTCTGTGGTGTACTGCCTCAGGAGGGATTGCAGGGGTGGGAGTGTGGTCATCTGTTTTATTTATTTCTTTATTGTTTTATTTTATTGAATTTTGTTGACAAGGTAGGCCCACTGAGACTAGAAATCCCTTTTTCAGGGGCGACCTGGGGAGTGGGGTAGGGATACAGATGGTAACCAACTGAAATTGAACCAGATTAAGCTGTTAGTGGTATTTTTAGTCAGTTGAGGAAATTTGGCCTGGACACATGGGAAATTCCCCTACTCTCCAGTAGGGGAACCTCTGACCGTCAGGACCTTGAATCCTCTCAGTATGTTCCAGATGCAGGAGAACGAAGGTGGTCTGAGACAGCAAAGGGATTTTGTAGAGACGATACAAGATAAGGATATGGATGATGGTGATTCTGAGTTACTAGTATCTCAATCGGTAGACGAAGAGAAAAAACGGAAAAGAATAGACTTAAGCCCAGGTAATGTGACTATGAAAAAAAGCTTAATGCAGCCAAACGATACCAGAGAAGAAATGGAGGTACCTTTAGATTTCCAGATACCAGCAGATGATTCTGATTCCTTTCCCTTTCCCTTTTCAGTGAGTGAAACAACCTGGATGTCTGAAACTGCTTTAGAAAGAGCAGGCTGGATTTTCCAAAATGACACCTGGATTTCTGATCTGCAGATACCCCTCCCAGGGAATGAATTGAATGCAGGCAGATCATTATTTCTGCAGAAGAAATTTACGGAAGAGCCAGAACCAACGGATGGATTGCAGAGTGAGAGTGACAAGCAGTCAAGCGGATTAATGGGTGAGGATGCTGTCTTTGAAGATGCTATGCCAGACGCTGACTCAGAGACAGTCAGTCAGAAGAGAGAAGGGGAAAGTGGCAATACCATAATTCGGGACTCAGAATCACCAGAAAACAGGGAAAGTCAAGGAGAATCTGACCAAAATAACGACACAGGTATGCATTCTCCTTCCTTCTTTAATAAAACTCAGTCAGGTACTGGAAATGACACTAGAAAGCCTGAAGCCCAGAAAGTCCCACAAGTAATGCTGACCTCTTTAAAAAGCCCAAGGTACCTGCAAAGAGAAGGTTTGTGGCCACAATATATTACAAAGGGAGATTAGAATTACCACCAGATTGCAACTATGTAGACAGGAAGTTAATAACTGAATCACTACATTTTTCTCCTGCAGAGGTGTGCACGTTTATACACACGTCTGGGGACCATGACTTCAATGTGAGTTTTAGATCTGCTGGACTGCTCGATGCGTTCTGGGTGGCTTACTATGAAGTAAAAAATTCTCCAATTTGGAAACCATTCATTGTTATTCCTATTACAAGACCTACTGCAAAAGTTGTGACAGTCCTGTTCAGAAATGAGGGGGTAAACGTTTTGGATACTGGCTGGAAAAATGATGCACTGTGCATGGGATTCCCCAAGCACTGCTTGATGATAATGGTTTCTGGATGGGGGGATGGAAATTTACAGTACAGCTAAAAATGACAGAGGATGGGATCCGGCACCTAATAAACTGTTTTTACATTGGTAGAGATTGTAGGGTTCTCTTTTATCCAGGGCTGCTATGCTCCTGTTTCTGGTATGGGTCTCCCTCACATCTAAACTCAGACTGTGATAAAATAAAGTGCTCGGTATGCGGTGCTCTGGGTCATTCCGTGACCACTCGTGTAGAACCACCTACCTATAACCTTTGTGGAGATGAAAGTCATGTTTTTGCAACCTATCCATGGGCAGTCCATCATACAGCAGATTATATGGAACATGATTTTTACATTAATAAGGTGACAAAGGCACAATCCTCCACCTTCACACAAACAAATAAAGGAAATTCTACAACCAAATCCAATCCAGAACCTGAAGGACTGGGGCACCAGAGGGATGCTATTAAGCAAAAACAAAGTAGCAACAGACCAGAGACACCGATGGTTCCTCCTCCTCCACCCCCTCAAGCGTGGCTCAGTTGGTAGCACATCTGCCTCTGGACCAGAAGGTCATGGGTTCTCGTCCCACACCGGGATAGGACTTGCACCTAAAAATTGCTGGCATCCGAGTGCAGTATTGGGGGGTACTGTACTGCTGGGGTGTGCCGTCCTTCGGATGAGAAGTTAAACCGAGGTCCCTTCTGCCCATCCTGGTGGGTGTCCAGGTGGAAGTAAAAGAACCCAGGGAACTCTTCGCAAAGAGTAGGGAACATTCCCGGTGTCCTGGCCAACATTCCCCTTCCCATAAACCAGTTCATGCAATTATCCAGGCTGTGTGTGGGTGATGATGTGCGATTTGGCCACCACCACACATTCAGTCACTTCACTACCAGTCTAGCATTGCTTGTAAAGCGCTTTGGATGTATGAAAAGTGCTATATAAATGCTGATTCTTCTCTTCTTCTTCTCAATAGGCACCGAATACAAGCAAAACTACAGGAACCAAAGGAGATAATGACATAGGATTTCAAACAGTATCCAGAACTAAGGCAACCAAAAATCTAAATGAGTCATCAGTGAATCTTGTCCTAGTATCAAATCAATATGAGCCGCTCCAAAGCTGGGGTGAGATTATGGACGGTAATGAATCAGACATTTCTTTAAATTCAACTCAAAGTGATACAGCAGAAGCTCCAACAATAATCACCGCTACTCCAGCATCAACAGTAAAATGGAGGTCTACCAGAACTAAGAAGAAAAAAGTGTTATGAGGGGTTTACCTTTGACTTTTTTTTCCTTGCTAAATGGCTTCAACCACGTTGTCTGTAAATCTAGTGAGCTTAAATGTCAACAGCATTAGGGCAAACTTCAAGAGGAAAACTATATTTGCTGCCTTACAGTCTCTTTCTTACGACATTTTTTTCTTACAGGATGTCAGACTTTATACAAGTGAAGATATAAAACACGCAACAGTGGACTGTTTTTTAAGCTGTTCTATAGGACAAGAAACATGTTTGGGGGTGGGATTTTGTTTTTCCACAGGTCATTTTGTATTAGATAAAATGGTGGAAATAATGCCTGGAAGGGCAACGTTGTTAGATCTAGATTGGCAAGGCTTAAAATGTAGATTAATTAACATTTATGCTCCTCAACGGAAATCTTCTAGAGTCGAGTTGTTTCAAAACATCGGGCCCAACTTATTTACGAGTCACTTAGTTTTCTGGGGAGGAGATTTTAACACAAATATAGATTTATAGCACAGTAAAAAGTCCTATTGTGATTCTAATGAACTGAAAAATATACTCAAGGTAACAGAACTGGGAGATGCATGTTCAGAATTACCTCAGTATACCTTTTCAAAAGGGATACTAAAATCTAGAATCGATTTTTTGTTTATTTCCAAAAATATACGGATAGTGGCGATAGAAACAATACCAATAGAAACATTTGATCACAATTTAATTGGCATACAAACAGCATCACAACCTTTACTTTTAAATGGGAAAGGAGTCTGGAGAGCAAACACTAGTTTATTATCTAATAAGGAGTTTCTTCAGTATTTAACAGAAGTTATTACTGATAGAGAGTTCGTGGAACTTTTTTATGATTTACAGATACTGTGGAGTGGTGGGAGGATATAAAATCCTGTCTGATTGCCTTTTGGAAAAGCCAGTCCCATTTAATTTCAGGTAAAAAACATAGAGAGTATAAAGAATTATGGGATAGGTTGCACGCATTGCTTACAGCAGAACATGAAAAACAGATAAAACTGCCAGGAAGAAATTAGCCAGGTAAAATATAAACTGACCCAAATTCAATATAATTGGCAGAAATCGTTGGAGCTTGAACAGAAGTACGGGACTCAAGGAGAAAGAACCAAGTAAATCCCTATGAGGATTGCAAGAATAGATTTAAAGCTAAACAAATGATAGAAATTAAAAATCCAGAAGGTTTACTTCTACACTTTAGCTAACTACAGACCCATCTCGAACCTTCCCTTTATAGGAACGGTTATTGAGAAAGTAGTGGCAATTCAACTGGAGAACCATTTGACCATCCATAATGTCTACAAACCTCTCCAGTCTGGGTTTCTTAAGAGGCATAGTACTGAGACTGCTCTGGTTCGGGTGCTCAATGATCTCCTGATGGCGAGAGATCCGAGAGACCATGCCATTCTGGTACTCCTTGATCTCTCTTCAGCCTTTGACACTGTAGACCATGGGGTGCTGCTCGAGCACCTATGGTCCATCTGTGGCCTGTCGAGTGCAGTGCTCAGATGGTTTACATCTTTCCTAACTGGCAGAACACAGAGAGTTGTGTTGGGGATTTTTTCTTCTGACTCTTTCCCTCTGTCTTGTGGGGTTCCTCAGGGCTCAGTGTTGTCCCCCATGTTGTTTGCAGTGTATATGCTACCCCTCGGAGACATTGTAAGACAATATGGGCTGAGGATTCACTGCTATGCTGATGATACCCAGCTCTACCTGTCTTTTGCCCCTGACCAGGCTAGTGCTCTGTCAGTACTTAACAACTGCCTTGCTGAAATCCAAGACTGGATGAATTCGAGCTGGTTAAAGTTGAACGTGGGAAAGACCGAGGTTATGGTTGTGGACCCGGGTCACATGATAGAGGGGTTGAGGACTGATCAGCCCTCTGGATTATGTCTGGGGGGCACTCAGATCCTTACCTCAGAACAGGTGGGTGACCTGGGAGTGGTACTTGACGATGGGCTGACCCTTCATTATCAGGTGTCAGCAGTTGTTAAGTCAGCCTTTTATCATCTTAGGAACATTGCCAGGGTCAAACACCTTGTTCCATCCAGTGATCTGCCTGTGTTAGTTCACACCTTTGTGACTTTGTGCCTTGATTACTGCAACTCCCTTTACTTGGGGCTTCCTGGAGTTCATATCTCCTGCTTGCAGCTAGTGCAGAACGCTGCTACTCGATTGCTGACAGGGTTGTCTAGGAGGTCGCATATCACCCCTGTGCTGCACTATCTGCACTGGCTGCTGATACAGTGGCGGATCACCTTTAAGGTAGGTTTATTGACCTACAAAGCCCTACATGGACTTAGCCCCGACTACTTGAAAGAGCTTCTGATTCCTTACGCCCCTGTGCAACAGCTCCGCTCGGCTGAAGAGGGGTTGCTGGAGATTCCGAGGGTTACTTTGAAATCTTCTGGGACCCGTGCTTTTATGTTTGTGACCATTACCGTCAGGAATTCTCTGCCCTGTCAATCTGGGAATGCGTGACCATGGGGCGCTTTAAAGAGGCACTCAAGACTTCTTTGTGGAGTCATGCTTTTTTATGAATTGTTAGGATTTTATTGTTTTATTTATTAATTGTAATATTTTTATGGTAGGTTTTAACACTGTAAAGTGCCTTGGCATTTGAAAGGCACTCAAAAAATAAAGTTATTATTATTACAAGGGCAGGGGGACATTTTACGAGTCATGGAGGATTGTATTAATCATTTATTTAATACTCCAGTTACAGAGAAGGCAGATATGATGTTTACTTTTAAAAGCAGCATCTCTACCAAAATTGAATATTAAGCAGCAAGAAGAATTAGTAAAGGAAATTTGCTAACAGAAATAGAGGAGACAATAAGAGCATTAAAAGACTTAGCCCCAGGATCAGATGGGTTACTTTCTGAAATATATAAAAAAACTTATGGGAAATGATGCCAAACAGAATGACTAGAGTCTTTAATGCTTTTTTAAATGAGGACCGCATATCAGAAACCATGTATGAAGGGCCGATGACCTTTTTATTTAAGAAAGGGGAAAAACTAACCTTGACAACTGGAGACCAGTAACACTATTGAATACTGATTTTAAAATATTTGCCAAACTTCTGTGAGGGAGGTTACTTACAGTTATAAATGGACTAATTCATCCTATGCAATATTACTCTGTACCAGGTCGTTCCATATAGGATGCGATAATTCTAATTAGGGAACTTTTTGATCAAGGAAACAGAAGGGGGAAGGGAGGATACCTCTTTAGTTTTGATCAGTCAAAAGCTTTTGATCACATTTCCCAAGAATTTATATGGTTAACGATGACAGAGTATGGTTTCCTGGTCAAATTTATTAATTGGTTGAAAATTTGCTATTTATTAGCATATGTAAAACCATGTGTGAATGTCTAGGTGGGAAGCAAATGTTTCACAAAAAGAGGGGTAAGACAAGGTTGCCCCCCTAAGTCCGATTTTATTTATTATAGCTTTAGATCCCATCATGCGGATTTTAAATAGATCACCAGTACTAAAGGAAATACCCAGCCCAGGGTTAGGTGAGATAAAAACTATAGGCTACGCAAATGACCTGTGTGTTTTAACACCAGATTCAAAGACTGGGTCCTTGTTATGTAGCATTTTACCTGTATTACTACGGTGCATTGGTTCAACTATTAACCTAAATAAAAAGTCTTTGCTTTAATCTAGCAGGAATAAATTCAGATGAAGGTCCTATAGGTAGGATAAAAGTAGCAGATATGCCAAAAAAGATCTTGGGGGGTTTTCTTTGGGGATAAAAATATGGCTGAATATAATTGGGAAATTAGCATCAAGTATGAAAGAGATAATGTTAGTAGATGGAATAGCTGGTCAATGGAGAAGAAAAAAAAAGGATTTATTTAATTAAAGCCGTTCTCTTACCCACCTTTTTGTATCTAAGCCATATTTTTCCTTTACTAAAACAGTTGTTTGTAACCATATTAGGGTGTTTTTTCTCCTGCTTCTGGGGGAGCAGATTAAACCCTGCTAAGAGAAATATATTCTTATTTAAACATAAAAGAAGGTGGTGTTTGGATGATTCATCCAGTTGTGTTCTTTTTTGCTATTTTTATAAACACTAATTTAAGACCTATTTGGAAACAAGAAAAGAAACCATGGGTAGACTGGATAGAAGGACAATTAAAGGATATTCTGTTAGAATGGCAGCAGTACAGTTTTATACATAAAACTAGAAGGAAATATAAGTTGGCTTTGGACCAGGAGGTCATTTTTGATCAAATTAAAAGTTGGGGCATATCAGTGGATGCAGTTAGAGGAAAGTCTAGGAGGGTACTCTATCATATTATTACGTAAAGCGTTTCCCTTTGAGGAGGCCTTCCCAAGCTTTACAGATCAGGAGAAAAAAAAAATAGGAGAAAGGCTGACAAATGGCAGGATCCCCAAAGCAGTGTGGGATATTACATGGTTAGGTGTCCATGGGAGAATACATACTAGGGGGGACCCATAAGCACAAGCAAATTCAAGAGAGATTCTGTTTAAGGGACACATGTATAACAGAAACAGAGACTGTTGAACATTTATATTTCCAGTGTCCATATATTTTGACTTTTTGGGACGTATGGGAAGCCAAAAGCAGTGAACAAATATGGAAACAATGGAGCCCTAGACAGCTATTTGTTGGCCTCTTTCCAATAGAATGGGGGGAAGTACAACACACGCACTCTTAATTTAATTTCTGTTGTTATACTTTACTGGGTTTGGCAGGGAAGGTGTAGCTATATCTTTCACCAAAAATTAGAAACACCTATAGAACTATATGACGAAATAAATAAGAGTATTGTACGGGTGAGAGAAGCAGAATGTAAAAGGTTAAAGAAGGGGATATGGGAAGGATATTGGCATTTCATTTGAGAAAAAAAGGATGGGGAAAAGGGGATTAGAGGTTTTCTTTCCAAAGTAAGGAAATATTGCAGGTTTGTAGGATTACGTATGACAGTTTTATAATAATAAAGCTTTCTGTAGACAGATTTTGAACAAGGTTGGATTTGTTTACATAAAAGGGGGGAGGGGTTATGGTTGATACAATACAGTCCTGAGGTATATAGGAAATGGGTTATATGGAATTTTGGTATGATATAATACTTATGTATGTTTTTGATTTTTTTCCATTCTGTTGTTGCATGAGGTATCACCATTTAGGTTTTTCTAGGTTGTATTTTTGCCTTATGAAGTGTGTATGAAATAATACCATTCTGTATATGATGTTTTGAGTTTTAAATAAAATTTCCCCTACTCTTTCCGAGAAATACCATGGGATCATTAACGTCCACCTGAACAACCACTAGAACAGTCAGACAGGACCTCAGTTTAATGTCTCATCGAAAAATCAGCACATCAGGTGTGCAGTATCCCCCTCATGATGCACCACAGTGTCAGTATTATGATTTACCCCAAGTATCTGGTGTGGGGTTTGAATTTACAACCTTTTGATCTTCCAGCCTCAGAGGTGAGTGTGCAACCTGTTAAGCCACTGGCACTGCACTTTTTTAGATCCAGCTTGAACTTCTCTGTGTACCAAGTGAGATCTACTTCATCATTTGAATGCATGGCTGTGCATGTGGTCCAGGTGAATGCAATAGTTTCCTCCTCTTGTATTGGCCTCCAGGGTGTGAGGGGGAGTTCTTGCAGGAAGTCACGGACTTCATCACCGACAGGATGTTGAAGTCGCTGGGATGGTTGATTTTGGGTGACTTCAATGCCTGGGTCGATGATGAAGTCTCGCATTTTGGTCAAGACTTCCTCCAGTTGATGACATCACTGGGCCTCGCACAAGTAGTTGCTTCTGCGACTCACCACCATGGCAAGGCCTTGGAGTTAGTATTCTCACTGGAATTTGAGGTCACTGACCTCAGGATTGATTCAGTCTTTTGGTCTGATCAATGCACGGTGGATTTGTCATTTGTGGATCCCCTGATAGTCTTTCCCCTGTAGAGATGATCCGCTACTGCCTATTGAGGGGATTGTCCCCAGAGGGACTGTCGGTGGTTGTTGATTTTTCTGGTGTGACTGCTTGAGTACTGCATGTGCAGTGGGCATGGGTGAGGCTGCGATGGCCTATAATAGTGCTGTCTCCAAGACACTTGACACCATCACACCAATCTGTATATGACCCAGGTCTTCTCACTTGAGATCACCATGATTTGATTGGGTTCTCAAGGAGAAGAATACCAATGGTCGCAAGTTGGAGCATTGCTGGCAGAGGACTTGGTCCAAGGAGGCTAGACTGGCTTTGGGATTTCACTGCAGTGAATATCAAAGGGCAATCAACCATAAGAAGGCAGAGTTCCTGTCCAGGGAGACTGCTGTAGGGAGGAATAGACTGGCCTTGCTCTTTGGATTGTGGACAGGCTACTTCATACTGCCTGTCTGCAGCTGAAAAAGAACATTTTCAGTTGCTTTGTGCGAGGAGTTTGCTCAGTTATTCTCTGATAGAGTGTCCTCCACTTGGTCAGGGATTTCGCTAGCAGGGCAAGGTTAGCCCCACAGTGGTGGGCTTTGTGTGGGCAGAGGCACTCCTATTGTCTGGGGTGAGTTTCGGCCAGTGGGGGTGGCTGAAGTCGTGGAGATAATCTTGAAGTTGTGGCCCACTTTCTGTTAACTGGACCCGGGCCTGACTTGTCTCTTAGTGGGATGTGTGGAGTCCATTGATCCAGTGTCCCCCAAGATTGTCTGGTGCTTGGTCTCAGAGGGGTTCTTCCCTGATGCCTTAAAAGAGATGTTGGTGAGGCCCATCCTGAAGAAACCCTCACCTGACCCTTACATCTTGGTGAATTATCAACCTGACTCCAACCTCCCATTTCTGGGGAAGGTTGTCGAGAAAGTGGTGGCTCTGTAGCTTGAGGCACACTTCACAGCCTTTGACATCTATGAGCCTCTCCAGTCTGGGTTTGGGTCAAGGAATAGCACTGAAACAGAGCTGGACAGAGTGCAAAATTACCTTCTCAGGGTGAGAGACAGAGGAGCTTGGTCAAGCCTCATTCTCCTCGATCTCTCTTCAGCATTTGACACCTTGGACAACACTGTGCTACTAGATTGCCTTAGAGTACTTTGTGGACTCACCAGTACTGTCATCAACTGGTCTGAGTCCCTTTTTATGGGCGTGACAGGGAATTTCTCCTCCTGCTCTGTGGAGTTCCTCAGGGCTCGATCTTGTTGCTGATGTTGTTTGCAGTGTACATGCTACCCCTAAGCAAAATCATTAGGTGTTACAGTCTGAGTTTTCACTGTTTTGCAGATGATACCCAGCTGTATATATCCTTTGCTCCAGGGACATGTAATGTCATGGAGGTGCTTAACAACTGCCTGGCCGAGATTCAGGACTGGATGTCCTCTAACTGGCTGAGACTTAACCCAGATAAGACAGAGGTACTAATGACTGAGCCTGGTTGCCAGCGTGATGTGGTTGCTGCTGGGTCAGGAACAGGATTGTTCCTGGGCCCTACTCCATTGGTAGCTTCCACTACGGTGAGGAATCTGGGTGTCATCCTTGATGACAGTTTAACACTTGAAGCTCAGGTGCCACCTGTCATCCAGAGCTGATTTTATCACCTAAGGAATATCACCCAGATTAAACCCCTAATTCTGCCTGGTGAACCGCCCTCGCTGGTACATGTGTTTGTCGCGTCATGGCGCAATTGCTGTAATGCTCTTTACTTCAGGTCAGTGGAGGGAATCTCTGACTACAGCTGGTGCAGAATGCAGTGGCCAGGCTGATAACAGGCCTTCCTAGGTCTTGCCATGTGACTCTGGCCCTGTGTGATCTGCACTGGCTGCCAGTCAGATGGAGGATTACCTTCAAGGTGGGCTTGCTCACCTATAAGGCCCTATATGGCTCGGGCCCTGGCTACCTGAGTGACCTCCTGATACCTGTCTGCTCAGTGCGCTCGCTCTGCTTCTCCACTGATGGCCTCCTGGCGGTTCCGAGGGTTAGGCTGAAAACCTTGGGAGACCAAGCATTTGAGATGACCTGCCTGGCCCTTTGGAACTCACTCCCAAAGTCCTAGAGGGAGGCCCTGTTGGTGCAGGCTTTTAAGTGGGGCCTGAAAGTACACCTTTTTAAAGATGCATTTGGAATTTAGTTACTGCCTAGCTTAGTGTTCTCCTATTTTTATCTAGCCACTTGTTTTATTGAATTGTATTTATTTTGTTTTGACTCTTGTTGTAAATGTTGTGATTGTACATTTTTACACTTCTTTTGTAAAGCGCCCAGAGCCTCCAGGATGGGGCACTTAAGAAATTAAAGTGTACCTACTTTACTTACTTATGTAACCCCCCTGTTACCTGGGGTTACTAGAATCCCAGTAAGACCTAGTGGTAGGCAGGGAAGGCAGCTTGTGAAACTCCAGTTAAATGGATTTCACGCTGTCTCACTCTGTTCTCAGTCTCAGCTGAGACTGAGGGATGACATCACCATAGAACTATCGCAGCTGCATGAGCCACACTTGAATCTGCAGTTGGGAGTTAGGTTAGAATGTTGGGAGTTTTTGAACAGTGAACAGCAGTTGTGTGTGAGCAGTCTTGAAGAGAGGAGCACAGCAGTCTGTGCACAGGCTCTTGGTGCCTAAAGCTCTGATATAGAGCTACATTAGGGCGTGGTGTGCATTTCCACCAAAAGAGGAACACAGTAAGCTGTTTGTGAAGTGGTGGAGACCGCTGTTACGGGTCTCTGTGCCCCATCCCTAAGGGGATGGGGGTAAAAGGTTTGCCTGTTATTCCAGGGGCAACCTCCTGGTTCCGGCTAGGGAAGAAGCTGCCTTATTTTTCTAAGTTGTGCTGTGGCACCGGAAGCTGTCAAGGATCGCCTGTGGAGCACCTGCAACCAAAGGGTGAGTTCTGCTCTTACATGGGGCCTATGTTTCACCTGAACTGTTGTAAAGTGGGGATTGGACTGCTTAATCAGTGGGAGGCCTAGAGAAATAGGCTAAGCCAAAGTAAAAGTATGTTCAAGTCCAGCACAAGGGGAAAGCCAAGACATGTAGAGGAAATGTGCTATGCATTTACCCTTTAATCTACATTGCCAAACTTTTCAAAAAGAGTTGTTTAATGTCAAGAGAAATGGCCGGGTATGGATTGTGGAAGCTAGTGGTGGGAGACCCCCCCATCATTAGTAACCAGGTTCACCTCTACGGATTTGCTCTGTGGCCCTTTTACTTTGCCTCAGGCACTTGGCCAGTGCTGAGGGAAGTACCCAGATGTGGGATTGAAAGGAAATTTCCCTTATGGAGTCGAAGGCTCTAAGGTGGTTTAAGGAGCCACAGGGAAAATGTGTCCATGTCACATGGAAGGTATTTGAGTGGCCGGCAGGGGAGCCGAGCCAGGGAAAACCCCAATAGTGTACAAATCGGGCTGTGTACCCAAAGCAGCATGCAAGTCCAGGCTGTGTGCCTGGTGGGTCCAGAGCCTGAGGGCTGAAGTGTTGAGGAAATGTTCTGTTTCTTATATCTGCATTACCAGGAATGTAGCCCCATGGGGGTCCGTCTATGCTTTGTTCAGTTTGGATGTGAATAAAGCCACACTTTAGAATCCCATTCCTGGTATTGGACATCACAGTTATTGCTTCCTGTGTTTGGATTTACTTGGGTGCCCCTGTGCAGAGTAGCCAAACCTAGCCCTTGTGCCGAGTAACCTAGTCCTCCCCGAACCCAATCCCTCAGCTGGTACTGCTGTCAGCTTCAACAGCATACCACCTGTCGTTTGCAAAAAGGCAGGAGTGAGGGGCTTACACTTACTGTACTATGTATATATGAAAAATGCAGCATGAAAGACAGCAGAGTATCTGTAAAGTGCAGGGGCATACAGCAATGAGAGTAAAAACAAAAAACATGATATGGATTGATTCTTTTTTTTTTGTATCCTCTGTTTATTGCCCTCTTCCAGAAACTCTCTCAAGCTGCTCCTGCAGGCCTGTCACTGCTGTACCACCCACCTGATTCCCCATCTCTGACTGTCCTCCACCGTCCTCCAGCCGGAGGACTCCCCAGCTCTGAGCCCCCCTGGGGTAGGGCCACCTCCTCTCTGGCGCTCTATCTGGAAATCAAGTGTGCCAGCCGAGGTGGTAGAGGAGCAGACCGGGCTTGGAGACTGGGCCTGGTGCTGGGTGTGTGGCAGCATGGCTTCGGAGGAGAGCCATCGCCTATCCTGGGATCAGGGTTTTTTTTCATAATTGGTTGCCCCTAGGAGTGCGAGCATACAATGACACCTGCACGGCTGTGCCGTAAGTGTCTACCGCACTCCTCCCCCTGAATGTTCCATGCACTAGCTGTGCCCCTGGTCCCACCGGGGGTCATCACTGTGCTGGAGTACCTTGGATCCCTCCCCATGGAGAGGAGGGCAGTCCATCTGATGCTCAATCCAACTCCCTCCCTCTTCTGCTGACCCCCGGTGCCCGAGCTCATTCCCAAACTTGGGTTGCCGGCGTGGCACGAGGTGTGGTGTCCAGCACTTCAACCCTCAGTGCCACCAGGCCAGCTTTAAGATTCTTGAGTGAGAAAGCAGATAAAGATAAAAACACTACCTCCTTGGGTAGAGTACACAAACTAAGGACAGTTACGCGAACTAAGGACAGTTACATTGATCTTTTATTTATTCAATGTTAGTGAAGGGGATAGGTACCCTGAGCCAGAACTTGTTTCCTGGTGCAACCTGGGGTAAGGAATACATCAGGGAGTGAAACAGCAAAGGCAAAGAAAGTGACAGCAGTGGGTGCATGTACATCAACAATAAAAGCAGGGTGCAAGTAATGAATTCCAGAAAAAGCAAAAAAAACAATGTAAAAAGTGTACAAAGTGTATCGGTTTGGGAATAGCCAGGATGAGAGCTAGAGGAGTATGCCACCACATATGGCAAGATACCTAAAGCAGAATCATGATGGCATAACATTTAAATTATAGAGTAAATGGAGTTTTAAGCTATGCAATAGGGTAAGAGGAAAAATGGGTAAAAGTTAGGGCCTGGGTTGTTGTAATGTGTAGAAGAGGAAGAAGGCTAACTGCAGGTGATTGCTTTTGAGAAGTATGCAAGTAAGGGTGGTGAGAGAGTGGAGTGAAGATGAGATATGGATAGGGAGAGGAAAGGTTTTTTTTTAATTATATTTATAAAATCTGTTTGATGACAGACAGAACAGTCAGATATAAGTACATACAAAACATGAGCGGTACAGAGAAAGATAAAGAGAGATGCAAGCAGCACATAACTAGATTAGGTCTTACATACACCAAACCAAACAAGGATAGCCATCATGGTATGTCTGGGGCCTTGAAAAGTCCTCACACTCTAAAGTGGTCTGACAGGAATGAGGAGAAATGGCATAATTATACATTTACCATCATGAACTGTGATATGGAGTACCAGCAACTTCAGAAGCGAGGAAACCAGGGGATACCCAGGGCCTCCTCCAGTGGTGCCCACAGTTGGTCCTATTTGTTTCTTCTTTGCTGTGCAGAGTACTGAATCCTTTCTCTTTTCACACACTTTAAAAGGGATTGGATCCAGGGGGCTATCATTGGTGCGGTGTCCGCTTACCAGAATCAGTAGTTGCTTCCCCCTCCACAATTCCCAGCATCCAGAGTAGGGTATGGTATGCCTTCCCCCCAGGGGTGGGAAGGAACTCCCAGAAGGACTCCCTCTGGAGTGGGCACAGATGTATGACCCAGAACTTTAGATAAAATGGATATAATGCCTTCCCAATATATGGACTCCAGAGGAGCAGCCCGAACCATATGAAAAAGGTTCCCTCCTCCACCTTATGCTTAGGATGCTCTTTCTGTTTGTTGGAGCCCAATTCAGGGCCAGATGGGGGGTAAAATAGGTGCGTTGAAGAATAATGAAGTATATCTGTTGCAGTCTGTTGTTGACAAAACATGCAGCCATTGCTCGAAGGGTCAGAGCCCAGTCCTCTCCACTGGCCAGGCCAGACCTCCCTTGTTCCTCTCCTACTTGTGTTTGAGGTCCTTCAGTGGGTCCTGCATGCTACCCAGCAGCATGGTATATCTTTGTTGCAGTGGTCTGGCAGTAATTTGGGGGTCTAGCATGATTTTCCCCACTGGGGAGTGCACCGGACCAGCCATAGCAGGAGGCTTGCGTTTCTCAAGATGACTCTCTACCTGTACACATGCAAAGAACTCTGTGGGGTTCAGGGCAAATTGGGTTGCCAGATTTCTATAAGATTTAATGGACCCTCCCCATCAAACAGGCAGCCAATATGTGTTATGCCTTTTGCCCGCCACTTCTGAATGTTGTCAGATAGATGGGTAGTAGGTGGAGAGTGTCTCCACAAGGCTTAAAGGATGTCTGCCTCTGGGGAGGGGACCTTAGGGTGGTTAATGACGAAGTGTACTGTAAGCCAGAACCAAGCAGACATCCTGGTGAAAGGGTTCATAATGGGCTTGATAAGGCCATCAGTTAGAACTGGGGCTAGAAGATGTCAAAAGTTAGAGGGCTCAAAAGGTTCTTCATCCAGGTCCACCCATGCTGGTCTAGCAGGGGCAGGCAGTACCTGCTCCTTGAGGAAAGTCAGTTGAGCAGCTAAATAGTGGTAGTGAAAGTTCAAGAGACCCAGTCCCCATCTTTAAGCTGGAATCACAGGGTATCCTGTTTTTCCTGGGCTCTCCTACCCTGCAAAAGGAGACTAGTCAGGTATCTTTTTAGGGATGTGAATAATTTCAAGGGGAGATGTACACAAAAGGATTGAGTGAGGTAGAGGCATTGGGGTAAAATGCAAATCTTTACTAAGTTCACCTTACCTACGTGAATAAGGGTGAGTAGGAGGGTACACTACCTCTCGCAGTCAGTTTTGAGCTTCTGTAAAAGGGACTGGTGGTTAATCTTGGCCAGAGTGGATAGTTTCTCTGGCAAGCTAATACCTAGGTATGTCAAGCTTTGCACCGGTGCCAGACTGGTGTTAGAGATCTCTGTAGGGTCCTCTGCCTAACCTATTAGTAGCCACTCACATTTAGCCAGTTTATTTTGTGCAGAATATCATCAGCAAATAGTGAGATGGTATGTTCTGTCCCCCGGTGAGTCAGGCCACTGATGTCTGGGTGAGCCCGAATAGCCCTTGCCAGAGTCTCGATGGTAAGGACATAGATGATGGGTGAGAGAGGGCAGCTCTGCTGCGTTCCCCTCATGAGATTAAAGCAGGTTGAAGAGTGCCCATTTGCTAGAACTTGGGCTTTGGGGGATTTGTATAACGTGGCTATCCATGATCAAATTTGTGGGCCAAAACCAAACTGTTCCAGAGTGGTGAACATGAAGGGCCACTTGACCTGATCAAAGGCCTTCTCAGCATCCAGGGCCAGGAGGGTGGGCTGAGCATCCTTGCCCAGACCACCTCCACATTATGTTTATGGTACGGCTAATGTTGTGCCTCACTTGTCTCCCCTTAATAAAACCTCCTTTGTTTGGCTGTACTAGGTGTGGAAGGATCCCTTCTATGCAGCTCACCAGGATTTTGGCAATGATCTTCTAGTCTGCATTAAGCAGGGACACAGGCCTGTAAGAGCCACACAGAATAGGGTCCTTATCTGGTTTTGGGAGGATTTTAATTGTGGTTAGCATTTGTGTTTGGAGGAGTTCACCATTTTCCAGAGCCTCATTGATCATGTCCTCCATGGAGTCAGCTGAGGCAGGACCGAGTTCTTTGTAGAATTCGGTCAGGAGCCAGTCCGGGCCTGGGGCCTTCCCTGAACTGGATTTGCTAATAGCCCCAGCTATCTCTGTCTAGGTGAGGGGATAGTCTCTAAGTCATCCTTAAGGCTGTCTGACAGTCTGGGGATAATCACAGGATCCAGGAAGGAGTGAGGTGTTAAGCCCAGAGGAGTCTCTGAGGTGTGCAACTTGGTGTAGGTGGCAAACACCTCAACTGTATCTTCCTGTTTTGAGGAAACAGTGCCATCAAGCTGGACAATGCCCAGGATAGTTTTATCAGCTTCCTGGTGTTTATTTGCCAAGAGAGCCATTTACGGCCTAGTGGCACTGAGGCACTGGTCGCTTTACCTTGTGCTACTCTGGTGACCCGTGTTCGGGATTGAGCACAGGTCACTGGGGGTCAGCAGGGGAGGAGAAGGATTGAGCATCTGCAGGACTGCTCTCCTTCTCTGGGCAGGGGGGGGTCCACAACAGTCAGCGCCTAATTGCTCCCTGGTGGAGACTGGAGGGGAAAGGTGCTGTGCTGTACTTTGGGGAGCAGTCGGGGGTAAGACACCAGGAGGGAGCATATGCAAATGCGTTCATGCTTCTCTGCACCAGTGTCATAGCACACCTCTGCTCCAGGGAGAAAAATGTGGAAAAAGGAAGTCCTCCCTGTTGGGCGGCTTGATGGCTGTACAACGGTGCACCGGTTCTGGGGGAAGTTGCCAATCTGGATCTGGACTTGGTGGGTGAGTTGGGGGGCTCCCCACCATCACCACCCCACTGTGGGGGGTAAGTCACAGGGGAGAAGGCAAGGACCCTGATGGAGCGCAGGAGTTGTCGGACGGTGGTCGGAGTCCCTAGGGGTTGCCAGGAATGGTAGCAGACCAGGTAGGGACAAGAAGAAAGAGATAACAAAAAAACACAAAAAGAGAGCCATTCACCAGCCCTGTCCACCTCAAAGTAGGCTGCTACTGTGCCAATAAGAGATTCTGCTCTATACGGGCTGGAACAAGCTGATTCAAATGGCCCTCAACTCCTTTGGTTCCATAGCCGCCATATGACGTCGGAACCATCCATTGCTGAGCCTGACCCAAAATGGTCACTAGGAGAGAATGAGTTAAGATGCCTTAGAGTGTCCACATTGAAAACATCTCCTGTGTTCATAATGTGTTTCTCCAGTTGTTGCATCTTTTCCTCTGGCTCTTGTTCCTACTGGGTCTCTCATTGTTTTTTGCTGAGGCTGTAGCTATGGCTACCCCTCTAGCAAAGGCTTCCGGTGCCTCTCATCTCATAGAGGCCTTGTTGTCCCCTCTCTTATAAAAGGAGCAAAACTCCCAAGGAAGGTGGACATCCTGTCCTTAAATTATGGATGTAGCAGGAGTATGGAGTTCAGCCTCCACTGTTTGGGAGGTGAGCTGTCATCTCCCAGCTCCACAAGGAGAGGGGTGTGCTCTGAGTAAAAGATCAGGCCATATGTAGCCTACGAGACATGCTGGAGAAGAGCTAATGCTACCAGAATGGAGTCAATGTGAGTGTAAAGCCAGTGGGCATTAGAATAAAAAGAGAATTCACTGCCTGCAGGCTGCAGACGGTGCCATACATCAACTAGACCTGTCATTGTACTGAGAGCAGTTGAGCTTTTCTTGGCCATTTGCACCTTACAAGAAGATGTGTCTAGTACTGAGTCCCAATGAAGTTTTAAAATCACCTCCCATTACTATCTTATCAGGGTGGAAGGTCAGGGTAATCACCAGCTGATGAAAAAAATTGGGGTGGTGAAAACTGGGCCCATACAGTGCTACTACGGTGATGGGTTCCCCTACTACTTCCAGGTCCACAATGAGGAGGCGGCCCTGAGTGTCTGCTAGTTGTTTGATTAAATGAGCATGGAGGCCAGGTCAGATCCAGATGGTTATTCTCCTGGCCTTAGATATAAAGGGTGCTGTAAATAAGGGCCATAAGGGTCCTCCCCAGGTTTAATCAACTTGTCCACTTCATCCTGCACCACATGGGTTTCCTACAGGATATTAAGGTCCCCTGTCACCTTTCTTAAACAGGACCAGATTTGTTTCCTTTTCTTAACAGTTTTTAGACCATTGACATTCCATTATACAGTACTACTGTCAAGACGCTCATAACTTAAGATCAGTCAAATGGTGTACTTGTGTACATCTCCCCCTTCCCTGCCACCCCGACTCACACCTTCCATCATTAATAATCTGTCTGCCATATTTTGTACAAGAAACATAACAACGTCAAACCTTATGAACTTAACCTCACCCCATCCCTTTCCCCACTACCACTTCCCCTTCCCTACAAAACTGCAAATCCTCCTTCCCTCCAGTGAAGACATACCTTAAGTAACACAACAACATGATGAATAGTTGGAAGAGTTCCCCCTCCCCACAGTAGTAGAAACAATCCCCTCCTCCCCAAGAACAGAGCAATTGGCTCTGAATCATCCACCACAGCAACAGGCCCTGCTAGTGAGTGATAGAACTGCCCCCAATAATACCACAGGAGTCAACAGGCCCCCTGCTCTTCCCAGACCAAGCCTTCAGGGGAAGAGAACTGCTGATATATTGAGTACATTGAATCCAGCTATGCTAGAAACACAAGAGGAAAATAGAGCATCCATCAAGTAATACAAAGTATTGCCCAGTGGATGTAACAGGCAGCAGATACCTCCCCCCAGTGCTGACATTCCCTCCTTCCTCATTGAAAATGGAAGAGTTTATCAATACTCGAGAGGGGGTGGCCCCTTGTCCCAACAAGAGTACAAAGGATCTATGCCCAGGCAGGGGGGACATCAGGGAGGGCCACCACAGGCCTCTTCCATAGTGCCTGTTCAAGGGCCCTCCACCTATCCATTGCCTAGTACATATTTTCAGTTTTGACATCATTGCTGAAATGTCATATGTCTAATAGAATGCACAGCTCCTGTCCAGCCCCTGAACTAGTTTCATAAGTATCATAAATTGGATTCAAGACAATAGCTTTCGCCAAGGACTCTTGTTGTTTTTTAAGGAATATTATCTTTTATTTCTGTGGAACCCCTGTAACATCATTCACAACATCTATTTTGTTCTTAAATGATGTCATTGTGTCACTGTTGGCTACATCTGACAGGAGTCTATTCCATAAGGACACGACTCTCTGACTAAACCATGCCCCTCTCTTACTGGATTTGTACAGTTCTCCCTGCAGTTGATGGTCATGTGTTCTAGTAGTTTTATGAATAATTTTTCTATCCAATCCTACACATTCCCAGAGATCCGCTTTATGAAAAGCAGAGTATACAAGGCATAGGTCCCTTCTAAGATGTCGGTACTCCAATGAATATAAATCCAACTCCCTCAACCTGTCCTGGTATGGTAGTGAGTGAAGGTCATATATCTTTTTAGTTGCTCTTCTCTGCACTATCTCAAGGTTCCTAACATCAGTTTTATCGTGCGAGTTCCAAAACTGCACATTGTACTCCAAGAGCGGCCTCACCAATGCTTTGTACAATGGCAGCAACACAGTTTTGCCCCTACTCCTAATATTATGAAGGATGCAATGTAGTATTCTGTTTGCATTACCAACAACTGCGGTGGTCTGTTGACTTAATGTAAGATAATTTGTGACCAAAATGCCTAGGTCCTTCTCACTTTCCACAGTTTTTAGGATGTGACCGCACACGTTATACTCAAACATAATGTTATTGTGACCAAAGTGTATAACACTACATTTACCTACGTTAAACTTCACATTATGTAACTCAGCTCAGGAACTTATTGCATCTAACTCTATTTGTAGGTTTCGTGCATCTACCTCAATTCTTATGATAGCCACCACCTTGCAATCCTCCACGAACTTGGACATCCATGCATTATTTGATATATTTAGGAGGACACAAATACGTTAAAGAGCACTGGGCCCAGCACTGAGCCCTGAGGGACACCACTGGTCACTTCTTCCCAGTTAGATAAATACCCTCTAATCCTTACTCTCTGTCTCCTGCCGTTAAGCCAAGCCTCAGTCCATTTAATGATTTGAGGAGCAACACCCAGCTCCTCCAACCTGCTGATCAGCCCCTCATGGGGCACCAAATCAAAGGCCTTGGAGAAATCGAGATGCACCACATCCACAGGTAAGCTGTCTTCCAGGGCCCTACTCACTATCCCAAAAAAACTCAACAAGTTTGTCTGGCAAGACCTCCCCTGTGTAAAGCCATGCTGGGTAATGTCTGAGTGTCCCATAAACTGTACATGATTCTCCAAGCAATCTTTAAGAAATCATAGGAACATAGGAATATGATGACAGAAAAGGGCCGCCAGACCCACCCAGTCTGCCCAATAGGCCTAGGAATCCCTTTAGGCCTTTACTGTAGCCACCCCCTTCCCAATATCCCCTTGTATTTATCCCAAGCCCTTTTGAACTCTCCCACTGACTTTTCACTCACCACCTCCCTCAGCAGCCCATTCCAATTCTCAACCACCCTCTCAGTGAAGAAGTACCTCCTACGGTTGCCCTTAAACTTCCCCCCCTTGATTTGGAATTCATGCCTCCTTGCCTTGGGCTGCTCCTTTAACTGGACAAGGCTCTCCACAGGTGTCTTATTGATCCCCTTAATGTACTTGAAAGTCTTGATCATGTCACCCCTCTCCCTAATCTGCTCCAGTGAGAACATGCCAAGGTCATTCAGTCTCTCCTGATATGGTAAGTGGTCAAGCCCCCTTACCATCTTTGTTGCCCTCCTCTGAACTCGTTCTACCCTCTCAACATCCTTCCTGAGGTATGGCCTCCAGAACTGGACCCCATATTCCAGGTGTGGCCTTACCAGCTGGGTGTACAGGGGAACTATCACCTCTCTCCTTCTGCTGGAAATTCCCCTCCCTATGCAACCCAATATCCTACTGGCTCTTGCCACTGCCCTTCCACACTGCTTAGAAACCTCCATTAACTTACAGAGAACAGTTGTTAGGCTTATGGGCCTGTAATTACCCACTTCTGATTTTACCCCATTCCTGTGAATGGGTGTTACAATGGCCAAACTCCGTTCCTCTGGGATTTCCCCATTCCTCAGGGACAGTTGGAACAAAAACCCTACTGGTCCAACCAACTCCTCGGCCAGTTCTTTTATTATACGTGGGTGGAGCCCATCAGGCCCTGGAGATTTGTTAGTCTTTATGCCTAATAATTTGGACAGTATTGTGGTGGTATCAAATTCTATAGCATCTATTGTAGTCTGCTCTATCCTTGTTTGGCTTTTTGTGCTGTTTTTGGTTTGGTATATGCTGAGAAAATATTTATTGAATGTATTTGCTATTTCTCTTTCGTCAGTAATCATTTCTCCATCTTCCTTTATTGGTCCTATTTTGGTGGTTCCGTTTCTTTGGTTATTTATATTGGTAAAGAACATTTTTTGTTCCCTGCTGTTAAGTTGGCCACTCTTTCCTTCTCTTTTGTCGTTCACATTTACCAGCTATTTTGTATCATTTGACTGCAGTCTTAAATGTTTGCCACTTGTTGTTTGAGGGATTAAGTTTATGTTTTAAAAAAGCCTTTTTATTTTTCCTAATGAGCCTTTTAAGTGTGGGATTCAGCCATGTAGGGATTTTTCCTTGGGTATCGTAATTTTTTTTTCTGGGACATGATGCTTAATGCAGTATTCCAAGTTGTTTTTTTATATTGTCCCAGATCTGTTGGACAGTGAGGGATCTGAATTCCTCTTGCCACTTCCAGCCAGCAAGATAGTTCCTCATCTCCACATAATTGGCCCTATCCCAACATTTTGCTTTCGTCTGCCCCTTGGTGATGACTTTATTTCCTAAAATTTTAAACATTACCATGTGGTGGTCACTTAAACCCAGAGGTTCTTGAACAATGCAATCTTTTATATCCTCACTGATGTTACTTGGGACCAAGTTAAGAATGTTATGGCCCCTGGTACCCTGGTTAACATATTGTTTTAATCTGCAAGTCAAGGAAATCTCTTTGTAATGTGTTGTTAGCCAAGTATGTTAACCAATCAATACTGGGTAGGTTGAAATCTCCTATTAATATTGCCTAACCATTTAGTAGCATATTCTCAGTGGCAGCCAGAAACCTAGCATTGACTTCACCACACATGCCTGGGGCCCTATAGCATATATCTATAATGATTTTTCTGGTTCCTTGCTGTATTAAGTTAAGACATATTTTCTCTAACCCTTTGCAACTGTGTGGCGTGGGTCCTATTTCATATGCCTCATATATATCCCTTATATAAAACCACTCCTCCCCCTCTTTTACCGTGTCTGTTCGTACAAAACAGCTTATAGCCTGGGATGGTTTTTCCTATAATGCCCCCTGTCACATGCACAGCGCAAGGAAGAGGTTGGGTAGCTAATTGCCTAGGAGCACTGCCTCACCCCCACTACCCCACATGTTGAATAACCAATTAGAGAAGAATATGAAGTCCACCCTAATAACAGTGCAACCAGGCAAAAAAGTTCAGCAAATGTTCAAGCAAGTCCTCTAGCAAGTCTTAAACTTTGATGCTAAAAGAGAAACTTATCACCTCTCCCACCAAAAGTAGCATGTAGTCGGAGACCAGCTTTCATAATGCAAACAGCATGAACTTTAATCCTACTCAAAAAAGAAGTCCCACTAAGTCCACAAGATTAGTAATATCGTGGTAGTAACCCATAACAGTTCAGCTAAGGAAAGCAAATAAATGTCAGAGCAGGCAGAGACAGTTATTGTGAGGACCAGAACTGAGGGGGGCCCCACACAGTCAGACCATCTGAGCACCAGGTGAGAGGTCCTGGGCATATAGTATCATTTAGTTCTCTTCCCGGTCATGCACCCTTTTCCTGCCATGATTGCATTAACTCCACAGCTCACAGGTGTCTAGATGATCACATAGTGCTATAGGGGATCTGAATAAGAGTAAGCAGAGTGAGTGTGGGCTAGTGATAACATGAGTTGTGCCGCTGAAACCCCAGTCACCATGTCCCCACTCTTCAGCACTCCCGAGGTCATACTGGGCCTCACTATGTCTCCCCCCCCCCCCAACTCCCACTCCTGCTCCACTCACCCCTTCCACTGTAGCTCAGTTTAAGTCCTGAAAGTCTAGGTTTGTGCTTCAGTGAGGTGGACCAGTTCTCCTGGTGATTACATGTCCCTCACTCTCCATCTGCTCCATGTCATAGAAACATAGAATTTGTTGGCAAATAAGGATCACTTGACCCATCCAGTCAGCCCATTTTTTCCTACATACAGTATCACTGCAGACTCTACTTGATCTCCATCTCTTTCTTCTTCCCCCCATTCTTTTCCACTAAGATTCCCTTATGCCTATCCCTTGCTTTCTTGAACCCTATTAAACAGTGGATTATGAGCTGCAATGGGTACATGTGGGCAAATGGCCATTACAGGTCATGGTGCCAGGTTTTGACTTTGTTAAAGGCCAGGCAAGGTTCCTGGAGCCTTTTGGAGTAATCTGGAAAAATACAAATATGTTGCTTGTTCTGTTTCAGAGTCGCCACTTTCCATGCTTCTTGCACAGCTTTTTTTGTGGTCATAGTACCACAGAATTTAATTAGGAAATGTCTGTGTCTGTCATCTGGCCAGGGCCAATTGCCCAGGGAATGATCGGCTTTCTGAGCCTCTAGAATAGTGCCAGTGGGAAGCTGCAGAATCTGGGGAAGCCACAAGGAGGCTAGGAAAGCAATGCAGTCCATGTCATCCGCTTCCTCCAGGAGACCAACAATGTAAACACTGTTGCATCAGTCTGGGTTTTCATGATCATCCAGGATGTCTTTGAGCAGTTTGATATCTTTTGGGGTGTGAGTAAGGGTCACCAATACCTCATGCATTTTATCGTCCTGTGTTCCCACATGGGTCTCCGTCTCTGCCAGTCTCCTGCCTTGATGTTCCATGGTCTTTCCCAAGGCACTTATGGTGCCTTGCAGATGAGCAAGTTAAGCATTATCTTCTCAAAACCCACTCAGACCTCATTCTTTGGTTCATAAAATATGTTTTCCAGTGTCTGCTTTGTGATTTAGAAGTCATCATGACTGCAGTCTGACCGAGCAACTCTTACACTCCCGCTCTAGTGTTGGCATGCCACTGTTTACTGTCAGAAGGCCTGTCAGCTCTTGTGGACTCTACCACTGATTTAAAGTTGAGTTGGAACTGTTACACACCGATTTCAGTTCAGTCAACATCTGTAGACCTCAAGATCAAAGTAAGGATTGTACAGTTTTAAAATAAGCTTTGAGGCTGGAGGGCATGGATTTGTAACAGAGTCCCCCGGAGCACCAGGTTCAAGCGACATCCTCATTCAAGGCTAGGCTATGCCCCCCGCCCCGGGAGAGGGAAGATGTTCCACAGTTTTGGAAGGTGGATAGAAAAGCAATCTTTCCTGCATCACCTACCTATCTACATTTCTTTCTTTCTTTTTTCTTTCTCTCTCTCTCTTTCTTTCTTTCTTTCTTTCTTTCTTTCTTTCTTTCTTTCTTTCTTTCTTTCTTTCCTTCCTTCCTTCCTTCCTTCCTTCCTTCCTTCCATGACCCGGGGATGGGGTACATGGAAGACAGAAGACAATAGATACCATGGTAATAAAGAGGAGGGCGAGTACAGTGCTGAAAAATACAGGAAAGTAAATAGTTAAAGGGAAACCATGGATATTTTAGTCCAAAGTAGTCTAGCATTGCTTAATCAGCCTTATTAGAAACCCCTGTGTATTATTTTTTAGCCTTTCACTCACCTTAATGAAGTTTGCTTTTATGTTTCCATGCATTCTGGGCAGCCTCTGAGATGCGAGTCACTATCTTTCCTCTCCATGTCCCTGCATGCCCTCTGCTTGGGGTCACAGCATGGCACAGTTGCATTGTGGTTGCCGTGCGCTCATACATCCCAGAATACATAGTGTAAATAGCAGACAAATAAAATTGGGGACAACATACTATATGCCATAAAGGCAAAATATCATGTGACAAAAGAGGAAGGCACAGGGGAAAAGGGGTAAACTGGTATAAGGCGACCAGAGGGAGGATGCCTGGGGACAAGCACTGGGCTGCTTTAAACTGGCAGGGGGAAGCTAGAAAATGGGGGACAGAAGAAACAGAGGCCAGGAAAACAACAAAGAAAGGAAATCCCATGGGTGTGGGAGGAGAAGAGGAGGGGAGGGGAGGGGAGATAGAGATTTCAGGAAGGCAGGAAAAGAGGTGGGGAGGAGAACAGCAGTAGGTTACAACACCCACAGGAAGGATCAAAGTGGACCTATAGTCCCATAAGAACTGTTTAAAAGAGATGTAGGAGGGTAAGAGGTGGAGGTGAGTAGGACGGGTATTCCAGAATTTAGGAGACAGAAAAAGCAGTCTGACCAGCGGAGTTTCTGTAGCAGGGGATATGATGAGTTGGGGAGTTAATGGACCAGAGCTAGGAAGGAATGGAAGAGTACTAGTACTTGTACAGGAATGAGAGGCAATGGAGAGCCACTGGGACTCAAGGGAGGGGAGTGAAAGGTTTAGGTCTAGGGAGCAGTGGTGAGTAAGGGGAGGAGTGCTGGAGGTGAAATGGCAGAAGGAATGAAAGAAAGTCTAGCCTAGCTATGGAGGACTTTATTTTATTGTTTTATTTACTTGAATTTGTTAACTGGGTAAGCTCACTGAGACTAAATATCCCTTTTTCAGATGAGTCCTGAAGCTAATTACAGTCAAGAACACTGAAATATACAATCATACAGGAAGTTGATACATAATGAGAATACAAAACATGCAATAAACCATCAGATATTGCATGGGGTACCAACAAAAACTCTTCTTTTGGGATGACCAGGAGTTAATTACATACAAGAATATTGCACCATATGACAACACATGAAGTGATGAGACTTTGGAGCATTGCTATACACCACATGAGCTTAGTCAAACACTGGCAGGATCATTTTGAGGAGGATCTCATAGTGAATTCGGAATGGGAGATGAGCTTTGCTGTGGTAGAGGGCACTGAGTTGGGTAGATTTTTTTATGGATGGCATCAATATGTGTGGAAGTCCGGCTTTCCATCTAGCCACACAACAAGGTACTTGATTCAGGAGACCTCTTCAGATGGGGTGCCATTCAAAGTTTTAAAAGGCATGGGTAATGGTAAGCCTCACAAGCTGTTGCCTAGTGCCAGATGACATGACATGGATGCTGTCTTTGTTGCATTCAGCACAAGCTGGTTTGAGCAGAACCAATGTTGGATGTTGTAAAAATCACGATGAAGTGATAATTCCAGCTCAGAGACTGAGGCACTAGTGGCAAAAGCACAGTGTCACCGGTGTACATACATATGCTGGACTCAACACAGGCTGGGGGAGGTCATTTAGAAAGATGGAAAAGAGGATGGGCCCAAGGATGGAGCCCTGGGGGATGCCAGAGTTGATGGGAGGGGAGGACATAAGGTGTCATTAACTTGAACAGACTAATGTTGATCTGAGACATTTGGTGGTGGGGCTTAAAATTCATATCAGAGCTCTGACAAGAACACCAACAGACACTCACTCTTGTCTGAGATAAAATAAGTATGTAGCCAATTCAGGAAGAAAGACATTTATAATATCTGAAAGATCTGCCATTGGGGTGCACTGAATTCTGTTTTAACTCATTTGTGCCATAACCAAGTGAACCCCTAATGAGAAACATGATTAGAAGTCTGTGAATGAGCAAGGGACGAGCTGCTAATTTTGTGCTTGTTTAATGATTGGGAGATATATGGCTGTCTTTATGAGTAGGCTCCCCATCAATCAACTGCACATTGGCCGGGGATTGCTTCTTATTCTAAGTAAGCCAATTCAGGCAGTATAACCTATTTAGTAGGAGCCAACTCAGGGATTTACAGTTTTCAGTTCCAAAAAAGCTAGTTTCTGCTACAGTTAAGACAAATATTAGCATACATGTCAAATATACTTGTCTGGGTACCTCCTGTGCTGCATGCCATGAGTTTTTTTTTGTTTTTACTTTTTAGATCCTAACCATTGCCAGGTCTACAATAGTATTTCTATGCAAAATGTGGTGGCAATCTTTTTCTCTTGAGAGAAAAAAAAAATCAATTACAACATTTATAAAATACTCAAATTTTGTTGGATTTAGAGTGCTGTACTACCAAATAAAACTGGAAAACACCTAGAATTTTTTAAAGTAAAAGAAAGGTAGGGTCAAATTTTTTGTCCAGTTTCATTGCACTGCTGCTTTAAGATTATGGACCCAGCCAAATGGTGGTCCACTGTGATGTTTAATGGCTGAGGTTAAAATTCATATCAGAGCTCTGAAATGAACATCAGGAGACCCCCTACTCCCCTTTGAGATAAAATAAGTAAGAAGCCAATTCAGGCAGAAAGAAAATTGTAATATTTGAATGAGTTGCAACTGGGAGTGTGTGTGCTGTTCTAGAGGCATAGGTCAGGAGGAATAGGCAAACCAGGAGAAGTTATAAAATTTGCAAGTAGTATTTTATTATTATCAATAACAATAAAATAAAAAAAATTAAGATGTGCAGGATAACACTTCAGAAAGCTGGTACAAACAGAAATCCTTCTTCTGAGTCTCTCTTTAAAATCTCGCTCTGTATCTATCTAGACAAAACATTGCTCTCTTTATATGAGCTGTCTTTGCCTGGCAGTTTAACCTCTGCATTCTGTTCTTTATTAGTTTCATCTCCTGTTTTTCACAAAATGCAACAAGACTTTTTGGTTGACCTTCCTGTGACCTGCCTGAAGGGTACATTAGTCTTCTTAACAGGTGCAAGGAATTAAGACATCCTGTCCCTGTGCTGATTTCCTGTTGCTAACTCTGCAAACAAGCATGTGAAGGTCAGAATACAGCTCAGGGTTAACCCCTTGGGTTCCAGATTGACGGGTGCCATTTTCAAAAGGTTAGCGCAGCACTAACTGGGTTTGCGCTGAGCTAACCTGGAATAGTGCCAGCTGTTGGGGGCATGCCCATATTAAAAGGACACATGTGTGGGGCACATCCTTGACAGTGCTGTTGCACAAAATATTGTGAGGCACCTATGCAAATGAGGGTTCCCACATGCATATGCAGCACAGCACAATATTGAAAGGTTTCAGTAGCACTAATTGGCTGCCAGCAACAGCGCTGTTTAACACTTTTGAAACCCAGCCCTTAACAGTGCTCAGACCTGTCTGCATCCCGACAAGGGCTAAGTGCCCTGGTAGTTCAATGGTCCCTCCCATCCCCTGATCTCTGTCCCTATATGAATATAAATGCACATTGATGGTTCAGTGGTCCCTCCCCTGCCCTAGTCCCTGTCCCCATATAAATATAAATGCACATTGGTGGTTCAGCGGTCCCTCCCTTGCCCTGATCATTGCCACCATATAAATATAATGCACTTTGGTGGTTCAGGGGTCCCTCCCTAGCCCTGATGCCTTCCCCAGTAATGCTTTTATAATCCCTGGTGCTCTAGTGGTCCCTCCCTAGCCCCAATCCCTTCCCCGGTAATGCTTTTATAATCCCTGGTGGTCCTGTGGTCCCTCCCTAGCCTTGATCCCTTTCCTGGTAATGCTTTTATAATCCCTGGTGGTCTAGTGGTCCTTCCCTAGCCCTGATCCCCACCCCAGTATTTAATTTATAATCCCTGGTAGTCCAGTGATCCCTCCCCCCACTCCCCCATTCTCTGATCGCCATCCCAACCTGAAGAAATCAATTCCCTGGTAGTCTAGTGGCCCTCACCCCTGCAGGTAGTGATCCTCCACTCCCCACCCTGGCAGGTAGTGACCCACCACCCCACTGCCCCCCAACCTGACCCATGCTGGTGACTGGCACAGCCCTCCTCACCCTGCCATGGCTAGCTACTGACTGAATTGTCAATGAGCATGTACAGTACATAGTACGCACTCATTGGTTGACCGGTCAACCAATGAGTGTGTACTATGTACTGTACATTCTCTTTGACAGTTCAGTCAGTGACTGGACGTGGCGGTGTGAAGAGGGCTGTGCCAGTTGCCTGCATGGCTTGGGTTGGGGGGCAGTGAGGTGGTGGGTCACTACCTGCCAGGCTGGGGAGTGGAGGGCCACTAGACTACCAGAGAATTTATTTCTTCAGGTTGAGATGGTGATTGGAGAATGGGGGAGAGGGTAAGGGACCACTGGACCACCAGAGATTATAAATGAAATACTGGGGAGGGAGTTGGTGATAAGAATGGACCACTAGACTACCAGGGATTATAGATGAAATACTGGGGAGGGGGATCAGGGCTAGGTAAGGGCCACTGGACCACAAGGGATTATAAAAGCATTACCAGTGAAGGGATCAGGGCTATGGTGGGCCTGCTGAATCACTAATGTGAGTGTATATTTCTATGGTGACTGAGCTTGGGGGGGACCTGGCCACTCGGGCCAGGTGCTGACATGCAGATGAGCCCACAGTGGGCGTGCAAATGGCCCCTTAGTGCCACGCATGCCCAATGGCTCATTCGCATGTTTGGACTAAATATTGCCATGGGGGTGTGTGGCATTCACCAGTGTGTGCAGTGCTTTACCCCTGTGGGCAGTCTTCAGTCCCTGCCTCTGGTAACGCTGCACCAAACATGGTGATCACTTACTGTGGGCCACACTACCAGAGTCTGATATTCAAACAGATAGCGTGATCATTTTGGGTCACGCTATCTGTTTGAATATGGTGCCAGAAATGGCCCGCCCTATTTTTTCACGCAGTGCACTTGTTTGCATGCACAGCTGGCCTGCTCTTATAAAATGGGGACCTGATATCTTTTCTAATAGCTTTCTGCAATCATTTCAACAATACAACTATATAAATTTGCATACCAAGGGGTCCCAATATCACATAAATATTCACATATATTCTTAACCACAGAGAAGCAAGGAGAGAAAAAAAGAATAGAAACTGCAAGTGAAGGAGGGGAAATAATAGAGGGAAATTTGGGGACCTTTGGAGCGGCCAGTTCCTAGGTGCCACAAGAAGATTTGATTGCACGATCAGACAGGCATGAGACAGACAAGTTGAAAAATGCCTTTTAACTGCATAACAAATGGGACAGGATCTTATCCCAATCCTGCCAGATGTGTGCACTGAATTCTGTTTTAACTGATGAGATATGGCAATCCTCTGTGATTGCTGTATCCCCATCGTCAAAACAGAATCACAAAGATGAACCTTAGCTGGTGATGGGAACAGCCCCCCTCCCAGCAACTCATAGGGTTATAAGAGTTACTGCAGCCCCTATGGTGGCATAGTGACAGTGTAACCTTCTCCATCAGTCATCCACACCATGTAAATATGTGTAAGGATGAGGCAAATACCTGCTGCTCCCTTGCCCACCCCTGGTTACCCTCATAGCCAGATGCACAGTTTGGAATGAGGTGTGGAGGAGATGCACATCCATAATCATGGATGCCATGGAGTGCCCTGATGGTGCGCACCCTGGGTGAAGGGGGTCCTAGCCCTCCGTATGTGCCAATGGGCTAGGAATTGCCTGAGGATCAGACCCACAGTGGGTGCATAGAAGAAAAATGAGTGACAGGGTAGTATCCCCCAACTGGTGGGAGAAAGCATTCAGTGGACCAATATCCTTTTGCCTGTCCAAAAATCATATATTTCTATGTTCCCAGTACAAAGCACCACTGCTGTACATTGGGCTGGTCCAAGTTTTCACACTTTGTATTTTGCTTCTAAAGCTGAATGTTTGACCATTTCCATTTAACTGACTCCATACTTTGTGTTACTGTGCAGGGGCTCAAATGAGACATGTTGCTCTTTAATATTTTGAACAAGGTTAAGTGTACTGTCCAAATTACACCTGAAACTAGCAAATACAAAACATATGTAAACAGCATAAAGGAGACAATAAGCATTGAAACCCATTCCATGTATTAAATGGATTTTGTTGAAACTGGCTGTATTTTTGCTGTACCTTACTCCAGTGTCATGTGTTCTTTTGTATATGTATTCTATTTGCACAGATTCCCCCGGGTCGCACCTGGAAACGAGCCCTGGCTCAGTGTGCCTTTCCCAGTTACCAAAATTTAAATAAATGAGTAAAATAAATAAATACAGCATCTATTTACAGGGTTTTAAATACTTGATTAGCAGTTTTTTTCTTGGGATGATACTAACTGTACAGAAAGTATTTATATAGATTTTTTAGAAGTGCTGTGTTTGTTGAACACAATGAGGCAAGAGCTATGCATTTTCACAAAGATTTAGCACTTTTATGAGCAAAACGCTAATCAATTTTTAGAGTTAAATAAAATCCTGTATTTATGTCAGTATACCATGACATGGGCGACTGTAATTGACTGACCCTCAAAAGGGTCACTCAATCATGGCGCATGTCACAGCGGCAGCCCAGCAGCTACAGTGACCAGATGGGGTGGGTTGGTGATCCTAGTGACAGGAAATTGCTACAGGTATGCATGGGGGTGGGTGGGAGGAGCGAACATGCTCGGCAAAGGGTGAGAGGGGATTTGAGGGGTGGCACTGTGGTAGGCTGTCGAGCTGGCCCCGTGGTGTACTGGGTTGGCTCGTGGCTTTGGTGTGTAATGTGCTGGGTTTGGGTCTGGGCGCAGGTTTGTTTTTGTCGCAACTGGCCCAAATTAAATTTTTTTTACATTTTTGACCCCCCCCCGACATGCACCCCCGGAGTTAAGAATCCTTAAGTAGGGGAATAAACATAAAAAATGCAAGTCCCTGGTGCTGTTTTGTTGTGTGCCGGGGAGTCAGATCGCCGAAATTGATTTTGGTGCTCTGACTTTGCTGTAACAGCGATCACTGGTATAGCATAGAACCATTTATGTCGACAAAAGGCATTCAGTAGCAAGCTTTTACTGTGTCTGCAAAATATAAAGTTGAAAAAATGATGATATAGACAGAATGAAATCACAGAAAATAATTTTTTTGTGGACAAAATTATACCAGATATCAATACTATGGGCACACAATACAGAATAATAAAATATCATCTATGGAGAAAATATATATTATTTATTGTTTATTCTATTGGAAACAAATTGCCTTTTTGTAGGCCAAATATAAATATTCCAACTGCCACCTAATACATCTGTTTCTTCAGTGAAGCAGTGTCAAGTGTAGTGACAGAATTCCCTCTGATGGAGTTTTGCCAGCAGGACTATCATGCCCATAGGACCTAGGGAGATGTGCCCCACTAAAGGTTAAAATGGGCAGGACTCATAGAATCTCGGTTCTCTCACCTCTTTTCAAATGTGTATGAGAGTTCCTGCACCTCTGTCATCTTTCTCCATTGAATAATATACAAGAATTCCACCATCTAGAGATGAAAGTTTCCCCACTCACAAATCTAGAGGGGAGAGTTCCCCAGGTTAACTTTTCCAATGTAACCACTGCAACCCCCACCCCAGTTTATATAAAATTTCTGCAGTTTGCTCAAAGGAAGCGCAATAACAGTGTGATGTAGTGTATCCCCTAGATTACTTTTTCATTATGTGCCCCCTTCCCAGAGATCTTCTTGGCATGCTATCCCTGTCTGTCAGTGCCAGCCATGACTCGAGCATGCTATGGCTACAGAACTAATTGCACAGGAACAATCCCACATGTAGTCTTTCCCCATATGGCATTCATTTCAGAAGAACGGCCCATTTGCTAGTACGTCAAAGTCCAGGAAACTCCCTGATAACATAGTTAACATTCTTGACCTGTCTGACCCCATATGGGGAATGTAACAGTGGTCTATTACTCAAGTAGCATAACATCCTTCTAGAGTCACACACCACCAGCACAGTTTATATAACGTTATACTCTGCTTCTTCTGAAGCCCTATCCACAGATGCTGGTGGATTTTATTTAGTTTTTTTCATGGAAATAATCCATATTTTGGATACTTCTCACTTCTAAATATTTAAATTTGGCATTATGATGTAAAAATGGGCACCTGCCTATCATACTGTAAAGAGTTTGTTTCAGATGATTCAAGTTCCATATTCTCATGCACTGTCGATCTTTGTACTATGTATGAATTAGATCCATTATACAATAAAACAGTCACTTTATTACCTGGGGACAAAGGGATTTAATTCACATTTAGATCTGTTGTATTTGTGTCACTATGGTATAGGGCTGTAAGAAGAATGAATATTATTAATTCTTGAATACCATGACATTTTTATTCAGGAGTTAAAAAACAAAACAAAGTACAATGAATATAAAAACAAAAACATTGCCTCTACCCCAAGTAACCAGAGTTAATCTGATGGCCACCTCACTTCCCCCCATCATCTCCTGCCCCCACCCTCACTCCCATTCCTGGTTTACTTGTCCCCCAAAGGAAAAAAAGCTGACACCCAGTATGCCCCTCCACCAAACTCCATGTTTTCCAACCATTCCTCCTGCCTAACCCAGCCCTATTGTGCTCTCTGTGGCCAAAAACCTTACTGGCAACTGTGCCCCTTAACCCCAAACCATAATGGGGACAATGTTGGAAAATTCTATCTGCTCATTTGAGTCCTCCTCTCCCACCCAACACTGTCTTTAACAGATACCCCCCTTTCCACCCCACTTTTTCCCAATGTCTTAGCTCATATGAGCAAAAACTGCTGCTCCTTCTTTCCCGATCCTGTGTTTTTTCCTTATCATTAGTTCCTTTTCCATGTCACCCTGGCTCCCACCTACACTCCTTGCCTACCCCCCTTGACACCATCATGGTGTTTTGCTTTCCACTCCCTAACTGTTGCCACCCTCACCCCTGCAATCACTACATGCTCTTGCATGTATGTACAGTGTACCTCTCCTTACTCACCCTCTTGCATCCCCCTCCCCACCCCACCAAGCTCCTTCAATTAATAATTATGTTCAAGGATGCTTCAAATACACATTGTAATAGTTATGTACGTTTAACCTGTATACACTGCAGTTGCTATACTTTTTAGCTGCATACTCTTCATGGTCTTAGCTTAATGGCTCTTTTTAGTACTCTATTTCACGTGTATTATAAACTTCCTATATATAATTACTACTCTGTGTAAATACTATGTAAGTGTGAATTCATTTTGTATATATTGTTTCCCCAATTATGATGTAACTGAGTATTCCTTTGTATGTATTGTTAACCTCTCCTTTCCAGGTCCGTCTTGAAAATGAGCTTGCTCAACCATGTTCGCTTGGTTAAATAAAGATTTTGATTGATTGAAAAATAAAACAAAACATGTTGCCTGCCATTGCATGCCCCCCAGTAATGATCCATGATGGGTCTGACAAACCCGACTCCAACCAGTGCCTTTACACAGCTGGCTGCCACAGACCTTCACCCATGTTCGCACCTCACCATGTCCTTGTGTCCACACTCAACCCTCTGCAAAGGTGTGGCAAACCCCAGACACATGGACCCTCTGAGCCCAGTCACCAGTCCTCCTGGATCAAGCCAAGGCCAACTGCTCAAACCCCAGGTGAAGTGAGGGTTCTGTCTTATCAAACTTCATTCCACTCCTTTCCCTGGATTAGGAAGGAATGTATTTTTCAAATGGTTTAAACTAGATTTAGCACACCTCTTTTTAATGATGGTTCCTATAGCTAGGTCAAACTTACAGGTGAAGATATGGGAATAGCACAGTCTCTTGTCTTCAGAAAAGTTGAACACAAATCAGGGTTTCCCCCTTCTAGTCTCATACCATCAGTCAGCCTGTTGAACTATATATTGTCCCCTTCTCTCTGGTGCATTGTGAGGTCTTCCTTTTATTGAGAATACTCCCATGTGTCTCATGCACAGCTTTTTTTTTAGATAACCCTACAATTTGCTATATTTTGTCATCAAATGATTGTCAACAGGGGTGACCCCCTTCCATTAGACCTCCAGGACCAGATAAAGTTTAGCACCCAAATGACCCTCCTTGTAAACCCTGAGATAAACAGCAGTATCATTTGGCCACATGTGTAGGCTTATAGAATTTGACCTGGCTGACCTCCTGATATTTTCTGGGACACTTCAAGCACTGTGCAAATTCATTGTATTAAGACATTAGTATGCCACATTATGTTGTAAGTGCATTTGCATTCTTCACCTGAAGAAGGGACCTGTGAGGCCCCGAAAGCTTGTGTAGGATTCCATCTTTGTACAAGAATCTTGTTGGTCCAATAAAAGGTATCAAACCATCCAGCATCTCGTGTATTCTTGCAGTACTGATCTCCAGCTTAACAGCTTGGCATGCTCACGACTCGTGCTGTAGCCATGTTAGTGGACTATGGTCTGTGACCCCATAAATACTCTGCCATGCAAGTATGGCTGCAACTTTTGCAATATCCAAACTACGCTCAGACATACCTTTTCTATAGCAGCGTATGCAGTTTCCCTCTGCAGGACTTTTTGGCTCAGGTAAGCAATATGGTGCTCTTCCCTTCTGGAACTGACCTGGCTCAGCACAATCCCAACTCCAAATTTTGATGCATTTGTGTGTACTGTGAATTTTAGACCATTGTCATGGCTGGCTAGCATTGGAGCCTGACATAGTTACATAGTAGATGTCAGCAGAAAAAGACCCCTTGGTCCATCTAGTCTGCCCTTTGCCCTGTTGTTTCAGTGCATACACCATGCCCATAGCTGTGACCATCTTTTACTTGGTGTGCTCCATGTATGCGATGGCACCCTGATTCACATTCTCCAAAAACACTTTCAGCATGCCCAGGGTCTCTTCGTAAATCAGCCCCAAAATGTGCTTCACCCCACCATGGTGAGCCAGGTGGCAGATAGCAGGCTTGGCAATACCCTAGATATTGTCCCACAGCACCTTGTGGTGTCTTTAGGCTCCTTCTTTACCAAGACCTTTCTCAGCCTTGCCACGTCCTGACATTCTCAACTTCTTTCTCCTCTAGGACAGAAAGCAAAGAGACCCAGGTATATTTTTACCCTTTTGTGCAAAATGGTAACACTATAAGCCCTTTAGCAGTTATGTCAGCTTTATCAAATACTGTCCCAGCATTCACATGCAAAAAATTAGAAAAGACTCAAGCAGGATTAAGGAAACCAAAAAGTTTACTGAAATTAAAAATAGTAAACACATACAAAACACTGAACCTATATGCATTAATACTTATGGTCAAAAGAAAGGGAATTATAAAAAAAACATACGCCTGGTAACTGAATTATCTGACTACCCTAAGTTTCAAGTAATAAATAGGTGGTTGGATTTACCTAAAGTGCTATGAGAGTTTGTCAAGAGTCCCACTTCAAAACCAAAAGCAAAGTGCAACATTTTTTCTCTCAGTTGCTGGTAATATGTTTGTTACAAACTCCTCCTCCCTGATGACACAGCTCACAGATGCTGGCTGTGAGGTCACTCAAACCTGAGTACTTGAATTAATTTATCAGTCACATGTCTCAGCCCACTGCTCAAACATTCCAATAAAAAATATATCTTCTTCTTAATTAGTGAGGCCTTATGACAGACAGAATTACCCTTTTGATGGCTTCAGAAACTTGCTGAGGAACTGTGTTCATCTATTTGTGAAATCTAACAGGAATCTGTTAAAACTGCCTCTTCCTCAGAGGTTGTAAAATGCATACTTTGTCTCTGGATTTCAAAGTAAATGAATTGGTTTATAAAGTGTTATAACCTGGCCTTTGAAGGCAGTTCTTAATTAAAGTTTCCAGTGGGTCATGGAAAGTGTAATTTCCCTGACCACACTTTTGAAATTTCATCTCCCAGATTGCTGTTCTGCAGTCAGCCATATTTTTCCAAGCAGCCATTCAAATAAACATATATTTATATCACAAATATAATACAATATAATAACAAGTAGATGGCAGAGCATCACATATAGTACTCTGCACAATGCGCTGATAGGTTTTAAATGTTCTCCTACTGCTCCCCTCACCACCAAGACAGAATGTATCTATAGGCATTTGACCTCTCTGAACCTTTTCTCCTTTGCTTAGTTTCTTGCTGGGACATTTAGCCTCTTCTGCTTTTATCTGATTAATAGTTTTGTGGTTATTTTTCCTTTTCCTTGGTAGCTTAACAAAGTGTACATCCTTTGGAGGTGTAGCGACTGACACAATATTATCTGCTAAATGTAACTGTAACAGGTTATCCCTGTAATGAAATGATATATCCCAGTATTGATATATCTCAGTATTGAGATATTCCAATATTTTATACAGCTAATTATGCTACAGTATTTACTGGCTATGAAGGGGGAGAGAAAGAGGCTCACACTTATAGTTCGATATAACATTATATGGGAAGACTGCCTTGCTATGCTGACCAGAGTGGACCAGCCACACAGAAATACTTGCTCAGAATGAACATACAAAAATAATGTTTTTCAGTCCTTTTATGAAAACAACCGTTATCTGTAGGTAACAGAATAAGTGTGACTTGTAACTTTTACAAGCTGATGAATAGAGAAAAACCTATTATCAGTGTGAGGCTTTTAGAGTTTTACTATAATGATATGGTTTATTGACGTCAGATGTCAACACATCTCTGAAGTGTTTGTACAACAGGTATACACCCAGTTTTTAGAGAAAAGTTATTTGTAATTTTATACTAAGAAATGTTTTTGACAAAGTAGTTATGAAATAATTTCTAGGAAAAATAATATCTTGGTCTTATGTAAGTAGAAAGAGGATATAATGTCAGCCTGAGACCCTGCTTGATGTGTGTGTTTCCATGGCCACACCAGAAGCGTGTCCGAAGAAGCTGCAGCAAATCCTATAGATGACTCTGATGATGATGATGATAGCTTTGTATGCTTCCAAATAGCCAGAGCGGGTTTATGGAGTTTGTGGACATGCTGTAAGTTTACCTTTTCTTTGTTCCCCTAATAAAGGGTTTATGGAATGTTACATGGGTGCTGGATGGTCTTTTGTCACAACTTGTATAGAACCCTATATAAGTGTCTATTATTAGTGTTATTTACTGCTTAGTGTTTTATTTATTGTTGGCTCCTACTATGTTATGATATGATAGATAATTTATTCCTTACATTTTTGGCACCCCAGATATTGGGTATGATTGTTGACGCAGACCTTTTTCCACCTTATGGTTTGTTGTGGTATTATATTTAAAGTGCACTTAAAAATTAGATGTTTGTGTTATTGTATCTCCAGATAACTCTGGGTTAACACTGCCAACAGCCCAGGAAGAGAGTTATCCTAAACACATAGCCACAACACCATGGCTGCCTCTAGAGACAAGGCAGACCAGTTGGGAAATTTTATAGTTGATTATGTTTTTAAATGGGCTGGCCATGACCAGTTATTATTTTGGGCTGAGGAAGAGAAATTTGAGCTGGGAGGTTTAAAGTGAGTAGAAAATAGCTACAGGACTGGGCTACTTGACAGAAAAGTCCTGATTTCATAAAAGGGGCTGTAGTAGCAGGGCTCTACACTTCTTGTGTGGCTTATGATGATCAATTGAAATCATTAAAAAGCCGCAATTCTGACTTAGCTGAACAGGTCCAGAGTCTACGGATGCAGCTCGCTGAACTCCAGGTACAATATGACCAAGCTCGGGACCTCATGTTAGAGGCCACCGATTTTGCCAATAAGGCACAGCAAGAAAACCAGGATTTGACTTTTAAATTACTTCAGCAGCAGGCTAAGCATGTCTCAATTAAATAAAGCCATTGATGACTTACAACAGGAGTTAGAGGGTGGGGAGCCATCCTCTGACATCTGCAGTATTCGGAGTGTGTATGGATCTACAGCAGACTGTGCTGTGGGAGAACATCCCTCTCCTCTCGAACCACGGGCCCCATGCAATATTTCCAGGGAGTCTGTTCTGAGGGATTGGGCTTTGTCCCCATGCTCAGCCTCTCACTTTGAGGACTGAGCACATCCTGATATTTTAGAGGAGCTTGCTCCAAGAGGGAGGACTTTGCCCTCCCCCTACCCAGCAGGAGTCACCTCTACTCCCCATCCTTCTGCTCTCCACACTCCTGTAACCCACTATACCCCTTCTCATCCTCCTTTACCCCATTGCCACACACACACACACACCCTATTTCGGGTGTCACATTTCACCCCCCTCCCCATCCACCATCCGATTCAGGGGTCGCACCTCTTCTGGCAGTGCCAGGGCCACCGGTCCCTTTAAAACACCTGGTTCATGTGGCACAGGTGCAGGGGAATTTTAAGGTGGAAGACTCCATTCTGCTGCTTGGTACTGAACTAAAAGGTCATTTTAATCTGTATGGCATTACCAACCCTTAAGATCAGGTTCGGTGTCTTCAGATGACTATTCCAGCTCAGCTGTGGGGGCGATTACCTCTAGCAGCTCGGGTCGGAAATGAGACTTTTGAGGGCTTGCTCAAACATCGTTCTGATCTTTGTTGCCTAGCTGCAAATGGTACACAATTGGTACACAATTGGCAGTCCATACTGTGCAGGAGAAAGATGAACATCCCCATTGTTTCTACGAAAGAACTGCTGCTGCTTTTTCCACTGGGAAAGCTGGTTTTGACTTAGACAGCTCAGACTTCAAAGGGTTGTTCTTGGCTAATATGCACCCGGGCATTAAAAGCAAAACTGATATGCTTGTTGACTCTACCAAACCTATGACTGACATTTTGAGCCAGGCTACTAGGGCCTATCTCAACATCAAAGCAGCCAGGAAAGAATGATCTGATAAGGATAAGGCTGATGTTAAGTTCCAGGATAGCAAGAATAGAGACAAGCCCAAGGTGGCAGCAGCACAACCTGTAGCTGCCCCAGATGCCAACTTCTCCTTGACAGTAGGCCAAGGCACACCATATACCCCCACAGTCACCCCAAGGTAGGTGGAGGGACCACCCCCTTCACCACCTAAAGGCAAGGGCCGACCGTGGAAACACAAAGGGCGAGGAGGTTACTCTGGCACTAACTGTGGCCATACTTGGCAGCCGCAGCAGGCCTGGCAACAACAACAACAACCTGCTCCCCCGTCACAAATGGGGATACCCTCCCAAGCCTTGACTTGGGCACTCCAGGATGTACAGCACACACTGCAGGAGATCCTATCTGGCTGTGACCTGTCATCTTCGGGGCCTCCACCTTGAGATGGGCCACGCTGTTACTGACAGGAAGGGGCCTTTTTGTGTTGCATTCTTTCTTTCCTTCATTTAGATCACCATGGTAGACCCTATGTTGAAGCATGGGTTGGAGGTCACCCATGCACTCTTCTAGTAGACACTGGGTCAGCTGTGTCCCTGCTATGCAGTGACATCTACATTGGTGATACCATCCCTGTTGGTGCAGTGCAGACATTTGTAGGCACCTCTGTGCCTGTCTGCAAACCTTCTTCTGACATTTCTGTTACTATTGGTGGTCTTACTGTCTCCTGCATCCCTTTTATTGGCCCTACTACTACTTCTGGTATCCTGGGAATGGATGTGCTGCATCCCTTAGAAGCTAATGTAGACCTTTCTAACCTGGTCTTATGGATTGCCTCAGGTGACCATGACCTTCCCTTAATTCCCACAGAGATCCCCCCTGTTGCTGCCACTGCCCCTTACATTGTTTTAGAATCTTTTGATACTCATCCCTTCTCTCAGGTGCTGTTGCCCATTTTGGCAGACCACCTTCCTTTTTTTGCCACCCACAAGAATGATTGTGGCTGCACCACTCATTATGTCCACGTTGATGGCCCAGATCCTCCACCTCAAAAACAATACCCCTTTCCTGTGGAGGCTCACCCCATTTGAAGCCATGACAGGGAGACATATGAGAACACCTGCCCACCTGTGGTATAATGGTCTCGGGACTGTGATAAATTACAGCTGGACAAGTCATGTCTGTTCTGAAGGAAAACCTCCAAGCCCTTAACAAGTTTGTGTCCACTAATCTGAAACAGGCACAAAAGATACAAAAGCAGCATTTTTGATGCCAAGGTAAACCCCTTGGAATATCAGCTGGGAGACAGGGTCATGATTTTGGATTATCGAACCCCTGATCATGTTCTGCATAAATTCTGGAGGGGCCCCTTTGCATTAATAGACAAATTGTCCCCAGCTGTCATAAAACTCCAAGTCACAGATAAGAAAAAAACCTGTAGAAAAGTGGTTACATGTAAACCAAACAAAACCCTTCAAGGGCAATTAATTGCCATAATTTTGTACTAATGTCTGCTCTTTTCTCTTTGTATTTCTCCCTTTTTCTTAAGACCTAATTACCCGGATCCCATTCAAATCCAGTCGAAATGAACTAACAGGGAAATACCCATGCCATTAAAATCAGCAAGGTGACGGTCATTTTCCCCAGGAAATTCTCAAGACAGCATGAGCTTTCGTGCTACTTATTTGAACTGACAGACACCATAGACATTGAACTTTTACACATCTATTCACTCCAAATGTTGTAAGCTTCCACTGTTCTTGCTACAACTGCTAAAAACTAAGAAAGACTGATTTGTCTGGAGTATTTAACCTTGAATTTTGGTTGCTTCACGGACTTGACCTCTGTACACTTTGTACTTTCATCATGGACACAAAGAAGAAACTTTGGTGTGTTTTTACCTCACTGCTGGTACTGTGGAATTCAGTTATAGTAGCCTGCGTGATGAAAATATAGCTATATTCATTTCACTCAGAAAGGTGGGATGCTACCTTTAAGTGGTGCTCTACTAATATGACTTATGAGATAAGCAATCTTCATGGTTCACTTCAGGCTACTAATGTCACTTTGAATTTAGGTCTATTAAGAAATCATGAACACCTAAAAATGGCCTACACTCAGTGGGACACGCCCATACAGGTGGGCAAGGGAACTGTTTATGATCAGTTAATGTATCCAAGGCTTCTAAGTAATCAAACCCTGGCTATACCAGTTAAAGTCCCACTGGGCCTTTATAAACAAATGATTGGAGGTTCACGTTATATAACCGGTTGGTACAAAATAGTAAAGAGGGATGGTCCCTTTGGGATTCAATTAGTAAAGATTTAAATAATCTCTGTAATACCTATAGGAGAAATATTCCTAACTCTGATTTCTCTTTTGGGCATACAAATTTTGGTAAAAGAAATCAACAGCAAAAATGTTTTGAAGCCTTTGGCCTGTGTGTCGTCCTTACTCTTGGAAATAATCCTGAGGGTATGCTCGGGGCACGTGGAGAGACAGAGGTGTACATTATTAGGGATCCCATGGGGCCTTCCAAGGTCATAAACTGAACTGCAGTTGTACAGCATAAAGCCATTTTGGCCTGCCCAGATGGGCTCTATAACTTTCGTATCTGCACTCAAAATTCCTATCAGATCTTTCTCAATGTCATGGCTCATCAGAACATTAAATGGAAAGAAATGTCTTTTGCTGCCTTTGTTCTGCCTTGGCGTCAGTATACTTATTGTGATCACAAAAAGCAAAAACGAAAGTTGAAGGCCAGGATATTCCTGCAGAGGTGCTACATTTCTACAGTATTAGAACAATAAATGGTAGCCAGCGTACTATACTCACTGCTACCTTTGACTCCTCCACAGGAATTATTTAATGCAATCCGGACTCCTGATACCTGTGCAGATACTACTGTTCAGGGTGACGAGGATGGTAACCTTTTCTTCGCCTGTGTCTGTAGGGACAGTCATCCACTGTATTATGCAACTGTTAACTTTATCTCCTCGGTCTTGCTTGCCAAGGAGTGTGTTACCCAACAGTGGGATGACACACTCAGAGACAGTATTATTAGCCGCTGCAAGGTCTTAGGTCTTCATAGCCGAGGCAATGACAGCTACTTTTATGAGCCAGTAGACCCAAACTGTTATCAGTTCTCAAAAAGGCCTAATCATTTTTTTGGGTCTTGTTGGGACACTTCTTGGAATATATGACACTTATTTATTGTCCAAACAGGGGGCTGCCATTGATCACTTAACAATGCCATTAGTAGCATCCAAAACACACTCAACAAAACCGAAAGGAATTTTCAAAATATTACTTTTGGAATAGAAATGTCTTTTCATATTACACAAAAAAAACATTCTAGAGGCTCAGCATGACAGGTGGAAGTGCACAGTCTATTGGACGGAACTCCTTCTGATTTAAGAAACGGTATTCTGCCAATGGAATTAATAGGGCCAGACTTTGTCCAGTTATTAATATACAGTCTAGATTCAGCAATTGTTCTGTTACTAGATTTAACAACCATGGCCTTTGCAGCCATGGTCTACCCCTACCATTCATCCTCTAGAGATTGTGACTCTTGTTTAGAATTTATTTTATGAATGCCTGTCATTTTTAGGGGACAGTTTGGTATTGGGTATTCTGTGCATAATTTGGGGGTTTACTCCCCTGATAGAGCACTACATGCCATCCTAAACATACTCTACTCCTTCATTACATATGGTAATGAAAACTGGAAAGCCTTTCCACATGATTCTTGTGCACTCTGGCATGACGGACTGTACACTTGTGAGGGGACAGCCTACACTTCTTCTGAGATATCTCAAACATGTTCACTACAAGTTACTTGGGTCTCTGGCCCAACTCATAATATAGTGCATTGGCTGACCAATGGCTCTTATGTCATTTTAGACTTTGACTGTTTTCTTACTGAGGGGTCTACTTGGCCTACACTGGTCACTTTCCTAACCCATACTCATGCATGTGAGTATGATTCCTTGCCCATTGTGCCATCTGTATACACCATAAACCCTTATATTCAGTCTATCAATTGTATTCTGGTTTGAAAGATTTTATCAAACTACAAGAGGTAATTACCCTAGCTTCCCTAGTTCCTGACATACAAAATAGTATGCATGAGCTCTTCTTGGCTGCTCAGTATATGAACACCACTCTCCTATTCAGACCTCAATCTTTATGGGATGTTGTTTCTAAAATACCAAATTGGTTTTCCAACCTCATACCTGGGTATGGCTTCCTCTCGAATCATCTATGGGTGTTTCTTCTCATTGTGGGCATCTTTCTTCTCCTTCATATGATAATTCTCTTATTCAGCAGGGGTAATTCCATTGCACACCTCACCCTGAAGTCAGAACTAAGCCGTTTAATGGTTTCAAATCCTCACGAAAAAAATATATCAGAGACCTCTGTTTAGGGAGCAGTTAGAAAAGATGACCACTGTTTTCATGCTTCAATTTAAAGTGAACCTTTGAGTGAAGTCTCCTAATTCAGTCATATGACCCTTTGCCTTGCTCAAAACCTTATCTCTAGGGTCAAACTGTTTTGGGAAGCTTAGCAGAGCGCAAGTGTTCATATTGTTTTTTTGTTGTTTTTTCCTCTTAATTTGACCACTCATGCTCTGCACCTAGGCTCATGTTGTTACCTATCCACAGCACCAGGGAGTCTTATATAGCTCTCACAGTCCTGTAGGGTCCCTCTAGCCCCTCTCAGAGTTGGAGAGTCTCATATGACTTTCATTACTTGTCTTTCATGTTTCTGCCTGCTTCTTTTAAATTTTGCTCTGCTCAGTGTGTATGTATGAGTTTTTATGTTTGCTTGCATGCATGCGCAAGAAACATTATGCAACAGCTTAGGAGACAAGTGGGATGTGGAGGTACAGCACTGTGGTAGCCAACGGCGGCACTACATTTGGGGGCTTGGCACTGGTGGACCAATGCAGGCACACCGTACTGATGACATTGGTTTCCAAAAGTGCCACTAAGTTGAAACAATTTCACTGCTGCAATGAGGGACTGCCTCATCATTGCAGCGTCAGCCATTCTGCTGCAATAATGGAGCGACCTGTCATTGCAGGGTGGTACTCACAACCTCATTAAAGCTGATAGAGCTGGCCAATCCCCATATTGGCATGCCCTGACACAGTTCATTTGCTGAAGGGGAGCCCACTCCCTGTTGGCACAATGCCCCCCATTTGTTGTGTGCCGAGGGGTGCTCAAACCCCTCGACATCATGCGCCCCCCAAAAACAGTCTTTCTTTCCTGACGGGGGGCCCAATCTCATCGGCTTCAGACCTCCCCTTCCCAGTTCAATTTGTTGATGTGGGAGCCCTCTCCCCATCGGCATAATGTCCCCCCCAATTTGTTGTGTGCCGAGGGTGGTGCCCAATCCCCCTCTGCTCTTGCCATCTCACTTGGTATGTGCCAATGGGGGTACCCAATCCCCTGTTGGCTACAGCCCCCCCAAAACACTGAGGTGGCACACTGGGAAACCACCTTAGTGTGACAAAACTTTGTAAAAAAAAAAAAAGAAACTACCGGTGATGTTTTTCTTTTTCTTTTTTTAAAACCTGTAAAACAGAAAAAGGTTCCTCGTTGAGTCCAGTCACCCTCCCCAACCCATGCCCACTCTCTGCACACCCTACCTCCCCTCACCCCATACTTACCTCCGGAATCCAGCGCGATGATCTTCGGTGGACCGGGAACATGTCTGCACTCTTCAAAGCCGACCGCGAATTGAAGAAATGCCGGTAAGCTGCACAATGGCATAAATAGGGTTTTTTCAACTTTGGTGCGTATCTCAGGCATTTTGGGGAATTTTTGCACCAAATTTTAAACATGGGGTTATTGGGACCCCTCCTCATGAATTCAGTCACTGTCATGGCATTATTCAGTCCTGAAAGGTGATTTTGCAGTCACTGCATGGAATCACCTTTCAGGGCCGATTAACGAAATGACAGTGCCACTGTTCATGAGGTGGGCTCTCAAAAAGCCTTTGTTGCAAACTGTGTAAAAAATCCCAAAAATGACTGTTTCATGAGCCTGCGCTGCACAGTTTCCACGCATGCTCGTCACTTCGGGAATTTGTAATATTTTCACTCCAGATTTTCAACATTGACATTTTTCCACACCTCCTTATGAACAGTACAGCTGTCATTTTACACATCCTGGCCAAAATGTGTTTTCACACTTCTGGCGCAGAATAGCATGGTTGCAGTGGGAAATCAGTGTTTGGGACAGATTATCAACAAGTGAGTGAGAGAGGGGGAGTGAGCAAGCTCAATGGAGCTGTGTTGGGACTGCTGTGGATTTGTTTGTGGGCAGAAAAAGGCGCCAATGCAGGTAGGAGCCCAATACAAAAGGGCATCCTGCAGCGCTGGGAGAAACAGAATGAGCGAGTGACAGAGAGGGAGTGAGCGAGCTCAATGGAGCGTTGTCGGGACTGCTGTGGATTTCTTTGTGGGCAGAGAAAGGCGCCAACATAGCCAGGAGCCCAATACAAAAGGCAGTCTGCAGCGCTGGGAGAAACAGAATGAGTGAGTGAGAGAGCGGGGTGAGCAAGCTGAAAACAGCTCTTTCGGGACTGCTGCAGATTTCTTTGTGGGCAGAAAAAGCCACCAACTCAGGCAGGAGCCCAGTATGAAAGGGCAGCCTACAGCATCGGGAGAAACAGAATGGGCAGGTGAGTGAGGGGGAGTGAGTGAGCTCAACAGAGCTCTGTTGGGACTGCTGCAGATTTCTTTGTGGGCAGAAAAAGGCACCAATGCAGGCAGGAACCCAGTACAAAAGGGCAGCCTGCAGTGCTGGGAGAAACAGAATGAATGAGAGAGGAGGAGTGAGCGAGCTCAACCCAACTCTGTCAGGACTGCTGCATATTTCTTTGTGGGCAGAAAAAGGCATCAATGTAGGCAGGAGCCCAGTACAAAAGGGCAGTCTGCAGTGCCAAGAGAAACAGAATGAGCGAGTGATGGGGGGAGTGAGTGAGCTCAGCGGAGCTCTGTCATGACTTTAGAGTTGCCCACCCACCTGCCCAGAGTCCTGTGTGGTCCTAAATTACAGCAGTGTCTCTGGGGGGGAGACAAAGCAATGACTGGATACTTTTAGGATTGCTGTAAGAATACAGATTTATTTGTTCTATTTATTTCTCTAACTGAGCTGAGTAATACTTGGAGTGCAATATGATTTCTAACTGGGCTAAGTGAAACTGTGAGGGCTGAGAACAAAAAATATGGTAGCTGAGGGGTGACAAATGGACAAAGAGGCTTTAGGATTGCTACAGTAATACAGTATCTAATGGATGAGATTCAAGACTGAGTTAAACAGGTCCGCAGGGGGCAGTAGGGGGACTAGTGTTGGGGGAAACAGGAATTTGACTTACTAGAGCCCTAACAGTTGTGGTAGGGTACAGAAACCCAGCATAAGAGCCCAAAACATAAGATGGGGGCCACAATGAGGCAGGTTCTGCGTGTTAATAGGGCGGGCATCTTTGGAAGGGTGGTGGGGTGTACAGGGTGTGGTCCGCCATGATCCTGGACTGGGCTTGGAGGATGGTGGGGTGTATGCTCTGTAGACAATTGGCTAGTTTGAGGGAGGAACTGTGGAGGTTAGGAAGGAGTCTAAGTGGCAGGGCAGATGAGTATGATAGGCATCCTGGCTGGGGGAATAGGGGATGGCAAGGGGGGACAGGGGAAGACCAACTAGGGACTGAAACTGACCCCAGTATCAGAGACACTAGCAGAAAAGAGAGGAGAAGGGAGGGAGTGCCCGAGGTGAAGAAGGAGGAGGCCTCCTGATGGGGAGGAAGATACCACACGAGTATGAGGGAGACAGCAGATGGCTGTGGGTAGGAGGGACCAGGGGTGGACGGGGGCAAGGAGCCGAACAAGTAGGAAGGGAAACTGATAGGGGAAGAGATGTAGGAGGAGTATCGACTAGAATAGATTCGAACCTCTGTTATGGGGGGAGCAGGAACATACTGAAGGGGGAAGACAAGCAGGGCCTGAGAGGCATGACAACAGGTAGGGGAAGAGATAGCAAGGATGAAAGGGTAGAAGGAGGGCTAGTAAGAAAGCAGAGGGTGTGACTGGAGGAGAGAAGGCTATGGGAAGGGGAAGGATGGGAGGAGCATCACTATCGGGGTCAAAGGGAATGGGGGCTCTAAATTGACAACAATGGTGATAAGATAGGGGTTGGAAATTAGCAGGGGAGGGGGGAGGTCAACATGGGAAGCTCAGTACGAAGTAGTCAGGCTGAAAAGGGGTTCAATGTCGATGAGAGGAATAAAGCAGAGAAAAGGGGTGAGGCAGAAGTAGGGGGTGCAGATACAGAAGTCACAGAGGGTGCAACTGGCAGGGGTAAGGGGCAGGGAAGAATGAATACTGGGGTGGTGGAAGAGACAGTAGAAGGGAAAGGGGGTAAGGGATGGGGGCTACTTGTCCTGGAGGATTCTATACTGAAAGGGCTGAGATGAGGCAGAACCGGGGAAGACACAGCCGTATTTGGGTTGAAGCCATCCCCAGGTTGACTGCAGGAGAGGCAGGCACTGCTCAAATGTGCAGTGAGGGGGAGGAAGAAACCTCATTTACTGTTGCATGTGGGTACAAATGACTTGGTGGGGGGGGACTGTGGAAGTCATGAGAAGGAGGTTCTAGGAGTTGGGCAGGCAGTGTGAGAGCGTGGGGGAGTCACTGGCATTTTTGGAGATACTTGCAGTACCATGTGCAGGCATGGGGAGGAAGGGTAGGATCGAGGAGTTCAACAAGTGACTGAGGGATTGGTGCCACACCAAAAATTATGGGTTAGTGACTAACTGGGGTAGGGTATGGGGGAATAGTGACTTGTGTGCAGGGGACAGGCTACACTTGAGCAGGGAGGGGATGGGAGTATTAAAGACATGATTAGAGGGGTATATCTCTACTAAGGTGGATTTAAAGTAGATGGGGTGCCAAAAGACTGAGGTTGGTAGAAAGGTCCGGACAGGGGAGCCTAATGAGCTCACCCCCCTAGATATAGGTACAGGCAGAGGCGTAGTAACCCTGTGAGGGGTCGGGCACAGTGATCTGAGTGTAATACAGAAGGCACCACCACCCATTAAGAATAATGAGGAGAAAGAGTGCAGACTATTGAGAGGAGAGACACTGGCCAAGGAGAAGAGTTAGAAGAAGGAGTGGTACGGATGGAAGGTGGTCTCTCTCAATGCAAGAATCCTGGGGAACAAAATTGCAGAGCTTCAGGCGCTCCTTTCAGAGGGGAAGGTGGACGTTGCTGCAGTGACAGAGACTTGGGCCATAGAGTACCATGACTGGGACTCTGCAATCCCGGGATGCAGGATATACAGCAGGGACCGGGTGGTTGGAAGGGGGTTGCACTCTATGTGAAAGAAGGGATCTAATGCATAATGGACGATGGAGAAGAGGAGAGGACAGAGGCACTTTGGGTGCAACTCCTGGACTCCAAGGACGGAAAGCTGAGTCTGGGAGTGGTGTACAGACCACCAGCCCAATCCGGGGAACTTGATGGGGAGTTGGCAGAGCAGATAAGCAGGATGTGATAGAAGGGGGAGTGTGGTGATAGTGGGGGATTTTAACCTACCAGAGGTTGACTGGAGCACCCCGGCCACTAACAGTACCAGGGAGCAGGTGCTCATTGGTGCATTCCAGGATGGCCGTCTGATGGAACTCGTAAGTGGGCCTACAAGGCTTGGTAGCACTCTGGACCTAGTACTGGCAAATGGGAAGGCGGTGACAGAGGTTAGGGTGGAGGACCCACTAGCGGGTAGTGACCAGCAAGCAGTATGGCTCATTCTCACGCTGGGCAGAGAGACAGGAGGAACAGGCACTAAGGAGAGGACTTTAGTAGGCTGGACTTTGGGAGGATGGGAGCGATACTCTGAGGCAGACTCCAGGATGTAAGGCTGGGGATGGATACAGAACAAAAGTGGTGATTCGTAAAGACTGGGCTAACAGATACCATAGTAGTCTACACCAGGGCCAGGAGTAAGGAGAGCAGAGCCAAGAAACCATGCTGGCTGAACAAGAAAGTGTGGCAAGGGGTGAGGGCATAGAGGGTTGCATACTAGAAGTGCAGGAGAACAGGGAAGGGAGAGGATAAGGAGGCTTATGGAGGATGGTCAAGTGAAGTGGCCATGAGGGTGAAAAAAGATAAGGCTTCCAGGGAATTAAGGCTAGCACATGGCATAAAGGGAGCGGAAAAGGCCTTTTTTAGGTATGTCAGGGAAAAGAGGAAGTGCAAGGAACATATTGTGAGGATAAAGTGGGAAGCAGATTGGGTGGAAAAGGGGGAGGAGCAAGTGGAAATTCTAAATTAGTACTTCTGCTCCGTTTTCATTAAGGAGAGAGAGATGGTCCACTGCCAGTATGGGCAGGTGGGATGGGGAAAGGGGGGGAGGAGGTGACGGACAAAGTGATCACAGGGACTAGGGTGCTAGAGGGGCGGAGGGCAGTAAGGATGGACAAGGCTCCAGGTCCCAATAGCATCCACCCCAGCATGCTGAGGAAGATGGCAGAGCTGTTGGCTGAGTCACTGGCAGATGTGTTCATCACCTCCCTGGAAATGGGGTGAGTGCTTCAGGACTGAAGGGTGGCTCATGTGGTGCCCATACACAAGAGTGGGCCTAGGGAGGAGACAGGAAATTACTGGATGGTCAGTCTCACGTCCATAGTGGGTAAGCTTATGGAGGCAATACTGAAAGAGAGGCTGGTGGCATTCCTAGAGAGTAATCGTCCCCAAGATGGGCGGCAACATGGGTTAATCTCAGGGAGGTCTTGTCAAACCAGCCTAATCGAGTATTAGGACTGGGTGACAAGGGAGTTGGACAGGGGCCATGTGGTACATGTCCTGTACTTGGACTTCAGAAAGGCTTTTGATACAGTGCCTCATGGGAGACTGGGGGGGAAGGTGATGGCAGTGGGGGTGGGATAAAAGCTGGCTAAATAGATAGAGAGCTGGTTACAGGAGAGGATGCAGAGGGTGGTGGTGGGGGAGCTCTCGGAACCTAGAGCAGTGACAAGCGGGGTGTTGCGGGGGTCGATGCTGGGCCCAGTGCTATTTGGGCTCTTTATCTCTGATATAGTACTCAGACTGGGAAGCAAGGTTAGTCTGTTCACAGATGATACCAAATTGTGGGCCGTGGTGGACAGTGAGGATGATGGGAATAACTGCATGGGGACCTAACCAAACTACAGACATGGTCGGTGGAGTGGCAGTTAGGATTCAGAGCAAACAAGTGTAAGGTGATGCACTTCAGGCCTAAGAACCAGAAGAGGGACTACTGGTTGGGGGGTGAGGTTGGGGATCATGGAGGAGGAGGAGAAGGACCTAGGGGTGTTGGTAACTGGGAGCATGAACAACTCAGCCCAGTGTAGGAGAGCAGCAGTGAAGGCAAACAAGATGCTGGGGTGCATTGCAAGGGGGTTCTCATCTATACACAGGGATGTGATCCTACCTCTCTACAGATCATTGGTCAGACTGCACCTAGAGTACTGTGTGCAATAGTGGAGGCCATACCTGAGGAGAGATATAAAGTTACTGGAGAAGGTGCAAAGGAGGACAACAAAAATGTTTAAGGGGATGGAAGGAAAGGAATATGAAGTTAGGCTGAATGAGCTGAACTTGTACAGACTGGAGGAGAGGAGGGATGGGGGGATATGATTGAAGTGTTTAAATGCCTGAGGGGGGTAAATAAATCTAGCACTGAGCCTCATCTGTTATGCATTTCATCCCCTCCCACACACAGAATGCAACCCCCCTTCCAACCCCCAGTCCCTGCTGTATATCCTGTATCCAGGGATTGCCGAGTCCCAATCATGGTACTCTGTGGCCCAAGTCTCTGTCATCGCAGCAGTGTCCACCTTCCTCTCTAAAAGGAGCACCTGAAGATCTGTAGTTTTGTTCCCCAGGCTTCTTGTATTGAGAGAGACCACCTTTCACCCCTACCTCTCCTTCTCCTGACTCTTCTCCTTGGCCTGTGTCCCTCCTCCCGGTAGTCCGCACCCTTTCTCCTCGTTATTCTTATTGGGTGGTGGTGCCTTCTGTGTTACACTCAGAGCACTCTGCCCGCCCCCTCACAGGGTTACTACACCTCTGCCTTTACCTGTATCTAGGGGGTGAACTCATTAGGCTCCTATGTCCAGACATTTCTACCAACCTCAGTCGTTTGGCCATCTACCACTATTTTAAATCCTCCTTAGTAGAGATAGACCCCTCTAAACCCGCCTTTAATACTCTGCTCCCCTCCCTGCTCAAGTGTATCCTCTCCACCGTGTACAAGCCACTATTCCCTCAGATCCTACCCCAGTTAGTCACTAAACCATAATGTTTGGTGTGGCACCAATCCCTCAACCACTTGTTGAAGTCCTTGATCCTACCTTTCCTCCCCATGCTTGCACATGACACTGGGAGTACCCCCAAGAATGCCAGCGATTCCCCCATGCTCTCACACTGCCTGCCCAACTCCTAGAACCTCCCTCTCACGACTTCCACAGTCTCCCCCGCCAAATCATTTGTACCCACATGCGACAGTAAATGAGGTTTCTTTCTCTTCGTTGCTGCACATTTGAGCAGTGCTTGCCCCTCCTGCAGTCAATCCAGAGATAGCCTCAACCCCAATACAGCTGTGCCTTTCCCCTGTTATGTCCCATCTCACTCCTTTCAGTATAGAATCCCCCAGGACAAGTACCCCCTGTTCCTTACCCCCTTTCCCTTCTAATGCCCCTTCCACCACCCCAGTATTCGTTCTTCCCTGCCCCTTACCCCCAACAGCTGCACCCTCTGTGACTTCTGTGTCTGCACCCCCTACTTCTGCCTCACCCTGTTTCTCTGCCTTATTCCTCCCATCCCCCTTGAACACCTTTCCAGCCTGACTCCTTCCTACTGGGCTTCCCATGCTGACCTCCCCTCCTCCCCTGCTAATTTCCAACCCCTCTCCTGTCACTGTTGTTGTCGATTTAGAGCCCCCATTCCCTTCGACCCTGATAGGGATGCTCCTCCCATCCTTCCTCTTCCCATAGTCTTCTCTCCTCCAGTCACCCCCTCCTTCCTTACTAGACCCCCCTTCTACCCTTTCGTCCTCGCTGTCTCTTCCCCACCGGTTGCCATCCCTCTCATGCCTTGCTTGTCCTCCCTCTTCAGTATGTTCCTGCTCCCTCCCCCACCCATAGCAGAGGCTCGAATCTGTTCCTAGTCGATACCTCCTACATCTCTTCCCCTATCGGTTCCCCTCCTACTTGTTCCCTCCTGCCCCCAGTCCCACCCCAGGTCCCTCCCTATCCACAACCATCTGCTGTCTCCCATGGTACTCCTCGTGATCTCTTCCTCCCCATCAGGAGCTCCTCTCTCATCTCAGACACCCCCCCCCTCTCGTTTCTGCTAGTGTCTCTGATACTGGGGTCAGTTTCAGTCCCTAGTTGTTCTTCCCCGTCCCCCTTGCCATCCCCTAGTCCTCCCAGTCAGGATGCCTACCCAACTCATCTGCCCTGCCACTTAGACTCCTCCCTAACCTCCACAGTTCCTCCCTCAAACTAGCCAATTGTCTACAGAGCATACACCCCCCCCATTCTCCAAGCCCAGTCCAGGACCATGGTAGACCCACACCCTTTACACCCCATCACCCTTCCAAATATGCCTGCCCTATTGACATGTGGCACCTGCACCATTTTGGCCCCCATCTTATGTTACGGGATCTTACTTTCAGATTCTGTACCCTGCTACAACTGTAAGGGCCCTATTAACTCAAATTGCTGTTTCCCCCACACTAGTCCCCCTTTCTGTTCTCAGCCCTCATAGTTTTACTTAGCCCAGTTAGAAATCATATTGCAGTCCAGGTATTACTCATCTCAGTTAGAGAAACAGAAACAAAACAACTAAATCTGTATTATCACAGCAATTGTAAAAGTATCTAATCATTGCTTTGTCTCCTCCCCAGAGACCCTGCTTTAATATAGGAGCACACAGGACCCTGGGGAGGCGGGTGGGCAACTCTAAAGTCCCGACAGAGCTCCATTGAGCTTGCTCACTCCCCCTCTCTCACTCACTCATTCTGTTTCTCCTGGCACTGCAGGCTGCCCTTTTGTACTTGGCTTCTGCCTGCATTTGAGCCTTTTTATGCCCACAAAGAAATCTGCAGCAGTCCCGACAGCTCCGCTGAGCTCGCTCACTCCCCTTCTCTCACTTGCATGTTCTGTTTCTCCCAGCGCTGCAGGCTGCCTTTTGTACTGTCCTGACAGAGCTGCATTGAGCTCGCTCACTCCCCCTCTCTCACTTACTCATTCTGTTTCTCATGGCACTGCAGGCTGCCCTTTTGTACTGGGCTTCTGCCTGCATTGATGCCTTTTTCTGCCCACAAAGAAATCTGCAGCAGCCCCGACAGAGCTCCGTTGAGCTCACTCACTCCCCCTCTCTCAGTTGCTTGTTGTTAATCCATTCCAAACACTGATTTCCCACTGCAACTGTGCTATTCTGTGCTGGAAATGTGAAAACACATTTCAGCCAGGATGTGAAAAATGACAGCTATACTGTTCATACGGAGGTGTGAAAAAATGCCAGTATTGAAAATCTGACATGAAAATATTGCAAATTTGTGAAGTTACATGGGTGCGTGGAAAATGTGCAATGCATGCTTGTAACACAGTAATTTTATGGGCTTTTGTCACCAAATTTTCAACATAGGCATTGTAGGATCTCTGCTCATGAACAACGTTATTGTTATTTTCTTAATCTATCCCTAAAACTGATTTCCCATAGCGACCGTGCTATTCTGCACCGGAAGTGTGAAAACACATTTTGGCCAGGACATGTAAAATGACAGCACTACTGTTCATAAGGAGGTGTGGAAAATGCCAATATTGAAACCCTGGAGTGAGAATATTACAAATTCACGAAGTTATGAGTGTGCGTGGAAACTGCACAATGCATCCTTGTAAAACAGTCTTTTTTTTTTCACCAAATTTGCAACATTGGCTTTTTGAGAACCCACCTCATGAACAGTGGAACTGTCATTTCATTAATCGTTCCAGAAAGGTGATTCCACACAGTGACCATGAAATCACCTTTCGGGACTGAATAATGCCATGACAGTGACTGAACTCATGAGGAGGGGTCCCAATGACCCCATGTTGAAAATTTGGTGCCTGAATTCCCAGAAATGCCTGAGATATGCACCAAAGTTGAAAAAACCCTATTCATGCCATTATACAGCTTACTGGCATTTCTTCAGTTGGCATTCGGCTTTGAAGAGAGCAGACATGTTCCCAGTTCACCAAAGATCGTTGCACCGGGCTCTGGAGGGAGGTATGTGGTGAGGGTGGTGTGGGGAGGTAGGGCACGCAGAAGGTGGGTGCGGATTGTGGGAGAGAGCAGGAGAGACCGCCAGGGACCTTTTATTTTGTTTTACAGGTAAAAAAAGACTACGTGGGTCAGTTTTCTTCTTTCGAGGAGGTTGTTTGGTACACTGGGGTGGGCTCCCAGTGTACCACCTGCATTTCTGGGGTGGGGGATCGAAGTCGACGGGGATTGGGTCCCCCATTGGCACAGAAACTGGTGGGGGCATGATGCCGAGGGGATTGGGCACCTCGGCACACAGCAGAAATCAGGGGTGGGACATTAAGCCTATGGGAGTGGACTCCCTCATCTACAAACTGAACTGGGAAGGGACTGAAGCCAACGGGATTGGGTCCCTCGTCGGCAAAGAAGGACTTTTGGGGGGGGCACATGATGCCAAGGGGGATTGGGCACCCCCTCAGTACACAACAGAAACTTGGGGGTGGGGACATTATGCCGATAGGGACTGGGCTCCCTGTCAGCAAATGAAGGGGGTCGGGGGCATGCTGACAGGGGGATTGGGCACCCCTATCGGCTCTGAGGTGACCGCATAGAGCCGCCATGTTCCTGGTACTGTTACACCAGGTGAGGTATTGCCCTGCAATGACGGGTCACTCCCTCATTGCAGCGGAATTGCTGACACTGCAATGACGAGGTGGACCCTCATTGCAGCAGCCAAGTCATTTCAAGTTGGTGGCACTTCTGCAGAACCAGTGTTATCAGGACACTGGGCATGCATTGGGTGCATACCGCCAAGCCCACAAATGCGGTGCTGGCATTGACCGCCACACTGCCTCACCTCCACAACCCGCTTCTCTCCTAAGCTGCTGCATAATGTTTCTTGCGCATGCAAACATAATAAATAAATAACCAGCAAGGATTTAGGTGGTGCCTTGGGTATACTCTCCCAGTGACAAATGATGGAGGTAAAGCTGTTTTTGTCCCTCTGTTGCTTCTGGACAAAAGGCCTACCCAAATTTTCTTCCTAAAAATTAATAAAAATGGAAGAAGAACTTATTGCAAATAAACTTTCAAAAACAAGAGAAGAGGGAGCCTGGAGAACCTGCTCAGCAAATCTGCATCAACTTTTTTTCAAAATTAAATAAAAGTGGGAAGCCTTGTCCAAAAACAGATTCTGGTTCAGGATATAATAAAGATATTGATCTATGATTAATAAACTAGTTTAGAGTTTAAAATGTAACTTGGTTTGTTTTCCATAAATATGCCTTACTTACATTTTCTTTAAAATTGGACCTGTTCCCATTAATGCTCCTTTCATGAAATTGTCCAGTTCTGGTTTGCTCTCACTGCACTCTTTCAATGCTCACCATGCTTCTCAAAATGCCTCTGCGTCTGCTGCTCAAAATGATGTTGCTCAGAGGCTTTAGCTATGCTTGGTTTCAGATAATATCGTTAAGCGTGTTGTAGGCAATTATTTTACATTCAAATCTACGGACAGTAATTTGGTCAGCAGCAACAGCTAAGCATTCAAGCTCCATGCATTCAAGAAATCTACCCGTCTCTTCAGCTTCTTAGTTGCCACTGAGATTCTTATACATGTACATATAACCATATAACATTTCATAGATGGTGATGCTAGAGGTGTTTTTTTTTTTTTATGCTTTTGTTTATGCTCCTTGACAATGGCTAGGGATATACCCCACATATGTCTGCTGGGTTTCTGGAAGGATCCTGGACTCATGCTGCTCATCTCCCGAGAGGTTTATCACCTTGTGTTTTTTGCCCCCGGTGGCCTCCCATGGGTGGCGGAGACGGTCATGCAATGACCTCAACACATGACAGGACATGTTCCCATCCCTCAACATGCAGATGTCCACCATTTCCTCCCTCTAGGCTCTCTGGTTCCAGACTTGCCTGCTCCGCTAGTGAGTGCCAGGGGTCAGTGGATGACAGGCACCATGTTCTCTCCCTCTCCAGAGAAGGCGGGCAGTCCTCTCCCCATTGCCAACCCAAGGCCAACCCTCCGACAACCTTGGGTCCACTCCCGAACCCCAGTCATCAGCGCCACAAGTGGTAGCTCTACTACAGCACTGGCAGGCCAGTCCCAACATTAGAGGTGTTTCAACCAATAGGAATACTAGTCTTCCGTTGGGTAAGCCAAAAGGGAAACTGGGATTCAAAATTTTAAAGCCTCCCTATGGATATTGTAATAGACTAAAACATATCCCAAGTAAACTAGAACTATAAAAACTGAAAAACTGTTATATGTATGATATAACTAATGTGACCTGTTAAACCCTCTTGAAGAATAAAAATTAAAAAGGTCAGTTATACAAGTGCACTGCAGATTTTCAGCTATATCACTTTAGACCTTTACAAACCTCTTGCCTGTTTGCCCTTTATCCTTCTGTCACACACATTAATTTAATTTACAGTTTAAGTCAAAGGGATGAAAACAAACATAGTTTGATTTAAAACAAGGCAACTTTCATCCTTTACTTTCCAGATTTGGCACCAGCCTGTCACACCCAGTTTTAATGCGATTTGTCAGTTCTCTTTTTGGAGCCCTTGCCTTGGCTCTCTGCCTTCTTCCGTATTTTCAGTTTTTATTAAACTCTCTGCCTCTCTTTGCACCTCACTGCTATCCTGTAGCCTCATGGCAACCTCTCAAGTGGCAAGTGGCTAGATAGCAGGTAATGGAATAATATTGTTTTTCTTCCATCTTGAAGTTCCAGCCACTACTCTCCCACATCCAGGTTCAACTCCTGCTGTACTCCTTTCTGTCCACTGAGACTCCATCACCTGAAACTCATCCAATGATCCTCTGCTTCTTCATTCCACACCACTCTGCTCCTTATTGGCTTGCAACTTTCCTCTGTCTCACCAAATCAGCTTGCCACTCCGCCTTTCTGAGATACCCATTAGGGTCAGCTCTAGAGAAAAGATACAATAACAAAGCCTCTCTAAGCACAATAAAACAGGACACCAGTTAGACTACCCTTTAAAAGCATCACCCTTAGGCAACAATCACATACCTGTAATAAAATACAATCAGACACATCTGACACATCAGATTGTACTCTGAAGAGCTTCTCAACTCCAGCAGCCTTCACCCCTATGTGTCCTGCAAGTGGAATGTCATGTGCAGTGCTGAGCAGCTGTTGCCTAAATTCCTTAGGTACTGCCAGTTGTTTGCACACCTGCCATTCCTCTGCACCTTCCCATGCTGTCAGTTCCATCTGACTTCAGTCTGTCAGTAATTGCACTCACAGTTTCACCCCTGCATTTTAGGTCATTCCTCAAAAACATATTTCCATCAAGGTCTTCCCTTACCCCGACTTTTTCCATCTTTTGCCCCCCCACCCCAAACTCAGAAAGACTCGAGCCAATGGTACTGGCAGAGTTGGTTCCACTGCACACTTAACCATAGCAAACTGATCCGGTAGGACCTGTTCAGGTTTAATTGAATCAAGATGCACTGTGGAAAGCGTAGCTCCTGTGTCTCTCCAAGCTTGCGTAAGTGTCCCATTAATTTCAACAGGGATCATGTACTTAGGTGAATTAGGCTTTAGTTTCCCACTTACATAATTAACACTATGAGAGCCTGAATTAGTAGGGTTTCCTCCTGCTGCCCCTGTTCCCCGGGCCTTTTGTGTTGGCCAGTTATAGGAGCGATGCCCCACTTGCTGACACACAGCACTTCCATTTCCCCGATCCCTTTTCATTTTGGAGAACTCGGTGTGCCTCACCCTAGGTTCAAAATCAGCAGTGTTCCTGTTAGGTTACCCCACTGGCTTACCAATCCCTTTGAATGCTGTGGTCACTCCTCTAATGCTTTTTATGGCTAGCAAAAGGCCTATTTGCCATATACCTGCCAGTTATTTCGGCTGCTTGCCTGGCTGAATTTGGGGCTCAGTCAGCCATCCACACCCTTAGATCTTCTGGAGAGCACCTCAGAAACTGTTCCAGTAAAACAATCTCTATAATTTGCAAAGCAGGGGATGCCTCTGCACCCTCTAACCAGTTCCTGAGGAAATTGGAAAGCTGTACCCACATTTTCATATAACTTTCCTTAATGTTTCTTAATCTACGGATGTTCAATCTATATGCATCAGCAGCAGTTCATAACATTTTAGCAACACATCTTTAACGTTATCATAGTCCCAAACATTCTGTGTGTTCATTTTCAAAAATGCATTGAGAGCCTTTCTAGATAATAAAGGGGTTAGACTGAGGGCTCACATTCCCTTGTCCAATTTGGACTGTATACACATGTTCTCAAATACGTGAAGGAAACCATCTAAATCATCTCCTTCCATAAAGCAAGGAATCATTTTAGAATTTGATTTAGGACTGTGTACTGACCCCCATTCTCAGTTCTATGTACCATTCCAGATAGCCATTATAGTAATCGTACCATCTCAAATCATGTCTGCACTGTGCTGTTGCCTCTTCTGCCTCCATCTGCATCCTTTCCATCAGGAATTCTGCCTCCATCTGCATCTTGTCTCATGCAAACTGCAACCTCACCTTTTCCAGTTCAGCATCATCTGTTCTTGGTTTGGTTTGAATTCAGGATGCATACCCAAGGATTGAAGGTTGGCTAATGTGGTTCCCCTTCATAAGAGCGGCCGAAAAGATGAACCACGGGACTATAGATTGGGGAGCTTCACGTCCTTCGTGGGGAAGCTAATGGAAATGATCCTGAAGGAGAGGCTGGTGTCCCTGCTGGAGTCCAATGGGCTGCAGGACAGTAGACAGCATGGCTTTGTCGCAGGCAGATCCTGCCAAACCAACATGGTAGATTACTATGACTGGGTAACTAGGCAGATATACAAGGACCATGCAGTGGATGTCCTGTACCTGGACTTCAGCAAGGCATTTGATTCGGTGCCACATGGAAGACTTGTAATAAAACTTGAAGGCACAGAGGTGGGAGCAACAACTGTGGGATGGGTGACAAACTGGCTGCAGGGAAGGCAGCAGAGGGTGGTGGTAGAAGAGGAACTCCCATCCCCAAGGGCAATAATGAACAGGGTTCCACAGGACTTGGTGCTGGGACCAGTGTTATTTGGAATATTTATTGCAGACATTTTCATAGGCATCAAGAGCAGGATTAGCCTGTTTGCCAATGACGCCAAGATAGGGGCAGTGGTGGATGACATAGAGGGGTGGCAGAGTTTGCGGGAAGATCTGAAAAAGCTGGAGACCTGGTTGGACACTTGGCAGCTGGGGTTCAATGCCAAAAAGTGTAAGATACTGCATTTTGGGGCAACAAATCCAAGGAGAAACTACCAACTGGGGGGAGTGCAGCTGGCAGAGACTGAGGAGGAGAAGAATCGGGGGTGGTCATCATGGGATCAATGAACAACTCAGCACAGTGTAGGAAGGCATCAGCAAAGGCCAACAAAGTGCTGGGTTGCATCACATGGGGAATAACTTTGAGGAGAGGAGAGGAGAAGAGAGGTGATTCTGCCGCTGTATAGATAATTAGTTAGCCCTCGTCTCAAATACTGCGTGCAATACGGGTGCCCGTACCTGCAAAGGGACATTAAATTACTGGAAGGGGTGCAGCGTAGAGCAACTGTGATGATCTAGGGACTGGGGAACTTACCATAAGAGAGTAGGCTAAAGGAGTTGAACAGGTACTTGCTGGAGGAGAGGAGGGACAGAGGGGATAGGACTGAGACATTCAAGTACATGAGAGAGGTAAACAAGACTGGTATGGAGGGGCTATTCAGGATAAGGGTGGGGAAGGAAACTCAAGGCCATGACATGAGATTGGAGGGGGGAAGGTTCAGGAGGGAAATGAGGAGACACTTTTTTACAGAGAGGTTGGTAGCAGGGTGGAACGCGTTACCAGCAGAGGTGATAGCCTGAAAAACAGTGGCCTGCTTCAAAAGGGGCTGGGACAGGATAAGAGGGAGGATAAGGGGGGGGTGAGGAGGGAGGAGCAGCTGCTGAATAGGGCTGCTAGCTGCACAATCAAGCAGACTCGATAGACCAAATGGCCTTTTTCTGCTGGCAAATTGTGTATGTTTGTATGTCCTTTTGTGGTGGCTGGTACCTTTGTTGTGCTTGTGTTTCCTTTAGGGGCTGCTGCTGCTGCACTAGTTCCGTCTGCTGCTGTGTCTGCCTTGCATTGTCCTCCTCAGTCAGTTCCCCTCCTCACGAGCATCCTCTGCTGGTTAGAGAACTTATCCTTGGCCACAGCTTGTGGCTAGAGGAACCACTTTTCTTCATTTTCCTTTTTAAGCAGAGCCTCTATGAGCTGCTTTTTCCTGAGTTTATTTCCTTTTTGGTGCACGACTCTTGCAGCTGTTCTGATCTTAGCTTGTTATAATCGATTGGCACCTCTGCTGCCATTATTCTGACCACTCACTGTACACAAAGATAAAGGAGAAAAAAAAAATTTTCCCCTGCACGTTGTTTTTATAACTGGTTATGTATTTTGTGCAGCTGTGAGGATTTACTCTAGGTGTCTGTATACACTATTCATGCACCCTTCAAGAAACCACTGAGTGCTGGCTGGTACATGCATGTTTCACACAGATCATAGATGCTGCCACCATATGATGACAACCCCAGCTGTTCATGCCCCAGTCAGCATCACTCTCACAGTCAGCTGCTGCAGACCTTCACATATGTTCACCCCCACCATGTCCTTGAGTCCACACTTGTCTCACTGCAAAGATGGTGCACCCTGGACACCTGGACCCTCTTAGCACAGTCATCAGTCCACCTGGATTGAGCCAAGGCTGACTACTCTAACCCCAGATGAAGTGTGGGTTGTGTCTTACCAAATTTCACTCCTCTCCTTTCCCTGTATCTGGAAACAATGTAGATTTGGTGTGCATCTTCAGAATGATGGTCACCACAGAAATTAACAAACTATACTCCTTTTATTAAAATACATAAGTCTATATATTGTTCTAAATAAGAACTACTGTATTTACACAATGTATTTTCACATTGGCCAAAACAGAACAAAAGTGCTTACAGAAGAAAACATAGAAAGTAACAGGAGTTAAACCATAAAAACACAAACTTAACTTTCCTAAAGCTAGGTAAAACTTACAGGATGAAGATATGGAAATAGCACAGTCTCTTGTCTTTGGAGAACTTGGACAGACGTAAGAGTTCCCCTCTTCTAGTCTCATACTGTTGCTCAACCTGTTGAACTACACACTAACCCCCTCCTCTCTTGCTCACCACCACGAGGTCCTCCTTTTATAGAGAAATTCCCATGTGTCTCAGTAAATAGCTTTGTTTTACCCTTCTCATTAGGACACATTTCTCGCAAATAAAAAATGTTGTTTGTAAAAGGCTTTTAAGGGCTTTTGCTGTAAACCAGACCCTCATGGGTGTTCCCGTGTTTTATCACTAAACAAGTATACTTAGCCCTCCAATTTGCTATGCTTATGTCATCAAATGTTTGCCAACAGTTTTACTGTCTTTGGGTGGCCCCCTGCCAGTAGATCCCCAGGAATGGATACAGTTTATTACCCAAATGTCCCTCCTTGTAAATCCCGAGATAAACAGCAGGACCATTAGGTCACATGTGCAAACTTATAGAATTAAACCTGGCTGACATCCAAGTATTTTCTGGAACACTTCAATGAGTCTGCCAATTCACTGTATTAAAAAATTAGTATGCCACAATGGAGAGTAATTGGTAGCATCCAATCCCAACCACTAAGTCAGTCCTCCCTCCACTGCAGTGCCAGCTGACCCATTGCAGACTGTTGATCATGCTGTGGCTTATGGTGGGGCATGCCCTGCCAGCAGTCACTGTCATAGTGGATCCCAGAGAATCTCATTGATGTCACACATCAATGAACTTCTTTTGGATCCTTTATGAGAGTCTGGCAAGTGTTAGTCAGTGACACTAGGCAAATTAATCTCTCTCCTCCCATATGTCAGGGACTAATCAGCTAATCAGTCATAGGCCAACTGGTGATAGAAAGGGAGGAGAGATCAACTGAGTGGCTGGGATAGGATGTTACCCATTGCCCCATCACAAATCACAGTCAAGGGGTTGCACTTTTTGCAGGCATTATATTTCTTCTTTCATCATTAGGGCTGGAGTAAATTGGCGCACACTTTGGTTCTCCTGAGGCTCACACAACCTACACTTTGTGTACCATGGAACCAACAAATAACATGATGTGCTCTTACAGTGATTACTTTTTCTTCTTGAGCAGGAGGGTGAGAGAACCCAGACTGGTGGGTGCTGCTCCCTTGATGATGACGGCTGGATCTTTGGTGATGGTGCTGACTCCTTTGGTGCTGGCAGTCATCCTGAAGCAATCTAAAATGGTGGTAATTCTCCTCTTTTCCACAGGCACACTCTGCATACATAGATGGCATGCAGGCCGTCTTCAAGCCACTGCATCTCACATGCAGAGGTAGGATTTATGTGACCCCCCCCCAAGTCACGCGACACCTTGTAGATGAACAGGGGGCTTTGAACACACTTCCAAACAGTTCCTCACATGCTTGTCTCAGTCTCGTTTTACTTTCAAGGCTGTGACAATAAATTGTAAAGAACTTTTTTCCTCAGCCATAACTCAGCCATTTCTCAGTGGAGTTGGCTCAAATCAGTGGCAACTACAGCATTTAACTGGGGTGGGGGGCAGACCCTATCACCATTCCCAGTACCTGTTAGGGTACTATTCTGTAGCCAGTCTGTCAGATGCCAGTTACTATGGATCCCACCTCACAAGGTGAGGAACTGATCAAGGTTCGATATTATGTCTAGGAACTGGGTGCTAGAGGAGGTCCCATTAACTGCTGTTAACTGATAAATGGTATTATACAATGGCAAGGACAAATGTAAGAAGTTGATTGGCTGCTGACCCATTGAAATAGTGATGTTATTACACAATAACATCACTGTAGCTTTGGATTTGGATGATTCCTTGCATTTTCTCTTAAATATTTTTCCACACTAACAAAAACATTCTTTAAAATTTATTTTTTATTCTGTATATAACAACAAGACATTGTATAACTGCAATAAGGCACTCCAGGGTGTGTGTTATCGTGTAATAACATCTCTCCTGGGGTGGTGGAAGCACCTGGCTTCACCTCGTGCTTCAACCCACCCCAGGAGTGACATTATTACGCAATAACACACACCCTGTCATGCCTTATTGCTTAATTATACAGTGGTAAAAAAATGTCTAGGACCTTGATTGGCTGGTGACCCTTAGACACAGTGATGTCATTACACAATAACATCACTGTATCTAGGCCAGGCACAAAAATACTACATGATATGTTATAAATCACTCCCCCCTCAAACTACAGACAAAAGCCAAACATCACTGAATCCTTACCCCACCACGGCTTAACCCCCCCCCACCAAACAGCAGTTGTATCCCTCACTTCACCACACAGAGAAAATACAATATTTTCCTATCACAATATGCAAAATACATTTAATTTTCGTGCCGGTTTTCCCCTAAACCGAGTGGCTTCCATGAACCGCGCAGACCGTGACTTCCCACCATGTGGTTCACAGAAGCCACTTAGAGCGAGGAAAAACAGACATGAAAATTTAATGTATTTGGAATCTTGAAGTTAATCCCTGAGACAGAACGTCCATCCACTCCCGCTGTGCGCTTCCTTTACTCACTGCCAAGCTTAAAAAAAGCGACATATCCATCTCCTTCTTGCCGCTGAAATCCTGTTACCGGGTGCTCCCTCCGGTATCCTGCAGTGTGGCAGCCGAGTGGTTTGGTAACCAGGGGAAAAAACAGCCACAGTTTAAATCTAAAACAAAGAAATAAACTTGAAGTATGCGAGTGAACAGCCGTGTGTGTGTGTGTCTGTGTGTGTGTGGTGGTGGTGGTGGTGGTGGTGGTGGGGGGGTCATTGGAGCACACAGACCACAACACAAAATCAAAGATAAGCTGTGGGGAACTGGATAGACAGCATAAGTCAGGTAGCAGCTCCACCTAGTTGTGGAAAAGTATACTGGACTTTTTTAAACATACACTTCCACACATCAAACATTAAAAAAACAACAACATAGAAACATAGAATTTGACAGCAGATAAGGGCCGCTTGGCCCACCCAGTCTGCCCATTTCCCTACCTAATGGATATGCTGCAGATCCTAGTCAACCAGCAGCCTACTTCTTCCTACTCCCACCCCCTTAGAATTGCCTTATGACTGTCCCATGCATGCTTGAATTCCACCACTGTTTTTGACTCCACAACCTCCTCTGGAAGGCCATGCCAGCATCTACCACCCTCTTTGTGAAAAAATACTTCCTTACATTACCTCTGAGCCACCCCCCCATCTTCAAATTGTGCCCCCTTGTTCTTCCACGCCTCTTTTTCTGAAAGATGGTAACCTCTTGGACTTTGTTGATTCCCTTGAGGTACTGGAAAGTTTCTATCATGTCCCCTCCTCCCTCCTTTCCGCGAGGCTGTACATATTAAGTTCCTTAAGTCTCTCTTCATATGTCTTCTGGTGCAGACCCTGCACCATTTTAGTTGTCCTCCTCTGGACAGCCTCCATCCTGTCTATGTCTTTGCAGAGATTTGGTCTCCAGAACTGCATGTAGTACTCCAGATGGGGTCTCACCAGCTGTCTGTACGGAGGGATAACAACTTCTTGTTTTCTACTGGTGATGCCTCTCCCTATGCATCCCAGTATCCCCCCAGCCCTTCTTACTGCCCTCTCACATTGCTTGCCCACCTTTAGGTCATCTGATATGACTACCCCCAGGTCCCTTTCCATTTTTATGTTTGCTTGCATGCATGTGCAAGAAACATAGTGCCATCATCCGAGTTTTCAGAGGTGTGGCAGCCCTCTTTCAGTTCAGGCAGTGTGTTTGTAGGTGCGGCCGCAGTTCTCCAATGCCTGCTCGAGCTGTCTATGACAGCTCCAAAATGCAGTGGAGAACAGTTGAAAGGGGGAGCTATGCTTCAGTGAGCAGCAATAAGAGATTGCTTGCTCATGCATGCCCCCCCACACACACACACACGCATGCCGCGCATTGCCCCCACATGACACTGTATAGCCGACGGGGTGCCCAACCCCGCCGGCTGCGCCCACGCCCCCAAAAAGCCTTCCACATGCCACATGTATAGCCTGACGGGGGTGCCTGATCCCCCTTTGGCTCCACTGTCTCACCCCCCCAGAGTACAGGGTGCCACACTGGGAGCTCACCTCAGCATGGCAACAGATGCTGTTACCGACGGGGGTGCCCAATCCCCCATTGGCTCCACTGTCTCTCCCCCTCCCAAGCATCCAGGTGCCATGCTGGGAGCCCACTCCAGCGTGGCAAAATGTGTTACAGCCCAATCCCCGTCGGTTCCAGCCCCCCCCAAACAGCCTTTCTGCTGCCAAGCTGGGTGCTCACCCCAGCGTGGCAAACGTGCCTCGTCGTCTCAGTAACAAAATAACCCTGCAAATAAAAAACTGTCCTCGGAGCTGCTTCCTGCCCCCTCCCACAACCCACACCCACCCACTGTGCACCCTACCTCCCCACACCTCCCCACCCCATACTTACCTCCGGAGCTCAGTGCGACGATCTTCGGTGGACCGGGAACATGTCTGCACTCTTCAAAGCTGACCGTGAACTGAGGAAATGCTGGTAAGCTGTATAATGGGATAGATAGGGTTTTTTCAACTTTGCTGCATATCTCAGGCATTTTTTGGAATTTTTGTGCCAAATTTTCAACATGGGGTTTTTGGGACCCCTTCTGATGAATGATGTCACTGTTGTGGCATTAATTGGCCCCGAAGGGTGATTTCACAGTCACTGCGAGAAATCACCTTTTGGGACTGAGTAATGAAACGACACTGCCACTGTTCATAAGGTGGGCTCTCAAAAAGCCTATGTTGAAAATTTTGGGGAAAAATTCCTAAAAATGACTGTTTTAATCTGGCATGCATTGGCGCAGTTCCTATGCACGCTGGTAAGTTCGGTGGAATTTTCAATATTTTCACTCCAGATTTTCAACATTGCCATTTACCACACCTCCTTATGAGCAGTACAGCTGTCATTTTTCACATCTTGCCCAAAGCGTGTTTCCGCCCATGTGGCGCACAATAGCTAGTCGGTGTCTGAGAATCAATGTAAGGGACACATTAAGAAACTCACAGTGACACTGTTCATGAGCAGAGGTCTTAAAATGGCTATGTCGAAATTTGGTGAAAAATTCTAAAATGACTGTTTATTGCGTGCGTTGCGCAGTTCCTACGCACGCTTGTTTGCGAATTTTCAATATTTTCACTCCAGATTTTCAACATTGCCATTTTATTACACTTCCTCATGAACAGTATAGCTGTCATTTTTCACAACATGGCCGAAATGTGTTTCACACTTTCAGCGCAGAGATGCGTGGTCGCTAGGGAAATCATTGTTCGGACAGATAAAGAAAATCACAGTGACACTGTTCATGATCGGAGGTCCCAAAATGCCTGTGTTGACAATCTGCTGTAAAAAATTCCCAAACTAATTACATTACGAGTGTGCATTGCACAGTTTCTATGCACGCTCTTGACTTCACCAGTTTTTAATATTTTTACTGCAGATTTGCAACATTGCCATTTTTTACACCTCCCCATGAACAGTACAGGTGTCATTTTTTACATCCTGTTCAGAATGTTTTTGCACCTGTGGTGCTAAATGCCGTAGTCGCTGTGCATAAGCAGCTTTCGGCTAACAAACTGATATTGCCACTGTTCATGAGGTGGGGTCACAAAAAAAACATGTTGAAAATTTAGAGTGAAAATACCAACGAATGCCTGAGGTATTAGGGTTTCCAACCATAAAGCCCAACCCTGTAGAGAATGACAGGCATCAGGGGTGTGACTTGGGATTCTTGCCCGTAATGCTCATACCATTCCACACCCTGCAGCCAGTGAGAGGCATTGAGGTGTGCCTTGGACTCTTCGGCCCCAAAGTTCACCCCATTCTCCTATACCGCACCCTTCTCATCATATTTCCTGATGGAATGGGGTGTGCATAAGGGCCAAAGACCCCAAAGCACACCGTGACACTTGTCAGTGTCTGCAGGGTGGGGTGTGGTGAAATGGCATGGCCGTTATGCCTGACGACCCAAAGGTACACCCCAATGCCTGTCACTCTCTGCAGGGTGGTGGTGGGGCTGGCTTCAGTTCAATACTTCACTGCCATTCCTATTACGCAGCTCTGTAACTTCTACACTACCACTGCCAATGCCAGCAAGCAAACATTCGGCATTGACAAATGCTTGTTGTTGTTAGTATTTCATCCCCCCATTGTGTACTCTTCCCCTGGGTTTTTGTTTCCTAGGTGCATTACCTTGCACTTCTTAGCATTGAATCTAAGCTGCCATACATTTGAGCATTCCTCTAACCTTGCCAAGTCCCTTCTCATCCTTTCCACCCCACCTTGTGCATCAGCTGTGTTGCAGATCTTTGTGTCATCTGCAAAAAGACATACTTTTCCTTCCAGTCCCTCTGCAATGTCGCTTATAAAGACATTGAAGAGGACTGGTCCTAATACTGAACCCTGCGGTACCCCACTAGTAACCCCACTTTCTTCAGAGTGGACTCCATTTGCTATTACCCTCTATGTCCTATTCTGTAGCCAATTCTTTACCCTGGCTATCATCTTGGGACCCACTCCCGAGCTGGCTAACTTGTATATTAATCTTTTGTGTGGGACTGTGTCAAATGTCTTGCTAAAGTCTAGGTAGGCCATATCCACAGCCCCTCCCTGATCTACTACTTTGGTCACCCAGTCAAAGAAATCTGTTGTATTCGTCTGACATGACCTTCCCGCTGTGAATCCATGCTGCCTTGGGTTATGTGCCCCTCTTGCATCTAGGTACTTGACAATTCTTTCCTTCAGAAGTGATTCCATCATTTTCCCTATCACTGAGGTTAAACTAACAGGTCTGTAGTTTCCTGCTTCTGCCCTGCTCCCACTTTTGTGCAGTAGAATTACATCTGACCTCCTCCAGTCCTCAGGTACCACCCCATCCTCCCATGATTTGTTAAAGAGGGTAATCAGTGGTGTCACTAGTTCTACCCTTAGTTCTTTTAGAATTCTGGGATGAATCACATCAGGCCCCATTGCTTTGTCCACCTTTAGTTTTAAGAGTTCTTTCAGAACACTTTCTTCTGTAAGTGGGCTGGTATCAACTTCTGTATCCAGAGTGCTTCTATTGTTTGGTTTAGGTACCTCTCCCTCTTCATTTGTAAATACTGAGAACAAATATTTGTTTAGTATCTCTGCCTTTTCACAGTCACCCTCTGCCCACCCCCCTCCCCTTTATTAAGCCTCACTATCCCTCCCTTGGTCTTCCTTCGCTCCCTGATATACCTATAAAAGGTTTTATCCCCCTTCTTAACTGAGTTGGCTATCTTTTCCTCGGTTTGGGCCTTTTCTGTTCTGACTGCCATCCCAGCTTCCTTTTGCTTTAACTGATACAATTCTCTGTCCTGCTCCTTCTGTGATTCCTTGTACTTCCTGAATGCTTTCTTTTTCTCTTGAACCTTCACTGCCATCTCCTTTGAAAACCATAGTAGTTTCTTTTCTTACATTGTTTTGTTTTATTTATTTGCTTCACACAAAGGCTTGTTGCCTCTGTGATGGCAGTTTTGATTATTCCCCATTGTACTTCCACCCCTTCTTTCTGCCCATGTACTAGTGCATTCCTTAGGCACTCACCCATTTTGGCAAAGTCAGCCCTCCTAAAGTCCAGTACTTTTGCCTTTGTATGACTTAACTCTACTGCTGTGTTTATTGTGAACCATACTGTTCAATGGTGGCTAGTTCCCATATGGCTACCCACTTCTACATCTGTGATCCTCTCTCCATCTCCATTTGAGAGAACCAGGTCTAAGATTGCTCCCTCTTGAGTGGGTTCCAATACTAGTTGTCTAAGGCATGCCCCCTGTAGGGCATCTAGAATAACCCCACTCTTAGAAGTGGCTGCTGCAAATGCACTCCGGTTAACATCTGGCATATTTCAGATCCCCCATCAGCAGTATCTCCCCTTTTATCTGCCATTCTAAGTATATTTTCTATCATTTGCTTGTCCATTTCCTCCCCCTGAGAAGGGGGTCTGTATACAACCCCTGTGCGGACTGTGGTGCCATTGCCTGTCTCCAAATTGACCCACAGTGCTTCTTCTCCTCCCTGTTTATCCTTTTGTTCTGTTGCTTTGATTCCTTCCCTTATGTAGAGAGATACTCCTCCTCCTCTTTTACCTTCCCTTTCCCTCCTGTAGACAGTATAGCCTGGTATGTTTACATCCCAGTCATGGTTCTGTGTGTATCATGTTTCAGTGACTACCATGATATCCAGATGTTCCTCCTCCATCAAGGCCACTAATTCAGGAAGCTTGTTACCCAGACTACGGGCATTGTTACTCATTGCTCTCCATTTTTTGATGGCTTTGCCTTTTGTAGCAGCATCCCCCACTAACCATTCTACCATAGTCTTTTCCTCACTTAGTACCCTGTTTTGTAGGGGGAGGCTGGGAATTTCCTGTTGCTTATCAGTGCCTCCCCCCTTGACTAGTTTAAAAGCTTGCCAATGAAGCATTTAAACCGATTGCCCAAAAGACTTGTTCCCTTCCTGGACAGGTGCAGACCATCCTGCCAGTATAGGCTGGTGTCCCTCCAGGTGGAACCCCAGTCCCCAATGAAGCTAAACCCTGTGCTCCACACCATATTTTCAACCATTCACTAAATTGCATGGTGCAAAGTACCCTCGCCTCACCCATGCCATAGACAGGCAGTACCTCAACAACAATTTTTTTTTTCTATTTTCTTTTTTTCATTAAAAAAAAAGATCCATTGTATAATAACAATAAGACACTCCAGGGTGTGTGTGTTATTGTGTAATAATGTCATTCCTGGGCTGGTGGAAGCACTCGGCTTTGCCTCATGCTTCAACCCACCCCAGGAGTGATGCTATTACATAGTAACGCACACCCTGTCATGCCTTATTGCTTAATTAACACATTTACAAATGTGAACATTCACCCTGGGAAGCAGAGCCAAGCACAAATGCATTTATTGTCCACAAGCATATGTATGCAGTCTCCTAAGGAAATACATGCATCTACAGGAACACAAATCCTAGGGCTGTAGTTAGGGTCCCTGAGTTTCTTGGAATCTCTAATGCAGGTACTGTATGCCAACCCTCTGAACCCCATTTACAAGCAGCTCTCAGCTCCTAAACTGCAGCACACAGAGTTGGCCATGGTACTATAGTATTTGAGCTACCCACCCACCCTCTGGCACTATGGTGTCTGAGGTTACCCTCTTTCTGGGAGGTCTGCTTTTACTTGGATAACTCATCCCAGACTTTTCTTCAACTGACCCTCAACTTCAGCTCACTGTTTGGTGAACTTTCTTGAGACATCCTGGGGCACAGATACATACCCTGTTGGGTCATGCTCATCACACGTGTGACCTCCTCAGTCAGATGGATCTCGATGACTGAACATGGAAGATTTCTCCTTGACTTCCCTGCAGTTCCATACTTATAGCCTAGGTTGCCATCCTCTACCACCTCCAAGCCTGGATTGAGTTCTCATGAACCTCTGGATGACTCCTTTGGGGTGAGAGCCAGGTCATGGAGAGGAGGTCATGGAAAAGGTAAGGAAGAAAAGAGCTGCCTTTAGGAAGTACAAGAAAACAGGGAGGGGGGAAGGCAGGGAGGAGTACTTGACAGGATCAAAGGAGGTGACAAGGGCAGTAAGGGGAGCCAAAGCATCTATGGAACTCAGGCTGGCACAAGGCATTAAGAAGGGGGAGAAGAACTTCTTTAAGTACAACAGGGAGAAAAGGAGCTGTAAGGACCACATAGTAAGGATTAGGAAGGAGGGGTTGGGTGAAACAGGAGGGTAATAAGGCAGAAGCACTAAATGAGTACTTCTGCTCAGTATTTACTAAAGAGAAGAGGGGGGTGACACCCAAGGTGGGAGAAATGGCAGAAATGGGGGGGGAGGGGTGAAAGATGGGAAATCATGGAGGGCAGGGTCGAGAGGGTTTGAAGGCACTGAGGGTGGACAAGGCGCCAGGCCCAGATGGCATCCACCCTGGGGTACTGAAGGAGCTGGCAGAGGTCCTTGCAGGACCTTTGGCAGACCTATTTAATGCCTCACTACATTCGGGGTGTGTACCTCAGGACTGGAGGATGGCCCATGTGGTGCCCCTCCACAAGAGTGGCCCCAAGGATGAACCAGGAAACTACAGACCAGTGAGCCTCACATCCATCATGGGTAAGCTGATGGAGACTATCCTGAAGGAGAGGCTGGTGGGCCTCCTAGAGGCCAGAGGACTACAGGGCAGCAGACAGCATGGCTTCATACGTGGCACATCCTGCCAAACCAACCTGGTGGAGTTCTATGACTGGGTAACTAGGTAACTGGACAGGGGCCATGCAGTGGATGTCCTGTATCTGGACTTCAGTAAGGCATTCAACTTGGTGCCACATGGAAGGCTGGGAAGGAAGTTAGTGGGCACAGGGGTGGGTGCCAAGCTGGTGAGATGGGTAGGAAACTGGCTTCAGGGATGGCAACAGAGGATGGTGATGGGTGGGGAGCTCTCACACCCAAGGGCAGTGACAAGCAGTGTTCCACAGGGCTCGGTGTTGGGACCAGTGTTATTTGGGATATTCATTGCAGACATATCTTGGGACATCAAGAACAAGATCAGTCTGTTTGCTGATGATACCAAGGTAGGCGCGGTGGTGGATGACCTAGGGGGATGGCAGGGGTTGCAGGATGATCTGGCAAAACTTGAAACCTGGTCAGACACCTGGCAACTGGGGTTTAATGCCAAAAAGTGCAGGGTGCTGCATTTTGGGATGAAGAACCTAAGGAGGAGTTACCAGCTGGGGGGAGTGCAGCTAGCCCAGACAGAGGAGGAGAAGGATCTGCGTGTGCTCATTACAGGGTCAATGAACAACTGGGCACAATGTAGGAAGGCAGCTGCAAAGGCCAACAAAATGCTGGGCTGTATTGCAAGAGGTATATCCTCGAGGAGGGAGGAGGTGATTCTGCCACTGTATAGGTCATCAGTTAGACCACACCTGGAGCACTGCATGCAGTACTGGCGCCCATATCTGAAGAGAGACATTAAGTTACTGGAGGAGGTGCAGCACAGGGTGACAAAGATGATCAAGGGGCTGGGGGACTTATCATACAAGAGGAGGTTGAAGGAGTTGAACATGTACTCACTGGAGAAGAGAAGGGACGGGGTGACATGATTGAAACCTTTAAATACATGAAAGGAATAAACAAGACGGGTACAGAGGGGCTGTTCAAAGTAAGGGAGGGGTGGGCCACCAGGGGCCATGATATAAGACTGGAGGGAGGAAGGTTCAGGAGGGAGATGAGGAGACACTTTTTTACAGAGAGGGTGGTGGCTGGGAGGAATGCCTTACCTGCAGAAGTGGTATCCAGTAGAACAGTGGACTGCTTCAAAAGGGGATGGGACAGGACAAGGTGGAGGGTTAATGAAGGGGAAGGGTGGAAGGGAGGGGCAGCTGCAGAATAAGGGGTGCTAGCTGCACATTTGAGCAGACTTGATAGACCTTTAGGCCTTTATCTGCTGGCAAACTTCATATGTTCATGTGTTCGAGAGCCCCCACTTCTCCATTTCCTTCACTTGCTTGCGTGACCATAGGGCTTCATAATTTAATGGATGTATGCAGCTTAGGAAAGACTTATGCTTGTGCAACATTGTTGATAGTCTAAAGATATTTGAATGTATGTGTTGTTGACTATCATACATGGATACTTTGGCCATTCACACTCTCTGCCCCATGGGGAACTACCACCCTGTTGAGGTACTGTGAAGGCAAAGGAACCCTCTTAAGGAGGGTTCCACAACTAGATGTATAACAGGAACATAATTCCTTTAGGCTAAAGGTACATTAGGAAGGTGCTCCAAGAAGAGGGGTGCACATTGGAGAAAGAGGGGAGGATGGCGGAGTTAAGAAACAGTGTTTCTGAATGAGGCTGGAAGAAGATGGCTTAAAGAGCTTAGGCAGGAGGCGTGGCTGGGAGCTCCAACTCACTGAACTGCAAACATAGCCTTTGAATTCAAATGGTGTACTGAACTTAGTGAGGAGTTACGCTTGTGCAATGTTGTTGATAGTCTGAAGGTATTAGAATGAATGTGTTGTTGACCATCTTACATGTATACTTTAGCCGTTTGTACACTCTGTCCCCTGGTGAACTACCACCCTGTCTGGGTTCTGTGAAGGCAAAAACCCACTTGAGGAGGGTTCCACCCCTAGAAGTGCTGTAGGAACATAAGTCCTTTAGGCTCAAGGTACCATGGGAAGGAACCCAAAAGTACTGTGGAGCAAGTGGAGAACACAGAGCCTAAGTGAGGACAGATTGACAGCAATTAGTGATGACTGATAAAAGGAGATGGAACTGAGCAATGACTGGTAGTAATTGGTAACTGTAAACCGATAGAGGCATGACTTCCTTAAGGAGACAGGAAATGGCAGGATGGGAATGAGAGCCACCATCCAGCTCCAGCTCACAGTGGAAACCTACTAAGGTAAACACTATACTACTATAGGTATCTGACATTATGAACCACCTCCTGTGGTAACTACCTAACTTTTATGACCTTTGGCATGTAGGTGAGATAAAAATCCCTACAGGGGGAAACCCATGGGGACCCAAGGCCTTGGTCTCCTTTGCTGCAGGCTAGAGATAAAATTAGTGAATGCTCAGCTACCGCAATTTAGCAACCCAATTCAAACAGAAACGTTTTAGAGGAAGGGCTCTCACTATCCCTCTAACAGGAATGACATGGGGGTTCTGTGAGCCGATATCTGCAGTTAATGGAGGTTTCCCATGAAGAAGGTCCAGCCCCCCAAGGTGGGAGAGCGATGATCACTGAAAGACACTCACCAAGCTTTCTTCAAAGGGAAGCCTAGAAAGGAAGTTGAATCCTTGAGAGGTAAGGCATAGGAGTTGGGTTCTTAAGGGGCCAGGACTTGCATAATTGCATGATCTTCACCCTTGAGGGGCAGAGGAAAAGAAGCAAATAAAGACCAGGTGAAACTTAGGTGGCTATTGGGGGGGGGGGCTTTTGAAGGTGCTGCTGACATATTATGCACAGCTAAGGGAGCCCCTGTGAACTTAAAGGCCCCACCATCCTGCAGTTGAAGTCTTAAATGCTACATCAGGAGATGCCACTGAGTCAGTCTGCATGGTCAAAGTTTTTTCTGGAGCATAAATAGGACATTATCGCTGAATGGCAGAAAGTGAAGGACCCTGCCCATGTCGATGAACCCACCCTCAAGATGCAGACTTTAAGAGAACAGAGTGAGACCATGAGCACAGAGGGCAGGAAGCCCTGGAAGCCATGCTATGGTCATGGCTGGCATGCATCTGAGTGCAGGAGTACTGGGAGGCCAATTGTGTAGCCTGATGGCCGTGAGCACAAGGTAGAAACAAAATGTAGGCAAGGCTCAATGACGATTGAGACATCAAGTGACAACTAAGAAATTATGTGAGACTGAATGATACATGCCTGGGCTAAATGGTGAATAAATGCCAACAAATTCCATAATGGAGTTTAGTGTTAGTTGTTGATGCACTGTTGGCCAGGTAGGCTGAGGCAGTAGAGAACAACAAATGAAACTGTTGGGGAAAAACAGGAGCGTATAAGAACTGAAAACTAGGAAGCAGCGTATTGCTGGACTGAGCTAAAGAATTAAACAACCAGCTCACAAATGGGAGTGGCTGCATGGCTAGGAGCCAGGTGAAAACATTTAAGGATTGCATTTGAACTGGGAGATTAGAGATGGTCTGGAAGAAACAGCAGAATAGAAGCTTGAAACAGCATAGGTCAAAATAAGGATGACAAAGGCAGAAAACTGTGAAAATTAGAAGCAAACCAAAACCAGAACAGAAAAGAAACACAAGAGGTACATGAGAACAGGCATGCAGCAGAATAGTTAACCAAGAGAAGCACAAACTGCAGCCAGGAAAGTAGAAAGTAAAATACTGACCTAAAAAGCCTGCGGAGACACAATGCAAACAGAAAGCCCAAAAGCACAAATGGAAAACAGCAGATGAACATGGGGAGAAACGGGGTGGGTAGGGGCGTGGGGTGGGTGGGCAGAGCTTCAGCTGTAGCAAAGAAACAATGCTTCTGACTGAAGCTGGAGCAAGCTGGCTTAAGTAGCTCAGGCAGGGGGTGTTGCTAGTAGCACCTGCCCATTAAACTGCAGGTGTAACCTTTGAATTCTCAGTTCACTGTACAACACATTTCATCTCTGACTGTTCTCTGATCTCTTCTCCAATAAACTTGCTTTCTCTCTCTCTCTCTCTCTCTCGCTCTCTCTCCTTTTCTTCCTTATTGCTCCTGGCCACTCCACCCCTTGAGGGAGATATGGCTAATTTATTTATCTATCTGGTGTCGCTTTTCAGGCCAGTGTCTCTACTCCGTTGAGCCACTCAAACTAAGCTGAGGAACTTTCTCCTTCCACTGGAAGCTGCTTCCTTCTATAAGGGGAGTGGGAGTGGCAAGGAGACCAGCTCACTGAGCACGTGCATGAGGTATGCACCGCAACTCACCAGACTAGCGACTGTTGGGGACAGGAGACTGGAATATTTCAGGACACTGGGCCACTGATACTTCAACCTGTTGGTAACCTGGCTCAAACAGGCAGGGAGTAAAAGCCTGGTTAGGTTACAATTACTTGTTCATTAAAACTACAGACAAACTATGCAAAGGAGGCATCTACAATATCGTATAACCATGCTTACATAAATCATGTATAAAATGAGTCACTTCCCTCAGAGTTACAAGATTAAGAAGGGGACACCAAATAATGTACTCACTTTTTTTGCCACTTCACTTGCCCACCGGCAGCCCACTCCTCTTGGGCCTCACAACTGCCTCTCAACCTGCCACAACACTTCCCACTGGAGACCAACCTGACCTCTGGGGTCTCTGGTATCCTATTGGTCCAGTTTTTCCCTGCTGGGTCCCTCCACTTACCAAGTGGAGGTATCAATCACCTTAATAGACTTCTTCTGTTGACAGCTTGTCCTTGCTGGAGGCCACACCCCTGGCTTGGAGGAGGAGCACCTGTGAACTTTGGTGCCATCTGGAGGGATCCCAGTGATGTTCTGGAGGGCTCTGCTGGTGTGGGGATGACGAACGCCATCACTGAACAATGTGGTATTTCTGCTGTTCTTCTCTCACCCCTCTTGTCACATTCATGTATGGTGCTGCTGACTTGGGGGTGCATGCTCAATTGTGTGTGGTTATTCATGTTGTCACTGGCTCTTCCCTCATGCCATCACCAAGAGCTGCTGTAAAAATGGTGCAGCAAACACCGTCCCACAGTGAGGAGAGTGTCCATTGAACATTCTGAGCCTTCCCTGTTGGCCTCCACTCCAGATGTCCTGTGCTCAGCACGCAGTCCTGAATTGCCTGCATGCCACCCATCAATCTGTGCCATGGAAGCAGTGTCATGTATTCACTATTAAATGAAATCATAAGAATCAGAAACTATCTTGCAAGCACACCTTAAAATAGACACCCCTGTAATAAATTCCAGCTTAGAATCATAACTGACCACTCAGTCATACTTACTTTTATGTACTAAAGAAACAGGTGATAAATGCTTCTCCAGTAGCCCCAAGCTAGAATCCCACAATTGATACAGCTGCAAAATGTAAAAACCTTTTTATAGACCTTAGAGCATATGTGTCATACAGCATTCTGTTGCAGCATATATGACATAGAACCATGAACGAGAATGATAATGAAATTGCGCAATTCAGCAGATAATCAGTAAGTAACATAAATAACATTCTGACCTGAATATTGGTGGTCACCTTGGCTATATATGGAGTTTGGGCATGATATAACCTCTTGGCAAGTAAGCTTCCCTCGCTGACTCAGCTGAGTATCTGTGCTCAAACACCTGGATCCACCATCTTGTCCAGATGGTCAAAGGGCACTACACCTAACCCAGAAATAGCAGTGGCCATATTACCACGAAGAAACACCAGCAACATATATGCAGTTAGAAATTGTGAACAGCTAACACTACCACTTGCAACCCCGGTGACTCAAGTTCAGGAGTGAGCCTGAATTGTCGGGGGCCAAGGGGGAAGGGAGATCAAGCATCCTAGAGTATACTGTCTTCCTTCAGGGAGGGAGAACAGAGAGCTCCACCTTGCTCCTACCACCTGGGTGAACACAAACTGTCGACTGTCAGTCTGTACCTGGTCTCGGTATAGCACTGGGACATGTAAAGTGCAAACCAGTGCTATTAATAGCTCCAACTATACAGGACCCCTATGCACGCTCCCATGGCTGCTCCTTGGCTCATACGTCATTCTCTGGACAGCTGTGGGAGAGTGTGGGTGCACCGCTAAGGGCATTTCATTTCAAAATGCTCATGGGAGGGACAGTAGGATCAACCAGATAAAATCTAAACTATGAAACATCTGTAAATAAAAAAAAAATTATAACAGTTTGTGAAAATACTAATTTGACCCTGCTTCACACTGAGGTGGGGCCCGCTTACAGGTGGACGTTTCCCTTTAAATGTACCTTAATAAACACTTATGTAGAAAACTATGTTTTTAGTTTGTTTTCTTTTAATGGATGTCATTCTGTACAGTTCTCTTTACCTAAGCAGCAATTTGGAGTTTTTACTAGGTCACAGTTTGTGTATGGAATGCTAAGCATGAGCTACTGACCTATCAGGAGTTCTCAGAGTTCTGTACACAAACCATGACTTGGTTAAAACTCCAGGTCACTGGTTCCATGAAGAGAACTGCAACAGAACCCTGCCCATAAAAACAATGCAAAATAAAAAATTTTAAATCACTTTTATTCAGGTACAGTTAAATGTGGAGCATTTGGGAGTATGAATATTAGGTCTGAAAATAGCAACATTATAAACAGCTGCCTATTAGAAATACTTTCCAGTCCTCTTTAATAATTGTTCTTAACTGCAGGATCTGCAGTCTGAGGAAGAAAGTGACAGCAGCATATTGTATATGAACATTGACTATTTCTTGCTAAGATGATCTGAGCTGTCTGCCAAACCTACCACTGATGGCTTTGAAAAAATCTGCTTTCTATTCAAGACTATTGTTAACTCTATTCTCTACTCCTAAGTCTTTCTTCACTCTTATATCATATGCCCCATTAAATGTGAAGAGTTTCTTATGTTCTTCCAAAATACAATTGCATTATTGGGGCTGCATTCCAGCACCATCTTAGGGACCTGTGAACTTTGTACCTTTTCCCTGGGCAGCCCATGCTTTCAGCCTCACAGTCCCCTCAGATAAACTGATGTCACCATGACCATCTGCAAAAGAGACCTCCCACTCATGACCTTTATTTTAACGAAAGCCTCCTATCCTACACATCACATAGGACTGTCGTTGTTCTCAGTCGTAACATGAAGATCATAGAAATTTAAAACAACTCCCTTGCAAAAAAAGTTACTCTCTTGACACACTCAAGACAGCTACTGCTACACTCCTTCAAAAGAAACTAGATCTGCAGGTTTGATTATAACACAGATTCCCATTGGTCAATCTTTGGCTGTTCAATTCTTTCAGAGCAAATTGAACTTTTGCGCAAAATTCCGAGCTAAAGTTTCACTTGATTCAAGCTTGAAAAGACAATCAAACTATGCCAAACTTTGAGTTCAAATTTTGATTTGTTCAAGAAACCAGAAAAGCAGCTAGCCCTGTAAATGATGCCCCCTCATAAACAAGCATATAAACAAGATTCCTACCCCTTGACTACTATCCCTCTTACCCATAATCCTTGTACTTTCAGGTTAGTTGACACATGGAGGAGGGATGCTGTCTACCTTGGTATGCTGGTTCCCTGCTTGCTGCCTTCCCTAGCTGGGATTGTTAGGGAGGGGCAGTAGACCCTCCCCCAAACTACCACCAACCTGCAGCTCCCTGCCTTGGCAGGCCAGGTCCTTCAGCATTGCTATCATGGTCCATTGCAATTTCACTCGCTCAGCCGTCATCCCACTGATGCTGCATGACTTTGTGGGGGGGGGTGAGGGAAGCATTTGGGGAAGCTATTGATGCTACTGTATCCCCATACAACCCACACCAGCTGCTGCCTGCTTGCTCTAGCTGATAGAGTGAATCCAGATGCCTGCCTTGAACAGCGGCCAGGTGCTACAAAACTGGAGTCAGGGCTGGTAGGGCTTTGTTTCTTGGTTGCTCCTTTCACTTAAAGCTGGTAATGTGAACACATATGGTGCACCAGATTGCAGTGGATTGTTATAGATGCATGTTATTCTATTTGGAATTGGTACACACGTCCCATGTGGTGCATATGGTACTTACAAGGCTTTTACTGAAGAGAGAGAAAACAGATTTACTGGAAAAATCTTAGTCGGAAAGTTGTTTCTGGTAATGCTCCATATTATTTGAAAACTCTGCTCCAGACATTCCAAATGGATTATGAATTAAGATCACATCATTGTGTGCATTCAAAATACCCTGGATAGAGAAATCAAATGGTGCAAATATTTTCATGAACACAGTGCCTGTAAACTTTACTTGTCAGGCCCAAAATATGTGAAGAATGAAACAGCATACTTCTTTTTAAAAGTAAAGTGACAAACATATGAAAATACATGCAGATGTTACTAATTTAGAAATAATATTGGTTAATGTGCAGCTCAGATAAATAATATACCATGTAATATGTGAAAAAATGTAAGAGTGCATAACTAGTGACCCCTTCATATGGAATGCTCAGTATGTGAAAACAATATATAATACAGCTGCAGCATTTTTTGTGGGCTGCCACACTGCAAGCCCTTTGACAAGCTGGACCAGTGTATGTATTAAGGGCATAATGCAGAATAGTGCATGTAAGGGATAACGCTCAACAGGGTGAGTGGTCTTAAGGAATAATGCATGACCTGGCTGGTTGTTAGGTACAAGGCATAGCCAATTGTAGCAGCCATTCAGAATACCTGTGGCGTGTTATCCCACTTATTAAATGGTACATTTTGTGGTTCTGGTAAGGAGTGTGTGTGGGGGGGAGGGGGATTCAGAGAATAATCAATGGTCATGTGACCTGTGAGGGTATGAGAATTTGATGGCCCATTTTAAAATGTGTTGTATTGCAATGCAATACATTGGCACTGATTTTTGGATTACTTACATCTTATATTTTACAGGGATTCTGCTATGATTTCTTTGTGAGGTAAATGGACTGGCTTATCAACAAGGTCTTGTTCTATCTAATCATTAAATTGTACTAGGAATGAGCCGTAACCACATGAATGTAAAATGAATGGTTATGCAGTATGACAAGACTTGAAGGTACTTTTACAGAAAAACAAATAGTCTGAAACCAGTTTGAAGCATAGGGAGTTTCTGTCATTATTTTTACTTTTTGAGGGCTAATTTTAGCAAGGGCTTATTTAAGTCTGTATCTGCAGAGTTTATTTAACTCTGCAAACGTACACAAATGTTTTTTCTTGGAAACCTTTTTTCAGCTGTGTCTATTTTTTCTCAACAACTAAAACAAAATTGTCTTCCTGTTTTTCTTTAAGAAAACCAGTAAAAATAAGAGCAGAGCAAGGCTGTGTTGAGTTTTTATTATGTAACCAAGGCTACTGTACCACGTAGGTCAGGGGGTGGTGATGCTAGCTGTGGGGACCTAGCAGACTGAAGGCACATTTTGTCTGAGAGCAATATTTTATTGATGTGTTGTATTGTTTGTGAAGATATTTCCAAGAGTACAAAATGTTCTTATTCTTTAATGGCTGGGAAATTAATATAATCTATTTATCTGATGAAAATTCAAGCACAGCTAAGAAAAGAGCACTTCCAGACTAAATATTACACCAAATAAGGAATGTGAAGATTTTGAGCCTTATTTTTTTTATAGGAGTAGGCATGATTTATCATTTCTTTACTTGTGCAAATCACGCTTGTCTGGGCAACCCATATTCTGTGTGTTTTTTCCTTGGTCAGCTAATCAGAACACCCTGGTTAGCTAGCACTGGGCTCCTGCCATGCTGGGGGGGGGGGTCTGGTAAGCACTGTATTTGATTACTCTAGAAAGCTACATTCAAGGCAGCAATGTCCCCTTTCCTCATAAACATTCAGCTATTTGGGAATATGGATTTTCTCAGGAAACTATGGGCTGAAGTTTCAGTCCACCTCACTGTCCCACAACTACAAGTTAGCAAGCAAGCACATTTTTATTTATAAGGTGCTCATTCCCATAGGCTTTGGGCACTGTACATTATAAAATACCTTAACTTTACATTCAGGATACGAATAGTGACTACAATATTAAGAATTCAAAGCTAACTTAAATAGCCTGTCTAAAAATGATAAATATACACAGCCAGTAAACTAGAGTAAGTCAAAAGCTTCCATAAAAAGATAGGATTTCAGAGCCCTTTTAAAGGCTTCCAGTGAGGGGCCTCCCTCAGTGATCCAGGAAATGAATACCACAGAGTTGGGCCAACTACATTACAGGCCCTCTCATTGTAGGATTTCAGCCAAACCCTGGGAATTTCAAGGAGGCCTACCCCAGAGGAACGAAGAGGACAGGAGGTCTGAAGAGGAAACAGAAGGTCCCACAGGTAGCGGGGGCCTAGTCTGTGTAGAGCTTTGTAGGTCAGCAAACTGACCTTGAAGGAAATCCACCACCTCACTGGCAGTCAGTGCAGATTATGCAAGACTGGAATCATATAACAGGATCTTGGAAGGCCCATCAACAACCTTGCTGCAATGCTCTGTACCAGCTGCAGTTCCCCTTCCTTCAGCTCGAGGTAAAGGGCATTGCAGTAATTACTTCCGGATGTCACAAAAGCATGTATCAGTAAAGGCAACTCATCGTGTAGGATAAAAGGTTTAATCCAACTGATATTCCTAAAATGGTAGAAACCATTTTGGACTATAGATGAACACCTGAGCCTCCAGTGTTAATTTGCTATCTAGGATAATGACCACATTTTTCACCTTAAAACTCATTACTTCTGGTAAGCTTTGTGTGAAGTCCAAACTATCCATGGCTTAACTGAGACAAAATGGCTGCTCAGGACAGAATGAGTTTTAACAGAGATGGCAAGAGAAGAAGAACCAAGTACAAGTCTGGTTGCTTCTCCTGCCACCACAGCTCCCCGCTGCCAATGGGGCTCAATCATCAATACCTCCATCTTATCTGGGTTAAGCGTTAGCCAGTTGGAGGACATCCAGTCTTGGATCTCAGTCAGACAGGAGGTCAATACAGAGACTGCACCTTGGGTCCCTCGTGCAAAGGACATGTGCAGTTAGGAATCATCTGCATAGCAGTGAAAACCCATTCTGTAACGTCTAATGATATCCCCAGGGGTAGCATGTACATCACAAATAATATGGGTGAGAGGATCGAGCCCTGGGGAACTCCACAGGACAGGTGCTTCAGGCTGGAGGAGTAATTTCCCATCACCACCCTTTGCATCCTGCCTGTGAGAAATTATTCAAACCAGCTGATGATAGTAATGGCAAGTCCACAGAGCTCTTTAAGGTGATCTAACAGCACCCCATGATCAACAGTGTCAAATGCTTTGGAAAGATCAAATAGAACAAGAACTGACCATTCTCCTCCATCTCCCACTCTGAGGAGATCATTTTGCACCCTGTCTAGTGCAGTCTCTGTACTGTGCCTGGACCAGAAACCAGACTGCAGTGTCTCATAGATGTCAAGTTAGAGGGGAAGGCTCCCCACCCTCAAATATTTCCTTGCAGTTGGACAGATTTGATTGCATCAGCAAAATTCTGACATTGTGAGCAAGTTACATAGCCTATCATGTGTAGCCAAAGTGTTTTATTTCACAGCTGAAAATGGAGCTTTACTTATCTTTGACACTTAGAAGGCAGTGAAAAGATCTTTGTGACAACTGGGCTATAAACAAATACGACTTGGAAGAATGGGAATGGACAGTGGCAAACAACCTTTTCTCAAACAAGACAGAGTGGGAATGTTGGAGTCCCAGGCTATGACATTGCACCCAATGCACTACAAGGTTTGCAGAATGTGCATGTTTATGACCTTGCATAGGTTGGTCAGTGACTGCTGTAACCTCAATGCAGCACTCAAAGCCAGAGTCAGTATTCTCAAGGGGAGATTGGCTTACTCTAGGATAAGGGTGTAGGAGAGCCATGGACTGGGTCACAGGTAAGGAGGAACAGAAATATATGTTCGAGTCTTAGAGGTAGGGGCTAAGTTGGGGTTGGCAGTCAGGGAGCAGTTTGGGAGCAGGGACATAAATCTGAGGTGAGACAGATGCTGACTGCCATGAGTGGCCTTTGAAAACCAGAACTTGCCACTGGCTCGGAAGGTAGAATGCAAACTCGGCATAGCATGGGATGTTGCTGGGTGCCAGGATGCAGGGGCTTCCATAGTATTAATGGGTGTAGGTGCAGGTAGGGAAGGAGAAAGGTAAGCAGGAAGGTAGCAGTGATATGGGACTGTATTGTCAGGCATTTTAGAAAGTGTAGTGCTGGGACAACAGAGCAATGAGGACAGCTTGCTTACTAGCTTACCTGCTGCTTGGGTTGGACACATTACAGTGAGGGTGCAGATCCTATGCAGGAGGGAGAAACGGAACTAAGCAACATGGTACAAACTGGCAACAATGAGATAAAAAGGGGCAAACCAGAAGTCCTGCACTGAGGGCTTAATCCACAGAGATGGCTTGGATAAGCTCAGACTGAGTGTATCCCAGCCATGCTGATGTGACCCTGATGCTGGTCCATGACTGATGACATCCACAACCCCATCCCCCTGTGCAGTGACGGGGGAGGGGGCAAGGGGGATGGTGCTGTAAAGGATACTGGGCATCCAATCAGATGCCTGGGCCAGCACTGTAGTGGATCTCCCATTCCATATGGAGCTTTGGACTATGGGATATGGTAATCCCTGGCAGGCCTCTTAGGACTGCCATACTCAGTTACTCAGTTGGGGAATCACTGTTGTATGCCAATGTAACCATCTGGCACCAGTCAAGCCCCTTGTCCTTCAGCCTACATAGAGAGCTGGGGGCAGTTGGAGAGCCAGTCTGGGTCCCACAGAGAGCCCAGTGGTTGGGAGGAGGAGGAGGCAGGAAGGTGCTACAGCAGCCCCTCAGGCTGTGTAGCTTCTGCCCCCTCCATGGCCCTTCACAGTGTGATGTGTGACTCTGGGATCAGGTGCATGCATGCCCATGCCCCTTTGCTGTCCCTGACCTAGCAGGGTACTGTACATAGCGGTATGCACAGCAGGGGATCTGGTGTGGTGGGGCAGGGGCATGCAGCCAGGGCTGGGGATCTGCAGATGTATTCGTATGTGTGGAGTGGGATCTCTGTGTATTTCCAGTCCACATAGGCAGCCCTCAGTGGACATAGATACCTTTGTGGATTGAGCCCTTAGGTTGGTGCTGGGAGTAGGAAGCAAAAAACACAGCTGACTAGGCTCCTTCTGTTGCAGAACACAGCTGACCAGGCTCCTCCTGTTCCAGAACACTGCTGAACAGGATCCTCCTGTTGCAGCACACAGCTGACCAGGCTCCTCCTGTTCCAGAACACAGTTGACCAGGCTCCTCCTGTTCCAGAACACAGCTGAACAGGATCCTCCTGTTGCAGCACACAGCTGACCAGGCTCCTTCTGTTGCAGAACACCGCTGAACAGGCTCCTTCTGTTGCAGAACACCGCTGACCAGGCTCCTTCTGTTACAGAACATAGCTGACTGGGCTCCTCCTGTTGCAGAACACAGCTGACCAGGCTCCTTCTGTTCCAGTGGTGGTAACAGAAACTTGGGCTACACTGAGCTATGACTAGGACCACTCTCTGCACTTGGGTACAAGTTGTATTGAAGGGATAGATGTATAGGGAAGGGGAGGGGAAGGTGTGGTGATATACATAATGAAGGGCAAAACTATTGTGAGGAAAAGAGGCAGAAAAGTGGAAGGCAGAGGTACTGTGGGTGAAATTGCAAGCCACTATGGGAAAAAAGGTAAGGTTGGGGGTAGCATACACACCAATTAACCAGGAGGAGGAGGAGGAGGAAAGGGATAGGTGGTTGGAATCCATAATCAGGGCAGCTGCAGGCAAAGGGGAGGTGGTGGTAGTGGGTTATTTCAGTCTGCTCAAGGTATGTTGGAAGATTCCAGCTACAACCTGCACCAGGAGTCAGTTGATACTGGATGCAGTTTAGAGAGGGTTTCTGACCCAGTGTGTCACTGAGCCCACAAGGGAGGGTGCCATACTAGACCTGGTACTAACCAACAGGGCCCAGTTTGTGTTCCAGATGGGTATCCTTCTGTATATACAGTCCAAAGTTCCATCTCAGGGTTGGCAGGCAAAATTACTGCAAAGAAAATAACCTTCTGGACAAACCAGCCGCACACCACAATAATAGTTCCAAAAACTCTTCTCTTAATTCAAATCACTAAACAGCACCCTCCAGACGGAGCCCAATACTTCACCCCATGTGGACTTCTTCAGGGAGAGAGCCTATATTTTAAGAAAATTAAAAGAATTCTATCAGAAAGTTTACTTGACAAAAAATATTACATCTTTCAATACATACACTTCTGTACTTTGTCATTCCATCAAACAGTGGCCTTTCCCATGTGCTTCAGCAGGCTGTCTTTTTAACCAAAACACCATGGGTCCAATTCTAGTACAGTTATGCCTGGCACAACAGCACTTGCACCATGTAGAATGGCGCATGTAGCAACTTACGCCAGCAGTTGTGACATGCACGATTCTACAAAGTGGCCTGCGACATGGTGCAGGCCACTTGTGCCAAACAGCAGTTACGCTCCCAGTTGCGCCATAAACCCCCTGCGACATGGTGCTAGGGGGTTTACGGCAGCAGTTGTGCCCCATTCCAGAAGGGCAGCAACAAAGTCCCCAATGTTGGGATTCTACAAGAACCCCCGGAGGAGACCGGCAATATAAGTTACACCAGCATTTAGCTGGTGTAACACACGGCCACCCCCCCCGGGGGCCTTGTAGACCCACCTGCAGACATGCTCCTTGTCCATCCCCCATGCCAGCATACCCCAGTGGGGCCTCACAGGGCTATCCACAACCCCGTCCCCCCGAAGCACCTGTTGGCACAAGCCCTGCAGGGCAGCGCTACCATCCCCCACCCGTGCCCCGAATCCTGTCGCCGGCCGCAAATGTAGCAATTACTCCTCCCTGGCAGTCTAGTGACCCCCCCAATCATTCTAATATTAAGTAATATCACCAATTCCCTGGTAGTCTAGCGGTCCCCCTGATTAGTCTAATAATAAGTAAAATAACCGATTTCCTGGTAGTCTAGCAGCCCCCCCGATCATTGTAAAAGTAAGTAATATCAGCAAGTCCCTGGTAGTCTAGTGGCCCCCACCTCCCCACCCAGCCATGCCAGCCACCCAGCACCCCCCACCCATCCCAGCTGGCGACTAACACAGCCCACCTCTCACCTCCACGGCCAGCCGCCAACTGTGTGCAGTATGAGCACTAAAGGAAAGGTGCACTCAGATATTATTCCTGAGTGCATCTTTCCAGTAGCATGTGGGGTGCGCAGAGGGAGGGTACGGGTTGGGGGAGGGGGCCAGCGGCAACAACAAGGGACCGTTTTCTTGTTTTTCAGGTTAAATAAACAAAAATAAAAGACGTTGTGGGTCCATTTTCTGTTTTTACAGGAAAACTGGATTTCATCACATTGATGTGGGCTCCCAGTGTGCCATTGTACTGGGGATTGGGCACCCCGAGGTCGGAGGATATGTGGGGGAGTGCATCCAACACCAGGAGTGAGCATCCCGGTGTTGGAAACACCACAGCAGGTTTTGGCACACTGGGGTGGGCTCCCAGTTTGCCACATTAAAAGATGATTGGGGGGATTAAGCACCCTGATGTCACGAGGAGAGGGGTTTGCCAGCATGATCGGATCACGCTTAGAGTACAAGTGCCTTTGGGCACCAAATACTCCCAGCCCATACGAAGCTTAAGCTGTGGCCTGCTCCACATGGCTGGGAGAAACTTTGGTGCCAGACACAGTGGGATGTGGAGGAGGCAGGTGAGGGAAGCACCTCCTTCCACCTTTCAGGCAGGTAGCGGTGGGGTGGTGAAGCAGAGATGTTACAAGCAAACAGCTGTTTGCTTTCCTGCTGCCACCATATTTATTGAAATGTTTAATCAGGAAAGGCACGTAGGAGGTGCGTCATCTATGCCGCTGCATGATGAGCTTGACTCTGATTGCAGTGACAAGCTTTTTTCAAGTTGGTGGCACTTTGCATAAATTTGTGTTAGTGCTGGCATGCTCACTAATTGGGGAATGAGGGACGCACCTTCTAAAGTGTGCTCTGCGATCGCCAAAACTGACACACCTCTGCATTTCTCCTACTACCACAAGATGTTGCTTGTGTGTGCGCAAGACAACATAAAAAAGTACCAAATGTAAACTGTGCCACCCAAAACATCTTACTCTCTCTCATATCAGTTTGATTTGCACAACAGGTGTTTAGGAATTTTTTTTGTGATAGCAATGATAAAAAAAAAATTACAAAAGGAAAACTGTGCAAAATGTAGACTGTACCCCATCAATGCACCTCACATCTCTTGTCTTTAGTGCTGAACATGGCTATTGTGATGTCTTCAGCATTGTTAAAACTAGCTACTCTCTGGTTGGTTCAGTATTCCATTGTTGCACTGTGATCTTTGAACTTGCAAGATAGCACTACTATCTTCACAGTAGGCAGTGAGATAGTAGTGATATTGAACAGATTTAAGCCATGTCTGTTGTATAAATACATACATACAGACAAATTCATTGCAAAACACAATGTCAATTAATACATTAGGGTTACAAGGCCACGAAAGGAGAGAACTGTGGTATGAGGGTTTCCATCCCTAATACCCACATCCTACCCTTTCCCAAACCCTTGTAACCCATGGCCAAACTGAAGGTCCACAGCCATGCCCCATGGGTCTGCTGTTTCAATCTCTATGTCTGAGTCATGTGCCCCATAAGTCTGCTGCATTGCGCAGGTTGCACAGGGCCCTGTGCAAAGAAATGTGCAGGTATGGAGCCATGGCCCATGTGTCTGCTACTCTGTGCAGGGTCCATAGGGCCCTATGTGAAGCAAGTTACAGGTCTGATGCCCTACCCCATGTGTCTCCTGCTTCATGTAGCTGTGAAGCAAGTTACAGTTCTGAAGCTGTGCCCCACAGGTCTGCTGCTTCATGTAAGGCTGATTTGGTTCTGTACAAAGCTTGTTACAGATCTGAGACTGTGTACTCTATGAAGGGCCCAGTACAAAGCAAGCTGCAGTCCTTGGCCTGTATTGCAAGTGTCCGTTGCTCCACTGTAGGACTGCCATCTGTCTGTGTCTCTGTCTGCCTATCTATCTGTCTGTCTGTCTGTCTGTCTGTCTTTTTATATATTTATTTGAATTTCTGATTAATACCTTTGAGCCAGGGGCTCTTTTACAAAGGGTCCATGTCTTGATTACATAGATAGGTTAAGACAATTGAACATTCAGGCATTGTTACATTAGGCAGAAAAAAAAACAAGAAGGTAACATACATCTATCTATCTATCTATCTATCTATCTATCTATCTATCTATCTATCTATCTATCTATCTATCTCTATCTATGCATATTTTGCTCTCTCTACATACATATATATATATATATATATAGAGAGAGAGAGAATATCTGATAGGTTAGTGTCAGAGAGAGAGAGAGAGAAAGAGAGAATATTTGATAGGTTAGTGTCAGATATGAGGAAATATCACCATCGAGGGTCAAACAAGCCATCAATCCACAAGCCCAAAGGGTGAGTGGCCTTTGTTACTTGTTTGACCACAATATGGTGATATTTCAGCAATATCTGGGACTTACTTATCAAATGTTTCATGTATTGTTTATTGTTTATTGAGAGAGTCGGAATTAAACCCTTTGAGTCATAGACTCTTTTGCAAAGGCTCCTCGTCAATTAGCACAGAAATAACAGTAACACATTATGATGTGAACATACAAACTAACAGAAGGTTAACTAAGCAAATTTCATCTTATAGGGCAGAGACAGCCCAGCGTCTGAAGAAGAACAGGTTGCTACAATGAAAGATCTGTGACACTTACAGGGTGACTCATAAAACAGAGACAGCATAATTGCAGTATTCCAAGTAAGAGAACAAAACATACTATGTTTTAGAGGTGGAAGGGGGGGGGGGTGAGGGAGGCGGTAGCTAATTTAGTGAGGAGCTACTAGGTGCAGTCACAAGTGGAGGTCTTAGCAAGGAATTCCTTGAGTGAGGTTTTGAAAGGGCCTATTTCAGTACCAGTAGAAAGAGCAGCAGGTAGGACATTTAGCCAGTCAGGGGCCCTGTGATAAAAGGCCCTTTGACCTAAAGCAGTCCTGCATCAGGGAAAGAGAAGGAGGGCCTTTGAGGAACTTCTGGATACTCTTTGGGGGAGAGAAGGTTGGATGAGACAATGCAAGCTAGAGGGAGTAAGTTTCCATTGAATTTTTTTGGCGAGGAGACAAGTGTGATATTTAAGTCGGCATTCCAAGTTTAGCCAGTGTGAGCGACTGTAGCGGTCACATGTGTGGGTCATTCTATTACCACCAATTACCAGACAACAGGCTTTATTTAAAGCTGTCTTTATGTGACAGAGAGCAGAGTTGTCTGCAGAGCCGTAGAATACAATTCCATAGTCTAGCACGGAGAGGATCGAGGATGACACAGCAAGGCGAAGAGCATCTGTGGGAAGACAGTGTTTGAGCCGATAAAGGAGGCCAATTCTGGTGTTGATGGTTTAATAGAGGAGGTTGATATGTGCATGATAGGTAAGGGAGGAGTCAAGGGTGATGCCCAGGTACTTGAAGGAAGTAACCTACTCAAGTGGGGAGCCTGGGAGGTGTGCACAAAAAGAGGAGAGTCACTGTTGGGGTGCTGGCGGTGGGTGAAAATCATTGTTTTAGTTTTTTTGTAGTTTAATACTAGCCTGTGCTCCATGAACCAGGACTCAGCAAAGAACTTTTGAAGGGCATGCTGCAGAGGCATAGGCTGAGGGTTACTCCAGAAAATAACTGTATCGTCAGCATAAAGGAGTAAGTGACCGGAACAGGCATGGGTGAGGGAGTTTAGGAAAAGGCTGAAAAGGAGGGGACTCAGGATAGAGCCTTGCGGGACTCCAGAGCGAACTGGGAGAAGGGCAGAGAAGGTAGCGTCAATTTTGACCTGCTGCAACCTGTTTGTCAGATAGCTTTCAAACCAGGTTGACGAATCAGGAGTCAGCCCTACTGCGGACAGAGATTTGAGAAGGAGGGCATTATGGAGAGTATCAAAGGCCTTAGCTAGGTCGATGTAGACTGCCCCAATTAGGTGTCCATGATCCAGTACCTTGTGGACGTAGGAAGTAAAATCAAGTAGGGCTGTGGAGGTGCTGTGACCCCTATGCAAACCATGCTGCTCGGGGCACAAGAGGTTATATTTCGATAAGTGTTTGGTGAGCTGGTCAGCTACAATTTTTTTCCAGGGCCTTGGAAAGTGGGGGAAAAAATAGAGATGGACCGGTAGTTGGAGGAGAAGGTGCAATCACTGCCCTTTAACAGCGGGGTGACAGCAGCCCTTTTCCAAAGGGTGGGAAACTCACCCATACAGAGGAAGCAGTTAAGGATTTTAGTGAGGGGAACAAGGACTGTGTCAAGAGCAAGTTGGAGGAGTTTTAAGTCCAGGGAGTCACTGCTATGGCGACTCTTACCTAGGACACTAGCGATGTAATATTTAGCCTGTTTAAGAGATATTACTTAAAACTGGAAAGGCAGGAGAGTAGTGGGAGAGGAAGGAGCATTTGTAGAGGGATGGGGAGGGGCGTCGAAAAAGTTAGGAGGAAGCACACTGTTGAGAAGTTTAAGGCATTGGCAATTTCCAGCGGATCCTGTGTAACGGTCCCATTTACTGTGAGATGGGAGGGTGGGGGGCATAAAATTTTACCATTTAGTTCTTTGATGGTATCCCAGAATTTATGGCCGGAGGCCCCTGCAGAGAAGAGGGCATTACGATAATGTGGCCTTAGCCTGATGCAGGGCACAAGTACATTTGTTTCTTGCTTCCCTGTATCGTTGCTTGTTCTGAGGCAGACCTGAAGCAAGGGATCTATGCCAGAGATTATCCTGATGGCACATCAGGTCAAGTAGTTTCCGAGATAGCTAGGGCGTAACACGATTTTTTGCAACCTGTTTTGAAACTGGGGCAAAGAGGTCACATGCAGAGTTGAAGGAGGCTATAAAATAGGCAAGGGCACTATCTGTGCTTCCAGCTGTATCTATGGGTGACCAGTCATAACTTGAGAGGTGGTTTTTAAATTGGGCAAGGGCATCACACTTTAGTCACCGGCAATAAATAATTTTGGGTGGAGGCTTGGGTGCGTTGCAGGATCACCAGCACAGGACAGGTGAGTGGTCGCTGATGACATCAGAGAGCACTATGACCTTTGAGATTCTTTTAGGGTGGTTTGAGAAGATTAGGTCCAACAAAGTTGCAGTCCCAGTCTTTTGGTTATGTCTCATGTGGTATTGGACGACTTGAGTAAGGCACATGGCCAAAATTGCATCTTTATAGGGGGTGGCTGATGGCTCAAGTCAGTTTATGTTAAAGTTGCCCAAGACTAGGATCTCACAGTTAGGGGGGAAGAGAAGAGAGACAATTTGTAACTGCAGTGAAGGCTGATTTCTGATTATGTGGAGGAATATATACTACCATGATGTAGAGGGATTTACCAGGGTTTCCCAAAGAAAGCTTTATGGTGAGAATTTGGGCCCCATCTGTAGGATGGAGGGTGGGGACAACCATGACTTGGAAGGAGTTACAAATGTAAAGCATGCACCCCCCACCCCATGTACCTAGGCAATCCGACTGGAAGATAGAGTAGCCATTTAGGGCCACATGGGAGTGCCCGGTGTTTAAGGAGAGCCATGTTTTGGTGAGAGCCAGGATGTCTGGCTTATGCTGTGTGATCCAGCCTTGCAGGGAGTCAAATTTTTTTAACAAGCTACAGATATTTAGGGAGGTGAAAAGAAGGCCCCTCTTTTTATCACCAAGAAAGGGTGTATGAGATGCTGGCACTGGATTCATTCCCGGATACTAGGAGAAGGAGGAGGAGGAGGAGGATTTGATGAGTTAGGGCTAATTTAAGGAGCTTGTGGTCCCTGGCAACAACTGGGGGTTAGCACTGAGGCTGAGTACAGGGATAGGAGATGAGAGGATGATTGGTGCCATGAGGGGTGAGAGGGAGTGGAAGAAAGAGGAATGGTGTGTGGTATTACAGGGAGGTTGATACAAGTGGAATCCCAGGGGCAAGGAGGTACCACTGGGGTGATGAAAGGTGAGAGGATGGAGAAAAGGAGTAGGGGAACAGATGGGAGGGCTACAAGTGGGGGGAGATGTGATGGTGGGCAGGAATACGATAAGGAGAAAGTAGAGATGGGGCACTATCAAGGAATCTAACAGAAAGATTTTACATCTGAGACAGCTGAAAGACCACTGCACAGAGAGAGAGAGAGAAGGGTAGCCAACAGCAACCTCTGGTGGTGAGAGAAAAAAGCTACTAATGGAAAAGTTGCCTGATTGGTTTTTATCCACATGTGACAACACTCATATAACCAGTTGCTCACCAAGGGTGGTGGTGGGGGCAGTGGGGCAGCCGACGCGTAGGCGGCAGCGGGGTAAATTCGAACAAAGGAGAAAAAAACATCTAAGTAGTGAAAAGCCACCTAAGAACACTGCCGTACCTTGCAAGGTGATTTTGGGGGAAGGCTGCTATAGCAGGGGACCTCATGACCTCCACGCCGGCTCTGGCTTCAGGCTGTGGAGAGAAGAAAAGAGTATTCAGCTAAAAAAATACAGGTAAGGGTTAGTCTGTTTGGCTTTAAGGAAAAGTTTGCTGGCTTGACTTTAACAGAAAAAGTGTAGTGGTTTGGCTTTATGGAAAAACATTCCGGTTTGGGCTGCATAGTTTTGGATCTTTCAGGTTTCCATAGTGTACTTCCTACAAAACAAGGTACAGTTTCAGCATGTCTCCCTTTAGTGTTTTTAAGGATTACAGCACTGGATTGGAAGGAGTAGGTCCAGTGTTTGGTAAGTGATTCAGGGTACTTTTTTACACAGTTTATGTTCGATTTCAGTGTATGGCCTTTAGTTTGGCAAGTGATATGGAGGCAGCAGTAAGGGGGGGGGGGCTCAGTTTGTCGTTCAAGAACACATTATTACATAGCCTAACTTTGATTTCTATGTGTGACTGTTAGTTTGGCAAGAGCTATGAAGGCAGTAGTAAAAGTGAGATGGGGCTCAGTTTATTGTTCAAGGACACATATTTTACACAGTTTAACTTTGATTTATATGTGTGGCTGTTAGTTTGGCAAGTGATACAGAGGCAGCAGTAAAGGGGGTTAGTTTGTTGTTCAGGGACACTTTTTGATACAGTTTGACTTTGATTTTCTGGTAATTACTTGTTTCATTAGGTATGTGTTAATTGGATGTAAATAGTACAACTTTTTGGTGTATTGTAACTAATTGATATTACAAATGGTAATAGTGTTGCAGTGTGGGGATTTTACATATGTTAATAATTCTGTTATAACATGTATATTTTTGTCCACATTTGTAATACAATGTTAATAGTGTGTTAAGTATAATGTAATTGTGTTGTAATTACTTCATGTTAGTTAATAGCCATCAGATATGGGAACTATCTGATGGTTTTTATGATGGGAAAAAGTCTTCATGAGAGTGTCTGTTAATTTTTCATGAGTGGTGAAGCCATGAGCAAGGTAACAATTGAACAATGTCCTTAATTGAAGATAAAAATTATATATTTTCAGCACATGGCATATTTGATTTATACAACAGGGGCTGGCTTTTCAGAGGGTTTGGGGACTAAGTACCATGCTGCAGCCATTGTTGCAGAGCAAATATCTCTGCACTGGTGGTACCTTCATTTTTCCGCATGGGCAGCTGCGCAGCTTTCAAAATTCTGACTAGCCTGAGTCAGCCTGGAGTTTGTATCCTAATGGCATTCTGTGTGAAACACACATTAGTCAGCCAGTTGGGATAAGTAGGGACCCTACCTGGCCATGGTAGGGTCACTGTGGGGATCGGCAGCACCCTCAGAGACCTCTCCCATTTTGAGGGGATTCTTACACCATGTACTGCCAGGCATAGCATTTTGGTGCAGCTGTGCCACAAAAAGTCTGCAAGCTGCCATGAATCATGGAACCAGTCGCAAACAGCTCAATGATGCAAAATACTGTGCATGCGGAAAAACTTCATGGACCTGCAAGACTGTTTCGCAAATGCACCAAAAAGCTTTTTTTTTTTAATCTGTCTCCAGGTGTTTAGGTGGTTTGTGATACAAATGGTGGTACAAGAGTTAAAAAGTAAAATATGGAAACTACATATACTGCTGTGTATTCAATCAAAAATAAATGTCATTGCATATTTTAATTATTTTTATTGAAATTGTTTTACCAGGAAAGGCCTGCTGAGACATAATAACTTGTTTTCATAGGTGTGTCATTAGAAAATAAATAAAGTTGGTCACTGCGCATACTCAAAAATTTATCTTCACGTGTGAGAATAAATTTTTGAGCATGCTCAGTGTGTATCCCAAAATAACATGTTTATCTTGACTATATATCCAATGTATTAGTACCACAACTGCAGTGACAGGAAGTGAATTTCATCATATTGATCCTGTACAATGAGACATACCAGCAGCCTAGGTATTAAATTTAATTTAGTGTTTTGCCATGTAGTACTAGTCCATGACAGATGCCTGCAACTAAAATCACAGAGATCCATGGTATACTACTGTTTATATCAAGCCTGAAATCTCTTTTACAGGCCCATATGTTATTTTATATATAATGGTGTGTGTTTCTTTGGTACAATGGCAGCCCTTGGAGAAATTTGGAAGATAAAGATGAAAAAAAGAGTACTGTCCAATGAGGAGTCCTGCAAACAGGTCAAGACAAAAAACAGCTCATTAGCAACAGAGTGGGAGGTAAGATGGGTTGGCTCCACTGTAACCAATGGACAGAAAGGAAAAGGCATCAATCCAAGTGGTTGAGCAACACAGAGACAGAGGTAAGCTGCATGCTAAATCTACTGTCACTGAATGGGGCACATCCAAAAGGCTCGATGAAAAAAATCAAAAAAATGGTCCATTCATAAGTGAAGTCTAATTAGTTGTTGCATGCCATTTATTTGAAGCAAGGTGCAAAACTTGGAGGTGGCAGTATTGCACATATTCTCAGGTAGTACCCAGTGGGCTCTCCAATGCATTTCATGCTGTTCTAGCATTTACTGCACTTGATTGGATTTTCCTTGTGAGGGGTCACACTTTAATTTTTTATTTTTTTTTTTAGATTTTTTTTGTTTGTATGTGAATTTAGTGCTCATTAGAGGTGCTGGATTGACAGCACTGGAAGCTGAAGTCCTCTTTTTATTCACAAGACAGGTACAGCACAGGGGATCACAGTGCAAGCTTCCCCACTTTGCCTCACCAATGTGACTCAACCCCAACATGGGCATGTTTTCTGAACAGCTGTCATAGACAGCGTGCTATGTAATGGCACCACTGCTTTGTGGCGGGCTCTGTGGTGCCAGCAACCGCTGTCTATGACATGTTCCAACAATACCACCACTGAAAGAAATTAGCTGCTGCAATCAGGGAGTGCCATGGGCGTGTCCCTGATTGCAGCAGCGCCACTGCTTGCCTGCCTGGTGTCCCCGGCAAGTAACATGGTGGCGGCTTCCCTGTCAGCTTCTCACAGTCCCCACAGAAGCTGAGGGACAGCTGCCACCTTTCACAGTCCCTTTGAAAGCTGACCGGGGTGCCCAACCCCCCTGTCAGCATGCCCCCTCCTAATTTAATTTGCTGATGGGGTGCCCAATCCCTCTCTGCATAATGTACCCCCCATTTCTTGTGTGCCAGCAGGGGTGCCCAATCCTCCTCAGCTCATGTGACCACCCCCAACTCTATGTGTGCCAGTGGGGGTGCCCAATCCCCATCGGCTACAGACCCATCTCCCATCAAACACACAGGTGGCAGCTGGAGCCCACCCCAGAGTGCCAAATGTCCCTGAAAAAAAAACAGTCCCGCAATGTTTTCGTTTGTTTGTTTTAACCCTGTAAAACAGAAAACAGTCCCTCGTTGAGTCCGTGGCCCCTCCCCCAACTGCACCCACCCTCTGTGCAACCTGACTCCCCACACTCTCCCTCACCCCATACTTACCTCCGGAGCTCAACACGATGATCTTCTGTGGACCGGGAACACATCTACACTCTTCAAAGCCGACCGCGAACTGAAGAAATGGCAGTAAGCTGTATAATGGCATAAATAGATTTTTTTCCAACTTTGGTGCATATCTCGGGCATGTTTGGAAATTTTGGCAACAAATTTTCAACGTATGGTTATTGGGACCCCTCCTCATGAATTCAGTCACTGCCATGGCGTTATTCGGTCCCGAAAAGTGATTTTGCGGTCACTGCACACGGAATCACCTTTTGGGACTGAGTAATGAAATGACAGTGCTGCTGTTCATGAGGTGGCCTCTCAAAAAGCCTATGTTGCAAATTTGGTGAAAAAATTACAAAAAATGACAATGTTATGAGCGTGTGTTGCGCAGTTTCCATGCGCACTCGTAACTTTGCCAATTTGTAATATTTTTACTCCAGATTTTCAACATTGGCATTTTTTCACACCTAGTGTAGCTGTCATTTTTCACATCCTGGCCAAAATGTGTTTTCGCACTACCAGCGTAGAATAGAGTGGTCGCGGTGGGAAATCAATGTTCGGAACAGATTACGAAAATCACAGCAACACTGTTCATAAGTAGAGGTCCTAAAATGCCTATGTTGAAAATTTGGTGACAAAAGTCCATAAAATGACTATGTTACAAGCATACATTGTGCAGTTTCCACACGCACACTCATAACATCGACAATTTGTAATGTTTTCACTCAACATTTTCAACATTGTCAATTTTGCATACATCCTTATGAACAGTAGAGCTGTCATTTTTCAGATCCTGCCCAAAATGTGTTTTTGCACAAGTGTCGCACTGTGGGAAATCAATGATCAGGACAGATGAAGAAAATCATAGTGACAGTGTTCATGAGCAGAAGTCCCAAAATGCCTATGTTGAAAATCTGGTGAAATAATTCTGCTAAATGACTGTGTTACGAGTGTGCATTATGCAGTTTCTACGTATGCTCGTAAATTCAAGCATTTTTAATATTTTCACTCAAGATTTTCAACACTGCCATCTCTTCACACCTACCTATGAATGGTACAGCTGTCATTTTTCACATCCTGCCCAAATGGTGCTTTCTCACGTCTGGCACACAATGGCACAGTCATTGTGAGAAATCAACGTTCGGGACAGATTAACAAAATCACAGTGCCACTATTCATGAGCAGAGGTCCCAAACACTTTCATGAGGTGGGGGTCACAAAAATGCCATGTTGCAAATTTGTAGTGCAAATATCAACAAATGGCTGGTGCATTAGGGTTTCTAATCATAATGTCCCACCCTGTACAGACTGACAGGCATCAGGGATGTGTCATGCTCACGCCATACCATCCCCCCCCATCCTCAAGCCACCAACAGGCATCGAGGTGTGCCTTGGACTCTTTGGCCCCACAGTTCACCCCATTCTCCTATGCTGCACCCATTTCAGCGTATGTCCTTATGAAATAGGGTGACTGTAAAGCTGAACAGCCCAAGGCACACCTCAGCACTTGTCGGTGTCTGCAGCATAGGATGAGGTAAAATGCCATCAGCGTTGTGGCTGAATGTGGTGAGTGTAAGGCCCGAGGATCCCAAGGCACAAAACGATATTTGTCGCACTGCAGGGTAGGGTGATCTGAAATGCCATGAACATTATGGTCGATGCCCAAAGGCACACCTCAGTGCCTGTCAGTCTCTGTAGGGTGATGTGGGGTTTGACGTCACTTTCATATTTCACTGATATTCCTATTATGCATCTGTTCAACTCCTGCGCTACTGATGCCAATGTCAGCAAGACAACATTCAGCATTGACAAATGCTTGTTTTCTTTCATGGTGTTGTGGATATGTTAACATATCTGTATCTTAAGCCCCTGGCAAGAGTGCATAACACTTGTATGAGCAAGACATTCAATAGAATTTGCTGTAATGAGTAATCAAAACAGAAATAAAATATGATGAAAGATACTGAGTGGGTCAAAATAACTTTAAAGCCGTGCCAGGAAACATTAATTTAAATTAAAGGGACACTGTCAGACCCCTTAGGCCTCAAAGTGTGTCTAGTTTAAAAAAGACATGTTATGATTGCTCACATTCTGTGCAGATTGTTGATGTAGCTGGTAGTTTGAATCTGATTCCTTATTTCTTTTTAAAAGTAAAAAGCAGACTGCTATTACTGCTATTATTGCTATTATTATAATACATACTGATATTACCACACAAAAAATGTGTTTGTTTACATTTTTTGATCAACTACCATTGCATCTTTTCTGGACTTGGGAACACCCTAACCCAATCTATCCACTTGTGATGCTATGGGAGGAGAGGAGACTACTGTATTATGAGTGGCTGCACTGTTTGGGGTTGTTCCTACTGTTCAGGATGTATGCAGTAAGAGTAGATCAAGGATTTTGGATAAAACAAAGCTGGGTATAATTGCACCATTCCTATGCATTTCAGTTCTACTAAGAAAGGAAGCAAACACAACAACCAACAACTTCTGTGAGTTTTAGAGAAGGTAAGCAATCATAAAATGTGGCTTTTCAACTAGAAGCAGTATAATGCAAAAAAGGTTGTCAGTATCCCTTTAATGGTTTTGGCACTGGCATATTGCAGCTGCTATAAGGAAACTTGAAAACAAACACATAAAACATCAGGAAATGTCTCAGAAGTAAGCGGACTTTGGGTGGTGGTGGAATACTAAGTTCAAGTCATGAAGCTGTTATGTTTGATTTGTGTTTTGTCAATTATTCGTTTCCTGGGAGTGTCAGGATAACAGAACAAAAGCACCAAGCAATATATTTATTGTATTTATTGGCCAATGCTTTGGGAACATTGAGTGAATGAACTGAATAACCAATGGGTGACCAAGACAAACAATATATGACAGCAAATTACTCAAACTGGGAGGGCAGGGTAGGGCAGCCCAGGTCAAGAGCTGTGCACATTATATCAAGTCACAGAGAATGTGACAGAAGCAAAGTGTGCTTCAGCATGTCCAGCACCACGGACCATAATGAGTTGCCACTGGAAGGAATTAGTCCTGCTCACCCTTGGAGGGACCTAGCCACATCTCTATTCTGTAGGACAACATGCAACCTGAAGCCACCAGATGTACTGAACCTTTGGTGACTACCCTTGACTAACTACAGGCACGTCTACATACAATGTAACTGGAGTGGTGCCATCTGAATCGGTTTCCTCCACTCTGTTCACACCACCCCCTCGTCTCTTTACATGCTGCGGCAGTGTTCCTAGTGGTCTTCTCATGTTTTGGATGATTTCCGGCAGATGGGTTTGTGAATAGCAGTGGCACCAGTGCAGGCGAAGCAGTGTTTTTACATGCTTGTAAAACACGCCTGCACCGGTGCACACTGGTTCACATTCCCAACAAACCAGGGAATGCTCTGTGCTGCAACAGAGCATAACGGAGCAGCTTGCAATGCTCTAGCAGCTCTTTACACTGCCGAATCTGCGCTGGTGCAGATTTGGTAGTGTAAAAGCCCCTTATGATCTCACAGAAGGGGCTAAACAATACCTCTCACCAAAAAGCAAGGCCCCCTGCTAGGTCATTCCAACCCCCACCAGCAAACAGCAGCTCTACTACATGTGACTCATCTTCAACAATTTAAAACAGACTTAAGGGAATTGCTTGTAAACATAATTTCTTCTATTCATACAAATGCTACATTGGCAGAACATTTTGTCACCATAATATCTCATCCATTTAGGTTTCAAATTCCTTACACTTGTAATAAAGAAAGAGTTGTATCGGGGCTCATAGACCATTACTGTGGGGTCAGGATACTGAGGCACTCAGTTTAAAGGGAAAATTGATACAGACAGAAGTGGAAAACCTCCAAAAAATGACACTGCAATTATGTGCTGATCAAGAATATAATAAGCTCTGAGGAAAGTGGTTACCTGATGAAATACCAGCCAGCTGGCATGTGAGTCAGTCTGCATGTCAACAGTTTCATTGAGGTGTGACAGATGTATGTATTACTAGCATACATACTAACATACTAAAATGCCTGCAGAATAGGCCTAACGGTCTTTCGTGTCTGCTCATTTGGTCAGCCCCCACCCTGGAAGCTGACCTTGCTGCCCCCCTCGTCTTCTTTGGCTTCTCCCTTCCCAGTTCCAGATATTCTCGCTGCACTGGATTTTGCTTCCCGAACCCTTTCCCTGTACCTGTCCCACCCCCTCTTGAACTCCTCCACTGTCTCTGCCTCCACCAGCCCCTGGGCAGCGCATTCCATGGCTCCACCACCATCTCAGTGAAGTAGCACCTCCTCCTTTCTCCCCGAGATCTTCCCCTTCAGCTTCCACCCATGCCCTCTAGTTGCTCCCTCCTCCTTCATTCGAAGCACCCTGACTGCTCCTCCCCTGTTTACCCCCTTCATGTACCTGAATACCTCTATCATGTCCCCCCGGTCCCTTCTCTCCTCCAACGTGTACATATTTAGTTCTTTAAGCCTCTCCCCATAGGTCCTGTCCCCCAAGCCCAAAATCATTTTGGTTGCCCTCCTCTGGACCCTTTCCAGGAGTTTAATGTCCCTCTTTAAGTGTGGCCTCCAAAACTGCATGCAGTACTCGAGGTGTGGCCTCATCAAGCAGTTATACAGAGGGAGTATCATTTCCCTCCTTCTGGAGGTGATCCCCCTAGTGATGCATCCCAGCATCCTGTTGGCCTTGGCTGCTGCCCTCTTACAAGTCTCCGGTTGTTCATCTTGACATCCACCACCACCCCCAGGTCCCTCTCAGCCATCAAGACTTGTAGCATCCCCCACCAGGGTGCACTTGGCCTGGGTTTCTGGCTGGTGCAGTATCTTGCATTTCCTGCATTGAACCTCAGCTTCCACTTTCTAGACCATCTTTCCAGAGCCTCCAGGTCCCCTGTAGGGCCACCTCCCCCCCTTCCCATCCAACACCGCCCAGTTTTGAGTCATCCGCAGAGACTCATCTCACCTGATACCTGTCCTATGTCAGAGACATAGGCGTTGAACAGGAGGGGCCCAAGGACTGATCCCTGTGGGATCCCACTAATGACCCTCCTTGGGGATGAGACTATCCCGCCAACTACGACCCTCTGGGTCCAGTCCTGGAGCCAGTTGCCTATCCATCTGATCATCTGGTCTCCTACCCCCATTTCTCCCAGCTTATCCAACAGGCCCTCATGAAGAACAGAGTCAAATGCCTTGCTGAAGTCTAGAAAGAGGACGTCCACTGGTCTACCCAGGTCCAAGGCACTCGTCACCCAGTCATAGAACTCCAAAAGGTTTGTCTGACATGATTTCCCTGGGACAAATCCATGCTGTCTATCGTCCAGGCACCCTGACTTTTTCAGGTCCCCCCCGGCCTCTCCTTGGCAAAGCTCTCCATCACCTTGCCCACCACCGATGTCAGGCTGACAGGCCTGTAGTTCCCTGCCTCCTCCCTTGATTCCCCTTGTGGATAGGCACTATATGCGCCATCTTCCAGTCCTGGGGCACCCCCCCGTCCTCAGAGAGATGGTGAAAAGCTCTGCCAGGGGTTTCGCCAGGACATCCACAAGTTCCTTCAGCACTTTGGGATGTAATTTATCCAACCCCTGTGCTTTCTCCATCTTGAGGGACCTGAGGGCTTCCCTCACTCTTTCTGCTGTGATTCCCACCTTCACTACCTCTTCTCCCTGCTTAGCCTTCCCCCCTATTTACAACACAAATCTTGTTTTCCATCCTCTGTTTAATTTTGACACTTTTTTGGATGTTGTGACACCTTACTATTTAATAAGCCTCCCAATTACATCTCTGTGACATCAGTGGCACTGGATGAAGTGACTCGTGATCTGCTTACATCATACACATTTCTTCATGATGACATAATGTGCATGGCACCTGACATGAATCACTCTACCCCCTGTTAAGTGCAACAGCAGAGAGCCACACTGAGTTTGTGGCATTTCAAAGCCTTCATATGGGAGTCTCTGCCTTACAGTGCTGCAACACAGAAAACTGCAGATAATCCAAAGGGAAATTCCAAAAGTTAAGTGGATTGGTTACCCTGGGTAGAAGCTGAATTTGACTGAATCAAACCAAGTGTGAACTGAAGTGGATTACAAGAGAATCAGATGAACTGTATGGGACTCTGAGAATATTACTTTCTCTATGACAGGCTCTTGGGAAGGCTATGTTCATCTCCCATGTAATCCTGGCCTCCCTAGGAGCCTGTTATTTCCTCTGTAATTGGGGAGGTTAGGATTATATGGGAGATGAACTTAGCTGTTCTTAATAATCTTCTCTTCTAAAAGAAACAGGCTATAGTGCATTTGTTTCAGATACTTTTCTCAATAAAATATATATATATATATTATCTGAGATTAGTAGATTAGAGCGTAAATGTTTTATATTTACTTTTCGAAGTAATGGAAGAAAGGATTCAAAATCAAGTGACTAGGAAAAGAAACGCTGAGTACTAGAGGGACCATAAAAATTCTAACCAATATATTGGAACACCATAATGACCATTTACTGTACAGTAGGTGTGCCCTCTGCTATCTTCACTAAAAAAATACCACCAATAGCTTAATCTGGTTCAATATCAGTCTCCTTCTGTATCCCCCTTCCCTGCCCCACCACCATCACCAAGGACTAAGCGGAAAACAGGCAGAAATGACTATTTCTCCTTTCCTGGTCAACAAAAACTAATTACAAAATCACACATGCCCTCACAATGCAAAGCATCATGGGCTGCATATGCAAATCACCACAGAATGTTATGCTGGTCCAACTTTAAGCAAAATTGCATGGTGCCAAAAGGCCTCTCACACAGTTTGCATAAGGTGCTAACAGAAGACATAGACACGTGTTTCGTCCTACCAGGACTCATCAGCATGCCTTGTCTGCTTGACACCCCACTGGACTGGACCAGCTACCCTAAGACACTGTGTCTTGGATCGTTGTGGTGAACCCATTAAAATAAAAACTATTTAAAAGACAAAGAACCTCTGTGTGCAAACACTGAGGCAAGGGTTACCCCAAAGGGCATTTGGCTGGGAAGCCAAGTTTCAAGAAAATACAAAATCACACATGCCCTCACAATGCAAAGCATCATGGGCTGCATATGCAAATCACCACAGAATGTTATGCTGGTCCAACTTTAAGCAAAATTGCATGGTGCCAAAAGGCCTCTCACACAGTTTGCATAGGGTGCTAACAGAAGACATAGACACGTGTTTCGTCCTACCAGGACTCATCAGTATGCCTCGTCTGCTTGACACCCCAGTGGACTGGACCAGCTACCCTAAGACACTGTGTCTTGGATACGTTGTGGTGAACCCATTAAAATAAAAAACTATTTAAAAGACAAAGAACCTCTGTGTGCAAACACTGAGGCAAGGGTCACCCCAAAGGGCATATCTCAGCTATAGTGACACATGATGTTTTGATCTATGAGGGCCTTCTCTAATTCTGTTCTGAAACCTGTCAAGCAGCTGTGTAATGGAACTCGGGTTTTACATTTTAACACAGGGTGGCCCAGGTGTCACACAAGCTGCACTTTCTTTCTTGATGCTGTGACAGTTTCTGAGGTCTAGACCCATCCCTTGTGATGGCATTCTAGGGTTTTTATCAGTAGCCGGGTTCTACACCTGCTCCACCTACATTTCTGAGCAGTTTCCTTGCATCGCTGTATGATGGTCTGCGTGCCATGTTGCAATGCCATCCACCTGCTGATAGAGGTGGCACTGGCAGCATGATACTGAATACCACTGACACTTGAACAATGGCTGCATTATTTTCTTCACTCTCTGGCTAATGGCAATCCTCTGGTTCTGGGTAACCTCTTCAGGCATGGGCCTTCTGAGCAACTGAGCACTGGTCCCAGCCAACTCCTTCTAGTCCTCAGCCACGAGAGTGGTAGACTTTCCATCAACAGCTACCCAGGGCATGTACTCTGTGATTGATTTCAGTTATGTCTCCATGATCTTGGGTTAGGGATCATGGCTTCTTTCTCCGTGCTGAGCTCCTTCCCTGATTCCACGAGGCTCTCACCTGCCAATACCCATGAAGGAGCTCTAGCTGCCCTGGTTCCCACTGCTACTGTATATATTTAACCTCTCCTAAGGAGTGCCAAAAATAGGCTAATTTCTCTCTTTTCTTCTCCTAATTTATGAATCTTTTGCTGCTTCAGAAATGTTAATGTCTTATTTTCCTCTCTATCTCTGAGTTACTCAGCCTGTAGTCTCTCTCTCTCTCTCTCTCTCATTTCTCAGTGCCACTTACCAATGCAGGCTATATGAAAAGAACCTCTTAAGTGTTAAAATTGTGTTGCTTATTTTCTAGTCTGTCCACTTTCTTGTCTATTTGTCTATGATTAGATGCTCCTTTCTTTTCCAAATGCACAATTCCCATTAAACCTAACACAACGGTTGCCCTAACTGCCTTATTCTGTCAAAAAAAAAAAAAAAGATTACTTACTTGATGAAATTGTCTTAACTGTGAGTTAAGGCAAGGTTTAAGGACAAACAAAATCTTGAATACAAATATGCAAATGATAATATGCAAATAGCGAGCTAGAGATACAGGCAAGATTCAGGGAGCTCGCCAGGGTCTGTCATGACATAGGATGCACAGTTTCCTTCTCAGAAATCCTGCCAGTGCCAAGGGCTAGTGGGGAACACAAAAGGAAAATTAGGGAGATAAACCAGTGGCTCAGGGAGTCGTGTGAGGCCAGAGGGTATGGGTTGATGGGGGATTGGGGGGAGACCTGGGAGGATAAGGAGCTGTATGCTAGAGATAGACTACATCTCAATTTGGAGGGAGGAATCCTTAAGTTGAAAATAGAGGGTTCATTGGTAAAAGTGGGGTTTAAACTTGTGAAGGGGGGTGGGATGGGAGAAAAGGCTGTCAAGGGGGTGCCGATAAAGGAGGAACTCTGCCTCCACCCCCCTGGGGACCAGGAGGATTGCAGGAAAAGACCAACTGGCAAAGTGCAGACCAGGGGAAAACAGAATCCCCATGGGAACATGAGCAGGGGTAATGGAACTATAGGGAAAGGGTGGAAGGTCGTCCTGCTAAATGCCAGGAGCTTGGGCAACAAATGCCTGAGCTCCAGGCGATGCTAACTGAGGAGCAGTGGATGTGGCAGCGGTCACTGAGACTTGGGCCACTGCAAGACATGACTGGGACCTGAACCTGGAGGTTACACTATGTTCAGGAAGGACAGGGGAGGGAAGGGGAGGGTAGCAATGATAGTCAAAACTGCATTGGCATAGGGGGAGTAGGGGAGGCGGAGGGAACCGTGGAGGCGATTTAGGTCTGCCTTGATAACAAGGGGGGCAAGAGAGTAAAATAGGAGTGGTGTATAGACCCCCTGCCTGGCGGAGGAGCTGGAGGACAGTCTGGTGGCAGATGTTAGGAGACACTGCAAACTGGGCAGAGGAGCGGTGGTGGTGTTGGTGGACTTAAACATGCCAGGAACAGACTGGGAGACTATGACATCCTCTGTGACCAGGGAACAGAGGTTGTTGGATGTCTTTCAAGACGCATTCCTAACTCAGCAGGTGAGGGAACCGACCAGGGAGGCACGTGTACTGGATGTGGTCCTGGCAGATAGTGACCAGATTGGAGGCCTGGAGGTAAGGGACCCATTGGCGGGGAGTGACCATGCCACGGTCTGGTTCTGCCTGGACCTAGGAGGGTGAAGGCTGCACAAGGCGGAAGTCCCCGCTACAGGGGGCGGATTTTTAAGAAATGGAAGGATCCTAGGAGCATTTGGATGGGATTGGGTCAGACATGGGCGCTGATAGTAGGTGGAAATCATCAGGAGAGGGGTGCAGGATGCTACTAGCACCTGTGCAAGAGTAAGACAATACTGTGGGCCCAAAACCCTGTTGGTGGACCAGGGAGGTCCAGGAGGTGGTGTGGGAAAGAAAGCAGCCTATAAGCAATTCAAGTGCTCAAGGAGTGAAAGAGATCGAGGGGAGTGACGAGCTGATGGCTAGAAGGCCACTAGAGTGGTGAGGGCGGCTAAGGCAAGGAAGGAGCAGAACCTGGCCAGGAAATTAGGAGAGGAACAAGGGTTCTTTAGATACATTGGGGAAAGACGAAGGGTGAAGGGCAGATTAGCAGGATTAAATCAGGGAGAGATGGGCACAAAACCCGGGGGAGCAGGCTGAGGTACTAAATGAGTACTTCACCTCAGTTTTCACCAGGGAAAATGGGGGTGCTGCATCATCCATGGGAGGAGACAGAGATACTGAGGAGGGGGGGACCCTTACCGATCGGCAGGTCTGGGGAGAGGGGGAGGCATCACTGGCAGGTGGAGGGAGGGCTAAGCAGGGAGAAGAGGTACCGGAAGTGGAAATCACAGCAGAGAGAGTGAGGGAAGCCCTCAGCTCCCTTAAGATGGAGAAAGCACCGGGGCCAGATAAATTACATCACAGAGTGCTGAAGGAACTTGCAGATATCCTGGCGAAACCCCTGGCAGAGCTTTTCACCATGTCTCTGAGGACAGGGTGGGTGCCCCAAGACTGGAAGGTGGCGCATATAGTGCCTATCCACAAGGGGGGATCAAGGGAGGTGGCAGGGAACTACAGGCCTGTCAGCCTGACATCGGTGGTGGGCAAGGTGATGGAGGGCATTGTCAAGGAGAGGCTAGGGGGGACCTGGATAAGTCAGGGTGTCTGGACGATAGACAGCATGGATTCATCCTGGGGAAATCGTATTAGACAAATCTGGTGGAGTTCTATGACTGGGTGACAAGTGCCTTGGACCTGGGTAGACCAGTGGATGTCCTCTTTCTAGACTTCAGCAAGGCATTTGACTCTGTTCCTCACGTGGGCCTGTTGGATAAGCTGGGAGAAATGGGGGTGGGGAACCAGATGATCAGATGGATAGGCAATTGACTCCAAGACCGGACCCAGAGGGTCGTAGTTGGTGGGATAGTCTCATTCCCAAGGAGGGTCATTAGTGGGGTCCCACAGGGATCAGTCCTTGGGCCCCTTCTGTTCAACACCTACGTATCTGACATAAGGACAGAAATCAGGAGTGAGATGAGTCTCTTTGCAGATGACTCGAAACTGGGGGCGGTGGTGGATGGGGAGGAGGGGAGGGTGGCCCTACAGGGGGACCTGGAGGCTCTGGAAAGATGGTCTAGAAAGTGGAAGCTGAGGTTCAATGCAGGGAAATGCAAGGTACTCCACCTGGGGGCCAGAAACCCAGGCCAAGTGTACGCCCTGGGGGGAAATGCTACAAGTCTTGATGGCTGAGAGGGACCTGGGGGTGGTGGTGGATGTCAAGATGAACAACTCTGAGACTTGTAGGAGGGCAGCAGCCAAGGCCAACAGGATTCTGGGATGCATCGCTAGGGGGATCACCTCCAGAAGGAGGGAAGTGATAGTCTCTCTGTATAACTGCTTGGTGAGGCCGCACCTTGGTACTGCGTGCAGTTTTGGAAGCCACACTTAAAGAGGACATTAACCTCCTGGAGAGGGGTCAGAGGAGACAACAAAATGATTTGGGGCTTGGGGACAGGACCTATGAGGAGAGGCTTGAAGAGCTAAATATATACACATTGGAAGAGAGAAGGGACTGGGGTACATGATAGAGGTCTTCAGGTACATGAAGAGGTAAATAGGGAGGAACAGTCAGGGTGCTTGAAGGAAGGAGGAAGGGCCACTAGAGGCATGGGTGGAAGCTGGAGGGAAGATTCAGGGGAGAAAGGAGGAGGTGCTACTTCACTGAGAGGGTGGTGGAGCCATGGAATGCACTGCCTAGGGGGCTGGTGGAGGCAGAGACAGTGGAGGGTTCAAGAGGGGTGGGACAGGTACAGGGAAGGGTTCTGGAAGCAAAATCCAATGCAGCAAGAATATCCGGAACTGGGAAGGGAGAAGCCAGAGAAGGCTAGGGGGACAGCAAGGTCAGCACCCAGGGTGGGGGCTGACCAAACGAGCAGACACGAAAGACCGTTAGGCCTATTCTGCTGGCATTTTAGTATGTTAGTATGAAAAAGAATAAGCCAGCAGATAGTCTGTTTAGGATAAATATTTAGCTCAAGAAAAAAGGCAATGGCCGGCCAGTCAGCTCAGTGGTAGAGCTACCCCTCACAATGATGGCAACCTGAGTTTGTGCCCCAAACCTGGGTAGTCGGAGGGTCAATGGAGGAGGAGGATTGAGCTTCTGATGGACAGCTCTCCTCCTTCATTGAGAGAAGGATTTGGGACCTGGCAACAGTCCACCCCTAGTGATGGCTGGGGATTGGTACACTTGGGATTGATGCAGATATGGGAATTGGTGAAGCAGTGGATGTCAGCTGGTTGGGTACGGGAACATGCTTGGCGCTGCCCAGATGTCATTGCATGTCATCTTCACAAGGCATACCATAAAAAATGGAAAGTTACTGCCCAGCCACAGTGAGATGATGCACTGCCAGCCCCCCACCCCCATATCCACTCTAAATACAGCATGCCTTCTACTGTACCTGCCAGAGCTTCACCCTGCAGGGTCAACAGGATCACGTAGGGAAGTCACCGAGGTGCAGAAGGCAACCGCATCCACAGGGTGCAAGTCAGGAGGGCATGATCCGGCTATGTTGTGGGTGGCCTACGGTGCCAGGATGCCAGACTGGAGGATTTCAGGAGGATGGGAGGAGGCACTGCAGAGGCTAAGGGAAGTTCTGCTTGGGGGTAGAACGGAGCATAAATAGAAATGAAAAAAAAGAAAAATGGCAAGATAAAATAGTTTTCCTGGTTTATTAGAGAATGCTGATAAAACCACAGTCTATTTTTGCATAAACTATACAGTATACATTGCTCAAAACTGCAGCAAATATTAAATAACTTTCTGAGCTGCTAAAGGAGTTTTTTTATAGCAGGAAATAATGCCATCTAGTGGTTCTTCAGCTAGGTTCTTTTAGTAAAGATGTTTTAATGGGTTGAATTGCTTATTACTGCTGCCTAGCACAGAATTCTTCTGAGCTTCACAAACTGACTTTTACATGTTAGTAGATAATTCCCAGTGTTATTCTGAGATGCTGTTAGTGATGAGAAACTAGTCTCAGTGTTCTGTGGTACAGGCACATTTCCTTGCTTTTACTGGATACAAACCTTTGCAACATACAGTCATTTTGCTTGTGATGTCAGATCAATTGGTGTAACATTTAGAGGGAACTAACAAAAAAAGTTAGATTGCTGCACAGGAGTACAGTTTGCTGGGGGGGGGGGATTGCTGGGGGATGCAGACTCACCTGAAAATGTATAGCTTTTGTTAACAGTGAGACCTTCTTGTTTGTTTAGATTAGCGACACACATGCCCCTCTTCTCCCAGGAAAAACAAAAGTTGGCTCATATGGGATGCCGTACCATTGTCTGTTCTACAAATTAAGTAAAACCCCATTTTGAATATTTTTAAAAGAAAAAGAAAGTGGAGTTAGAAAGCATGATTTAGCCATAAAGCGTTCTTTCATTTCTTTTGCCCTGCTACTCTTTTTCTCCCCCTTTCCTGCATCTTTCCTTGTTCCCTCATCCATCCCTCTCCACTTTCCTTTCTCCCTTTTCCCTCTCTCTGTTTACTTTTTGCATTTGTCTGGCATATATATATATATGTAACCCCCTTGCAAATGGGGGTTCCAAGAAATGCCTGCTTGGGCTTACCTTAGCCCATTGGTTCTGTCCTTCTCCTGCTGTCTCTCGGGCTTCTCCCGACTTGGTCCCTAATTTTTCTGTCTTCCCAGGTGCTGCTTTGCCCTCGTGAGTGCCCCAGCCTAAAGCCCGAATGAAAATATAGCTCCTCAGGGCTTAAAATGTTGACTGCGATCTCCCGCTGCAAAAGTGCTGCCTCCAGAGCAGCGGGAGTCGCGTTGGTGCGCTAAGCACCTTTGATGTGGAGCTGCTTGTTTTGCAGTCACCTAGAGGACTGTGCCATGGGTCTCGGGATCCCTTCCATCTATTTGGGACCCAGTGACCACGGATAGCCTGCTGGGGGACCGCTCAGATGGGAATTAAAGGAGTTCTGACCGGGGCTCATTTGAGTATGTCTGTGCAGGGCCCCAGTCATCTGAATAATGCATAACAGTGTGTCTGGCTGCCTCCAGGGTAGCTATGTTCAGCTCCAGCCGAAAAGTAAAGAATTAAAATGTTTTAAATAATGGAACTGTTGCTGCTTGTTGGGACTATACTGTGCATATGGGGAAAAGTGTTTAAAGTTAAAATTAATACTGTTTCCTTGACAATTCCAGTATTGTGGGACTCTGTGTCAGCCTGTCAGCTGCTGCAAGGGGAGCTTGCATAAGTGCAGAGCAACAGAAAAAGTAAAGGAGCCACATTATCTGTGCAGCGACTACAAGTGCAGCCTTTAAGCTACAGAACTGTGGGGCATGTGGAGCAAATAATTACTTCTTTCTGGCTGCACCAGGACATTATTCAGGACTGTATCTAATCTGCTATAAGGGACAGTGGGTTAAGCAGCCTTTGACAGCAGTACAGCCAATTGGAATTACAGCAATAGAAAGCCAGAACTTGTGGGACATTCACTGCATCTTGTGGGTAAGCACCCAAGGGCTTATGGGGGCTTACATGGACATTATTTTAGGTGCAAATTCTATAACCCAATTGTGCCTCAAGTGTGCTGATTGACAGGTCCCTCAGCAACTTGGACACATGTCACCCCATCCCTGCTACCAATCAGGAGTCAAGCTAGGAGCTCTATAAAGAGACAATGTTGCCAGTTTGTCTGGAGATTCAGAGAGGCAGAGCTGAGAGAGAGAGAGAGAGAGAGAGAGAGCAGCAGAGCAGGCTCCTACCTGCTGGGAGCCCCCCATGGGGGAGGGGCTCAGGCTCCAGCCGTGCCATCAGGCCTGGCCCACTTAATTCAAGCCCTTTCAGTCTTCAGGGGGCATTTGTTATTTTCTTCAGTTAACAGTTAACTAGTTACAGTAATTGTGCTCTCTGCAGCAGCTAGTCTGGAGGTTGCCAGTACTGTCCTCCAGAGGCTAGCCTCCCTCCTACGTCGGGGAAAGATGTGGACCGAAGATCAGATGTCCAGCACCGGTGAGAGCGCTGACTAGACCAGACCAGACGACATCATGCAGCATTGAGACCGCTGACCGAGTACCTCAGCGGTGAGAGAGCTGAAGAAGTCTTCAGGATGCCTTCGAGTGCAGATGAGACTCATGGAGGACCTGAGTGAGTACCCTCATACCCCCCGGGGGGTGCAAGGGAGAAGCTAAGCAAGTAATTTTGGGGGACCCAAGCCCCATAAAGAAATGTGTTTTGTTAAGTCTAAAGTACTGAAGTTATCAGTCTGGGCTACCAACCCTATAAGAGACTGCCTAGTTAAATGGATGCATCTTGACTGTGGCTCAAATGGCTAAGTTGCAGGTGCAGCAAGAAGCCTGGTATAGTGAATCATGTAAATGTGTTGCAAGTTGTGTAGCTGTGGGTTAGAGTCCTGCCATCGTGGAACTGATTGCCAAGACGCGTTTGCCACTTCATGAGACAGGAGGCCCTAGAGCATATTATGTCTAAGATACCTTAAAGAGAATGTACCGGTGTTTTACCAGAATTTTGTCGGAGAGCGCTTGGGATAAGTGTACAATGTCTAGACGTGCTGGATAGGACTCCGCTTGTGGATAATGTTCTTGGTATATAGAATGTACTGGATGTGACTGCCTGAAACTAAAGTATGGGATGCTTGATGAAAGTGTCGTTGTCAACTGTAACCCCCAGGTGCTGCTATCCCAAGAGCTACTACCCCTGCCTGCGTAACTGCTAACAGGTTGAGGGGCCTAGGTTCTATGGCGGGTGCCTCCACCCAGAGGTCAGGGTTTACAGTAGTTAGACTAACTTGGTCACAGCCCTCTGGGACACTGAAACCCCCTTTTATTCCTGCTGGTGACCCACACTGTACACCATGAGTACCTTCACTATTCACACTGACTCTAGGGACCCCCTGCAAAACAAGATGATGCAATACAATAGCCACAGTACAATACTTTAACATAAACGAATACCTCAGTCAGTGTACCTTTGCTGAAACAAACAGATCTGATTTACTTAAGGGGCTGTAACAAGGACAAGGGGAAATCAGGTTAATTAGATTAGACACATTAACAATCACAGTACTGTGCACATACTCAGAGTCCCAATATATCACTTTACTGGGTACCCAGGATGGTCGGGGGTTAGCCAGGATCAGTGCAGCTGGTTGGGGTCCTGTGATGGAAAAACACTTGCACAATACCCAATTGTAATCCGGAGCTGGTTGGCTCAGTTCATGAAGAAAGAAGGAAAAGAAATCAGATGAAACACTTGCAATTAGATGGACAGATGGCAGGGCGCTACCCTGAGGGGTACTCACAAACTCAATGCCGAAAACTGGTGCAGAGGGGGTCATGGATAGCCAGATTCCCTCACACAGCAGGGAGATGAAATACTACTAGCCAGGCACACAGCTTTGATCAGCAACGGATTCAGTCCGCATGCATGTGTTTGGTTTTCCGTCTACACCACACAGGGCAAGAGAACCTGTTCAGCTGTCCTCCACAAACACTCCACACATTTACATGTAAAGGAAATTACTATACCAGGGAGCTGTTCTCAGATCCCGATCGCACTTACTGCTAACCCGGGAGTTCACACTGCAGCTTCACTTTCCTGACAGATCAAGCGCGATTAAGCAGTTTCTCCAGTCTTCTACAGGGTGAACCTGGTTCCCAATTGTTTGGCCTCTCTTCTTCGGTAGCTGCGGATTCAGTCGTCTGCTGATAATGGGGGCTGGGTGGCAGGGGACCTCTGTGGGTGGGTGGGAGGGAGGTTACCACTGGACCACCAGGGTTCACATCATTACATATGCCCATGATTGGGCAAGGGGGGCTTCCCACTGGATCACCAGGGACTCATACTACTACAACAGCTCATGATCAGGTGAAGGGGGGGGCATGGGACCACCAGGATTCTTATATATATACATCTGCCCTCGATCGTGCAATGGGGCGGGGGTTGGGCACATGCCTACCATGTCAGGGTGCATGTGGACGGTGTACCTGCTGGCCGAGTGGCCACCCACAGCTGGCAGCTGTTGTGTTGCACCATGCACTACAGTCACCTGCCTTTGGGTGGCCAGCATTTGAGCCTTTTTTTCCCAGCATAACTTTGTGCACCAGTGTGCGGTGCATATAGGGGTTGCACCAGCATATGCGCGCACATCCCAGGCTGAATATCGGGATGTGCTGCATATGCATGGGCACGCCCCCTGCATCTGTGCTGCATACATTACCAATGCACCCCGGTGCATCAGGGTTTCACCATGCAACCTGCCCCTTTGAATATTGCGACGGGGTGCATTGGGGGTTGCCTATGGCACAACCCTGTTGTGCCAGGTGCAACTCCTGTGAATATTCTGGCCCTTGTCTATAGCTACTTGATCTGTATTTAATTGTCTACTATGTCTATACTTGCTCTGTATTCTATTATCAATTATGTCAGAATTTTGTATTGCATTGTGCGCCTGCTTTGTTTGTACTGCACTCTCCCAGGTCATACCTGAAAATACTCACTGCTATGCCTAGTGCACTTATCCAGTAAACAAAAACTAAATAAAATAATAAATAAATAATCAGAAAGGGGTGACAACTAAGTAATATGCATATCACATCACACAGCAATATGTCTATTACTGAGAAACACACATAGACACACTGCACACACACACACACACACACACACACACACACACACACACACAGCAGCCCACCAGAAGCCCGAAAAAACAAAGGAACAACACATATACCCAAAAACACTCAGTACACAGCATGGCAGCTAAAGTGGTGCATGGTCTGCTACAGAAGACGTACAAAGAGAGAATAAAAGAGATTACTATGTATGCAGTCAAGGAAAAGAGGGAGGGTGGGAACATGATACGAACTTCTGCAAAGTACAGGATGATAGCCTCTGTCCCCAAAAATGGATGTACAAGAACAAGGGGGCAAACTTTCAAAATAGAAGATTGACATCTCAAGGTGAACGCGATGTAATTTTTCACCCAGAGGGTGGTCGAACCATGAGACACCATTACAAAGGAGGGCATTTTTCAAGCATCTTTAAGTCTTCCCTCATGTCCTCCACCCCCCCCCGGGGTGTCCACCCTACTGCATATTTTTGTATCATCAGCAAATAGGCACACCCTTCCCCTCAAACCCTCAGCAATATCACTGATGTAGATATTGATGAGAAGCAGGCCAAAAACTGACCCCTGTGGCACTCCACTCTTCACTCTCACTGTCCCGGAGTGCACCCAGTTTAGCACCACCCTATGAGTTCTTCCTGACAGCCAGACCTCCACCTAGCTTTTTATTTTCCCACCCAATCCCAGGCTTTCCATCTTGCTCACCAGCCTCCTATGGGGGACAGTGTCAAAGACCTTACCGAAGTCCAGATAGGCCACATCCACTGCCCCCCCCCCCAGTCATTCACCTGAGTCACCCAACCAAAGAACTGAATTAGGTTTGTCTGGCAAGGCTTCCCCTTCATGAAGCCATGCTGTCTGTTGTCCTGCAAGCCACTCTCTTCCAGGTAATCCACCACCCTCTCCTTGATTAATGCTTCCATTACCCTCCCCACCACTGACGTGAGGCTGACAGGCCGGTAGCTCCCCTTCATCTCCTTACTATCTCCCTTGTGTAAAGGCACTACGTCTGCCCTCTTCCAGTTCTCCAGCACTCACCCCATATCCAGGGACAAGTTGAAGAGCTTTGTCAAGGGTGCGGCCAGCTCCTCCTTCAATTTCCTGATCATCCTGGGGTGTAACTCATCAGGCTCCATTGCCTTGACAACCCTCAATCTATCTTGCTCTGCCCTAACCCTATGCACAGTGAATGGGCTCAGATCCACCCATTTGCCCTCCTTCCCATTTGACTTCAGCGCAGGTCCCCTGCCATCCTCCTCCTCCGTGAATACTGAGCTAAAGTACTTGTTTAATAACTCTGCTTTTTCACAGTCCCTTTCGAAGGACTTATTCCAAGGATAAAAATCCAGAGATTTGTTTGTCTACTAGTCTACCATGTTTCTTATTTTTGCTGCTGTTCTTGCATGCACCTCTCTTGTGTTTGCTTCTTTCGGAATGACCAGTATAAAAAATGTGAACAGAACTACTCACGCTGCTTTTGCAATAATACTGCTACTTTGGGGGGTGACAGTTTCATTAATATGAAGGTCAACTGGGCTATGGGAGTCACAAAGGGAATGGGAAACCTGACAGAACTGTGTGGGGGGAAAAAAATGAGATTGCTCAGCTGAATGGAGGCAACGTAAATGGCCTTCACTACTCTGAATGTCTTTGTGCCATTGTTTTGGAGTTCCGTGTACCTCAGCAAGTCCTCAGGGTTAATTTGCTAGAGCCCCAGTGACTCTGGTCAATTGAAGGAGTTTGGAAGACAGTTGTTCAAGGGGTTGTCTACCTGGGTCAGATCATAGCTGAGGCAAGTGAATGAGCACCGCAGCACGTGGACCCATGTCATGCAAATCTCTATATCAATGTATGCTTGTATGTCATTGCACCTTGTGGTATTGAAAGTTTAATGGGGTCAGCTGTGAAGAAAAGCAGAGGTCTGCTACATTCACCATTCTGGGATGGGTGGTGGGGGGTTAAGTGTGTGGGGGATGGGACAACACACAGGGAAGATTTATTTATTTATTTGTTCATTAGGTGGGTGCAGTGGTCCCAGAGACTGTTTTCAGGCATGATCTGAGCAACACAGATGGCAAAAAAATGAATTTTTGTTTACATTATTGGACTACACAGAGCACTAACTCACAATCTCTTTCCTTTTAATAAGGAACTATGTTTGCATTTGTGAGGTACTGCCATGAATGCCCATATGGCACTATCCTATGGAAATGTATATCTTGGATGGTGGGAAGAAAACTATATATGGAATTTCCTTGATCCATTTAGAAAGCACATTATGGAGTGCCACTGGTGTATTCATAATACACAATGTACTGTATATGGCAGGGAACTGAGTGCAAAATTGAAGAGTTTTTAGACTGGCCGAATTACAATAATTCGATTATCAGTGGAGAAAAACTGAAATTTATTTTCTTGCCATCAAATTGTTTCTTAAACAATGCAGTAATGGTTAGACCCTAAAGAATGTTATATAATTTATCATGGCAAGCAGATAATTTTCATTCAAGGAGTCTGGTCCATTCCATTCCTGCAGAACAGTTTCTCTGTATTTGGAGAAACTGCTTGGATGTTTATTAAGACCTTTGAAACTGAGTGACGGGTTTTCAAAGGGTGACACCTAACACCGTTGCCACAACTGCACCTGATTTTCTATTCTCGGGCGCACTTGCGACAGTTTCCTCACTTTACGGCAGCGTGTGCCAAATATTTGGTGCAAACCCCATAGATAGGGTCGCCTAAATGCCACAAGCTAGACCAGGGAAAAGCTTATCTAATTTGCGGCACTTAGCGCGTGGGATTCAAAACCCTGCTCTCTGGTCGGGAGAATGTCGCAAGCCTGGTGTGCCATGTGATCAGCGCACCAGGGGCTTGTGGGATTCTAAGGGCTTTGAAAATTCAGCTCTGAGTCTCAAACATTGGTACAAAGTTTTCTGGATAGACGCTACTTTGTTCCCATAATTGAAAAGGCTTACAAATCAGCTACAGCAAGAGACAGGTGGTCCTTCTCATACCAGGAAAACTGAAATAAATCTGACTCACTGGTGGCATTTGTTAGCGAGTTTACACCTATGGAGTTGTATCTAAAAAAAATTATTAAAAACACTGGAATGTTTTAACCAGTGATCCTAACATGTCTAGGGCTGTGCTTTTGAACCCTATGTAAAACCTTTAAGAGGAGAAACGATATGAGGAACCATTTGATTCTGAGTCACAGCACTGGCAGCAACGAAAGATCTGTTTTCTGACTTCATGCCAGGGTTTGTGAGATGCAGAACTTTGGGTATCATGCCCTATGTACAGAGATTTAATAATCTTCATACCTCCTATGTCCTGCCCTATTTTCAAAGACTATTCCTAAATGCCATGTGTATACATGTAGAACACATAACATTTGGGCATAATCTTTTGTAATGCCTAGGTGGCACTATCCCAAGGATTACTACCCCTGCCTGCTTGGCTAGTTGCAGGTTAAGGGGCCTGGGTACTGAAACGGGTGCCTCTACCTGCAGGACAGGGTTGTTAGTAGCAAGGCTAACCTGGGTACAGCCCTCCGGGACACTGTAACCCCCCTCTTTCCCTTCTAGCGGTCTAGACAATATGCAACAAACAATTTCACAGTAGCTTCTATTCAGCATATAAATCCCCACACTGTTTGCACTTACCACCTGGGCTGGTTCCACCAATTCGACCCTGGAGACCCCCTGTAAAACAAGGTTATGCACAGCAAATAAAATTACAGTGCATTTGGTACAAACTGGAACCACAGTCAGATTAAATACCAAAAGAGTTAGATCTGATTTATTCAGGGGACTTGAACAAGGGAAGGGGTGTAATCAGGTTGATTGATTCTAAAACTGATCTAGTCAGGCAATTATGCATGCACTTTTTAGTCTCTGCACAGTCACATGCTCTGGGTACCCAGTTGGAAGTAAAGTGGGCTAGCCTGGAACGTTGCTCGGGGGAGGCTGGCATTGCAGCTGGTTGGGGCCCTGTGATGAAAAGAAAAGGCATACACAACCACACACAATTTGTAATCCGGAACCAGGAGGCTCAGTTCATGAAAGGAAAAACAATACAATCAGATGATAACACTTGTGATTTTAGCAGTTGTTGCAGGGAGCTACCCTGATTGTTACTCACGCTACCCAATACAAGGCACAGGAGGGATGAAATGGAGACTGCAGGTTGACAACTGGTATGCCAGGAGAAGCAGGGCCCACATGAGTCACCGAGGTGTTGTTCCTGTTCGAGATGTTGAGCAGAGGGCTGATCTTCGGGTGGGTCTCTCGTCGATGGTATTCTCTATGCCTGAAGTAGCTGGCTAAGCCTATGTGGCAAGGCCCATGCAGGGTGGAACAGTACAGATTTGAGTCCGGTAGGGCTGGATGCAGCTTTCAGCAAGCGTGGCACAATTAACAGTGGGGAACCAAATTGCGACCCACTAACAGCACACAGCACATTTATAGTAAAGCAATCACCATACCACAATGTGGATAGCAGTCCGGCAACAATATAAGTGTCTTTGAGCAAAATCCAGAATTCTGTGGCAACTGGATGTCCTGACAGGCTCATCGCATGCAGTAAGTTTTCTTCAGGTATAAATCTGGTGACTCTTCAGTGGCTTTTTCACACGCACATTCGGATACAGTCTGGATTATTCATGGATTCCCTCTACATGGACAGCAGGCAGACAGGCCAAATTCAGCCTTTCCACCAATCTCCTGCGTGAACTACGCAGGAGTAGCTGCTCGACTCTTTTGAGCTGTTTACTCTTTCAGTTCCTCACACAGACTCACTCTCTGCAGCAGGCAGCTTGGGAATTTCCCTTCAGCCTAAAAGGTTCGATTCATTGATTCATCTGTCTGTCTGTCAAAGCAAGGGCTCCCCCTCCAGGTGTATTTTAGGCACCAAAGTCTCAAAACTACAATTCCTACAGAAATTCACTCCCACAAAACCCCTGGGGCAGACTCCATTTTAAGGCCCCAAAGGTACTGATTGGTCCAAATAAGCAGTCCAGGACCAAGATGGTGGTGATAAACAGAACTGTTCATGCTACAAAGAAGGCAGGTTAGACAAACTACAATATCATTACTATTCTCATAGATAATCAGCAAATAAGTACAGCTTCTAACAGAGCTCCCTCTATGCAACTAGCGATGGCAGAATGTAGCGACTATCTGGCAGCCCAGGCAGAACTCAAGCTTAGAAACACTCAGCCCCCACCCGGATTAATTATACACTGCGATATAGGCAGCTCTTAGACAGGACACAGAGGCTATAAAGGCACTCACATGCAATAGCTTTTAAACAGTTAAGACACAGGACACCAGCCTGGCAGTGGGCATTTAGGCACACCCAAGGAAGACTTTAGGGAACCCCCATTTGTAGGGGATTACACCCTTCTCTGCCTGGAAAAACTTGGCGTCCGCATCAAGTCTACACCATCACAATATTGAAGAAGTAATATGTACGAGACATACGTGACATTAGCATATTATGGACATATCTGATGCATCAGTTAATGTAAACTTATCACATTACTATACATTTCACTAAATTTCACTAGACCATATCTTCATTGTCAATACTTATGCATGTTTTATACGTTCTATACTGATTCTATTATGATTAACATACTTTGAACAGTTACCTATGACTTCACGTCATTACTTCTTGTACAGTAAACAATGTAGAAGGGGGCCCTTCCCTATCAGCTAACTTGGGGCTGGATGAGACAGGGACACCATGTTCTGAGGGAAGAACAATTAATTGGGAGGTAGCAGTCAAGTTCAGTTTGGGCAGTGAGCTCTTGGAAACGTAAACACTTTTATGGACCATATTGAGAGGCAAGTCCACAGGCTCCCAGGGGAAACATAACTAAAACATAGGACTGGTTTAACAGGTCACCCAGACCTTCTGGGGGAGGGGGTACAGACACTGGCACTGGCTTGTCATCATGAGCATTGGACACTTCCTTTTCTTCTTTCAGGAGGGGCGCCTCTACACTGGATGAGAAGTTCAGCTTGGGAGCACTGGCAGCTCTGGGCTCAGAAGCTTCTGTTTCCAAAGTACTTTGGTCATTAAGGTTTGCTGTAGAATGCCCTGAATGGTCATCCTCAGGACACCCAGACACACTGGAGCTTTGTGGCATGGAAAGGGCACTGTCCTCACTTTCTCCTGGCTCTGTTAGTTCTGCTGTGTCACTAGGAAGACTCAGAACATCAGCCCCTTCTTTGGGCAAGTCAAACAATTCTACAAGTCACAGAGAGTCTGCAACCTCAGACGTGATACTTTGCACCTCACTTTCAGGGGGCATTGGGTTGAGGGAAGAAGCTGGGGGGTTAGGCAGTTCTGAAGGCCAAGCTTCATCCCCATGATTCTGCAGAGGATTGCCTGAAAACAACTGACTCAGTTCATATAAGAGATAATTGGCATTATCACAGTCACTCTCATCACAGACAGATGAGCAATCATCACTATCACTCTGGGCCTCCTGAGGGGAAGACCTTGGTTCTGGAACAACACAAACCGGTTGGCTCTGTTTCCTCTTTGCAGCAGCATGAGTCACTGGCACAGGAGAAGTGTCAGGTATTGGTTCAGCATCAATAATAACTTGGCTGATGGGCAGTAAGTGATTACAGTGCATGGTCTTAACAGCTTTTGAATTATTTTCTGGGCGCACCTTGTACACCGGCAGATCAACCAATTTACCAACTGCTACATGAGGAAGATGGTGCCATCTATCAGCAATTTTGTGTTTTCCATGCAGTCCCAAATTACGCAGCAATACCCTATCCCCAGGCAACAACTCCTGGGCTTTTACTCGTCGATCATGTCTTTCTTTGTTGGCAAGATTCTGTTTAGCAGCCATAGTTTGAGCTAGTTGATAGGCATGATTCAACTGATCTTTAAATTTCCGTACATACTGCAAGTATTTTTCATCTCGGACCCCATCTGGATAGACCCCAAAGCAGACATCAACTGGCAGTCGGGCCTCCCTCCCAAACATGAGACGATAGGGGGAGAACTCAGTAGCATCACCTTTGGTGCAACTGTATGCATGTACCAAGGTGCTAATCTGCTGGCTCCACTTATGCTTGTCTTTTGGATGGAGGGTGCCCAGCATGTCCAGAAGGGTGCAGTTAAAGCGTTCTGGTTGAGGGTCCCCAGCGGGTGATAGGGGGTGGTTCTTGATTTCCGCACCCCCCACAGAGAGAGCATTTCTTTGATTACCCTACTTTCAAAGTCTCTGCCTTGGTCAGAATGGATCCGCTGGGGGGCACCATGTGGACAAAGAATTTTTCCACTAGCACCTTGGCCATGGTACAGGCCTTTTGATCTTTAGTTGGGAAGGCTTCTATATACCATGTAAAATGATCAGTAACTACCAGCACATTGCCAATGTTCTTTTGGTTGGGTTCTAAGCACAAGACATCCATGTAGACCAATTCTAGAGGGGCGCTGGCAGTGATATTGACATGGGTGGCAGCCTTCTGAGGCAGAGCTTTTCCTTGAAGGCAACAACTGCAGGTCTTTACATGGTGCTCGACATCTGCCTCCGTCTTTGGCCAGTAGAATTGGGATCATACCAAATCAAGAGTTCTATCATTACCGAGGTGCCCCATGTGGTTGTGGAGGGACCTCAGTACCAGCTGTTTGAAGGCCGTGGGTAGGACCAACTGTTGCTTGTCTACTTGACCAAGATCATCCACTGTCTCTCTGTATAACAATTGATCATGCAACTTTAACATGGGGCCTTCCTTGAACAATAGAGCAGTTCGCAAGTCGGGGGATTGCAACGTGGACACATCTTTCCCCGCATGCAGGGTGCCAAGTGCTGGTTGAATCATAGGATATTGGGATTGAGCACACTGAATACTGTCATTATCAAACTGAGGTAGTGCTCTAATATCTAATGCAGAGAAATAGCAATAGGCAGCCAAAATGCAGGTATCAGGAGGGCCCAAGCAATCTACTAGGTAGTCCACTGTGTCCGCAGACATTTGTTCATTTTTATCAAACTATTGGCATAATGCTTTGTTGTCAGGTTCAGACAATTTGACCCAATTGTTCTTAGAAGCTGGCCTTCGTGACAGGGCATCAGTATCAATGTGGTTTAGTCCCGGTCTGTACTCAACAGCATAATCATAAGTCGAGAAGGCAGAAAGCCAACGGTGCCCAGTGGCATCCAATTTAGCTGAAGTCTGCACATAGGTCAGTGGGTTATTGTCAGTCTTCACTAATATCTTTGCCCCATAGAGGTACTCATGAAACTGGTCCACTATGACCCATTTTAGGGTGAGGAATTCCAACATGTGGACTGGATAGTTCCACTCTGATGGGGTCAAGCTCCTACTGGCGAAAGCTACAGGTCTCAAGCCATCTTCATAGTCCTGCTATAGCACAGCCCCAAGGCCCTGCAAACTATCATCCATATGCAGAACTTAGGGCTTGGTAGGATCAGCATAGGCAAGAACTGGGGTGTGGGTGAGCTGGTATATGACTTCAGAGAACGCTGCTTCACATTTTGGTGTCCACCGAGTCCCAAAAGGCTCACCTGTTCAAAAATACACTTTCTCTTGTTCTTTGATAGCCCCCTTTTTATGTTTGCTTGAGCGCATGTGCAAGAAACATTATGTGGCAGCTTAGAAGAGAAGTGGGTTGTGGAGGCTTGGCACTGTAACAGCCAACAGAGGCACTACCTTTGGGGGCTGGGCACTGGTGGACCAATGGAGGCACAGTGTGCTGATGACACTGATCTCCAAAAATGCCAAGTAGAAACATTTTCAGTGCAGCATCAGGGGCTGCCTCATCATTGCAGTGTCAGCCATTCCGCTGCAATGAGGGAGCGACAGTGCCTTGCTGGGCGAACACATTGACAATATTCAACTGTTTAGAACGCGTGCAGCCGCCATGTTCACAAACAATATTATACCCTCTGTGCCCCAAGAAAAGTGTTCTGCCGACTGGGGCCCAATCCCTGTTGGCTTCATTCACCCGTGTAATTTGCCGATGGGAGCATACTCCCCATCGGCGTAATAGTTCCCCAAGCGTTAGGTTTGTGCGGGGTGCCCAATCCCCCTTGTCTTGCCCCATGTGCCAACAGGGTGCCCAATCCCGTCGGCTACAGCCCCCAAAAATCATTTGGTGCATGCTGGCGCCCACCCCAGCGCCAAATGACCCTGTAAAGAAAACCGTCCCCAATGTTTTTTTAACCTGCAAAGCAGAAAACGGTCCCTCATTGAGTCTGGGTGGCCCTCCCCAACCCGCGCCTACCCTCTGCGCACCCCCCACCCCATACTTACCAATGGAGCTCATGATGATCTTTGGTGGACCAGGAACACGCCTGCACTCTTCAAAGCCGACCGCGAACTGAGGAAATGCCAGTAAGCTGTATAATGGCATAAATAGGGTTTTTTTCAACTTTGGTGCATATCTTGGGCATTTTTTGGGAATTTTGGCACCATGTTTTCAACATGGGGTTATTGGGACCCCTCCTCATGAATGCAGCCACTGTAATGTCATTAATAGGTCCCAAAAGGTGATTTTGCGGTCACTGCATGGAATCACCTTTCGGGACTGATTAATGAAATGACAGTGCCAGTGTTCATGAGGTGGGCTCTCAAAAAGTCTATATTCCAAATTTGGTGTGTAAAATCAAAAAAATGACTGTTTTACTAGCGTGCGTTGCGCAGTTGCTATGCACACTTGTAACTTTGTCAATTTACAATATTTTCACTCCAGATTTTCAACATTGCCATTTTTCTGCACCTTCTTATGAACAGTATAGCTGTCATTTTTCACATCCTGCCTGAAATGTGTTTTCGCACTTTCGGCGCTGAATAGCGCAGTCGCTGTGGGAAATCAGTGTTTGGCACACATTAAGAAAATTACAGTGACACTGTTCATAAGCAGAGGTCCTAAAATGCCTATGTTGAAAATTTTGTGATGAAAGTCCATAAAATGAGTGTGTTACGAACTTGTGTTGCGCAGGTTCCATGCACGCTAGTAACTTTGCAAATTTGCAATATTTTCACTCCAGATTTTCAGCATTGCCATTTTTCCACACCTCCTTATGAACAGTATAGCTGTCATTTTTCACATCCTCGCCGAAATGTGTTTTCACACTTTTGGGCCAGAATAGCGAGGTCACTGTGGGAAATCAGTGTACGGGACACATTAAGAAAATCACAGTGAAACTGTTCATGAAGAGAGGTCCTAAAATGCCTATGCTGAAAATTTGGTGATGAACGTCCATAAAATGACTGTGTTACGCGCATGCGTTGAACAGTTTTCACGTATGCTTGGAAGTGCAAGCATTTTTACTATTCCCACTACAGATTTTTAACATTGCCATCTCTTCACACCTCCCTATGGATGGTACAGCTGTCATTCTTCATATCCTGCCTGATCCGTGTTTTCGTACATGTGGCACAGAATGGCATGGTCGGTGTTGGAAATCCAAGTTCGAGACACATTGACAAAATCACACTGCCACTCTTTATGAGAAGAGGTCCCAAATGCTTTGATAAGGTGGGGTCACAAAAAGGCCATGTTGAAAATTTGTAGTGCAAATACTAACAAATACGTGGGGCGTTAGTGTTTCTAACCATACTGTCCCACCCTGTACAGACTGACAGTCATCGAGGTGTGCGTTTGGATTGCCGACTGTACTGCTCAAGCCATCCCCCCCCCATGTGACAGGTATCGAGGTGTACCTTGGAGTCTTCGGCCCTACAGTTCACCCCATTCTCCTATGCTGTACCCATTTCGACGTATGTCCTTATAGAATGGGGTGACTGTAAAGCCAAACACCCCAAGACACACCTCAACACGTGTCGGTGTCTGCAGAATAGGGTGAGGTGGCATAGATGAACATCATGGGCGATGACCCAAACACTTACCCCAATGCCTGTCCATCTCTACAGGATGGAAGTGGGGTGGCGTGAAGTTCAATACTTCACTGCCATTCCTATTCTGCATCTGTCTACCTCCTGCATTTCTAATGCTAATACCAGCAAGCAAACATTCGGCATTGACAAATGCTTGTTGTATTTGCGGTTGGTAGGGGGTAGGCTTTGGTAAGGTTAAGGAGCGGTCAAATCACCTTTGAATAGTCTTTGAAGAACCTGCGGTAGTAGCTGCAGAGCTCCAGGAAATGCTATAGCTTGTTTGGGTTATTGGGCTTGGGCCAAGTGGTCAAAGATTCAACTTTACTGGGATCTGTCTGCATACCTTCCGAAGACACTATGTGTCCCACATATTTCACAGATGTTTGAAAAAACTGCCACTTGTCTATGGATAACTTGAGGCTGAATTCTTCCAAACGATCGAGGACTTTGAACAGTCTGGTCTCATGTTCCTCTAGCGTGCGTCTGAAAACAATGACATCATCCAAGTACACTAAACATTCCATCAAGTTCATGTCTCCCACCGCACATTCCATCACTCTCTGGAAGGTGGCAGGGGCACCCGAAATTCCTTGTGGCATCCTCAGGAATTCGTAGAACCCCAAAGGAGAGATGAAGGCTGTTTTCTCATGATCCTCCGGGGCCATCGGAATCTGATAATATCTGCTGCAGAGATCCAGTACTGAGGACCACTGACCCCCATTCAGGTAATCCAGGGCATCCTGTATGCATGGCATGGTGTATTGATCTGGAACAGTCCATCGGTTGAAGGTCTGATAGTCCACTCACATCCTCAGGGATCCATTCTTTTTACCCACCACTATGATGGGGGATGCATATGGCCTTCTTGATTCTTGAATAATGCCAGCAGCGAGCATTTCCTGTAGGTGCCTCCTAACATCATCTATGTCAGCAGGGGCAAGGCATCGGCACCTCTCTCAAAATGGTTGGTCAACATGCAGGCATATGTTATGCTCGGCACCATGGACACACCCCACATCCCACTCTTTCAGTGAGAACACTTGGTCTCTCTGAGCAAGTTTCCTGCTAATTCAGGTCTTCCATTCGGCAGACAAGGGGGAATCACCGAAGTCAAATAAGTCTGGGGTCACTTTCTCCCTTTTGCCAGAGTACTTGTTACCAGGTAATAATGCAGTGTCTGCACAGTGTACTGTAGCCAGCATACATCCCCGGTTCACACGAATTTCCCTGTCCGACATGTTTCTCACTTGCACCATCACTTGGCCGGCATAGGCATGGGCACGTGCAGGTAGTATATCGGGCTTAACCGTCAACCCCTCTGGCAGCTTCCCTTCACCAGGGGCGTCTATCATCAATATTTTGTTCTTTACATCTCTCCTTAGGTGGACTTCTCCATGGATTGTAGACTGGGCGTTGGGGGCCAATACCAAAAAATCTGGATCCTTTTTCCATACTATCCCCACTGGCTCGTCTCAGTCCACTTCATCGGGTTTCTGTTGCAAGTCATAAGCCCTTTTGATTAATGCTGGCATTCTTAGGGCCCATCCAGTCTGTTGCCCTTGTTTCTCATGGCAGAGTTGTGCTAGTCTCCCAAACATGTGGGCGTTTGTTCCAATTAACAGGGGAACCCCATCATACAGTCCGGTAGGGGGACACATTACAGCAAGTGTCTCAACTTGTTCATCTACCCCAGCCACGGTGGTAGGGAATGACAGCCAGATCCGGATACACCCTGAGTATGGATAAGACTGCTCACTCAACCCCCACATGTGCAAACCTTCCAAGGGTTGTAGGGGCACATCAGGCAGATGCTTCTGGTACCAATCTTGAAATACTATGGTTACTTGAAATCCACTGTCAAGCATGGCCCAGGCAGAAACACCGTTCACCATCACTGTAGTTTCCATTGAAGGAGCCATCACCTCAGACCACTCAGGTGACATGGACTTTACAGCTGCCTTGGATGAATAGCTTTTCCAGGCTGCCCCACCTTGTGGCCATATGTTGCTCTGTTGAATCAATGCCAGCAGCCTAGTAGTAACTTTTCTCAGATTCTCATGTGAATGGCAGGTGAACCGGGTGTGCCTATCCTCTCCACAGTGGTAACAGAAAACAGGTTCTTTAGAGTCTTTAGGGAAAGAGGAGCTGTTCCCCTGCTTGAACACAGTGCGGGGGTCTCGGGGTTTCTCTCTGGTCAGGGGTTTACTCTCTTGGCTTTCTGAGCTCCTCCAAGGGTAAGTGTTTCGGGTAGCTCATCGCAGGCCTCCCACCAAAACTGTCAGCTTTCATATCTCTTCTAGCAGGTTGTCTTCAGGCTGGGTTTCAGATTAAATGACGTGTACCCCCACCCCTCCTGGCGGGACTTCCCTCTTTGTCTTGGGGATGGCTGGACAGGAATTATTATCTTTGGCTGGCTCGGCAGCTTGCTGACTGACTCTCAACTCAGTTAACTCCTTAATCAGTTCTCTCATCTGTTGCAGTTCGGCCTCCTCACCTCTCTCAGGGGCCTGTCAGGTGCGGGCAACCCCAGCATAGGGCTCCCATCCCTCCTCATCATTCTCAGCCTCATGGATCTCTTTCATTAGATAGCAATATTCAGGGCGGTTGCCCTTTCTATCCTGCAGTTTAAGTTTTAGCATTCCGCTAGAGTACCTTGCTAACTTTAAAATGTGATCTAGCTTTACCCTGTTCAATTCACTGGTGGGCACCCCTCCTTTCCTGTGAGCCCACTGCAAAGCTCGCTCAATTCAGGTGACAAACATTGATAACTTTTCATCTTTCCACTGTTTTGCAGATTTAAACTTCCACATCAGATCATCCCCCGACTCGGTGCTACCAAATACTCCCTCCAAGGCAGAGATGTATTCAGCGGCCATGGCCTCCGGGCTGGTGGATCGCAGGAAGCCAATGGCCTCCAGTACAGGGCCCTTCAAGCTTTCCATGAGCCTCTTCCTCTTTTCCTCCTCAGCACACTGCCACTCCTGGACCAATGGGATGGCATAGTCCATCCACGTTTCTGGATCATCCTCCCCCACGGGCACCGGGACCATGCCTGAGAAGAGCCTAAGTCTGCAGTATGAGTCCAAATGCACAGTACGTATCACTATGGGGGAAGCAACTGTAAGGGTGGCGGGAGAGGCTATGGGGGCTGCATGAGACTGACATCCTCAGAAAGCTCTAACATTTTTACTAGCTCTGCAGAATAGGGTAACAGTTTAAGCAGCTTGTCTTTAAATCCCTCTATGCAGGGGGGAACCTCCAGGAGCAGCCGGGTCGCTATGTAAGTGAATGACCCTCCACCCCTTTTGGGACCCTTCAGACAGAATAACGGGGGGTACCTTCTCTGGTTCAATGGTCAGGCTGCAGGAGAGCAGGGCCACCATAGTTTGATCAAACAGGTCAGAACCCCTTCCCCTTACTTCAACCTTCCCCAAACACTTAATTTGTTCGACCACTTCCACAATAGTGCCATTATCGGTCCCCAAGGGGTGTCCATTAATAGCAGAGCTTGCTGAGGGTCCACCCCCTGTGCCTCACTCCACCCCATCATATGGTGCACTAGCAGCTTGTGGGGAGCAAGTTTAAACGTAGGCATAGTGAGCGCCTCCATTTTACCACAATTTTTAAGCGTGGGGTTGTAGTACCCACTTCTGACCACTAGAAGGCACAAATCCCAGCGTTGGTGCCTCCAAGATGTAACCCCTAGGTGGCGCCATCCAAAGGGCTACTACCCCTGCCTTCTTGGCTAGTTGCAGGTTAAGGGGCCTGGGTACTGAAACGAGTGCCTCCACCCAGAGGACAGGGTTGTTAGTAGCAAGGCTAACCTGGATACAGCCCTTCGGGACACTGTAACCTCCCTCTTTCTTCTCTAGTGGCCTAGACAATATGCAACAAACACTTTCACAGTAGCCCCTATTCAGCATACAAATTCCCACACTGTTTGCACTTACCACCAGGGCTGGTTCCACCAATTCGACCCTGGAGACCCCCTGTAAAACAAGGTTATGTACAGCAAATAACAACAGTACAGTGCTTTGGTACAAACTGGAACCACAGTCAGATTAAATGCCAAAAGAGTTAGATCTGATTTATTTAGGGGACTTGAACAAGAGAGGGGCGTAATCAGGTTGATTGATTTTAAAACTGATCTAGTCAGGCAATTATGCATGCACTTTTTAGTCCCTGTATAGTCACATGCTCTGGGTACCCAGTTGAAAGTAGGGTGGGCTAGCCTGAAATGTTGCCCAGTGTAGGCCGGCATTGCAGCTGGTCGGGGCCCTGTGATGAAAAGAAAAGGCATGCACAACCACACACAATTTGTAATCCGGAGACAGGAGGCTCAGTTCATGAAAGGAAGACAACAATGTAGTCAGATGACAACACTTGTGATTTTAGCTGTTGTTGCAGGGAGCTACCCTGATTATTACTCATGCTACCCAATACAAGACACAGGAGGTATGAAATGGAGACTGCAGGTTGACAACTGACATGCCAGAAGAAGCATGGCCCACACGAGTCACCCAGGTGTTGTTCCTGTTCGAGATGTCGAGCAGGGGCTGATCCCCAGGTGAGTCTCTTGTCAATGGTATTCTCTGCACCTGAAGTAGCTGGCTGAGCCAGCATGGCAAGGCCCAGGCCGGGTGGAACAGTTCGGATTTGAGTCCAGTAGGGCTGGATGCAGCTTCCAGCAGACGTGGCACAATTAAACAGTGGGGAACCAAATTTTGACCCACTAACAGCACACAGCATATTCATAGTAAAGCAATCACCATACCGCAATGCGGATAGCAGTCTGGCAGCAATATCAGTGTCTCTGAGCAAAACCCGGAATTCTGTGGCAACTGGATGCCCTGACAGGCCAATCGAATACAGCAAATCTTCGGTCTTCTTCAGGTTTAAATCTGGTCACTCTTCAGTGGCTTTTTTACATGCACATTCGGATACAGTCCGGATTATTCACAGATTCCCTCTACAGGGACAGCAGGCAGACAGGCCAAACTCAGCCTTTCCACCAACCTCCTGCGTGAACTATGCAGAAGTAGCTGCTCGAATCTCTTGAGCTGTTTGCTCTCTCGACTCCTCACACAGACTGACTCTCAGCAGCAGGCAGCTTGGGAATTTCCCTTCAGTCCAAAAGGTTCGATTCGTTGATTCATCTGTCTGTCAAAGCAAGGGCTCCCCCTCCATGTGCATTTAGGCGCTAAAGTCTCAAAACTACAATTCCTACTGAAATTCACTCCCACAAGACCTGTGGGGCAGACTCCATTTTAGGGCCCCAAAGGTACTGATTGGTCCAAATAAGCAGTCCAGGACCAAGATAGTGGTAATAAATAGAACTGTCCATGCTGCAAAAAAGGCAGGTTGGACGAAGTACAATATCATTACTTTTATAATAGATAATCAGCAAATAAGTACAGCTTCCCTCTGCTCAACTAGCGATGGCAGAACGGAGCGATTATCTGGCAGCCCAGGTGGGACTCAAGCTTAGAAACACTTAGCCCCCACCCAGATTAATTATACACTGTGATATAGGGAGCTCTTAAAGAGACATGACACAGAGGCTATAAAGGCACTCACATGCAATAGCTTTTAAACTGTTAAGACACAGGACACCAGCTTGGTAGACACACCCAAGAAAGACTTTAGGGAACCCCCATTTGTAGGGGGTTACACCTTGAAAACAGAGCAGGGCATAGGAGATTTGGAGACTATTAAATCTTTGTACATAGGGCACAATACAGGAAGGGGCAGTGGCATGGCATGATCTCACGTTGTTAGTGTTCTTATGCAACACAATTTCAGGGGGCTAGCACAGGCATGGCAGCAAATACCTTCCTGCCAAGTGAGGATTCCAGGATTTTATAAGAGGTCAGGTATACACTTACTTAATGAAGAATGTTCCTGCGTGGTGGATCAGGGTACTGAAGTCCAGGTCTGTGCAGCGGTGGCTGCTTTATGTATATCAGCAGTTTTCCAGTAAAACTCCAGGTCAGCGGTTCCATGAATAGAACTGCGATGGAATGCTGCCGATAAAAACAAAACAATGCAAAATACTGTTCTTTATACACCAGGGAGGCTTTTGGCAAGCATTAACCAGATGAGTGGGAAGGATGGTTCTGCAGTGATCTGTTGCACTGCTCTGATGAGTACACCTGCAGAGGTGAAAGTACATTTCAACAGTTCATATTCCATGTTCCTCACTAATGGATGTGAGTAGTGAGACACTGGGTGCATGTATTAGGCAATCATGCCTTTGAAATTGCATCAGCAATTTAGTGAGAAGTGTTCCATATAACATTTGCACCCACACGTCTACCCCTCAGTAGCACTCAGACACACACACTATTACACCTCACCCACTTGCACACCCACACTATGACCCCTTTAATCTGCACCAACAATGAAACTCCATCTCCTGTCAATGCATCAGTGTAAACACTCCACTCTTTCCCAGGCACCTAGGCATTATCCAGGCTAACACTCATTGCTATCCATTTCCAGGTATTATTAAATATTTTTAAAGCAAGTTCAGTGTTGATGGGAAAAGCCTTATCAGGGCTACACTGTTTATCACAAACACATAACAAACAAACAAACTACAAGCCCACACAGCCTGGAATTGTGGGGATTGTAGGCCAACTGCAGATTCTCAGCAGTGGAACTAGCTGGGGCAGTGAGCTAAACACACTGTGTGACTGTGTGCTGCATTGTTAAAACAAAAATACACCTGGTACTAATTTTAAACAGCACTGAGTCCACCGCATGAGGTGGCCAACATTGATATTTTAAACTTTACAAGTTTGAAAGTGGCTGAGTGCAGCGAGGTTCAGGAAGTGACGTCAGCACACCTCCGGTCCTCTTCCTACTAAACATATGTCCCGAGCAAGCGAGGAACTAGTTGGACTGAGCTCTGGATCTGAGAAGGGTGTGAGACCAGAGAACTGTTTGGTCCTTGGTAAGGGCCACGTACTAAATAGCATGCAAATACTACAGATTTCATCCTGTGGAGAGAGGTCTAGTGGCAAGTCATTGCCTAGCAACTTGAACCCCATGCAGCCTGGAACTGTGGGGATTGTAGGCCAACTGCAGATTCTCAGCAGTGGAACTAGCTGGGGCAGTGGGCTAAACACACTCTGAGACTGTGTACTGCATTTTTAAAACAAAAGTACACCTGGTACTACTTTTAAACAGCACTAAGTTCACCGCATGAGGTGGCCAACACAGATTTTTTAAACTTTACAAGTTTGAAAGCAGCTGAGTGCGGAGAGGTGCTGGAAGTGACGTCAGCACACCTCCGGTCCTCTTCCTGATAAACAGATGCCCCAAGTGAGCAGGGTGTGCGCACGGTCACCACGTGTGGAGATGTGTGCAGAGACACATGCATCTCACATGTGTCAGCTTTGTCTGCTGGGGATGCCAAGGACCAGGCTTGAAAAATATAACCATTCTGACAGCACATAAATACAGAGGGAACCACGTTCTGCATAAGGTCAATAAGGAAATGGAAACTAGTGCCTGCACTAAGGTAACAATGGCGCAGGGAAAAGGAAAAGGTAAAAAAAACCTGAAGCAATGTATACAATGCAAAATGTGTACCGAGGTAGACAAAAGTAAACAATTTAGCTGTGATAAATGCCTACTGATAGAAACATTACAGGAGGAAATTAAACAACTCCTAAAGAGAGTAGAGGTTCAAAAAGAGATAGGGAAGTTAGAAAATTCCTTGAAACCATGGTTGATAATATCACAATGCAAAATAATGATGTTATTACAAGCACACCAAGTTGTGTGCATGGGGATAACATACCAAAAACAAGTAAAACACAAAAGAAAACAGAAGTTAACATTTTTATCAAATATTAATCCAGCAGAAAAAATCATTCTAACAGGTGATTTTAATCTGTCTGGGATCAACTGGCAGGAATTAAAAGGAACAACAAGTAATGATAACGTTATTTAGATGTACTGGACCAGATAGGAGTAGAACAAAAAGTAAATGAACCAACTAGAGGAGAAAACATTCTGGACCTCATACTGACCAATATGGGCGACAAAGTGAACAGTGTTGTGGTGACTAGTCCCTTGGGAAATAATGATCATTTCATGATGTTCTTCAAAATAAAGGAAAAACGTAGTACAGATATCGGAACGGGTACAACATACAAATTAAATTTTGGAAAAGCAGATTTCTTATCACTTAAAAAGGACATGAATGACTTGAACTGGAGAACTGAATTCACAACCAAAGCACTAGGCGAGATGTGGGGAACACTATTCAAACAAATTGATATGGCTATGAAAACAAACATACCCAGTAAACCCAAATATGGACATAAAGCATGCACCCCTGTATGGCTTAATGCCAAAATAAAAAAAAAAATGGTTAAAGAAAAGAACAAAATATTTAAAATGTTACACAAAAGGGACGACCCACTAGGGAAAATAGAATATAGAGAGAAAGTCAGAAAATTAAAAAGGGTAATAAAGACAGCAAAAGCTGATTATGAGTTACCACTGGCCTACAGAACTAAAGATAATTATAAGGCCTTCTACACTTACATTAACAAAACTACAAAGGTGCAGAACAATATAGGACCATATTATTTAAGATCAGGGGAACACAGCTAATGCCAAGGAAATGGCAGACATACAGAACAATTACTTCTGTTCAGTATTTAATAAGGGTAATACATGTGTTAGAGAGGATAAACTAAATTCTAATCCCATGAAGATAATAATTGACCCTGAGGATGTCAAAATCAGACCTCAAAACATAAACATAAACATAAACAAATCACTGGGACCAGATAATATACATCCCAAAGTACTCAGGGAACTCGCAGATGTTTTGGCTCCACCACTAATTCACATATTTCAAAAATCTTTGGATCTTGGAGTAGTGGTTCAGGGTTGGAGGGAGGCCATAGTAGTACCGATTCTAAAAAAGGTCTCAAAAAACAAACCGGAAAATTTTAGGCCTATAAGTCTGACGGTCATCATAGGTAAAATTCTGGAAGGAATTCTGAGAAAACACATTTTAGCTCACTTGGAAAAAATATAATCTAATAGATGAAACTCAACATGGGTTTACCAAATCTAAATCATGTCAAACAAATATGTTAACATTTTATGAAAAAGTTAGCAAGGCCTTAGACAAGGGTAACGAGGTGGATGTAGCCTTTTTGGACTTCTCCAAAGCCTTTGACAAACTACCCCACAAGGAACTAGCAACTACCCTAAATAATATCAGAGTTGATGTCAGCATAACTAACTGGGTGGAGGGCTGGTTGGGAGGAAGGAGACGGAGAGTTACGATAAATGGAATACTATCTGACTGGGAGGGAGTGACAAGTGGGGTTCTCCAGGGCTCTGTGCTGGGTCCCTGCCTGCTCAACATATATATGTATCCTCACTTAAATGTGACCAGCAGAATGTCTGGTTGATAAAGTTTGCAGATGACTGCCGAATTAGGGCAATAGTAAACAAAAAAGAAGATAGTGACAACTTACAGGAGACCATAAATAGTATACACCTATGGACAACTAAATGCAAACTAGACCTAAATATGTGGAAGTGTATAACTATGCACATGGGGAAACAAAATCTGTATAATATATATATATCTATATATGCAACGTTGGGAATAACAACCTACCACAATCAAAGGAAGAAAGGGACCTGGGTGTCAGGATCACCAATGATGTACAATTGAGCCAGCACTGTAACTTCATCACCAAAAAGGCTAACCAATCCCTAAACTGCATCTTATGCCACATAAAGAGTAGAGACAGCAAAGTACTGCTCTCCTTATACCAAGCATTGGTACGTCCCCGTCTGGAATATTGCTCACAAGTATGGTCTCCATACAAGAAAGGGGACATAAAGAAACTTGAAAATATCCAAAGAAGGGCAACAAGAGTAATGACAGGTCATGGTGATAAAATATACTCATAAAGATTGGAAATCTAAATCTTTACACTGCACTACAGGAGTATCAGGGGAGACATGTACATGGTATATAGGGCACTACAAGACAGGGTGTTATATGAGGAATTAGGCCTAAAACAAAAGAGAACTATGTACGAACCTTGGGGTCATGCATTCCAGCTAACTCTAGATAAGTGGAACCTTCAAAAAAAAAGATATTGGTTCAGCCAGAGAGTGGCACCACTATGGGACAGTCTTCTAATAGAGATAGTCACAAATGAAACAATGAACCTATTTAAACATAGACTGGATAAATTCTACCACAACAAACATAAACTAGATTAGGACAAATGGCAAGCAATGACGGATGCAAAAGCTTGTAAACACCTATGATACCTATGATACATCCCATTTCCATACTTATAACCAACCATCTGTGCCCAGGATCACAGGAGGCAACAATTCACTACTTGGAGATGCCAAAAGTAATGTGTTGAGACCTGCATCTTCTAACTGCCCTCCTCCCCAACTGCACAACTAAATCATCAACCTGAGAGGACCTGCAACTGTAGGACAGAGGAAGAGGAGCTCACGTTGATAGGGAAGCTAGTACATCAGAACCGTGAGTACTCTCAGGGCTTGCCCTGCAACTGGCGAAGGTTGCGTAGAGTTTTGCCTCCAAGTCTACAGAATTGGCCAAATGGTCAGGAGCTACAAATACCTCATTTAGAGGTTTGCCATTTAAGCAATTGCATGGCCTGTGGGGTTTTGGGTTAATTCTTTTGTTTGTTTTAAAGTGCACCATGCCAGCCAACTAGCTGCAATGTCACCAGGCCTGCACCATTCCTATGGCTGGGTACCCAGTGAAGCACAGGGAGCTCCCTTTAGGGTTTAAGAGTTTAAACTGGTACCAGTGGGTAGTGCCCCAGTACAGGTGGGCTGGTAATACAAAAGGTTTCAGTATTTACTCTGTCACTGTACTATCTTGCCTGGTGGGTGATGGGCACTATACTGTCACCATTACTTTCACTGTTACTGTTACTGTCACTGTTACTGTCACCAGTACTGTCAATGTTACTGTTACTGCTACCTTTACTGTTGTTTTAAAGTGTTTTATTGGCCAAGCCTAGTCAGGCACTTAATTTCGGTCCTGCAACCAGAGTTAACAAGTTTCTGCCAAAAACAGTAATACTTTGCATTTCCCTATCCCTTGTGAATATTCCCTAATTAATATTTTACTGATATTATACATTTTGTTTTGTAAGCATATTATTAGTGGTAAATCACAAACTGCATTTTTGCTGAATTTAAAGACCAGCCGACGCCTTCAACAGAACTTTCACAAAATGTAATGTTTAGACACAGTTCAGCTTGTATTTCACATTAGTTCTGTATGTCTCCTCCCCATTATTTATTATTGAGGACATTTGCATGAAAACAGGAGCTTTGCTCCTAAAACTTTCATCTATTCCAGTTGCTTTCTCCCTACCTGAAGTCATAATGCACTGTGACATCACAGTTACTCCCATGGCAACAGATTGTGATCTAAGAACAGAGGATTGTGACTTGAAGTGGGAAGTAAAATATAGAGGCAGATGAATGCTAATGGGTAAAGATATTGATTCAAATTTCCTCAGTAATAAATAAATTAGAGGAGAAATCTGTAGAATATATATGCAATGCAAGCTGAATTGTACCTATTTATTATGTTTTTCAAAGTTATCTTGGAGGCGTCAGCGGCTCTTTAGGGTTGCACTGTGATTTTCCATGTATAGGGGGACACTGTGAGGAGGTGGCTAGGTACTGCCTCCCAGGGGGTTGTACTGCTCTGATACCAGGCCCACTTCAATTTTACTCTGATTGAAAGCACCCTGATAAACTTAAAAGATCTGGATATGATCCCCTACCCAGGAAAATCAGAACCCAGGCCCCTCGACCTTGCTTGAGCAGGGGTAGTAGCTGTAACATGCACGGCAACCTGGTTACATACGTTTGGAACGGGATGACAAAAGCTGAAACTTCAGCTGACAATTTAAGCCATAAAAGCATTCAGAGGAGGAAGGGTGGCTTCTGTCCCTGAGAACCTTAACTGTTCTTCTTGCTCTGAAAACCACTTCCTTCATTCTCCTTCATTCGCACATGGTTTGCTAAGCAAGGCTGTTTCACTTTAAAAGATAAACAGGAAATAAAAAGTGTAAGTTAAAGTAACAGTCTTGTGAAGCATCTGTGTTTTTTCTTCTACCAGTTAGATTTTCTACCTGATAGTGTCAGGCAGGATGTGCAGAAAAAGACTGCACCTAGTGATGTGTCTGTTTATATCAGCTTACCATCAGTGGTATGAAACAAAGAAACATAGACTTTAACGGCAGATAAGGACCACTTGGCCCACCCAGTCTGCCCATTTCCCTACCTATTGGATAAGCTGCAGATTCTAGTTAACCAACAGCCTACTTCCTGCAACCCCCCACTATAATTGCCTTATGTTTGTCCCATGCATGTTTGAATTCCCCCACTGTTTTAGACCCCACAACCTCTCCAGGAAGGCGGTTCCATGCGTCCACCACTCTCTCCGTCAAAAAAAAATTTCCTCACATTACCCCTGAGCCGTCCCCCCTCTATCTTTAAATTATGCCCCTTGTTCTTACACATCTCTTTTTCTGAAAGATGCTACCCTCCTGGACTTTGTTGATTCCCTTGAGGTACTTAAAAGTTTCTATCATGTCCACCCTGTCCCTCCTTTCATCAAGAGTATGCATATTAAGCTCTCTCAGTCTCTCTTCATATGGTTTCTAATGTAGATCCTGCACCATTTTAGTTGCCCTCCTCTGGACTGCTTCCATCCTGTCTATGTCCTTGTGTAGATGAGGTCTCCAAAACTGCACACAGTACTCCAGATGGGGTCTCACCAACTGTCTGTACAGAGGGATAACCACTTCCCTTTTTCTACTTGTGATGCCCCTCCTATGCATCTCAGTATCCCGCTGGCTCTCCTTACCGACTTCTCACATTGCTTACCCTCCTTTAGGTCATCTGATATGACTACCCCCAGGTCCCTTTCCATTATTGTTGTTGTTGTTAGTACCTCCCTGCTGTGTGTACTCTTCTCCTGGATTTTTATTTCCAGGTGCATTACTTTGCACTTATTTGCATTGAATCTAAGTTGCCATATGTCTGACCATTCCTCCAACCTTGCCAAGTCCCTTCTCATCCTTTCTACCCCCCCCCGTGTATCAACTCTGTTACAGATCTTTGTGTCATCTGCAAAGAGGCATACCTTTCCTTCCAGACCCTCTGCAATGTCACCTATAAAGACGTTAAAGAGGACTGGACCCAGGGCAAGGACTGAGCCCTGAGGTACTCCACTAGTAACCCCCCTTTCTTCAGAATGTGTTCCATTCACTATTACCTTCTGTGTCCTGTTGTGCAGCCAGTTTGCTACCCAGGCTACTACCCTGGGACCCACTCCCAGGCTGGCTAACTTGATTATTAATCTTTTGTGCTGGACTGTGTCAAATGCCTTGCTAAAGTCTAGATAGGCCATATCCATAGCCCCTCCCTGGTCTATTACTTTGGTCACCCAGTCGAAGACATCGATTAGATTCATCTGACATGACCTTCCTGCTGTGAATCCATGCTGCTTTGGGTCCTGTGCCCCACTGGCCTCTAGGTATTCAACAATTCTTTCTTTCAGAAGTGATTCCATCATTTTCCCCACCACTGAGGTCAAACTAACAGGTCTGTAGTTTTCTGCTTCTGCTTTGCTCCCACTTTTGTGAAGGGGAATCACATCTGCCCTCCTCTAGTCCTCAGGTACCACCCCATCCTCCCATGATTTGTTAAAAAGTGTGGTCAGTGGTGTCATTAGGTCCTTCCTTAGTTCTTTTAGGATTCTAGGATGAATCCCATCAGGCCCCATTGCTTTGTCCACCTTGAGTTTTAGGAGTTCTTTCAGGACTCTTTCTTCTGTAAATGGACTGGCATCAATCCCACTATCCAGAGTGCTTCTATTGTTTGGTTTAGGTAACTCCTCCTCCTCTTCTTCTTTTGTGAATACTGAGCAAAAGTATTCATTCAGTATCTCTGCCTTTTCACTGTCTCCCTCTGCCCACCTCCCCTCTCCTTTATTAATCTTCACTATCCATCCCTTAACCTTTCTATGCTCCCTAATGTACCTATAAAAGGTTTTATCCCCCTTCTTAACTGAGCTGGCTATCTTTTCCTCGGTTTGGGCCTTTGCTTTTCTGACTGCCTTCCCCACTTCTTTCTGCTTTAATTGATACAGTTCCCTGTTGTGCTCCTTCTGTGATTCCTTATACTTTTTGAATGCAGCCTTTTTCTCCTTAACCTTCCCTGACACCCCTTTTGAGAACCATAGTGGTTTTTTATTCCGCTTTGTTTTCTTTATTTGTTTCACACAAAGGCTTGTTGCCTCCGTGATGGCAGTTTTGATTTTTCTCCATTGTTCTTCCACCCCTCCTTTCTGGCCATTTGCTAATGCATTCCTCAGGTATTCACCCATTATGCCAAAGTTAGCCCTTCTAAAGTCCAGTATCCTTGTCTTTGTATGGCTTGTCTCCATGGTTGTATTTATTGTGAAGCACACTGTGCAGTGGTCACTTGTTCCCAGATGTCTACTGACTTCTAAATTTGTGATCCTCTCTCCATTTGAGAGTACCAGGTCTAATATTGCTCCCTCCAGAGTGGGGTCCACCACTAGCTGTCTAAGGCATGCCTCCTGTAGGGCATCAAGAATGACCCTGCTCTTGGATGTGGCTGCAGTCCATGCCATGCCATAGCTCATTCTAACATGATAAGTAAACAGTGCGGCAGATGGTAGAGTGCTCCTGTTGGTCAGTTGTAGTGTAATAGTCAGTGAGGACATGATACTGATAAGGAATGAAGAGTTATGTATTGTATGTAAGCCTCCTTTGGGAGCTCATTAGCTAAATATTGTAGCTGTGGTGCCTGCAGCTGGGTCCTGCCTGCAGGCGGGGGGGGTCCTCAGCCCTGGAGGGTTCAAAAGAGAGGGTTTTTGGCATGAAAGGGATTCCAGAGGGAGAAAGGAAGACAGAAGAGATGGTCCATGTTGTTCAGCTGTGATGTCGAGGGTTCTAGAGGTTGAGGTGGGACTGCTTTGTTACCCTGGGAAATCAAAATTTTAATAACGTTGGTGGTAAATGTAGTGGGGTGGGAGGTTGTCAGGAAGCTGGAGCTCAAGAAGGGGACCCCCTTTTCCATCTGGGGGAGCCAGAGCCCGGGAAGCCAAAGAGTGACCTGTCTTGTGCCCTCATGCACTGAGGTGGGGCAGCGCAGGTGGGTCTTGGTATCGTCGTCTGTGGGGTGAGAGCAAGTGGAGTCCAAGTGTGCCAGGCCATCAGGGCAGCGTGGTGGTGGCATCCTGTACTGTAGGGAGGGCAGTGGTGGCAGCCTGTTTTCTTTTCCGGTGGTATTGTGGTCATGCTGGGAGTGGGTCTGGTAACTTATGCAGCTGAAGAGGGGAACGTGCTCTGGGTCTTTGGGATTACCAGGGCCCCTGCGTGAGTGGTATGATGCCCTGGGAGGCTCAGAGCCTTGTGCTGACTTCTGTATGAGGGAATCTGGCCAGTTCTTTTGGGTCTTTGTTTGTAAGGCAGACCATTGATGTGACGGAGAGCTCCAGGATTGAACTACCACAGCAGGGACTTGGGACCACCAGTTGAGCAGCTTCATTCAAAGCTGTAGCTGTGTTGGGGTGCACAAAAAGAGTGTCTGGTAGAGTGAGAGGTGAAGAATGTAAGATTGCACAGGAGAGAAGTTTGGAGGGAAAATCTTTTGTGGCCTATTTTGGCCCCTGTGAGTGCTGCTGCCAGGATTTGCACAGCCTCCTCAGCTCTGAGGGAAGTATTGTAGAAAAAGCTTTTGGAAAATGAAATTTTACTGCAGACTGTATCTGGCTCTGTGCCCAGCAAGTTACCCACCATTTGATTTTGCACCTCACGCTCCATGGAGTGGATTGATCACATTTGTACGATTAAATCATTTCTTTTTCTTTTACTCCTGAGTGGACAATGAACTTTATTGCAGCACTTTGTAATTGAATTAACTAAGCTTGCCCTGCAGCTGCTGTTACTCCGATGCTGTAAACTGCCTGCACCCTCCCCCCCGGAGACCTCTCATCAGAACCCAGGTAATGAGTTTTAATTTCTGGGACTGTGTTTCTGGCTGCAAGTGCCCCCACCACCCAAAGTACCATCTGGAATATCCCTAGAAATTGAGGTGGGGGAGGCTTACATGTAATTACTGGGGCATGCTATTTTTCAGAAACTAAAGGGGCTTTTACACTGCTGCATCTGCAGTGGTGCCAGCAATGCAGTTCAATTTCACCGGTGCAGATCAATTTCACTGGTGCAGATCCAGCAGTGTAAAGAGCAGCTGGAGTGTTGCAAGCCACACCATTGTGACAAAATGCATCCCCAGGTTTGTTGGGAACGTGGAGCAGAGTGCGCCAATGCAGGTGTTTTTTGCAAGCATGTAAAAACACTGCTTCACCTGCACTGGTGTACTCCTGTTCACTAACCCCTCCACCAGAAATGCCCCCAAAACACTGGCAGACCATCAGAAATGCCGCACAACCACAGAGTGTAAAAGAAAAGGGCAGCAGTGCAAGTGTAGTGGAGCAAGGCGATTCAATACTGCAATGCTGCAGGTTAGTGCAATGTAAAAGCGGCTTATGTTGGGTGAGGCAGACATTCTATTACCCATGCACTGTAGGTCTACCACTAGAAAAAGGTGTACCCGGGACCATAACTGGGAACTGGAGACACTGGTGTAACTGGAAGGAGAAACTGAATAACTGTATGGTGACTCTGCTGCAACTGACACTGAGGTTACAGGGAGTACACACTGGAGTCACTGGGATGAGACACTGATATGACAGCTATGGTTAACAGTTTTGTAACTGTGGAAACAGTGCTATGCGCTGACATAATTGGAAGGAGACTCCATTACAACTGGGAGGAGACACTGCCCTAACTGGGGAGATGCTAGTGAAACTGGGAGGAGACACCATGAGACTATGTTAACTGGAACAGTGATGTGTGACATCATTAAGGGGATACCGTCAACCCCCTTAGACCTCAAAATATCCTTAGTTTAAAAACCACACTTTATGATTGGTCACATTCTGTAGAGATTGTTTTTGTAAATGGCAATTTGATATTGAGTCCCTTTTTTCTTTTAAAAAGTGAACAAACAGGCTGCCCACCATACCGATGTAACCTCACAAAAACATTTGTGTTTACATTTCCTTGATTAACTCCCATTGCATCCTTCAAGGCATTGGGCACACCAACACAGTCTTGCTACTCAAGATGCAGTGGGAGGAGGGGAGCCTATTGAATCATAAGTGAATGCATTGTTTGGAGGCTCCTTAATGTTCTGGGCATATGTAATAAGAACAGATCAAGGATCAGAAACAATACAAGGTTGATTATAATTACACCATTAGCATGCATTTCAGTTCTACTAAGAAAGGAAGTAAATAAACAACTAGCGACATCAATGAATTTTAGAGAACATACGCAATCATAAAATGTGGGATTTTACCTGGAAATAATATAATGCAAAAAGGGCTGACAGTGCTCTTCTAAACTATGCTATGCAAAATATACGTGTCACTATCTGTTGTTCTTTTCCTGATGAAGCAGACACTTTCCTAGTGAAGTGTCATGTAGTTTTTTTAAAGGAAAAGGTTTTGAAAAACAAAAACACCCACATTGTCACATTCCCCACCCTCCACCCCAACCATTTACAAGTGTTTACAAATATTTTCCTCCACCCTGCAACCATCTAAACCTGCCAGAATCTAGCACCCACACTGGCCGATCTGGGATGAGACTGCCGTAGTTGGGAGGAGGCACTCGTATAGCTGGTACTACAGAACTGGGAGAAGACACTGGTAGCACTGGGAAAAGAAACTGCCATTACTGAAAGTAGACACTACTCTAACGGTGGTGGCCATCTTTTTTCTTGAGAAAACAACTCCATTAGACATTTTTTAAAATATTCTTATTTTGGTGGAACAAGTGAACTTTACCCCCAAATAAAACTGGAGATTTGCCTAGAATCTTTTATAGTGAAGAAAAAAAACAGTAGCGTCAAATTTTTTTCCCAACTTGATTGCACTGGTTGCAAACTCAGAATGCTCTTCTGGGGAAAATCAAAAAGAAATAAATAACTGAGAAAAAAAATAAATAAATAACAAATATGTAGATTTCACATCATTCAGCTACCAGTTGTACAGAATAAATTGTTGTCTGGGTGCTAGAGTCACATAAAGAAGCTGCTATGATTTAAAGATGCACTTTTGTTATACGTAGTCCTATTAACTTATGAAAATGCTAAAATGATCATGTTTTTGTGAGAACAAACTGTGATTCTTCTTTCTATGCAATATTTGGTGAGAAGGGACATAAACAAGAGAAGAAATGTTAGCAAGGTTCAGCAAGGTGCCAGACCTGAGCTTTGATGAAGCTAGAGAAAAGTGTTTAAATTATGAAGAAAGATTATAGCAATTTTCAGAAGCAAACTAGATTGAAGTTGAATGTAAAAAAAAGCATGTTTCTATTGGTGGTTGAAGTAAAAACATTATCAGTGCTTAGAGATCTTTTATTTCCAATGAAATCAGATGAGATAGTGTTTTCATAATTTTATGTAATAATGTGAAATAATTTCCTGCTTAAATGTGGTACCTTAAAGACTTAGGCCCAGATATTCAAAAGGGTTGCGCCATGCGCAACAAGGAGTTCTTGTATCGCCAAGTCAAAACTCGCGCCATTTAGCGATATTCAGAAGGAGGCAGCTGTGCCCCGGAAACATGGCTGAGCAACAGCGCAATGAAATGAAGGCATGCGCAATCAAGGTGGATCCATGCATAAAGACCGCAATGCGATATTCAAAGACTTGCGCGATGCGCAAGAGCGGCACAGCCGGAAATTGCGCACTAGCGGAAATGAGCCAAAATAGAAAGGTTCAGAGAAGCGGCGCAAGAACACTGCCAGGCTGCCAAGTGGGAGAGAGAGAGAGAGAGAGAGAGAGACAGAGACAGACAGACAGACAGCAAAGGGCAGGCAAGGAAAGTGTGGCCCATAGTCTGTAGAGGCCAGCGGGGGGTGCCCGGTGCAGTGGAAGTAGCAGTCAGGACAGTGGGGTAACACAGCAACACCAGCCAGGGGGGTCAGAAGCCAGGGAGATGGACAGTGCCAGTTTCCACATGGAAGCTGTAATGAGGGGGTGAATGCATGCTGCAGGGGGACGTGGCCGTGGAAGGGCCCGTCGGCGGTATGCCCCCGACCAGCAGTACCGTGCCCGCATCAGCTTTGAGCTGTACACAGATGTAGAGATCGTGGGCCGGTACCGCCTGAACAGGGCAATACTGAGATGGCTCTGTGAGCTGTGCAGTGATGTGATGCAGGCACCCTCACGACGGAGTTACGCTCTGTCGGTGGAGACCAAGGTGACAGCCTGCATGTGTCTGCTCACCACGGGCACCTTCCAGAGGCTGACAGGGGACACCACAGGCATCACACAGTCGGCCACGTCATGCATCCTCACCCAATTCCTCAGCGCACTGCTGCTACATGCTGTGGAGTACATCCATTTCCCCAGCACCGCGGTTGAGCGTACAGCAAACATGCAGGAGTTCCACAGGGTAGCACATATGCCTGGCATGCTAGGGGCCATAGACTGCACCCATGTGGCCATCCGCCTGCGCCTGGCCCCGATGGCCATGCATATCGGAACAGAAAGGGATTCCCTTAGTGTCAACTGCCAGGTGGTGTGTGATGCCACTGGGTGCATAATCAATGTCTGTGCCACACACCCTGGCGGAGCACATGATGCCTTCATATGGTATTAGTCTGCACTGTGCCATCGATTCGAGAGTGGGACATCCCACAGGACATCTAGTGGGTGAGTACACATGTATGGAATGCAAACTCTGGGCAAGGGTGGGAATGCCACAGGTGCCATGGTAGTGCACACAGGAGATGGCCAATATGGACCTGAACATGACACTGATCTCCACTATCTCCACACAGGTGACTGCGGATACCCACTCCGTCCCTGGCTGCTCACACCGTCTTGGTGCCCATGACCCAAGCGCTACAGCTATGCTATAATAAGGCATATGCGCAACATGCAACATCATAGAGGGGTGTTTGGGATGCTCACGACGCTTCGATGCCTAGACACCTCGGCGGTGTTCTACAGTACAGCCCCCAAAAGGCCTGTGGATATTCTGGCCTGTTGCATCCTGCACAACATGGCCAAAGACCATGGATAGCCGTACAGGTCGAACAGGGGGACAGTGATGGGGATGCCAGTGGCGCCGGTGATGATGGTGATGAGCAGCCCCCCCCAGGACGGAGGGACCCCCGACTGATCTGGCAGGCCCAGCTGCACTGGGACACCATCACAGAGGAGCACTACGCACAACACAGGTAAGTCAAGGGGACATGTGCAATCAACACTGTCCATGCGCAAACCACAGGCACACAGGGGAACACACCAGGGGTGCATGACGGTCAGGGGTGGAACGGTCCAGGCATACAGACACACCATCAGGGAGGGGTGAGACTCATATGGACACACACACAGGCAAGGCGTACATGGGCAGATGCACAGCACTGCAGAACCGACATTGCTAACACACAGCACCGCAACCACCCCACCACCCGTGACTGTCCAAGTACGTGTGTAGATGCTGGGCACCCTTGCACCTTGGCGTACAGTGCAATGCAGGCATCATCATGCACATGCACCTGTGGACGGCAGTTGGGAGTGGCAGGTGGTCCGGTGTTAGGCGTGAGCAGAGCACCCAGCAGTGCACTGCCCACCATGACACATTGCACACATGGCAGCACCAGACAGGACCCGCACTGGGAGACAGCTCAGTCATGTAGCACTGTCCCACGGCCACCAGCGGATGCGTCGAGGCCCTACCGTGACCCAACAGCATGGGCAGGCTGAGCAGGGCCGTAGAGGGTGGCACTGTTGCACCACCAGGGGTCCCACTGCGCTAACCCAGCGACCTTGCCCGCACGGGGTCTGCAGCATGCGAACAAACCTGCACCAGGGGTGCTCGGGATGCCACAGCAGAACCCGGCGTCGGCAAACCTGGTGTGTACGATGCGGGAGCAGGGAGTGGAGAGTGCACTGTGTGGGGTGTGTGGTACGGGGCACCTGACTGTGCCCAATACGTCCACGACAGAGACCACTGCCTGGGTCAGCCTGTCAATGGCGGCGGTCACATCTGTCCGCATACGGACCAGCTCGGCTCGGTCCTGAGCACACTCCCTGCTGTGCCACTCCACGGACACAGACAGTGCCTCCATGGACCTTGTAACCCGCCTCTGCAGCTGTAGTGATTCCTGCAGCAGGCGGGTGTGCTCGTCCAATGGGTACTATGCCCCAATGGCATCCTGACCCCCAGGGTGTGGGCGGTCCTGATGCACAACACCCCTTGAGGGTGGGCGCTGATAAGCCAGGACCAGGAATGGGCAGATCAAGAGAGCGGCGGACATGTGCCACTGCTTGACGCTGTACCCCCAGACCTGGTGGGCGACTGCTGCTGCTGCCCTCCAACCACTGTGCCCCGGTCCTCGTTCCACCGCTGCTGGCAACAGTGCCAGACACCTGCACAGCCACTGGTGCTGCCCCACCGGTGCTGACAGGCACAGCCTGGGACCGTACCAGCATGCTGGTACCCAAGTTGGAACCAGAAAGGCCCAGGGGCACGTGCTGGCCTGCCGTGTGTACGTCATGGGACACACAACCATCACCCATTGCGGGCCTTCTATCATCAATGGGTGCCGGGTGTGCTGCCATGGTCACAGCGTGCTGGCATGCTTGCATGCCAGACTGCTGGACACAGGTTATGCACCCCCGCACCCGTATCACTGACACCAGAGTTGGCGGCCTTGGCGTGCATGCTGCTGCAGTGCCTGCTGGTGGTGGTGGAGGTGGATGGACTCTCCTCCATGTCCAGCAGGTCAGCATCACTGTCTGGACCCACCACCACCGTCTCCTGAAGACAACAGGATCTGTAACAGAAGAGAGTACATGTGAATGCAGTGAACAACAGCCCCAAACACCACCACCATGTCATACCGTTATGATGATGGGCTTCCACCTGTCAGGATCCTCCATGGCAAGCCCCTCAATGGCGCTTGGCCATGGCGACCAGGCTTTCAGTTGGTGTCAGCTCCATCACCACTGGCGGGCCGCCAGTGCCAGCACGTGTCGCCCTGAAGGCTGCCACCTTTCCTTCAACCTCCTGCGGTCTGTCTGTCTTTTCTTGCATTCCTGCTGCGGGCGCTGGTGGCTTCACGTGCAGATTAACGGCCGAGCTACCCCTCACTGCAGCTGCACGCGGGGACTGAAAGTGCCCCCTCCATCCACTCAGCACTGGCTTCTCATCCAGGTAGGCCTGGAAGAGGTCTCCGTCCCTGCTGTGCCTGCTGTAAAGTTGGTGCCACCGCCTAGGAGGAGGGCAGTGTCTGGAGCCAGCTTGAGTAGCCCAACCTGGTGGCCCCTGGATTGAAACCACACTGCAGTGGCCTTTATGGTAGGTGCCCCTCACCAGTGCAGGACAGGTGTGGCAGCAAGTGGCCACTGACCTGGTGCAGGGGTCACTGGACAGTGCTGGTCTCTGCTGGCAGTGCCGGCACCGGTACAGTGACACTCCGCTGGGAGGGGCCAGAGCTGTTAGCGGCGGCTGCGTTCACATGCCAGGCGGGCGTGGTGCCCTAGGCCAGGTGGGTGTGCCATCTATGCCTGTATTATCTGTAGGGTGTGTGTGTGTTTTGGTGGCTGTGCATAGGTGATGGCTCGGCCACGGTTGGCTGTGTCAGTGTGTGCAGCTGTGAGATGAATGGGTATGACTGTGTGGGCAGGCACTGTCACTGGGGCAGGGGGCAGTCTGCTTTTGAGTCACACTGATGTTTGTCTCAACATATGTCTCCACAGGCCGGGATGTGAGGATCTTGGGCCACATTGCTGAGGACATGCCAGGGACCCGGTGCCAGCAGGGGTTGCACCACCAGCAGCAGCAGCACCAGCAACAGCGGCAGTCAGAGCTGCTTGAGCAGTGTGAGTATCATGACTTCATGGATGCTATTCGCATGGGGGAGGACAGTAGCCACCATAATACAAACATGCAGGAAAGGAGGTCATAATTCCACTATACAAGACACTAGTGAGGCCCCACCTGCAGTACAGTGTACATTTTGGAGACCATACCTCATGGGGGCGTAGAGTGGGCAGAAAGGTTCGAGGAGGCAACAAAGATGGTGTATGGCTTGCATCACAACTCCTATGGAATGAGTTGAAGGAACTGAACCTGTACTCCCTGGAGGAGAGAGAGGGACATGAGAGACATGCAAGTATCTACAGGGTGGAACAGGGTCAGGAAACACTATTTTGAAGTGCAAAAGATGTTCCAGGACTACAGGGCATGGGATGCAGTTGGAGGAGGACGATTCAGAGGAAACATGAGCAAGACTTTCTTCACGACGGGTGGTGTACAAGTGGAACACCCTGCCAGAGGAGTGGTGGGGCTGACACAGTCACGGATTTCAGACTGCATGGGATAGACATAACGAATTCTTGAGGTCAGGGGTAAGGGCAACAGACTTCTAGGTAAACAAAGTGAACTTACAGGCTGAAATGGACAGACTGTATGTGGGCCATAAGCATATATGCCGACACTAGCTATGTATCTAAGTCTGTAGGCCTCGACACAGGTGACGCATGCATCACTGTCACAGTTCACAACACGCCTGTGTATGCATCACTGGTGGTCCGCAGCCATGCACTGGGCACATAAGCTGTGTAACTGGCATCAGCACCATGTTGCCATGTCACTTGCCAGCCTTGTTTGTGCTATGATGGACATGGGCAGTGTGTGTGCAGTGGTGCGCTTGTAGCTGGGTGCCTGTTTGTGATAGCCATGTGCATGTTCACTGTGGGTGGGTGCATGCCATCACAGTGCTTGAGACATTGAGCTATATGGCTTGCAGATACAGGTGGTGTTCAGGTTGTGGTCAGTCACTGACCATTGACTGTGTTCCCATTTTCTAGGCCTCGGGACTATCACAAAATGAGATGTCCGGCCATCAGACAGACATAGGCCCACAACAACAATATCCTCCCAGTCAATACACGCCATGGCCTGGAGGAGGCGGCAGGGAACTGGAAGACACCAGCCAGAGGACGGCCAGCCGGCTGGCCCATGACCCCATCTTCCTTCCCACTTCTCCCATCCTACCACCCTGCCTTCCCTCTCCAAGTTTGTCATCCTACCCTTGACACCCCTACCTTGTACCTGTCCCCCCCTTGTAAATAGTTGTAATTGTTCTTGTTCATGTTGGTTGTGTTAAAACACATTTATATTTTTATCTGAATAATGTGTTGGTCTCTGATTTGCAGCTGCCTATGGGTGCTCAGTTGCAGGGTGTACATGCCATCTGGGCTGGTATGGTCCTGGGCATGTGTGTGTGTGTGTGTGCGTGTGTATGAGGAGGTATCTCCAGCATGGCAGTGACTTTCAGGTTGGTCTTGCCGTCTGCTGCCACCACTGCTGGTGCACAGGTGTGTCTGGCTTGTAGGCATCTGTGCTGCAGGGGTTGGCGTGTGCTGGGGGATGCATGGTTCCTGCAGTGCCAGTCCTGGCCATAGGTGGTGTCTTGGGGTCACAGTGCAGGGTGTGCTGTGTGCACGAGGGGCTGATGTGCACTGTGGTTGTCAAGCCCTGTGTGTGGCACTCTCAGCCTGCCAGTGGTTGTGCTGGGGTGTCATGGCTCTGCTATGCTTTGTTGGCTTGTCCCCATGGGCAAGTGATCATCCGTCCACCCCAGTGATGCTGTGTAGGGTGTGCAGGTGTGGTGTGGGTTCTGCAGTGTGTTCCTGTGCCCATGTGTGGCATGGCTGGGTGGGCCCCAGCCTGCCTCCCTGGATGTGCAGTTCCATTGCTCTGGGGGTCTGCTTGTGCTATGGCACCTCTGGAATGCTCAGCTGGGCTGCCTAGTTGCGCCATGGCGCAACATTTCCGACTCAACTTCTCCCTTCCTGGTTTGCGCTATGGCGCGGTATGTCGATATATTCAGGCGTTGATTTGCTTGGCAATTTGTTCTGCTCCATGTTTGAATATTGCTTTCTGTTCTATTCGCAGCAACTGGTTTAATGCTTACTCCTGCTGTTGCGCTCATTTTGGCGGCAGTTTGAATATCTGGGCCTTAAATGCCATAGCTGAAAGGGAGTCAGTGCATTGGGGCAGAAGTTTGACGTCTTTGCAGAATATTTAAACTATCAAATTGGGAGAGTGGTGCAGCACCTGATATGCCAAATGGGAAGAACACCCCTACCCCCTCAACTAGTGATCAAACAGGAGTTCAGCATGTTTGTAGTTCATTTGCATCACCAGGTAAGGAAAAAGGTCTGGCTCCCCATATGACGTACAGGGGAAATGCCAGACCTCACCCAACAACTAACACACTGAAATCTGGCCAATGGAAAACAATGTACACTAATGCTCACAGTCTGGGAAACAAGATCCCAGACCTGCAAGCAATAATGACAGAGGCTAAACTGGACATAGTAGCCATTAGCGAGACATGGTTCACCAGTAACCACACTTGGGAGACTTCAGTACCCGGCTATGTACTATTCAGAAGAGACCGAGGTGCAAAAGGGGGGGGGGGGTTGGTGGTGGAGTGGCCCTCTATGTCAATGAAAATATCAAAGGTAAAGAAATTCAGAATGCAACATGAGGAGCCAGAAGAACTGTAGGTCACCCTCGAAACAGAAATTGGGACAGCCATACGAACTGGATTTGTCTACAGGCCTCCAGACTAGGGGGAGGACATAGACACATTACTGTTAGAAGATATACAAAACTAACAGCTAAAGGGGAGGTTCTGATAATGGGAGACTTCAACATGCCAGATACAGATTGGTCAATACTAGCAGGAACATTTGCCAGAACTAGACACATAGTGGATTCCCTGCAGCAGGAGGGCCTCAAATAACTGGTACAACAACCCACAAGATACAGGGCTATCCTGGATCTAGTACTGACTAACAGGGAAAGGATCGCAGATCTCCAGGTAGAAGGTCACCTGGGAGCCAGTGACCATCACATGGTATGGTTCAATTTGGCCACTGGAACTAAATCATCCCATTTCAAGGCAAAAATATGGGACTTCAGAGGAGCTGACTTTGATAAGATGACCAACAGAGTTAAGCTAGAATGTGGCAAGAAGAAATACAGGTGAGGGGGTACAGGCAAAGTGGGAAAGCATTAAGGATGCAATACGTGAAGCAACATCCCATTGTGTTAGAGAGAAAAGGAAGTGCAAAAGAAGAAGGAAACTACGTTGGTTCTCAAAAATAGCAGCAGAAAAGGTCAGAGCCAAAAGGCTGGCCTTCAGGAAATATAAAGGAAGGCAGCGGGATGAAGATGGGGGGCATACCAAACTTCCTTAAGGGAAGCAGGGAAGGCTGTAAGGCAGGCAAAGGCTCAAACCAAGGAAACACTAGCACGAACAGTAAAAGAAGGTGACAAGACTTTCTATAGATACATTAGTGAACAGAGAAAGTCCAGAGGGGGTACTGCTAAGATCAAAGGGGATAAGGGGGCACGTGAGGAGCAGGACTATGTAAACGCATCTATCCTAAATAGATACTTCTGCTCAGTATTTACTGAGGAGAAGGTAGGGCAGGGCCCACAGCTCAGCATCATGGACATGGGGGGGGGGAGGAGGTGTGCACTTGTCCCTTCACAAAAGAAAGTGTCCTACAAGAGCTCAATAAGCTCAGGGTGGACAAGGCAATGGGACCTGATGGCGTACATCCCAGGGTGCTAAAGGAGCTAAGGGTGGAACTAGCAGAGCCATTATCAGAACTGTTTAGTGAGTCTCAGAGCACAGGAGAGGTCCCAGAAGACCGGAGAAAGGCTCATGTGATCCTACTCCACAAGAGTGGTACCAGGAAGAAGGCAGAGAACTACAGACCAGTCAGTCTTACCTCAGTAGTGGACAAGATTAAGGAGGCACTCCTTAAGGAAAGGATAGTGCAACACCTGGAATCCATAGGAGCACAGGATCCAAGACAGCATGGGTTTACAAAAGGAAGGTTCTGTCAAACTAATCTCAGTTTTCTTTGACTGGGTAACCAGAGTGGTGGACCAAGGGGGAGCAGTTGATGTCACCTACCTTGACTTCGGCAAAACTTTTGATACTGTTCCACAGAGAAGATTGATAAATAAGCTGGGTAGGCTCGGGTGGGTCAGAAGTTGGTCAACTGGGTGGCAAACTCGTTGATGGGCAGAAAACAGAGAGTGGTGGTAAATGGTATACAGTCAGAAGAGATGCAAGTCACAAGTGGGGTACCTCAGGGATCAGTCCTGGGCCAGTCCTCTTCAATATCTTCATCAGTGACATTGCATATGGATTGGAGGGTAAGGTTTGTCTGTTTGCAGTTGACACCAAGATCTGCAACAGAGTAGATGATCCAGTTGGGGTGGACAGACTGAGAAGAGATCTGGATAAATTGGCAAAATGGTTGGAAGAGTGGCAACTGGGGTTTAATGCAAAGAAATGCAAGATCATGCACATAGGAAAGAGAAACCCTGAAGCCACCTATAGGTTGGGAGGGGAGTTGCTGGGAGTCACAAGGGAAGAAAGAGACTTGGGCATCATCATCACCGATAACCTGAAATCATCCAAGCAGACCACTAAAGCAGTAGGTAAGGGTAGGGGAATGTTGGGGTGTATTAGTAGGGGTATCACAAGTCGGAAGAGGGAGGTAATAATCCCTCTTTACAAGACACTGGTTAGGCCCCATCTGGAGTACTGCATGCAGTGCTGGTGGCCACACCTTCACAAGGAGATTAACCAAATTGAGGCAGTCCAGAGAAGGGCAACCAAAATGGTGCAGGGACTGCATCAGAAAACATATGAGGACAGAATAGCAGAGCTCAATATGTATATCCTAGAACAAAGGAGGGAGAGAGGTGATTTGATTGAAACATTCAAACACCATAAGGGCATTAACAAGGTGAAAGAGCCTAGCATGTTTCAATATAAGAAAAATAGCAAGACAAGAGGACACAGCATGAGATTAGAGGGAGGTCGAGTAAGAGGTAATGTGAGGAGGTTCTTTTTCACGGAAAGGGTGGTGGTTGCATGGAATGGCCTACCTCAGGAAGTTGTGGATATGAATACAGTGCAGGCCTTCAAACAGGCATGGGACAGGCATGAGGGAGCAATACAGATTAGTATGAATAGATAGCCCATTGACAGAGCAAAGGCCGATGGCACATTCATAAGTTAGAAAAAGAAATGGGCAGAATGGATGGGCCTTGAGGTCCTTATCTGCCGTCAATGTCTATGTTTTTATGTTTCTATGTAAAGTAGAAAGCAATCAAAATTAGAGTGCATGTTTGACTATATTGACTTCCTCCTCCTAACTGGAAAGCTGCCTAGATAAAAAAATTGTTAGACCAGTTTGCATGAGCACTATCATTCAGAAGCTTCACATCTGTTTACAGAATTAATTGTTTAGAAAAATTCTGTCCTGTCTTAAAACACTAATGAGTGGTACAGTCAGAATTTGCAAAAACATATGTCGTGCAGAGTGCTTTAATTTGTGTGTGTGGTCCTAGTGTATCCTTCCCTTTGTCTGCTAATAGGATTTTTTTCTAAATTAGCCTGCTGGTTGTAGGGTAGTTTTAAGGACCCCGGGACCCCCGTCATAGCATGGTTTATTGCTCTTGTTCTTACAATGCCCCCTATCCCATGGAATCAGCAAGCACTAGTTTAGAGTTAATTTACAACAGCAAAGCTAAGATATTAAGTAACTTTCCTCAGCCAGTGATCACTAATGGCTACATTTACAGTGTAGCAAATACTTGAGGGCTAATTGAGTGAGTTATTCTGTAAGAAAACACCTAGAGTCTTTACTAATTGTAGCACTGATGATCTGGGGTGATTTGTGTGCCTTTTATGGCTGTGTGTAATTTGATGAAATAAAAGTTTTAAAAGCAAAACATTTACTCCTGCTGGTTTGACCTGACACACACATAGAAAACAAAAATATTGAATTAGAGCTATTTAGTGGAACCCAGAACATCAGGCTCCTATTGTATCTTTAGTACTTGCTGAATCAGGGTTCAGAGAAGCATCGCTGTTACATGGAACAGGATGCATTGTAGGCAAAGGAAGAGCAATGAACCTGGCTGAGATGGAGATCCCCAGGGGCCATAAAGCTACCATATAACTAGCATTCTAATTTAGAAAGAAAAACTCTTGTAATAGCAAACAAAGGGAAGGACACCCCAGGACTACACACATGAATCAAAATACTCGGCACGACATATGTTTTGCAAATGTTGACTGTATTACTCCTTTAAGACAGCCAATCCCTTTGAAACGACTAGTCAAGGTAGCCAACAGTTTAATCACCAGATGCAAGTTATCTCCTAACTGCAGCTACCAATTTTAGAAGTCTGAGCCTTCCATTGCTTAACCTTGAGGCAGTATTTGTTTGAACTCAGCTTTGCCTTGTCAGCCATTTTGTAACAAGTTAACATCTAACTACCTCTAGTGCTTTCCAGTGCTTAACCTTGATACAAAATGGCTGACAAGGCAGCAACACTGAGTGAAAACAAGCATCTTGGCATCACCAAGGGCGACACTTGCAAGTACAAAGCCTTTATATTCAAGCATCATCTGCTACCAGGCAATGGGACAAATCATCCAGCACAGCTTTGCTGCTTCAGGTCATATCAACATACAGTCTGCCACATACCTCTCAACCGTCACACATTACGAGGTACATCACTCATTTTATCCCTCAGAAACCCTCTGTCCCACATTGAGAAGGTGACATTCCACACTCACCACTGAGACTTTTAAGCAGAAATGTATAATAATAAGATGTTAGGTTGTCAGCAAACATTATAAACATTAATGCACTTATTTCCACAATATTCTGAGCTTGCAATGTCATGTCTGATGATGTGTCACACATTTTATCCAGTTGTCACACATCTTGTCACACATTTGGGTGATAAAAGGTTGAGAGGTATGGTCTGCCACTAGATGGAACACCTGGCCCGAATCTGCAGATGGAATCACACCAATAAGGAGGATATGCAGCTCCCATGAACGCACTGGTGGTTTTACATGCAGCAGAGGCATGCACTTCAGGAAGGTGCTAGGTGCTAGGTACTCACCCAGCAACACTACACTGCAGTGCAAGGGACACATTTCTTAAAAAGGTATCCGGTTGGACTAGCACTACAAGAATAGTGTCAGTCAACTGAGCACTACTGTGGATAGCACTACCACAGACAGCGAGAGGGGATTTACAGTGCTTGCAGTAAGCACTCCCCAGGTCACTGTCTGTGATGCTGACAAGAAACAAGGGCACGAGAATTCAGGAGGCTGGCCAAGCTGCTCCCATGGCATGGAGGGCTGGGGCATAGAGCAGCTCGGCCAGGCAGCAGTGGAGACCAGGGTTCTAATCCTGGTCTCTTAGGATTTTTGTGCATTGGGACTTTGTTTTTTCTTTTTTGAACAGGGCCATGGAAACAGTATTCCATGGCCCCAGAAATTTCAGCTTGCTCCCATGATCCGCCTCCCCGGCAGTAAAATCTAATAGTAGGGGGGTGCGAGGAAAAAAAAAAACTGACTGCATTATTGTCGTGCAGTTCTTTACTGTGCTATTGTTGTCAGCGATGTTCTGATCCAGTGCCTCTTTAAAGAATGTTACCTCCAAGGCAGACATTATGGCTAGGGTTGTTTTCCAGGTAGGGCTTTAATCTCTAAAAGCTAAAGAGCTTCACTTCACTGATATGCTAGCTTGGTGGTGTAGTAGAGTGATCTACAGGCTGATAAACTGACACTGTGAGTTTGAATCCAGACAAGATCCTCTCAGTTTTCTTTTGTCAGAATTTCACTTGAGTGGGGATCCATGGTGGTGTGAAGTTAGAACAGGACTCATATAGAAAAGGGACTTAAATGTGAAAAAGAATAAGCGCAACAGTAATATGCTGCCTCGTAGGAAGGGCCACCTTGGAGGCAACGTTTATTTAAAGGAAAACTATGGATACTGCAGAAAGTATAGCAGCTGCTGCGGAAATGCCCAATTATGGCTTTTACCCATAAATAAAAAATGTTCATACCCTTTACAGAACATATGATATTTTAATCTTGAATACCTGTGCTGACCATCCTTGTGGTAGACTTGCCTGTGGCCACCTCACACATAGCTGGTGGCTTCTTGCATATGAGTTATGCTAATGAGGGCTACCAACTAATGTCACAAGTGGGGGATGTCATGTGTTCATGGCCACTTTGGAACTGTGGTACGCAGTATCTTGCAGACACTCTCTTTACCTGTGTTGCTATGCCTTGGTTATGTGAAAATGTGTGCACTAAATTACATTGTGTTTGACTACATCTTCTTGTAGGTCCATCTATATCACAACTGACATGTGAACCAGTGGGCAGATCTTGCATTACGTGGCAGTGACAGGACACAGTCACAAAGGAAGTCAGCTCAATTGGCATGCTAGTTGCTTTATGGGTCCCACACTCCAAAATATGGGTGTTCTCACAGTGCACTGTGTGTGAAAAAATACATTTTGTTTTACTTACAGCTTACTGTGGTATAGTAGATTATATTAGACCAAGTTTGCTTACATCTAGGCTGAATTTTTTTGTAACTACCAATACCAGAATCTCCTGCAGCTGCAAAGCAGGGTTGAAGCAGTGGGGGATTCAGTAGCCTACAGTGCATGTTAAGTTATGTAAACTCTGATCTTCTGTTTGCTGGTACTGCTGTCTTCCCAGGGTTAAGTACAGTCCCAGAGGACTGTACATAGTCAGTGGAGAAAAGAAAAACCATAAAACAACTGATTATAAAAGCTCTGACATGCACTGCAGGCTATTGAATTTCCTGTGCCGTAGTCATGCTCTGATGTGAACTGCAGGGAATTCTGTGATTTGTAGTTACAAAACATGTCAGCCCAGAAGTAAGCTTCAGGAAGACTGTCACCCTAAGACCTTGTGTGAGACCAATGTCTTTGTTTCACTTAGTTTTTTCTTGCACTTTACACCCTTTAATGTAGACATACTGTTCCAACACCACACTGCCATGGATCACCACTCCTGTGAAACTTGAAGCTACAAGAATTTTAGTAAAATCAGGATTCAAACCCAGACCTCCTGTATCACAGTTGTGTTCCCTAACCACTAGGATATACTGGCTGGTGCTTAACAAGTTTGTGGTTAAACACGCGTGTCACAGACTGAACCCAGATCAGTTAAAAAGAGAAACTGGTAGATCTGATCTGAAAAAAAAAAGATAATCTTCCTAGACCCTAGAGCAGTAAGCAGAATTAGTCTGATACAATCTACAATACTACAGTAAACAGTAAGCAAAACAAAAAGGTTTCTGAACACAGAGTCTGCATTGGGACCACCCCGACACTTGTGTGTAGGATGGCTCTTTGTTCTGATTGTTCCCCTTTAAGACAGCTTCTACCACCAGTTCGTTGGATTTTTTTTGTATGCTACAAAGTCTGTCTTTTTATGCATATATGTGCCATAATATCGGACTCTGAATGTGAATAACAGTTGCTTCCTGTACATTGATCTATGACACGCAGTGTCTGAATTCTGGCAAGAATGGGACATCCCACCCACACATTGTCTCTGAAGGATGGGACACGGACAAATGAAAGGAAGCAATGTTTTGAATTTGCCAGTTATTGGCAGGACACAATGGAATGGCAACAGGACACAATGTTCAGTGAATAAGAAAAGAACAAAGCAAGAGTTCACTGCATGAAATTTGTGAAGGGCCTGGCCAGTGTTTCAAACCGTGTCAGGTTCCTCATGGGAAGTGAAAATCTCTTTTCAACTACACATGATCCATGCATCTTGCCAGCATAAAAGGATGAAACTTACAAATGTCCAGGAAGTTGCAAACTTATGTAACTATTATGCTGGGTGGGTACTTCATGGATAAGATATTCTTCTGTATGGTTTAGGTTCCACTGTATTTCTGGAAAAGAAAGAAGGCAATCTGGCTAGCTTTGGCAGGAACCATCATCTATTGCCAAAGCTGCCCTTGTTCTACAGCATACAGTGAGTGAGACTTTAGCACAGCTAGAAGTGTTGGGAGAAACAAGAAATGCTTTCAAATCCCACCAAAGGAGAGCAACTCACTAACTCCTTTTCCTGAAAATTTACATGGGGAAGGGATCTTCACTCTCAGTTAGGTGTGGGGAAGGGAGAGTGCTGAGTTCCTGACTAAGTATGAAGAAGAACAAATAGTATCCATGGGGAAAGGGGAGCAGGGGAACAGGATGGTTAGATGCTTGCTGGGAGCTTCTGTCAGAAGGGATACTGATAGGGTTGAAAAGACTGTTGGGGAAGTGAGCAGAGGGATGGGCTTGATGCCATTGTCCACCAAGGGACTGATGACCGAGACTGCAGACCAATGTGGAGGTTATGGGTAGTTTTAGAAAGCCAGAGGGGCAGGCTGAAGCTGGCAGTATCATCATTGACCTTTTCTGAGGTCCTACAACTTTGGGACGGGGGAGGGGAGAAATGTTATGATTGCTCGCTTTAACACATGACTGAAGGAATGGTGCAGAGAGAAGGGATGGGGTACATAGGGGAGTGGGGTCACTCTTGGAGAGAGATAGAAGATTATTCATGTGGGGTGTTCTGCACCCCTCAGAGGAAGACACCAGCATGCTAGGGCACAGGTTTAAAGTGCACATCGAAGGGCTCTTAAACTAGCCAAGGGGTGCAGGTCAGATGCAAATAAGTGAACCTACTCAACTGAGGGAAACCAAGATGACCTCCTCCTCCTCAGTTCTAGAAAACAAGGAAAGAGCAACAGGGCATAAGTAGTGTGCAAATGAGGAAGCTGGAGAAAGTTGCAGGAGAGAGGCTGCAGAGGATCGGTAAAGGAGTTGGAAGAAGGGAGGCAAGGGCAAGGCTGGAAAGGACATCGGGAGAGGGGGAGGAAAAGGTCAATTCCAGAAGGGAGGAGCTGGTCATCTGGAGGGCTTTGTGCAAGAATGCCAGAAGCTTGGAAAACAAGATTAGTGAATTGGTGGTAGTGGTGGCAGAAGCACACTTGGCTCTGATGGTGATCACAGAAACTTGGGCAATCCAGTACCATGACTGAGACATGACCATGCCAAGGTATGCAATATTCTGGAGGGACAGAGAGGTAAGGAGAGTGGGAGGTGTGTCATTATGCTGCATATACCAGAGAGTATAAAGGCTGCAGAAATTAAGGAAATGGGAAATGGCAAGCACACAAGGACAATATGGGTGCAGATAGTAACAGAATGGGGTGAAATATCAGGTAGGGGGTTATATAGTCCACCATCTCAAAAACAGAAAGGTAATAGGGAATTGGTGAATGAGGTTAAAGGGCAACAAGGCACGGAGAGGTGCTGCTAATGAAGGACTTCAACATTTATTTTTTTTAATCCTCTGTTTATCCCTCGGGTGGCTGCAGGCAGGGCACATCCACCCTACCCGCCATCTAGGACCATCCGCTGCTCCTGTGGTAACCCCCAAGCCCCATTTCCCCCCATGGATTCCCCCCTCATGGTGGGGTGAGAAGAGGGAGGGCCATCACCCCCCCCCACCAAGTACACAATCTGGATTGGGGGAATTGTTTATTTGTTTTCTTATATTTCAACAGGATAAGATAATTAGGCAAGCCTCTCTACAATACTGTTCTACATAAGATGTGGAAACATAAAACATATGTTAAAATAAATATACAAACAATGCATACAAAATACATACAACGATTGACAAATTTGAAATTCAGTAATAACAAGTACATCTGAATAAATAAAGATCTGGTGAAGCAGATTTAAAAGTTTGATATGTAGGCACATTGCATACATTGGGTATTGCATCTAACAGAAGCTATGTAATCAAATTGCACTTTCCTATATTTGGTTTTTATAGTAGGAACTATTAACCCTCTCCCTCGAATGTCTCGAAAAGAGTAGTTGGAAACTTTTGGAAGAAGTTTGGTTGTAAGATATTAAGGAGCATGTCCATTATGACATTTAAAGAGAAAGTTATTAAACATTTGATCCCTTCTTATACTCAAGGGAACCCAATTTAGGCTAAGAAGCAAGTCACAATGGTGGTAAGATGCGTATGGTCCTGTGATATCCAGCACAAATCTGGCTAACTTATAATAAAGTCTATCAAGCTTTCATAAGTTGTATTTGCTTGTATTTGCATATACCATAGAACCATAATCAATCAAAGGAAAAATTACAGTTTGAACCAATTTTGCTCTTGTTTCCTGGATCATACACATCTTATGTCTTCGTAATGCTCCTATCTTTTGCGATATTTTTTTGCATAAATGGTCCAAATGAAAATCAAAATTCAACTGGGGGTCAACCCATAGACCCAGATATTTATATGCTGTGGTCTGAGTGAGTAGCTTACCACTATCTGTTTTTATACTAATACTGTTTGTCCCTTCATCTTTCCCTTTAGGTTTTCTATTAGAAAACATAGTGTTGGTCTTTTTTATATTCATTACAAGCTTGTTTTCTTTAAACCATCAGTCTACTTTGAAGAGTTCCTGTTGTAGAACTGTTTCTACAACTTTAAGATGACTGCCTGTGCACAATAAGATGATATCGTCAGTTTAACGCTTTACAGTGCTTTCCTTACATACCCCAGGAAAGCCGTCTATAAATGTTATGAATAGAAGTGGGCCCAGGATCGATTCCTGGGGCACATCTCTACTCACAACCTTAAAATCGGACAGCGCCCACTAATGCACACAGCCTGTCTACACCCACAAAGATAAGCGTGAAACCACTGAAGAGCATCTTCTCCAATCCCCTTCCCACCAGGGCTTTTAATAGCAAGAGATAATCAATCATGTCAAATGCTTTAGATAGATCAACGAACACCACCCCCATGCACAGCTTATTATCTAACGCACGGGAGACGGTGTCCATAAAATCCATCAAAGCAAAGTTTGTAGAATGTAATAGCCTAAAGCCAAACTGCTGGGGACTAGAAGGTCATTGGTATTTAAGTACTCATAAAGCTGGATATGAACCTCTTTCTCAAATATTTTGATATGATTGATAGCAACGCTATTGGTCTATAATTATGAGCTACCTGGGAGTCACCTCCCTTGAAACCAGGGATAATGTTTGCTTCCTTCCATGTATCTGGAAAGATCCCTATACACAAATTCCTGTTAAACAACCTAGTTAATGGTTTGGCCACAACTATGGCTGCCTCTATCAACAGAAATACAAAATCACATATACCCCCACAGTGCAAAGCATCATGGGCTGTATATGCAAATTACCACAAAATATTATGCT